>CP136055.1:396691986-397941986 GCA_032464435.1 Aegilops umbellulata
GGTGCATATTGTGGCGTAATACACGAACAAGGAACGAAGCCGTACAAGTATAATCATATGCAACAGGAAAAGCTTCATAAAGGAAGCCCCCAAGTAAACAGGGTATTTGAATTTATGCGTCACAAACAAAGTTTGGACAAGGAAAAAAAATTTACAAGCAATTTTTTCCAAAAAAGTATAACGCTTGGTCGAACCGAACACAAGTTAGAAATTAAAGCTTTGAGCATGAAAGAGACTTAGCTGGTTAATGTGTTCGCAGTCCGAGCTTGATGCGGGACAAGGTTCTATCCCCCAAGCCGGTCCCGAGGTGGCGGAGCGGACAGCTCGACACGCCGAATTGGTGACATAGCACGGTCGATGCAGACCGGCAGAGTGACGCCGAAGTCCCCGGATCATTTTCCTGTGCACAAAAATAGTGCAAACGGGAGATAATAGTAATAATGATAATTAAAAAAAATCGTTGCATAATGAATAATTTATGCAAAGTGAGTAATAAAAGAAATATGGCATGGTGCCGAAGTCAATGTCGATGCAGGGCGTTGACGTGATGCAGTAAAGGCGTGGCAAAGCCTGAATTCGCAGGTCGGTCTGAGCTCCGGATGCGGCGTTCGCCGGACTATGTACGGAAACTGACCGAACCACCATGCGACTGTCGTGAATGCGGCCACCATTTGATAAACCTGTGTACGTATGACGGACAAACCAGAGTAATAATTCCTTGGGAAAAAATGAACCCAAACAAGCAAAAAATATTAGGGATTGATAGCACCTGGTTTATTTGTTGTAGCAATCCGAAGGAAGGTGATTCCCAAAATTGGGACTCGCTCCGCACACCCATTGCCTGATGGGCGATAAAACGATGGCATGGCAATGCTGGTAAAGGTTGGCTCGCCGAGGCAAAGCCCTCGGCCCAGCTAACGTGACGGAGCTGGTCGGCTAGTGACGCCGAAGTGTCCGGAGTAGGTTGATGAAGAGATGGCGAAGCCCCCGGTCCTGCCGAGATGTCCAAGTAGGTCAGTGTGATGGACACCAACTTGAAGAAGCGATAGTGCGGCCCTGTCGATGCAGGTCGTGACGTGGTCAATGCCAGCTTGATGAAGCAACCGTGCGGTGATGCCGGAATGCCCGCTTCGTGTAATCCGTGGGGTGGCGATGTTCGTGATGTTTTATCCTTCGCGATGCCGGACTCTTGTTCGGCTTGCCGAGATGATGATCCGAAGAAGTTGAGCTCGGCTCAACAAAGTGACGCCGTGTCTTAGCGCAGGTCGGCAGCCGTGGAGTAATATTGCCGGACTGGTTTGACACCAGCATGATGTTGAAGATCATGTTCAAAAGATCTTAAAGTTAGTGGGATGTGTTCGGGAACAAAACACAATGCCCCATACAAAACTTCCTTCAAAAGGGATGTCCGAAATCCCGTTCATAGAGAAGATGAACTCGGGTCGGATTCGTTTTCGCGCAGAAAACAGTTCTGAAAAGTGATGCGCTAATCGGAAGGTTCCCGGAGTTTGGACGGTCGGATTGAGCTGAAATTTTGAGAGGTGGTAGATACAGGAATTCCGCAGCCGATCAACGGTTGGATCTTCCGAAGGACGTCCGAGCTAGAAGCTGGGCACATGCCCTAAACACATCCAAATTCCCGTCCAGATTTGACAGGGCTCCGGTATATCGTGTATTACAAGAGATTCCTCCATCGGAACTCGACGAAATTTTCCAGGGTTGTTGTAGACTCAATTCCGCACAATTCCACCAAAGCGATCGTCAAAGCGATACTCGAAGAGGTGATGGCAGCAGATACGAGTTCGCTGTCCAGAAAAACAGCACGGTAGCTTGAGGGCAATGTTGACGTTGAGCCCCCGAGCTCCATGGATGATTCCTCCGTGATCTTGATAGAGATCGGAGTTGATGTTTGATAAAGGCCCTCGTCCGAACATTGTGATCTGAACACGGGGCGCAATTCTTGGTCAAACCAAGGTGACCAGTCGAGCTGGTGACAAAGATGCCGAAGTTGCAGTTGATCTGCAGGCGAGCCATCGATCCTTTTGTCGATCACACAGCGGAACTCTCAATGAAAGCACCAATGTCGGTGTAAAAACCGGCGGATCTCGGGTAGGGGGTCCCGAACTATGCGTCTAGGCTGGATGGTAACAGGAGGCAAGGGACACGAAGTTTTACCCAGGTTCGGGCCCTCTTGATGGAGGTAAAACCCTATGTCCTGCTTGATTAATATTGATGATATGGGTAGTACAAGAGTAGATCTACCACGAGATCAGAGAGGCTAAACCCTAGAAGCTAGCCTATGGTATGATTGTTGTATATGATCTATCGACTAGCCTAGCCTCAGTTTATATAATGCACCAGAGGCCTAGGATAACAAGAGTCCTAGCCGAATACGCCGGTGGGGAGGAGTCCATGTCTTGATTGCCAAGTCTTGTGGAATCTTCCTTGTATGCGGCAGCTGTCCGAACTGGCCCATGAGTATACGACCATGGGGGTCCTCGGCCCGATCTAACAGATCGGGAGATGACGTGGTGAGTACCCCCTAGTCCAGGACACCGTCAAGAGGCAAGAGGCCCGAGTCGGCGAGGTGTAGCAAGAGATCCAAGACTATGTCAAGAAGTACGAGTCCTTGGAGTGTGACTCTAAGACGCAAGGGTCCGAGCTTGCAAAGGCCCGCGAGAACGCACAAATTGCCAAGGCCGAAGCCCAAAAGGCCCTCCAGGAAATTGAGGCGGTTAAGAAGATAGCGGCCGGTAAGGCATTCATTATGCAAAGCAAGCATGTGAAGGAAACTTTTCTTTTACTTACCCGAATTTAGAGCTCTCCAGGAGCGTTCGCAGATCTATCCCGCAATGTGTCAGATGCCGCGGAGTTCTACTGGGCCGAGGAAGGGAGCTCGACGGAGAAGTTGTTCTGGTCTCAGTATACTGGGACCGAACATCTGGTGCCCTTGAGCGACAAGTTGAAGCAACTGGTCGAGCTTCACAAGGCGGCCGAACTGGCCACGAGGGGCCTCATAGTTCAGATGTGGCCTGGCGAGCCCCTGCCTGGCAGCTATTTCAGCCTGGTAAGGCGACTTGTGAACGCCTGCTCACGGCTGGAAGTCATAAAGCGGTCCATCTGCATTGAGGGTGCGCGCAGGGCTTTTGCCCGGGCGAAAGTGCACTGGGCGAAGATGGACGCCGGAAAGCTGGTGAAGGAGGGGCCGCCGGAGGGCAAGGAGCATCGCCACCCCAAAAAATATTATGACAGTGTTCTGAAGGGCGCTCGCCTTGTGGCGAAGGAATGCGCTAAGGATGTAATATTTGAATGAATGTACTCATGTGATCCTGTAGGATGAAAACGAGTTCACGTGCGCTATATAACGCTTTCTGATTTAAAATATTACCTTCTGTGCGGCCGTTTATAAAATTTGAGAGTTGGCGAGTCGTCGGCTTCTGCCCCCATGTATTTAGTACTGAGGTGTTTGGGATAAACCTGATCAGTCTTTATCCTAGTTTTGGGTCCTTTGAAGGAGGTGTTCAGCACAACGAACCAGACAATTGGACTATAAAGCTTTATCACTCTCACTTAGTCATAGAAGTCTACAATTTTAAATTTTGGTGAAGCCCCTAGTATTCGGAGGGCCGAACTTGGGCGCTATGTACGCCTAAGTCGGACAAGGCCGACTCCTCGCCCGAAGCAGAAAAAATCTTTAAGGATTTGAGACCTCTCGAACAGCGACCAGCTCTCACCGCATCATGACAGTCAGTTTTTGACTTTCTCTACTGAGGTGCTCGTCCGGAAGAATCGGGACACAATCACAGTAGTTCTCCCAGTGCTACCTTAGCTGATATAGCGGAACATAAGGTACCAAAACATGGGAGCCGGGCAAACCCAACTATTGACCCAAGACATGATTCGGAGCTGATGCATATAATGCTATAAGTTCGGGGTGCCGCACTGTCGAAAGTGTTTGGACTTTTCGTGCCGTGTTATGGGGTATACTGAAGCCCCTGGCACACTGGTCGTACCAAAATGTATGAGTGCCATTTGTCATAAATAAGCAGACAAGGAAAAAAGAAATGCAATAATAGGCTAACTCTATACATTGTTATTTAAATTATACATCAAAGCGTAGGTATAGAATTAGTGCAATAAGCAAAAAATAGGACTATTTGACATGTCCTATCTAAGGGCAAGCTGTGTATGGGTATGTAAAACAGGTACATCGATCGTTAGCAGAGACCACCTGGGAATTCCCTTGTACGTCAGAGCTTCTTGCTTCCTTGGTATTTCCTTCCCGTAATGGGTCCGACAATCAGACTGCCGGAAAGGGCTTCCAGAGATTAAGGTCCTCAAAGAGAGAAAATGATAAAGGTATACGGCCCCTGGGGCGGTTGAGCCGCATTGTGGGACATGCCATAGCCGTGCCTCCGCCTATGCCCATGGTATCTTAAGTGCGTAGTTATGTACGCGCGACACAAATTTCGCCGCTTGACTGGGGTTGGGATGGAGGCGAATTGCTAGGCAAGCTCTAAACGTGCCTGGAGATCCTCTTGCGGGGTAGTCCAGACTCACTTGAAGGTGTCCGGGGTCTTTTTTGCCAAATTGGTTGTTTGCCTCATAAGGCTGCTTTGCGCTTTTGCTGCGAGGGCTGCAGTGTGCTCCTCTATGCAAAGCGAGCATTCTGTGTTTCCATTGACTGTTATGACCTCACGAGGTCCTAGCATTTTGAGCTTGAGGTATGCATAATGCGGTACCACATTGAATCTGGCAAATGCGGTTCATCCGAGCAGTGCGTGATAGCCACTGCGGAAGGGTACGATATCCAAGATTAACTCCTCGCTTCGGAAGTTGTCTAGAGATCCGAAGGTCACTTCCAGTGTGATTGAGCCTGTGCAACAGGCCTCTACACCTGGGATGACACCTTTAAAGGTGGTTTTGGTGGGTTTGATCCTCGAGGGGTCTATACCCATTTTGCGCATTGTATCCTGATAGAGAAGGTACAGGCTGCTGCCACCGTCCATAAGGACTCGAGTGAGGTGAAATCCATCAATGATGGGGTCAAGGACCAAAGCGGCAGAACCTCCATGACGGATACTGGGGGGGTGGACCCGGTGATCGAAGGTGATCGGATAAGAAGACCATGGGTTGAACTTTCGGGCTACTGCCTCCATCGCGTAAACGTCCCTCAGTGCACGCTTCCGTTCCCGCTTGGGAATATGGGTTGCGTTAATCATGTTCACCGTTTTCACTTGGGGAGGAAATTTCTTCTGTCCTCCTGTGTTCGGCGGCCGGGGCTCCTCCTCGTCGTCTCTATGCAGCCCCTTTTCCTTGTTTTCGGCATTCAACTTGCCGGCCTGTTTGAACACCCAGCATTCCCTGTTGGTGTGGTTGGCTGGTTTATCGGGGGTGCCGTGTATTTGACACGAACGATCGAGTATGTGGTCCAAGCTAGACGGGCCCGGATTGCTTCTTTTGAACGGCTTCTTCCGCTGACTGGATTTAGAGCCACTGAATCCGGCATTAACTGTCGTGTCTTCGGCGTTGTCGCCGTTGCTGCGGCGCTTGTGTCTGTTGCGGCGTGGCCTGCCGTTGCTATCTTTGGCATCTGAATTGCGGGGGTTTATTGATGTGCCGTCGCTGTGAGCCAGCCAACTATCCTCACCCGCACGGGTCATGAGTGTCGTGAGGGCTGCCATGGTCTTCGGCTTTTCTTAGCCGAGGTGACGGGCGAGCCACTCGTCACGGATGTTATGCTTAAATGCCGCTAAGGCCTCAGCATCCGGACAGTCGACAATTTGGTTCTTTTTAGTTAGGAACCGAGTCCAGAATTTCCTGGCTGATTCTCCTGGTTGTTGGGTTATGTGACTCAAGTCGTCGGCATCCGCTGGTCGCACATAAGTGCCCTGGAAGTTGTCAAGGAATGCGTCCTCCAAATTCTCCCAACTGCCTATGGAGTTTGCCGGCAGGCTATTGAGCCAATGTCGAGCAGGTCCTTTGAGTTTTAATGGGAGGTACTTGATGGCATGTAGATCGTCACCGCGGGCCATGTGAATGTGGAGGAGGAAATCTTCAATCCATACCGCGGGGTCTGTTGTACCATCTATGATTCAATGTTCACGGGTTGAAAACCCTCTGGGAATTCGTGATCCATTACTTTATCAGTGAAGCATAGGGGGTGTGCGGCGCCTCTGTGTCGGGCTATATCACGACGCAGTTCATACGAGTCTTGCCTGTTGTATTCGGCCTGGCCGGATTTGCTTTTAGTATATCCGACGTGACGGTCATCGTCACGCGTTGGGGCACGTCCCCGTGGTCCGTAGATCGATCTTGTATGTCCTGCTTTGTTTTGCAATACGTCTCGCAGGTCCTGCGTGTTGCCCCTGACCTTGGTATTTTTATTTGACTGGCGCCGGGGTGCGGGCTGGACTTCGGCCTGATATGCCGCTTTGTCTCGGCCACGAGGTGGCCGGTCAGCCGCGTCGTACGCAGGAGGCGTAGGATATAATGCTTCCTCCTCGAGTTGGGGTAGCAACCTGCGCTTTGGATAACTTTTGGTTGGGCGCTCGAGTTCGTATTCCTCGGCCGCTAGGACCTCAGTCCATCTATCCGCTAGCAGATCTTGGTCAGCTCAAAGCTTATGTTGCTTTTTCTTCAGGCTTTTTGCTGTGGCTATAAGCTAACGCTTGAAGCGCTCCTGTTCGACGGGATCCTCAGGCATGAAGAATTCTTCGTCGCCGAGGCTCACCTCGTCTTCGGAGAGAGGCATGTAATTGTCATCCTCTGATTCTCCATCTGCTGCCTGTTCCTTAGGGCTAGCTTGCCCATCCTCCCGCTCAATGCCTGGCTGGAGGGGATTGTCTTCGTCTTCAGCACTATCTGCAACGTTATTGTCTCTTGTGCCGGTATCACCGTTTTTGCTATGGTGGGACTTAGAGCGGCGCCATTGACGTTGGTGCTTAGATTGCTTCTCGAGGGGATTATCCTCTGTTGCCTTGCCATTGCCTTCTTTGGGGGTGTCCACCATGTAAATATCATATGATGAGGTGGCAGTCCAGCGCCCTGTGGGTGGTGGTTCTTGTTCTTCTCCTACATCATCGTCCATGCCGTCGATGTCTTCGGAGCCGAAATCAAGCATGTCGGTTAGATTGTCGACAGTGGCTATTAAGTGGGTGGTGGGTGGGGAACGAATTTCTTCGTCGTCCGCTTCCCACTCAAGCCGGACACAGTTCAGCCAAGGGCCTCTTGACAAGGAGAGAGACTTTAATGAATTTAGCACATTGCGCAAGGGCGAGTGCTGAAAGATATCCGCGGGGGAAAACTCCATGATCAGTGCCCAATCAAATTTGATAGGCACTGACACAAGCGGTTTGGGGCCCGGGGCCGGGGACGAATCCAATGGTTCGGCAACACGGGTCTCGTAGGAGGTGAAGTCAGTATTCGGCTCTATCGCCACTGAGTGTGTGGCCTCAGTGGCGGGGTCCATCCACCCGTCCTTGGACGACGCAATCTGCTCCGGATTGAGGGCCGGAGTAGTCACATGTGTGATCTCCCAAACACCGTCCGATGGCAGAGCTAAATCATGCTCGTCGTGATTGTGCGGCGCACCTGACATGGGCTCGAATCCGTCAAAGATCAAGTCTCCGTGGATATCAGCAGTATAGTTTAAGCTTCCAAACCTGACCTGACAGCCAGGGGCATAGCTTTCGATCTGCTCCAGATGGCCAAGCGAGTTGGCCCGCAGTGCGAAGCCGCCGAATACGAAGATCTGTCCGGGGAGAAAAACCTCACCCTGGATCGCATAGTTACCGATGATCGAATGGGCCATCAAGCCTTATGGTGACGGCATAGTGGAACTCTCAATGAAAGCACCAATGTCGGTGTCAAAACCGGTGGATCTCGGGTAGGGGGTCCCGAACTGTGCGTCTAAGGCGGATGGTAATAGGAGGCGGGGGACACAATGTTTACCCAGGTTCGGGCCCTCTCGATGGAGGTAATACCCTACTTCCTGCTTGATTGATCTTGATGATATGAGTATTACAAGAGTTGATCTACCACGAGATCGTAGAGGCTAAACCCTAGAAGCTAGCCTAGGATGATGATTGTTGTTGTCCTCCGGTGTCTAGGGTTACACAGAGTCGATTACAAGGGAGGAGATCTATAGATCTGATTTGCCAAGCTTGCCTTCCACGCCAAGGAGAGTCCCATCCGGACACGGGACAAAGTCTTCAATCTTGTATCTTCATAATCCAACAGTCCGGCCAAAGGATATAGTCCCGCTGTCCGAGGACCCCCTAATCCACAACTCCCTCATGATTTAAATATACTATCTTTTACTTTCATTGAGAGTTCCTCTCATTAAAGAAAGAGAGGGTTTCACATATAAATATACTATCTTGGACATCTTTTATGATTGTGAGCACTCATTAAAGTATGACATGCTAAAGAGTTGATGTTGGACAAGGAAGACAACGTAATGGGTTATGTTTTCTTATATTTGAGATAAAGTATATTATCATGGATCATCCAACATGTTGAGCTTGCCTTTCTCCCTCATGCTAGCCAAATTCTTTGCACCAAATAGAGATACTACTTGTGCTTCCAAATTCCCTTAAACCCAGTTTTGCCATGAGAGTCCACCATATTACCTATGGATTGAATAAGATCCTTCAAGTAAGTTGTCATCAGTGCAAGTAATAAAAATTGCTCTCTAAATATGTATGATTGATTAGTGTGGAGGAAATAAGCTTTATACAATCTTGTGATGTGGAAGAAATAAAAGCGACGGACTGCATAATAAAGGTTCATATCACAAGTGGCAATATAAAGTGACATTCTTTCGCATTAAGATTTTGTGCATCCAACCTTGAAAGCGCATGACAACCTCTGCTTCCCTCTGCGAAGGGCCTATCTTTTACTTTTATCTCCTACCTTATGCAAGAGTCATGGTGATCTTCACCTTTCCTTTTTACATTTTATTGTTTAGCAAGCACAGTGTGTTGGAAAGATCCTGATATATATATATATCTAATTGGATGTAAGTTAGCATGAGCTATTATTGTTGACATTACCCTTGAGGTAAAAGGTTGGGAGGCGAAACTATAAGCCCCTATCTTTCTCTGTGTACGATTAAAACTTCGTAACCACAAGTATTGCTTGAGTGTTAGCAATTGTGAAAGACTAAATGATAGTTGAGTATGTGGACTTGCTGAAAAGCTCTGACATAGACTCTTTTAGATGTTATGATAAATTGCAACTGCTTCAGTGACTGAGATTATAGTTTGTTAGTTCTCAATAATGTTTCTGATTCATACTTTGCATTGTGAATAGATTATTACTTGAGCATAAGAAATCATATGACAATATCCATATATGTTGCTGTTATGAGAATAATCATGATGCCCTCATGTCCGTATTTTATTTTATCGACACCTCTACCTCTAAACATGTGGACATATTTATCATTCTCGGCTTCCGCTTGAGGACAAGCGAGGTCTAAGATTGGGGGAGTTGATACGTCCATTTTGCATCATGCTTTTATATTGATATTTATTGCATTATGGGCTGTTATTACACATTATGTCACAATACTTGTGCCTATTCTCTCTTATTTTACAAGGGTCACATAAGGAGGGAGAATGCCGGCAGCTGGAATTCAGGGCTGGAAAAGGAGCAAATATTAGAGACCTATTCTGCACAACACCAAAAGTCCTGAAACTCCACGGAATTTATTTTTGGAAATAATTAAAAATACTGAGCGAAGAAACTACCAGAGGGGACCCACACCCTGGGCACGAGGGGAGGGGGGCTACCCCCTAGGCACGCCCCCTGCCTCGTGGGCCCCCTGGTGGCCCTCTGATGGCCATCTTCTGCTATATGAAGTCTTTCGTGCGAAGAAAAATCATAAGCAAGCTTTCGGGACGAGACTCCGCCGCCACGAGGCGGAACCCTGGCGGAACCAATCTAGGGCTCCGGCGGAGCTGTTCTGCCGGGGACACTTCCCTCCGGGAGGGGGAAATCATCGCCATCGTCATCGCCAACGCTCCTCTCATCGGGAGGGGGCCAATCTCCATCAACATCTTCACTAGCACCATCTCCTCTCAAACCCTAGTTCATCTCTTGTATCCAATTCTTTTCTCTAAGTCTGAGATTGGTACTTGTAGGTTGCTAGTAGTGTTGATTACTCCTTGTAGTTGATGCTAGTTGGTTTATTTGGTGGAAGATCATATGTTCAGATCCTATATGCATATTAATACTCCTCTGATTATGAACATGAATATGCTTTGTGAGTAGTTACTTTTGTTCCTGAGGACATAGGAGAAGTCTTGCTATTAGTAGTCATGTGAATTTGGTATTCGTTCGATATTTTGATGAGATGTATGTTGTCTCTCCTCTAGTGGTGTTATGTGAACGTCGACTACATGACACTTCACCATTATTTGGGCCAAGAGGAAGGCATTGGGAAGTAATAAGTAGATGATGGGTTGCTAGAGTGACAGAAGCTTAAACCCTAGTTTATGCGTTGCTTCGTAAGGGGCTGATTTGGATCCATATGTTTCATGCTATGGTTAGTGTCGGTGCCGAAACCGGCGGATCTCGGGTAGGGGGTCCCGAACTGTGCATCTAGGAGGATGGTAACATGAGACAAGGGAAACGATGTTTTTACCCAGGTTCGGGCCCTCACGATGGAGGTAAAACCCTACTCCTGCTTGATTAATATTGATGATAGGGGTAGTACAAGAGTAGATCTACCACGAGATCAAGGAGGCTAAACCCTAGAAGCTAGCCTATGGTATGATTGTTGTTCTGTTGTTCGTCCTACGGACTAAAACCCTCTGGTTTATATAGACACCAGAGAGGGCTAGGGTTACACAGAGTCGGTTACAATGGTAGGAGATCTACATATCCATATCGCCAAGCTTTCCTTCCACGCCAAGGAAAGTCCCTTCCGGACACGGGACGAAGTCTTCAATCTTGTATCTTCATAGTCCAGGAGTCCGGCCGAAGGTATAGTCAGGCTATCCGAACACCCCCTAATCCAGGACTCCCTCAGTAGCCCCTGAACTAGGCTTCATTGACGATGAGTCCAGCGCGCAGATTGTTTTCGGCATAGCAAGGCGGGTTCCTCCTCCAAGTACTTCATAGAAGATTTCAAGCACAAGGATAGTGTCCGGCTCTGCAAAATAAGTTTCCACATATTTCCATAGAGAGAATAATATTTACACCAATCTAATCTGCAGACGTATTCCGCAACGTGACATCACACCACGACCAAGCCTTTATTCGAATCGTTTTATTGTCCCACCTCAGCGTGTTATGCGAGGCGGTTTCCTTGGCACGTCTTGTCAAAGCAGAGATCGTGTCCCCTTAATTTGCGGGATTCTCATCAATACGGACGTGGGTAACCCAGTCATGCCTGTTGGTATGTTTTCTCGATCAAAAGCGAGTCTCAAACGGTCACGGGGAGGGCCCTTGGTATTCGACCTCTTATAAAGAGACCAAGGCCTTACTCCTTTCTTTCAATCTCAAACAAGTTCGCCCTTCGCCTCGAGTTCCAACACCCAAGGCCCCAGATTTCAGGCGCTTTGGACCTCTGACAATGTCCGGATTCGACCTTCAAGGCCGATGGATTCCCTTCTCCGTCATGGAGGAGGACGTGCTGAAGCTGAGAGAGGCCAGGTTCTTGACCGGTGAAATCTCGCATAGGCTGCCTGCTCAAGGGCAGGTCGTTCCTACTCCCAAGCCCGGTGAGAGCGTGGTGTTTATGTCTCACTTCCTTCGGAGGCTGGGCTTCCCTATGGACCCCTTCGTAAGGGGGATCATGTTTTATTATGGGTTGGAATTTCATGATTTGGCTCCGTAGTCCATCCTCCATATGTCATCGTTCATCGTCGTGTGTGAAGCCTTCCTCCGCACTCCTCCTCACTTCGGATTGTGGCTCAAGACTTTTAAAGTAGAGCCGAAGATGATTGAGGGGCGGTACGTGGAGTGCGGAGGTGCTTTTCTAAGCAAAAGTGCTGGTGCTCCATGGCCCGAGGGCTCTTTTCAAGAGGAGTCCAGCTTATGGCAACAAGAGTGGTTTTACATCACCGCTCCCAGGGGCACCAAGTGGGTGGCTCTACCCGCCTTTCGCTCGGGTCCCCCACCGCGGCTAGCGTCATGGGTCAATAAAGGACTGGACTGGGGGCCATCCAAGGATGTGCCTTTGCTGCAGGGCCATATCCGAGATCTCCTAGAAAGAGACATCAGTCTGGTCATAGTAGCGCAGGTCATGCTGATTTGCCGGACCTTGCCCTGCAAACGTCGCCCCCTCCGCCTGTGGGAATTCAATCCGGAGGGACCACGAGCTCTCCAACATTTTATGGGCGCGATGCCCATGGAGATGTATCAATTGTTCTTCGGATCACAAGCAATGTGCCCGGACTCGACCGAGGATGCAGGTCTGAGCTGCAATCGTCCGGACACTCAAGTAAGTAGCCCCGTACGCGGACACTCTATCCATATTGTTATCATAAAATTGTCCTTAAAAGAACTATCCCTTGAGCAGGAGTGGATAGCGAAAGCGAAGCTAATCAGGTGTCCGGCCCCCCTCCCGGAGACCACGCCGAATCCCTTGTTAACCAGAATGCTGGAGGTCGTGCCTTTGGAAGAGGGCGAAGGGGGGAACAAGGAAGCTACCGCCTCCCCGAAGGAGGCTGTCGAAAAAGGAGGAATCGAGAAGTCCTCTACCCAGGGGAGGAAGAGGACGGCCTCTAAAGACCCGGAAACCATGGTCTCGAAGCGGGGGAAGAAATCTTCATCAGAGGGTCCTGCGCCAGAGGATGCCTCGGCCGCACTGTTCCCCCAAGGGGATCAGCTCTCCACCGAGCCGTAAGTAAAGAGGGGAGTTTAAAATGAGAGACATCCCCATTTTTATTTCCAAGGAAAACAACCGAAATTTTACCTTGTAGTTCGGATCTCCGCCCTTCTCAGCAGAGCTCATCTTCAGGGGATCTTCTTCCTGAGATGATGGAGAGCGGCACGCCTCCCCCTGCCGTACCGCCTTGTGAGGCGGGCGACCCTGAGGTGTCATCACGGAGGGTTTCTCCAAATCTGGCAGGGCCGGAGGGTAGCCGTGCGGCCCCCCAAATCCCTCCGCGTCTGGCCTTCGAAGAAGGTCATCGTGCAAGTCCAACACGGTCTAGTGCACGGGCGGAGGAGCTGAAGGATCTTCTCGGGCGAGCGTCTATCTTGGAAGAACACCGTGTGTTGATGGGTACGGTGATTGAGGGGATTGCATCCGCGGAGAACGGGTTGCACAAGGCTGTCAGAAGTTTGCTGACAGCTTTTGAGGTACGCGAAATGATGCACCTTTTGACAGTTTCGCGTATATAAGATGCGTCCTGTATAGATAGTAGCCCCTGAGACTCTGCGCATTGTCAAAAAAATGACGGCGCACGGAGGATCATAATCCCAGGTATAATATGTCGCCTTTCTGATGCAGGTGGCGAAGTGTCTGGTGGCCAGCCGGACTGATGAATTTGCCGAGCTAAAGCGGCAACTTGACGTGGCAGATGCCGACATCGCGCTTGTCAACAAGCGGCTTGACGAGGCACAAGGTATGTTATTTCTCCGGCGGCATTTAGTGAGAGGAGCTTGACGCTAGTATCTTACAACGTATGCGCTTGATGCAGATGGTGCTGCCGCCGTGGAGGGTCTTCGGGCAGAACTTGCCCGAGCTAAGGAGCAAGCCAGAGAAAGTGATGCGGCTGCCGGAAAGGCAATTGAAGAGCTGAAAGCCAAATAGGCTGCTCACTGCCGAAGCAAGAGAGAAATGGCCGAAATGGCCGTGAAGCTGAAAAGCGCTGCTGACCGTTGCATGCTTCTTGAAAAAGAAGACCGGGCGGAACAGACGGACCTGGAGAAGGCCGTTGCCGATGCCAAGGATGCTCGCTCTGCGATGAGAGATATGAAGGAGGAGCTACGTCAGGCCGGAGAAATCGCGGTTGGAAAGCTCTTTATGCTGCGGAGGAAGTTTTGTGATCCGAAACATGCTCCATTGGACCGGATGTGGAGTACGGCGGACACCTATCAGGATTTGTCAGCGAGTGCCGCAGATACGGCCGAACACTTCCAGGATCAAGAAGATCGCGAAGTGGAAAAGCTTTTCTGGTCGCAGTTCCACAATCCAGAGCGTCCACTGTCGTTAGATGATCATTTAGCCGAATGGGCTGAGCTAAATAGGATGTCCGGACTCGCCATGAAATATGTCATGAGTCATCTGTGGCCGGGGAGGCCAGAGCCGAAGAGTTATTTTAACTTGGTGTAGCAGTTCCTTGGTGCGGTGCCGCATATCAATGCAATGAAGAAGTCAGCGTGCCTAGAGGGTGCGCGGATGGCTCTTGCCAGTGTCAAGACATACTGGGCGGAGATGGAGACCACCGCTGTTGCATCCCAAGACTCGGACGAAAGCCGAGTACCTGCCGAGCACTATTTTCAGGAAGTTCTGCCAGGCGCTCGTTTAATAGAGACACAGTGCTCGAAGGATACTATGTTCGAATATCATATATAGTTGTAAAATGATGCTTTAATAAATTTGTAAAGCTTTTTATACTTGTGCCTGCAAGTTATTATAATACCTCCTGTGCGGCCGTTTAAGATATATGTATATATAATTTGAAAGATGGCAGTCGTCGGCTTCAGCCCCTACGCAAATAATGCGGGGGTGTTCACAGAAGGCACATTTTCACACTTGATCCAACATCTTGGTCCTACAAAGGAGGTGATAGCGCAGCGAACTAGGCAACCGGACTATATTGCTTTGTCACTTTCACTTGGCCATAGGAGCTTGACAGTGAGGCTACTTATATAGCCCCTGGTGGCGCCTGCGCTCGCCCGAACTCGGGGCGCATATGTGCCTAGCCGAGAAACGGCCCTTCGTTAATGTGGACGAATCCTAAAGATTTTGGCAAGTCATTGAGTGGTTGACCAGTCTCGCGCTATATCATGACAGTCAGTTTTCGGCTTTCTCTACTGAGGTGCTCGCCTGGCCAAACCGGGGCACAATCACAGTAGTTCTCCTGGTGCCGCCTTAGCCGATAGAGCGGAACATAAGGCAGAAAAACACAGGAGCCGGGCAAACCCAACATTTGACCAAAGACATGATTCGGAGCTGATGCATATAAGGCCAAACTCGCGACGCCGAACACTCCCTAAGGTATTCGGTCTTTTATGAAATAGGGCGGAACATCACCCTTGGTTATAAGCCCCTGATGTCCAGGTACGTGCAAAACTCTGATGTGGCCACATGCCAAAACGCCAGCCTCCTCCTCGGCTGTATAGAGAATCTGGGGGATGTGTATCAACAGGAGACAGTAAAAAAGGTTTACGCAGGGTCTTAATCTAAAAAGAATCCTTGAGATGGGTCCCTGCTGCACGTCTGCGCCTGTGTCTCCGTTGTGCCGTGTCCTGGACAGGCGTAGCATGGTGTTCATCTGCAAGAGAGAGGAATTTAGCTGAAAAGAAAAAGAATAATAGTGCGGAATGTACGCTGTACTGGATAAACAATGTATAATTGTAGGACGGGTGAACTGGAGCCGTATTGTCGTGTATTTTACATACGCGAAGCCCCTTGTATAGGGGTGTATGGCTACTAAACCTTTATCCGTTATATGTTTGTTCCGGACTCGCCTAACCGAGCCCGTGGTCTTGACGACCTGGCAGATGCTTTCGTTTGTGAAGCTGTTTTAAGTCATGGCTATCGAGGCAGCCGCATATTCTTTCGCGCTCGAGGGACACTTAATATTGCCCCTTATTGAGATGGTGCCTCATGGACCGGGCATTTTGAGCGTAAGAGACGCGTAATGTGGTATTGCGTTAAAGTGGGCGAAAGCTTCTCGTCCCAACAGTGCTTGATAGCTACTTGAAAATGGGGCGATATGGAAGGTTAGCTTTTCACGGCGGAAGTTGCTGGGGGAGCCGAACATAACTTCTAGCCGAAGAGAACCCATGCAATGGGCATCCGGGCCTGGCGTTACTCCTTGAAAGGAAGTATTGTTATGGCGAATTCTTGATGGGTCTATTCCCATTTTGTGGATTGTGTCCTGATATAGCAGGTTTAAGGCACTGCCACCATCCATCAGGACATTTGTAAAGTGGAGTCCGTCGATTAGCGGATCTAATACCAGGGCAGTCCAGCCTACGTTCTGTATACTTCTAGAGTAATACTAGTGATCGAAGGTGATTGGTTTTAACAACCATGGGCGAGACTCCTTTGGGATAGGCCGTATGGCACGAATATCTGCTGGCGCCACTCCGTGCACTACGTGAAGTAAGTTTACTGTTTTAACTTCTTGTGGGAAATCCTTTTGTTTCCTGGTGCTCTGCTCGTGGGGTCCGTCATCGTCCTCACTTGGTGTGTCGAGCCCCTTGTGTTTGGCGTTGAGTTTGCCGGATTGCTTGAAAACCCAACAATCTCTGTGGGTATGGTTCGCAGGCTTCCTAGGAGTACTATGAATTTGACATATCTTGTCCAAGATTTTGTTCAGGTGAGATAACTCATCCCTGTTATCCTTAAGGGGCAGCTTTCTCTGATTCTGCCGAGAGCTTTTGAATCCGGCGTTGACTGTCGCGCTCTTCGAACCGATTCCCTTAGTCCGGCGCTGGTCCTCGTTGCGTCGTGGTTTCCCATTTCCGTCCCTAACTTCGGATGTACTTGGGTCGCTGGTGCTGCATCTTGCCAACCAGCTGTCTTCTCTCGCACAAAATCGGGTCATGAGGCTTGTTAATGCGGCCATTGTTCTTGGCTTTTCTTGGCCGAGGTGTCTGGCGAGCCATTCGTCTCGAACGCTATGTTTGAAAGCCGCTAAGGCTTCGGCATCCGGACAGTCGACTATTTGATTCTTTTTAGTAAGAAATCTGTTCCAGAGTTTCCAGGCTGACTCTCCGGGCTGTTGAGTTATATGGATCAAATCGTCCGCATCCGGAGGTCGGACGTAGGTCCCTTGAAAATTTTCCCGAAAGGCATCCTCGAGATCCTCCCAACTTCCAATGGTGTTTTCGGGAAGGCTTTTAAGCCAATGCCGTGCTGGCCCTTTGAGTTTGAGAGGCAAGTATTTTATGGCATGGAGATCATCTCCTCGGGCCATGTGTATATGGAGGATATAATCCTCAATCCAGACTCCAGGGTCTGTTGTTCCGTCGTATGCCTCTATGTTTACGGGTTTGAATCCCGCTGGAAATTCATGGTCCAGCACCTCATCGGTGAAACATAGGGGGTGTGCGACACCCCTGTATTTGGGTGTGCCGTGATGTTCGGATATTTTTTGTGCCGCATTGCTTACTAGAGCTTGCTTTCTTGGCCCGTAGATAGATCTGGCTGGGCCGTCCTTTTGTCGCGATTCCTTGAGTGGATCGCGTGTCGGCTTGTGTGCGGCGCCGCTTGCCATTCCCTGTTGGCCATGGGGTCATCTATCCGACCGGGTGGCTTTGTTATTTTTTTATTGCGGGGGCTCTAAGGCGTCCTCGTCAAATTCAGGTTGTAGCTTTCGCTTCGGATAGCTTTTTGTGTGGCAACTGCCGCTATGTTTGTCTGCGGTGTTGAGTATTTTGCTCCATCTGATTCTGAGCACCTCTTCCGCGTTTTTGAGCTTCTGCTTCTGTTTTTTCAGGCTACGTGCAGTGGCGACGAGCCTATTGTGGAGGTTCTTCTATTCCATGAGCATATTTGGCGTGAGGTCGTCTGGACTGTTGTTTCCACCGGGGACGGTTTGTTTTTTGAAGTTGTCCTATTCGGATGGTTGTTCCAAGGCATGTCCGTCGTCCGCCGGCTCATCCTGTTTTATGGCTAGGGCTGTATCACTGCCGTTTCTGTCGAGGTGGGGCTTGGAGCGGCGCTTACATTGCCACTTTGCTTGCTTTTCGAGTGAACGATCCCTCGTTGCATCCCTGTGTTCCTCGTCGTCGCTTCCTTTGGGTGTGTCTACCATGTATACATCATGAGATGAGGTGGCAGTCCAGTGCCTTATAGGCATCAGTTCATGTTCGTCTCCTACATCGTCGTCCATGCCATCAATGTCTTCGGAGTCGAATTCGAGCACGTCGTTTAAATTATCGACAGTAGCTATGAAGTGGGTGGTGGGTGGGTTTTGAATTTCTTCATCATCCGCATCCCAACCTTGCTGACCGTAGTCCGGCCAGGGCTCTCCTGATAAAGAGAGAGACTTTAGTGAATTCAGAATATCACCAAAAGGCGAGTGCTGAAAGATGTCCACGGCGGTGAACTCCATAATCGGCGCCCAATCGGATTCGATAGGCAGGGGTGCAGGGGGTTCGAAGTCCGGAGAGGAGTTCGGCACCTTGGAGTCACGGGCTTTGCAAGGGACAGAGCTGGTGTTCGGCTCGATCGCCGTAGAGATTTCAGCCTCCGAGGCGGCGTCCAACCACCCGTCCTCGATCGGCATGATCGGCTCCGAACTAAGGGTCGGGACCGATGCGGGCGTGGCCTCCAAGACACTGTTCGGCGGCAGAGCTAAATCATGCCCTTCGTGACAGTGTGGCGCGCTCGGTTGTGGTTCGAATCCGTCGAAGATCAAGTCTCCGCGGATGTTAGCCGTGTAGTTAAGACTTCCAAACCTGACCTAATGGCCAGGGGCGTAGCTTTCGATCTGCTCCAGATGGCCAAGCGAATTGGCCCGCGGTGCAAAGCAGCCGAATACGAATATCTGTCCGGGGAGGAAAGTCTCACCCTGGACCGCATCGCTGCTGATGATCGGAGAAGCCATCGGGCCTAAAAGTGACGACACAGAGGAACTCTCAATGAAAGCACCATTGTCGGTGTCAAAATCGGCGGATCTCGGGTAGGGGGTCCCGAACTGTGCGTCTAGGCGGATGGTAACAGGAGACAAGGGACATGATGTTTTTACCCAGGTTCGGGCCCTCTCGATGGAGGTAAAACCCTACTCCTGCTTGATTAATATTGATGATAGGGGTAGTACAAGAGTAGATCTACCACGAGGTCAAGGAGGCTAAACCCTAGAAGCTAGCCTATGGTATGATTGTTGTTCTGTTGTTCATCCTACGGACTAAAACCCTCCGATTTATATAGACACCGGAGAGGGCTAGGGTTACACAGAGTCGGTTACAATGGTAGGAGATCTACATATCTGTATCGCCAAGCTTGGCTTCCACACCAAGGAAAGTCCCTTCCGGACACAGGACGAAGTCTTCAATCTTGTATCTTCATAGTCCAGGAGTCCGGCCGAAGGTATAGTCCGGCTATCCGAACACCCCCTAATCCAGGACTCCCTCAGTTAGGTTTACCTTAATACTTCTTTTGTAGTTGCGGATGCTTGCAATACGAGTCAATCATAAGTGGGATGCTTGTCCAAGTAAGGACAACACCCAAGCACCGGTCCACCCACATACCAAATTATCAAAGTACCGAACGTGAATCATGTGAACGTGATGAAAACTAGCTTGACGATAATTCCCATGTGTCCTCGGGAGCGCTTTTCTCTATATAAGAGTTTGTCCAGGCTTGTCCTTTGCTACAAAAAGGATTGGGCCACCTTGCTGCACTTTATTTACTTTTGTTACTTGTTGCTCGTTACAAATTATCTTATCACAAAACTATCTATTACCTATAATTTCAGTGCTTGCAGAGAATACCTTGCTGAAAACCGCTTATCATTTCCTTCTGCTCCTCGTTGGGTTCGACACTCTTACTTATCGAAAGGACTACGATAGATCCCCTGTACTTGTGGGTCATCAATTTCTAACGACTTAACCTCTACCTCTATTGTGTCTTCTCATTTGGTGCTAGGTCCCATATATGATGACGCGCCGATCCTCGACGACTTCGTCCTTCCTTTGGACAAGGCGATGGCCATGGTGGAATATGATACACCCCCCACATGGTTCCAACACGATGAACATGATGACCACCATTTGGTCTTTGCCACCTCACCTACACCACATGAGCGAATTGAGAAAGGTAAAATAGGTGAAGGTGATTATCTTGTCCCACTTGTGGACATTCTTGACATTGATTGCTTGCATGATGTTGATCCACCTATTGTCATGCTTCATGCTAGTTCGACTTCCCCATGCGATGATTTACCCATTTATGATGAGTTTGATGATTGCCATGTGGAGTCTATTAGTTGTGATGCCATGTTACATAGGATTTCTTCTGACAATTCTTTAGGTCACATCATGTTTGACAATCTGCTTGACTTGTCATACGCTATGCATGAGGTCGACCATATGTCCTATTTGCAATATCATGATAGTGACTATGCATATGACATTCAAATTAACCCAAATTGCACTTATGGCATAGATGACAAGCCCATGGTTATTGGCATTTGTTTTTCTTGTGAAGATATTGATATGCTCCCTTTGCATCATTTATCTCATATGCCATGCCATGACCACATAGCTTCGGATATGCATTCTCTTGGATGTTGTTCATATTCTCCATATGATGTTTCCATTATTGCTCATGAGGAGACCCCCATAGTTTCCTCATACATTTTAGGAGATTTTGATTCATCCCATCCATTGCACGATTCCAATAATTATGTGCACAATATGTTCCCAATGAATGAAAATGATATTGATGTACCATATACTTGCTTTCTCAATTTGTGTCCTCATCGTGTTATACACAATAACTATTCTTTCATGATGGATGACATGTTCTTATACCATGCATCAAATTTCTTCGAGAGATGCTTATCTTGTGCTAACTCACACATGCACATACACATCATGATGGATGATGTGTACATTTACCACGTGCACAATTTCTTTGGTTTGTGTCTCTTTTGTGTAGGTACACATTCTACCTTGTCAACCTCGCAATCCCAATAGTTGACGAAACGAGCTCTAGAGAGCAATGATGATTTGGGATACCGTGGATTGTTCTTACCACAGCTCTCTTCGCACAAAGACTTCGCGCATTTCTTCTACATGGCCCTCACTTGGTTATGGGTTATATACCACTTCCCACTTTATGCCCATATTTCTATTCTCACTTTGCATGATATGCTCATTTCTTTACATTTCCATGCATTTGTGACCCATGCTTTGCATTACACATGATGATTGATGCTACTACTTGTATGTGTATTTGCAAGCTTGGTGGAGATATTGCTTGTTATTGCCATGTTCCTCCTATGACCCATTCCTATGATGATACTATGATCTTGCTTTGTGTTCGTGCTCGCGATATGTCATGTGCATTACCTATATCTATTATTTGCTCACATGACATGATTGCCATGATTTCCTCTAGTGTGTTGCATCTTCGTTCCACTAGTTTGCACGACTTGATTTCTATGCTTTCTCATGTTGCATCCAATTCTTGGATTACTTGCTCATGTCATATGTTTGGTTGCAACAATGTCATTACTTCACATATGCCATGTCCCATTGCTTGTCACATGATTGATTTGATTGCCTCACTGTCGGTGTCAAAACCGGCGGATCTCGGGTAGGGGGGTCCCAAACTGTGCGTCTAGGCGGATGGTAACAGGAGACAAGGGACACGAAGTTTTACCCAGGTTCGGGCCCTCTCGATGGAGGTAAAACCCTACGTCTTGCTTGATTAATATTGATGATATGGGTAGTACAAGAGTAGATCTACCATGAGATCAAGGAGGGTAAACCCTAGAAGCTAGCCTATTGTATGATTGTATGTTGTCCTACGGACTAAAGCCCTCCGGTTTATATAGACACCGGAGAGGGTTAGGGTTACACAAAGTCGGTTACAATGGTAGGAGGTCTAAATAACCGCATCGCCAAGCTTGCCTTCCACGCCAAGGAAAGTCCCTTCTAGACACGGGACAAAGTCTTCAATCTTTTATCTTCATAGTCCTGGAGTTAGGCTGAAGGTATAGTCCGGCTATCCGGACACCCCATAATCCAGGACTCCCTCCCTCACACATGATGAACAATTGATCTTTCCATTGTGTTGAGTGCCACACTATTTTCACTATACAATGTGCACATTATGCTTGGATTGTCTTGCACTTGCCCCATGTGTTTAGACATTCCATTTCATTTGGTGTTGTGAATGACTCTTATGCATACCATAGACCATTTGTTGAGCAATTTATGCATGCTTGCCATAACATTGAGGTAGATGCTTGTTTCAACATGGCACCCGCCGGGTTCGGGTGCGGGTAAAGGTCGCCCAAACCCTTACCCGTCTTAATATTTTTCGCCCAAACCCGTACCCGTACCCACAGCTCGGGTTTCAAATTGTTCCCATACCCGTACCCGGCCGGGTGCGGGTAATACTCGCTGGTCAAAATACCCATCTCAGCCACTTTACCTAATTCACATTTCACTATGTATTTTGAGCATTTCTGCATATATACACAAAATTTCAGCATGTATACTCTGAAATTTCAAAACATATATACCATATTTTAGCACATACATATCAAGATTTGTTGTGTGATGGAATAAAAAAATGGTATTAATTTACAAAAGTGAATAGTGATAAGCATGAACAAGATGACACCAAACAATGTCGACTTACATTCATGGATGAGTAAGTGAACATAGAGAAACATTCACATATGCTCTTTCTTTCTTCTTCCAAACAAGAGGGACACAATTTTCTTTTATTGAAGTTACTTCTGCATTCCCTACTTTGAACTGATCAAATGAAGAATACTATAATAAGATCAACAAAACCAGAGACAAAATAATGAGTTTACGAAACAAGATCAACGCATTTAAACGAGATCATGCACAAGGATAAGGGGAGGGGATTTTGGGTATAGGCTAGCAGTTGCATTTTTGTACGCGGGTATGCGGGTATGTGGGTATGGGTATTGCCTTCCCGTACCCATACTCGGCTTACCCGATGGGTACAATTCTTTCCTATTTATTTTTTCCAAACCCATACCCTAATAGGGTTTTTACCCGTCGGGTTTGCGGGTTGCGGGTGCCGATTGCCATGTTGATGCTTGTTTACTTGTCCAACATATTAGCACCTTTGCCTCTCCTTTGCATGATTATTTCCATGATGCTTTTCCATGTGCTCAATTTAGATGCTTAAATGCCATGCCACAATACCTTGTCACACCATATGCTATGCATGACGATGACACTTGTTTGATGAATCACCACTTGAATGCTTGGTGTTGCACTAATGCTAACCACATTTGTTTTTCCAAGTGTTTGTTGTTCGTGCTCCTTTTCAAGGAATCACTAGATGGTGCGACATTGGAGAGTGCCCATTTCGAGCTTCAAGGCTATGAGTACTTGGTACACGTTCACTTCTACACGGCGACGCCATCTCTTTCCCATGGTGATTTGGTTTTCGATCCGTGCTTGGATCTTTCCCAAGGGGGAGGGGATGATGCGGATCATCCTATGGGCATCACCATGTCAAGAGTCTGTTTGGCAAGTGACACATACGACATCTACTTCACATACATAAAGGTTAATCATCTCCTTTACACATGTTCACTTGACCCCTTCGAGGATGGTATACTACTTGACATCCCTCTCGATGGCATGTATAGGTATTACTGGAGCTTCATCAATGACGAGGAGGAATTCAAGCGCAAGAGAACATCTACACCATCCAAGAAGGGAGAAGGAGGAGGAAAAAGGACCCCAAGACGCGAAGCATCGGAGCTCTCTGGACACCCTGGGTGCCCGCACCATCCACCCCCCGGTGCCCGGACCCCTGGGTGCCAGGCCCCGCCAGCCGCCAAGGGCGCGACCCCCTGGATGCCCCGGGTGCCCGCCCCCTCTCCAGGAGCGCCCCGGGTGCCCGGACTTCCCCCCGAGTTCCCGACCCTCCGTCTCCAGGAAACCCCCGGGTGCCCGGACCCCCCACCGTGGCTATGCGTATTTCGGGATAATTTACCTATGTACCCTTGTTTTGCCCCCAATTTGTCCCTAACTTATATATACTCCTCACCTAGCTCATGAGAGGGGATAGCAAAGTATTGGACAGACAAAGAGAGATTTTCTCATCTTCCTCCTCTTGGAAATCTAGACCTCCTCTTGGAGAGGCTCCTCTTGGAGATCAAGGCCTCCTCTTGGAGAAGATCCTCTTGTGGATATCAAGCCCTCCTCTTGGAGAAGGATCCCCATCATAGGATCATCAAGACCTCTCTCCTCTTAGGATTGGGATGAACTAGCTACCTTGTATCTTTCCTTTGTTGTCATTGGATCATTGTGACCTCTTGCGTGTTCTTGGATGTAGCATATGTGTGATTGGATCTAGTCAATTTGAGTGTTTCCCCTCTCTTGTGTTCTTCGTGTTCTTGGGGATAGCCCCTCCAATTCGTGAAAGATCTCCATCTAGGGTTCCACCCTACAACACTTTTATAGGACAATTTGGCTTCACTTTTTAAAGCCTGTTATCACAACGCGTTGGCATCCCATTTCAATGCGTTTTTTCTAGGTCGCGGCGTAGAATTGGCCCATTCGTGTTGCATGTTTGTATTTTTGTTGGGCCTTTTCCTCTCCGCGCTCTTGTCACCCATTTCATCTAGCTTTTCGTTGCCTCACGGGAGCGCCTGTATGCGCACGCCACATCTTGTAGAAATGGATGAGACATATTATGTCACTTTTTGTTGCCTTCTTCAAATTCTTTTTGAAGTTTGATGTCGAAAAGCCAGTCTATGTGGAAGATACATGCTCTGACTTATGCTTGATATGCATTGGCCCAGCCAATATTTGTCCCAGTAATTACAAGTCCAATCTCGACACACAACTAGGGTCGACCCTTGTAACTTCACCATAACATACAATTTTTTGTCCCGGTTGCAATTCTATCTTTGATATGCAACTGGTCTTGAACAATCTTTCTCGTATTTACAAATTCACCCTTGACATGTAACTATTGAGGGGGCAACCTTTTTTGTTAACGTTGCAACTCCACCCTTAGCATGCTACTCGGGCCACCTTTTTGACACATAATTGGGAACAAACCCATTTTTGTCCTAGTTTCTAGTCCACCTTTGACACGCAATTGGAGGACGAACCCCTTTTGTCCCAGTTGTAACTCCACCCCTGATAAGTAACTGAGGGGGACAACCCATATTTTCCTCCCCAGTTGCAACTCCACCCTTCAATAAAAACTACGGTCCGATCCATTTTTTGTCCCAAGCGCAAGTCTATCATCAACAGGCAACTTGGGGGCGATCATTTTTATCCCAGTTGCAACTCCACCGCTAACTTGTAATTGGGGTGCCTGCATTTTTTCTTGTCCGAGTTGCAACCTCATCCTCAATACACAACTGGGGCCTGAACCACTTTTTTCCTAATTGAAGGTCCACCCACGACACACAGCTGAGTGGGTGTGCGTGTGTGGGGGGGGGGCTGGGTTGAACATTTTTGTCCCGGTTGTAACTCTACGCAACTGAGGACCAACCCATTTTTTTCTCAATTTCAAGTCCACCTACACCATTGACATGCAATTGGGGCCCACCTTTTTTGTCTCCGTTGCAAATCCACTCTTAGTATGCAACTAGGGTCCTGACCAATTTTTGTCTCCGTTGCAACTCCACCCTCAGTACATAACTCGGGGCCGGCCGATTTTTGTCCCGGTTGCAACTCCACGCAGGGACATGCAATTGGAGCATGCCTTTTTTTCTGAGTTGTGAGTCCACCCTTGATATGCAACTGGGGACACAACCAATTATCTTTGAGTTGCAACTCCACTTTCGATACGCAACTTGGGACCCGACCCATTTTTGTTCCAGTTGCAACTCTACCCTCAAGACGCAACTGGGGGCTCGACCCATTTTTCTCCAGTTGCAAGTCCATCCTCGATACATAACTAGGGGCCCGACCTGCAAGTCCACCCTCGACATGCAATCGAGCCTTGTCCATTTTTGTCCCAGTTGCAGGTCCACCCTCAACACGTGAAAGTGCAACTATCCCTGGGTGGTTTTGGTAATTCCTAACAACATATAGCTCATTGAGCTAACATCATTCCAAGATGAATATTTCAGAAAAGCTCAATGGATGGCATCGCATGGATGAGGAAAGTGGATCCCTCAAAATTACAAGGACAAAGGATTGGCTCAAGCTTCAAGAACAAGACTCTACATTTTACATTTTTAGTGATCCAAGATCACATTGAGTCCATAGGAAAAGCCAATACTATTAAGGAGGGATGAGGTGTTGCTTAATGAGCCTCTTGCTTCATGTGCTTAGTGATATGCTCCAAAATCCTCAACTACCTTTCCATATCCACATTTGACCCAAACCTAAAGTCAAACTCGGCCCCACCGATTTTTCCTATCCGGAGCCACCGAGTTTCACATGTCATAGCCACTACCACAAACCCTAGCAAATCGGTTTCACCGATAGGGATCTCGGTCTCACCGAGATGGGATTGCAATTTCTCTGTTTCCCTTCGTAACGTTTCGGTCCAACCGAAGTGAGAGATCGGTCCCACCGAGATTGCAATGTAAACTCACCATTTCCCTTTCATAACATTTCGGTCTCACCGAAAAGAGCGAATCGGTCCCACCGAGTTTACCTGACCAACTCTCTGGTTAGCTTATTACCAAAATTGGTCCCACCGACTTTGTGTAATCGGTCACACTGAGATTACGTTATGCCCTAACCCTAACCATATCGGTCCTACCGAGTTGCATCTCAGTCCCACCGAAAATCCTAACGGTCACTAGGTTTGCTGAATCGGTCCGACCGAGTTTAACGATTCGGTCCCACTGAGTTTGGCAAATTGTGTGTAACGGTTAGATTTTGTGTGGAGGCTATATATACCCCTCCACCCACTCTTCATTCATAGAGAGAGCCATCAGAACATATCTTCACTTCCAATACACATTTTCTGACAGAGAACCACCTACACTTGTGTTGAGGTCAAGATATTCCATTCCTACCATATGAATCTTGATCTCTAGCCTTCCCCAAGTTGCTTTACACTCAAATCTTCTTTCCACCAAATACAAATCCTGTGAGAGAGAGTTGAGTGTTGGGGAGACTATCATTTGAAGCACAAGAGCAAGGAGTTCATCATCAACACACCATTTGTTACTTCTTGGAGAGTGGTGTCTCCTAGATTGGCTAGGTGTCACTTGGGAGCCTCCGACAAGACTGTGGAGTTGAACCAAGGAGTTTGTAAGGGCAAGGAGATCGCCTACTTCATGAAGATCTACCGCTAGTGAGGCAAGTCCTTCGTGGGCGACGGCCATGATGGAATAGACAAGGTTGCTTCTTCGTGGACCCTTGATGGGTGGAGCCCTCCGTGGACTTGCGCGACCGTTACCCTACGTGGGTTGAAGTCTCCATCAACGTGGATGTACGATAGCACCACCTATCAGAACCACGACAAAAACATCCGTGCCTCCAATTGCGTTTGAATCCTCCAAACCCTTCCCTTTATATTCTTGCAAGTTGCATGCTTTACTTTCCGCTGCTCATATACTCTTTGCATGCTTGCTTGAATTGTGTGAAGATTGCTTGACTTGTGCTAAGATAGCAAAAAATCTGCCAAGAACTAAAATTGGGAAAAGGATAGGTTTTTATTTGGTCAAGTAGTCTAATCACCCCCCCTCTAGACATACTTTCGATCCTACAAGTGGTATCAGAGCTTTGGTCTCCATTTGCTTTGATATCCATAGCTTTTGGTGGTCATAGCCTTGGTTTCACAACCTAGGAGGGTATGGCGTCTAGCGAGGGAAATTATCACCGTAGAGGTCCTTACTTTGATGGTACTAATTTTGCTAGTTGGAAGCATAAAATGAAAATGCATATTCTTGGACATAACCCCGCCGTTTGGGCTATTGTGTGTGCTGGTTTGCAAGGTGACTTCTTCGATGGGAAAGAACCAAACCGTGAAGCTACCGCTAAAGAGTTAAAGATGCTGCAATACAACGCTCAAGCTTGTGATATTCTCTTCAACGGATTGTGTCCCGAAGAATTCAACAAAATCAGCCGTCTTGAGAATGCAAAGGAAATTTGGGATACTTTGATTGATATGCACGAAGGTACCGACTCCGTCAAGGAATCCAAATTGGATGTGCTTCAAAGTCAACTTAACAAGTACAAAATGAAGGATGGTGAAGGTGTCGCTGAAATGTACTCTAGGCTTGCTCTTATCACAAATGAGATTGCCGGCTTAGGGAGTGAAGAGATGACCGATAGTTTCATCATCAAGAAGATCCTAAGAGCCTTGGATGGAAAATATGATACCGTGTGCACATTGATCCAAATGATGCCCAATTACAAAGATCTCAAGCCAACGGAATTCATTGGAAGAATTGTTGCTCATGATATTTCACTCAAGGATAAAGAGGAACTTCACAAAAAATCAAGTCGTGCTTACAAAACCTCATGTGAAGCTCCCACATCATCAAGTGAGAAGCAAATATTCAATGAAGAATTGAGCTTAATGGTGAAGAACTTCAACGAGTTCTACAAGAGTAGAAGCAAAGATAGAAGCTCCAAGTCAAGGTCCTACAATGACAAAAGATCTTCTAGTCGAGAGCGAAACTGCTACAATTGTGGAAGACCCGGACACTATTCCAATGAGTGTACGGCTCCCTACAAGAAAAGAGAAGACTCTCCCAAAAGAAGAAGCCGAAGAGAGGAATCACCATCTAGGGAAAGAAGGAGTAGAGATGATCGTTATGAACGAAGATACTCACGGAGAAGCAAGGATTCGGAAAGAAAGGACAAGTCATCAAGGAGCTACGCAAAACGAAGACATCAAGATCATGTTGGTGAATGGGTATCCGGCTCCGACTCCGACAACCACTCCGAGAGAAGTTATCACTCCGATTCCGAATATACTCAAGATGAAGGTGTTGCCGGTCTAGCACTTGTGTCAACCAACTCCTACGACATATTTGACTCACCAAATGAAGGAGTTGGAACATGCTTCATGGCTAAAGGCCCAAAGGTATCACACCCGAGTATGTTGATTTCAATAGTGATGAAGATGACTTGTTAGGTGATGATGATTTACTTGTTGACAACTCTAGTGATGAATACTATGATGAAACGTCAATTAATCATGCTAATCAAGATAAAACGAATGACAATGATAAGGAGAAGATTGAGGCTCTAACTAAATAACTAAACACTCTTAAGTTAGCTCATGAAACTACCTTAGGAGAGCATCGAGAACTTTTAAGAACACATGAGGGATTACGCTTTGAAAAGCTCAACCTTGAGCAAGAGCATGAGGTCTTAAAAGCAATCAATGATGATCTTCGTAAGAAAAGTTCTTCTTACATTGCCAAGCGTTTACTCTTATCCACTTACATGCCTCAAGTCAAGTCTAGTAACAAGAACAAGAAAGATTCTTCCTCTAGTAGTAACAATGATCATGTTAAATCCAATATTGTTGCTTCTAGTAGTTCTCTTGATTCCACTAATGATTCTCTTAGATAAGTTACACTTGAGCAAGAAAATAGTCTATTGAAGGGAATTATAGAGAAAGGAGTGTACAAGAGCCTTGCTGGGAGTAAGCAATTCGAGGAAATTGTACGCAAGCAAGGAAGGCACCGGAAGAATCAAGGTGTTGGTTTTCAATGAAAGTTCAATGCCAATGGAGTTGAGTGGGAAGAAGATCAATACCCCAAGACAAAGTTTGTTCCTCAACAAGAGAAGTATGATCCTACTTCTTTCAAAGGGACACAAGCTCAAGATGATCTTCTGTCGGATTTCGGGTTCCGGCAGACCATTAAGGTTCGAACTCTGGGGTGCGCGCGGAGATTATACCCTCTACCTCTCCGTCTCGCAAAGATCTAACTACTGAAGGAACAACACGAGAGACACAGAGTTTATACTAGTTCGGGCCACCATTGTGTTGTAATACCCTACTCTAGTTTGTGGTGGGTGGATTGCCTCTTGGGCTGATGATGATGAACATTACAAGGAAGAACAGCCTCGCGAGGGCCTGTTCTTAGCTGGGACGATGAACTGATAGGGGAGTTCAGTCGCCCTTCTCTCTCTCTCTCTGCTGCCTGAGTCTTCCTAACTGGTTTCTTGATGATCTCCCTGGATCGCTCGATGCCTCTACCCTGGGGGTGGCTAGTCCTATTTATAGGCAAAGGCCCTGGGCCTCTTCCCAAATATTGAGCGAGAAGGGCGCCAACAATTGGCCAATTCGAAGGGGAACATCCAGTACACTTATCCTGACTAAAGTTGGTCCTCGCCTGCCAAAGGCCCTATGGTGACACCGTTCTGGGCTCCATGATCACCTCCTTCCCACCGTTGGACTGGTCTTGGTCTCGTTGCACCGAAATGGATGCCTTTGCTTGATCCTCTTGCCTGTGCTTGCCCCCTTTGCACCAAAGAGGAAAGGGAGGACACTGCGCAGGTTGGCGCCCGCCTGGCGCCTTTGGTCGTCATGGCTTGCGTCATGGGCACCTCGCGAGGTACCCCGCCTTGATCTCTCCGCCTCCTCGCGAGCCAGCCTGATGAGGCCGCACCTGAGGAAGCGCCGTGTCGTCCGCCCCGCGAGGCTTGGCCCCTCGCGAGGGTCTTGGGTCTCGTGTTGATGAAGATGGGCCGTGCTGGGCCCTCTTTCGAGCCACGCCGCAAGCCGTAGGCAGGCAAGTCTGGGGACCCCCGTTCCCAGAACGCCGACAGTAGCCCCCGGGCCCAAGGCGCGCATGGGCTTGGCCGTGCCGAGAAGCGAAAGGGCAAGGGTGAAGCGCCACGGGCCCTAACAGCCTGCGGCCTTGGGCGCCGCGTGGCGGTTGATTGGACGCGAGCGTCTCAGCTTCCCCATGACGCCTCGATGATCGTGTGGATTGGACAAGTCCCTGCATGCAAATCATGTCATGATTACCGGGGATCATGGAGGCCGACGATTGGCCTTCACCGGCTATAAGTACGGCACCACGCGTGCCCTTCCAGTCCGCCCCTTCCTGCTTCTCTTCTTCTTCTCCTTGGCCACTCGCCGCTCTCATGGCTCCGGAGAGGTTCTCAGCCGCAGAGAAGGGAAAGGCCTGCCGGGCAGCGCCCGACTCCTCCCCGGCCAAGCGTGGCCGGAGTCGTCCTCGCAAGCATCCCGCGGTCCCCGTTGCGGCTTCTCGTGGCCACAGGGGTGGTTCCCCGCGTGGTGGTGAGCGCTCGGCTGCCAAGGGGAGGCAGGCCGTGACTGTGCGGCCCCCAGGCCGCGCTTTCGTTCGTCGGAGGTGCTGCCGGAGTTCGTCGTGTGGTCGGCGGACCCGACCAACACCTGGTTCCAGCTCCCCTGGTTCTTCATTGGCGAGCTGCCGGCCAGTGCCCGTTGCGGCTTCTGGCTCCAGGCCGATGGTTGTTGCAGTAGGGCCTCCTGGGTTTCGCTTGAGGTCTCCCCTTCCGGAAACGGGGCCCTGACTCGTGGCTAGCAAACATTTGCCCGTGCGCGCGGCCTGAGTCAGCGGTGCACCCTGTACTTCAAGTTCTACGGCGACGTCACCCTCTATGTGAGGGTGTTTAGGGAAGATGGTCGCCGCGCTGGGTGCTGCCCCGAGGACGACCACCGCGGCCGGGGGCCCCGCCCCGACGACGATGGAGGAGACAGCGCCCACGCGGATGGCGGCGCCCGATGCTCCCCAAGCTTCATCAACTCTTCTTCAGGCGACTCCTCCAGTGGTGGCCGCAGTCAGCCCCCACGCCGTCACGCTTGCCTGGGAAGCGGCGATTCGTCCGCCCGTCGCCGCGCCCCAGTGAAGCGCGAGAGGGAGTCCGCCTGAGCCCTGGAGGCATCTCGGGTCGCCTCCGCTGGCCGGAGCGAGGCAGGCCGTGCCGGGCTTGTCCTTTCTTTTCCTTTTGTTTCCTGCGTAAAAGAGAATAGCTGCATGGAGCCTCGTGGGGGCGTGTTGGGGGTTACTGCTGTTAGCAATTACCTTGATTTAGCTTTCGCGCTTTTCAGCTGTGTTTCTGCGCGTAGATAGTTCCCGGCCCCAGCCGTGGGGGGCGACCGACCCAGGCCCTGCGTGTGTGTCGCGGTGCCCGAGGGGCACTGACCGGAGGGGTGCTCCCGTAATGGACCCGGGTCGTGAAACCTTAGAACGATTAGAACAGGAACCCTCGCGAGGGCGTTTGGCTGCCCTCCCTCGCGAGGCCTTTTGCAAGAGGAATCAAAACGGGGGAGTGAAAATCGACGAAATATCAACCATTGACGGCAATAATTTCAATAAAACTTCAACTGCAAACAAAGTGAGCCAACTTCGGAAAGCAAATGAAAAAGCCGCGTCCGACACCTAATCTAGTATTCGACGTCTTCTCACCAGCGCGGAGCTAAGTGCTGCCACTGGGCGTGGGAGGGAGCCCCAGGGCCTGAGGCCGACGCTCCTGAGACTCCAGGGCGTGTACAGCCCCACTCATTATTACGTGAGAGTGTCACGGGCGGCGAGCTTCACAGGCGTTGGCCTTCTTCACAGGCTCCGGGCCTTTCTTCTTAAGGGTAATGAGCTTCACAGGCACTTGCCTTCTTCACAGGCTCTGGGCCTTTTCCAAAAGGGGATGGTCTTCACAGGCGTTTGCCTTCTTCACAGGCTCTGGGCCTTTTCCAAAAGGGGATGGTCTTCACAGGCGTTTGCCTTCTTCACAGGCTCTGGGCCTTTTCCAAAAAGGGATAGTCTTCACAGGCGTTTGCCTTCTTCACAGGCTTTGGGCCTTTTAGGGTAGAACCTTCGGAGGTGCTGGATGTTCCATGCGTTCTGGATCGGCTCCCCCTCCCGAGTCTCCAAGCGCACGGAGCCTGGCCTGGAAACATGAGCAACCTTGAACGGGCCCTCCCACATGGGAGAGAGCTTGTGCAGCCCCTACCTAGAGAGGACCCGCCTGAGCACGAGGTCTCCTACCTCAAGAGTCCTGGGGCGGACGTTACGGCAGTGGTATCGTCGTAGTGCTTGTTGGTACCTCGCCGCTCGCAATGTGGCTTCTCGGCGGCGTTCCTCCCCCAGCACGAGGTCCATCCCCCGCATGGTGTCCTGTTGCGCCTCATCGAACGCTAGGACCCGCACGGAGCGATGTCTGACCTCGTGAGGGAGGACTGCTTCGGCTTCCTAGACCAGGAAGAACGGGGTCTCCCCGGTTGGCTTGGTCGCGGTTGTGCGGATGGACCACAACACGGACTGGAGCTCATCGTACCAACCTCTGCCGCAGGCCTCCAGCTTCTTCTTGAATGTCCTTGTCTTGAGGCCCCTCAGGACCTCCGCGTTGGCTCGTTCGGCCTGGCCGTTGCTTCGCGGGTGCGCCAACGAAGCGTAGCATATCTGCGCTCCAAGGTTAGCACAATATGTTTTGAAGAGATTACTAGTGAACTGCGAACCGTTGTCTATGATGATGCGGTTCGGCACCCCGAACCGGCTCACGATGCCCCTAATGAACCTGACCGCTGAACCCGCAGGGATGGTGCGGACAGCCTCCACTTCTGCCCACTTGGTGAATTTGTCAATGGCGACGTAGAGGCAGCGGTAGCCCCCTGGCGCCCGAGGGAATGGGCCCAGAATGTCCAGCCCCCAAACTGCGAATGGCCACGAAAGGGGTATAGTCTGCAAGCCTCCCGCCGGCTGATGGATCTGTTTGGCGTGAAATTGGCAGGCTTCACAAGCCTTCACCAGCTCGACAGGGTCATTGAGTAAGGTGGGCCAATAGAACCCACTGCGGAATGCCTTGCCAACGAGGGTCCGTGATGACGAGTGATGCCCACAATCCCCGCCGTGTATGTCCTCCAACAGTTCCTTCCCTTGCTCTCTGGAAATGCGGCGCAGGGATATGCCGTTCGGCCGCTTCCGGTAGAGCTCTCCGTCTCTGATGCAGTATGTCGTGGCCTGCCGCGCCACACTCTCCGCTTCTTCCTCCTTCCCCGGCAGACCCCCTTGTGTTAAATAACTCTGGAGTTCCGTGATCCAACATTCCTCCTGAGGTTCCATAGTCAGGAGCAGGCGTGCCCCTGAGGCAGGGCCGCAGGCCGGGGCTCCTGAGGCAGGTGGTTGGGGGAGTTCCTCCTGAGGCTGAGCAGTGTTTGATAATGACGGCTGGGCTGAGGGCTTGAAGAGCCGCTCTTCAAAGACGCCAGGCTCCTGAGGCAACCGCCTGGACGCTCGTCTGGCGACGTCATCGGCTTCCTGATTGGTGCCACGGGGCACATGCCTCATTTCCAACCCCCAGAACTGCTTCTCCATCCTGCGGACCTCCGCTAGATAGGCCTCCATGCTCATCCCTTGGCTCATACACCTTGTTGGAGAAGTTGACAAGAAGCTGCGAATCGCCCTTGACGGTGAGGCGCTTCACCCCCAGAGCTGATGCGGCCTTCAACCCCACTATCAGACCCTCATATTCTGCTATGTTGTTGGAGACCTTTTCGCCTTGCTGGAAACAGAGCTATACGGCATAGTAGAGCTTGTCCTGAGTGGGCGATATCAGCACCGCACCTGCCCCAGCGCCGTGCCTGGAGAACGCCCCATCGAAGTACATGACCCAGCCTTCCAGCGCCTCACTCCCTGGGGAGAGGGACCGATCCTCGTTGTCCTTGAGGCCTGGCGCCTCTGTCCATTCTTCCACGAAATCCGCTAACGCTGCTCCTTTGATGACCCTGGTCGTGCTGAACTCGAGCTGGAATGCCTGCAGTTCTATGTTCCACTCGGCGACCCGTCCGGCTGAGTTAGGGCTCCTGACCACCCTCTCCAAGGGGTATGACGAGACGACCTTGATGGGATGACCTTGGAAGTGGTGACGCAGCTTGCGCGAGGCCACCAGTAGTGCGAGGAGGAGCTTCTGAGGCATGGGGTACCGTACCCTGGCGTCTCGTAACACCGTGCTGACAAAGTAGACTGGGTGCTCAACAAGGCCGAGAGCATCAGTGTTCGCGGCGCCCTCCGGAGGCAAGGGCGCTTCGCGAGGTGACGTGGCCTCGGGAGGTCGACCGTCCAGGTGAGTGGCCTCTCCTACTTCCGGTGCACTCTTCGGCGGCTGGTCTTCCTCAGTCGTAGTTACGTCTCCTGTGGGCCTTCCTTGTTCCTGCCTTGCCTTGTCTCGGGTTCCTGATGTGGCTCTGATTTGGCGCTCCTCAATAACCGCCACCAGGGCTGCGCTGGCAGAGTAGGGAGTGGCAGCGAGGTAGAGCAGCAGGGGCTCTCGAGGGCGCGGAGCCACCATGACTGGGGGACTGGCTAGGTACCTCTTGAGATCTTGAAACGCCTTATCTGCCTCTTCAGTCCATTCAAAAGGCCCCTTCTTCTTCATCAGCTGGAAGAAAGGCAGTGCTCGCTCCCCCAGTTTGGAGATGAAGCGCCCTAGCGCGGTCACGCGTCCGGTGAGCTTCTGCATTTCTCTGAGGGTTTTCGGCGGGCTCATGTCCTTGATCGCCTTGACCTTCTCCGGGTTAGCCTCGATGCCTCGATGGGACACAAGAAAGCCCAACAGCTTGCCTGAGGGGACCCCGAACACACACTTCTCTGGGTTGAGCCGCAGGTTCACTGCGTCGAGGCTCGCGAAGGTCTCCTCCAGGTCTTGTATAAGGGTCTTGGCCTCCCGAGATTTCACCACAATGTCGTCAACGTAAGCTTCGACATTCTTCCCGAGCTGCGGGCCCAAGGTGATGTGCATCAGCCGCTGAAAGGTCGCCCCTGCATTACGCAGCCCAAATGGCATGCATGTATAGCAGTATACCCCGCATGGGGTTAAGAAGGCGGTCTTCTCGACGTCCTCTACCGCCATCTTGATCTGGTGATACCTAGAGACGGCGTCCAGGAAGCAGAGCAGGTCGCACTCCGCAGTGGAATCGACGATCTGGTCGATGTGGGGGAGCGGGAACGGATCTTGCGGGCATGCCTTGTTGAGGTTGGTGAAGTCGACACACATGCATTCCTTTCCCCCCTTCTTGGGCACAACGACAGGGTTGGCCAACCAATCCGGGTATCGGACCTCGCGAATGACCCCAGTGGCCTCTAACTTGCGGGTTTCTTGGACGATGAAGGCCTACTTCTCTGCGGACTGCCGCCTGGCTTTCTGCTTCACGGGGCGCACGTTTGGGCACACGTTGAGGTGATGCTCGATGACGCTCCGGGGGATCCCTGCCAACTGATCAGGCTCCCAAGCGAATACCTTCTTATTTGCGCGCAGGAACCTGATCAGAGCTTCCTCCTGCTCAGGCTCGAGCTTGGCGCCTCTGGTGAAAGTGGCACTCGAGGACCCGTCTTCGTCGACAGATATCTGCTTGGTTTCTACCTTGTCCTGGGTGAACAACTGCTTCTTCTTGGCTGGCGCAGCCCCCTTGGGCTCGGGGGTCCCTGCGTCGGCGGGCTATGCCGATGCCGCCGTCTTGAAAGCGAGCTTGAGTACCCGAAGGGCGTCCTCGGTGTCCCGTGCACGGTGAGGACACCGCTGCTCCCGGGCATCTTCATGAGGTTATACGCCGGGTGCGTGGCGGCCATGAACTGGGCCAGCGCTGGGTAGCCGAGGATGGCGTTGTAAGGAAGGCCGATGGGGGCGATGTCGAAGTCGACCATCTCCGTGCGGAAGTTGTTGTAGGTGCCGAAGGTTACAGGGAGCCGGATCTGTCCGAAGGAGCTGGATGACCCGTCCCCAACGCCCAAGAAAGACCGACTGGGTTGCAGCCGCTCCAGGGGTATGCAGAAGAGATTGAAGGTCTCAACCGAAAGCACACTGAGGCCGGCGCCGCCTTCGACGAGGGTTCTGGTGATGGCCACCTGGCAGATGGTGGGGGTGCACAACATGGGGAGCGCGCCTGAGCCAGCCAAGTTGGCGGGGTGGTCCTCCGAGCTGAAGGTCAGACCGACCTCGCGCGCCGCCTGGTCCGTGGGAGCCCCCTGCCGTGCGGAAATGGCGCTGACCCGGCGGACAAATGGCTTGACGTGTCGACTTGTGGGCGGCGCCTGCGAGCCACCCATGAGGGCCGCGACGACCGGAGGTGTTGATGTAGTGGTGCGGTCACCTTGTCGCACAGGCAGGTGCTGGGATGACGCTTGATGCTCGTTCCCCGCCGGGCCAGTGGCGGCGTTGGTGGCGGGCGACGGGGAATGACGAGGACGCCCACCGACGGGGGCCGCCTGGGCGACGCGGGCTTGACGGGCATCGGACATGGACGCGACGGTCGGAGGAGAACGAAGCGGTGGAAGACAAATTCCAGCGCACCCCTACCTGGCATGCCAAATGTCGGATTTCGGGTTCTGGTAGACCCTTAAGGTTCGAACTCTGGGGTGCGCGCGGAGATTATACCCTCTACCTCTCCGTCTCGCGAAGATCTAACTACTGAAGGAACAACACAAGAGACACAGAGTTTATACTAGTTCGGGCCACCATTGTGGTGTAATACCCTACTCTAGTTTGTCGTGGGTGGATTGCCTCTTGGGCTGATGATGATGAACAGTACAAGGAAGAACAGCCTCGCGCGGGCCTGTTCTTAGCTGGGACGATGAATTGATAGGGGAGTTCAGTCGCCCTTCTCTCTCTCTCTCTCTGCTGCCTGAGTCTTCCTAACTGGTTTCACGATGATCTCCCTGGATCGCTCGATGCCTCTACCCTGGGGGTGGCTAGTCCTATTTATAGGCAAAGGCCCTGGGCCTCTTCCCAAATATTGAGCGGGAAGGGCGCCAACAATTGGCCAATTCGAAGGGGAACATCCAGTACACTTATGCTGACTAAAGTTGGTCCTCGCCTGCCAAAGGCCCTATGGTGACACCGTTCTAGGCTCCACGATGACCTCCTTCCCACGGTTGGACTGGTCTTGGTCTCGTTGCACCGAAATGGATGCCTTTGCTTGATCCTCTTGCCTGCGCTTGCCCCCTTTGCACCAAAGAGGAAAGGGAGGATACTGCGTAGGCTGGTGCCTGCCTGGCGCCTTTGGTCGTCATGGCTTGCGTCATGGGCACCTCGCGAGGTACCCCGCCTTGATCTCTCCGCCTCCTCGCGAGCCAGCCTGATGAGGCCGCGCCTAAGGAAGCGCCGTGTCGTCCGCCCCGCGAGGCTTGGCCCCTCGCGAGGGTCTTGGGTCTCGTGTTGATGAAGATGGGCCGTGTTGGGCCCTCTTTCGAGCCACGCCGTAGGCCGCAGGTAGGCAAGTCTGGGGACCCCCGTTCCCAGAACGCCGACATCTTCCACCACAAGACTACAAGCAAAAAGGCAAGGACAAGCTTCAAGAGGAAATTGATGCATTCTAAGAAGCTCCTAAGACCTTAGTCAAGTGGATTCCTAAGACTACTTCAAGTTCCACTTCATCAAGTACGACTACAACTCCAAGGATTCCCATCAAGATGGTGTGGATCCAAAAGAAGAAGAACTAGAGAGTTCTTGAGGGTGACTCCGCCAACATACTTCACTCTTATCATTTTGGCAATAACAAGTGCAATCAACCTCCACATCTTGCACTAGTTCAAGGAGTCACAACCCTCTTGTTGGTAAGTCAAGGGACAAGGTAACCTAAAAGCTTTCATAGATATCATCTTGTGGGTGCATCACTCTATGTCTATGGATATCCTTGTTTGTTCCTTGTGGGACTAACCCATGTAGGTATTGAAAGTGCAATTCACTCCAATGGATAGCTCCAAGTGATCTACATCAACATTGAGCATCCACATCTTCAACATCTACATGAAGTCATCATTGACAAAACCCAAGGTTAGTTCATCCCTCTTAGGGGGGATATCACATCTAGGGGGAGCTTTACTCTAATAATTGAGCTAAAGCAACTCTAATGATGTGAACACAACAATGCTTTATGTAAAAGTGGTAACCCCACTTGTGCTTAAACGATGAGTATGACCTATGATCAAATGTTCTCATTTGACTCCTAAGTCAATATACTCATATATAGATGACCTAGTCATCGCCAATTGCTTGATAGATGCTAGAATTGGTTGTGCATGCTTTGCCACATATTTCAATTGCCATTTTATTGTGTGAGCATGTTGAGAGCATATTTTACTCATTCGAGGACATCCACTTGTTGTTTTGATTGATTGGTTTTTCTTTTTTTTACCAAGTGGATGGACAAGAATGCCTAAGAACCTTCTCTAGCTATCTATGCTTTTCTCGTCTCAAACTCTATTCATGCTACATCACAAAATTTGATCAAGTCAGATTCAAACCACTCTGTGTGAGGAGCACTCGGAGTCCCCGATTTGTCATAGACTCAAACTTCCAAAACTTCTTTGTGCTTTTCGGTCTGACCGATTCCTCCTTTTCGGTCATACCGAGATCACTAAGTCGATCTAGTTTTTCACCTCGGTGCAAATGATTTGAACTTTTCGGTCACACCGAGTTGCTATAACTGTCAACAGTTATGCATATCGGTGCCACCGAGTTGTTCCACTCGGTCACACCGACAGGGTCGGGCTATATATACTCACGGGCAAAATTTTGGAAATTTCTCCGAATCCTCTTCGCCCGCGCATAGCTCGCTCTGCCTCCTGGGTCTCCGGATCGTCCTCCTTGTCGCCAGCCGCCTCCAGTGGCTGGTCTCCGCCGCCGTCAATGGAATTCGTCTCCGCCGTTGCCGCCGTAGCGAGTCCGCCATCGAACTAGGGTATGGACTCGATCACAGTGCTATTCCCCGTCCAAATCTTAGCACATTGTGTTCTTAATGAATCTTTGTCGGTGGGAAACGACACCTATGGGATCACGGGAATCCCTTTCTGTGGTTGCAGGGCGCGGGGGGTCGTGAGAAGAGCGGATCAAGCAGGCAGTACGCGATTCCTTTACCCAGGTTCGGGCCGCGAAGATGCGTAACACCCTACTCCTGCTTTGGTGGATTATATGCTTGTGCTCTTGAGCTAGCTACGGGGCGTGAGGAGCTCCAAAAAGCCGAAATCCTCCTCCTGGTCGCCTGGGGCCTCCTTTTATAGGGAAAGGGGCGGCCACAGTGGCACACAGGACGTGGAAAGGGTACAGTGATGCGAGGTTATCCCTCGTATTACATGACAAGGCGCATTTAATGCGCCTTGCTTAGGTGTCCCTGCTTTTTCGGGGGCGGGGGAGAGCCCCGTCTCGTCCGTTGCCGCTCTCTCCTGCGTCGACACGCGCCCTGGCCAGCGGTGCCTGCGATGCCATGTAGGCGGGCAGGCAGCTGAGGTGGCACGGCGGTAGGTCTCCGCGAGGATCTGCATGCCGCCACGCAGGTGCCTGCCCAGCTGGTTGGGTCGGCAGCTTCATGCGAATGGTGGTGGAGGCGCGACTGGTGCGGGTCCGATGGTGGCCCCGTGGGTGTCCTCGGCAAGGATCTTGCCGCGGCCCCGGCAAGGGTCTTGCCGGGGTCCCGACAAGGGTCTTGCCGTGGCGCTTGCTGCCATCCCCGGCAAGGCTCTTGCCGGGGGCCTTGTGGTTTTCCTTGGCTGGGATCCCGCCAAGGACCGTCATCTTCTAAAGTGTGCATCTGGTCTTGAATGTCTTCACAAAGATCTGCATACCACCACGGGGATGCCTCCCGAATCCTTGCCCCATGGGGCCAGTGGACTCAAGGGTGACCCGCTCCGTAGGTGTGGGGCGAGGCTGCCACGGCAAGGGTCTTGCCGGGTTTGCTGAAGCCATCTCCCAGAAAGGATCTTGCCGGGGGGGCCTGCTTCGTCCCCTTTGCTCTCTATGGTCTTGGTCTTGGCGTCGTTCTGCTTCTCTTTGGCTTCGGCCTTACCTTGGTTCTACCTCCCTTGCCGGGCTTGGTGTGGCGGCGCCTGTGGCTCAGACTGCCCGTGCACAGTCATAGGGGTACAAAAAGTGTACCCCCTCTTTTTGTACACCGACAGGAGCCCCCGAGCCGGGGCCACACATGAGCGCAACGCGTTGTTGGGCCAGGCCCAAGAACGGTGTGCGGACAGGCAGGGCGGTTTCTACCGTGGTAAGTTTCTTCGCGCGCTGCGCCTCCCACGCTTCCCGCGCGTGGCGCGTTGTGGGGAGGCGTGCGTGATGTGGGCGACATGCGTGAGGCTGATCTCTGCACGCATGCGTCACGTCATAGTAAAAGGGGGCAGCTCGTGCCTTCCCCATAAACAGAGGGAGGCGTGGAGGCGCGGCCCATTTACTGGACGGGACCGAGGCGTGGTCTTTCAGGGCGCCCACCCCCTTTAATCACGGGGCGGGGAGAAGTCACCTCACCCGTTGCTTCAGTCCTGCACGTTCGCCACGCGGCGCTCATGCGCCTGGGGTGGCAATTGGTGAAGGTAGGAAGCCGGGCCGTCGCGGGCTGGGGCGGTGGATCGGCCCCGGTCTCCTGCGCCGTTCACGTCTTTATTGGCGTAACGGGGCGGTCAAGCCCCACCCTGCTCGTTTATAAAGAGCGGGGGGGGGGGTCAGTGACCTGCATTCCTCCATCTCACTTCTTCAGCTTCTGCTCCACTCCCTCTCATTTGCCATGGAGAAAGGGAACCCTGGTCCTTCGACGATGGCGACGAGGGTCGCTACTCGACAATGCGCCCCTCCTCCTCCTGCACCTACCGCGGCAGAGCCAGCCGCGAGGGGAAGGGGGAGAGGGCGAGGCCACGGGCGAGGCCGAGGCGCTCGAGGAAGAGGAGGACGGGGCGGCGCGCCGGCTTTGCCTCCGCCAGCAGTTCCTCTCCCCATGGAGGGCCACATTGGGGACGACCCTTGCGAGTTCTTCGTCAGGCTGCGGCGGCCGCCTTGCCGTCGCCTTCGTGTCCCGACTCCATTCGCGAGTGAGATGGAGCTGGACCCACCTGAGACCCTGAGGCTACAAATGAGGGGCTGGGGAATCAGCGGTACGCGAGTCCGCGTCGACTCCCCAGCCCCTAATGTGATGTATCTTGGTCGAGGGTGGAAGACGTTCACCCGCATCCACCGCTTGACGGAGGGGCTCACCCTCCATTTTAAGCTGATGGAGGGCGGTCTCCTCTCCGTCAAGGTCTTCGGGTGCTTCGGGACTCGGGCAAGGTGTTGCGTGGAGAGCTCCTCTGATAGCGAAGACTCCTCCTTGAACGGGAGTGACGAGGAGGACAGCAGCAGCGACGACGAGGGCGGCAGGCGGCAGGATGACGGGTCCGACTAGGTGTCGGGCACCGCTCCATGTGGCACCGGCGACCCCATCATCCGCGTCGCCGGCTCCTTGAACTTCTCGGGGTCGTCTCCTTGGGCGGCTGGCGTTGGGAGGCTGCGGAAGAGGAAGAGGGCGGGCGGCAAGGCCGTCAACTCGGAGTACGTGGGCACGACGCCTTCGACGCGTGCTGACGTCCTGCCACCTCGTCTTCGAGCTCTGCCTCCGGCGCCGCCATCACCATCCAGCCCTTGGACGACCATCGAGACGTTCTCTTGGTGTCTTCTGCCACCTGTAGCTCGTCTAGGCGCCCCTTTTGCCCTTTCCGCCTCCTTGACCTGCCTCCTGAAGAGAGGGACAAGAAAGGGATTACGGGCACCTTATCTCTTTTTAGTTTGTAAGCCTTCGGGCCTTAGCTGAATTTAAAGCTTGTAATCCCATCATTCATGTTTTTCATTCTCCATGAACTGTACCTAAGTGGAATGTTTTTAATGATAAAGGGATGCTTGCCGGGTCACTTGTCTTGCGGGTAGAACCCACATCAAGGGGTAAATCCTTGATATCTCTAAGACAGACATTTCCTTGCCCGGCAGCAGGCCTTGCCGTCTTCCCACGTCGCTCGACCTTTCTCACGCTTTCGGCGGAGGCAGGGAGGAGGCGGGTTCAGGCTCCTCGTTTCGTTCCTTTGCTGCCGCGACTACGACCATACCTGGCCCTAGGAACAAGCTCTAGGGCCTAGAGTTAGGGGAGCACGGTAGCCTTAGGAAGAAACGAGGTTTCACATACCTCAGTTCATAAGAGAATGCATGATAAGGGATGAAGAACTTATCTGAGACCGCAGTCCCCCGGCAACTCTGGTTCGTCGTGGGTGAATCTTTGTACTTGTAGCCCCTGGCAACACTGGCTTGCCGGGGTCTAGATGCTGGTCCGTCCCTCTTCTCTTCCCTTTTTTTTATCCTAAAGTGATCTGGCAAGGATATATGAGTCCTGCGAACCAAAGGAGACAAAATAACGGCAAAGAGACGCACACTCAACAGACTTTTGTCTCGTTGCTCCGCGGGTGAGCGACGGAAGCGAAACAGACTTTGATGCCGAGGTCTTGAGTATATTGCATGAAGGTGCGGCTTGTGAACTGTGTATCGTTGTCGGTGATGATCCGGTTGGGTACACCGTAACGGCACACTAGCCCCTTGAAGAACTTGACGGCTGACTGAGTTGTGACCTTCCTCACTGCCTCCACTTCTGGCCACTTTGTGAACTTGTCGATGGCTACGTACAAGTACTCAAAGCCCCCGACAGCGCGGGGGAAGGGGCCCAGTATGTCGAGCCCCCAGACCGAGAAGGGCCAGGAGAGAGGAATGGTTTGAAGGGCTTGAGCTGGTTGATGAAGCTTTCTTGAATGGAACTGACACACCTCACACCTGGTGGCGAGTGTCGTTGCATCCTGGAGGGCGGTGGGCCAGAAGAAACCTTGCCGGAACGCCTTGCCGGCAAGGGCTCTCGACCCAATGTGGGATCCACATATGCCTCCATGTATCTCTGCCAACAGCTCCAGTCCTTCCTCTAGAGGGATGCACTTCGATTTCACACCGTTCAGTCTCTTCCTGTACAGGACGTCATCGACGAACTGGTACATGGCAGAGCGACGGGCTACTTTCTCCGCTTCTTCCTGCTTCGCAGGAAGCTCCCCTGTCTAGAGGAATCGGACGGTATGCTGTGCCCATGCTGGAGCCTGAGGCTCGACGGCGAGGACTAAAGGCATTTCCTCTGCTATAGGGGCGGCCGTCTCGACGGCGAGGGCTAGGCGTCCTGCCGGAGCTAGCCGCCCCATGCCGGGCTCAGTGTCCTCGGCAACATCCTTGCCGGCGGCTCCGGGGAGCTCGGCGGGAAAGTACTTGCCGGGTCCTGATTTCCTTCTCTTGTTCTGCTCTGTTGATGGATCAACGGATGGCTGAGTTAGCTGAAGCACAAAGGTACCTGGTTCCACAGGTAGCTTGAGGGCAGCGCGCTTTGACAGGTAATCGGCGATATCGTTCTCCGTTCGGGGAACGTATTCAGCCTGGATACCGTTGAAACACTCTTCCAGCTTTCTCACTTCATCAACGTAGGTCTTCATCAACGGGCTCTGGTAATCCTTATTGACTTGCTTAACGACAAGCTGCGAGTCGCCCCTGACGATGAGCTTTTTGATTCCGAGGTCCGCCGCGATCCTAAGACCGGCAAGCAGCCCTTCGTATTCCGCCATGTTGTTTGTTGACGCCTCCCTGGGGAAGTGCATCTGGATCACGTACTTGAGGTGCTCTCCGGTGGGGGCGACGAGCAGTACGCCAGCCCCGGGATCCTGAAGGGAGAATGCCCCATCAAAGTACATAATCCAATCGCAACTTGCATCCTTGCCGGGGAGAGCAGTCTCTTGGGCTTCTTCGTCAGGCGTGGCGGTCCATTCCGCAATGAACTCCGCCAGGACTCAGCTCTGAATCATCGAAGTACTTTCAAACTTGAGGCCAAAGCTGGGCAACTCCAGTGCCCATTCCACAATCCTCCCCGTCACATCTGGGTTGTGCAATATCCGCTGCAGAGGGAGGAGAGTGACGACAGTGATCTCGTGTGCCTGGAAGTAGTGACGCAGCTTCCTCGAGGCCATGAGGAGGCCGAAGAGCAGTTTCTGCACACCGGAGTACCTCGATCTAGCCCCCTGCAGGAGGGAGCTAACGAAGTAGACCGGGCGCTGCATCACTTTCTTCTTTGGCGGCACCTCGACCAACTGTGTCGCCTCCACACTGGTGGCGTCGGGCCCTGTTGCTGCCATTTCCTCGTCGTCGACCTCCCTCTGCGCCACTAGTGCGGCGCTGACCACCTGGTTCGTTGCCGCTAAGTATAGCAGCAACGGCTCCTGGGGCCTGGGTGCAACTAGTGTTGGCGCAGAGGAGAGGTACTTCTTCAAATCTTGCAATGCCGCTTCGGCTTCTGGCGTCCACTCCACCGGGCCCGCCTTTTTCAGGATCTTGAAAAAGGGAAGGGCACGCTCGGCGGACTTGGATATGAACCCGCCCAGGGCAGTGACGCAACCAGCAAGTCGGCGCACATCCTTGATTCGCTTGGGTGCTTCAATCTACTCTATAGCTTTGATCTTGTCCGGGTTGGCCTCTATCCCCCGCTGCGACACAAAGAACCCGAGAAGCTTGCTGGACGGGACGCCAAAGACGCACTTCTCAGGGTTCAGCTTGAGGTTGATCTTGCGCAGATTCGCGAACGTCTCCCGCAAATCTGATATGAGGGTGGCCCTGTCCTTGGTTTTGACCACTATATCGTCCATATAGGCCTCCATATTTCTATGGAGCTGAGGCTCAAAACCAATCTGGACCGCCCTCGCGAACGTCAATCCAGCACTCTTCAACCCGAAAGGCATCCGTATAAAACAATACATACCACATGGGGTGATGATGCTGTTTTCTCTTCGTCTTCTTTCGTCATGAAGATCTGGTGGTAGCCGGAGTAGGCATCGAGGAATGACAACATATCACACCCAGCCGTGGAGTCAACAATCTGGTCGATGCGCGGCAATGGGAAGGGGTCTTTAGGACAAGCCTCATTGATATCTGTGTAATCAATACACAGCCTCCACTTCCAATTTGCCTTGCGCACCACGACCGGATTGGCCAACCACGTCGGATGAAGCACTCCACTTACCAAACCCGCTGCCTCCAGTTTCCGGATTTCTTCAGTGATAAACTCTTGTCGTTCCAAAGCTTGCTTTCTGACCTTTTGCTTGACGGGCCGCGCATGAGGACAGACGGCAAGGTGGTGCTCAATCACCTCCCTGGGAACGCCGGGGATGTCGGAAGCTTGCCATGCAAACACGTCGACATTCGCCCGCAGGAAGGTGATGAGCGCGTCTTCCTATTTGTCGTCAAGGGCGGAGCTTATGGTGAAAGCTCCTTCCATGCTGTCCTTGCTGACGGAAACCTTCTTGGTCCCCGGCGGCGTGGCCCTGGACTTCTTGCTTCCGCCGGCGGAGCTCTCTGGCACGGCCTCGACGGCAGTGCTACACTCCGAAGAGGTGCGCTTGCCGGAGTGGGTGTCCGAGGTCTCACCGGCCTTCTTCTTCTCCCCCCCCCGGGATCCCGGCAGGAGGAGCGAGCGCCCCAGCAGCGGTAGCTGCTGCGACTGCTTGGTGGTACACTTGGTCAGCGCAAATCAGCACATCCTTCTTGTCGGAGGGGATGGTGATGATCGTCACGGGCCCTGGCATCTTCAGGGTATTGTAGGCGTAGTGTGACGCCGCCATGAACTTAGCCAACGCTGGGCGGCCAAGGATCCCGTTGTAGGGCAAGGGGATCTTGGCAACATCAAACACAATCCTCTCCGTCCTGAACTTCAGGTCGCTCCCGAAAGTTACGGGCAACGTGACCTTTCCCTTGGGTTGGCTTCTCCTCGGGCTGACCCCTTGAAACATGCCCGTTTCTTCAAGGTCTCCATCAGGGATCTGCAGCTTCTCGATCACGGCAGGCGAGATCAAGTTCAGACCGGCCCCGCCATCTACTAACATTTTTGTCACCTTGAGGTTGCGTATTGTTGGTGAAACCAACAACGGCAAGCACCCGACCGCAGTAGTGCGATCAGGGTGGTCCTCAGAGTCAAAAATGATAGGAGTGCTGGACCACTTCAGCGGCCTACGGGCATCGAGCGACGACTCTGCTGCTGTAATCTCTCGCGCCCATTGTTTAAGCCGGCGCCGAGAGGCATGCAGCGAAGCGCTGTCGTCAACGCACATGGCCTCTGTAGCTTTCTGAAACTCTTGGTTGCCGGACTCGTCATCCTCTTCCTGATCGTCATCTTTTGGCTTCCTGTCACGGCCCCGGGAGGGCCTCTCTTGTTGCTTATCCTTGCCGCGACGGCCCGCCTAGCCGTCGCGTTTCTTGCCGGATCCCTCAGCACCGTCTTGGCCCTTCTCCTTGTCCCGCCTCTCGTATTCAGCTCTCTGCTTCTCAGCGAGTGGCTCAACCTACCGGCAGTCTTGGAGAGCATGGCCTTTGGTGCGATGGATCTTGCAGTATCGCTTGTCGGAGTTGCCTGGCTTCTCGGCTACCGCCAAGGCCTGGCAGGCGACACATCCGGCAATTTCCTTGCCGGGGTCACCTGCCTTGGTCTTCTTGGCGGAGCCAGTGTCGTCAGACCCCTCGATGGCAAGCACAGCTTTCCCTTTACGCTTCCTGTTGTGTGCCAGCCTATCTTCGCCGGAGCGGCGGTATCCTCTTTAGAGGAGTCGGTTTCTACGCCGGCGTCTTCACCGGGGTACTTCCTCCCCTCCTCAGCCCGGGCACACTTGTCCGCGAGAACATAGAGCTCCGCGACATCTTTCACCTTGTTCATTGCCAGCTCTTCACGCATCTTGCGGTTCCGAACGTTCTGGTGGAACGCGCTGATGAAGGCGGCGGGGGGAACATGTGGGATGTTGTACTGTACCCGGCTGAACCTCTGGATGTACTTGCGGAGACTCTCGCCTCCCTTCTGGGGAATGACGTGGAGATCACTCGCTTGGCCATGAGCTTGGTGACCGCCGGTGAAGGCGCCCACGCACTCATGGCACAAGTCCAACCAGGAGGAAATGGAGTCTACCGGCAAGTGCATCAACCATGACATGGCGTTGGGTTTAAGAGCCAACGACAAGTAATTTGCAAGCACGTTATCGTCACGAGCTCCGGCAGCCTCCATCGTGATGGTGTAGATGCTGAGGAACTCGGATGGGTGAGTCTTGCCGCCGTACTTCTCGCCCACGTCAGGTTTGAAAGTGCGGTGAGTGGGCCACTGGAATTGCCGCAGCTCACGGGTAAAAGCCGGGCAGCCTACCTCGTAAGGCAGGTCCCCAGGGCTCCCCGATGCCAGGTGGTCCACAGCAGGCCATGCTCGCCTATCTGACTGATGGCGCGCTCCGCGCCGGCGCTCGATGGTGGTCCAAGCGTCTTCATGCTCCCGATCCCGAAGGACCCGGCGTTGGTCCTTGTGGGTCCGCGGGTCGGACGTCGCTATGGAGATTTCGTCGCCCGCAACGTCGCGACGGGCTGGTGTCCGTGGCACCAGGCGAGGAGGAGGCGAGTGCACCGTGGTCGCGGCGCCGCCAGCCTTCCTGCCACTGGTACGCGGGACTCCGTCGGAACGTCGACCCGGCGGCTCCGTCGGGGTCGAATCATCTTTGTTGGCCACCGCAACAAGGCTTCGGATGGCGGCTCTCCATTCGTCGAATTTCCCCGTAGTGGGAGGAAAATTGAGGAGCAACTGCGCGCGCGCCAGGGCTTCTGCTGGCGTCGGTGGCAGCGAAACCTGCACGGATCACGACGCGCTTCGACTTCCATGTCAGAGGGAGCTCTATCACGACCGCGCGGTCGCACGCCGTCTTCACTAGCGCCTTGGTGAGCGGGCAGGTCTTCTACATCCCGGGAGTGGCGCTCGGGGCTTTTCCCGCGACGACGCCCGGGGTCTTCGGGGTGATCACGCCGCTCGTCGCGCGCCGCTTGAGAGGAGCGCGGCGTCGGCGCCAGAGTGGGAGCCCTGGAGGCCCTCGCGCCGCCAGCGGGCGGGGCAGCAGCGACCTCGGAAGGTCCCGCGCCACCTGCGGAGGATCCAGCCCCGTCTTTGGATTTGGCGGCGTGCGGCCCGTTACCGGGAGCATGAACATCGCCGCCTCCCAAACTCCGGCTGCTGGGACGGTGTTGGTGTTCGCGAACAGCGCCCCGGGTCCTTTCGGCGACCGGTCCGCTGCTCGCCCGCGTCGGGACGGGATGCCCGGCGTCCGACGGGCCAACCGCCACCGTCATCTTCTTCTTGGGCGCCATGACGATGAAGAAGCGTCGAACTAGCTGCTAAAGCCGATTCTCACAACTGCGCAGCCCCTGCCTGGCGCGCCAAAGATGTCGGTGGGAAACGACACCTATGGGATCACGGGAATCCCTTTCTGTGGTTGCAGGGTGCGGGGGGTCGTGAGAAGAGCTGATCAAGCAGGCAGTACGCGATTCCTTTACCCAGGTTCGGGCCGCGAAGATGCGTAACACCCTACTCCTGCTTTGGTTGATTATATGCTTGTGTTCTTGAGCTAGCTACGGGGCGTGAGGAGCTCCAAAAAGACGAAATCCTCCTCTTGGTCGCCTGGGGCCTCCTTTTTATAGGGAAAAGGGCGGCCACAGTGGCACACAGGAGGTGGAAAGGGTACAGTGATGCGAGGTTATCCCTCGTATTACATGACAAGGCACATTTAATGCGCCTTGCTTAGGTGTCCCTGCTTTATCGGGGGAGGGGGAGAACCCCGTCTCGTCCGTCGCCGCTCTCTCCTGCGTCGACACGCGCCCTGGCCAGCGGTGCGTGCGATGCCATGTAGGCGGGCAGGCAGCTGAGGTGGCGCGGCGGTAGGTCTCCACGAGGATCTGCATGCCGCCACGCACGTGCCTGCCCAGCTGGTTGGGTCGGCAGCTGCATGCGAACGGTGGTGGAGGCGCGACTGGTGCGGGTCCGATAGTGGCCCCGCGGGTGTCCTCGGCAAGGGTCTTGCCGCGGCCCCGGCAAGGGTCTTGCCGGGGTCCCGACAAGGGTCTTGCCGTGGCGCTTGCTGCCATCCCCGGCAAGGCTCTTGCCGGGGGCCTTGTGGTTTTCCTTGGCTGGGATCCCTCCAAGGACCGTCATCTTCTAAAGTGTGCATCTGGTCTTGAATGTCTTCACAAAGATCTGCATACCACCACGGGGATACCTACCGAATCCTTGCCCCATGGGGGTAGTGGACTCAAGGGTGACCCGCTCCGTAGGTGTGGGGCGAGGCTGCCACGGCAAGGGTCTTGTCGGGTTTGCTAAAGCTGCCTCCCGACAAGGATCTTGCCGGGGGGGCCTGCTTCGTCCCCTTTGCTCACTGTGGTCTTGGTCTTGGCGTCGTTCTGCTTCTCTTTGGTTTCGGCCTTACCTTGGTTCTACCTCCCTTGCCGGGCTTGGTGCGGCGGCGCCTGTGGCTCAAACTGCCCGTGCACAGTCATAGGGGTACAAAAAGTGTACCCCCTCTTTTTGTACACCGACAATCTTGCTATGATTGAAACACTCCTATCCAGTCAAAACAATCCTTAGAATAGTTGAGATTCGAAAATTTAGGTTTAGGTTTCCGCCGAAATCATCTCGGACCCACCGGGTTGCGGAACTCGGTTCCACCGATTCGGCCACGGCCATTGCACATGTGGTTCTCGGTCTGACCGAGAATTACAAATCGGTGAAACCGAGTTCAGGACTTTGTGAAACCCTAGCAGTCTCGGTGCCACCGAACTGTGACTCGGTCTGACCGAGTTCACTAGTTTTCGTTCCAAAAGCTGCTTCGGTATCACTGAGTTTGCAAATCGGTTGATCCGAAAGGCTTTCTGTGGAAAACTAAAACTAAGTTTTTGATTCTTTCTTTTGCAAAAATCTCTGCATTTTGTGATGCTCATCCACTCTATCTCATCTATAAACTATTCACAGGGTCAGCAGTCTGAACTTCAACATGTCTGATCAGAGTGATAGCCAGAACAGATCTGAGGAGCAGGCTCATTTGAGTGAGGGCACTAGTCCCTCTAACAGTTCTGATGAGGGTAGCAGGAGCACCCCAAGCAATCTGCCCAGAGCTGCCACTAGAGCAAGCAAGAAGAGAACCTCTGAGTCAGAGGATGAGGACTATGTGGCAGAAGAGGAAGCCACATCCAAGAAGAAGGTACTAAAGAAAGAGTATGGCTCAGCTGCAGCCACAAAGCCAGGTCTAAAAATCAAAAGGACAGCAGGGAGACAGCCAATGTCCAATGCCAGGGCATCCTCTCAGAAATCTTCCAAGTCAACTGCAGAAGATGAGGCTGTGAAAAAAAAGAAGGAAAGAAAAAGGGGCAGATGGTGCAAGAAGGTTGATCCAATGGCTGAGTTCAAAAAACATTCATCAGACAAAGAAGAGGAAGAAGAGGTTGCTGCACCAGCACCTAAGGCACAAAAACTCATGGGAGATGCCATAAGGTCAGGGGATACTGCATCCAAGCCCAAGGAAGCACCCAAAGCTGCATCTAAGCCCAAAAGTGCACCAAAGAGAAACACCAGAAACATATCTGCTGCTGAAAAGAACAAGGCCCCAGTGCCTGACATTGCTGAAGAAGAAGAAGGACAAGTGCTCAGGAAGCTTAAGCCCAAGATCCCAGACCACAATGATGCTCATCCTGTGGCTGAGGACATGAAGATTAGAAGAGATTCAGGGTTGAAGCAGTGGAGAGAAGCAGATCCATATGCTTCAAGGAGAAGAACTGCTGTGGATTACAGGTTTCATACCAAGGAACGACAGGATTTCTATGAGACAGTGCTGCTTGATAAGAAGCCCATAGTTTGTGACATTAGATGGGTTGATTGGGAGTACATCAAGGAGAATGAAGAGCACTATCCTGGAGTAAATGACAGCTTCAAGGGTTGTGGAGTTGCAGACTTTGTTGGGCAGAAGCTCTCAAAGTGGAATGAAGAGCTGATCATGCAATTCTACTCCACAGCACACTTCTATCCGGATGGCACGATTGTGTGGATGTCAGAAGGAACCAGATATCAGTCAACAGTTGCTGAGTGAGCACAGCTCATTAATGCCCCATACGAGCAGGAAGATGACTTGGACATATATGCCAATAATAAGATGGATCACAATTCCATGTCCAACATGTACAAGGAGATCCCAAACAAGGCACTTGATACTTTCAAGTTTGGCTCAGTGCATTATCTTCTGTCAGGGATGCCCACTATTAATTGAATTCTGAGGCACACTCTATTGCCCAAGTCAGGTGATCACAAGATGATCCGAGGCCATGCAATAAACATGCTCCATGTATTTGATGTGCCACAGAAGTTCAAGGTGATGAGCCTCATGGTAGAGACCATTAAGAGAACAACAGCTGATGAGAAGAGGAGCTGTGGATATGCCCCACAAATTCAAGAGCTGATAAACTCAAAGATGGGCACAGGCACATACCTGCTGGACAAGGAACACCTGCCCATCCATCCTGATTTTGAAGACAATCAGGTTGTCATGAACAAGGATGAACCATCATCTGCACATGCTTAAGCACGGAAGGAGAAGGCCAAGATGGAGAAAGCTGCCAGGATGCCAACTCAAGAGGAGGCATCTGAGTACTTCTTGAAGAACAAGCAGGAGCAGCTAAGTTACCTGATAGCATCCACTCTGAGGATTGAGAAAGGACTGGCTACCCTAACTCAAAACCAAGAGAGTTTGGAAAGAATCATGGAACAAAAGTTCTATGACATAGATGTGAAGGTGACAGAGGTCCAGTCTGCTGTGGAACAACTACAAGAAGATATGCAGGAGAGGAAGGGCAAGACCACAACTGATGCATTTGCCAGGGTGCCCAGAGCTCAGAGATCATCTGCAGTACCAGTTCCTTACACCAGAGCCACCACTTCTGCACCAGCTACAGCTTCTGTTCCACCAGCTCCAGCTCCTACCCCAGCATTTCCATCTACATCGACTGAAGCCTTCGTTCTTGGAGTTCTCCGGACACCACCACCAGAAGACAAGGCCTGAGAGTCGTTTAGTCCTATGCATTTTCTATGAACTTTTTGGTAACTTGTTGCCAAAGGGGGAGAAAAATGTATAGATCATAGGCTTCGAGAGAGAGAGTTTGCATTTTGTTCTCTCTTGTCTTTTGGTTGATACATTATTTGCTTTTGAGTGTTTGAGATATAATGCCGTGATTTGTGAGACATTGATGATCATGTGTTGATCATAAGCTACACTTAATGCTTGTTGGATGTTACTATCAATTTATCCTTATGTTGATCATTCACTTTGCTTGGTGATGAGTGCATGCATTTAACTCTTATCATTTTGAGCGCTCCACCAAGATGTATGTGACATGGAAGAGTAGCCCATGATCCTAACTCATTGTGCATTTGCAGTCCAAAGCAAATCTTAAATATGCAAAAATTTAGGGGGAGCTCTTACTTACCACATACTTCTCAAAGCGACGATATATTCCAATCTTATTATCATTTGTCGAAGCTTTGATCTATATGTTGTCATCAATTACCAAAAAGGGGGAGATTGAAAGTGCAACTATCCCTGGGTGGTTTTGGTAATTCCTAACAACATATAGCTCATTGAGCTAACATCATTCCAAGATGAATATTTCAGAAAAGCTCAATGGATGGCATGGCATGGATGAGGAAAGTGGATCCCTCAAAATTACAAGGACAAAGGATTGGCTCAAGCTTCAAGAACCAGACTCTACATTTTAAATTTTTAGTGATCCAAGATCACATTGAGTCCTTAGGAAAAGCCAATACTATTAAGGAGGGATGAGGTGTTGCTTAATGAGCCTCTTGCTTCATGTGCTTAGTGATATGCTCCAAAATCCTCAACTACCTTTCCATATCCACATTTGACCCAAACCTAAAGTCAAACTCGGCCCCACCGATTTTTAATATCCGGAGCCACCGAGTTTCACGTGTCATAGCCACTGCCACAAACCCTAGCAAATCGGTTTCACCGATAGGGATCTCGGTCTCACCGAGATGGGATTGCAATTTCTCTGTTTCCCTTCGTAATGTTTGGGTCCAACCGAAGTGAGTGATCGGTCCCACCGAGATTGCAATGTAAACTCATAGTTTCCCTTTCGTAACATTTCGGTCTCACCGAAAAGAGCGAATCGGTCCCACCGAGTTTACCTGACCAACTCTCTGGTTAGCTTATTACCAAAATCGGTCCCACCGAGTTTGTATAATCGGTCACATCGAGATTACGTTATTCCCTAACCCTAACCATATCGGTCCTACCGAGTTGCATCTCAGTCCCACCGAAAATCCTAACGGTCACTAGGTTGCTGAATCGGTCCGACCGAGTTTAACGATTCGGTCCCACCGAGTTTGGCAAATTGTGTGTAACGGTTAGATTTTGTGTGGAGGCTATATATACCCCTCCACCCACTGTTCATTCGTGGAGAGAGCCATCAGAACAGATCTTCACTTCCAATACACATTTTCTGAGAGAGAACCACCTACACTTGTGTTGAGGTCAAGATATTCCATTCCTACCATATGAATCTTGATCTCTAGCCTTCCCCAAGTTTCTTTCCACTCAAATCTTCTTTCCACCAAATCCAAATCCTGTGTGAGAGAGTTGAGTGTTGGGGAGACTATAATTTGAAGCACAAGAGCAAGGAGTTCATCATCAACACACCATTTGTTACTTCTTGGAGAGTGGTGTCTCCTAGATTGGCTAGGTGTCACTTGGGAGCCTCCGACAAGATTGTGGAGTTGAACCAAGGAGTTTGTAAGGGCAAGGAGATCGCCTACTTCGTGAAGATCTACCGCTAGTGAGGCAAGTCCTTCGTGGGCGACGGCCATGATGGAATAGACAAGGTTGCTTCTTCGTGGACCCTTCGTGGGTGGAGCCCTCCGTGGACTCGCGCGACCGTTACCCTCCGTGGGTTGAAGTCTCCATCAACGTGGATGTACGATAGCACCACCTATCGGAACCACGACAAAGACATCCGTGTGTCCAATTGCGTTTGAATCCTCCAAACCCTTCCCTTTACATTCTTGCAAGTTGCATGCTTTACTTTCCGCTGCTCATATACTCTTTGCATGCTTGCTTGAATTGTGTGAAGATTGCTTGACTTGTGCTAAGATAGCAAAAAATCTGCCAAGAACTAAAATTGGGAAAAGGATAGATTTTTATTTGGTCAAGTAGTCTAATCACCCCCCCCCTCTACACATACTTTCGATCCTACAACATGCAACTAAGGAAGGAGTGACGCTTTTATCTCAGTTTTAACTCCACGCGGACATGCAACTAGGCATGCCTTTTTTGCTCTTAGTTGGAAGTCCACCATTGATACACAACAAAAAGTGTTCGATCCGACTGCACCTTTTTAAATTAATAAACATTTTTATAAAGTACAAGCTGAACATTTCATAAATATTGAATATTTATTTCATGATGTTGGATAAATTTTTAAATGCACAACGAACATTTTTTTAAATATGATGAACATTAAATTTGTAATTTGTTTGGTTTGGCATACACTTTTAAAGTTTTATGAACATCACGAAATATCCTGCTTACACGAAAGAGATGCATTGCGGTTGGTTGTTTGGTTGGTTAGTAGTAGTACTCTTACATCTTAAACCATTAAGCAAGTTCGACAGTTACATATGGGGAATTGAGGGACAGGTCATCCCAGTAGTTGCAACATTAATGCAAGTGTTTCAGTTTTTTATTTTTCTAAATTTATGAACATTTTTTGAAATTCACGGAAATTTTTACATAATAATGATTTTTTTAATTTCTGAATATTTTTTGAATTCACGAACATTTTTTAAGTGGTCAAACTTTTTTTCCAAATTCAGGACCATTCTTAGAATTAGTTAATGATTTTTAATTGATATATACTTTTAAAGTTGATACCTCCTTTTTAAAATGCTCAAATATTTATCAATTTTTTTGGAAACAATAAATTCATGGATATTTTCAGGTTTGTGAATAGGGCAAAAGCTGACCAAAATGATGGTGACCTAGAGGCAAGCTAGAGGGTACTCACAGAATTAAAACTAAAAGATACAAATAAGGCTAGAGCGTGTTGCATTCATGGTGCGTCCATGCACTACGAAACGTCATTTAAGTCAAGAGCAACTAATAGAGGAGCGCTCGTTCGGGACTTTTTCCAAAGATTACTTGGGGTGGACTGAGAGCGCACCACTAGGCCTCCTCCCAGCCGTTGCTACGTGTCACGCTCTGGATGCTCCCTCTGGATTTTTTTATATTTTTATTATGCGTTTTTGTCTTTTTAGTTGTTTTTTCTTTTTTTGGATTTTCAGTTCTCCGCTGGTCTTTCTTAGCTATTGGGGGAAAATAAAAAAATAAAGTTTTTCACAGGTAAAACATATTTTCTTTTTTTCGCAAGAGGCACGCCCGTGTCTATCGAAAAAGAAAAGAAAACATACTTTTTTCTTTCATGAGAGGCACGGTTTTGCTTTCGCGAGAAGCACAAATTTGATTCCACGAGAGGTACGAGACAAAAAAATGCGTTTTCTTTTTCTTCTTCTTTTGCGGGAAGCACGGTTTTGCTTTCGCGAGAGGCACGTCCATGCCTCTTAGAAACAAAAAAAACATGTTTTCTTTTTTCTTCCGTGAGAGCCACCGTTTTGTCGTCCGGTTTTTTCGTGAAGAAAAGTTCTTCAAAATCCATCAACATGATAACTAGTTTTGAAGGTCTTAACGCGAGGAATCAAACGGTGAAAATGGTTCGAGATTTGCAAGCATGATTTAAGAGAAACACATTTTAAATAAACGGATCTACAAAAAAAAGGAAAAACTCACAGGTTACGAGAAGTGGCGTACATGCAGCGCGCCACTTATCATAACCTGGGAAGGTGAAAGTGATCTAGGAATCAATATTCTTCAATTAGTGATTTCAATTTAAGTCATGCAAAGTTGTATTAGTTATCAAAGTTTAGTCGTTCACAAAAAAAGGTAATCAAGTTTAGCCCAAGCTTGACTGGCTTGCTTTGGCACTGGTCACGCGGCCACCGTTGGTTGACCTTTTTTTAGTCAGCCATCGTGAAAACATACTTTTTTTGCATGCGGCCATCATGTATTGCGTGAAAGTTGAAAAAAGTTTGAGATTACTAAAGTATGAAACAAGTGATTGGCTTGTCATCAGGGTTGTGCATGATGAGAGCATTCTTGTGTGACGAAAATGGAGCATGACCAAACTATATGATTTTGTAGGGATGAACTTTCTTTGGCCATGTTATTTTGAGAAAACATAATTGCTTAGTTCGTATGCTTGAAGTATTATTATTTTTATATCAATATTAAACGTTTATCTTGAATCTTTCGGATCTAAACATTCATGCCACAAGAAAGAGATTACTTAGAAAATTATGCTAGATAGCATTCCACATCAAATATTCTATTTTTATCATTTACCTACTCGAGGACGAGCAGGAATTAAGCTGGAGGATGCTTGATACGTCTACAACGTATCTATATTTTTTGATTGTTCCATGCTATTATATTATCTGTTTTGGATGTTTAATGAGCTTTATTATACACTTTTATATTATTTTTGGGACTAACCTATTAGTTTGAAGAGGAGAACTTGCCCCTGCATCAAGCAGTGGGCACCTGCGAAGGTCTTCCAACCCCAACGAAGGAACATCACATGAGCGGCGGGGAACCCTGTGTTCACCCACATATCGCCATTGCGACACCCCTTCATGTGAAGCCTTATATTCGGCCGCTGGTCGAACTCCAGCACCCTCACGAATGCCTCGGGAAGGCGAAGGCGGCTATGCGGTGGTTGACGCAGCTAGAGGATGAATTCCAGCACCGTGTCCCCAACATTGTCGCTCGATGAAGCAGGAGGAGACGGTGGCGGAGATGGTGATGGAGATGGCAATGACGCAGGTGTTCCCCTTCCGGGGCCGCCTCTGCCTCGACCGCCTCGCCGACCGCGGCCCCGTCCAGCACCTCCACCTCGAGCATGGCCTTCGCCTTGGATGGTTGGGTCTTCCTTGACCACCGCGGTTCTCTGGCAGAAGGAAGACCTAGTCACCTCCGCAGGAGAACGGCCGCGACCACGCCCTCTCGCCATGGCAGTGAATTGATGATGGAAGCGAATGGAAGGTGCAAGAAGATGCCTCCCCTCCTCCTCCCGAGTCCCTTTTTATAGCCAAGCGGGGAAGGCTAAAGACCAGCTCTACGCCTCTGAAGATCCTGTTCAAAATCGGCTCATTAAGTTGGCAACAAGCAGGGTCATCGGCCGCCCTCCCCGCCCAATCAAAGGCGCATAAGTATCGGCCATCGCGCATCTCCTCATATCCCGTGCATCCGTCACCTACCCTGCACCATGCATGCGGCATACGTGGCGAAGAGGGCGGGCATGATGGGAAACGTGGAACGGCAGTTCCAAGGCTGAGAGAGTAAATGTGCAGTGGCCCTGCAGTTTTCCCTCTTTTTAGGGAAAAGGCAGGCCGCCTCTTTACTATTCACTACAGGATGACGCAAGCATGATGCGGTCATTCCACGCACGACCCCCACGTCACGCATTCAACGCGGGTCGTGGGGAAGCGCAACGAGCAAGGGGGTTACTGCGGTAAAAACTCTGCCTCGCGTGCCCGCGCACCGTTCTAGGCCTGGCCCAACAACGCTCTGCGCTTATGTGTGGGCCAGTCCCGGGGGCTACTGTCGGTGTACAAAAGTAGCGGTCCTTTTCGTACCTCTTTACTTGTGCGCGAGCAGTTGCAGCCGCACCTAGGACCACACTTGGCGGGGCAGAGGAGGCAAGGACGCAAGACTACCTAATACGTCTCCAATGTATCTATAATTTTTGATTGTTCCATGCTATTATATTACCTATTTTGGATGTTTAATGGGCTTTATTATACACTTTTATATTATTTTTTGGACTAACATATTAACCGAAGGCCCGGTGCAAATTGCTATTTATTTTGCCTATTTCAGTGTTTCGCGGAAAAGGAATATCAAACGGAATCCAAACGGAATGAAACCTTCCGCAGAGTATTTTTTGGAACAAAGGTGATCCAGAGGACTTGGAGTGGACGTCAAGAAAGAAGCAAGGAGGCCACGAGGTAGGGAGGCGCGCCCCCCACCCTCGTGGGCCCCTCGCAGCTCCACCGACCTACTTCTTCCTCCTATATATACCCATATACCCCGAAAACATTCAGGAGCACCACGAAACACTATTTCCACCGCCGCAACCTTCTATACCCGTGAGATCCCATCTTGGGGCCTTTTCCGGCGCTCCGCCGGAGGGGGAATCGATCAAGGAGGGCTTCTACATCAACACCATAGCCTCTCCGATGATGTTTGAGTAGTTTACCACAGACCTTCGGGTCCATAGTTATTAGCTAGATGGCTTCTTCTCTCTCTTTGGATATCAATACAAAGTTCTCCTCTATCTTCTTGGAGATCTATTCGATGTATCTCTTTTTGCGGTGTGTTTGTCGAGATCCGATGAATTGTGGGTTTATGATCAAGATTATCTATGAAAAATATTTGAATCTCCTCTGAATTATTTTATGTATGATTTGTTATCTTTGCAAGTCTCTTCGAATTATCAGTTTGGTTTGGCCTACTAGATTGATCTTTCTTGCAATGGGAGAAGTGCTTAGCTTTGGGTTCAATTTTGCGGTGTCGTTTCCCAGTGATAGCAGGGGCAGCAAGGCACGTATTGTATTGTTGCCATCAAGGATAAAAAGATGGGGTTTATATCATATTACTTGAGTTTATCCCTCTACATCATGTCATCTTGCCTAATGCGTTACTCTATTCTTATGAACTTAATACTCTAGATGCATGCTGGATAGCAGTCATGTGTGGAGTAATAGTAGTAGATGCAGAATCGTTTCGGTCTACTTGTCGCAGACGTGATGCCTATATACATGATCATGCCTAGATATTCTCATGATTATGCACTTTTCTATCAATTGCTCGACAGTAATTTGTTCACCCACCGTAATACTTATGCTATCTTGAGAGAAGCCACTAGTGAAACCTATAGCCCCCGGGTCTATTTTCCATCATATAAGTTTCCAGTCTATTTTTACTTTGCAATCTTTACTTTCAATCTATATCATAAAAATACCAAAAATATTTATATTATTATCTCTATCAGATCCCACTTTTGCAAGTGGCCGTGAAGGGATTGACAACCCCTTTATCGTGTTGGTTGCAAGGTTCTTATTTGTTTGTGTAGGTACGAGGAGACTTGCGTGTAGTCTCCTACTGGATTGATACATTGGTTCTCAAAAGCTGAGGGAAATACTTACTCCCTCCTTCCATCTATATAGGGCCTACTGCTTATTTCAAGGCTGCCTTTGACTATTGACAAGATGAATAGTTCATGACATGCATAATGTGAAAATTATATCATTGTAATCTCCTTTCACATACGAATTTGATGGTATGATTTGTGTAAGTTGCATGTCATATATTATTACTCTAACATTTGGTCAAAGTTAACCTCAAAAACACATTAGACCCTATACAGATGGAAGGAGGGAGTATGCTACTTTGATGAATCACCCTCCTCTTCAAGGGAAAAACCAACACAATGCTCAAGAGGTAGCACTACCAGAGCAGCACCCAAAGCCCGAAGCATGAGGAACGAAGGGGCAAAGTGAAATCCCCCGGCAAGATCCTTGCCGGGGCAACTTACCCAACACCAGCGAGGCCGCCACCCTTGAGCCTAAGAGTTCCAACACCATCAACGACATTGGAACCAAGGCTCGGGAGGCGCCTGCATGGTGGCATGCAGATCTTTGTGAAGACAAAGGGCCTGTGAGGCCTAGATAGGAACCACAAAACAAGACAACAGCGAGGCTCCTTGCCGAGGATGCCCACGAGGCCCCGGCAAGGCTCCTGCCGTATATACCCACGAGGCGCTGGCAAGACTCTTGCCGAGGGCGCCCGCAAGGCCCTCGCAAGACCCTTGCCAGGAATATCAGCAAGACCATGGCAAGGCCTTGCTGCCCCGTCGCTGCCCCAGCTCAGCGGCCGACCCACCATCTAAGCAAGTACCCATGTGGCAGTACGTGGCTCCTAAGACGACTAGTCAAGCACCTGCGTGGTGGCATGCAGATCTTCGTGAAGACCCTACCACCACACCAGCTCAGCAGCCTGCCAGCCTACATGGCACTGCATGCCTCGTGGGCCTGGACGCGTGTCGGAGCAAGGCGAAGCGGCGACAGATGGGATGGGCTTAGTTGCCGTCCCCGATAAAGCAAGAGGACACCTAAGTAGTGCATTTAAATTGTTTTGTCGTGTGATGTCAGGCGATAAGCTTGTACACTCTACATACTTTCGACCTCCTGTGTGCCACTGTGGTGACCCCTTTCTTCTATAAAAGGAGGCCCGCGGCGTACTGGGAGAGGATTCAAACTTTTTGGACCCTGGATGCTCTGTAGCAAGTCCAAGAACACCAGAACAACATACACGAGCAGGAGTAGGGTATTACGCGTCGCTTGCGGCCCGAACCTGGATAAACTCCCCCGCGTTGATCTTCTAATCCCGCTCTTCCCACAGCCCCGCGCCCTGTCAACCGTAGAAGGGATTCTTTGTGATCCCATAGGTGTTGTTTCCCCGAAATATAGCTCACGGACTCGATTACATAGATAAGGATCAACACAAAAACTCAAAGCTAGATCATACTATACTTTATTCTACTAGATCAAGAGATAACCAAAAGGATCGAACAAAGAAAAACGGTAAGGATAGAAGTGTGATGGTGATACGATACAGGGGCACCTCCCCCAAGCTTGGAAGTTGCCAAGGGTGTCAGATCACGGGTTCCGGCAAAACCCTCAAGGTTCAAACACTGGAGTGCGCACGGAGATTTCCCCCTACCGATCCACGTCCTGGTTTTGCTAAGATCTTGCGGACGAACTCGACGAACTCACAACACAAGGGACACAAGATTTATACTGGTTCAGGCCACCGTTGTGGTGTAATACCCTACTCCAGTGTGGTGGTGGTGGATTGCCTCTTGGGCTGAGGATGAACAGTACAAGGGGAAGAACAGCCTCCTCAGGTTGAGGTGTTCTTGTGCTTGGGGTGTGAGGATGAACTGAATGAGTTCGAGATGATATGCCTCCTACTGTGGTGGCTTGCCCTGTTTATAGAGGCCCTGGTCCTCTCCCCAAATATTGAGCGGGAAGGGAGCCAAGAACGGCCAATTTGAAAGGGGACAACTAGTACAGCTTATCCTGACAAAAGCGGTCTTCGCTTGCAAAAGGCTCTGGTGGTGACGCCGCCTTGGGCTCCATGGTGACCTCCGTCTTGCCGTCCTGCTGGTCTTGGTCTCATTGCACTGATATGGAAACCTTTGCTTGATGCCTCGGTACTCCGCACCTGCGCTTGCCTCCTTAGCACCAAAGAGTAAATAAGGATGCTGCGCGCGCTGGCGCCCGTCTGGCGCCCGCCTGGTCTCGATCGTCATGGCTCACATCACGAGAACCTCGCGAGGTTTGCCTTGCCTTGATCTCTCCGCCCCTCGCGAGCCTGCCTTGCGAGGCCGCTCCTGAGGAGGTCTTGCATCGTCCGCCTCGCGACGGTCTTGAATGCCTTGTTGATGAAGATGGGTCGTACGGGCCTGCTAGCAAAGCCACGCCATGGGCCGCAGGCAGGCAAGTTTGGGGACCCCCGATCCCAGAACTCCGACAAGTAGCCCCGGGGCCCAAGGCGTGCTCGGGCTTGGCTTCGAGGCGAAGCCAAAGGTGAAGTACGGAGCGCCGCGGGCCCCAATAGCCTGCGGCCTTGGTCGACGCATGACGGTTGATTGGACGTGGGCGTCTCCGCTTCCCCATGCTGCCTTGGAATCCGCCTGGCTATGCGGCCCCAGCAACCTACACACTTATTCTTCTATCGCCCGTGCCATACTTCCCCGATTCCTCTGCTTCCTCGAGACTCTGCTCCTCCTCCCAACCTGGCCTGCGCTCTGCCTGCTCCATCGCCATGGCGCCGAAACAAGCAGATAAGGGGAAGAAGCCTCTATCTTTTGCCGGCACGCCTTCGGCCATCGAGCCCGCGGTTGGCCGATCGCTGGTGCTAAACGATGAGGCCATGGGCAAGGTGCGACCCATGCTCGCCTCCAGTTTCAATGAGTGGGGAAAGACGGCTGCTTGGCCTGCGTCTCGTGCTCGTATTGACCGGGCAGCCACCGAGGTCCCAATCTTCATCGATGCTCTTTGGGATGGCCTGGTCCCCCCTTTCTCTGCTTTCTTCAACGCAGTGCTCGAGCATTACCAGATCCACATGCTGCATCTCGACCCCCAATTCATGACTCTTCTTGCCGTCTTTGCCTTTGTTTGTGAGGCCATGGTGGGCATCGCCCCTTCCGTGGCCCTTCTCCGCCACTTCTTCTCACTGCACCTGATGGATCCCCGGCAGAGCTTGGGATGCATGAGCTTCCAGGCTGTGTCTGTGACGGCAAGCGCGGGGATCGACCTCGAGCTTCCTCCGTCCACTAGCGAGTTTCGGACACGGTGGGTGTTTGTCAATGCCAGAGTGCTCAACCCTCTGCTCCACTCTTCATCGGTGCCTGCCGTTGCTAACCCCGGTTGGGGACATGAGAAGCTCGCGAGCCCCTATCTTGTCCCCGTCTGGCTCAGGCTGAAGAGGCTGAAGGATAGTGGCGTGACCGCTCCCATGGTGGTGAAGGAGTTCGTCAGGCGCCGAGTCGCTCCGCTTCAGCGCCATTCTCGCCCGATGTGGGCCTTGCTCAACAGTCAAGACCATATGAGACTTCAGGAGTCCGGGCTTCCTCTTGAGATGCGGCAAACGGTGCTCGAGGTCCTAACGGGTGTCTCATCGCTGGACGACATGCCCGGGAGGAGCTGTCTGTTGTACCGCTGCACGAACAAGGCAGAATTTGTGGAGCATATGCCTTCCTTTGATGAGTGGGGGCTGCGCCCGGTTGGCCTAATGGGGCCTCGCGAGAACCCCTTCAACATGGTTCCCTTCTTCATCGTTGGCACCGAGCTCGTCCCGAATGTGGATGCAGGGGGGCGAGCACCACCGGAGGCTGGCGGCCCGAGTGTTGGGGTGCAGGTGTCGTCTGGGGCTCCTGGGGCATCGTCCTTAGGAACTCATGATTCTTCCCCTGGGGTGTCGGTCGTTGAGACGATGTAGCACGCGGATCCCGAGGCTGAAGCTCTGGAGGCCTCGGGAGGCCGCGGTGAGATGGCACCCGACTGCTCTCCGCAGCCCGGCACCCCTGAAGATGTCCCTTCAAGCGCTTCTCCAGTCACACCCCGTGTCGGCCGCCACGTCCAGCGCTTCGGTCAGCTTTGCATGGACTTCGAGGAGCTCCGCAAGAGGAAAGGATCCCCGAGCAGTAGCAGTATCTTTGGGCCGTTGAAGCGACGGAAGTACATCGCCGTCGACGAGTAAGTATTGTACCTTTGTGATTTCTTGATTGCTGCTTTCCTCCCTGACGTTGGCTCTTCAGGGTCCCTTCCGTCAAGGCCGTTGTGTCCACCGAGAAGCAACCCCCTCTTTCCTTGACTCCCCCGCTGGCCTTGAGCGCCCCGAGCCTGCATGCCATCCCTGGAGTAGGGCCAGTCAGAGAGGCGCGCCTGTCTTCATGGCGCTTCGAATCTGCGGCCCCGTCGTCCCTCCTCCACGGCCTGGCTCGGAGCTTGGCGGGCATGCCCAGGACCCCTCCTCTGGTCCTAGACAGTAGCTGGTTGGCTCCGGTCTTCGGCTCCTCTTCAAGTAGCGGGCCCCGACTAGCTAGGGCCCCTCGCGAGGCCTGGCTGGCGCCCGTGGCAGCACCAGCCCCCAGCTGAGAGGAGGTGCGCCGCCTCACGCCCTGCCTGCGTGTAGGATCGGAAGTATGTCTAGAGGGGGGTGATTAGACTACTTGACCAAATAAAAATCTATCCTTTTCCCAATTTTAGTTCTTGGCAGATTTTAGCAATTCTAACATAAGTCAAGCAATCTCACAAGATTCAAGCAAGCATGCAAAAGAGTTTATGAGCAGCGGAAAGTAAAGCATGCAACTTGCAAGAATGTAAAGGGAAGCGTTTGGAGGATTCAAACGCAATTGGAGACACGGATGTTTTTGGCGTGGTTCCGATAGGTGGTGCTATCATACATCCATGTTGACGGAGACTTCAACCCATGGAGGGTAACAGTTGCGCGAGTCCACGGAGGGCTCCACCCACGAAGGGTCCACGAAGAAGCAACCTTGTCTATTCCATCATGGCCGTCGCCCACGAAGAACTTGCCTCACTAGCGGTAGATCTTCACAAAGTAGGCGATCTCCTTGCCCTTACAAACTCCTTGGTTCAACTCCACAATCTTGTCGGAGGCTCCCAAGTGACACCTAGCCAATCTAGGACACACCACTCTCCAAGAAGTAACAAATGGTGTGTTGATGATGAACTCCTTGCTCTTGTGCTTCAAATGATAGTCTCCCCAACACTCAACTCTCTCTCATAGGATTTGGATTTGGTGGAAAGAAGATTTGAGTGGAAAGCAACTTGGGGAAGGCTAGACATCAAGATTCATATGGTAGGAATGGAATATCTTGAGCTCAACACAAGTGTAGGTGGTTCTCTCTCAAAAAATGTGTATTGGAAGTTAAGATCTGTTCTGATGGCTTTCTCCATGAATGAAGAATGGGTGGAGGGGTGTATATAGCCTCCACACAAAATCTAACCATTACACACAATCTGATAAACTCGGTGGGACCGAATCATTAAACTCGGTCGCACCAATTCAGCAAACCCAGTGACCGTTAGGATTTTCGGTGGGACTGAGATGCAACTCGGTAGGACCGATATGGTTAGGGTTAAGGCATAACGTAATTTCGGTGTGACCGATTACACAAACTCGGTCATACTGATTTTGGTAATAAGCTAACCAGAGAGTTGGTCAGGTAAACTCGGTGGGACCGATCCGCTCTTTTCGGTGAGACCGAAATGTTACGAAAGGGAAATAGAGAGTTTACATTGCAATCTCGGTGGGACCGATCGCTCACTTCCGTTAGACCGAAACGTTACGAAGGGAAACACATAAATTGCAATCCCATCTCGATGAGACCGAGATCCCTATCGGTGAAACTGATTTTCTAGGGTTTGTGGCAGTGGCTATGACATGTGAAACTCGGTGGCTCCGGATAGAAAGAATCGGTGGGGCCGAGTTTGACTTTAGGTTTGGGTCATATGTGGATATGGAAAGGTAGTTGAGGATTTTGGAGCATATCACTAAGCACATGAAGCAAGAGGCTCATTAAGCAACACCTCATCCCTCCTTAATAGTATTGGCTTTTCCTATGAACTCAATGTGATCTTGGATCACTAAAATATAAAATGTAGAGTCTTGTTCTTGAAGCTTGAGCCAATCCTTTGTCCTTATAATTTTGAGGGATCCACTTTCCTCATCCATGCCATGCCATCCATTGAGCTTTTCTGAAATATTCATCTTGGAATAATGTTAGCTCAATGAGCTATATGTTGTTAGGAATTACCAAAACCACCCAGGGATAGTTGCACTTTCAATCTCCCCCTTTTTGGTAATTAATGACAACATATAGATCAAAGCTTCGACAAATGATAATAAGAATGGAATATATCGCCGCTTTGAGAAGTATGTGATAAGTAAGAGCTCCCCCTAAATTTGTGCATATTTAAGATTTGCTTTGGACTGCAAATGCACAAAGAGTTAGGATCATGGGTTACTCTTCCATGTCACATACATCTTGGTGGAGCGCTCAAAATGATAAGAATTAAATGCATGCACTCATCACCAAGCAAAGTGAATGATCAACATAAAGATAAACTGATATCCAACAAGCATTAAGTGTAGCTTATGATCAAACACGTGATCATCAATGTCTCACAAATTACGGCATAGTATCTCAAGCACTCAAAAGCAAATAAAGTTCAACCAAAAGACAAGAGAGAACAAATGCAGACTCTCTCTCTCTCGAAGCCTATGATCTATACATTTTTCTCCCCCTTTGGCAACAAGTTACCAAAAAGTTCATAGAAAATGCATAGGACTAAACAACTCTCAGGCTTGGTCTTCAGGTGGTGGAGTCCAGATAACGCCAAGGACGAAGGCTTCGGTAGAAGTGGTTGGAGCTGCTTGGGTAGGAGCTGGAGCTGGTGGAACTGAAGCTGTAGCTGGTGCAGAAGTGGTGGCTCTGGTGTCAGGAACTGGCACTGCAGATGATCTCTGAGATCTGGGCACCCTGGCAAATGCATCAGTTGTGGTCTTGCCCTTCCTCTCCTGCATATCTTCTGGTAGTTGTTCCACAGCAGACTGGACCGCTGTCACCTTCACATCTAGGTCATAGAACTTTTGTTCCATGATTCTTTCCAAACTCTCTTGGTTTTTAGTTAGGGTGGCTAGTCCTTTATCAATCCTCAGAGTGGATGCTATCAGGTAACTGAGCTGCTCCTGCTTGTTCTTCAAGAAATACTCAGATGCCTCCTCTTGAGTTGGCATCCTGGCAGCTTTCTCCATCTTTGCCTTCTCCTTCTTTGCTTGAGCATGTGCAGATGATGGTTCATCCTTGTTCATGACAACCTGATTGTCTTCAAATTCTGGATGGATGGGCAGGTGTTCCTTATCTAGCAGATATGTGCCTGTGCCCATCTTTGAGTTTATCAGCTCTTGAATTTGTGGGGCATATCCACAGCTCCTCTTCTGATCAGCTGTTGTCCTGTTAATGGTCTCTACCATGAGGCTCATCGCCTTGAACTTCTGTGGCACATCAAATATGTGACGCAAATTTATTGCATGGCCTCGGATCATCTTGTGATCACCTGACTTGGGCAATAGGGTATGCCTCAGAATCCAATTAATAGTGGGTAGCCCTGACAGAAGATAATGCACTGAGCCAAACTTGAAAGTATCAAGTGCCTTGTTTGGGATCTCCTTGTACATGTTGGACATGGAATTGTGATCCATCTTCTTCTTGGCATATATGTCCAGGTCATCTTCCTACTCTTCTGGGGCATTGATGAGTTGTGCCCACTCAGCAACTGTTGACTGACATATGGTTCCTTCTGACATCCACACAATCCTGCCATCTGGATAGAAGTGTGCTGTGGAGTAGAATTGCATGATTAGCTCTCCATTCCACTTTGTGAGCTTCTGCCCAACAAAGTCTGCAACTCCACAACCCTTGAAGCTGACATACACTCCAGGATAGTGCTCTTCATTTTCCTTGATGTATTCCCAATCAACCCATCTCATGTCACATACTATGGGCTTCTTATCTAGTAGCACTGTCTCATAGAAATCACAAAGGCACTCTTGGGCTTAGTTGTTGAGGGAGTCCTGGATTAGGGGGTGTTCGGATAGCCGAACTATATCTTCAGCCGGACTCCAGGACTATGAAGATACAAGATTGAAGACTTCGTCCCGTGTCCGGAAGGTTCTTTCCTTGGCGTGGAAGGCAAGCTAGGCGTGCGGATATTCAAAATCTCCTACCAATGTAACCGACTCTGTGTAACCCTAACCCTATCCGGTGCCTATATAAACCGGAGGGTTGTAGTCCGTAGGACAGAACACATCATAACCATCATCATACCCATAGGCTAGCTTCTAGGGTTTAGCCTCCTTGATCTCGTGGTAGATCTACTCTTGTACTACCCATATCATCAATATTAATCTAGCAGGAGTAGGGTTTTACCTCCATCGAGAGGGCCCGAACCTGGGTAAAATAAAGTGTCCCTTGTCTCCTGATACCATCCGACCTTGACGCACAGATCGGGACCCCCTACCCGAGATCCGCCGGTTTTGACACCGACATTGGTGCTTTCATTGAGAGTTCCTATGTGTCGTCGCCTTTAGGCCCGATGGCTCCTTTGATCATCAACAACGATGAGGTCCAGGGTGAGACTTTTCTCCCCGGACAGATCTTCGTCTTCGGCGGCTTCGCTCTGCGGGCCAACTCGCTTGGTCATGTGGAGCAGATTGAGAGCTACGCCCCTGGCCATCAAGTCAGGTTTGGAAGCCTAAACTACACGGCAGATATCCGCGGAGACTTGATCTTCGACGGATTCGAGCCACAGCCAAGCGCGCCGCACTATCTCGAGGAGCATGATATAGCTCTGCCTCCAAACAGTGTCCTGGAGGCCGCATACGCTCCGGCCCCGATCCTCGATTCGGAGCCCGCTGCGTTCTTTGAGGATGAACGGTTGGACGTCACCTCGGGGGCTGCGATCTTAAAAGCCGTTGAGCCAAACGCAAACCCCGCACTCCGCATGGCACATGACTCCAAGGAGTCGGACTCTTCTCCGAACTTCGAACCTCCCGCGCCCCTGCCAATCAAATCAGATTGGGCGCCGGTAATGGAGTTCACCGCCGTGGACATCTTTCAGTATTCACCTTTTGGTGATATTCTGAATTCTCTCAAGTCTCTCTCTTTGTCAGGAGAGCCCAGGCCGAACTATGGCCTGCGAGGTTGGGATTCGGACGACGAAGAAATTCAAAGCCCACCCACCGCCCACTTAATAGCCACTGTCGATGATATATCCGACATGCTCGACTTCGGCTCCGAAGACTTCGACGGTATGGACGACGAAGGAGGAGACGAGTAAGAACCAGCACCTGTAGGGCGCTGGACCGCCACCTCGTCATACGACATATACATGGTGGATGCTCCAAAAGATGGAGATGGCGATGGAACAACGGAGGATGGCACTTCGAAAAAGCCTCCAAAACGCCGACGTCAGCGGTGCCGCTCCAAATCCCACCACAGCAGAAACGGTGATTCCGGCACGAGAGATAATACTACCCCGGACAGCGCCGAAGAACACCAAAACCAGTAGAATTCGGCACAGGAAGATGGAGAAGACCGCCCTCATGAGAGAGCGGCAGAGCGAGAGGTCGAGGACGATAACTACATGCCTCCCTCCGAAGACGAGGCAAGCCTCGGCGATGATGAATTCATCGTACCATCAGACCCCGCCGAACAAGAGCGCTTTCAACGCAGGCTCTTATCCACGGCGAACAGCCTAAAGAAAAAGCAGCAACAGCTTAGAGCTTATCAAGATTTGCTAGCTGACAGATGGACTGAAGTCCTTGCGGCCAAAGAGCACGAGCTCAGACGCCCCTCCAAAAACTATCCTAAGCGCAAGCCGCTACCCCAATCAGAGGAGGAAGCCCAAGACATGGCAGATCGGCCACCTCGTGGCCGCGACAGAGAAGCCTGTCGAACATCCAAACAAGCCATGCCCCGAAGCCGCTTTACCAAGGCACGGGAACACGAACCAGACCTGCGAGACGTCCTAGAGGACAAAGCAAGGCAAACAAGATCGATCTATGGATCGCGCGGACGCCCGACGACACGTGATAGTTTTCACTCCGGACACAATAAATCCGGCCGGACCGAACACAACAGGAACAGCTCCTCCGAACTGCGTCGAGACATAGCCCAGTACAGGGGCGCCGCACACCCACTATGCTTCACAAACGAAGTAATGGATCATAGAATCCCAGAGGGTTTTAAACCCGTCAACATCGAGTCGTACGATGGTACGACAGATCCGGCAGTATGGATTGAGGACTATCTCCTCCACATCCACATGGCACGTGGCGATGATTTGCACGCCATCAAATATTTACCCCTTAAGCTTAAGGGACCAGCCCGGCACTGGCTTAACAGCCTCCCCGCAGATTCGATCGGCTCTTGGGAGGACCTGGAGGCCGCATTCCTCGACAACTTCCAGGGGACCTACGTACGGCCACCGGACGCCGACGACCGAAGCCACATAATCCAGCAGCCAGAAGAATCGGCCAGGCAATTCTGGACACGGTTCCTAACAAAGAAAAATCAGATAGTCGATTGTCCGGATGCAGAGGCCTTAGCAGCCTTCAAGCATAACATCCGTGACGAGTGGCTTGCCCGGCACCTGGGACAGGAAAAGCCAAAATCCATGGCAGCCCTCACGACACTCATGACCCGCTTTTGCGCGGGCGAAGATAGCTGGCTAGCTCGCAGCAACAACTTATTGAAGAAGCAAGGTAATTCAGATACCAAGGACAAAAGTGGCAGGTCGCGACGAAATAAACAGAAACGCCGCGTCAGCAGCGACAGCAATGAAGATACGGCAGTAAACGCCGGATTCAGAGGCCATAAATCCGGTCAACAGAAAAAGCCATTCAAAAAGAATACCCAGGGCCCGTCCAGTTTGGACCGAATACTCGACCGCTCGTGCCTGATTCACAGCACCCCCGAAAGGCCAGCCAATCACACCAACAGGGATTGTTGGGTGTTCAAGCAGGCAGGCAAGTTAAGAGCCGAACACAAAAACAAGGGGCTAGACGGCGATGATGAAGAGGAGCCCAGGCCGCCAAACAACAACGGACAGAAGGGGTTTCCCCCACAAGTGCGGATGGTGAACATGATATACGCGACTCATATTCCCAAGCGGGAGAGGAAGCGTGCGCTACGGGACGTATACGTGATGGAGCCAGTCGCCCCAAAGTTCAACCCATGGTCCTCTTGCCCGATCACCTTCGATCGAAGGGACCACCCCACTAGCATCCGTCACGGCGGTTTCGCTGCATTGGTTCTTGACCCAATTGTTGACGGATTTCACCTTACAAGAGTCCTCATGGACGGCGGCAGTAGCCTGAACCTGCTCTACCAGGATACAGTGCGGAAAATGGGCATAGATCCATCAAGGATCAAGCCCACAAGGACGACCTTTAAAGGCGTCATCCCAGGTGTAGAGGCCAATTGCATAGGCTCCATAACACTTGATGTGGTCTTCGGATCTCCGGACAACTTCCGAAGCGAAGAGTTAATCTTCGACATAGTTCCGTTCCGCAGTGGCTATCATGCTCTGCTTGGTTGAACCGCATTCGCTAAATTCAATGCGGTGCCGCACTACGCATATCTCAAGCTCAAGATGCCAGGCCCTCGAGGTGCAATCACGGTCAGCGGAAACACCGAACGCTCCATCCGTACGGAGGAACACACGGCGGCCCTCACAGCAGAGGTACAAAGCAGCCTGTTAAGGCAGCTCTCGAGTCCGGCCGCTACAAAGCAAAACGCGTCCGGAGTAACCCGCAGCAAGACCGACTGGCGCGTTCAGAGCACGCGTAGCAATACGGCCCCAACCCCAGCCATCGCTACATAGCGGAGCTAGTACCTCGAGTACACAATTACGCCCTTACAATTCCATGGGCATAGGGGAAGGGGCAGATAAAACGGCATGCCAACAATACGGCGTCAAATGTACTAGGGGCTGCCGGGTTCTTCTTTTCTTTCAGGACTCCATACTCTGGATACAGTGTTCGGCCTCGCTGCCGCACAGACGATACAGGACCCAGGAAAGCAGACAAAACAACGCCGCATCATGGAACTCTCAGGTGGTCTCTATTTCGAGCGATATATCTGTTTCTAAATTCCGCGGCCTGCGCCTGGTCAGGACATATTAAATAGTCTAATTTTTTTTCGTACTACTTGTATCGTTCGGCTTGAATAAACAGCCTCCTCATAAATAATGCATAGCTTTTTGTCTATTTCTTGCATTATCTTCTTTTAATATACATATGTTTACTCAAATAACATGATCGCACCCGTACACCATGGTACGGCAAACCACGCCAGGGGCTTTATTACCCTTCTATCTGGTGTGAGAAGTCCGTCCACTTTCACAAGTGCGGCACCCCGAACTTATAGCATTATATGCATCGGCTCCGAGTCATGATTTTGGTCATATGTTGGGTTTGCCCGGCTCCTATGTTTTGGTGCCTTACGTTCCGCTCTATCGGCTAAGGTAGCACTAGGAGAACCACTACGATTGTGCCCTAGATCATGTGGGTGAGCACCTCAGTGGAGAAAGCTAAAACAGACTGTCATGATAAGGCGCGAGACCGGTCGCTGTTCGAGAGGTTTTTCGAGTCCCTAAAGGCTTATGCCGCTTCGATCGGAGAGCTGGTTAAGTCCGGCTAAAGGCGTGGATAGTGCCCCGAATTCGGCCTTCCGAACTAGGGGCTTCGCCGATAAAATTATAACGTTCTATGGCTAAGTGAGAGTGTTCAAGCATTATAGTCCGATTGCCTGGTTCGCTGTGCTGAGCGCCTCCCTCGAAGGACCCAACTATGGGAACAAGAGCCCTCAGGTTTATCCCGAACACCCCAGCACTAGTTGCATGGGGGCAGAAGCCGACGACTCGCCATCTCTCAGTTATTGATAAACGGCCGCACAGAAAATAATATTTTAAATTCAGAAAGCATTGCTTAAGCGCATATGAACAAGTTTTCAGCGCACAGGATACAAACGAGCGAGTTCATTGAAATATTACATCTTTGGCACATTCATCCGCGACAAGGCGAGCTCCAGCAAGAACTTCCTTGTAGTAGTTCTCGGGCTTGCGATGCTCCTTCCCCTGCGGCGGCCCGTCCTTCACCAGCTTCTCTCTGTCCAGCTTGCCCCAGTGTACCCTTACACGGGCATGGGCCCTCCGGGCACCTCCTATGCAGACGGAGCGCTTGATGACCTCAAGCCGTGGACAGGCCTCCACCAGCCGCCGCACCAGCCCGAAGTAGCTCCCAGGCAGGGCCTCTCCAGGCCACAGCCGAACTAGTAAGCCCTTCATGGCCTGTTCGGCCGCCTTGTGGAGCTCGGCCAGCTGCTTCAGCTGATCGCTTACGGGCAAAGGGTGTCCGGCCTCAGAATACTGAGACCAGAACACACTCTCCGTCGAGCTGCCCTCTTCAGCTCGGTAGAATGCGGCGGCGCCGGATGCGCTGCGGGGAAGATCGAAGAACGCCCCTGGAGAACTCCGGATTCGGGTAAGTAATAGGTATTTCACCTTTATATTCCTACTTTGCATTAAGAATGCCTTACCCGCTGCTATCTTTTTCACATCCTCCAACTCTTGGAGGGCCTTTTGGGCTTCGGCCTTGGCACTCTTGGTGGCCTCAACAGCCAACGCGAGCTCGGATGCTTGCGTTTTTGCCTCAAGCTCCAAACCCTCATGTTTCTTCATGAGAGCTTGCAGCTCTTGCTACACCTCGCCGACTTGGACCCCAAGCTTTTCTCGCTCGGCGCACTCCTCGGCCGCTTTATTCTCGGCCTTAGCCAGCGCCTGCTTCAGGGTTGCCAGCTCGGTTGTGGCCCCTACAATAAGCAGTACAATCCTGTTATTTTTTTTTGCAATCAAGCCTCTCTATAGGCACCACTTTTTTTTCTTTCTTTTTTTTTCTAAGGGGTATTTTCTTACCTTCCTTTTCCACGAGCTGCCTTTTGGCATGGCCGAGCTCTTGCTCGGACCGCTCGAGGTCCTTTTTTAGGACTTCCACCTGCGCAGTCAGTGCGGCGGTGGACAGCAGGGAAGCCTGCATATGCATATTAGACATTTTATTAGACTCCTGTGAAAATTGTTGGATCCTCTATTCGGCTTTTCTTTCCGAACACCGAACAGAGCATCAGGGGCTACTGTCTATGCGGTAATGAATTTAGCATATTTTTTGCTTACCTGGAAGCCTGTTAGAAGGCTAGCGCAAGCTTCATTCAGTCCGCTCTTGGCGGACTGAACCCTTTGGACCACCGCACTCACGACAGTACGGTGCTCCTCGTCGATGGTGGCACCTTCGAGCGCCTCCAACAGACTATCCGGCGCCTCTGGTTGGACAGAGGTCGCCGGCGCAGACGGCTTACTCCTCTTGGAAGGAGTTCGCCCACCGCGAGCCAGGACGGTTGAGTCCGGCGCGGTGTCCGGCACAAAGCCGGACTGGGAGCCCTGGGGGGTTTCATCCCCTTTACTCCTGGGGTCCTGAGGATTGCCTTGCGGCTCCTCCAGGACCACCTCCTCCTGCCCTGTTCGGCGGGACGCCGCTTCGGCGTCGTCAGCCCCACGGGGGGAGACTGCGGGCGGGACAGAGTTCATGTCCGACGAATCCAGGGAGCCGCTCGATGAATCATCGAGTGCGGCTCGGGTCGGACTGCGCAAATAACATTCGACATTAGGGTAAGCTGCGCACTTGAAGATACTATGAGTCATTCTGGTATGTGAATACTTACGATGTCGCCGGACGCTTGGTTCTGTCCGGCCACTCCTTTCCGCCCTCTTCGGCGTTGGGGGAGTAGTCCGGCGGAGGGGTCTTCCTTTTCCTCGACCCCTCGGCCTCCCCTGTTGGGGCGGCCTTCTTCTTTTTCGCTCCCCTCGATGGAGGGGGAGAGCTTCCTTGTTCCTCCTCCTCGTTTTCACGAGAGGAGGGCGTCGCAGACTCGCCAGATGACGAGCTCGACACCACCACATTGCGGGCACTCTTTCAAGTCCCGGTGGTCTTCTTCTTCTTGACCTTCTTCTCCGGCACCACATAGGGCGCCGGAGCCAGCAGCTTCTCTAAGAGAGCTGGGGCTGGGTCTTCGGGTAGAGGAGCCGGACAGTTGATTGGTCCGGCTATCTTCAGCCACGCCTGTCAAAGGCAAAGGGAGTTTTTAGATCCCACATAGAGTCAATCTATGTAGAAAAGCTTAACGAACCTGTGAAAGGTATAAATAGCTTACCTCGCCAGCATTGCACTGCGAGCTGTATCCGCGGTCCTCGGAAGCGGATGTGGGGCACTCAGCGCCTTTGGTTAGCACCTTCCAGACGTCTTCATACGTCATGTCGAAGAGCCTATTGAGGGTTTGGTGCTGCGCCGGGTCGAATTCCCACAAAGTGAACTCCCGTTCTTGGCACGGGAGGATCCGGCGAACGAGCATGACCTGGATGATGTTGACATGCCGGATGGGCTTGTCCATCAGGGACCGGATGCAAGTTTGCAGTCCGGTCACTTCTTCTTCGTTGCCCCACGATAGGCCCATCTCTTTCCAGGACATGAGCCGCGTGGGGGGTCCAGATCGGAACTCAGGGGCCGCGACCCATTTCGAGTCGCGTGGCTCGGTGATGTAAAACCACCCTGCCTGCCACCCCTTTAGGGACTCCACAAAGGAGCCATCGAACCAGAGTGTGTTGGCCATTTTGCCGGCCATAGCACCTCCGCACTCCGCCTGGGTGTCGGACACCACCTTGGGCTTGACGTTGAAGGTCTGGAGCCAGAGGCCGAAGTGGGGGCGGATGCGGAGAAAGGCCTCACACACGATGATAAACGCCGAGATATTGAGGATAAAGTTCGGGGCCAGATCGTGGAAGTCCAGGCCGTAGTAGAACATGAGCCCCCGGGCAAAAGGGTGAAGTGGAAAACCCAGTCCGCGGAGGAAATGGGGGAGAAAAACTACCCTCTCATGGGGCCTTGGGGTGGGAAGAAGCTGCCCCGCCGCGGGAAGCCGGTGCGGGATGTCCTTGGACAGATATCCGGCCTTCCTAAGCTTTTTGATTTGACCCTCCGTAACGGAGGAAGCCATCCACTTGCCACCCGCTCCGGACATCGCTAGAGCAGGTTGGGGAAGAAAGAGCGAACTCGGGCGTTGGAGCTTGAGCGCGCAGGAGATGGATGGGCAAGGGAGGAAGAAGGCGTAGGTGAAAGAGGTGGATCTTTATCCCCTTATATAGGCTGATGCCGTTATGCGTCCCCACCTACCTAATAAAACTCGCTTGCCGCTCACACGCCGTGGTAAATGGCGCGGTTGGGTTACCCACGTCCGCATTAATGAGAATCCCGTTAAAAGGGGCACACGATCTCTACTTCGACAAGACGTGCCAAGGGAACCGCCTCGTTGAACGTACTGCGGCGGAACAACAAAAAATAATCCATACAGAAGGCTTGGTCGCAGTGTTATGACGCACTGCGGAATACGTCAGCAGATTTGATTTGTGTTTGTATTATTCTCTATATGGCAATACGTGGAAACTTGTTTTGCAGAGCCGGACACTATTTTTTAGTTTTTATTATCTTCTTGAAGAATTTGGAGGAGGAACCCGCCTTGCAATGCCGAAGACAATTTACGCGCCGGACTCGTCGTCATTGAAGCCTGGTTCAGGGGCTACTGAGGGAGTCCTGGATTAGGGGGTGTTCGGATAGCCGAACTATATCTTCAGCCGGACTCCAGGACTATGAAGATACAAGATTGAAGACTTCGTCCCGTGTCCGGAAGGTTCTTTCCTTGGTGTGGAAGGCAAGCTATGCGTGCGGATATTCAAGATCTCCTACCAATGTAACCGACTATGTGTAACCCTAACCCTATCCGGTGCCTATATAAACCGGAGGGTTGTAGTCCGTAGGACAGAACACATCATAACCATCATCATACCCATAGGCTAGCTTCTAGGGTTTAGCCTCCTTGATCTCGTGGTAGATCTACTCTTGTACTACCCATATCATCAATATTAATCTAGCAGGAGTAGGGTTTTACCTCCATCGAGAGGGCCCGAACCTGGGTAAAATAAAGTGTCCCTTGTCTCCTGTTACCATCCGACCTTGACGCACAGATCGGGGCCCCCTACCCGAGATCCGCCGGTTTTGACACCGACAGTTGTAGCTTTGGGTGCTTCCTTGGGCTTGGATGCAGTAGCCCTTGACCTTATGGCATCTCCCATGAGTTTCTGTGCCTTAGGTGCTGGTGCAGCAACCTCTTCTTCCTCTTCCTCATCTGAGTCTCTCCTCATAGAGGGTTTACCAACAACTCTGGCAGTGGTAGTCCTGACTCTCTTCTTCTTCTTATCTTGGCCTCTTGCTTCCCCTTCTGATTCCATGGTGAGCTTCATGGTTTCTTCAGGTACAGCCTTCCTAGGCTTAGAGGTAGGAACTCTTCTTGCAGGTGCCTTTTTCTGCAGTCCAGGTTTGATGGCTGCAGCTGAGCCATACTCTTTCTTGAGCACCTTTCTCTTGGATGTGGCTTCCTCTTCTGCCACATAGTCCTCATCCTCTGATTCATAGGTTCTTTTCTTGCTTGCTCTAGTGGCAGCTTTAGGCAGATTGCTTGGGGTGCTCCTGCTACCCTCATCAGAACTACTAGAGGGACTAGTGCCCTCACTCAAATGAGCCTGCTCCTCAGATCTGTTCTGGCTATCACTGTGATCAGACATGTTGAAGTTCAGACTGCTGACCCTATGAATAGTTTATAGATGAGATAGAGTGGATGAGCATCACAAAATGCAGAGATTTTTGCAAAAGAATGAGTCAAAAAGTTAGTTTTAGTTTTTCACAGAAAGCATTTCGGATCGACCGATTTGCAAACTCGGTGATACCGAAGCAGCTGTTGGAACCAAAACTAGTGAACTCGGTCAGACCGAGTCACAGTTCGGTGGCACCGAGACTGCTAGGGTTTCACAAAGTACTGAACTCGGTCTCACCGATTTGTAATTCTCGGTCAGACCGAGAACCACATGGTCCGGAGACCCAGGAGGCAGATCGAGCTATGCGCGGGTGAAGAGGTTTCGGAGAAATTTCCAAAAAATTTCCCGTGAGAATATATAGCCCGACCCTGTCGGTGTGACCGAGTGGAACAACTCGGTGGCACCAAGATGCATAACTGTTGACAGTTATAGCAACTCGGTGTGACCGAAAAGTTCAAATCGGTTGCACCGAGGTGAAAACATAGATCGACTTAGTGATCTCGGTATGACCGAAAAGGAGGAATCGGTCAGACCGAAAAGCAGAAAGAAGTTTTGGAAGTTTAAGTCTATGACAAATCGGGGACTCCGAGTGCTCCTCACACAGAGTGGTTTGAATCTGACTTGATCAAATTTTGTGATGTAGCATGAAAAGAGTTTGAGACAAGAAAAGCATAGATATCTAAAGAGGGTTCTTAGGCATTCTTGTCCATCCACTTGGCAAAAGAAAAGAAAACCAATCAATCAAAACAACAAGTGGATGTCCTCGAATGAGTAAAATATGCAATCAACATGCTCACACAATAAAATGGCAATTGAAATATGTGGCAAAGCATGCACAACCAATTCTAGCATCTATCAAGCAATTGGCGATGACTAGGTCATCTATATATGAGTATATTGACTTAGGAGTCAAATGAGAACATTTGATCATAGGTCATACTCATCATTTAAGCACAAGTGGGGTTACCACTTTTACATAAAGCATTGTTGTGTTCACATCATTAGAGTTGCTTTAGCTCAATTTTTAGAGTAAAGCTCCCCTTAGATGTGATATCCCCCCTAAGAGGGATGAACTAACCTTGGGTTTTGTTGATGATGACTTCATGAAGATGTTGAAGATGTGGATGCTCAATGTTGATGTAGATCACTTGGAGCTATCCATTGGAGTGAATTGCACTTTTAATACCTACATGGGTTAGTCCCACAAGGAACAAACAAGGATATCCATAGACATAGAGTGATGCACACACAAGATGATGTCTATGAAAGCTTTTAGGTTACCTTGTCCCTTGACTTACCAACAAGAGGGTTTGTGACTCCTTGAACTAGTGCAAGATGTGGAAGTTGATTGCACTTGTTCTTGCCAAAATGATAAAAGTGAAGTATGTTGGCGGAGTCGCCCTCAAGAACTCTCTAGTTCTTCTTCTTTTGGATCCACACCATCTTGATGGGAATCCTTGGAGTTGTAGTCATACTTGATGAAGTGGAACTTGCAGTAGTCTTGGGAATCCACTTGACCAATGTCTTAGGAGCTTCTTCAAATGCATCAATTTCCTCTTGAAGCTTGTCCTTGCCTTTTTTCTTGTAGTCTTGTGGTGGAAGATCATCTCGAGCTTGTGTCCCTTTGAAAGAAGTAGGATCATACTTCTCTTGTTGAGGAACAAACTTTGTCTTGGGGTATTGATCTTCTTCCCACTCAACTCCATTTACATTAAACTTTCGTTCAAAACCAGCACCTTGATTCTTCCGGTGCCTTCCTTGCTTGCGTACAATTTCCTCGAATTGCTTACTCCCGGCAAGGCTCTTGTACACTCCTTTCTCTATAATTCCATTCAATAGGATATTTTATTGATCAAGTGTAACTTGGCTAAAAGAATCATTAGTGGAATCAAGAGAACTACTAGAAGCAACAATACTAGATTTAACATGATCATTGTTACTACTAGAGGAAGAATCCTTTTTTGTTCTTGTTACTAGACTTGACTTGAGGCATGTAAGTGGATAAGAGTAAACGCTTGGCAATGTAAGAAGAACTTTTATTACGAAGATCATCATTGATAGCTTTCAAGAACTCATGCTCTTGCTCAAGGTTGAGCTTTTCAAAGCGTAATTTCTCATGTGTTCTTAAAAGTTCTCGATGATCTCCTAAGATAGTTTCATGAGCTAACTTAAGAGTGTTTAGTTATTTAGTTAGAGCCTCAATTTTCTCCTTATCATTTTCATTCGTTTTATCTTGATTAGCATGATTAATTGACGTTTCATCATAGTATTCATCACTAGAGTTGTCAACAAGTAAATCATCATGACCTAACAAGTCATCTTCATGACTATTGAAATCAACATACTCGGGGTGTAATACCTTTGGGCCTTTAGCCATGAAGCATGTTCCAACTCCTTCATTTGGTGAGTCAAATATGTCGTAGGAGTTGGTTGACACAAGTGCTAGACCGGCAACACCTTCATCTTGAGTATATTCGGAATCGGAGTGATAACTTCTTTCGGAGTGGTTGTCGGAGTCGGAGCCGGATACCCATTCACCAACACGAGCTTGATGTCTTCATTTTGTGTAGCTCCTTGATGACTTTTCCTTTCTTTCCGAATCCTTGCTTCTCCTTGAGTATCTTCATTCATAACGATCATCTCTACTCCTTCTTTCTCTAGATGGTGATTCCTCTCTTCGGCTACTTCTTTTGGGAGAGTCTTTTCTTGTAGGGAGCCATACACTCATTGGAATAGTGTCCGGGTCTTCCACAATTGTAGCAGTTTCGTTCTCGACTAGAAGATCTTTTGTCATTGTAGGACCTTGACTTGGAGCTTCTATCTTTGCTTCTACTCTTGTAGAACTTGTTGAAGTTCTTCACCTTAAGCTCAATTCTTCATTGAAGGTTTGTTTCTCACTAATGAGGTGGGGGCTTCAGATGAGGCTTTGTAAGCACCACTTGATTTGTTGTGAAGTTCCTCTTTATCCTTGAGTGACATCTCATGAGCAACAATTCTTCCAATGACTTCCGTTGGCTTGAGATCTTTGTAATTGGGCATCATTTGGATCAATGTGCACACGGTATCATATTTTCCATCCAAGGCTCTTAGGATCTTCTTGATGATGAATCTGTCGGTCATCTCTTCACTCCCTAAGACGGCAATCTCATTTGTGATAAGAGCAAGCCTAGAGTACATTTCAGCGACACCTTCACCATCCTTCATTTTGAACTTGTCAAGTTAACTTTGAAGCATATCCAATTTGGATTCCTTGACGGAGTCGGTACCTTCGTGCATATCAATCAAAGTATCCCAAATTTCCTTTGCATTCTCAAGACGGCTGATTTTGTTGAATTGTTTGAGGCACAATCCGTTGAAGAGAATATCACAAGCTTGAGCGTTGTATTGTAGCATCTTCAACTCTTCCGCGGTAGCTTCCCGGTTTGGTTCTTTCCCATCGAAGAAGTCACCTTGCAAACCAACACACACAATAGCCCAAACGGCGCGGTTATGTCCAAGAATATGCATTTTCATTTTATGCTTACAACTAGCAAAATTAGTACCATCGAAGTAAGGACCTCTATGGTGATAATTTCCCTCGCTAGACGCCATACTCTCCTAGGTTGTGAAACCAAGGCTATGACCACCAAAAGCTATGGAAATCAAAGCAAATGGAGACCAAAGCTCTGATACCACTTGTAGGATCGTAAGTATGTCTAGAGGGGGGTGATTAGACTACTTGACCAAATAAAAATCTATCCTTTTCCCAATTTTAGTTCTTGGCAAATTTTAGCAATTCTAACATATGTCAAGCAATCTCACACGATTCAAGCAAGCATGCAAAAGAGTTTATGAGCAGCGGAAAGTAAAGCATGCAACTTGCAAGAATGTAAAGGGAAGGGTTTGGAGGATTCAAATGCAATTGGAGACACAGATGTTTTTGGCGTGGTTCCGATAGGTGGTGCTATCGTACATCCACGTTGATGGAGACTTCAACCCACGGAGGGTAACGGTTGCGCGAGTCCACGGAGGGCTACACCCATGAAGGGTCCACGAAGAAGCAACCTTGTCTATTCCATCATGGTCGTCGCCCACGAAGGACTTGCCTCACTAGCGGTAGATCTTCACGAAGTAGGCGATCTCCTTGCCCTTACAAACTCCTTGGTTCAACTCCACAATCTTGTCGGAGGCTCCCAAGTGACACCTAGCCAATCTAGGAGACACCACTCTCCAAGAAGTAACAAATGGTGTGTTGATGATGAACTCCTTGCTCTTGTGCTTCAAATGATAGTCTCCCCAACACTCAACTCTCTCTCATAGGATTTGGATTTGGTGGAAAGAAGATTTGGGTGGAAAGCAACTTGGGGAAGGCTAGAGATCAAGATTCATATGGTAGGAATGGAATATCTTGAGCTCAGCACAAGTGTAGGTGGCTCTCTCTCAGAAAATGTGTATTGGAAGTTAAGATCTGTTCTGATGGATTTCTCCGTGAATGAAGAATGGGTGGAGGGGTATATATAGCCTCCACACAAAATCTAACCGTTACACACAATCTGATAAACTCGGTGGGACCGAATCATTAAACTCGGTCGGACCGATTCAGCAAACCTAGTGACCGTTAGGATTTTCGGTGGGACTGAGATGCAACTCGATAGGACCGATATGGTTAGGGTTAAGGCATAACGTAATCTCGGTGTGACCGATTACACAAACTCGGTGAGGCCGAGTTTGGTAATAAGCTAACCAGAGAGTTGGTCAGGTAAACTCGGTGGGACCGATCCGCTCTTTTCGGTGAGACCGAAATGTTACGAAAGGGAAACAGAGAGTTTACATTGCAATCTCGGTGGGACCGATCGCTCACTTTGGTTAGACCGAAACGTTACGAAGGGAAACAGAGAAATTGCAATCCCATCTCGGTGAGACCGAGATCCCTATCGGTGAAACCGATGTGCTAGGGTTTGTGGTAGTGGCTATGACATGTGAAACTCGGTGGCTCTAGATAGAAAGAATCGGTGGGGCCGAGTTTGACTTTAGGTTTGGGTCATATGTGTATATGGAAAGGTAGTTGAGGATTTTGGAGCATATCACTAAGCACATGAAGCAAGAGGCTCATTAAGCAACACCTCATCCCTCCTTAATAGTATTGGCTTTTCCTATGAACTCAATGTGATCTTGGATCACTAAAATATAAAATGTAGAGTCTTGTTCTTGAAGCTTGAGCCAATCCTTTGTCCTTATAATTTTGAGGGATCCACTTTCCTCATCCATGCCATGCCATCCATTGAGCTTTTCTGAAATATTCATCTTGGAATAATGTTAGCTCAATGAGCTATATGTTGTTAGGAATTACCAAAACCACCCAGGGATAGTTGCACTTTCACCGCGGCCCCTGTGGTGGAGGATGAGGTGGGCCGTGCGCTTGAGTTTGAGCATGAACGAAGCGTCGTTCGCCACGAGCTCTTCCAGGAGGTGATGGGCGCGATGAACCGACTTGGTGGTGAACTTGCGGACGTCGACGCGCGCCTCAAGGCTGAGGGTCTTCGGCTGGCGGAGGAGCGACGTAAGCTAAAGGTGGCTATCAACCTTGACCGCTACCAGCGTGATCTTGATAATGCGAAGGCCGAGGCACCCCTCAAGGTTTCTCATGAAGCTTGCTCCTAAGCTTTGGAGGAGGCTCGCGAGGCTGACCGCCGTCGCGAGGCCGCAAAGAAGCGTGCGTGGAGCTCCAGGCCTGGAGCGCGTCCCTGGAGCAGCAGGTGGAGGCGCGCAAAGCCGCCCTTGCATCAATGAGGGGGGCACCCGCCGAGGAGGAAGAGATCCAGAAGCTTGAGGAGGCGATGGCACTGGAAGCTGTGGAGCGCAGCCTCGAGCTAGAGCGATTGGAGACGAGGGAGCGCCAGGTCGTCCAAGCGGAGGGCGTCGTCGATGCGCGCGAGGCCAGGGCCCAGGTGGAGGTTGATCATCGGGTGGCCGAGGCTCGCGTGGATCTTGAGGGTAGGTATGACTTGAGGTTGAAGCTTGCGGGGACGGAGCCCGCGGGTAGGGCCGCCGCCCTTAGGCCCAAGCTGGTTGAAGTGGAGAGGCACGAGGAGGCTACGACAGCCTCCCTGGTCACGGGGCAGGCAGAATTGGCCTCTGCCCGCGCCGAGCTGCTCACTCTTCAGAAGCGGGTTGCTGCCGCCGAGTCCGTTGCGCGGCAGAATAGGGAGGAAGTGCTTCAGCGGCGGACGCTGGAGCGTGAGCACGCCCCCATGCTCCAGGACCTCAGGGTCAGGGCCAACGCGGCATTGGGCCACGTCTATGACAAGAATGCTCCGCATCCACACTCGAATGACTACGACAGTCATCTACGCTTCTTCGCTGACGTGGTGACGCGCCTGGAAGCTCGGTCTGATAGAGCTCGTCAGCTCATGGAGGAGAGGAGTCGTGGCCTGCTCGGGCGCGCGTTCTCCCGCGTCTTCAGCCATCTTCAGAACTCCGACCCCAACTCCGACTTCGACACTGCCATTGCCCCCGTACCCGTGCCCATCTGGGGCGACCTGGCGTGGTGGGTGGAGGACAACGTGGATGCGCTTGTCAGGGCCTTCATTTCTGAGGACGACGCGGTGGTGGTCGCGGTAGACGAAGGCGACGTGGTTGACGACGGCGACGCCGGTGTCGGCGAAGGTGGAGGCAATGCCAACGACGGCGACAGCGATGCCAGCGGTGCGTCTGAAGATGACATGGGGGACGCGGCGAGCGACATATCCGGCCGATCCCATGTTTCCCTGCTTTTTACCCTGTAAAAACTTGGGTGCGGCCCCTAAAGATTGTCAGAGCATTTTGAGAGGGGGGGCCTCATGTAAACAAACCACTGCTTTTACCCTTCTATGTCAAATTGGGTATGCGTCTTTGCGTGACCGCGAGTCCGATGGAGAGTCTTCGGTACGGCTTACCTTAGCCAGTGCATGTCCCGAGCTGGGTCGTGGGGTCATGCGTTTCCGAGGCTCCTGAGGGGCCTGCCGATCCATCCGAGGGGGCCTCGTGAGAGGTTAGCATCTGTTGTGGCGCTGGCGCGTGCGCGACATGCGTGTGTCTCGCCCAGTCCCGCCCGCGAGGGGCTCGTGAGGGGAGGCAACTAGTGTGATCTCCAAATAAGGCGAGAACCGGATGGCAAGAAATCGCTCAAACGAGAAAAGGCACCCCCCGCGCGCATCAATGAAAATTCAACTTCAACTTAAATCCAAATCCAGAAGGCAAGGCTACAAAAAAGGGATTCAAAGCAAATGGCCGCATCCGGCACCTAGTCTAGTCTTCTTGTCTTCAAGTCTTCTCACCAGCGCGAAGCTAAGTGCTGCCACTAGGACGTGGGAGGGAGCCCCCGAGGCCCAAGGACGGCACTCCTGAGACTCCGGGCGTGTACAACCCCACTCGTTATTACGTGAGAGTGTCACGGGCGGCGATCTTCACAGGCGTGAGCCTTACTTCATATCGCCAGACGAGGGCCCCGTCTTGCGCCACCCTCGACCACCATTGGGGGTGACCGGAAACCAGGACGACACCAAAGGGGCAAAGGGGACGCCAGCAGCGCCCTCGGCGACCACGGGTCCTCTTCTGGGGGTAGGCTTTTCAGCACCTCCCCAGCAAAGGGCCTACCTCCGGGGGACGCCTTGCTCCGTGCGACGTGGGGAGGGATTTGGCTCCCGACCCCTCTCCTGCAGCCCCCAGTGCGCTCCCCCCGGCGGAAGGGAGGCCGTCGAGCTGGGGCCGCCAGCCGCTGTAGTGACTTGATCCCCCTACGACTCATGGTTCGCGTAAGCTTGCTCCTGAGGGATTAGTGGTACCCTGTAGCCGTTGGCGTGGCCGACGTGGCCGGTAGGCGGCTCCTGGATGTCCTCAGCTTCTAGCGCCTCCTCCTCCCAGCCTGGCATGAAGAACGTACCGGGGTCGTCCTCCGGTGTGTACTCCTGGTCCATCATGCGGGGCACGTATGCTTCCGAGGTTGCCACCCCGAAAACCTCGCCAAAGTGCCCCACGCTCCACGTCGCCCGGCCCAGCGCGCCGCCCTGGGGGTGATAGGACGGCGCACCGCCGCGGCCGTGAGTGACGTTCGTACCCACGCTCGTCGGAGGTGGTGTGGGTGCGACTGAGCGCCCCGCGCCGCTGGTTGCGCCTGTGTCGATGAAGCCTCCCGGCGCACCCGGGAGGCACGGGCGCGACGTGGCCCGCCGTGCGACCCGGCCGCGGCCGGGGGCGGAACCATGAAGCAGAAGGGTGGTGCCCCGGTGACCGTGGCGTCCAGTAGCTCGGCGACGTGTTCTAGCAGCGCGTCTCTGCCGCTCTCCATCAGTCGGCATCGCAGCAGCTCTCGCGCCACCGTGAGTGTGGCCCTCGCGTTTGCTTGCTCTCGCCGGGTGTTCGGTGCCGTGGCCGCGGCGTGGCTTGAGGCCCTTGCGGCCGCCCGTGCTTGTCGTGGAGTAAGGGCGGTCGCCGCATGGCCGTGCCGCTCGCGCCCCGCAGCGTTAGGTGGTGCGCGAGCTGCCTGTGGCGCGGGGTTGAGGTCTTCTTCGGCAGGCGGCGCCGCCCGGGCTGGCCAAGATGCCCAGTGGTCTGATACTTCTCCAACGTATCTATAATTTTTGATTGCTCCATGCTATATTATCTACTGTTTTGGGCAATATTCGGCTTTATTATCCACTTTTATATTATTTTTGGGACTAACCTATTAACCGGAGGCCCAGCCCAGATTTGCTATTTTATGCCTATTTCAGTGTTTCTAAGAAAAGGAATATCAGACGGAGTCGAAACGTAACGAAATCAACTGGAGAAGTTATTTTTGGAACGAAGGCTAACCGATGGACTTGGACCCCACATCAAGGAAGGGATGAGGAAGCCACGAGGGTGGGGGCGCGCCCCCTGCCTCGTCGGGCCCTTGTGGCTCCCCTGACGTACTTCTTCAACCTATATAACTCCACGTACCCTAAAACTTCCAGAACAGAGATTAGATCGGGAGTTCCGCCGCCGCAAGCCTCTGTAGCCACAAAACCTCTCGGGACCCTGTTCCGGCACCCTGCCGGAGGGGGGAACCCTCACCGGTGGCCATTGATACGTCTCCAACGTATCTATAATTTTTTATTGCTCCATGCTACTTTATCTACTGTTTTAGGCAATATTGGGCTTTATTGTCCACTTTTATATTATTTTTGGGACTAACCTATTAACCGGAGGCCCAGCCCAGATTTGCTGTTTTATGCCTATTTCAGTATTTCGAGGAAAAGGAATATCAGACGGAGTCAAAACGGAACGAAATCAACTGGAGAAGTTATTTTTGGAAGGAAACCCACTGATGAACTTGGACCCCACGTCAGAAGAGCCACGAGGCGGTCAGGAGGGTGGAGGGCGCGCCCTCCCCCCTGGGCGCGCCCCCTGCCTCGTGGGGCCCCGTAGCTCCACCGACGTTCCCCCTTCACCCATATATATCGTCGTACCCTAAAACTTCCAGAACAGAAGATAGATCGGGAGTTCCGCCGCCGCAAGCCTCCAAAACCACCAAAAACCAATCGGTACCCCTTTCCGGTACCCTGCTGGAGGGGGGATCCATCTCCGGTGGCCATCTTCATCATCCTGGCGCTCTCCATGACGAGGAGGGAGTAGTTCACCCTTGGGGCTGAGGGTATGTACCAGTAGCTATGTGTTTGATCTCTCTCTCTCTCTCTCTCATGTTCTCTCTCATGTTCCTCTATGGCACGATCTTGATGTATCCCGAGCTTTGCTATTGTAGTTGGATCTTATGATGTTTCTCCCCCTCTACTCCTTTGTGATGAATTGAGTTTCCCCTTTTGAAGTAATCTTATCGGATTGAGTCTTTATGAGAACACTTGATGTATGTCTTGGTGATCAACTTGCGGGTTTCGTGACATTGGGAACCTATGCATAGGGGTTGGCACACGTTCTTGATTCTTCGGTAGAAACTTTGGGGCGCTCTTTGAAGTACTTTTATGTTGGTTGGATAAATCTGAGATTGTGTGATGCATATCGTATAATCATGCCCACGGATACTTGAAGTGACAATGGAGTATCTAGGTGACATTAGGGTTTTGGTTGATTTGTATCTTAAGGTGTTATTCTAGTAAAAACTCCAGGGTTGTTTGTGACACTTATAGGAATAGCCCAACGGATTGATTTGAAACAATAACTTTGTGGTGGTTTCGTACCCGACCATAATCTCTATGTTTGTTCTCCTCTATTAGTGGCTTTGGAGTGACTCTTTGTTGCATGTTGAGGGCTTGTCATATGTTCTATCTATGTTATTATTGTTGAGAGAACTTGCACTAGCGAAAGTATGAACCCTAGGCCTTGTTTCCTATCATCGCAATACCGTTTACGCTCACTTTTACCACTTGTTACCTTGCTGTTTTATATTTTCAGTTTACAAAAACCTATATCTTCTATCCATATTGCACTTGTATCACCATCTCTTCGCCGAACTAGTGCACCTATACAATTTACCATTGTATTGGGTGTGTTGGGGACACAAGAGACTCTTTGTTATTTGGTTGCAGGGTTGCTTGAGAGAGACGATCTTCATCCTCACGCCTCCTACGGATTGATAAACCTTAGGTCATCCACTTGAGGGAAATTTGCTACTGTCCTACAAACCTGTGCACTTGCAGGCCCAACAACGTCTATAAGAAGAAGGTTGTGTAGTAAACATCAAGCTCTTTTCTGGCGCCGTTGCTGGGGAGGCTAGGTAAGTGAAGGTATATCTTTAGATCTTGCAATCGAATCTTTTTGTTTATTGTTGTAGCACTAGTCTAGTTTATAAAAGAAAACTACCAAAAAAATGGAATTGAGTTTGTCTCACACGCTTCATCTCTTTAATATCTTTCGTGAGTATGATGGAAAGGAAAATTGTGCCAAAGTGTTAGAAGAAGAATACATTAGAATGTTTGGCACTAAATCTCTGAATGATGATCATGATTGCAATGTTGTTAGTATAAATTCTTTGAATATCCATGATGCTAATGATGATTGCACTAGTTATGATGAAAATGTCTCCTATAAGCGTGTCAATTTTTGTGGAGTGCATTGGGTTTGCAAGGACACACCAAATAGGGAAGATAGATATTGCAAGAGGCATAAGTGCTTAGAAACTAAAGAGTTCCAAGAAAGGCTAAATGCTAGTGCGGATAATTTAAGATATATTAGTCGTACTTGTGAACTTTGTAACGAATATGGTCATTTAAATATCAATTGCAAATTGTTTCATGATCGAATCGTGTCCAAAAATTGTGATGATTTGATTTCCCTTGCACATTATAATGAACTAAGTTTGCTTTTGGGTTATGAAGAATTGAAATGTAAAACTAAGCATATTCCAGAATATAACCTCAAGAAATTCCTCGATATTGATCTAGAAGAAATTTATATGTATTGTGTGGTGAATTGCATTGAAAATCCTTATATTGCCAATTACATAAAGAAAAGAAAACAAATAGAGGATGAAGAGAATACTAACGAAAGGTAAGAGACTTCCCAATATCCTCCTATTATTTCTTATGATGAATCAGGTAACGAGGAGGAGCCTTCTATTCAACCAATCTCATTAATAAGGAGCTCCAAAAAGAGGATTGAACCCACACAAGATGTGGTGAAGAAGAAGAAAATAAAAAGGAAGAGAGGTAAAAAGGTATCTCTCCCAAATAAAGTTGCTCCTATTATTGCTATGCCCCATGAAAATGAAGATGATACACTTGATGACGATCTCGTTATGCCTATTGCTTGTTGTGATGATTATGATTGGGAAGATAATGATACTCCTTATGATCTTGAAAATCTTTTTGGCACTTGCTTGGAAGAATATGATAATAATGTTTGCTATACTATTGGTGCTATCCATACTATTAATGATGAGAGTGATTATGCTTATGACACGAAAAGGCCCAAGCTTGGGGAAGCTATGTTTGATGAGGATGACATATTTGAGAATATATTTGATGCAATTAATGTTTGTCCCAAGCTTGGGGATGCTACGTTTAATAATGATGATATTTTTAGCCTTCCATGTTTTGATATGCAAAGTGATTATGATGAGAACAAAGTTGCTACTTATGATGATTATTGTGATAAAACTTATGCTATAAAAAGTAGTGATGATTATATTTATAAAACTTGTCGTGATTATGAGTATCCTTTCTCTGAACATTACTCTTTTAATGTGGAAGCAATTTATAGTATTCAAGTCTCTTATGATACTCCCACTATTCCGAATGAGAAGAATTTTGCTTATGTGGAGAGTAATAAAATTTCTATGCTTGTAGATCATGAAAAGAATGCTTTAGGTGCTGGTTATATTGTTGAATTAATTCATGATGCTACTGAAAATTATTATGAGGGAGGAATATATGCTTGTAGGAATAGCAATAATGTCAAGTTTCCTCTCTATGTGCTTAAAATCTTGAAGTTATGCTTGTTTTACCTTCCTATGCAAGTTGATTCTTGTTCCCATAAGTTGTTTGCTCACAAACTCCCTATGCATAGGAAGTGGGTTAGACTTAAATGTGCTAGTCATATTCTTCAAGATGCTCTCTTTATGTTTCAATTCTTATCTTTTATGTGAGCATCATTGAAATCATCATGCCTAGCTAGGGGCGTTAAACGATAGCGCTTGTTGGGAGGCAACCCAATTTTATTTTAGTTTCTTTCTTTTTGGTTCTGTTTAGGAATAGATAATCCATCTAGCCTCTATTTAAATGTGATTTTATGTTTTAATTAGTGTTTGTGCCAAGTAGAACCTTTGGGAAGACTTGGGTGAAGTCTTTATGATCATGCTGTAAAGAACAGAAACTTTAGCGCTCACGAGATTAGCTAGAACATTTTACTGCAGAGTGCTATTTAGTTGATTCTTTTTGCAGATGATTACTAAGCAAATTCCTCAGGTCCACCAATTTATTTTAGAATTTTTGGAGTTCCAGAAGTTTGCGTTAGTTACAGATTACTACAGACTGTTCTGTTTTTGACAGATTCTCTTTTCATTGTGTTGTTTGCGTATTTTGATGAATCTATGGCTAGTAAAATAGTTTATAAACCATAGAGAACTTGGAATACAGTAGGTTTAACAACAATATAAATAAACAATGAGTTCACTACAGTACCTTAAAGTAGTCTTTTATTATCTTTCTCTAACGGAGCTCACGAGATTTCTATTGAGTTTTGTGTTGTGAAGTTTTCAAGTTTTGGGTGAATTCTTTTGATGGATTATGGAAGAAGGAGTGGCAAGAGCCTAAGCTTGGGGATGCCCATGGCACCCCCAAGATAATCCAAGGACACCAAAAAGTCAAAGCTTGGGATGCCCCGGAAGGCATCCCCTCTTTCGTCCACTTCCATCGGTAATTTACTTGGAGCTATATTTTTATTCACCACATGATATGTGTTTTGCTTGGAGCGTCTTGTATTATTTGTGTCTTTGCTTGTTAGTCTGCCACAATCATCCTTGCTGTACACACCTTTTGAGAGAGCCATGCATGAATTGAAATTTTTTAGAATACTCTATGTGCTTCACTTATATCTTTTGAGCTTGATAGTTTACTCTATGTGCTTCACTTATATCTTTTTTAGCGTGATAATTTTTGCTCTAGTGCTTCACTTAGATCTTTTAGAGCACGGTGGTGGATTGTTTTAAAGAAACTCGATCTCTCATGCTTCACTTAGATTATTTTGAGAGTCATTAATAGCATGGTAATTTGCTTAATGTTAATATACTTGGTATTCAAGATATGTGAAACTTTCTTTTTAGTGGGTTGAATACTAAGATAAGTTTGATGCTTGATAATTGTTTTGAGATATGGAGGTGATAATGTCATAGTCGTGCTAGTTGAGTAGTTGTGAATTTGAGAAATACTTGTGTTGAAGTTAGCAAGTCTCGTAGCATGCACGTATGGTTAAAGTTGTGTAACAAATTTGAAGCATAAAGTGTACCTGGCTTGTGCATCCTTATGAGTGGCGGTCGGGGACGAGCGATGGTCTTTTCCTACCAATCTATCCCCCTAGGAGTATGCGCGTAGTACTTGATTTTTGATGACTTCTAAATTTTTGCAATAAGTACATGACTTCTTTTGACTAATGTTGAGTCCATGGATTATACGCACGTTTACCTTTCCGCCATTTGCTAGCCTCTTCGGTACCGTGCATTGCCCTTTCTCACATTGAGAGTTGGTGCAAACTTCGACGGTGCATCCAAACCCCGTGATATGATACGCTCTTTCACACATAAACCTCCCTATATCTTCCTCAAAACAGCCACCATACCTACCTATCATGGCATTTCCATAGCCATTCCGAGATATATTGCCATGCAACTTCCACCACCATCATCATCATCATCATGACATGCTTTACTTTTGTCATATTGCCATTGCATGATCTTGTAGTTGACATCGTATTTGTGGCAAAGCCACCATGCATTATTTTTCATACATGTCACTCTTGATTCATTGCACCATCCCGGTACACCGCCGGAGGCATTCATAATAGAGTCATATCTTGTTCTAGTATCGAGTTCTAATCATTATGTTGTAATCAATAGAAGTGTGGTGATCATCATTATTAGAGCATTGCCCAATCAAAAAAAGGAGAAAGGCCAAAAAGAAAAAAAGAAAGTCCCAAAAAAGGAGAAAATAAAAAGGGCAATGCTACTATCTCTTTTTCCACACTTGTGCTTCAAAGTAGCACCTTGTTCTTCATGTAGTGAGTCTTATATATTGTGCTTCAAAGTAGCACCATGATTTTCATATAGTGAGTCTCATAAGTTGTCTTGTTCATACTAGTGGGAATTTTTCATTATAGAACTTGGCTTGTATATTCCAACGATGGGCTTCCTCAAAATGCCCTAGGTATTCATGAGCAAGCAAGTTGGATGCACACCCACTAGTTTTCTTTTGTTGAGCATTCTTAGCTCTAGTGCATCCGTTGCATGGCAATCCCTACTCCTTGCATTAACATCAATTGATGGGCATCTCCATAGCTCATTGATTAGCCTCGTTGATGTGAGACTTTCTCCTTTTTTGTCTTCTCCACACAATCCCCATCATCATATTCTATACCACCCATAGTGCTATGTACATGGCTCGCGCTCATGTATTGCGTGAAGGTTGAAAAAGTTTGAGATTATTTGAGTATGAAACAATTGCTTGGCTTGTCATCGGGGGTATAGAAGTTGGGAACATCTTTGTGTGATGAAAATGAAGCATAGCCTAACTATATAATTTTGTAGGGATGAACTTCCTTTGGCCATGTTATTTTGAGATGACATAATTGTTTGATTAGTATGCTTGAAGTATTATCATTTTTGTGTCAATATGAACTTTTGTCTTAAATCTTTCGGATCTGAATATTCATATCACAAGTAAGAAGAATTACATTGAAATTATGCCAAAGTATCGCTCCGCATCAAAAATTCTTCTTTTTATCATTTACCTACTCGAGGACGAGTAGGAATTAAGCTTGGGTATGCTTGATACGTCTCCAACGTATCTATAATTTTTGATTGCTCCATGCTACTTTATCTACTGTTTTAGGCAATATTGGGCTTTATTATCCACTTTTATATTATTTTTGGGACTAACCTATTAACCGGAGGCCCAGCCCAGATTTGATGTTTTATGCCTATTTCAGTATTTCGAGGAAAAGGAATATCAGACGGAGTCAAAACGGAACGAAATCAACTGGAGAAGTTATTTTTGGAAGGAAACCCACCTGATGGACTTGGACCCCACGTCAGAAGAGCCACGAGGCGGTCACGAGGGTGGAGGGCGCGCCCTCCCTGCCTGGGCGCGCCCCCTGCCTCGTGGGGCCCCCGTAGCTCCACCGACATTCCCCCTTCACCCATATATACCGTCGTACCCTAAAACTTCCAGAACAGAAGATAGATCGGGAGTTCCGCCGCCGGAAGCCTCCAAAACCACCAAAAACCAATCGGGACCCCTTTCCGGTACCCTGCTGGAGGGGGGATCCATCTCCGGTGGCCATCTTCATCATCCCGGCGCTCTCCATGACGAGGAGGGAGTAGTTCACCCTTGGGGCTGAGGGTATGTACCAGTAGCTATGTGTTTGATCTCTCTCTCTCGTGTTCTCTCTCGTGTTCCTCTATGGCACGATCTTGATGTATCCCAAGCTTTGCTATTGTAGTTGGATCTTATGATGTTTCTCCTCCTCTACTCCTTTGTGATGAATTGAGTTTCCCCTTTTGAAGTAATCTTATCGGATTGAGTCTTTATGAGAACACTCGATGTATGTCTTGGTGATCAACTTGCGGGTTTCGTGACATTGGGAACCTATGCATAGGGGTTGGCACACGTTCTTGATTCTCCGGTAGAAACTTTGGGGCACTCTTTGAAGTACTTTTATGTTGGTTGGATAAATCTGAGATTGTGCGATGCATATCGTATAATCATGCCCACGGATACTTGAAGTGACAATGGAGTATCTAGGTGACATTAGGGTTTTGGTTGATTTGTATCTTAAGGTGTTATTCTAGTAAAAACTCTAGGGTTGTTTGAGACACTTATAGGAATAGCCCAACGGATTGATTTGAAAGAATAACTTTGTGGTGGTTTCGTACCCGACCATAATCTCTACGTTTGTTCTCCACTATTAGTGGCTTTGGAGTGACTCTTTGTTGCGTGTTGAGGGCTTGTCATATGTTCTATCTATGTTATTATTGTTGAGAGAACTTGCACTAGCGAAAGTATGAACCCTAGGCCTTGTTTCCTATCATTGCAATACCATTTACGCTCACTTTTACCACTTGTTACCTTGCTGTTTTTTTATTTTCAGTTTGCAAAAACCTATATTTTCTATCCATATTGCACTTGTATCACCATCTCTTCGCCGAACTAGTGCACCTATGCAATTTGCCATTGTATTGGGTGTGTTTTGGACACAAGAGACTCTTTGTTATTTGGTTGCAGGGTTGCTTGAGAGAGACCATCTTCATCCTCATGCCTCCTACGGATTGATAAACCTTAGGTCATCCACTTGAGGGAAATTTGCTACTGTCCTACAAACCTGTGCACTTGCAGGCCCAACAACATCTACAAGAAGAAGGTTGTGTAGTAGACATCAGTCATCTTCATCATCCCGGCGCTATCCATGACGAGGAGGGAGTAGTTCACCCTCGGGGCTGAGGGTATGTACCAGTAGCTATGTGTTTGATCTCTCTCTCTCTCTCTCTTGTGTTCCTAATTTGGCACGATCTTGATGTATCTCGAGCTTTGCTATTATAGTTGGATCTTATGTTGCTTCTCCCCCTCTACTCTCTTGTAATGGATTGAGTTTTCCCTTTCAAGTAATCTTATCGGATTGAGTCTTTAATGATTTGAGAACACTTGATGTATGTTTTGGTGATCAACTTGCGGGTTCCTCCCATGAACCTATGCATAGGGGTTGGCACACGTTTTCGTCGTGATTCTCTGGTAGAAACTTTGGGCATTCTTTGAAGTACTTTGTGTTGGATTGAATAGATGAATCTGAGATTGTGTGATGCATATCGTATAATCATACCCACGGATACTTGAGGTGACATTGGAGTATCTAGGTGACATTAGGGTTTTGGTTGATTTGTGTCTTAAGGTGTTATTCTAGTACGAACTCGAGGGCTGTTTGTGACACTTATAGGAATAGCCCAACGGATTGATTGGAAAGAATAACTTTTAGGTGGTTTCGTACCCTACCATAATCTCTTTGTTTGTTCTCCGCTAATAGTGACTTTGGAGTGACTCTTTATTGCATGTTGAGGGATAGTTATATGATCCAACTATGTTATTATTGTTGAGAGAACTTGCACTAGTGAAAGTATGAACCCTAGGCCTTGTTTCCTATCATTGCAATACCGTTTATGCTCACTTTTACCGCTTGTTACCTTGCTGTTTTTTTATATTTTCAGTTTACAAAAACCTATATTCACCATCCATATTGCACTTGTATCACCATCTCTTCGCCGAACTAGTGCACCTATACAATTTACCATTGTATTGGGTGTGTTGGGGACACAAGAGACTCTTTTTTATTTGGTTGCAAGGTTGCTTGAGAGAGACAATCTTCATCCTACGCCTCCTACGGATTGATAAACCTTAGGTCATCCACAGGAAATTTGCTACTATCCTACAAACCTGTGCACTTGCAGGCCCAACAACGTCTACAAGGAGAAGGTTGAGTAGTAGACATCAAGCTCTTTTCTGGCGCCGTTGCCGGGGAGGCTAGGTAAGTGAAGGTATATGTTTAGATCTTGCATTCGAATCTTTTTGTTTCTTGTTTTAGCACTAGTTTAGTTTATAAAAAGAGAACTACCAAAAAAATATGGAATTGAGTTTGCCTCACACGCTTCACCTTATTAATATATTTCGTGAGTATGATGGAAAGGAAAATTGTGCCAAAGTGTTAGAAGAAGAATGCATTAAATTGTTTGGCACTAAATCTTTGAATGATGAGCATGATTGCAATGTTGTTAGTATGAACCCCTTGAATATCCATGGTACTAATGATGATTGCACTAGTTATGATGAAAATGTCTCCTATAAACATGTCAATTTTTGTGGAGTAGATTGGGTTTGCAAGTACAAACTAAATAGGGAAGATAGATATTGCAAGAGGCATAAGTACTTAGAAACCAAATTGTTGCAAGAAGAGCTAGATGATTGTGCTGAAAGATTTAATATTTTTCGTGCCCCTTGTGAACTTTGCAATGAACATGGTCATCTAAAGCTCCAATGCTATTTGTTTCATGATCAAGTCGTGTCCAAATATTGTGATGATTTGATTACCCTTGAGCATCATAAAAAACTTAGCCTTCTTTTGGTTATGAAGAAATGAAACGTATAACTGAGGGTATTCCAAAATTTAATCTCGATAAATTTATTGATTTTGATCTAGATAAGATTTATATGTATTGTGCGGTGACTTGTATTGAAAATCCTTATATTGCCAATTACATAAAGAAAAGAAAAAGAAATAGAAGATGAAGAAAATGCTAATGAAAGGGAAGAGAATTCCCAATATCCTCCTATTATTTCTTATGATGAATCAGGTAACGAGGAGGAGCCTTCTATTCAACCAATCTCATTAATAAGGAGCTCCAAAAAGAGGATTGAACCCACATATGATGTGGTGAAGAAGAAGAAAAGAAAAAGGAAGAGAGGTAAAAAGGTATCTCTCCCAAATAATGTTGCTCCTATTATTGCTATGCCTCATGAAAATGATACACTTGATGATGATCTCGTTATGACTATTGCTTGTTGTGATGATTATGATTGGGAAGATAATGATACTTCTTATGATCTTGAAAATCTTTTTGGCACTTGCTTGGAAGATTATAATAATTGCTATACTATTGGTGCTATCCATACTATTAATGATGAGAGTGATTATGCTTATGATATGAAAAGGCCCAAGCTTGGGGAAGCTATGTTTGATGAGGATGACATATTTGAGAATATATTTTCTGTAATTAATGTTTGTCCCAAGCTTGGGGATACTATGTTTAATAATGATAATATTTTTAGCCTCTCAAGTTTTGATATGCAAAGTAGTTATGATGATAGCATGCCTTTTACCTATGATGATTATATTTATGAAAGTGGGTTTGGAAGAGTGTCACCTTTAGGAAGTAGTGATCCCACAATATTGGAGGATGTTGAATCTTATAATATTTATGAAAGTGGATTTGGAGAGGTCATGACTTTATTTAGTGATGTATCCATTATTTCGGAAGAGGTTTCAATCGATTATGATGAGAACAAAGTTGCTACTTATGATGATTATTGTGATAAAAATTATGCTATAAAGAGTAGTGATGATTATATTTATAAAACTTGTCATGATTATGAGTACCCTTTCTCTGAACATTACTCTTTTAATGTGGAAGCAATTTATAGTATTCAAGTCTCTTATGATGCTCCCACTACTATTCATGAGAAGAATTTTTCTTATGTGGAGATGAGTAAATTTTCTATGAAGTAGATCATGAAAAGAATGCTTTAGGTGATGGTTATATTGTTAAATTAATTCATGATTCTACTAAAAATTATGATGAGGGAGGAATATATGCTTGTAGGAACTGCAATAATATCAAGTTTCCTCTCTATGTGCTTAAAGTTTTGAAGTTATGCTTGTTTTACCTTCCTATGCAAGTCGATTATTGTTCCCATAAGTTGTTTGCTCACAAAATCCCTATGCATAGGAAGTGGGTTAGACTTAAATGTGCTAGTCATATTCTTCATGATGCTCTCTTTATGTTTCAATTCTTATCTTTTATGTGAGCATCATTGAAATCATCATGCCTAGCTAGGGGCATTAAACGTTAGCGCTTGTTGGGAGGCAACCCAATTTTATTTTAGTTTCTTGCCTTTTGGTTCTGTTTAGGAATAAATAACCCATCTAGCTTCTGTTAAGATGTGGTTTTATGTTTTAATTAGTGTTTGTGCCAAGTAGAACCTTTGGGAAGACTTTAGCGCTCACGAGATTAGCTAGAACTTTTTACTGGAGAGTGCTATTTAGTTGATTATTTTTGCAGATGATTACTAGACAAATTACTCAGGTCTACCAATTTATTTTAGAATTTTTGGAGTTCCAGAAGTTTGCGTTAGGTACATATTACTACAGACTGTTCTGTTTTTACAGATCTGTTTTTATTGTGTTGCTTGCTTGTTTTGATGACTCTATGGCTAGTAAAATAGTTTATAAACCATAGAGAAGTTGGAATACAGTAGGTTTAACACCAATATAAATAAATAATGAGTTCACTACAGTACCTTAAAGTAGTCTTTTATTTTCTTTCTCTAACGGAGCTCACGAGATTTCTATTGAGTTTTGTGTTGTGAAGTTTTCAAGTTTTGGGTGAATTCTTTTGATGGATTATGGAACAAGGAGTGGCAAGAGCCTAAGATTGGGGATTCCCAAGGCACCCCAAGGTAATATTCAAGGATAACCAAGCGTCTAAGCTTGGGGATGCCCCGGAAGGCATCCCCACTTTCGTCTTCGTTCATCGGTAACTTTACTTGGAGCTATATTTTTATTCACCACATGATATGTGTTTTGCTTGGAGCGTAATTTTATTTTCTTTAGCTTTGCTTGATTTTTGAATAAAGTATCAAGATGTGAAATTCTTAAATGTTAGAAAGTCTTCACATAGTTGCATAATTATCCGACTACTCATTGATCTTCACTTATATCTTTCGGAGTAGTTTGTCGTTTGCTCTAGTGCTTCACTTATATCTTTTAGAGCACGTTGGTGGTTTTATTTTGAAGAAATAGATGAACTCTCATGATCCACTTAGATTATTTTGAGAGTCTTAAATATCATGGTAATGTGTTTAATTCTAATATGCTAGGTATTCAAGAATAGTAAAAACTATCTTATGAGTGTGTTGAATACTAAGAAAAGTGTGATGCTTGATAATTGTTTTGAGATATGAAGATGGTGATATTAGTCATGCTAGTTGAGTTGTTGTGAATTTTAGAAATACTTGCATTAAAGTTTGTGATTCCCGTAGCATGCACGTATGGTGAACCGTTATGTGATGAAGTCGGAGCATGATTTATTATTGATTGTCTTCCTTATGAGTGGCGGTCGGGGACGAGCGATGGTCTTTTCCTACTAATCTATCCCCCTAGGAGCATGCACATAATACTTTGCTTTGATAACTTGTAGATTTTTGCAACAACTATATGAGTTCTTTATGACTAATGTTGAGTCCATGGATTATACACACTCTTATCCTTCCACCATTGCTAGCCTCTCTAATACCGCGCACCTTTCGCCGGTATCATACACCCACCATAAACCTTCCTCAAAACAGCCACCATACCTACCTTTTGTCTTTCCATAGCCATTCTTATCCTTCCATAGCCATTCCGAGATATATTGCCATGCAACTTTCCACCGTTCCGTTTATTATGACACGCTCCATCATTGTCATATTGCTAGCATGATCATGTAGTTGACATTGTATTTGTGGCAAAGCCACCGTTCATAATTCTCTCATACATGTCACTCTTGATTCATTGCATATCCTGGTACACCGCCGGAGGCATTCATATAGAGTCATATTTTGTTCTAAGTATCGAGTTGTAATTGTTGAGTTGTAAGAAAAATAAAAGTGTGATGATCATCATCTTTAGAGCATTGTCCCAGTGAGGAAAGGATAATGGAGACTATGATTCCCCCACAAGTCGGGATGAGACTCCGAACGAAAAATAAAAAAAGAGAAAAATAGAGGCCATAAAAAAGGGAGAAAAGGCCCAAACAAAAAAAGAGAGAAAAAGAGAGAAGGGACAATGTTACTATCCTTTTACCACACTTGTGCTTCAAAGTAGCACCATGATCTTCATGATAGAAAGTCTCCTATGATGTCACTTTCGTATACTAGTGGGAACTTTTCATTATAGAACTTGGCTTGTATATTCCAATGATGGGCTTCCTCAAAATGCCCTAGGTCTTCGTGAGCAAGCGAGTTGGATGCACACCCACTTAGTTTATTTTGTTGAGCTTTCATATACTTATAGCTCTAATGCATCCGTTGCATGGCAATCCCTACTCACTCACATTGATATCTATTGATGGGCATCTCCATAGCCCGTTGATACGCCTAGTTGATGTGAGACTATCTTCCCCTCTTTTTGTCTTCCCCACAACCACCATTCTATTCCACATATAGTGCTATATCCATGGCTCACGCTCATGTATTGCGTGAAGATTGAAAAAGTTTTGAGAATGTCAAAAGTATGAAACAATTGCTTGGCTTGTCATCGGGGTTGTGCATGATTTAAATACTTTGTGTGGTGAAGATAGGGCATAGCCAGACTATATGATTTTGTAGGGATAACTTTCTTTGGCCATGTTATTTTGAGAAGACATAATTGCTTTGATAGTATGCTTGAAGTATTATTATTTTTATGTCAATATGAACTTTTGTCTTGAATCTTTCGGATCTGAATATTCATATCACAATTAAGAAGAATTACATTGAAATTATGCCAGGTAGCACTCCGCATCAAAAATTCTTTTTTATCATTTACCTACTCGAGGACGAGCAGGAATTAAGCTTGGGGATGCTTGATACGTCTCCAACGTATGTATAATTTTTTATTGCTCCATGCTATATTATCTACTGTTTTGGGCAATATTGGGCTTTATTATCCACTTTTATATTATTTTTGGGACTAACCTATTAACCGGAGGCCCAGCCCAGATTTGTTGTTTTATGCCTATTTCAGTGTTTCGAAGAAAAGGAATAACAGACGGAGTCGAAACGGAACGAAATCAACTGGAGAAGTTATTTTTGGAACGAAAGCTAACCGATGGACTTGGACCCCACGTCAAGGAAGGAGCGAGGAAGCCACGAGGGTGGGGGCGCGCCCCGTGCCTCGTGGGGCCCTCGTGGCTCCCCTGACGTACTTCTTCAGCCTATATAACTCCACGTACCCTAAAACTTCCAGAACAGAGATTAGATCGTGAGTTCCGCCGCTGCAAGCCTCTGTAGCCACCAAAAACCTCTCGGGACCCTGTTCCGGCACCCTGCCGGAGGGGGGGAACCCTCACCGGTGGCCATCTTCATCATCCCGGCGCTCTCCATGATGAGGAGGGAGTAGTTCACCCTCGGGGCTGAGGGTATGTACCAGTAGCTATGTGTTTGATCTCTCTCTCTCTCGTGTTCTTGATTTGGCACGATCTTGATGTATCGCGAGCTTTGCTATTATAGTTGGATCTTATGTTGCTTCTCCCCCTCTACTCTCTTGTAATGGATTGAGTTTTCCCTTTGAAGTAATCTTATCGGATTAAGTCTTTAATGATTTGAGAACACTTGATGTATGTCTTGCCGTGCTTATCTGTGGTGACAATGGGATATCACGTGCCACTTGATGTATGTTTTGGTGATCAACTTGCGGGTTCCTCCCATGAACCTATGCATAGGGGTTGGCACACGTTTTCGTCGTGATTCTCCGGTAGAAACTTTGGGCATTCTTTGAAGTACTTTGTGTTGGATTGAATAGATGGATCTGAGATTGTGTGATGCATATCGTATAATCATACCCACGGATACTTGAGGTGACATTGGAGTATCTAGGTGACATTAGGGTTTTGGTTGATTTGTGTCTTAAGGTGTTATTCTAGTACGAACTCGAGGGCTGTTTGTGACACTTATAGGAATAGCCCAACGGATTGATTGGAAAGAATAACTTTTAGGTGGTTTCGTACCCTACCATAATCTCTTTGTTTGTTCTCCGCTAATAGTGACTTTGGAGTGACTCTTTATTGCATGTTGAGGGATAGTTATATGATCCAACTATGTTATTATTGTTGAGAGAACTTGCACTAGTGAAAGTATGAACCCTAGGCCTTGTTTCCTATCATTGCAATACCGTTTACGCTCACTTTTACCGCTTGTTACCTTGTTGTTTTTTTATATTTTCAGTTTACAAAAACCTATATTCACCATCCATATTGCACTTGTATCACCATCTCTTCGCCGAACTAGTGCACCTATACAATTTACCATTGTATTGGGTGTGTTGGGGACACAAGAGACTCTTTGTTATTTGGTTGCAGGGTTGCTTGAGAGAGACCATCTTCATCCTACGCCTCCTATGGATTGATAAACCTTAGGTCATCCACTTGAGGGAAATTTGCTACTATCCTACAAACCTGTGCACTTGCAGGCCCAACAACGTCTACAAGGAGAAGGTTGAGTAGTAGACATCACGGTCGGCGCCGGTCCTCTAGTCGCTGGACATCGTGACCACGGAGTGTCGGTGAATCTTTGGAGGGAGGAAGACTCCGGCGCACCCCTACCTGGTGTGCCAAATGTCGGATCACGGGTTCCGGCAAAACCGTCAAGGTTCGAACACTGGGGTGTGTTCGAAGATTTGCCCCCACCGATCCACGTCCTAGTTTTGCTAAGATATTGCAGACGAACTCGATGAACTCACAACACAAGGGACACAAGATTTATACTGGTTTGGGCCACCGTTGTGGTGTAATACCCTACTCCAGTGTGGTGGTGGTGGATTGCCTCTTGGGCTGAGGATGAACAGTACAAGGGGAAGAACAGCCTCCTGAGGTTGAGGTGTTCTTGTGCTTGGGGGTGTGAGGATGAACTGAATGAGTTCGAGACGAGATTCCTCCTACTGTGGTGGCTTGCCCTATTTATATAGGCCCTGGTCCTCTCCCCAAATATTGAGCGGGAAGGTAGCCAACAACGGCCAATTTGAAAGGGGACAGCTAGTACAGCTTATCCTGACAAAAGCGGTATTCGCCTACAAAAGGCTCTGGTGGTGACGCCGCCTTGGGATCCATGGTGACCTCTATCTTGCCATCATGCTGGTCTTGGTCTCGTTGCACTGATATGGAAACCTTTGTTTGATGCCTCAGTACTCCGCGCCTGCGCTTGCCTCCTTAGCACCAAAGAGGAAAAAAGGACGCTGCACGCGTTGGCTCCCGTTTGGCGCCCGCCTGGTCTCGACCGTCATGGCTCACGTCACGAGAACCTCGCGAGGTTTGCCTTTCCTTGATCTCTCCGCCCCTCACGAACCTGCCTGGCGAGGCCGCTCCTGAGGAGGTCTTGCGTCGTCCTCCTCGCGGGTCTTGGCCCCTCGTGAGGGTCTTGAATGCCTTGTTGATGAAGATGGGCTGTACGGACCTGCTAGCAAAGCCACGCCGTGGGCCGCAGGCAGGCAAGTTTGGGGAGCCCCGTTCCCAGAACACCGACAAAGGGGAATGCCCATACCCATGTATTTATGTCTCTTTCTTTGGAGGTGGTGATGATGGAGTTGTTGATGATGTAGGCTTGTCTTCCATCTTCCAAGGCATAGGCTCACCATCATAGAAGGATGATCGAGTCTCCGGGATCCTCAAATCTGCAGCCAAACTCATCCTCTTGAATCTATATTCATACTCACAGTTTTGGTTTTGCAGGTCATAGATATGGGCTTGGAGGTGCTCGATTTTCTCGTGAAGCTTGAAGATGTCATGGTGATCTAGATCTGTCAGAAAAGCAGCTCGAAACAAAAGCATAGGATTGTGTCGTGGTACGGTGGTCAAAACCTTCGGGAGATTATATAATGAATTTTTGCCGACAAAAAGAAGTATCGTGCAAGAAAATCGGAGTCTGGAGGGCACACGAGGTGCCCACGAGGCAGGGGGCGCGCCTAGGGGGGTAGGGCGCGCCCAGGGGGGTAGGGCGTGCCCTCCACCCTCATGGATGCCTCGTGTCCTTTTCAGACTACTTCTTATTTTTCCTATTTTCTTAAATATTCCAAAACGGAGAAAAATTACTATTAGACCTGTTTTGGAGTCGGTTTACTTACCGTACCACATACCTATTCCTTTTCGGAGTCTAAAACATTCTGGAAAGTGTCCCTTACGTACTCCGGGTTACAGTATCAATAACATTGGTTTCAACATTTATGGGATTACCGGAGATATAATGTTTGATTCTTTGACCGTTCACCACCTTTGGATTTGTGCTTTCGAAGATTTTGATTTTTATGGCACCGGAACAATAGACCTCCTCGATAACGTAAGGACCTTCCCATTTAGAGAGGAGTTTTCCTGCAAAAAATCTTAAACGAGTGTTGTATAACGAAACACAATCACCTACATTAAACTCACGCTTTTGTATCCATTTGTCATGCCATCTTTTAACTTTTTCTTTAAACAATTTGGCATTCTCATAGGCCTGGGTTCTCCACTCATCAAGTGAGCTAATGTCAAATAGTCTCTTCTCACCGGCAAGTTTGAAATCATAATTGATCTCTTTAATGGCCCAATATGCCTTATGTTCTATTTCAAGAGGTAAATGACATGCTTTTCCATAAACCATTTTATACAGAGACATACCCATAGGATTTTTATATGTAGTTCTATAGGCCCATAATGCATCATCAAGTTTCTTGGACCAATTCTTTCTAGATCTATTAATAGTCTTTTGCAAAATTAATTTAATGTCTCTATTACTCAGTTCTACTTGACCACTAGACTGTGGGTGGTATGGAGATGCAATTCCATGATTAACATCATACTTAGCAAGCATTTTATGAAAAGCACCATGAATAAAATGTGAACCACCATCAGTCATTAAGTATCTAGGGACTCCAAACCTCGGAAAAATAACTTATTTAAGCATCTTAATAGAGGTGTTATGATCAACACTACTAGTTGGAATAGCTTCTACCCACTTAGTAACGTAATCAACGGCAACTAAAATATGTGTATACCCATTAGAGGAAGGAAACGGTCCCATATAATCAAAGCCCCAAACATCAAATGGTTCAATAACAAGTGAATAGTTCATAGGCATTTCTTGACGTTTACTAATATTACCAATTCTTTGACATTCATCACAAGACAAGACAAACTTACAGGCATCTTTGAAAAGAGTAGGCCAATAAAAACCGAATTGCAATACCTTATGTGCAGTTCTATCTCCAGTGTGGTGTCCTCCATAAGCCTCGGAGTGACACTTGCGCAGGATCTGTTCCTGTTCATGCTCAAGTACACAACGTCTAATAGCACCATCTACTCCTTCTTTATAAAGGTGTGGGTCCTCCCAGAAGCAATGTCTTAAATCATAGAATTTTTTTTTCTTTTGCTGGTATGTGAAACTAGGTGGTATAAATTTAGCAACAATGTAATTAGCATAATCAGCATACCATGGAGCAGTACGAGAAGCATTTATGATAGCTAATTGTTCATCAGGAAAACTATCATCAATAGGTAGTGGGTCATCAAGAACATTCTCTAACCTAGATAAGTTGTCTGCAACGGGGTTCTCAACTCCCTTTCTATCAATAATATGCAAATCAAATTCTTGTAGCAAGAGAACCCATCTAATAAGTCTAGGTTTAGCATCTTTCTTTTCCATAAGATATTTAATAGCAGCATGATCAGTGTGAACAGTTACTTTAGAATCAACAATATAAGGTCTGAACTTATCACAAGCAAATACAACTTCTAAAAGTTCTTTTTCAGTAGTAGCATAGTTTCTCTGGGCACTGTCTAGAGTTTTACTAGCATATTGGATAACATTTCATTTCTTATCAACTCTTTGTCCTAGAACAGCACCTACAGCATAATCACTAGCATCACACATAATTTCAAAGGGTAAATTCCAATCAGGTGGCTGAACAATAGGTGCAGAAATCAAGGCTTTCTTAAGTATTTCAAATGCTTCCACACAATCATCATCAAAGACAAAAGGAACATCTTTTTGTAAGAGATTAGTCAGAGGCCTAGAATTTTTTTAGAAGTCTTTAATGAGCCTCCTATAAAAACCAGCATGACCAAGGAAACTTCTTATACCTTTAATGTCCTTAGGACACGGCATCTTTTCAATAGCATCAACTTTAGCTTTATCAAATTCAATACCTCTTTCAGAAATTTTATGCCCCAAGACAATACCTTCATTAACCATAAAGTGACACTTCTCCCAATTCAAGACAAGATTAGTTTCTTCACATCTCTGCAAAACTCGATCAAGGTTGCTTAAGCAATCATCAAAAGAAGTTCCATACACGGAGAAATCATCCATGAAAACCTCAACAATCTTTTCACAAAAGTCAGAGAATGTAGCAGTCATACATCTTTGAAAGGTAGTAGGTGCATTACATAAACCAAAAAGCATACGTCTATAAGCAAAGGTACCGAAAGGGCAAGTAAAAGTGGTCTTTTCCTGATCCTCTTTTGACACAGGTATTTGAGAGAAACCAGAATAACCGTCTAGAAAGCAAAAATGTGTATTTTTGGATAATATTTCTAACATTTGATCAATAAAAGGTAAAGGGTAATTATCCTTTCTAGTGGCTTTATTTAATTTGCGGAAGTCAATTACCATTCTATAACCTGTAACAATTCTTTGTGGGATCAATTCATCTTTATCATTAGGAACAACAGTAATACCTCCCTTCTTAGGGACGCAATGGACAGGACTTACCCACTAACTATGAGCAACATGATAAATTATACTTGCCTGCAGAAGCTTTAGTATTTCATTTCTTACCACTTCTTTCATCTTAGGATTTAACCGTCGTTGGTGATCAACAACCGGTTTAGCGTCTTTCTCCAGTTTTATTTTGCGCTGGCATAGAGTGGGACTAATGCCCTTAAGATCATCAAGAGTATATCCAATAGCAGCCCAGTGCTTCTTCAGAGCTTTCAATAATTTCTCTTCTTCCTGCTCTGAAAGGTTAGCACTAATAATAACAGGATATATCACCAAGATAAGCATAGTTAAGAGTATCAGGTAATGGTTTAAGCTCAAACACGAGATCACCCTTGGGTGGAGGAGGATCCCCTAAAATTTCAACAGGCAAGTTTTGTTTCAAAATAGGTCCCTGTTTAAAGAATACTTCATCTATTTCCCTTCTTTCATTCATAAACATATCATTTTCATGGTCTAGCAAATATTGTTCTAAAGGATCATTAGGAGGCACGGCAATATAAGCAAGACCAATGATTTCATCTTTACTAGGCAGTTCTTTATCATGGGGTTGTCTACAAAATTTATCAAAATTAAAATCATGAGACATATCCCCTAAACCAACAGTAACAATATCCTTTTCGCAGTCTATCTTAGCATTAACAGTATTGAAGAAGGGTGTACCAAATATAATGGGACAAAAGCCGTCTTGTGGTGAACCAAGAACAAGAAAATCAGTAGGATATTTAACTTTCCCACACAAGACTTCAACATCTCTAACAATCCCAATTGGTGAAATAGTATCTCTATTGGCAAGCTTAATTGTAACATCAATACCTTCTATCTCAGCGGGTGCAATATCATGCATAATTTCTTCGTATAAGGAATGAGGTATTGCACTCGCACTAGCACCCATATCACATAAGCCATGATAGCAATGATCTCCTATTTTAACAAAAACAACAGGCATGCCTACAACAGGTCTATGTTTATTTTTAGTATCGGGTCTAGCAATTCTAGCAGCATCATTACAGAAGTAAATAACATGCCCATCAATATTATCGACCAAGAGATATTTAACCATAGCAATATTAGGTTCAACTTTAATTTGCTCAGGGGGTGTAGGTGTTCTAGCATTACTCTTATGAACCACAGTTGAAGCTTTAGCATGATCCTTTATTCTAACAGGGAAAGGTGGTTTCTCAATATAAGCGGTAGGAACAATGGGATCAACATTATAAGTGATAGTATTTTCTTCAACTTTAATAGGTTCAACTACTTTTACTTAAATGGGAGGATGATATTTAAACCACTTCTCCTTAGGGAGATCAACATGAGTAGCAAATGATTCACAAAAAGAAGCTACTATCTCAGAGTCAAGTCCATATTTAGTGCTAAATTCGTGAAAAGCATCGGTATCCAAATTTTTTTAACAAAATCAAACTTAGGTGTTATACCTGACTCCTTACCTTCATCGATTTCCCAATCTTCAGAGTTTCATTTAATTCTTTCCAATAAATTCCATTTGAATTCATTAGTATTCATCATAAAAGAACCAGTACAAGAAGTATTGAGCATGGAGCGATTATTGAGAGAAAGCCGAGCATAAATTTTTTGAATAATAATTTCTCTTGAGAGATCATGATTGGGGCATGAATATAACATTGACTTAAGCCTCCCCCAAGCTTGAGCGATACTTTCTCCTTCATGAGGCCAAAAATTATATATATAATTATGATCACGATGAACCAGATGCATAGGGTAAAACTTCTGATGAAATTCGAATTTCAATCGTTTGTAGTTCCATGATCCAATATCATCACATAGCCTAAACCATGTCAATGTCTTTCCCTTCAAAGATAAAGGGAAGACCTTCTTCTTGATAACATCCTCGGGCATACATGCAAGCTTAAATAATCCACAAACTTCATCCACATAGATTAGGTGCATATCGGGATGTAACGTTCTATCTCCTGTAAAAGGATTAGCTAGCAGTCTCTCTATCATACCCAAAGGAATTTCAAAGTAAACATTTTCAGTAGGTTCAGTACGTTGAGGAGCAACTCTTTGCTCTACTGGTCGGGTTGAAGGTACCCCGAACAGGCCCCTCAAAGGATTAGTTTCCATAGTAACAAGTGACAGTAAATTTCAGCACACTATATAAATTTTTCTTTACCAAATTCCACCTACCAAAGGCGCTTCACTCCCCGGCAACGGCGCCACAAAAGAGTCTTGATGACCCAAAAGTATAGGGGATCTATCGTAGTTCTTTTGGTAAGTATGAGTGTCGAACCCAACGAGGAGCGGAAGGAAATGACAAGCAGTTTTCAGTAAGGTATTCTCTGCAAGCACTGAAATTATCGGTAACATATAGCTTTGTGGTAAGGTAATTCGTAACGGGTAACAAGTAACAAAAGTAAACAAGGTGCAGCAAGGTGGCCCAATCCTTTTTTTAGCAAAGGACAAGCCTGGACAAACTCTTATATAAAGGAAAGCGCTCCCGAGGACACATGGGAATTATCGTCAAGCTGGTTTTCATCATGCTCATATGATTCACGTTCGTTACTTTAATAATTTGATATGTGGGTGGACCGGTGCTTGGGTATTGCCCTTCCTTGGACAAGCATCCCACTTATGATTAACCCCCCTCCGTCGCAAGCATCCGCAACTATGAAAGAAGAATTAAGGTAAACCTAACCATAGCATGAAACATATGGATCCAAATCAGCCCCTTACGAAGCAACGCATAAACTAGGGTTTAAGCTTCTGTCACTCTAGCAACCCATCATCTACTTATTACTTCCCAATGTCTTCCCCTAGGCCCAAACAATGTTGAAGGGTCATGTAGTCGATGTTCACATAAAACCACTAGAGGAAAGACAACATACATCTCGTCAAAATATCGAACGAATACCAAATTCACATGACTACTTATAACAAGACTTCTCCCATGTCCCCAGGAACAAACGTAACTACTCACAAATCATATTCATGTTCATAATCAGAGGGGTATTAATGTGCATAAAGAATCTGAACATATAATATTCTACCGAATAAACCAACTAGCATCAACTACAAGGAGTAATCAACACTACTAGCAACCCACATGTACCAATCTGAGGTTTTGAGACAAAGATCGGATACAAGAGATGAACTAGAGTTTGACAAGAGATGGTGCTGGTGAAGATGTTGATGGAGATTGACCCCCTCCCCATGAGAGGACCAATGGTGGTGACGATGGTGATGATTTACCCCTCCCGGAGGGATGTTTCCCTGGCAGAACAGCTCCGCCGGAGCCCTAGATTGGTTTCGCCAGGTTCCACCTCGAGACGGCGGCGCTTCGTCCCGAAAGCTTCCTTCTGATTTTTTTTCAGAGCAAAAGACACCTTGTACCAGAAGATGGGCATCGGGGGCTTCTAGGTGGCCCACGAGGCAGGGGGCGTGCCCTCCACCCTCGTGGACAGTGGGTGGCCCCCCTCTGGTGCTTTCTTCGCCCAATATTTTTAATATATTCCAAAACTGACTTTCGTGGAGTTTCAGGACTTTTAGAGTTGTGCAAAATAGGTCTCTAATATTTGCTCCTTTTCCAGCCCAGACTTCCATCTGCCGGCATTCTCCCTCTTCATGTAAACTTTGTAAAATAAGAGAGGAAAGGCATAAGCATTGTGACATAATGTGTGATAACAACCCATAATGCAATAAATATCGATATAAAAGCATGATGCAAAATGGACGTAGCAGCTATCAATGCCACTTTTATTGAAACAAAAGATGCAAAACATTATTCTAAATAACAGCAAGCAAATTCTTAACAAAATAAATTGACGCTCCAAGCAAAATACATATCATGTGACGAATGAAAACATAGCTCCAAGCGAGGTTACCGATAATGTTGGAGACGAAAGAGGGGATGCCTTCCAGGGCATCCCCAAGCTTAGTTGCTTGGATCTTCCTTGAATATTACCTTGGGGTGCCTTGGGCATCCCCAAGCTTGGGGTCTTGTCACTCCTTATTCTCCTCATATCGTCATCTCACCCAAAACTTGAAAACTTCAATCACACAAAACTTAACGAAACTTGTGAGATAGGTTAGTATGATAAAGAGCAAACCATTTCACTTTGGGTACTGTGAAATACAAGATTCATAATTGTTCTCACACAATGCCTATTGCATCATATCATTTCCACAATTTATATTGAGCAATATAAGCCATAGGAACTATCAAACAAGCAAACTATGCATTGAAAACAGAATCTGTCAAAAACAGAACAGTCTGTAGTGATCTGGATAACTACCATACTTCTGCTACTCCAAAATTATGAACACGTGAGCAATTTGTATATTAAACTTCTGCAACAAGAATCAACTCAAAAGCACTCTTATGTTAAAAATGAGACTTATTTTCGTGAGCGCAAAAGTTTCTGTGTTTCAACAAGATCAAATCAACTATCACCCAACATGATCCCAAAGGCTTTACTTGGCACTTCATTGAAACAAAAGCAATAAAACATGATAAATACAGTAGCATAATCATATGAACACACAAAAACGGTAGGTAAAAGTGTTGGGTTGTCTCCCAACAAGCGCTTTTCTTTAATGCCTTTTAGCTAGGCATGATGATTTCAATGATGCTCGCATAAAAGATAAGAATTGAAACACAAAGAGAGCATCATGAAGCATATGACTAGCACGTTTAAGTCTAACCCACTTCCTATGCATAGGGATTTTGTGAGCAAACAACTTATGGGAACAATAATCAACTAGCATAGGAAGGCAAAACATGCATAACTTCAAAACTTTCAACACATGGAGAGGAAACTTGATATTATTGCAATTCCTACAAGCATAAGTTCCTCCCTCATCATAATTTTCAGTAGCATCATGAATGAATTCAACAATATAACCATCACATAAATCATTCTTTTCATGATGCAAAAGCATAGAAAACTTATTACTCTCCACATAAGCAAATTTATTCTCATGAATAGTAGCGGGAGCAAACTCAACAAAATAACTATCATGAGAGTGAAAATTAAAATCATGATGACAAGTTTCATGGTTATCATTATTCTTTACAGCATACATGTCATCACGATAATCATCATAGATAGCAACTTTGTTGTCATAGTCAATTGCAACCTCCTCCAAAATAGTGGATTCATCACTAAATAAAGTCATGACCTCTCCAAATCCACTTTCATCATTATAATCATCATAAATAGGAGGCATGAAATCATTATAACAAATTTTCACATCAAATCTTGGGGGACTAAAAATATCATCTTCATCAAACATAGCATCCCCAAGCTTATGGCTTTGCATATCATTAGCATCATGGATATTCAAAGAATTCATACTAACAACATTGCATCATGCTCATCATTTATACCAAACATTCTATTGAATTCTTCTTCTATCAACTGAGCACAATTTTCCGATCCATCATTTTCAAGAAAGATATTATAAAGATGATTAATAATATGATGCAACCTCAATTCCATTTTTTCTAGTCTTCTATTATAAAACCAAACTAGTGATAAAACAAGAAACTAAAAGATTCAATTGCATGATCTAAAGATATACCTTTAAGCACTCACCTCCCCATCAACGGTGCCAGAAAAGAGCTTGATGTCTACTACGCAACTTTATTCTTGTAGACACATGTTGGGCCTCTCCAAGCGCAGAGTTTTGTAGGACAGTAGCAATTTTCCCTCAAGTGGATGACCTAAGGTTTATCAATCCGTGAGAGGTGTAGGATGAAGATGGTCTCTCTCAAACGACCCTGCAACCAAATACAAGAAATCTCTTGTGTCCCCAACACACCCAATACAATGGAAAATTGTATAGGTGCACTAGTTTGGCAAAGAGATGGTGATAAAAGTGTAATATTGATGGTAGAAATATAATTTTATAATCTAAATAAATTAAAACAGCAAGGTAGAAAATAGTAAACGGGCACAAAAATGGTATTGCAATGCTCGAAATGAGGCCTAGGGTCCGTGCTTTCGCTAGTGCAATCTCTCAACAGTGCTAACATAGTTGGATCATATGATTATCCCTCAAAGTACAATAAAGAATCACTCCCGAGTTCCTATTAGCGGAGAACAAAAGATAGAAATTGTTTGTAGGGTACGAAAGCACCTCAAAGCTATTCTTTCCGATCAATCTATCCTAGAGTTCGTATTAAAATAACGCAAGCTATTCTTTCCTATCGATCTAATCAAGAGTTCATACTAAAACAACACCAAAGCAAATTCATATTCATAGTACTCAGTCCACACAAACAACTACAAAGAGACCCCAAAGTTTCTGTCAGAGAAAAGATAATAAAAACATGCATCAACACCTATGCATAGATTACCCCAATGTCACCATGGGAATCTGCAAGTTGAGTGCCATAACATACATCAAGTGAATCAATATGACACCCCATTGTCACCTCAAGTATTCATACCGCAAGACATACATCATGTGTTCTCATATCTGAATATTGAAGCCAACAAGACAAAACTTCAAAGGGTAAAGATTCAATTCAGCACAACAAGAGTATAGAGGGGAGAAACATCATATGATCCATCTATGTTAACAAAGCCCATGATATTGATCACGAGAGAGAGAGCGAGCGAGAGAGAGAGAGAGAGAGAGAGAGAGAGAGAGAGAGAGAGAGAGAGAGAGAGAGATTAAACACATAGCTACTAGTACAAACCCTGAGCCCCGAGGGTGGACTACTCCCTCCTCATCGTGGTGGCCGCTGGGATGATGAAGATGGCCACCGGAGATGATTCCCCCCTCCGGCAGGGTGCCGGAACGGGTCTAGATTGGTTTTCTGTGGCTACAGAACTTGCGGCGGCGGAACTTCTGATATAGGTCAACCCCGAAGGGTTTTGGAATATTTGGGAATTTATAGTGCAAAGAGGGGGTGCGGGAGGCCACCGAGGTGGGCACAACCCACCTGGGCGCGCCTGGTGGCCCAGGCGCGCCCTGGTGGGTTGTGCCCCCCTTAGGGCACCTCCCAGGCACTGCTCTGGCCCAAAGGATGTCTCCTGGTCCATAAAAAATCATCGTGAAGTTTCATTGCATTTGGACTCTGTTTGGTATTGATTTCCTGCGATGTAAAAAACAAGCAAAAAACAGCAACTGGCACTGGGCACTGGGTCAATAGGTTAGTCCCATAAAATGATATAAAGTTGCTATAAAATGATTGTAAAACATCCAAGAATGATAAAATAACAGCATGGATACTTCATAAATTATAGATATGTTGGAGACGTATCATATATACCTACTGCTCTTTACTATAATAGCTAGTTTTCTTGTGTCTTTTTTGTTTTTCCCGCGAGTGATGCTATAAAGGAATGACTAGGGAAAGTATAAAATGGTTCAAAAAACTCCCTCTCCAGCCATCATGGAATTAATGTCCATACCTTAGAATTAAATGGTTCCAAAAACATTAGCCATTATTTAGGTCTGGAAATCAGCCAACCAAAATAATAGTACTTCTGAAATTGTCTACATTGTCTCTCATTTTTTGTCTGGTGCTTATTCTTGTGTGGATGTTGTTGTATAAAAGTGAACAAGCATTTTTTATGGACTGTTGTTAGCTCTAGTGATTTTTGTTGCAGGTTACAACTAACAGTTATACTTAGATTTTTTTCATGTTCATATGTGTGCATTGGTGTTATTTTGTAACATTTTTAGCACGAGTACTGGTACCTTGATATTTTATTACATGATGGATGACCTTTATATTTTTTGAAACAACCTGTTCTTTTTCTGATTTTGATGTAAATGTCTTGAAACATCCACGGTTGTGCAATGTGTGCTATTATCTACATGGATATCTGGGATGGCAAGAACATGAAGAACTTTGATGATGTATATTCTTTTTCTTGTTCTATGTTCTTTTTCCTATATCACTTTTTATCACTTTTATAAGCTTAATATTTTGTTCACATTTTCATTTGTATCAGGAAATTATTCAATTCCGGCAGGTTGTTGCTTACAAACTCACAAAGCCTGACATCAATGAGGAATCCTTCAAGGGAGTTCAAGATATGTTTCAACCAAGAAGAGGGAGAAGCGTCGTTAGTTATGTTTACAAAGAAAACACCTGAAGCTACTAAAGTGCATCATTTTCGCCCCATCGATGTGTGCCTTTAATAACGTTCATTGCAAAGTTTAAGCTACTGTGCACCAGAAGTATTTATAAGTCACCTGTCAAATGTTTGAAAAACTTTTGAAGTAGGCTTTTCTCTTGTGTGGAAAACACTTTCCAACCAGTCTATACCTAAACTAGTTATGTTACAAGTCATTCCTGGCAACTGTGTCAGCATTACTATGTTTTTTACAACATGTTTTCTAAAATGCTTGTTTTTATTTTCTATTTCTTCATGCATGTGTTGTATAATTACACTTTGTGGATCAATGCATATGCTTACTGGAGCAAACATAATGTGATGAACATAATGCTCCTAGTGCATAGCCTTACAAGGATACACCCTTTTCAGTGTTCTTTGATGGACACTTCTTAGAAAGTGCCACACATTTTTTGTATATCTTTCAAAGTAATTTTTTAAGAGCATATGCACCCGGTTTTTCATGAACAACATGAGTCATGAAAACATGAATCTTTTTTGCAAAAACAAGGGCATTGTTTTAGGCATTTCTTTATAAAAGAATCTTGACACATGATATGTCTCTAATGTATGTATAATTTTTTATTGCTCCACGATGTTATATTATCATTCTTGGATGTTTTACAATCATTTTATATCATTTTTGGGGACTAACCTATTGACATAGTGCCAATAGCCATTTGTTGTTTTTTGCTTGGTTTTTACATCGCAGATAATCAAAATCAAACGGAGTCCAAACGCAGCGAAACTTTTTGTGGATTTTTTTGACCAGAAGACACCAGATGGGCCAGAGAAGCACCTAGGTTGTGCCCACCTCGGTGGCCTCCCGCACCGCCTCTTCGCTCTATCAATACTTCCTTGCCCCAGAAACCCTAGGAGAGTCGACAAAAATCAATTCCAACCGCCGCAAGTTCCAGAAACCACAGATCCAATCTAGACACCATCACGGAGGGGTTCATCATCCCCATAGGTGCCTCTTCGATGATGCATGAGTAGTTCATTGTATACCTACGGGTCCGTAGTTAGTAGCTAGATGGCTTCCTCTCTCTCTTTTGATTCTCAATACAATGGTCTCTTGGAGATCTATTTGGTGTAATGACTCATTGTGGTGTGTTTGTTGGGATCCGATGAATTGTGAGTTTATGATCAGATTTGCCTTGATTTAATACCCAATCTTGAATGTTAGAGCCGCGTATTTCTTCTCCGATATTTAGGTTTTGTTTGGCCAACTCGGTCTATTTATCTTGCAATGTGAAGAGGTGCTTTGTAATGGGTTCGATCTTGCGGTGTCCTTTCCCAGTGACAGAAGGGGCAGCAAGGCACGCATTTATTGTTGTAATTAAGGATAAAATGATGGGGTCTATTCCTACATGAATATATCTTGTCTACATCATGTCATCGTTCTTATTGCATTACATTGTTTTTGCATGAACTTAATACACTAGATGCATGCTGGATAGCGGTCGATGTGTGGAGTAATAGTAGTAGATGCAGGCAAGAGTCAGTCCACTAATCTTGGACGTGATGCTTATATACATGAACATTGTCTTGGATATCGTCATAATTATTTGCTTTTCTATCAATTGCCCAACAGGAATTTGTCTACCCACCATTGCTATTTTCTCGAGAGAAGCCACTAGTGAAATCTACAGCCCCCAGGTCTATTTTCCTATCATATACTTTCAGATCCATATTGACAATTGCCTTTTCTTTTATTTTCAGATCTATATTATCAAAAACCCAAAAATACCTCGCTGAATTTTATTTGCTTTTATTTGCATCTATCAATCTATTACAACTTTCCCCCGTCCACGTGCCAATTTCTGGCGCAGTTACCCGAAAGGGGTTGATAACCCCTTTAACATGTCGGGTTGCAAGTATTTTTTCTTTGTGTGCAGGTACCATTCACATAGTGTTGCGTGGTTCTCCTACTGGTTCGATAACCTTGGTCGCATCACTGAGGGAAATACCTACCGTAGCTGTGCTGCATCATCCCTTCCTCTTTGGGGAAATACCGACGTAGCTCAAGCCGCATCAAAAGGAATTTCTAGCGCCGTTGCCGGGGAGACATCACCAACATCTACTAGGTTGCTAATCACAAATCTCATCTTCTTACAATTTACATTATTTGCCATTTGCCTCTCGTTTTCCTCTCCGCCACTTCACAAAAATTTGCCGTTTTATTCGCCCTCTTTTTCGCTCACCGTTTTCTTGCCGTATCTATCCGCGTTCTTGCTTTCTAGTCATAATGGCTAGCATGACTACTCCTCCTTTGACACCAGATTTTGAAGTTTTATACTTCAAGCAACGACAAGGAGAAAATTTGAAAGATGCTTGGTATAGGCTAATGGAATCCTATCGTGTTTGCAACCTAAAGGGAGACGCAAAGATTTTCCTTCGTAATTTTTACATAGGATTGGCTTTGCATCATAGACAAATCTTAGATTTTGGCGCTAAAGGGAATTTTATTGAGCTTGATGTTGATGCTGCCTCTGAAATCTTAGAAGGAATTCTGGGGGTTCCACCACAAAAGAAGGGGATTTCTTTCACCCCTGAGGGATTTCAATTTTTGGACAAACTTGGTGATTTGCACAAACATATGGTTGAATCGCAAAAATATAATGAACCTCTCAAACATCTTAATGGTAGTATCAATCGCTTGAATACTTTGATTATCCTTTGCAATAAACGGTTGGATACTTTAGATCTCAAGATGATTTCTTTTCCGGAAAATTTAGGGAAGCGCAAAGAGCCTCCCGGAATTGAAAAAGCCCTTAATAAAGTGGCAAAGACTAAAGATGGCAACACTTAGATTTATGCATTATGCCTAGCTAGGGCATAAAACGATAGCGCTTGTTGGGAGGCAACCCAACGAATAAAATTTATTTTTGTCCTTTTCTTGCTATTCTTGAGTGTTTGCCCAATTATACCTCTGTTATGATTGTGATTTAAATTAGTGTTTGTGCCAAGCAAAGCCTTTGGGATGATTTAGGTGATAGTTGATTTGATCTTGTTGAAAAACAGAAACTTTGTGCGTGAGTCACAAAATTGTTAAAAATCACAGAAGCGTGATAAAATTCTGAATTTTTTACACAAGATTGATATACAAATTTTCTGAGTTGTTCTAATGTTTCAGAATTTTTGGAGTTACAAAAGTATCCAAAATATTCAGATTGCTAAAGACTGTTCTGTTTTTGATAGATTCTGTTTTCGTTGTGTTATGTGCTTGTTTTGATGATTCTATGGTTTCCTTTGAAGAGTTTTTGCCATGGAAAAGTTGAAATACAATAGATATAACACAATAACAAAATATGAATGGGTTTGCAGCAGTACTTAAAGTAGTGATTTGCTTTCTTATACTAACGGATCTCACGAAGTTTTATTGAGTTTTGTGTGATTGAAGTTTTCAAGTTTTGGGCGAGATCGTGATGGATGAAGGAATAAGGATTAGCAAAAGGCTAAGCTTGGGGATGCCCGAGACACCCCAAGATAATATTCAAGAAGTATCAAGCAACTAAGCTTGGGGATGCCCCCTAGTGGCATCCCCTCTTTCTTCTAACAACCATCGGCATTTTACTTGAAACTATATTTTTATTCGTCACATATTATGAGTTTTTGTTGGAGCGTTTTGTATGATATGAGTCTTTGTTTATTTTTCTTTTTAATTTTTTTTAATCATCCATGTTGTACACACCTATTTTGGAGAGCCAAATTATGCTATGCTTGCTCCTATGCTTCACTTAAATTTTTAGAGCCTTGGAATTGCTCTAAGTGCTTCACTTATATCTTTTTGAGCATGCTGTGCTTTGTTATCTTTGAAGAAATTCTCTCATGCTTAACTTAGATTAATTTGAGAGAAAGAAATATGATGTGCATGTTCTTCACATATATTTGTTTGATCTTATTAAAAGCAACATATGAGACTAGTTCCAAAGTGATAGATATCCAAGGAGGATATAATAAAAACTTTCATGAAGATCATTGGACAAAATAAACTTGATTCTTTGTAATAATTTTGAGATATGATGATAGTGATATGTGAGTCATGTTGATGAGTAATTATGCTTTAGTAAGAATATTGGTGTTAAGGTTTGTGATTCCCTATGCAAGCACGAAAGTCAATAGTTATGCAATGAAATTACATCCTACTTGTGGTGCATTATTCGGTTTTTGTTATGCTTAATACTCGCTTATGAGATTTTTAATTTCTTGGTTGGATGCTTCTCAATATTTTTTCTAGCATTCATTTGCACTAAGTATGATCACTACTTGTGCATCCAAAATCCTTTAAACTAGTTTTTGCCACATGAGTCCACTATACCTACCTATGTGCGGTATTCTTTTGCCGTTCTAAGCAAATTTGTATGTGCCATCTCTAATTTTCAAAATAAATTTCTCTTTTGTGTGCTTGTACTGCTCATGAAACGGTAGGGGTGGCTGATATATTTCCATGCTAGATGTGTTATTCTCAAGATGAGTGTTTATTCACTTGTCATTGCACGAGAGTACGGCAAAGGTATTAGGGATGCCCAGTCCCGAAATGAAAAATGAATTTACTTTATGTTGTCAAATAATAAATTCCTTGGAAAGTGTTGGTATGGAAGGCACCCGTGGATACGGCTAGCCATGGGAAGTGAAGGTATGGTGGAAAAAGGAATAAACTTTATTTTCTGTTTGGGAACCGCCTATGATATATCTAGCATGGAAAGTATTGGTAACTACTCGATCGTTTTCGTTGGCAGAAAAACCATGCCACCAATTTTTTTTTATCTCTATCTTTTTCGCTTTGAGCTGTGGCACCTCTACAAATCCCGAATTCCCTCCGCGAAGGTCCTTTCTATTTACTCTATGCATTTTTTATTTTTACTTGAGTCTCCATCTTCTCTTATAAAGCGCCAACTAAGGGGCACTGTGATCGTACTTGAGCATTGGTCGTAACTAATATGCGAGTGTGTTTCATGAATGGATCAATGATTGAGCATAATGGGCTAGGGAGAACTTGCTTTAGGGTTGATATTTTGAAAAGACGTGGTTGTTTGTTGATGTGCTTGAGTATTAAAGTCCTCATGTCAAAACTAGACTATTGCTTTGAACCATATAAAAGTCCAATTGTCCATGCTATAAAGGAAAGAATATGTGATGAACATGTTAGGCAGCATTCCACATCAAAAATTCTGTTTTTATCATTTACCTACTCGAGAACGAGTAGGAATTAAGCTTGGGGATGCTGATACGTCTCCAACGTATCTATAATTTTTTATTGTTCCATGTTGTTATATTATCATTCTTGGATGTTTTGCAATCATTTTGTATCATTTTTTGGGACTAACATATTGGTGCCAAGTGCCAGTTGCTGTTTTCTCCTTGTTTTTTTTACATCGCAGAAAATCAATATCAAATGGAATCCAAACGCAGCGAAACTTTGTGTGGATTTTTTTGGACCAGAAGACACCAGATGGGCCAGAGAAGCACCTGGGTTGTGCCCACCTCAGTGGCCTCCCGCACTGCCTCTTCGCTCTATAAATTCCTCCTTGCCCCAGAAACCCTAGGAGAGTCGACGAAAATCAATTTCAGTCGCCGCAAGTTCTAGTAACCACAGATTCAATCTAGACACCATCACGCAGGGGTTCATCATCCCCATTGGTGCCTCTCTGATGATGCGTGAGTAGTTCATTGTAGACCTACGGGTCCGTAGTTAGTAGCTAGATGGCTTCCTCTCTTTCTTTTGATTCTCAATACAACAGTCTCTTGGAGATCTATTTGATGTAATGACTCATTGTGGTGTGTTTGTTGGGATCCGATGAATTGTGAGTTTATGATCAGATTTTCCTTGATTTAATATCCAATCTTGATTGCTATAGCCTCGTATTTCTTCTCCGATATTGCGGTTTTGTTTGGCCAACTTGATCTATTTATCTTGCAATGTGAAGAGGTGCTTTGTAATGGGTTCGATCATGCGGTGTCCTTTCCCAGTGACAGAAGGGGCAGCAAGGCACGCATGTATCGTTGCTATTGAGGATAAAAATATGGGGTCTATTCCTACATGAGTAGATCTTGTCTACATCATATCATCGTTCTTATTGCATTACTCCGTTTTTCCATGAACTTAATACACTAGATGCATGCTGGATAGTGGTCGATGTGTGGACTAATAGTAGTAGATGCAGGCAGGAGTCGGTCTACTAATCTTGGACGTGATGCCTATATACATGATCATTGTCTTGGACATTGTCATAATTATTTGCTTTTCTATCAATTGCCCAACAGTAATTTGTCTATCCAGCGTTGCTATTTTCTCTAGAGAAGCCACTAGTGAAATCTACGGCCCCCGGGTCTATTTTCCTATCATATACTTTCAGATCCATATTACCAATTGCCTTTTATTTTATTTTAAGATCTATACTATCAAAAACCCAAAAATACCTCGCTGGATTTTATTTTCTTTTATTTGCATCTATCAATCTATTACAGCTTTCTCCCGTCCACGTGCCAATTTCTGGCGCCGTTATCCGAAAGGGATTGACAACCCCTTTAACACATCGGGTTGCAAGTATTTGTTCTTTGTGTGCAGGTGCCGTTCACGTAGTGTTGTGTGGTTCTTCTACTAGTTCGATAACCTTGGTCTCATCACTGAGGGAAATACCTACCGTAGTTGTGTTGCATCATCACTTTCTCTTTGGGAAAATACCGACGTAGCTCAAGCCACATCAACACATCCCATTCTCATAACAAGGATTAGAATATATTTTTGCTCCATTCCGCCGATGTTGTTTTGGTCGATACCATTCTTTCATAGCAAATTGGAATTGATTGACCCACCCGAGCAAACAAAGGGAGGGCAACGTTGTCAATATAAATAAATAAAATTAAGGCAACGTTGCCAATCATGTTCTCTACACACAGCGATTTCACTTTTAAAATGTTCTTTGGATGATGTTCAGTAGTTTTTTGTTCATTATTGATCCCTAAATATTGTTCCGTCAATAATATTCGCTGAAGGTTTTCATAAATAATGGTCAATAATGTCGCTGAATAATGTTTTCATAAATAATGTTCATTGAATAATGTTCTCTAAATAATGTTCCCAAAGTAATAATACTTGAATATGTTCACTTGAAAATGTTCCTTAAAAAATGTTCACTTGAAAATGTTCATTCAATAATATTTCCCTAAATAGTGTTCCCTGGAAAGAAATCCTTGAACATTGATCACTAAATTATGTTGCAGGCAAAATGATACCTAAATAATCAGTTCCTAGATTATGTCCTTCAATAATGTTCCCTAAATAATGTTACTCGAGCATCGCCGTGTGTGAATAATGTTCACTGGATAATGTAATTAGTTTTCCCTGAATTATTTAATTTAAAATTAATGGTCTGTGAATAAAGTTTCCCTATATACTTGAAAATATCCCCTAAATAATGTTTCCTAAATATTTTTCACTTGGAATTGTTCCTTCAATAATATTTTGTTCATATTTGATCCCTAAATATGGTTTCGTTAATAATGTTCGCTGAATAATGTTTTCATAAATAATCGTCAATAATGTTTGTCGAATAATGTTTTCATAAATAATGTTCATTGAATAATGTTCTCTAAATAATGATACTTGAATATGTGCACTTGAAAATGTTCCTTCAAAAAATGTTTCACTTGAAAATGTTCATTCAATAATGTGCACAACAAGATTTGGGCGGGTTGTCATTATTCTGAAAATTTTCACTTCAATTTTTCTCTTTGTGGTTGGGTGGGTTGTCCTTTTTGGAGGCTATGTCATGTATGTTGCTGCTACGAGACTATGGGTGGTCGGTTTGGGTTGTACCATCCATTCACATTGTTGTTTCTCAAATTAATCCTAATTTGTATTTATGGTCAGATGGGTTACTGCTAGATTTGGGTAACAAATGTAGATTTGGTTGAGATGATGTTCATGACGAGAAAAGTACATCCTTGGCCATCAGATGTTGTTCATGTGAGAGAGAAAGCTAAAATCTCATTCAAAAAAAGTTTAGATAATTTGTGAGTGCTATACTTAGGAATTTTCATTTTCAGCATATGGACTAAGCTTAGGTAAGTTCATGATCTGTGTAGTTTCTACCTGAAGAATCCCATTGAACAAATCTTTCCCCCTTATTTTTCATTCCAAGGATTGTGTATCCCCATCGAATTTTTCCATAATTTCCAAGTCACACTTTTCCTTTTTAATTTTGAAGGAACTCATTGCCATTATTCTGAAGGGATTTGCACTGCAAGTTCTCTCAACTAAAAGGAAAAAAACATGTCGAAAATGTTTCTTTAATGTTTCAGTTCTTCTGTTTGTCTTGATGTTACTGTCGGTGTCAAAACCGGCGGATCTCGGGTAGGGGGTCCCGAACTGTGCGTCTAGGCGGATGGTAACAGGAGACAAGGGACACGAAGTTTTACCCAGGTTCGGGCCCTCTCGATGGAGGTAAAACCCTACGTCCTGCTTGATTAATATTGATGATATGGGTAGTACAAGAGTAGATCTACCACGAGATCAAGGAGGCTAAACCCTAGAAGCTAGCCTATGGTATGATTGTTGTATGTTGTCCTACGGACTAAAACCCTCCGGTTTATATAGACACCGGATAGGGTTAGGGTTACACAAAGTCGGTTACAATGGTAGGAGATCTAAATATCCGCATTGCCAAGCTTGCCTTCCATGCCAAGGAAAGTCCCTTCCGGACACGGGACGAAGTCTTCAATCTTGTATCTTCATAGTCCAGGAGTCCGGCTGAAGGTATAGTCCGGCTATCCAGACACCCCCTAATCCAGGACTCCCTCAGTGGCCCCTGAACCAGGCTTCAATGACGACGAGTCCAGCGCGCAGATTGTCTTCGGCATTGCAAGGCGGGTTCCTCCTCCAAGTACTTCATAGAAGATTTTGAACACAAAAGACAGTGTCCGACTCTGCAAAAATAACTTTTCACATATTGCCATAGAGAGAATAATATTTACACAAATCTAATCTGCTGACGTATTCCATAGCGTGACATCACACCACGGCCAAGTCTTTATCCGAATCGTTTTTACTTCCCCACCTTAGCGTATTTCGCGAGGCGGTTTCCTTGGCACGTCTTGTCAAAGCAGAGATCGTGTCCCCTTATTTACGGGATTCTCATCAATACGGACGTGGGTAACCCAACCGCGCCATTTATCATGGCGCTTGGAAGATAAGCGAGTTTTACCAGGCTGGTGGGGACGCTTAACCGCATCCGCCCATATAAGGGGATAAGGATCCACCTTTTTTCCTACGCCTTCTTCCTCCTTTGTCTATCCATCTTCCACGCACTCGAGCTCCAACGCCCAAGCCTGCACTTCCCACCTCAACCTTCTCCAGCCATGTCCGGAGCGGGAGGCAAGTGGATGGTCTCCTCCGTTACGGAGGGACACGTCAAAAAACTGAGGAAGGCCGGATACTTGCCTAACGACATCACGCACCGGCTTCCCGAGGAGGGGCAGCTCCTCCCCACCCCAAGGCCCCATGAGAGGGTAGTATTCCTTCCCCATTTCCTCCACGGACTGGGCTTTCCTCTCCACCCGTTTGTCCGGGGGCTCATGTTCTACTATGGCCTAGATTTCCACGATCTGGCCCCGAACTGCATCCTTAACATCTCGGTGTTTATCGTCGTGTGTGAGGCCTTCCTATGCGTCCGCCCCCATTTCGTCATATGGCTCAAGACTTTCAACGTCAAGCCCAAGGTGGTGCGCGGCACCCAGGCGAAGTGCGGAGGTGCCATGGCGGGAAAGATAGCCAACGTCCTATGGCTCGAGGGCTCCTTTGTGGAGACCCTGAAGGGGTGGCAATCGGGGTGGTTTTACATCACCGAGCCGCGCGATCCCAAATGGGTCGCAGCCCCCGAGTTCCGGTCCTGACCCCCTACGCGGCTCACGTCTTGGAAAGAGACGGGCCTGTCGTGGGGCGATAAAGGAGAGGTAACCGGACTGCAAAAATGCATCCAAACCTTGGTGAACAAGCAGCTCATGCTTGTTAACGTAGTCCAGGTTATGTTCGTCCGCCGGATCCTCCCGTGTCAACAACGGGGCTTCAATTTGTGGGAGTTCAACCCGGCGCAGCACCCAACCCTGAGCAGGCTCTTCGACACAACGTACGAAGACGCCTGGAAGGTGCTATTCAAAGGCGCCGAGGCTCCCGCATCCGCTTCCGAGGACCGCGGATTCCGCACGCAGCTTCCCGCTAGTGCGGTAAGCTATTTTTACCTTTTACAGGGTGTTGGTTTTTCATAGTTTGACTCTATGCGGGATCTAAACTCCTTTTCCTTTGACAGGATTGGCTGGCGAAGTCCGGACAGATCGACTGTTCGGCTCCTTTGCCCGAAGACCCAGCCGATGCTCGCTTAGCGGAGCTATTGGCCCCGGCACCTTATGTGGTGCCGGAGAAGAAGGCCAAGAAGAGAGCCACGGGGACTCGAAAGAGTTCCCGGTGCCAGGAGGTGTCGGGTTCTTCATCCGACGAATCCGAGACACGCTCCTCCCGTAAAAACGAGGAGGAGGAAGAAGAAACCTCTCCCCCTCCAGCGGGGGGAGGAAAGAAAAGGAAGGCCGCCCCGACCGGGGAGGCCGAAGGGTCCAAGAAGGGGAAAACCCTTCCTCCAGACTACCCCGCCGACGCCGATGACGACGAAGAGGAGTGGCCGCGCAGGGCCAAGCGTCCGGCGGAATCATAAGCATCCAGACACTCGAGCAATTCATAGCATTCCTTTATTGCACAACCTTTCCTTATGTCGAATATGATTATGCAGTCCACCCTAGGCCGGGCTCGACGAGTCGTCGAGCGGCTCCCTGGATTCATTGGACGTGAATTCACTTCTGCCCGCCACCTCCCCCCGCCCTACAGGTGACGCCGAGGTGGCGTCCCAACAGGCTCCAAGCCAGGAGGAGGTGGTCCTGGAGGCGCCACAAGCCGACCTCCCGGACTCCAGGAGTAAAGGGGATAAAACCCCCCAGGGCTCCGAGTCCGGCTTTGAGCCGGACACCGCGCCGGAATCGTCAACGGTTCCGGACCACGGTAGGCGAACTCCTTCCAAGAGGAGCAAGCCTACTGAGCCGGCGGCCCCCGTCCAACCGGAGGTGCCGGACAATCTGCTGGAGGTGCTTAACGGAGCCTCCATCGACGAGGAGCACCGCACTATTATGAGTGCGGTGATCCAGAAGGTTCAGTCCGCCAAGAGCGGACTGACTGAAGCTTGTGCCAGCCTTCTAACAGGCTTCGAGGTAAGTGCAGGATATATAAAAAATATTACCGCATAGACAGTAGCCCCTGATGCTCTGTTTGGCGTTCAGAAAGAAAAGCCGAATAGAGGATCTAATAAAATTTGCAGGAGTCTAACAGAAAAAGAGTCAATATGCGTATGCAGGCTTCGTTGCTGGCGATCGCCGCACTGACTGCGGAGGTGGGCACACTGAAGCAGGGCCTCGAGCGGACCGAGCAAGAGCCCGGCCTTGCCAAACGGCAGCTCGAGGAGAAAGAAGGTAAGAAATACCATAAAAAGGAAAAGAAGAAAATATAAAAGTGCAATTGCAAAAATATGACAGGATTAACATGGTTATTGTAGGGGCCACAACTGAGGTGGCGACCCTCAAGCAAGCGTTGGCCGAGGCCGAGAAGAGAGCGGCCACGGAGCGCTCCGAGCGGGAGAGGTTCGAAGCCCAGGTTGGCGAGGTGCGGCAAGAGCTCCAGTCTCTCATGAAAAAACATGAGAGTTTGGAGATTGACTCAAAGACGCGAGCGTCCGAGCTCGCGGCAGCTATTGAAAATGCCAAGTCTGCCAAGGCTGAATCCCAGAAGGCCCTCCAGGAGTTGGATGCGGCGAAGAAGATAGCGGCGGGTAAGGCATTCTTTATGCAAAGCAAACATGTAAAAGTGAGCTTCTTGTTACTTACCCGAATCCGGAGCTCTCCAGGAGCATTCGCAGATCTTCCCCGTAGCGTGTCCGATGCCGCCGCATTCTACCGAGCCGAGAAGGGCAGCTCGACGGAGAAGGTGTTCTGGTCTCAGTATGCTGAGGCTGGACACCCAGTGCCCCTGAGCGACCAGCTGAAGCAGCTGGTCGAGCTCCACAAGGTGGCCGAACAGGCCATGAAGGGCCTCATAGTTCGGCTGTGGCCCAGAGAGGTTCTGCCTGGGAGCTACTTTGGGCTGGTGCGGCGGCTGGTGGAGGCATGTCCAAGGCTCAAGGTCATCAAGCGCTCCGTTTGCATTGAAGGTGCCCGTAGGGCCCTTGCCCGTGCTAAGGTGCACTGGGGCAAGCTGGATGGCGAGAAGCTTGTGAAGGATAGGCCACCGCCGGGGAAGGAGCATCGCAAGCCCGAGAACTATTATAAGGATGTTCTGAAGGGTGCCTGCCTTGTGGCGGATGAATGTTCCATAGATGTAATTTTGGAGTATACTCGCTTGTGTTATCCTGTGCGCTGAAAACTTGTTCATGTGCGCTTAAGCAATGCGTTTTGAATTTAAAATATTACCTTCTGTGCGGCCGTTTATCAAATTTGAGAGATGGCGAGTCGTCAGCTTCTGCCCCCATGCCACTAGTGTTGGGGTGTTCGTGTGAAACCTGAGCGCTCTTTTTCCCATGTATGGGTCCTTCGAGGGAGGCGCTCAGCACAATGAACAAGGCAATCGGACTATAGTGCTTGAACACTCTCACTTAGCCATAGAATTCTATAATTTTAAATTTCGGCGAAGCCCCTAGTGTTCGGAAGACCGAGTTCGGGGCGCTATCCACGCCTTTGGCCGGACGAAGCCGACTCCTCGCTCTAAGCGGCATAAGTCTTTAGGGACTCGAAAAACCTCTCGAACAGTGACCAGTCTCTCGCTTCATCATGACAGTCAGTTTTAGCTTTCTCCACTAAGGTGCTCCGCCTAGCTCAACTGGGGCACAATCGCAGTAGTTCTCCTAGTGCTACCTTAGCCGATACAACAGACCGTAAGGCACCAAAACATAGGAGCCGGGCAAACCCAACTATTGACCCAAGACATGATTCGGAGCCGATGCATATAATGCTATAAGTTCGGGGTGCCGCACTTGTTAAAGTGTTCGGACTTCTCACACCATATAAGGGGGGTACTGAAGCCCCTGGCGTATTGACCGTACCAAAGTGTACGGGTGCAACATGTCGTTAATGAACATATATTTGTAAAAAAAAGGTAATGCGAAAGTAGACAAAAAGCTATGCATTGTTTATAAAAAGGCTACGATCAAAGCAGAACGATACAAATAGCGCGATAAGCAAAAGTGGGACTATTTAACATGTCCTTTCCAGGGGCAGGCTGCGGAATAGTATGCAAAACAGGTATACTGCTCATGATAAAGACCACCTAGGAGTTATATAATGCGGCGTAGCGTTTCTGCTTCCCTGATTCTTGCATCGTTTGAGCGGCAGTTGAATTGCCGAACAGGTCTTCCGAAGTGTGGAGTCCTGAAAGTAAGAGAAAATAAAGAAATCGGCAGCCCCTAGTGCGGTTTAAGCCGTGTTTCGGGCGCGCCGTGATGGTGCCCCTCCCCCTGTGACCATGGTATTTCGAGAGCGTAGTTATGTACGCGAGGCACTGGTTTTGCTAGTTCGCGAGGGTTGGGGTTGGGGCCGCATTGCTACGCCTGCTCGAAACATGCCAGGCGTCCTTGTTGTAGGTTACTCCGGGCGCGCTTGGCGATGTCCGGACTTTTAACGGCCGGACTGTTGAACTGCCTTGAGAGGCTGCTTTGTACTTCCGCTGCGAGGGCCGCCGTGTGTTCCTCCGTTCGGAGGGAGCGTTCGGTGTTTCCATTGACCGTGATTACTTCTCGAGGGCCTGGCATCTTGAGCTTAAGGTATGTGTAGTGCGGCACCGCATTGAACTTTGCGAATGCGGTTCGCCCGAGCAGTGCGTGATAGCCACTGCGGAATGGGACTATGTCGAAGATTAACTCCTCGTTTCGGAAATTATCCGGAGATCCGAAGACCACTTCAAGTGTGACTGGGCCTGTACAGTTGGCCTCTACACGTGGTATGACGCCTTTAAAGGTCGTTTTGGTGGGCTTGATCCTCGAGGGATCTATGCCCATTTTCCGCACTGTATCCTGGTAAAGCAGGTTCAGGCTGCTGCCGCCGTCCATAAGGACTCATTTAGAGCGGCGCCACTGACGCCGGCGCTTAGGCTATTTCTTGGAGGGGTCAACCCCCGCTATTCCATCGCCATCTCCTTCTTTTGGGGTATCCACCATGTATATGTCATATGACGAGGTGGCTTTCTAGTGCCCTATAGGTGTTGGTTCTTGGTCGTCTCCTACATCGGCGTCCATACCGTCGATGTCTTCGGAGTCGAAGTCGAGCATGTCGGCTAAATCGTCGACAGTGGCTACAAAGTGGGTGGTGGGTGGGCTTCGAATTTCTTCGTCGTTCGTATCCCAACCTTGCTGGCCGCAGTTCGGCCAGGGCTCTCCTGATAAAGAGAGAGACTTTAATGACTTCAGAATATCGCCAAAGGGCGAGTGCTGAAAGATGTCCACGGCGGTAAACTCCATGATCGGCGCCCACTCGGATTCGATCGGCAGGGGCGCGGGGGGCTAGGAGTCCGGAGAGGAGTCCGGCCCCACGGAGTCACGTGCCTTGCGGAGTGCGGGGCTGGTGTTCGGCTCGATCGTTGTTGGGATCGCACCCCCCGAGGCGGCGTCCAACCACTCGTCCTCGATCGGCGCAGTTGGTTCCGAATCCAGGGTCGGAACCGATGCACGCGCGGCCTCCAGGGCACTGTTCGGTGGCAGAGCTAGATCATGCCCATCGCGACAGTGCGTCGCGCTCGGCTGTGGCTCGAATCCTTTGAAGATCAAGTCCCCGCGAATGTCAGCCGTGTAGTTTAAACTTCCAAATCTGACCTGATGGACAGGGGCGTAGCTTTCGATCTGCTCCAGATGGCCAAGCGAATTGGCCCGCAGTGCGAAGCCGCCAAAGACGAAGATCTGTCCGGGGAGAAAAGTCTCACCCTGGACTGCATCATTATTGATGATCGGAGGTGCCATCGGTCCTAAAAGCGACGACACAGAGGAACTCTCAATGAAAGCAGCAATGTCGGTGTCAAAACCGGCGGATCTCGGGTAGGGGGTCCCGAACTGTGCGTCTAGGAGGATGGTAACAGGAGACAAGGGACACGAAGTTTTACCCAGGTTCGGGCCCTCTCGATGGAGGTAAAACCCTACGTCCTGCTTGATTAATATTGATGATATGGGTAGTACAAGAGTAGATCTACCACGAGATCAAGGAGGCTAAACCCTAGAAGCTAGCCTATGGTATGATTGTTGTATGTTGTCCTACGGACTAAAACTCTCCGGTTTATATAGACACCGGATAGGGTTAGGGTTACACAAAGTCGGTTACAATGGTAGGAGATCTAAACATCCGCATCGCCAAGCTTGCCTTTCATGCCAAGGAAAGTCCCTTCCGGACACGGGACGAAGTCTTCAATCTTGTATCTTCATAGTCCAGGAGTCCGGCTGAAGGTATAGTCTGGCTATCCGGACACCCCCTAATCCAGGACTCCCTCAGTTACCTTAGTGATACTTTCTCGCATTACTTCGGTTCTAAATAAGTTGGCAACAACAGAAACAGTTGTTGAAGAAGCTGTAACATTTAAATACTTTTACGATTCAATTTCAGTCACGAGAATTACTCACAATAAGTTCTGACTTAGAAATTGTTTGGAACAGTTCTTACATGCAAATTGTTTGAAACAGTAGACAACAGAACCAGCTTCAAAGTGAAACAACAGAAACAGTTCGAAATCCCGCCACAAAGAAACAGCAGAACGCGCCAGCCAGTTTGAGAACGCGATAGAAAACAGATGAAATCCCGCGAAACAGTTCGACGCGGCCCAGTAAGCCCACGAACGATCACCCCTGTGCGAACGCTCGACATCTTGACGCAGAATGCGGCGCATAGGACCTCTCGTCCTATACGGCGCTAAGCGCCGGTTCAGGAACTGGCGCTCGCAACCGCAACTGATGGGCCATCCCACCACGCACGCCTAACCACTACAACTCTCCTAGGCACTAGTGATACGATAGAGCTTAAGTTTTTTTTGAAGGAAACCTGGTGTTTTATTATATAATGTTAGAAGATACAACACACCTAGTCCACACTAGACAATTCCAGAGAGGACAACTGTCACGGCACAGAAGCAAAAAACACCCCACATAAAAGAAATTTACATAATTATCCTTGAGGGGGTTGATTGCACAACCAAATCTTTGCCTGCCACCGTCCACCAGCAACATCGTATATATATTAGAAAACCTTGAACTTTTAAAAAAATGTGAATAAAATTTGAAAGTTCACAGATTTAAAAAAAACATGAATTAGAAAAAGTCCACATACTAAAAAACGTTCATCGATTTTGAAAAAAAAAATCATTGATGTTGAAAAAAAGTTAATCATTTTCAAAAAAGTTCACAAATTTACATCAATTTTTTAAAAAGGTTCACAAATTTGAAAAGATGTTCATCGATTTTGAGAAAAGTTCATTGATTTTCAAAAAAATTATCTATTTTCAAAAAAGTTGACAAATTCAGATAAAACTTCATCAAATTTGAAAAAAAGTTCATCAAATCTGAAAAAAGTTCATCGAATCTGAAAAACGTTCATCAGATTTGAAAAAAGGTTAATGGATTTTGAAAAAAGTTCATCGAATCTGAAAAAAGTTCAACAAAATTGAAAAAGAATTCATCTAAAAAATGTTCATTGACTTTGGAAAAAAGTTCACAGAATTTGACAATAGTTCATTTGAAAAAAGTTCATCGATTTAAAATAAAAGTCAATTGGTTTTAAAAAATCGTGAAATTAAAAAGGAAGAGAAAAACAAAGAACAAAAGCAAGAAGAGAAAAAGGCAGAGCAAAAACCGAAAAAACCAAAAAAGTTATTTGAAAAAGGATAAATGGAAGAAACCGAACAACATTTGCATCAGCGTGTGGGCTGGTGTACTGGTTCTACCTCTTCCCTCACAACTCACTCATCGTGAGTTCGAACTCTTGTGCAGGTTTACAGAAACAGTAACCGGCGCCTGCAGCGAAGGCGGCCTATCCTTTCTCTTCCCAAACTAGCCAAGCTTTTCTTGGTCCGCAGTCTCTAACCTAGCTCTGGCAGCCGTCGGCGCCGGCGTAGCTTGGTTTAAACCAAAACCGAACGGCTGCCGGCGTAGCTTGGTTTAAACCAAAACCGAACCAAAATTTATGATTAAGCAAATTTTCGGTTTATTGATTTTTGTGTGAATATCAGTTGTTGATTCTGACTAACTGAATTGATAAAAAAAACGATTTAACTAAGACGCACGCCCACTTCAGACGTCACAATCAAATCGAGGTTGTGTTTGGTTCATTGGCTATCCTCACTTGCAAATATGCTAATCGTTCTTTAATAGCACCAGCTCCTGTAGTATTAACCAATTTTTAGGTGGCTGCATTCAGACGACGAACGAGATGTGTGGCGATAAGATACTTTTTTTATCCCAAAAAAAGAGAGAGGGTGTGTTTGTTCTTCGGCTATCCTTAATTCCAATAAGCTAATCATTCTCTAATAATACCAGCTCCTGTAGCAATTATGGATAACCAGTTTTTAGGGCGACAAGACATAAAGGTTGTGTTTGGTTCATCGGCTATCCTCAATTCCAAATCTGCTAATCGTTCTCTGACAGCATCGGCTAATTTGGAAATTAGGGATAACCAGTTTTCAGGTGACTGCCATGCTGTTGATTCATATTAGTTTCTGCAAGTGAAAATGACTTCTTTTTGTAATATACTTAGGGTACAAGCCGGCTACCTTGAACTGGTCTCCCACCTAAAGACGAGTTAAGTTGAAATCAAGTTCGAACAAGTATGTCGTGGTCTCTCTCAGGTCTTTTTAGATTAAAGAATATAATTGCCCTAAATTCCAATAACCCACAAGAGGCGTCTAAACACTTAAAAACATGCAGTCACGGCAATGTGTGCCCACGAGTGTGACAAATGGCACAATCCAGTTTATTCTACAATCAAATATCCTGTTAATAAAACTAATTAACCAGCCGTTCACCATTCAAACCTCCAAAGGACTGCGCGTACTGGGATATTAATTTCCTAATGCAAAGCCTGCTGCTGAAACAAGTAACATGATCAGATCTTAAGCTCCCGATATGGTTATCACTCACGGGTATCCAACTTGTCGCCACATATTCTTCTTTATTATTGTGCGATGTGATGGAGCGAATAATTCAACCCAAAAAGAAGAAGAAAAACTTTTTCGAGAGAGCTAGGGATAAGAGTGCATCTCTCACAACACGACCCTTTGCACTTTGTCCGCCCTTTACAAATTCACAGGATACCATATTTGATAAAAGATATTTTCTGGAATCTAATCACTAGACAAATACAATGCGTGTATCTTCAAATAGTAGTTTCAAGTGATAGTCATCCATCCGCTCTTGATATATTGCACATTGGCTTAGATTCATGAATCAACGAATTACTTAACGCTACGTATGCGGAACCACTTTGCCCGGCAGAGGACCCCTCGCCCCTCGCGTCGCCCCCGCGGGCGACCCGGGGGGAAAACCCTAGCCGCCGCCCCTCGAGTCTCCTCCTCCTCTCCCCCTCCTCGCAGCCGTCCATAGCGCCGCCGGGCGAAGCCTGTCCGGCTGGGCGGCGGCGGGGCTTCTCCCCATCCTCTCCGTCTTGGCTGGCACGGGACAGCGGGATCCAGAGGAACGCCGGGCGAACATGGGGTCCGGCGGCGCGGCGGGCGGGTCTCCCATCGGCGTCGTGCGCGGCGCGACGGTGGCGACCTGCGTGTCGTGAGGTGGTGGCTGCGTTGGCCTGACCGGTGGTCGCGGGTGCCGCCGGATCCAGATCGGATCCATCTGGATCCTTTCTTCGGACTCCGTCGGACGCCGCGGGGTGGTGATGATCGTCGCTGGCCCCGTCGGATCGTTGGATTCGGCGTCTGGACTTCTACAAGGAGTTCTTCTCGATCCTCTTTTCTGGTGGGTTGAGCCCCATGGCTCTTTCATCTTCGCGGGTTTCGGATCGTGGCTTGCCGGATCCGGAGTACACGGAGGTTTGGTGGCATAGGATGGGGACCGGAGGAAACTTTGGTCGGCGTGTTCGGCCCGGCTTCGGCGACGTCACTTGACACCGTTACCCTTCCTGGAGGCGAAGCCGAGGTCCCCCCTATCCACCCCGGAACCCCTCCCGGACGAAAGTCCAAAATTCAGCCTGGATTGGGCGGCGGCGGCGTCCTGCGCGTCGTATCCTCCATGGAGGTGCCGTCTTGGGAGGAACTGCTGTTCGGGGGAGAGATGTTGTGGATGGTGGGCTCCGAGTAGCTCCAGCAGTGGCGATAGTGTGGAGGTTGTCAGGTGGTGCGGCGTTGTATCTACCGCGTCATTGACGGCGAGTGGTGGCGGCATGGTGCAACTGCATATCGACGACGGATGCGGTTGGATGGACGAGCGCAGGGTGGTCGAGCTGTCTGGCGCCATGGTGGCGTCGACGGCAGGCCTGGCAAAGTCTGTGCATTAGTATCTGCTCTGGAGATGGATCGGTGGAAGAAGGCGGTGGCAGCCTCGGTGAGTGCGCCGGACCGGCGTGTGACCCAGTCCCGGTATGTGGCTAGGATGGGGCATCCGACATTAGATGTTAGGATTTGGTGCGATGTTTGTTTGGTATTAGGCTCGGACATTCAGCACCACTGCATCAAGGGGGTAGGAGTAGCGACAGATGTTGCCTAGATGGTGCCTTCAGGCTTACTGATGTACTACTTTGTAAAGTCTTTTGTGCTTAATAATTAATAAAATGGCTGTATGCATCGTCCAGATGCATAGGCCGGGGGTGCATCCTCCTTTTCTAAAAAAAATAAAAAAAAACGTATGCGAAAATTCGATGGGGCACCTAGGTGTGGGACCAAGCTCCTTGGTGGCCACACGATTGTTTCGTGATTCGTAAACTCATTTATGCGATTAGTCCTTAATTCTTGCACATGAGGTCCATGCATGATAGCCTTTTGCAGGTCCACTTATCCATTGCTCGTGCTTTTCCTTTTGACTCTAAATTTGAATTTATTATATTTCTTGAACCAAAAGTATAATTTGTGTTTCGTTTGCATATTCGTATTCCTTGCGATGAGGGCTTTGAAAGAATACCACTTTTGAACATGTTTTGATAACTTTTAAATACTTCACCATGTTTCAACTATTAAAACTTGATAGTCATAATATTAAGCTTTACCAAGTTTCACTAGCTTTTACCAAGATCCATTTTTGGGGGGTTTTAGGGTTTAAGGTTTAGGGCTTAGGGTTTAGAGTGCAGGGTTTAAGTTTTAGTATTCCAAACTTGTTGAATTCATCATTTGTTTTATCAAGTTTTAATAGTTGAAACTTGTTGAAGTTTATAATACATATCAAAATGTGTTCAAAAGTGGTATTCTTTCAAAGCCCTCGTCGCAAGGAATCCGAATAGTAAAAGCATGCAAGGTTGGATGGGTGGAGCTCCAAAAGCTGTGAAAAGTTGCCATGCATGGACCTCATCTAAGATAATTAAGGGTCAAACCACATGCATAGACCACCCCAGTTTCCGAATCGCGAGGCAGTCTGACGGACCATAATCTGCACTCCCCTGCCACAACTCCTCTCTCGCTATGTAAGCTACACCAATCTTATATAGATCGCGCCTCAATGACATGTGTGTAAAAATATAGCAGCTTTGCTGACTCCCAAGTTTGTATGTAAATCTTAGGGGCTAAACTTTGCACATTACTATAGCAAACATTTAAGTTTAACTGTACCTACTATGATCTTTAATATGTATGTCATATGATGGTTAGATGTTAACCCAAAAGGTATAGTGAGGTTAATTGGAAGTTATGGCACATGTAAATATATATACAATCCAAAAATTAAGACAGAGCTACAGTTGTTCCTAACACACATGGAAAAAAGTTGCTTTAAGTTGGAATTATTCATGGGTGTCACGAACAGCTAAAAGTTGTCACTTTCCTTGTCTCCTTCTCTACCACCTGCCACCTCCCCTCCCTGCCACAAGTAAGAACTGCGAGGCAAAGCCCGTGGTGGACGACGACGATGATGGGGCCTTCCTTCTTCACGTCTGGCGTGATGGGATTCATTGGTATCGTCCGGGTCATCTCAGCCGGTGGCATACGGTTGGCATAGTTGAGGGCAACTATAGATCCTAAAAAGGGGCATGGGGCACCTATAGGATGGAGCCAGCCAACTAAGTGAGCCTAGGAAAAACTTTATGACACCCAATTGTAGATCATCATCCCATGTATATTACTCTCGAAATCTATGTACAATACTAAATTATCATCATGGTTTCTCCATTGAGCCCTGTAAGCCACCGAGACTCGCTAGGAGGTGGCTCCACCACTGGGCAGTAGGGCTGCAACACGAGGATAGGGTGGTGGGTGACCAAAGACATTGTGGCTGGCTCTTCCATGCGTGTGGTGGTAGATCTAGTGTCCTTGATGACAGATCTGACACAAAGTGCAGCGTCCCAAGCTGGCTCTATGAAATGGTTGGCGACATCTGGGTTGAGGAAGAGTGACAAAGGGCCTTCTACTTCGTCTTCGCGGAGGTAAAAAAATGCTTTGATGCAAAGCTCTTCATGATGTTGATCTCTTAAGTTTCGCAAGTCTGGCAACCCGTTATGCTTTGTTGTTTCCTTTGTAACTAGTTCTCCTTCATTGAAGGATGCTTAAAATCAGGTTAACTCGCATTAAAAAACGTACCATCTATGTTCTTATACTATATCAAGGTAAGCATCCAATGTAGTCCGAGGTTAGGTGTTACAAATTTCTAGAATAGAGCACTAAACATCAAGTAAATGTGGACACGAAAATAATGCGCAAGACAAAACCGGCAATGCCAGCATTGGTGTAGACGCCATTCGTCTCATCAAAAGCGTCACTTTGGGTTGCATCTATCTCTCCTTTGTGATCTCAGAGGCGAATATCAAATGTAGGCTCGCCTGGGCCATGCGTTAATGACGCTTTCACGTCGTGTTTCCTCCATGGAGTTAGTCTTCAAGCGGGTCTATAATTATATCAGGTTGTTTCCTGCCTAAGTTGCAACTCTTGCTTTTTTTCCTGGCGAGTTCTATGATGAGTTGTAACTTAAATACCGTTGGTGGTCTGACTCTTTTGAACACTTTATCTGCAAGCTTTATCCTCAACACAATATATATGTGCATGCATGATGTATTTCGTCATACACCAATTTTCGTCATGCACTGAGTTTCTTCATACCCTATGACCATGCATGATTGGATTCCAAGATATAGGGGGAGATCTTCACAATTTCAACCTGTCATGTGCATTTGCAATCCAAAGAAAATTCATCAATATGCACATCTTCAGGGGGAGTTCCTCTATATCATGTAATCGAATTCTTCATACCCTGTTCTTACACTTCCATTATTTATCCCCGTTGAAAATTTAACCAATTTGTCATCAATCACCAAAAAAGGGGAGGTTGTAAGTGCACCAAGTGCCCCCTTAATTAGCCGGGCACCAGTCATTGGGTGCTCAGTGGCTCAATTGGGGTAGGGTATCGGTTAATGGTCATGGGTAGACATCGAGGAGGTGTCTCTATATCCATTGTTGGAAGGACATCTTGTATGGAAACGATGAACACTAAATATTGCATGGCTTTGATGGAAGTGGGGTGTGCTTCTCTGTGTAGCTTGTTAGCTTTTCTTCTCGTCAGAGTTGGAGCTGCTTCAATGCATATGTGGTCGCTAACTTGTCACAACGCCGTCTTGGACATGTTTCCCCTGCTGTGGGGTTTGGCCTCGAATGTGTAGTGGAGTCAGAGCCATTGTCTCGCATGTGCGGCAGGTGATGACAATAAGGATGTCTTTGATGGTCTGTCACTTCCGTTGGTGCGTATTGAGTTTGAATTGTGTGTGTTCTATTGTTTGGTAAACGGGTGGTGCAGAATGCCCTATTATTCAAAAAAAATCTTGCTTTTCTAATTAGCAAGGGAACTATATGTTCTTATCATGCAATGTGGGAATTCCTACCCTTGGGTTGACAAAAAAAGTTGGAGGCATCTAGCTAAATTAGTGGAAGAATCCATAGCGTTGTTTGAATCTATATTACTTGGAAATTTAGGAGTGGGACTAGCACTTTCTCTTTCATTTAAATACTTGCTATTGCTTAGAAACTTTTTCTGTAGATTAACTAGTTGAATGCATGTGTATTGCTGTGAACAAAAAAACATTGGTTACATCATTGTTATATAATGGATGCTCCTATTAGTCCAGGCATAATATTTACAAAAGAGCAATATACAATTAGCAAATGAATCCATAGAAAGAAGGTAAAGAATGTATAATCTTATTTTTAAAAAATCAACATATTTTCAAATGGCAGTTTGAGAACCTCTCGATAGTCGTAGCTTGTTGGCGCACCCCTCTAATGCTAACATCATCTCCAACATAATTGTAGCCTAGTGACTGGCCAACTGCCTTGGACCAAATTTCATACAAGTCTTCAAAAACGAAAATTACAAATTTTAGTGTGAACCATAACAAATTCAAATTTGGTTGATTTCCACCGTTTACCTCTACCAAGGTTAATTTTCTAATTTTCATTTAGCGAACATGAAGTGTAACCATATTTATGTGATGGTAGATGCAAGCTCACTATATGTTCTTGTTTACTTATATAACTTTTTGGGACTCTTTAGGGGCAATTTTTCAATCTTATAGTACTAGGAGAACCCCAAATGCTAGGAACCTTGTATGTTCTCCCAATACACCATATACAATCAGTTGCAGGAGGCTTCCAGATTCCAATAACTTAGAGTGCAACCTTGTGCTGGAAACAAATGTTCTTCAGAATTCTAATCAATGAATGGTCCCAATTTAAATTGTGGCATGGAAAACCACAATTGGCATTGACTAAAGATCACAATTTCCCACAGTTTGCATGCTCGATAGGTACTTTATCTGCAAACACTTGAAGTGAAAAAAATATCACACATAAGACAATTTAAATAAGCATAAATTAACATACATGACAGGCAATTTCTTGCTCTACGAAAAGATGGCGCGATCTAGGACTGGCAATTGGGAAAGAAGCGGTGCAATAGTCGACCACTTTTTTTGGTGCAGTGGTAGACAATGAGGACATTGCGGTGGGGTAGAGGAGGTGGATGCAGAGCTTGGTGAGGATGAAGACGAGAATGTTGCGTTGTCCATACCATATGAGTCTGGTCTCGTTGGGTTCTTTGATGCTTCCATGTTTGTATTGGAGGCGTTAGTTTTGGAGAACAATTATCGCGGGGTCCTAGTATTTATGGTTGGTCGGTGTGGATGTTTGCCATGGATCATCATTGCAGTTTTCTCTTTTCCTTTTTGATAATTTAGTTTTGTGCATCCTCGATGTCTTACATAACTCCTGATATCGTGTTGTTGTATAGGCTGCGTGTCACTGATATCATCTTGATATTAATACACTTCCTTTATAAAAAAAAGATTTGTCCTTGACCCCATCTGTCGTGTGCAACTACTTTCCTGAATTCTCCCATCATGTGCTTGATCTTTGCTTGTGAGAGAAGTGGAGGCAGCATGATTTATTTCAAGGTGCAAAATAACATTGGGAAGTGATTTTTTTAAGAAAGACATTGTATAGGTTTTTTCTTTTTACATGAGCGATTTATAATGAGTGAACCATAACTGACCTCTTAGTGCAATCCCGTCCACTAACCAGCGTTTTCAACTCACATGTGTCATGGGCCTGCTACACGATTGTCTTATCCCACCGACCATGCACAATCGGAGAGCAACAACGGCCTATAAGGGGCTGTAGGATTTCGGGTTCCGGCAGACCCTTAAGGTTCGAACTCTGGGGTGCGTGCGGAGATTATGCCCTCCACCTCTCCGTCTCGCAAGGATCTAACTACAGAAAGAACAGCACAAGAAACACAGAGTTTATACTAGTTCGGGCCACCGTTGTGGTGTAATACCCTACTCTAGTTTGTGGTGGATGGATTGCCTCTTGGGCTGGTGATGATGAACAATATAGGGAAGAACAGCCTCGCGAGGGTCTGCTCCTGGCTAGGGGGATGAACCGCTAGGAGGAGTTCATCCGCCCTTCTCTCTTTCTCCCTTGTTCTCTGCTTGCTCTGATTCCTCGATGCCCCTACCCCGGGGGTGGCTAGTCCTGTTTATAGGCAAAGGCCCTGGGCCTCTTCCCAAATATTGAGCGGGAAGGGCGCCAACAATTGGCCAATTCGAAGGGGAACATCTGGTACACTTATCCTGACTAAAGTTGGTCCACGCCTGCCAAAGGCCCTGTGGTGACGCCGTTCTGGGCTCCACGATGACCTCCTTCCCACCGTTGGACTGGTCTTGGTCTCGTTGCACCGAAACGGGTGCCTTTGCTTGATCCTCTCGCCTGCGCTTGCCCCCTTTGCACCAAAGAGGAATGGGAGGACACTGCGCGGGCTGGCGCCCTTGGTCGTCATGGCTTGCGTCATGGGCACCTCGCGAGGTACCCCGCCTTGATCTCTCTGCCTCCTCGTGAGCCAGCCTGACGAGGCCGCGCCTGAGGAAGCGCCTTGTCGTCCGCCCCGCGAGGCTTGGCCCCTCGCGAGGGTCTTGGGTCTTGTGTTGATGAAGCTGGGCCGTGCTGGGGCCCCTTGAGCCACGCCGCAGGCCGCAGGCAGGCAAGTCTGGGGACCCCGTTCCCAGAACGCCGACAGTAGCCCCCGAGCCCAAGGCGCGCCCGGACTTGGCCGTGCCAAGAGGCGAAAGGGCAAGGGCGAAGCGCCATGGGCCCTAACAGCCTGCGGCCTTGGGCGCCGCGTGGCGGTTGATTGGACGTGGGCGTCTCCGCTTCCCCACGACGCCTTGGCAACTGCGTGACTTGACTGGTCCCTGCATACATAGATACGGGTCATTATTACCTAAGATCGTGGTGCTCGGCGGTTGGTTTTCTTCGGCTATAAGTACGGGGCCATGCGAGCCCCCGTCAGTCCGCCCCTTCCTGCTTCTCTTCTTCTTCTCTTTGGCCACTCGCCGCTCTCATGGCTCCTAAGAGGTTCTCAGCCGTGGAGAAGGGAAAGGCCTGCCGGGCGGAGCCCGACTCTCCACCGGCCAAGCGCGGCCGGGGTCGTCCCCGCAAGCATCCCGCGGTCCCCATTGCGGCTCCCCGCGGCCACAGGGGGGTTCCCCGCGTGGAGGTGAACGCTCGGCTGCCAAGGGGAGGCAGGCCGTGACTGCGCGGCCCCCCAGGCCGTGACTGCGCGGCCCCCCAGGCCGCGCTTTCGCTCGGCGGAGGTGCTGCCAGAGTTCGTCGTGTGGTCGGCGGACCCGACCAACACCTGGCTCCAGCTCCCCCGCTTCATCGACGAACTGCTGGCCAGTGCCCGGTGCGGCTTCTGGCTCCACGCTGATGGTTGTTGCAGCAGGGCCTCCTGGGTCTCGCTTGAGGTCTCCCCTTCTGGAAACGGGGCTCTGACTCATGGCTGGCAAACGTTTGCCCGCGCGCGCGGCCTGAGTCAGCGGTGCACCCTGCACTTCAAGTTTGACGGCGACGCCACCCTCTATGTGAGGGTGTTTGGGGAAGATGGTCGCCGCGCTGGATGCTGCCCTGAGGGCGACGACCGCGGCCAGGGGTCCCGCCCCGACGACGATGGAGGAGACAGCGCCCGCGCGGATGGCGGCGCTCGACGCTCCCCAAGCTTCACCAGCTCTTCCTCAGGCGACTCCTCCAGCGGTGGTCGCAGCCAGCCCCCACGCCGTCGCGCTTGCTTGGGGGCGGCGATTCGTCCGCCCGTCGCCGCGCCCCGATGAAGCGAGAGAGGGAGTCCGCCTGAGTCCTGGAGGCGTCCCCGGTCGCCTTGGCTGGCCGGAGCGAGGCGAGCCGCGCCGGGCTCGTCCTTTCTTTCCTTTTGTTTCCTGCGTAAAAGAGAACAGCTGTGTGGAGCCCCGTGGGGGCGTGTTGGAGGTTATTGCCGTGAACAACTACCTTGATTTAGCTTCCGCGCTTTTCAGCTGTGTATCTGCACGTAAATAGTTCCTGGCCCTAGCCGTGGGCGGCGACCGACCCAGGCCCTGTGCGTGTGTCGCGACGCCCGAGGGGCATGGACCGGAGGGGTGCTCCTGTGACGGACCCGGGTCGTGAAACCTTAGGACGATTAGAACAGGAACCCTCGCGAGGGCGTTTGGCTGCCCCCCTCGCGAGACTTTTTGCAAGAGGAATCAAAACGGGGGGGGGGGGGTGAAAACCAACGAGATATAAACCAAAGACGGCAATAATTTCAATAAAACTTCAATTGCGAACAAAACGAACCAACTGCAGAAAGCAAATGAAAAAGCCGCGTCCGGCACCTAATCTAGTCTTCGACGTCTTCTCACCAGCGCGGAGCTAAGTGCTGCCACTGGGCGTGGGAGGGAGCCCCAGGGCCTGAGGCCGGCGCTCCTGAGACTCCGGGGCGTGTACAGCCCCACTCATTATTACGTGAGAGTGTCACGGGCGGCGAGCTTCACAGGCGTTGGCCTTGTTCACAGGCTCCGGGCCTTTCTTTTTGGGGTAACGAGCTTCACAGGCACTTGCCTTCTTCACAGGCTCTGGGCCTTTTCCAAAAAGGGTTAGTCTTCACAGGCGTTCGCCTTCTTCACAGGCTCAGGGCCTTTTCCAAAAAGGGTTAATCTTCACAGGCGTTCGCCTTCTTCACAGGCTCAGGGCCTTTTCCAAAAAGGGTTAATCTTCACATGCGTTCGCCTTCTTCACAGGCTCAGGGCCTTTCCAAAAAGGTTTGATCTTCACAGGCATTCGCCTTCTTCACAGGCTCAGGGCCTTTTCCAAAAAAGGTCGATCTTCACAGGCGTTCGCCTTCTTCACAGGCTCAGGGCCTTTTCCAAAAAAAGGGTTGATCTTCACAGGCGTTCGCCTTCTTCACAGGCTCAGGGCCTTTTAGGGGTAGAACCTCCGGAGGTGTTGGATGTTCCATGCATTCTGGATCGGCTCCCCTTCCTGAGTCTCCAAGCGCACGGAGCCTGGCCTGAAAACATGAACAACCTTGAACGGGCCCTCCCACATGGGAGAGAGCTTGTGTAGCCCTTCCCTGGAGAGAACCCGTCTGAGAACAAGATCTCCTACCTCGAGGGTCCTAGGGCGGATGCTGCGGCAGTGGTATCGTCGCAGTGCCTGTTGGTACCTCGCCGCTCGCAGTGCGGCTTCTCGGCAGCGTTCCTCCCCCAGCACGAGGTCCATCCCTCGCATGGCGTCCTGTTGCGCCTCATCGAACGCTAGGACCCACGCGGAGCGATGTCTGACCTCATGAGGGAGGACTGCTTCGGCTCCGTAGACCAGGAAGAACGGGGTCTCCCCGGTTGGTTTGGTCGCGGTCGTGCGAATGGACCACAACACAGACTGAAGCTCATCGTGCCAACCTCTGCCGCAAGCCTCCAGCTTCTTCTTGAATGTCCTTGTCTTGAGGCCCCTCAGGACCTCCGCGTTGGCTCGTTCGGCCTGGTCGTTGCTTCGCGGGTGCGCCACTAAAGCGTAGCATATCTGCGTTCCAAGGTTAGCACAGTATGTTTTGAATAGGTTACTGGTGAACTGTGAACCGTTGTCTGTGATGATGCGGTTCGGCACCCCGAACCGGCTCACGATGCCCCTGATGAACCTTACCGCGGAACCTGCGGGGATGGTGCGGACAGCCTCCACCTCTGCCCACTTGGTGAATTTGTCAATGGCGACGTAGAGGTAGCGGTAGCCCCCTGGCGCCCGAGGGAACGGGCCCAGAATGTCCAGCCCCCAAACTGCAAATGGCCACGAAAGGGGTATAGTCTGCAGGCCTCCCGCCGGCTGATGGATCTGTTTGGCGTGAAATTGGCAGGCTTCACAAGCCTTTACTAGTTCGTCAGCGTCGTTGAGTGCGGTGGGCCAGTAGAACCCGCTGCGAAATGCCTTGCCAACGAGGGTCCATGACGACGAGTGATGCCCACAGTCCCCGCCGTGTATATCCTCAAGCAGTTCCTTTCCTTGATCCCTGGAAATGCGGCGCAGGGATACGTCATTCGGTCGCTTCCAGTATAGCTCTCCATCCCTGATGCAGTATGCCGTAGCTTGCCGCACCACACGCTCCGCCTCTTCCTCCTTCTCCGGCAGGGCACCTTGCGTTAAATAATCCTGGAGTTCCGTAATCCAGCACTCCTCTTGAGGTTCCATAGTCAGGAGCAGGCGTGCCCCTGAGGCGGGGCCGCAGGCCGGGGCTCCCGAGGCAGGCGGTTGGGGGAGTTCCTCCCGAGGCTGAGCAGTATTTGATAGTGCCGGCTGGGCCGAGGGCTTGAAGAGCCGCTCTTCAAAGACGCCAGGCTCCTGAGGTAACCGCCTGGACGCCCATCCGGCGATGTCATCGGCTTCCTGATTGGTGCCGCGCGGCACATGCTTCAATTCCAACCCCCAGAACTGCTTTTCCATCCTGCGGACCTCCGCCAGATAGGCCTCCATGTGCTCATCCTTCGGCTCGTACACCTTGTTGGAGCAGTTGACAAGGAGCTGCGAATCGCCCTTGACAGTGAGGCGCTTCACCCCCAGTGCTGCTGCGGCCTTCAACCCGGCTATCAGACCCTCATATTCCGCTATGTTGTTGGAGACCTTTTCGCCTTGCTGAAAACAGAGCTGTACGGCGTAGTAGAGCTTGTCCTGAGTGGGCGATATCAGCACCGCACCAGCCCCAGCGCCATGCCTGGAGAACGCCCCATCGAAGTACATGACCCAGCCTTCTGGCGCCTCACTCCCTGGGGAGAGGGATCGATCCTCGTTGTCCTTGAGGCCTGGCGCCTCCGTCCATTCTGCCACGAAATCTGCTAACGCTGCTCCTTTGATGACACGGGTCGTTCTGAACTCGAGTTGAAACGCCTGCAGTTCTATGTTCCACTCGGCGACTCTTCCGGCTGAGTTGGGGCTCCTGAGCACTCTCTCCAAGGGGTATGACGAGACGACCTTGATGGGGTGACCCTGGAAGTAGTGACGCAGCTTGCGCGAGGCCACCAGTAGCGCAAGGAGGAGCTTTTGAGGCATAGGGTACCGTGCCCTCGCATCCCGTAACACCGTGCTGACAAAGTAGACTGGATGCTCAACCAAGCCGAGAGCATCAACGTCCGTGGCACCCTCCTGAGGCAAGGACGCCTCGCGAGGTGACATGACCTTGGGAGGCAGCCCGTCCAGGCGAGTGGCCTCTCCTGCTTCTGGTGCGCTCTTCAGCGGCCGATCCTCCTCAGCCACGGTTACATCTCCTGTGGGCCTTCCCTGTTTCTGCTTCGTCTTGTCCCGAGCTGCTGATGTGGTTTTGATTCGGCGCTCCTCCCTGACCGCCACCAGGGCTGCGCTGGCGGAGTAGGGTATGGCAGCGAGGTAGAGCAACAGGGGCTCTCGAGGGCGCGGAGCCACCATGACTGGGGGGCTGGTCAGGTACCTCTTGAGATCTTGAAACGCCTTATCTGCCTCTTCATTCCATTCAAAAGGCCCCTTCTTCTTCATTAGCTGGAAGAAAGGCAGCGCTCGCTTGGAGATGAAGCGCCCTAGCGCGGTCATGCGCCCGGTGAGCTTCTGCATTTCTCTGAGGGTTTTCGGTGGGCTCATGTCCTCGACCGCCTTGACCTTCTCCGGGTTAGCCTCGATGACTCGGTGGGACACGAGAAAGCCCAAGAGCTTGCCTGAGGGGACCCCGAACACACACTTCTCTGGGTTGAGCCGTAGGCTCACTGCGTCGAGGCTCGCGAAGGTCTCCTCCAGGTCTTTTATCAGGGTCTTGGCCTACCGAGACTTCACCACAATGTCGTCAACGTAAGCTTCGACGTTCTTCCCGAGCTACAGGCCCAAGGTGATGTGCATCAGCCGCTGAAAGGTCGCCCCTGCATTACGCAGCCCAAATGGCATGCATGTATAGCAGTACACCCCGCATGGGTTTAAGAAGGCGGTCTTCTCGACGTCTTCTACCGCCATCTTGATCTGGTGATACCTAGAGAAGGCGTCCAGGAAGCAGAGCAAGTCGCACTCCGTGGTGGAATCGACGATCTGGTCGATGCGGGGGAGTGGGAACAGATCTTGCGGGCATGCCTTGTTGAGGTTGGTGAAGTTGACACACATGCGCTCCTTTCCTCCCTTTTTGGGCACAACAACAGGGTTGGCCAACCAGTCCGGGTATCGGACCTCGCGAATGACCCCTGCGGCCTCTAACTTGCGGGTTTCTTGGACGATGAAGGCCTGCTTCTCTGCGGACTGCCGCCTGGCTTTCTGCTTCACGGGGCGCACGTTTGGACATACGTTGAGGTGAGGCTCGATGACGCTCCGGGGGATCCCTGCCAACTGATCAGGCTCCCAAGCGAATACCTTCTTATTTGCGCGCAGGAACCTGATCAGGGCCTCCTCCTGCTCAGGCTCAAGGTTGGCGCCTATGGTGAAAGTGGCACTGGAGGACCCGTCCTCGTCGACAGGTATCTGCTTGGTTTCCACCTTGTCCTGGGTGAACAACTGCTTCTTCTTGGCCGGCGCAGCCCCCTTGGGCTCGGGGGTCCCTGTGCCGGCGGGCTGTGCCGACGCCGCTGTCTTGAAGGCGAGCTTGAGTACCTGCAGGGCGTCCCCGGTGTCCCCATGCACGGTGAGGACACCGCTGCTTCCGGTCATCTTCATGAGGTTATACGTCGGGTGCGTGGCGGCCACGAACTGGGCCAGCGCTGGGTACCCAAGGATGGCGTTGTAGGGGAGGCCGATGGGGGCGATGCCGAAGTCGCCCATCTCCGTGCGGAAGTTGTCGTAGGTGTCGAAGGTTACTGGGAGCCGGATCTGTCCCAAGGAGCTGGATGACCCGTCCCCAACGCCCGAGAAAGACCGACTGGGCTGCAGCCGTTCCAGGGGTATGCAGAGGAGATTGAAGGTCTCGACCGAGAGCACGCTGAGGCCCGCGCCACCGTCGACGAGGGTTCTAGTGACGGCTACCTGGCAGATTGTGGGGGTGCACAACATGGGGAGCGCGCCCGAGCCAGCCAGGTTGGCGGGGTGGTCCTCCGAGCTGAAGGTCAGACCGCCCTCGCGCGCCACCTGGTCCGTGGGAGCCCCCTGCCGCGCGGAAACGGCGCCGACCCGGCGGACATACGGCTTGACGTGGCGACTTGTGGGCGGCGCCTGCGAGCCGCCCAGGAGGGCCGCGACGACCGGGGGTGTTGATGTAGCGGTGCGGTCACCTCGTCGCACAGGCAGATGCTGGGATGATGCTTGATGCTCGTTCCCCGCCGGGCCAGTGGCGGCGTTGGTGGCGGGCGACGGGGAATGACGCAGACGCCCACCGACGGGGGCTGCCTGGGCGGCGCGTGCTCGACAGACGTCGAGCATGGACGCGCCGGTCGGAGGAGGACGAAGCGGTGGAAGGCAAATTCCGGCACACCCCTACCTGGCGCGCCAAATGTCGGATTTCGGGTTCCAGCAGACCCTTAAGGTTCGAACTCTGGGGTGCGCGCGGAGATTATGCCCTCCACCTCTCCGTCTCGCAAGGATCTAACTACAGAAAGAACAGCACAAGAAACACAGAGTTTATACTAGTTCGGGCCACCGTTGTGGTGTAATACCCTACTCTAGTTTGTGGTGGATGGATTGCCTCTTGGGCTGGTGATGATGAACAATACAGGGAAGAACAGCCTCGCGAGGGTCTGCTCCTGGCTAGGGGGATGAACCGCTAGGAGGAGTTCATCAGCCCTTCTCTCTTTCTCCCTTATTCTCTGCTTGCTCTGATTCCTCGATGCCCCTACCCTGGGGGTGGCTAGTCCTATTTATAGGCAAAGGCCCTGGGCCTCTTCCCAAATATTGAGCGGGAAAGGCGCCAACAATTGACCAATTCGAAGGGGAACATCTGGTACACTTATCCTGACTAAAGTTGGTCCTCGCCTGCCAAAGGCCCTGTGGTGACGCCGTTCTGGGCTCCACGATGACCTCCTTCCCACCGTTGGACTGGTCTTGGTCTCGTTACACCGAAATGGGTGCCTTTGCTTGATCCTCTCGCCTGCGCTTGCCCCCTTTGCACCAAAGAGGAAAGGGAGGACACTGCGCGGGCTGGCGCCCGCCTGGCGCCCTTGGTCGTCATGGCTTGCGTCATGGGCACCTCGCGAGGTACTCCGCCTTGATCTCTCCGCCTCCTCGTGAGCCAGCCTGACGAGGCCGCGCCTGAGGAAGCGCCTTGTCGTCCGCCTCGCGAGGCTTGGCCCCTCGCGAGGGTCTTGGGTCTTGTGTTGATAAAGCTGGGCCGTGCTGGGCCCCCTTGAGCCACGCCACAGACCGCAGGCAGGCAAGTCTGGGGACCCCTGTTCCCAGAACGCCGACAGGGGCCTTAAAAGACTAGCCTGATGGGATTCGAACATCCCCGCCCTTATAAGTCATGCTCTGCCTTCTCCCATAACTGATGTGAGACTAAACCGAACGACTGCGGGTACCAAGTCGTCAGTAACACTAAAGGAGATTGGTCAGTAGATTACTGGCTGATCCCGGTAGAATAAAATATAGCATATATTATTCCTATTCAGATATTGTCTTTAATTAATTGTTTAGATTTCTTTTGTATGTGAAGCCAAAACACGAGAGGGGTGATTCCCTCTTTTTTTAGGTAAAAAAGGTTGTCCCTCATCGGTTCCACTAATGTATTATGCCTTGCCATTGGCGTAGGAACCTCAACTCTTCGTTGATACCGTTTCCCGAGGTGACATGAGTGGTGGCACAACCTCATGCGAACTGTGTAATGGAATGTTTTTTGGAATTTCGGAGCACCAGCTGCATGATTTTTCCACTGATTTTCTCCCTGTTTACGACTATGGTTCGACGAAGGGGAGGGGGAAGGAGCTATGAGGATATATAGTTTTTTTTGTTAAGGATGCACAAATCTCAAAGCGAACATAGTTTTTTTTTCGAAAGAGGATTACCTCCGAACTTTGCGTCGAGCAATGCACACAGCCATCAAGGCGAACGTAGTATGTCAAGGGAATGGAGCTGGACTTTTGAGCAAGGAAATAAGGTACCCGATGCCTTGGACAAAGTCTAGCTCATCTAATCATACTTTTTTTGTAAGCTAAAGCCAGAATTGCTTCCGTCCGCATCGATGCCGTCCTCCCACTCGCATCTCTCCATCTTTAAATGGAGATCGCCCCGCTCGATACCTCCTCAACTCATCCTCTCACTCACCTACTGCCAGTACTACTACTGCTGCTAGCTAGCTAGCTAGCCTGGACATTTTTTTGAGCAAAAGAGGGGCAGCTAGCGTGGACATGAAGAGCAGGAAGAGCTACGGGCAGCAGCAGAGCCACCTGCTGAGCCCGGTGGGCAGTCCGTCGTCGGACAACGGCGGGGGCGACTCGCCGGCCAAGGAGCAGGACCGGTTCCTCCCGATAGCCAACGTTAGCCGCATCATGAAGCGCTCCCTCCCGGCCAACGCCAAGATCTCCAAGGAGGCCAAGGAGACGGTGCAGGAGTGCGTGTCCGAGTTCATCAGCTTCGTCACCGGCGAGGCCTCCGACAAGTGCCAGCGGGAGAAGCGCAAGACCATCAACGGCGACGACCTGCTCTGGGCCATGACCACGCTCGGCTTCGAGGTCTACGTCGCGCCGCTCAAGGCCTACCTCAACCGCTACCGCGAGGTCGAGGGTGAGAAGGCCGCCGTGGTCGGCGGCTCGCGGCACGGCGACGACGACGCGCATTCCTCCCTCTCTGCCGCTGGCGATGCCCTGGCGCCGCAGTACACGCACGGGGCTGGCGACCGCGGCGTCCCGGACGGCGACGTGGGCGGCCACGACGCGCACGTCGGGCTCATGATGGGCGTTAACATGGGGTTCAACCCCGGGACCGGGACAACGTTCTACGCGGCGCCGGGTGCGGCGCATGGACGGAGGGCGTACGGCGGCGGGGAAGGTGCAAGGGGGATTGATTTCGATGCTGCCTTCGGTGGCGATCGCGGGAAGAACGGCGCCGGAGGAGAAAGGGAGTTCGCTGGCCACCTCCACGGCGCGGTGCAATGGTGAAGATAGATGCATTCTCGACGGGACACGGGAGTACACAAATTAATCTGCTTTCTGATAAATGATGCTACCCTTCTTAATCACCTACAGACTAATACAGTCATCATGATTCCCTTTTTTACACCAAAAATGCTGTACGAGCGGTCCCAGTTATTATCTATTGTTACACTTTGTTTAATGAAATATTCGAGCGATGTGCCCACGAGTGTGACAAATGGCACAATCCAGTTTATTCCACAATTAGATCTTAACAAAATTAATTAATCAGCCGTAGCAATCAAAACTATTCAAACCTCCAAAGGACTGCGTCGTACTAGCATATTGTTTTCCTAATGCAAAGCCTGCAACTGAAACAAGTAACTTAGTCAGACCTTAAGCTCCCGTACGTCATGGTTAATCTAAGCAATGAAGAGTATCCAAGTTGTCCTCACATATTTTCTATTATTGTGCGATGTGATGGCGCGAATATTTGAACCCAAAAAGCATAAGAAGTAGAAGAAAAAGCTTCTGTGAGAGAGCTAGGGATAAGAGTGGCACCTCTCTCACAATGACCCTTTGCGCTTTGTTCTGCCCTTTTAGAAATGCACAAGATACCATATTCGATTAAAGATATTTTTTGCGAGTACATGGCATGTATCTTCTTCTTTTTTGAGTTGGCGTATGTATCTTCAAATAGTAGTTTCAAGTCATTTTCAAATAAAAATGTATGTAAGAGTAGCTTCAAGTGAGAGTCCTCCCTCCGCTCTCCATGTATTGCACATCGGCTTTGCGCGGATCCACGAATTAGGTAAGGCAATGTAAGCTACAACAATCTGAAATAGATCACACCTTCATGGCGACGGCTAGGGCTTTTGAATGGCTTCTGGTCGTGTTCTTGCTTTCTGCAGCGTTTGTTGATGCCCCCCCCCCCCCAAATTAGGCTTGACCCGGTATACAAAGTGTGTTCAGATGATCATCACGGTACTCATGGCAGCTGGTACGACCGGCCGCGGTCGTACTAGACATCGTCGATCACTTTGTTCCCTTTGGTGCACCCCCAATTGACTTGGCTTGGTTCCCACGCTTGGTATTTCCATATACATGATGATTTTCTTCCTTCTTTTGGTCCATTTCCTATGGAATCATATTTAACAAAGGATATCGCAATTTCATGCATTCATTAGTCATTAGTGGCAATATCGAAGTGATTCTCTCGGAAGTTATGGGATTATCCGGCTTAAACAATGGTGGAATGAGTGCAAAAATATCACTCATCAACACGCGGTCATACCAGCCGCCACCACCACTGCCTGGTCAGCTATCTTAACCCCGTGATCTCAGATCGGGAGGGAGAACAACAAAGATGTCATAAACTCATCCAGAACAAAAAACCCTATAGGAATCTGGAGGGGGAACCGACAAGAAGGGGTCTGCCATGCCATCATCTCGTTCAAGGAGACTCTGACATCAACTGCATCACCATCCTGATGTCCATCTCTTTTCAATACCGAACCCTAATGGATACTAATGGTTATGACCCATTAAGATGTAAATTAATGTTCCGCACAACGGGACAGGACGAGAGTGTCGCAAGATATGCAGAGACATCGTGTTGAAGGATGTGCAACATGGAAGGGTGCATCTGCAGCTACATCACACCGCAACAATGCATCCATGAGAATACAGAAACTCCACATCCCAGTGAAGGTCTAGCAAAACACAATATATTAGTTTGTATTAGTATGTCATCCTATTATCCAACATGAATCGATGGCATGAAAATTGCTCCTATTATCCAACATGAAACGATCTAAAAAAAATCTTAAGTTAATATGTCTTAACAAGCACATCGGAACGGAAAAAGAACTATGTAAAGTTGGGGATTTCAGGATGAGATAACCATAGCCGACACTAGTCTTCGTGTGCAGTCTCATCGTTTACAAAGAGCTCTTTGTGGCCGAACGAGGCGGCGAGGGGTCATGAGTGGAGCTTCTTCCGATGACTTGTAGTCACTCCATTTAGCAAGACCTCAAATCCTTGATGTGATGTTTTCTTGCGCATCATCTCGTGGACTGGAGAAGGCATATCGTTGGGCGGTGCGCAGATGAGACTATGATATAATATTGCAGGAGAAGTAGAAGAGGATGTAGAGGCTTAGAGGAGAAGCCGTGGAGATGTGTGAAGGGGGAGACGTGCTAAATACACTGGCGGGGGAGGATAAGAGATATGACACGACCACTCAGTTGAATGTAGCACTTTTCGCTGCATTTGCTGAGTAATGGAGGACAGAATGATGAATGTTGTTGTTGTTGTCATGTGCCTTGGTGGTTGCACTTGTGGCCAAAAGTCGCATCGGTGCACAGCGGCAATAACCACTAGCAATGGAGAAGATGAATCTAATTGCATGGGCTATCAAATAGACCAGCTACAAGCGAGAGCGGCGATGGTAAGGACGGGCTCGTGCGCTCCTGCTAGTTGGACTAGCGATCCGACGACACGTGGCATACTGCATTTAATGCGATCATATAAATACAGCTCTGAAACAGTGCTGTGCAAAGCCGAAGCCGTGTAAAATGACGGATAAGTAGCGGTCCATGGTTACGTTGTTCCATTGATACAGGTCTCTTGTCACGGTACAGAATGACGAATGACAACTGCGCCGAGGAGTAAAAAAGCCCGGATTATCCTAGTTATTTATGTTAAGAGTAGTCGGCTAGTAGTTTGTATGGAAAAATAAAAGTAGCGTCCGCGTTAGGATAAAATTTTGTGCTCCTAGTGTTATGCTAGTAGGTTTGTACGTAAAAATAAAATTAGGATTCGTAAGAGGCACGGTTTTGCTTCCGCAAGAGACAAGATTTTGCTTTAGCGAGAGGCACGACTATGACTCTCAGAAATGAAAAGAAAACGTGTTTTCTAATATATTTTTTTCTTTCGCTAGAGGAACGATTTTGCTTCCGCGAGAGTCATGATTTTGATTTCGCAAGAGGCACGACCGTGCCTCTCGGGAACAAAAAAAATGTGTTTTCTATTTTATTTTTTACGAGAGGCGTGGTTTTGTTCCCGCAAGAGGCATGGTTGTGCTTCCATGAGAGGCACGGCCGTGCCTTCTCGAAAACAGAAAAAAGATGTTTTCTGTTTTTTTTTCCTTTCACGAGAGGCACGGTTTTGCTTCCGCGAGAGGCACGGCTGTGATTTCGCGAGAGGCACGGTTGTGATTTCGTGAGAGACACGGTTTTGCTTCCGCGAGAGGCACGGTTGTGATTTCGCGAGAGGCACGGTTTTGCTTCCGCGAGAGGCACGGTAGTGCCTTTTCCAGAAGGGAAAAAACCATGCTCCCGGTTCTGTTTTTCGTCTGTTTTGTTCGTGATAAAAAGTTCGTCAAAATCTATCAACATGGGATCTAGTTTTGAATATCTCGACGCGATAAATCCAACAGTGAAAACGGTTCGAGATTTAGACGCACAGTTTAAGAGATAAAACGTTTGAATAAATGAATCTACGAAAAAAGGAAAAACTATCAGTTTTCGACAAGTGCCATACATGGAGCGTGCCACTTGTCACAACCTAGAAAGGTGGGAATGATCTTTGCGAGGAGTACTCCTTAATTAGTGATTCCGGACCGTGCATTATGTTCTAATATCCATAGCATGTCCCATTTACGCAGCAAACCACATATAATAAGCCTACATTTTTTATTTTATTTTTGCGAAATAATAAATGCAATGAGGTTTACTTTTTCGTGGTGTCTTTTTATAAATGCCAAAATAGTTCAAACTACAACATTTGTGTTCTTCTCAACACCCAAATGCTGCATACAAAAGTGTAGGGGCAAAGACTACACTTTTTTGCCTATGAAAAAAAAAAGCAAACATTACAAAAAAATGTCTCTCTGAGTTTGTTTTTTCACAGCAAAAAACCGCTGCACTATGTCACTTGGGAATTTTGATAGATGCTTCTTCCACTAAAAGGAACATGTACAACACATGACAGAATTTTTTTAATACTTAGTATATTTTTTTGCTCAATATTTACACTGCACAATGCACTCTTGTGCACGCAGAGGCCGTAAGTAGGATATTTGCAGTATCCATACTACCATTAATTTGTGATTGCTACGAAAATAATTACAAACCATCGATATTAATTTTTTCGTGTGTAGACATACTGGATCTGCTAAAAACGATTTTGTTGGATAAATAATAAACAATTACACTAATTTACCGGCAAAATGTTGAGCACCCTACTTGCACTTCACCAGAACACTCCCACACGGGGCCCCTCGCGCTAATATAAAAACAAATTAAAAAATGATGTTGTCAAAGGGGAGCACATTAAGCACGGCATTATTCCTTCTGACCAACCCACAAACTTCAGTTGCGTTGCCCTAGACGGCATGCGTGTCCATCCCACGCGCTTCTTCTCAGCGACGACGCCTCGACACGTGCATGCCTTTCCCCTTTCTGCCCCTATCTCCACAAATGAGGCAACAAAAAAGAGCGCGAGACTGGAAAGTCTTTATACCCTGTGTGAACACCCTGGAACTATCTCGCCGCAGCTGGGCCTTTTTTCTCCAGGCACCCCCCACGTTAACTACATCTGGTGTGCCGCCCATCCAAATGAAACAACAAACAAACGGACCACATGAAACCCCGTCAACACCCCTTGGGCGTCAGTCACCAACGTAGGCTACAGGGCGTCTCTTGCCGTCACGTACACGCATTAACTGCACCTTTGTCCCCAGCTGCAACACCACGGAGGTTTCGCATCCCTAGGCGAACGAACGTAAGACGATACGGAGAGCGCGCGAGCTCGTCCATGCAAGTAATTTTCGAGCTACAAGCCTACAACCATGTGTTAGTTGCATGGGCTACCACGACCGACCAAGCCAGCTAAATGATGTGTAGCCCACGTGTCTTCCGTTGCTTGCCCGTGTAGGTCTTTTTTTCCACTGCTTTTTTCAGGAACCTGACCATATTGACGGTTTTCTGGGCAGTTTTTCTCCTGCTTTTCCCCAGCGTGGGTGTTTGCCTGTTTTCTCATCTTGTTTTTCATTCTTCGTTTTATTTCTATTTTTGTGTTTTAGTTCCTTTTTTCCTTTTTTCTTTCTTTTTGCATTTTTCGTTTTCTATCAAATTCGTGAACTTTTCACAAATCTGTGAACTTTTTCCAAATTTTTGTTATGATTTTTTTCAAATTCATGAACTTTTCTCAAATTCGTGAACATTTTTAAATTACAATTATTTTTCAAATCTTGTGTATTTTTTCAAATCCGTGAGCTTTTTCTCATTTTGCGGAACATTCCAAATTATAAACCTTTCCAAGTCATGAAAATTTTCAAATCCATGATTTGTTTTCCAAAATCAATGACAATTTTCAAATTCATGATTTTTTTTCCCAAAATCAGTGAAATTTTTTCCAATCCACAAACCTTTTTCAATATCTGTGAAATTTTTTAGAAAAATTGATGAACTTTTTTCAAATGCAATTTTTTTAATTGATGAACTTTTTTGAATTTGGCAAACAAATTCAAGCCCGTTAACTGAATCCACGAACCTTTTGCATTTTTTTAGTTTTTTTACTTGCGCTTTTTTAAAAAATCAATGGTTGACTGGTCAACCGTTAACCGAGCGAACCAAGTGCACCATGGCGAAGCCACTGTGTCGCCGTGTGAATGGGCCAGCCCATGGCTGCGGCGCGTGGGCGCCAAAACTCCTAACCGGCGCACAAGGCGCCGATTAGGAGGTCTCCGCGGCTTGCTCACATACACAATGTCTTTTTAGGTAGAGACGATGGGCTAAGCCGTGCGGCTAAGCAGAAGGATTAGTGATGACGTGGCCTCACAAGGGGGCAGGAAAAACAAATATTGGGGTCACCTATCTACCCATCTGATAATAATGCCTGCTATATCTGTCCTTTAATACTATGTCCACCGAATATTTGAAAACACCGTTTACAGTTCTTCCAACATCATATGGTATCCCAAATATATTTATCATCCATTTGGGACTTCTAGAAAGGGATAATGGAGACTCCAAAAAGTGCTACTCTGCCTCCCGCCGGCGCCGGCGTCGCTCCGTCCCGCCTCTGGTGGCTTTAGGGCCATGGACGTGGAGTGGATCTCGCTCCTTGCCGGTGGGAGGGCTCTGTTTTTAGATCTTTTTTCGAGCTTTGTTAGGGTTTGTGTCATGCTCAGGAAGGCGAGACGTCGACGGCTCCCTGAAGATGGAATAAAGGTCTTCCCGCCTAGTCCCCGTTCCGGTGATGCGTCCAGCATCATCGATGGGCATGTGGAGGTGTGTCTCCGGCGGATCTATCTTTGGTGGATTTGCTCGGATCTATTCGTCGTTCGTCTTCGTTCGTGTGTCTTCAGATTGGATCCTTTTGATCTACACTCTTCATCTGCGGCGGTTTCTCTTCTGGTGTGTTGGTTCTATGGGGCCTTAGCACGACGACTTCCCGACTGTCTAGTACAACAAGGTTTGCCCGGCTCCGGCGAGGGAGAGGCGATGACAGCGGCGCGCCTTCGGCTCGCTTCAGTGTTTGTAGTCGTCGCTAGGTGGTCTACGGATTTGATGTAATTTTTATTATTTCTATTGTTTGTTGTACTACCATGTTTGAAGATGAATATACTAGGAGATTTTTTTTTCGAGAAAAAGAGAAAGGGATAATGGAGGATTGGGATAAATCATAAAATAGATGATATAGATGGAGGATTTGGATAAATCATAAGATATACTGTATGATAGAGACATATTAATTACTGCTTTTCTTTGGAGTGTCACTAATAGCTGCTCATAAGGCTGGTCATAGTGGGAAGTAACTTAGACTAGTAACATGCATATGTTACTAGTCTATGTTACTACCTCTATAGTGGGTAGTAACATATATGTAGTGTCATGCATCACCTCATTTATTGCTTTGTAGACTCATTTTGCATTGGAAACCGCTATGTGATGGTAACATATTATGTTACTCTATTTGCCTCTCTCTTCATTAATTACCTGACACATCATTTTTTTTGCTTATGTGGCATGTATGTTACTATTTATGTTACTCCCACTATGACCAGCCTAAGAACCCAGGGAAAGGGGACTCAAGAACCACTGATTAAAATGGGTTTAAAGCCCACTGGTATAAATACCCGAGTAAAAAAGAATTTGAGCAATGTATAAATACCGGAGTAGGGAGTGGACCCATCAAACTAATTCGGTGGTCACGTACGCACATCGGTTGCAGGCCCAAGTAACTAGGTGTTTGCTAGAGTAGCATAGATTTCACTTAGGGGCTGTTTGGATGACTACCAATAGTTACCAAAAAATTGGCAAGTACTCCCTCCGTCTGAAAATAATTATCCTAAATTTGTTTTTCAAATGAATGTATTTAGCACTAACTTGATGCTAGATACATCCATTTGAGGAACAAATTTTTTCGGACGGAGGAAGTACTAATGGCTACGATCCAAACAGTCATGACTTGCCAATTTTTCGATCATACCCTGGAATTGGTCATGCCAAATACTCTCTCCGTTCCAAATTACTCGTCGTGGTTTGAACTAAAACCACGACGAGTAATTTGGAACGGAGGGAGTATTTGGTAGGGCTAAAACCACGACGAGTAATTTGAAACAAAGGAAGTATTTGGTAAGGCTAAAACCACGACGAGTAATTTGAAACGAAGGAAGTATTTGGTAGGGCTAAAACCATGACAAGTAATTTGAAACAAAGGGAGTATTTGGTAAGGCTAAAACCACGACGAGTAATTTGGAACGAAGGGAGTATTTGGTAGGGCAAGATTGGGCTCAATCCAAGGAGCCCCTTAGACGCTGACTGCGCGTCCATAGGATGAGGCCACTCGATGGCGCCGTCGCGCTCTACCTTCATCAGCGGGTCGGTGTTTATGACGCCACCCCACACATGACTTGTATCTGCGTCCAACCACTGCGACAAGTAGCAGCTAACCAGAGAAAGTTCATCTAACAAAAGCTAACCAGAGAAAGTTCCAGCTGTTCCGAAACTATCCGTGTCCAAGTCGCCTGAAGAGCAAGTAGTATAAACTGCAGGTTTCAGCAAGCTCAAGTAGGTAGTCAGTCTGCATGCATGCATGCATGCTACGACCATAATGGTGCCATGCAACCGCGGGAGATGACGCCGCGCCAACCTTGCCGGCTTCCTTCCCTAGCTAGGCATATATATAGAGTTAATCACAAGGCACTGTGTTGTGTGTTCTCATTTCTGCCACCGACGCCTCCCGTGATCGGGCAATGGCTCGCTCGCTTCCTCGCCGCCTCGCCCTCTTCTGCGTCTTGGCCTCCTGCATTGCGCTCGCGCTCGCGGCGGGCACCACCAGCCCGAGCCGGCGGGGCCTCGCCGTAGGCGACAGCCAGGACGGAGGGCCCAGCGACGTCGGGGTTGGCGGTGGACGCGGGTACGATGACAGCTTGATGCCCCGGCCGGCGCCGTCGTCCGAGCCGAGGGCGTGCCAGTTCGAGAACGAGCGGCTCTATAGGGCGTACCTGGTGATCCAGAAGTTCAGGAAGACGGTGATCTGCGACCCCAAGGGCGTCACCGCCAGCTGGGCCGGCACCGACCTCTGCGGCTCCTACAAGGGCTTCTTCTGCGGGCGGCCCATCAACGTCAGCGACCGGACCGTCGCGTCCGTCGACCTCAACGGCTTCAACCTGCGGTCCGACTCGCTGCAGGGCTTCGTGGACGGCCTGCCGGACCTGGCGCTGTTCCACGCCAACTCCAACAGCTTCGGCGGCGCCGTGCCCAACCTCCGGGGGCTGCAGTACTTCTACGAGCTGGACCTGAGCAACAACAAGCTGGCGCCGGCCCCGTTCCCGACGGACGTGCTGGGGCTCACCAACTGCACCTTCATCGACATCCGCTTCAACAGCTTCTTCGGCGAGCTCCCGGCGGGGCTCTTCAGCTCCTTCCCGGAGGTGGAGGCCATCTTCGTCAACAACAACCGCTTCTCCGGCCAGATCCCGGACAACCTCGGCGACTCGCCCGTCAACTACCTCGCCCTCGCCAACAACGACTTCACGGGGCCCATCCCCTCCTCCATCGGCCGCGCCGCCGGCACGCTCCAGGAGGTGCTCTTCCTCAACAACAGCCTCAGCGGCTGCCTGCCCTACGAGATCGGCCTGCTCGCCCGGACCACGGTCATCGACGCCGGCACCAACCGCCTCACCGGCACCATCCCGCTGTCGTACGCGTGCCTGCGGAGCGTGGAGCAGCTCAACCTGGCGGACAACCTGCTGTACGGCGTGGTGCACGACTCGCTCTGCCGGCTCGCCTACGACGGCCGCCTCGCCAACCTCACGCTCTCCGGCAACTACTTCACGTGGCTGGGGCCCTGCTGCTGGGACCTCATCAGGGAGGGGAAGCTCAACGTCGACCGCAACTGCATCCTCTGGGCGCCCAACCAGCGCTCCTTCCAGGAGTGCGCCCAGTTCTTCCACGACAACTGGACCAGGATGACGTGCCCCGTCAGCAAGTACGTGCCGTGCCACCCCGAGTGGTACGCCGTCGACGCCGCCTCGGCCAGGGAGGAGGCCGCGGCGGCGGAGGAGTACAAGTACCGGACCTACTCGGCGTTGCACCCGTAAGGGCCAGCCATCGCCATCCGGCAGCTCCACGTACGCGGCCGGTACACTTGTTAAAGAGGGCGAAAGCACCGCGCGTCTCGTGAGCTTACCCGCACGACGCAGCTGCTTGGTCGTTGCGAAGGCTGGTCTCTGTCCATATTGTTGTTGTTTGTACTTTTTGGTGTTCCCTTTCTCATCCACTATTACGGTCCGCTTAATTCAGGTGCTTGCATGCCCGGCATGTCTGGCTAGGTACGCACGTGGTGTCGTGGTCACAAGTGACTTTTTTTTCTTCCTCTCAACGAATCATAATGATGTAATAATTCAGATCAGTTTTTAGCGAGATGAAAGATTTTGTCATTTTCACTGATTAAGAAAATAGTTCAAGACAAAGGCCGCTTTGAGGCGGGAAATTATTAGTGGTGCTCATAGGGCATAAATTGCGCAAATGCTTAGCACCCGTGCGCCTGTAAGGAAACTTCCGCTTTGATCTTGTCACGATGACGATCGATGGGGTGAAGGTGTTGCAGATAACCCTTGTGTTGCGTTCCTTCCAAACTTCCCAAGAGATTGGCGCCTCTTTGATTCATAGGATTCTAAAAGCATGGGAATATAGAATTGGCATGACATGTCCATCTCAATCCTACAGGAGTTTGGTTTGTTTGATTGCATCATAGGAGAAACAAAAGATTCTTTTAAAGAGGTTTGAATGGATGCTAGAAATACTATGAAAAGTAGTACAAAGAAATCCTTAGAAAAAATTCCTATGGGATTCAATCCTGTGAATCAAACAACCAACATAAAGAAAACACCTAAGGGTTTTAATCCTCCAAAGTTCCTACGAAAATCCTTTGAATCATCAACAAAAGCAAGCACCTTACCATGTTAAGATATTCTGAGAACGGTGCCGGACCACCAGTCCCTAACCGAGCCTAGCCGATGGAGTCCTGGACTACGGGGTACCCACGATGTCATCTCCTATCCAGGAGTGCTGGGCGAGGACCCCCACGGCGGTTAATTACTGGGCCTCTTCAGGCAGCCAATGACGTATAAAGGAGGATTTCACAAGACTTGGCACACAACACGAGGACTAATCTAAATCATAGGCCTCCGGTACACTATATAAAGCGAGGCGAGGCTAGTCAACAGAACATATTTTTTTAGATAAGAGACATTCATGTACAATCGAGGTAAATCATCATGTACATCGTACCCCAGCAGGACGTTAGGATTTACCACTTCCAGCAGGCCCGAACCTGGGTAAAACATCACTTCCCTCTTTGTCCTTTTACCATCTAGCCAAGATCACCAGCTCGAGACCCCTACCGAGATCCTCCGGATTCAACCCCGACATTAGTGACCCATACAGGTCCCTCTAGTACTCACCGTGGTGCGATGAGAACTCAAATATCAACCGAGATCATTGGCGACCCATACAGGTCCCTCTAGTACTCACCGTGGCCCATATAGCTCCAGCGTGATCTACGCCCCGGAACGGATCTTCGTCGCCAACTCGGCTGGTCACCTCGGCAGGCCGAGGACTATGCTCATGTCGTATCTATAAGAGATCGATGGGCATCTCCATCAACATAAACTTCAATATCAACCAAGATCATGGAAAAAATCATCCATGGAGCCTCGGGGCTCAACGTCAACATTGCCCTCATGCGGTTTCTGGACAACGGATTTGTTTCGGCTCTCCCCGCCTTCTCGAGCATCGCTTTGACGATTGCTTTGGTGAAATTGTGTGGAACTGAGCCTACAACGACCCTGCAAAATTTCATCGCGTTCCGATGGAGGAATCTCCGACAATTGCTGATATACCGAGGCCCCGTTGGATCTAAACAGGAATCTGCACGAGTTTGGGCCGAAGAGATACAAAGAGATACAAAAAATTGGATTTTGTAAAGTGAAACTAGTGCCACTAGAATTATCGTGAGAAATATTTAAAAAAAATAAGATGTCATAATGTCCATCACGTATCTATTTACAAGTGTTTGTGTATAACCCCTTTGTGGGTGTATTATCTTGATGCGACGTTTGAGCCACAAAATTCCCCTTTATCTGGAAACTAAGGGCATAAGTAGATTTCTGCTACTCACACTAATAGTTTTTTTTAATTAACAGAATCCCCTTGTGATGAGACCTGCTGGACTTAAGTTTCCTCTTCAGCAGGAGAGCATCAAGTGGATATATCTCCTGTAATTTGTCGATCGGCGATCAGTGTTCTCTAGCCAGAAACGGAGCATTTTGCTCCAACATGATTTGCCTTTTCATGAAGAGGGCGTAGAGAAGCTCATTCCAGACATCAGGGACTCCAGGCAGGCACCAGTGGCTGCAATCCTCTACCTCTTTGATTTCTGATGTCTTGTTCATATGGGCTTGCCTTGAACTCAAAGGACTTCTGAACACTGAGAGGTGGCCGTCTTTTCGTTGGGCCGTCATCCGGGTCACGTTCAGTATATCCAACACTGGCAGCTTGGGCCTGTGATGGCTCCCTAGAACATCGCTCACGGGCTTCAGCATGTCGGCCCATTGCTCCAGCGATTTGAACGGTGTCATGTCTGGAAGTGTTTCTTGCTGACAAAACCCTCCAGAATTCCAGTCACCACCGCTGCAGAAAAATTAACAGTGGTCGATCATGGAGAGTGTGGATCGTTTTGCAATTTATTCAAGCACCACCACGAACAACTTATTAACACTAGACTAGCTATGTTTATTGTCAAAGGAAAACGAAAACTAGCAGTCTTGCTAGGGTACAGACCTGAAGTGCGTAGGAGAATAGGTTCGGAAGATGGCCTGGGTCTTGTTTGCATTAACATTTTTCTGAAGCCAGTCGAACAGTGTTTTTATTGATCTTCTGTAAGCATCGCTGACGCTCATATCCATCTTCACCTCATTCCCTTCTTGGAAATACGCACCCCTGGTGTATAAATGTAAACCTGGTTTCAGAAAGATGATGGGTGCAATTATGATGAACTAACAATTCTGATTAACAAAAGCAGAGTTACAAAGAAATGTTTATCAGTCGGCACAAAAAACACAGGTGAGCCATAATGAGTCTTCCTCGCAAGAAAAAGAAAAGAAATTAATAACAGAATGAGCCTGTGGTATGTTCTTGTCAACGTGATAGATACAGTGAAACTAATCAGGACACTATTAAATTGATCTTGATCACACGGAGATGGTTATTTCTCTAGGCATACTAAACAAGAAAACAGCTACAAGTACATAGAAAGGGCCAGATGAGAGTGTCGCTAACAACTAATTTAAATGAACAAAGAATATAAGTTTCAGTAAACAGGGAAAATCTATTAATAATCCAACATTATATACACGCTAACTTGCTCACCATCCAATTGTTTTGTCTTTTGTCCACCAATGCCCAGAGTTGAAGATTAACAGATCAGCATCCCTCCACTTATGCCGGCCAGACATCCAATCCATGGAATCCACCCTGACCGTACTCTTAACAAACTTGGGGGCTCCAACCGGTCCATGACCTTGCGGGACTAGAAAAGGGGACCTGTAATACTCGACGGTGCAATTGTAGTCTTTAAACTTGAATATAAAGAATCCATCATGCTTTGTGATGGGTCTGCCATTGATCTCATAGATGGAGCTCTTGTCTGGAACAGCAGTAGAGAGCATACAAAGCAGAGACTCCCATTGGTTCCTTCCAATCGAATCGCCAACGAATACTACTCTTTTGTTTCGTAGCCTCTCTAGCATACCCTTAGCATCAAACCTAAGAAATCACAGAAATATAGATTATGACATAGAAAATGACGTAAGTTGTGCTAGAATACTTGAATAAAGTGTGGATATTCAGATAATCCCTAGGCACAAAACCACAAACATCAGATATTCAGATAGACATGGTTATATTGGCAGTGACAGGAAGCCCATTTGCTATTCTAAAACAAAGGGAAGCACCGTTGCTCAAAGGTGATCTTCTCAGTAATAATTAGTGCTAGAATTCATTTCTATAAAAAATTAGTGGTAACAATTCGAGTAGATTTAACTTATCAACATCAACCGACTATAAACCTTTCAGTTTCAATACAGAGTTGCTTCGGCACAAACTTACGACCGAATCAATTTGATTTTATTTGGCCTGGTGCGTAACTAAATGAGTAAGTAAAACTGTAAAATGTCTCAAAAAAACAGTAAAACTGTAAAAGACGACACACGAGAAAAGGGGTCAACCAACCGACCTGGGGAGATCGCAGCACGACGGCTGCCACCGCCATCTGGTGTAGGAGGCGTCGGGGCGGCCGTTCTCCGAGCACCGGAACCCGCCGTCCAGGAACGGGCAGTCCTTGGACTCATAGAGCGGGTAGCTGTCGTCCCGCACCCACTCCCCGTCGAAGAAGTCGCACTCCCGCGCCACCGCACCGGGCGCCGACGCGGAGGCCCCGCAGCCCCAGAGCTTCCTGGGCGCCGACAGGGCGGACCCGACGGCCGTCGAGCAGCGGGGCGACGCGGGGCAGGCGAGCAGCAGCAGCGCGGCGGCGGCGGAGACCGCCGTCGCGGCGAGGACCAGCGCCATCCCGGCCTTCTCCAGCGGCCTCGTGGCGGCCAGCCGCGCCAGCCGCTTCACCGACGGCCCTAGCATGCCGCCGCGCCCGGCCGGCGCTTAATTCGCTTCCTGGTCGAGGTCGTCGGCGATCGAGCAGCGGGCTAGCTTTCGCAAGCGTATGCCTGTGAGAACAGACATGGAGGATGCAGCGGGGGAAGGTTGGGTTGTGATCGGGACGGGAATCGAGCATACGTGTCCCCGACTCGCTTCGATCGACAAGCGATGCGTGTGATCATCGTTCGAGGCCCATGTGTCGCGTACGCGCCGCGATCGTGGGGCCCTCCTGAAAAAGGCGTCGTTGATCAGCCCTTAAAGCGTGATTTTGAGGATTTCGAGTAAAAATCATCTACATCTCAAAGACAAAAGAGAGTAAAATCCACTGCTTTGACATTCTTGATTGCGATTACCTCATTTAACCAAATTTGTCCCATTTTTTTTACTTTTTTGTATTTATTATCATCGCCTCCGATGGCAAGCCAACTCCAATGGTAGACCGCAAACAGACGGACGTTTTGTCCGGTTTGCATCCGTTTGCATTGGCAAAACGGACGGTCATGTCCGGTTTGACAATCCATTTCGCAGATGCACCCAACGCACGGCGCGTTTGGCAAAAAACGTCTGCTTCAAATATAAACAAAAGACATAAAAAGCAATTTAAACGCACAGTCGAACTGTCAACATGCATTAAAATTAAAACATAAAAAAGGACCTTAAACCAAATGAAACCCTAGGTCGGCTGTCTCTGTCGTCCTCACTGCATGTCGTTGTCGCCTTCTTCCTCGCCCGCGCTGAGGTCGATGAAGGGAGGCGACTACCACAAGTGGGCTGGTGGCGCCGGCAGCTGCACTACATGGGGGGGCGAGGGCGGGTGGGGCGGTGAGCATGTGTTGGCCCCAACCCACACAGCCAGCGCTGACACCAGCTTCGGGGTGCATGGCAGGGTTGTAGTCCACGACCAGCGCTGGCCTTCCGCCTTCGGGTTTCATCGAGACTCCGCGTCTTTCGGCTCCTCCAATCCCTCGAGCTCCGTGATATGGCAAGGTCGTCGGCGGCCGACAGTGCCATCTGACCTCGAGGTTGTCCCACTGCTCCCTCTGGGACTCCTCGAGCACCCGCCGCACTAGCGCCCCTCCTCCTCTTCGACCGTCATCAGTTGATGCGGCGGTGGCGGTGACAGCGAGGGCTGGGAGCATGCGCCGGTGGTGTGCCCTGCGCACAGCCGGCAAAGTAGGTCTGTTGCCAAGTAATAGATGAAAGTAAAAGTGCAAGTAAATGAGAATTGAAAGTAAAAGTGCAAGAAATGAGAGTTTGAAGGTTTGCGTATGCAGGAAATTGGACCGGGTTTTATAGGTTCGTTAGCAACGTCTCTTATAAATGTGACGACCTTGCATAATAAACATAAACATGTGAAACTAAACAACCATACAATCATAACATGCTAGTTTCATAAACTGAGATCATATTATATGCCGGTATGTTCGTAAATCCTCTAGACAGACACACGTCAAAATGTATGCTCCCACGTGCACATTATGAGTTTAAGTGATAAAAAATAGCATTGCATGGAGCATGATGACCCATATTATGTTTTATTCCATCTATTTCATTAGCCTAGATTGACTGTTATCTTTTTTTCTTGAGAAATTTGAAAAATACAAAAATGTTTTACCTTTTTTTATCATGCTTTGTTTGTTTCTACTAAAAACACTAAAATGTTCTTATTTTGGTTCTTAATTGTGTGTTATCAACTTAGAAAAGTAAAAAACATTTTCTTGTTCCTTTTTTTACTTTTTTGTTTGCTGTCTTAAAAAATTCAGAAAATCACAAAAAAATGAAGTTTCCAGAAAATATTAAAATGATTTTGCGCTGCTTTGTGCTATACATGATATTTGTTTATTGTTTTAAGGATTGGCATTTCCAGGGTTTGTCTTTGAGATACAAGTGGTAAGTAAGAAAATATAATAAGTTGTTAGTTGCTGACCTTCTAACCACTTGGCGTCAGAGTTGATCCAATTAGCATATAGTAGCTGGTTTTTCTTTTCGGTGAGTTGTTTGTCTTTTAGTACAACTACACAAAATTCAAGGCGGGAAACGGAAAGAAATTGCACCAAAAAATTGATACTCCCACCGTTCACAAATACGAATACAAGATGTTTTAAATATTTTATTAATATCCACTAAATATAGATTAAAATGATTGAACAATCACACTAAAACGTGTTTATATACATTTGATTAAGAAAAAATTACGCCGCGTCTAGATCATCTTTTATTTATAACTGAGAGAGTATACCAAATTTAAAACCAGCAGGTACCCACGCCTGCGGCCTGCCTCAGGCCGTCCAGCCGAACCCTAGCAACACCGCCGCCGCTATTGCCCCCAGGCCAGGCGGCACCGCCACTCCCGCGCCTCCCTCCTCTATGGCACGTCCTGCTCCGCCTCCGCCGTCCTCTCCGTCGGCGGTTATGGTGCCGCACTCTTCCTCTCTCCCGCCGGCGAGGGCGCCGCGTCCTAAACTCCGAGGTGCGATTTTTCCTCTTAGAAATCTAGTTGAAAAGTCTGCATTTTATATTATCTGAAACTCAAAGCTTGTTAAATTCGAGCTGAAAGTTGGGGAATTCTGATTCCACCCGTCATGGCTACCACCCATGCGCATTGTACAAACTGTACAAAGCTCTGAACTCTTCAAGAGGTCAATATTATATGATACGTATACTAAAAACACGGTACCTCAGATGCTTAAGAGTACTGACGCTGCACTTGTTTCAACTTTCAACCCTTATTTAGAACTATACGGCTTCGCATCAGGCTGTACCATTGCTTGAATGGTTCCAAACAAAGTGTAAAAGCGACAAAGAATGGGGATACCTGCTAAGTGTGCATACAAGACTGAATTTGCTAAAAACAAAGTAGGGCGGCCGGCGATTCAGCACTAGAGCATATTTTTCAAAGCAACTAATGCTGTCAAGTGTCAACGTGTGCGCGACAATTAGATATGTTTAATGCTGCGTAACGCTAACGCCGTCTCTATTGCTACTTAATCCCTCTCAGAAGGGCAAACTACAGCACTCATCTCCACCTAAACCAATATTAGACATGGTCCTGTCTCCTGTGATATGCTATGCTTCTGAATACTAGAGGTAGGTGCACTGCTTCTTCTATCTATGAATATTTCATGCACTTCCTTTCATACATCGTACTTTCCGCTTCATTCAGATGTTTTACATGTGAATCAGGCGCACTTAAACTCCGGTTTTGCATCACGAAATAGTGAGCGAGCGACAAAGCTATGTCATGAAGCTCTTCGTGCTCATAGTATGGGCACTGTTGCTATTGTCTCATGGATCTGGAAGCGTCATTTGCGCCGTCCTCCATGGGAATGATATAGATATGCTGTCGCTTCTTGATTTCAAGCGCGCAATCACCGACGACCCAAAAGGGCTCTTGAGCTCATGGAACACCAGTGTTCACTTCTGCAACTGGCAGGGTGTGAAGTGCAGCATCATCACAGAACATGAGCGTGTTGCAGAGCTGGACCTGTCGGAGCAGAGTTTTGTCGGGGAAATCTCTCCTTCCCTTGGAAACATGTCATATCTTACTTATCTTAACCTTTCCAGAAGCAAGTTCTCTGGTCAGATACCACATCTTGGCCGGCTGCAAGAGCTGGAGTTTCTTGACCTGAGTCACAACTCGCTACAAGGGATTATTCCAGTGACGCTCACAAACTGCTCCAACTTGAGGGTGTTAGACCTCTCAAGAAACTTATTGGTGGGTGAAATTCCCGCAGAAATATCCCTACTCTCCAATCTGACACGCTTGTGGCTTTCTTATAATGATCTTACCGGGGTCATTCCACCAGGCCTTGGCAATATCACTTCTCTAGAACATATTATTCTGATGTATAACCGGTTAGAGGGAGGCATTCCTGATGAGTTTGGGAAATTGTCCAAGATGTCAAACTTGCTCCTTGGCGAGAACAAGCTATCAGGTAGAGTCCCAGAGGCCATTTTTAATCTGTCTCTGCTAAACCAAATGGCGCTGGAGTTGAATATGCTAGTTGGTACTCTACCATCTAACATGGGTGATGCTCTCCCTAACCTCCGACTTCTTACATTGGGTGGTAACATGCTGGAAGGTCTTATCCCAGACTCATTAGGCAATGCATCCGAGCTACAACTGATAAACTTAGCATATAATCATGGGTTTAGAGGACGAGTCCCACCTTCTCTTGGTAAACTCCCGAAGCTCAGTAAGCTAGGTCTTGACACAAACAGTCTTGAAGCAAATGACAGTTGGGGCTGGGAATTCTTGGATGCATTGAGCAACTGCACTTCTCTAGAGATGCTTTCACTCTATGCAAATCGGCTACAAGGAAACTTGCCAAATTCTGTTGGCAACCTTTCGTCTAATGTTAACAACCTCGTGTTTGGTAGGAATATGCTATATGGATTAGTTCCGTCAAGCATAGGAAATCTCCATAGACTAACTAAGCTAGGACTGGAGGAGAACAGTTTGACTGGTCCGATTGATGGATGGGTTGGAAATCTTGCTAATTTGCAAGGTTTATATCTTCAACAGAACAATTTCACCCGGCAGATTCCAACTTCCATTGGCAATAACTCCAAGCTGTCAGAACTCTTTCTGGCAAATAATAAATTCCACGGTCCCATTCCATCAAGTTTCGAAAACCTTCAGCAACTCTTGTATTTAGACCTCAGCTATAACAATCTTCAAGAAAATATACCAAAAGAGGTTTTTAGTGTAGCCACAATTGCCCAATGTGCGTTATCCCACAACAGTCTAGAAGGCCAAATTCCTCACATCAGTAATCTTCAACAACTCAACTATCTAGATCTTTCATCCAACAAGCTTACTGGGGAAATTCCACCTACTTTGCGCACATGCCAGCAATTGCAAGCCATCAAAATGGACCGGAACTTTCTCTCGGGAAGCATTCCCATATTTCTAGGCAGTCTGAACAGCTTGATCGAGCTCAACCTTTCACATAACAATCTCTCAGGCTCTATCCCAATTGCTCTAAGCAAACTGCAACTTCTCACCCAGTTGGATCTATCCGACAATCATCTTGAAGGAGAAGTACCAGTAGAAGGAATATTCAAAAATACAACAGCCATTTCCCTTAAAGGCAATTGGCGGCTTTGTGGAGGTGTACTGGACCTACATATGCCTTCATGCCCCGCTGCTTCTCAGAGAAGATCTAGATGGCAATACTATTTGGTCAGAGTATTGGTCCCTATATTAGGCATCTTGTTACTCATATTAGTAGTCTGCTTAACCCTTCTCAGAAAGAGGATGCTGAGGATGCAGTTATCGTTGCCTTCTTCCGATGAGCAATTCCCTAAAGTATCTTATAAGGATCTAGCACAGGCTACTGAGAACTTCACAGTATCTAACTTGATTGGGAGAGGAAGTTGTGGTTCAGTGTACAGAGCAAAGCTAAACCAAAAACAGATGGTTGTGGCAGTGAAAGTTTTTGACCTTGACATGCAAGGCGCGGATAAAAGTTTCATCTCAGAATGTAAAGCGCTGAGAAACATTCGGCACCGGAATCTTCTTCCAATTCTGACTGCATGCTCAACAATTGATAATCGAGGCAGGGATTTCAAAGCTCTAGTCTACGGGTTCATGCCCAATGGCAACCTGGACACTTGGCTGCACCCCACAGGAGATGGAAAAGCCCCAAAGCAACTGGACCTTTCTCAAAGAATGAAAATAGCTGTTGATATAGCCGATGCATTGCAATATATACACCATGACTGTGAGAGCCCTATTGTTCACTGTGACTTGAAGCCCAGCAACATCCTCCTAGATTATGACATGACAGCTCGTTTAGGGGACTTTGGCATCGCAAGGTTCTACATCAAATCCAAGTCAGCAGCAGCTGGAGGTTCGAGTTCAATGGGTACAATAACTCTGAAGGGCACGATTGGATATATTGCTCCAGGTAACAATACGTTTCTTTCCTGCTGTAAATATTCCTGCGTGCAACGAAGCGGTTGTTTACATGAACTTATGTTATTAAACGTTTTACATGGTATTCAGAGTATGCGGGAGGCAGCTACCTATCGACGTCTGGAGACGTGTACAGTTTCGGGATAGTGCTGCTGGAGATGCTGACAGGAAGAAGGCCGACCGACCCTATGTTCTGCGAGGGGCTTAGCATCGTGAACTTTGTCAGGAGGAACTTTCCGGATCAGATACTTGATATCCTTGACGCCTCTCTCCGAAAAGAATGCCAAGACTGCTCTCAGGATAATCTGGAAGGAGAAAACGAAGTCCACCGGTGCTTGCTGTCCTTGCTGAAAGTGGCACTTTCTTGCGCGAGCCAGGATCCTAATGAGCGAATGAACATGAGAGAAGTAGCTACTGAATTGCACGCGATAGACGTGTTGTATGTGTCTTGAAGTGGATGCTATGTACTAGAGCTGTATCATGCATACATACCAGCTGATACGAAGCGTGTAGCTAGAGCTGTATCATACATTCATACCAGTGGTCGTGTAGAACTTTTGTACTCTAGAAAATTATTTGTTGGGCCGCGACTTTGCTCCTAGCCTTTGATTTGCTCATCTTTTGCAAAGCACGAATCAGCCTTTGTGTTTTTTATAATTGTTATTAAAAGATGGTATGCATGTTCCTTCAAGATTGCCCTGACATCATCTAAAAAAAAAGATTGCCCTGACATTTGGCTTTTTGCCTGATAAGGTGAATGCAGAAAACATTATATTGTTGTCAGGCTACTCCAGGGTTGCCTGGAGTGCACAACATTTGCACATGTTGGGTCCACTACCAAGTTGATAGTAGTATGATGAGCTTTATGCTCTGAATTAGGCATGGCACTAGAGCATATGCATCGATGCTGCTCTTTTTTTTAAATCTATTCTGTTTTTTAGGGGAGAGCATCGATGCTGCTCACTGGAAGAATTGAATTGTTGGTATCAAAAGGAAAGAAGATCCGTCTGGGGTGCGTCCATGGCGTGAGAAAGAAAGCCTTCTGGCTCCAACGCTGCACGCCAGGGGCCGAGGATGGATCCTGATGAGTAGAGTGGAAGCATCATACGGATCATAGTGTCGTTATCTTCTCTTCAAAAGAAAATACGGAGATTGGCGCATCCGCGCATGTTGCTGAATGCTGATCTACTACGTCCAGATAAGAAAAGAGTTATGTATTCCCACATGTAACTGAGACGTGGAAGGACAGAAAACTTGCGGCTTCCTTCCACGTGTGGAAAACCTTAGAATCAGCCTTAAACAAGACTAGGATTTGACCTTGTAAAGCTCAATTGAATAATTCTCCCTAGTCGCTCAAATTAAAATGTGTACAGTCATAAAATGTGCAGATGCAGAAAATTTGGAGCATTCCAAATAGCGTCTCATTCCACGACCATGAGAGCGTCCAAACCCCTCAAAATGTCCCAAGAACAGACGCTTAATACAATGCATTTCCTTATTTTTGTCACAAAAATGCTTGTCCCACCAGAATCAGGTATATTAACAGGATGCAAGTTCTTCCTTGACAAGAGAAGCAACCAATCAATCAATCAATCAAAACTGTAACGCAAGCCAAGAAAAAAAGAAAAAAAAATTGTCGAACTGTAATCCAAAATCCACCTGCTGGAGGCTGGAGCTGGAGCTGGAGCTGGAGCTAAAGGCTAGGCCGGCGGGCGATAGTAGCTGTAGGCGCTGTAGAAGGTCTGCATCATGGTGAGCAGCAGGAGGAAGACGCCGGCGACGACGGAGACGATGGCCCACGGGTTGGTGAAGTAGTTGTGCTGCAGGCTGGCCACCCAGGTGCTCCACTTGTGGTCGTAGTAGCGGTTCACCTGGTCCGACAGCCCGGAGAGGTAGCTGTCGTTGATGTCGAACACCACCTCCAGGCACAGCCGGTTGAACAGCTCCGCCACCTCGCCGTCGCTGCCCAGCCAGTGCTCGATGATGCCCCGGTCGTGCAGGTACTTGACGTCCTCCGCCGAGTTTATCAGGTTGTCCATGAAGATGGCGTAGGAGGTGATGTTGTTGCCGCCCGGCGTCGCGATGTCCATGTGGCACTGCTCGAACGCGATCAGGTTCAGGAACAGCGCCTTGGTGCCGTCGTGGATCAGGATCCGCGGGATGTGGAGCACGCCGTTGTCGAACCGGATGTCCCAGAACCGGTCCGTGTTGCGCCGCCGCCGGCACCGGATGCCGGCTTCACGGAGCTCTGACACGCAGTGCACGAACTGCTGCCGCCGCTTGTCGGCCACGCGCCGCAGCCCGGACCATTTCTTGAGCCACAGCCGCGCCGCCGGCGGCGGGGTGGGCTGCATCCCCGCGCGGAGGAGGCTGCGCCGGAACACGTCCAGGCAGTGCAGCATCGGGTTCGACAGCGGGTCGAACGCCGCCGCGGCCGCCGCGTCGGCGTCCACGGAGGATTCAAGCTTGAACCGGTCCTTCCGGTGCAGCGGCGTGTCCGTCGGCATCAGCGGGTCGAAGAACCGCACGGCGAGGCTGGCCACGGCCCCCGTCTGCTCCGGGTGGCCCAGCTGGATCCCGAGCAGCAGGTCCAGCACGAACAGCGGTATCTGGTTCTCCAGCAGGATCATGTCGCTGCGGATGGCGTGCATGGCGCCGCGCATGGCGAAGACGGGGTCGTGCCGCGAGTAGCCCAGGTCGTCCACGAACCCCTTGGCGCCGTCCAGCGCGCCGCGGAACAGCTCCAGCACGAAGGTCCCGTCCAGCACGAGGCACTGGGCGAAGTCGTTGCTCGGCATCCAGGCGACGCGGCCGTCGTAGCACGACCGCACCCGCTCCTCCATGGGCCGCAGCGCGTCGAGGTAGGCGGTGACGTCGTGGCCCGTGCGCTTGAGCACGTGGTGCAGCGCGCGCCACTTGTGGCGCTCCATCTCACGCAGCCGCCGCTTGCCGGCGTGGAGCGGGCCGATGGACACCACCTGCGGCATGTAGGCGCGCTCGTCGCCCTCCCGGAGCGACTTGGGCACGCGGTACACGGAGAGCCGCGCCCACGGGCACGCCGCCTCCTCCGCGCGCGCCTGCGCCAGCTTCCCGCGGATGGTCACCACCCATTCCGGGTCCTGCGGCTTGGGGCTGTGCGCCGGCGACGACTGCGCCGGGACCGCGGCCTTCTGGTCCGGATCTTGGCGCGTCAATGTCTCTGCTGCCCCCGGCGTGCCGTTGGCGACGAGCAGGCTGCGGGGGAGCGCCTGCCAGTGCGAGGACGGGGACGGGGACTTCTTGAGGTTGGCGTCGACGGTCTCCTTGAGCTTGAGCGTGATGAGGTACCAGCTCAGGACGTCCTTGTTGAAGACGGCGACCATTGGTGAAAGCTTGGCTTCTTGGCTGGCCGGCTGCTGGGTCTCACTGGGCCGGTTATGGACAGATCAAGGAGTGCAAGCAACGTGCAGGATGATGATCTATCTTTTTAGCTCGAAAATTTAATCGCAGATAATGATTGATGAGTGGATCTATCTGTGTTGCTTGTTCGTGCTGTGCTAACATTATTGGAATTTCTTGTATAAAAAAGGAGTTTGCTGCCGAGTACTCCTTCCTAGTGGAGTACTTTGGTGCCGCCTTGGCGGTAGCCTGCTCATATATCCTTCTGATTTTGCGTCCTCGTGGCCCATGCTTCAGCTGGCGGCTCTGACAGCGTAGCGTATGCCTCAACCCCTTGATGCTCCGACGTTTCCATCCAAATAACGGATATGTTTAACTAATACACCATGTCATGTTTGACAAGCTCTTGACGGTGAGCCTACGGATGATCATTTGTTGTTTGTTATTGCTGCTTGTCAACGGTGCACCAATGAAATGGTCGGCTTGATGGGCGATTTGCTAGTGGAGGCTAGTGGGCGACATAGAGCTCAGGTTAGCAGATGCTTGGTTGAGGGCCAAAAGTTGGCTAGCCACCCGGCACAAGACGGGCATCAGCTCCTGCCACCTCATAACGTGAAAAGAAAGAAGTTTTGTGTCACATTTCGCGGATGGGGGGAGCATAAAGCCGGCGACGGCGAGGAGTGTGGTTGCACACGACAGATTTGTGATTCCTAGCCGTTGTCCATCGTGGACGCGGGAGTGACGGGGTAGTGGAGCGCACGCACGAACCCCACCCCAAAGCTGAAGAAACCGCAGACCACTGACCACTCCGAGCCCATTACCGGCGTGGCAAGGCCCACCGCGTGTGGAGATTAAAGACTGAATAGTCACTGCAAGGAAGTTGATCATGGACTGTGGTGGCCGGAGCCTGCGGCAATAACTTGGCACGATGACGACCAGCCTGAGTCTCTCTCAGGGGCGGACCCAGGATAAAAATGACCCGGGGTCCCATGTCTATCACGTATATTTGAATATGACGTACTAATATATCTAAAAGTAACAGTTAACAATACAATATACATAGAATACGATATAACCGTGAATGTGCTTACCGAGGATCCAAAATAAAGGGTTTCACTTGAAATATTAATTGATAGTAGGAAATTGAATATTAAAGGAAAATCAGAGTGTCCAAAATCTGAATAAAGTATAACCGCCGACAAGAAAATGCAACACTAGATCCTGATTGCCTACAAGTAAAAAAGAAACAAAACCACTTAGTAACATATTAATTACAGTTGCGTAATAATAAGTAAGTTAAAACCATTACCTTCCTAAAATGGTTTCCGACGTTTTTTCATGGCTTCAAAGCGATCAATTACCGCATCATTAGTAACCTTCCTCATTTCGCTTTTCTTCACATAACAAATAAGGTTGTACTTCAAGGCATCGTCACCAAGACGATTGCGCAAATATGTCTTCACAATTCTCATAGCTGAAAAAGATCTCTCAACTGTAGCAGTGGCAATAGGCAATACTAGTGCTAGCTTCAAAAGTCGATAAACCAAGGGATAGACAATATGTTTTCTTGTCTCCACCATTTTTTGAGAGAGCTCACAAATATTACTTAATCTAGAGAAGCGATCATCTGCTCGGACATCAGCAATGTAAAGATGAAGGTGATGCCTAAGGTCCCTGAGTTCTCCATCATCAAAATCTTTTGGATAAAGTTTAGCTAGACTCATCAAATGCTCTAAGTTGAAATCATGAAATGATTCATTTGGGCTCAAAGCCGCTGAGCAAACAAGTAGTTCAGAATTTTTCTCATTGAAGCGATGATCAAGTTCTTGAAGCAGCCAATCAATAACATCATTAAAACAATCCACTTCATAATGATGCCTATTAGTGATACCTGTTTTTTGCCGTGGCTTCTTTGGGTTCACATATTGGTCTTCCATATGCAACTTGGAAATGTCATGCTTGTCACAAAAGACATATGCTTCATGTAGGCAAGATTCCCATCCATTTCTCCTTAGATCATTCAAGGAGGCTTTGGTTGAATTCACACAATTAATAGCATTCACAATGTCCTGATTCTTCCGTTGTAGAGCCAATGATAATGTATTTGTGATTATCAATATAGTGGACATAAGCTGTAAGTAGAACACAAAATCAAAAGACTGAAAATAAACAAGAAGACCACATGCCAGCCTTCTATTTGTGTCATCTCTGTCTTCTTCTTCCACATATTCTAGCACTTTGACAACTGTAGGGAACATATCAATCAGACTCTTAAGTGTCTTGTAGTGAGAACTCCATCGAGTGTCTCCAGGTCTTTGAAGAGCTAGTTCTTGATTTAATCCTGTCCCACTTTTTAGCAGTCCACAACCTAAAGCTTCACACACTTGTTCTTTATGTTTGTCTTGAATCATGTCCTTTCTCTTTGAGGATCTAGAGACCACATTCAACAAGACTGAGATCATATCAAAAAAATTACCAATGCATTTGTGCTTCCGAACAACAGCCACAACAACTAACTGAAGCTGATGGGCAAAATAGTGAACATAATATGCTGTGCTATTCTCTCTCATGATTAAGGATTGTAAGCCATTAAACTCACCTCGCATATTGCTCGCACCGTCATATCATTGCCCTCTAACTTGCTTGAAACTTAATTTATATTCTGCAAATAAATCATCAATGGCAGACTTGAGATACTTGGAAGTTGTCTCCTTCACATGAGTAAGGCCAACTAATGTCTCTATGGCACTTCCACATTTACCAACATACCGCAATACCACCGCCATTTGCTCTTTACCAGCCACATCCCTTGATTCATCAACTAGCAAAGAAAATACATCATTCCCAATTTCCCGAAGAACAGAATGCAATATCTCCTTTGCAAAACATTCAACTATGTCCTTCTGAATCTTTGAAGAAGTCAACTGATTATTACCTGGAGCATTATGGGCCACAACTTTTCTTACCTCCGGATTCTGCTCTGCTGTGTAAGCATGCAATTCCTTGAAATTGCCTTTATTGAGAGACTCGTCAGACTCATCGTGGCCACGGAAAGGCAACCCTTGCTTCAGTAACACTCTAGTAACATCAATTGAGGCATTTAGTCGAGTATAATAAGCATTCCTCTCAACATTACTTTGGTTGTTTAGAGCAACATAGATGTGTTGCTTTTGTTTCAGCAAAGCATCACAATCTCTTTTTGCTTGGTTGTGAGCACTATTGATGTCTCCTACATGCTCCTTTAATCTATATGTTTTATTCCAACTTGACCAACCATTTGCAACAAATGCATCATAACCGGATTCTTTCTTCTTGTGCGGTCTAAACAAGAAACAACAAAAACAATATGCTTTTCGTTTGGACTCACTATACTCAAGCCAGCTCCCAAACTCATCAAACCATTCCCGAACGAACCTTCTATCTTTACCACATATTTCTGTCACTTCAAAATCAGCAGTACGAGGTTGACAAGGGCCATTGGCCAAATACTTCCTTCTTACCATATCTCTCTGATTGGGATGGTACTCATCTATGCTTCTCCTTTTACCTGGATCAAACTGAATTTCTTCTTCCCAATTGATCTCTTCAACTTGAGATGAATTCCTTGTAGTATTGGCAGAACTAGGTTCATGTGTGGAGGCATCATTTTGTCCATGTGGTGATGGCGGGGCTGGAACATCAGCCTGTTCATGTGGTGATGCATCAATTTGTCCATCCGATGGTGGCGGAACTGAGCCATCGTTCTGATTATGTTCGTGTGACGGACCAACATTTTCATCTTGCACTGAGGTTCTCCTCTTTTTTAGAAACCTTTCCATAAACTGAGCTTCTCCTGAAATTTGCAATTTATTCAGATAATTAAAATTTGCATGAAAGAAAAGAACTATGAATCTATGAATCATGTACACGTACATAATACTTGAATTGGAATTGCATGGTTGTAGTATAAAACATACTTGACATGGTGCCGATGCTGCCAGCCGTCCTAGAATTTTGCAATATTGGTCTCCACTTGGTGCATAGTTATCTCAAATAGTTCAATTACTCAATACAGTCAAAATCTCTAGTGATATCCAGTACGGCAGTACCCCTAATTCCCTAGGGTTAGAGAGACAAAGCAATAATTAGAATAAGATTTGCAAAAGGTTGAGGCAGGGCCGCAGAGGCACATCGAATTGGGGGTCTGATGTAGCATACCTGTGCCTTCTTTTCTCCACTGATTCGGCGACTTGCCGCGATCTGCCGATAGGCGGCGTGTCCGACGTACGGGGATACAGAGGAAGGCGAAAGAAAAAAGGCACGAAGCGCAAAGTCACAGGCGAGGCGAAGGGCCGAAGGGCCGAGGCAAGTATCGATCAATGTACTGCTCGTATCCTGGACAGGCTGGACTGGGCCTTCGTGTGGCTTCCTCAATCGATACGGCGTCATACAATACAACTGGGTTGCACTTGCGTGATGTACGGGTGTCCTTCTAGAAAAATTAGGGGTGTCCCATTGTATATGGGCTCTATATTTATAAGGTAAAAGAGGTTTTTACCCGGTGTCCTGTGCTACCTGGTGGGTTAACGTGGGTTCGCCCCTGGTCTCTCTCCAGGTCACTGTCCATGGCAGGCAATGATCGGCCGCCATCCGGTTGGCTGCATCGTCGACTTCACAGTAATTGGCTTAACGTGTTTCAGTCTTATATTATTTGTGGAGTGGTCGCTCCTACCGTCCTACGCAGACAGACATAAATTACTTGTTTCGTCATGCATGCTCGACTTTGTTTTTTTTTCTCTTCTGATTACAGGGGAAAGTATTCTCAACTCTCTTTTTTTTAGAATCAAGTTTTTTCTTTTAGACAATTTTGAGAATCAAGTGTTCTCAGCTTTGATTTCATCACAAGGTATCCTATGTTAGAATATGTATAGGATAGAGATATTTCATTCAAATTGTAATCTATTTCTATCTCCTTTTCTTCCTCTCTCTCTCGTAACCTCCTGTACCGAACCTGAGATCGATCTAATCTTGATCTCTTCTTGTACTTCAAGGCATTGCCAATATATATAAACATGCGGCCCGAGACAAAGGGTTCAACGCTTCCAACCCAATTTACATGGTAATCAGAGCATCTTCCTCTTAGATCGAAGATCGCATCTAGCTACCTTCCCGCGGCCGAGATCATGTCTTCCTCTGCAGCCTTATCTTCCACCACAAGTGCGCTCTCCACCTCCATGTCCTCCACCTTCGCATCATCATCTAGTAGCAGCTCTGTTCCTCTCGGACCGCCACCACAGGAGAAGCTAACAAGGGGAAACTTCCTCTTATGGAAGGCTGTCGTGCTCCCGCAAATCCGAGGCGCACAGATGGAGCACCACCTTGACGGGAAGAGCCATGAACCACCGGCCACCCTCACCATCACCAAAGATGGAAAAGACGAACAAGTCGCCAACTTCGCCCGAACCCTCTGGTACGCGCAGCAGCAACAACTCCAGGGGTATCTGATGGGATCTTTGTCCCGTGAAATCCTTGCTCAAGTTGCCACACTCCAGACGCCAGCCGAAGTATGGAGCGCCATCAACGCCATGTTCGCCGCCCAGAGCCAAAGTCAGGCCATCAACACCCGCATCGAGCTCACGAACTTGAAGAAAGGTAACATGTCCATGGCAGAATATCTTGGCAAAATCAAAACCCTTACAGATGAAGTTGCATGCTGCACCGGAGTCCCTCTTCCCGATCCAGAGATCGTCTCCAAGATCATGGCTGGACTCGATCTGGATTACAATCCAGTCGTGTCCGCTATGTCTGCTAGGGTCGAGCCGGTCTCGGTTCAGGAGCTGTACAGCCAGCTCTTGAGCTTTGATGCTCGCATCGTCCTCCTCCACGGCACCAACATCAGGCAGTCCTCCGTCAACTCGGCGGCTCATGGGCGAGGCCGTGGGCGCGGTCACCAGGGACAGAGTCGCAACGCCAACGGCGGCGGGCGCGGCCGCGACAACTACCAGGGCGAGGGTGCTCGTTCTGGTGGTGGCAACAACTCAGGAGGCGGCGGCTTCAACAACAACATGGGAGGTGGCGGCTTCAACAACAACAACAATAGCCGCCGCGCCACCCCAAATTGTCGCCCTCGCTGCCAGCTGTGCAAAAATTCAGGCCATGAGGTCATGGATTGTTGGCACAGGTATGACGAAGACTTCGTCCTTGACGCTTGTCACGTTGCTGCAGCCATACGTGAAGAAGGAGGAGGAGGAGACAGCGTTTGGTACGTGGACTCGGGTGCAACAGATCATGTCACCAGCGAGTTAGAGCAACTTGCGCTTCGTGAGAGATACCACGGCAACGACCAGATTCACACCGCGGCAAGTGGTGGAGGTATGGATATTTGTCACATTGGACAAGCTTTTATTAATTCCCCTAATCTCAAACATGATCTAGTCCTTAAAGACGTCCTTCATGTTCCACAAGCTAATAAAAACCTTGCATCTATGTCTCGTCTAGCCACTGATAATAATGTCTTCTTTGAAACTCACCCTCGTTACCTTTTTATAAAGAACCGGGCAATGAGGGAACTTCTTCATCACGGTAGATGCGTTGGAGGGCTCTACCCCATCACATTCGGAGCACTTAGTCGCAATCGTCGTCAAGTTTATTCCGCCACCAAACCCTCCTTGGAAAGGTGGCATCAAAGATTAGGACACCCATCATCGATCATAGTTAAGCAAGTAGTCAATAAAGACAAACTTTCTTTGTCACATAGTCAAAATAGTGAGTCAGTCTGTGAAGCTTGTCAGTGTGCCAAGAGCCACCAACTTCCTTATCCCAAGTCAAGTAGTGTGTCTCATGCTCCTTTAGAGCTTATTTTTCAGTGATGTATGGGTTCATGCAAGAGATTCCTTTGGAAGAAATAAATACTATGTTAGTTTTATTGATGATTATAGCAAGTTCACTTGGATTTATTTACTCAAATATAAATCTGAAATCTTCTCTATCTTCCAATAATTTCAGAAACTTGTTGAAAGGCACTTTAACAGAAAAATTCTAACAGTCCAAAGTGACTGGGGAGGGGAGTACGAAAAACTCAACTCTTTCTTCCGTAGCATAGGCATTCAACATCATGTTTCTTGCCCTCATGCTCATCAACAGAACGGATCTGCCGAGCGCAAACACCGTCACATTGTTGAAGTTGGCCTCTCCCTACTTGCTTATGCATCTATGCCTCTAAAATATTGGGATGAAGCGTTTATTACAGCAACATATCTCATTAATCGTCTTCCCAGTAAATTTATTGGCAACTCTACTCCTTTGGAACGTCTCTATCATAAAAAACCAGACTACAACTCTCTCAAAACATTTGGGTGTGCTTGCTACCCCAATTTACGTCCATATAATCATCACAAACTTGAATTCCGTTCCACTCAATGTTTTTTTCTTGGGATGCCCCTTGTTCCCCATCGGGAGTAGGATTCCTCCCCTTCCAAGTAGTAGGAGTAGGAGACAAGGAAGGGGAAGAGGGAAGAGAAGGAAGGAGGGGGCGCCGCCCCTCCCCTTAGTCCAATTCGGACTAGTCATTGGGGGAGGGGCGCACGACCTGCCTCTCTCTCTCCCCTAAAGCCCAATAAGGCCCATATACTTCTTCCCCCGTATTCCCGTAACTCCCGGATACTCCGAAAAATACCCGAACCACTCGGAACCTTTCCGATGTCCGAATATAGTCGTCCAATATATCGACCTTTATGTCTCGACCATTTCGAGACTCCTCGTCATGTCCCCGATCTCATCTTGGACTCCGAACTACCTTCGGTACATCAAATCACATAAACTCATAATACAAATCGTCACCGAACGTTAAGCGTGCGGACCCTACGGGTTCGAGAACTATGTAGACATGACCGAGACACGTCTCTGGTCAATAACCAATAGAGGAACCTGGATGCTCATATTGGCTCCCACATATTCTACGAAGATCTTTATCGGTCAAACCGCATAACAACATACGTTGTTCCCTTTGTCATCGGTATGTTACTTGACCGAGATTCGATCGTCGGTATTTCAATACCTAGCTCAATCTTGTTATCGGCAAGTCTCTTTACTTGTTCCGTAATGCATCATCTCGCAACTAACTCATTAGTCACATTGCTTGCAAGGCTTATAGTGATGTGCATTACCGAGAGGGCCCAAAGATACCTCTTCGACAATCGGAGTGACAAATCCTAATCACGAAATACGCCAACTCAACAAGTACCTTCAGAGACACCTGTAGAGCACCTTTATAATCACCCAGTTACGTTGTGACGTTTGGTAGCACACAAATTGTTCCTCCGGTAAACGGGAGTTGCATAATCTCATAGTCATAGGAACATGTATAAGTCATGAAGAAAGCAATAGCAACATACTAAACGATCAAGTGCTAAGCTAACAGAATGGGTAAAGTTAATCACATCATTCTCCTAATGATGTGATCCCGTTAATCAAATGACAACTCATGTCTATGGTTAGGAAACTTAACCATCTTTGATTAACGAGCTAGTCAAGTAGAGGCATACTAGTGACACTATGTTTGTCTATGTATTCACACATGTATTATGTTTCCGGTTAATACAATTCTAGCAGGAATAATAAACATTTATCATGAAATAAGGAAATAAATAATAACTTTATTATTGCCTCTAGGGCATATTTCCTTCAGTCTCCCACTTGCACTAGAGTCAATAATCTAGTTCACATCGCCATGTGATTTAACATCAATAGTTCACATCTTTATGTGGTTAACACCCATAGTTCACATCGATATGTGACCAACACCCAAAGGGTTTACTTGAGTCAGTAATCTAGTTCACATCGCTATGTGATTAACACCCAAAGAGTACTAAGGTGTGATCATGTTTTGCTTGTAATATAATTTTAGTCAACGGGTCTGTCACATTCAGATCCGTAAGTATTTTGCAAATTTCTATGTCTACAATGCTCTGCACGGAGCTACTCTAGCTAATAGCTCCCACTTTCAATATGTATCCAGATTGAGACTTAGAGTCATCTGGATCAGTGTCAAAACTTGTATCGACGTAACCCTTTACGACGAACCTTTTGTCACTTCCATAATCAAGAAACATATCCTTATTCCACTAAGGATAATTTTGACCGTTGTCCAGTGATCTACTCCTAGATCACTATTGTACTCCCTTGCCAAAATCAGTGGTAGGTTATACAATAGATCTGGCACACAACATGGCATACTTTATAGAACCTATGGCTGAGGCATAGGGAATGACTTTCATTCTCTTTCTATCTTCTGCAGTGGTCGGGCTTTGAGTCTTACTCAATTTCACACCTTGTAACACAGGCAAGAACTCTTTCTTTGATTGTTCCATTTTGAACTACTTCAAAATCTTGTCAAGGTAAGTATTCATTGAAAAAACTTATCAAGTGTCTTGATCTATCTCTATAGATCTTGATGCTCAATATGCAAGCAGCTTCACCGAGGTATTTCTTTGAAAAAAAACTCTTTTCAAATACTCCTTTATGCGTTCCAGAAAATTCTACATTATTTCCGATCAACAATATGTCATTCACATATATTTATCAGAAATGTTGTAGTGCTCCCACTCACTTTCTTGTAAATACAGGCTTCACCGCAAGTCCGTATAAAATTATATGCTTTGATCAACTCATCAAAGCGTATATTCCAACTCCGAGATGCTTGCACGAGTCCATAGATGGATCGCTGGAGCTTGCACATTTTGTTAGCACCTTTAGGATCGACAAAACCTTCTGGTTGTATCATATACAACTCTTCTTTAAGAAATCCATTAAGGAATATAGTTTTGGCATCCATTTGCCAGATTTCATAAAATGTGGCAATTTGCTAACATGATTCGGACAGACTTAAGCATCGCTACGAGTGAGAAAATCTCATCGTAGTCAACACCTTGAACTTTGTCAAAAAAAAAACTTTTTCGACAAGTCTAGCTTTGTAGATAGTAACACTACTATCAGCGTCCGTCTTCCTCTTGAAGATCCATTTATTTTCTATGGCTTGCCGATCATCGGGGAAGTCAACCAAAGTCCACACTTTGTTCTCATACATGGACCCCATCTCAGATTTCATGGCCTCGAGCCATTTTTGCGGAATCTGGGCTCATCATCGCTTCCTCATAGTTCGTAGGTTCGTCATGGTCAAGTAACATGACCTCCAGAACAGGATTACCGTACCACTCTGGTGGGAATCTCACTCTGGTTTACCTACGAGGTTCGGTAGTAACTTGATCTGAAGTTACATGATCATCATCATTAGCTTCCTCACTAGTTGGTGTAGTAGTCACAGGAACAGATTTCTGTGATAAACTACTTTCCAATAAGGGAGCAGGTACAGTTACCTCATCAAGTTCTACTTTCCTCCCACTCACTTGTTTCGAGAGAAACTTCTTCTCTAGAAAGGATCCATTCTTAGCAACGAATGTCTTGCCTTCAGATCTGTAATAGAAGGTGTACCCAACTGTCTCCTTTGGATATCCTATGAAGACACATTTCTCCGATTTTGGGTTTGAGCTTATCAGGATGAAACTTTTTCACATAAGCATCGCAACCCTAAACTTGAAGAAACGACAACTTTGGTTTCTTGCCAAACCACAGTTCATATTGTGTCGTCTCAACGAATTTAGATGGTGCCCTATTTAACGTGAATGCAGCTGTCTCTAATGCATAGCCCCAAAACAATAGTGGTAAATCGGTAAGAGACATCATAGATCGCACCATATCTAATAAAGTACGGTCATGATGTTCGGACACACAATTACGCTGTGGTGTTCTAGGTGGCATGAGTTTGTGAAACTATTCCACATTGTTTTAATTGAAGGCCAAACTCGTAACTCAAATATTCGTCTCCGCGATCAAATCGCAGAAAACTTTATTTTCTTGTTACGATGATTTTCCACTTCACTCTGAAATTCTTTGAACTTTTCAAATGTTTCAGACTTATGTTTCATCAAGTAGATATACCCATATCTGCTCAAATCATCTATGAAGATGAGAAAATAACGATACCCGCTGCGAGCCTCAACATTCATTGGACCACATACATCAGTATGTATGATTTCCAACAAATCTGTTGCTCGCTCCATTGTTCTGGAGAACGGAGTTTTAGTCATCTTGTCCATGAGGCATGGTTCGCAAGCATCAAGTGATTCATAATCAAGTGATTCCAAAAGCCCATCAACATGGAGTTTCTTCATGCGCTTTACACCAATATGACCTAAATGGCGGTGCCATAAATAAGTTGCACTATCATTATTAACTTTGCGTCTTTTGACTTCAATATTATGGATATGTGTATCACTAGAATCGAGATCCAACAAACTATTTTCATTGGGTGTATGACCATAGAAGGTTTTATTCATGTAAACCGAACAACAATTATTCTCTAATTTAAATGAATAACCGTAATGCTATAAACATGGTCAAATCATATTCATGCTCAACGCAAACACCAAATAACATTTATTTAGGTTCAACACTAATCCCGAAAGTATAGGGAGTGTGCGATGATGATCATATCATTCTTGGAACCACTTCCAACACACATTGTCACTTCACCCTTAACTAGTCTTTGTTCATTCTACAACTTCCGTTTTGAGTTTCTACTTTTAGCAACTGAACCAGTATCAAATACCAAGGGGTTGCTATAAACACTAGTAAAGCACACATCAATAACATGTATATCAAATATACCTTTGTTCACTTTGCCATCCTTCTTATCCGCCAAATACTTGGGGTAGTTCCACTTCTAGTGATCAGTCCTTTGCAGTAGAAGCACTCAGTCTCAGGCTTAGGTCCAGACTTGGGCTTCTTCACTTGAGCAGCAACTTGCTTGCCGTCTTCTTGAAGTTCCCCTTCTTCCCTTTGCCCTTTTTCTTGAAACCAGTGGTCTTGTCAACCATGAACACTTGATGTTTTTCTTGATTTCTACCTTCCCCAATTTCAGCATTGCGAAGAGCTCGGGAATTACTCTCGTCATCCCTTGCATATTATAGTTCATCACGAAGTTCTAGTAACTTGGTGATAGTGACTAGAGAACTTTGTCAATTACTATCTTATCTGGAAGATTAACTCCCACTTGATTCAAGCAATTGTAGTACCCAGACAATCTGAGTACATGCTCACTGGTTGAGCTATTCTCCTCCATCTTGTAGGCAAAGTACTGTCAGAGGTCTCATACCTCTTGGCACGGGCATGAATATGAAATACCAATTTCAACTCTTGGAACATCTTACATGCTCCGTGGCGTTCAAAAAAATTTTGAAGTCCCGGTTCTAAGCTGTAAAGCATGGTGCACTAAACTATCAAGTAGTCATCATATCAAGCTTTGTCAAACATTCATAACGTTTGCTTTTGCTCCTGCAGTCGGTCTGTCACCTAGCGGTGCATCAAGGACATAATTCTTCTGTGCAGCAATGAGGATAAACCTAAGATTACGTAGCTAGTCCGCATCATTGCTACTAACATTTTTTAACATAGCTTTTCTCTAGGAACATATCAAAATAAATGGGGAGCAACATCGTGAGCTATTGATCTACAACATAGATCTGCAAATACTATCAGGACTAAGTTCATGATAAATTAAAGTTCAATTAATCATATTACTTAAGAACCCCCACTTAGATAGACATCCCTCTAGTCATCTAAATGATCACGTGATCCAAATCAACTAAACCATGTCCGATCATCACGTGAGATGGAGTAGTTTTCAATGGTGAACATCACTATGTTGATCATATCTACTATATGATTCACGCTCGACCTTTCGGTCTCCAGTGTTCCGAGGCCATATCTGCATATGCTAGGCTCGTCAAGTTTAACCTGAGTATTCTGCGTGTGCAAAACTGGCTTGCACCCGTTGTAGATGAACGTAGAGCTTATCACACCCGATCATCACGTGGTGTCTCGGCACGACGAACTTTGGTAACGGTGCATACTCAGGGAGAACACTTATACCTTGAAATTTTAGTAAGGGATCATCTTATAAAGCTACCGCCGAACTAAGCAAAATAAGATGTATAAAAGATAAACATCACATGCAATCATAATATGTGACATGATATGGCCATCATCATCTTGTGCCTTTGATCTCCATCTCCAAAGCATCGTCATGATCTCCATCATCACCGGCATGACACCATGATCTCCATCATCTTGATCTATATCAATGTGTCGTCACATGGTTGTCTCGCCAACTATTGCTCTTGCAACTATTGCTATCGCATAGCGATAAAGTAAAACAATTATTTGGCTCTTGCATCTTATGCAATAAAGAGACAACCATAAGGCTTCTGCCAGTTGCCGATAACTCCGTTACAAAACATGATCATCTTCATACAATAAATATAGCATCATGCTTGACCGTATCACATCACAACATGCCCTGCAAAAACAAGTTAGACGTCCTCTACTTTGTTGTTGCAAGTTTTACGTGGCTGCAACGGGCTGAGCAAGAACCGTTCTTACCTATGCATCAAAACCACAACAATAGTTCGTCAAGTTAGTGTTGTTTTAACCTTCTCAAGGACCGGGCGTAGCCACACTCGGTTCAACTAAAGTTGGAGAAACTGACACCCGCTAGCCACCTGTGTGCAAAGCACGTCGGTAGAACCAGTCTCGCGTAAGCGTACGCGTAATGTCGGTCCGAGCCGCTTCATCCAACAATACCGTTGAACCAAAGTATGACATGCTGGTAAGCAGTATGACTTGTATCGCCCACAACTCACTTGTGTTCTACTCGTGCATATAACATCTACGCATAAAACCAGGCTCGGATGCCACTGTTGGGGAACATAGTAATTTCAAAAAAAAATCCTACGCACACATAGGATCATGGTGATGCATAGAAACGAGAGGGGAGAGTGTGTCCACGTACCCTCGTAGACCGAAAGCGGAAGCGTTAGCACAACGCGGTTGATGTAGTCGTACGTCTTCATGATCCGACCGATCCAAGTACCGAACGTACGCCACCTCCGAGTTCAGCACACATTTAGCTCGACGTCCCGCGAACTCCGATCCAGCAGAGCTTCATGAGAGAGTTCCGTCAGCACGACGGCGTGATGACGGTGATGATGTTGCTACCGATGCAGGGCTTCGCCTAAGCACCACTACGATATGACCGAGGTGGAATATGGTGGAGGGGGGCACCGCACACGGCTGGAATAGATCAATAGATCAACTTGTGTGTCTATGGGGTGCCCCCTAGCCACGTATATAAAGGAGTGGAGGAGGGGGAGAGGGTCGGCCCCTATGGCGCACCCTGGAGGAGTCCTACTCCCACCAGGAGTAGGATTCCCCCCTTCCAAGTAGTAGGAGTAAGAGACAAGGAAGGGGAAGAGGGAAGAGAAGGAAGGAGGGGGCGCCGCCCCTCCCCTTAGTCCAATTCGGCTAGTCATTGGGGGGGGGGGGTGGCGCGGCCTGCCTCTCTCTCTCTCCCCTAAAGCCCAATAAGTCCCATATACTTATTCCCGCGTATTCCCGTAACTCCCCGGTACTCCGAAAAATACCAGAACCACTCGGAACCTTTCCGATGTCCGAATATAGTCATCCAATATATCAATCTTTACGTCTCGACCATTTCGAGACTCCTCGTCATGTCCCCGATCTCATCTGGGACTCCGAAATACCTTCGGTACATCAAATCACATAAACTCATAATACAAATCGTCACCGAACGTTAAGCGTGCGGACCCTATGGGTTCGAGAACTATGTAGACATGACAGAGACACGTCTCCGGTCAATAACCAATAGCGGAACCTGGATGCTCATATTGGCTCCCACATATTCTACGAAGATCTTTATCGGTCAAACCGCATAACAACATACGTTGTTCCCTTTGTCATCGGTATGTTACTTGCCCGAGATTCGATCGTTGGTATTTCAATACCTAGTTCAATCTTGTTACCGAAAAGTCTCTTTACTCGTTCCGTAATGCATCATCCCGCAACTAACTCATTAGTCACATTTCTTGCAAGGCTTATAGTGATGTGCATTATTGAGAGGGCCCAGAGATACCTCTCCGACAATCGGAGTGACAAATCCTAATCTTGAAATGCGCCAACTCAACCAGTACCTTCGGAGACACCTGTAGAGCACCTTTATAATCACCCAATTATGTTGTGATGTTTGGTAGCACAGAAAGTGTTCCTCCAGTAAATAGGAGTTGCATAATCTCATAGTCATAGGAACATGTATAAGTCATGAAGAAAGAAATAGCAACATACTAAACGATCAAGTGCTAAGCTAACGGAATGGGTCAAGTCAATCACATCATTCTCCTAATGATGTGATCCCGTTAATCAAATGACAACTCATGTCTATGGTTAGGAAACTTAATCATCTTTCATTAACGGGCTAGTCAAGTAGAGGCATACTAGTGACACTATGTTTGTCTATGTATTCACACATGTATTATGTTTCCAGTTAATACAATTCTAGCATGAATAATAAACATTTATCATGAAATAAGAAAATAAATAATAACTTTATTATTGCCTCTAGAGCATATTTCCTTCAACAAGGGATACAAGTGGCTAGAAATTGCAACTGGACGTATATATATTTCTCGAGATGTAGTTTTTGATGAAACTCTCTTTCCTCTTGCCAAACTTCTCCCAATGCAGGCGCACTTCTCCAAGCTGAAGTAGCACTTCTTCCGGATTTTGACACACTATCTGATCACGGGGGTGAATTATCTAAAGCTGACCATGTGAACAAATCCGCAGAAAATTGCACCTCTAATGATGTTTGTACACATGCAACTCATGATTTTATGTGTCCAGAAACAGCCAACGCAACCGTCGCTGATCGCGAGGAAGATCCCGCCAGCAGCGGGTGATCTGGCGTGCGATCCCAGGAAAATCCTGGCGCCAGCGTCAGCACAATCATTGCGCACGATCCGAGGAGGATCCTGTCCAGCTGCATGCAGAGGCGGCGCGCGACCCAGTAACCAATAGCGACAGCGTGGAGCCCACCAGCCCAGGCGGGGGCGGGGGTGAATCTACGCTCGCCACGAGCCCACGACCCGAGAGGGTGGCCGACCAGCCGCCCGCCCGGGCGACCGCGACTGGGCCCAGCCCACGGGCCCCAACGCGCACGTCCACCCGCGCAGAATTTGCAGGCGACACGCGGATCGCTTCGGCTGGTGGAACAATCCCGAGGCTGATTTCGTCCGCAGGAGATCTGGCGTGCGATCCCGCGGCGGCTGGACATGATCAGGTCGCTGGATCTTCTGTGGCGGTTTCCTCTGCTGCACAAATTATTCCTCGGCGTCACACACGGTCTCAATCAGGTATTACTAAGGAAAAGGAATACAAAGATAGAACCATTTGGTATGATAAAAAAACGTGCTTTCCTCACTACTGCGGGTGAACCAGTTAATCTTGTTGATACTCTGATACGTCCATTTTGCATCATGCTTTTATATCGATATTTATTGCATTATGGGGTGTTATTACACATTAAGTCACAATACTTATGCCTATTCTCTCTTATTTTACAAGGTTTATATAAGGAGGGAGAATGCCGGCAACTGGAATTCTGGGCTGGAAAAGGAGCAAATATTAGAGACCTATTCTGTGCAACTCCAAAAGTCCTGAAACTCCACGTAAGTTATTTTCCGAATATATAAAAAATATTGAGCGGAAGAAGTTCACCAGAGGGGGCCCCACCTGGCCACGAGGGTGGGGGGCGCGCCCTACCCCCTGGGTGCGCCCCCTACCTCGTGGGCCCCCTGTTGGCCCTCCGATGCCCATCTTCTGCTATATGAGGTCTTTCGTCGAGGAAAAATTGATAAGCAACCTTTCGGGACGAAACTCCGCCGCCACGAGGCGGAACCTTGGCGGAACCAATCTAGGGCTCTGGCAGAGCTGTTCTGCCGAGGACACTTCCCTCCGGGAGGGGGAAATCATCGCCATCGTCATCACCAACGCTCCTCTCATCAGGAGAGGGAAATCTCCATCAACATCTTCACCAGCACCATCTCATCTCAAAACCCTAGTTCATCTCTTGTATCCAATTCTTGTCTCCAAGTCCGGGATTGGTACTAGTAGGTTGCTAGTAGTGTTGATTACTCCTTGTAGTTGATGCTAGTTGGTTTATTTGGTGGAAGATCATATGTTCAGATCCTTTATGCATATTATTACCCCTCTGATTATGAACATGAATATGCTTTCTGAGTAGTTACGTTTGTTCCTGAGGACAAGGGAGAAGTCTTGCTATTAGTAGTCATGTGAATTTGGTATTCGTTCGATATTTTTATGAGATGCATGTTGTCTAGCCTCTAGTGGTGTTATGTGAACGTCTACTACATAACACTTCACCATTATTTGGGCCTAGAGGAAGGCATTGGGAAGTAATAAGTAGATGATGGGTTGCTAGAGTGACAGAAGCTTAAACCCTAGTTTATGTGTTGCTTCGTCAGGGGCCAATTTTGATCCATATGTTTCATGCTATGGTTAGGTTTACCTTAATACTTTTGTTGTAGTTGCGGATGCTTGCAATAGAGGTTAATCATAAGTTTGATGATTGTTCAAGTAAGAACAGCACCCAAGCACCGGTCCACCCACATATCAAATTATCAAAGTACCGAACGTGAATCATATGAACGTGATAAAAACTAGCTTGACGATATTCCCATGTGTCCTCGGGAGCGCTTTTCCTTATATAAGAGTTTGTTCAGGCTTGTCCTTTGCTACAAAAAGGATTGGGCCACCTTGCTGCACTTTATTTACTTTTTTTACTTGTTGCTCCTTACAAATTATCCTATCACAAAACTATCTGTTACCACTTATTTCAGTACTTGCAGAGAATACCTTGCTAAAAACCGCTTATCATTTCCTTCTGCTCCTCGTTGGGTTCGACACTCTTACTTATCAAAAGGACTACGATAGATCCCCTATACTTGTGGGTCATCATGCTCTTGCTCACAAAGATTGGAAAGAAGCCATGGATAGTGAGTATGACACACTTATGAAAAATAAAACGTGGCACCTAGTACCATAAAAAAGTGGAATGAACGTCATTGACTGTAAATGGGTGTACAAGATAAAAAGAAAGTCAGATGGAAGTATAGACAGGTACAAGGCTAGATTAGTTGCTAAAGGTTTTAAGCAAAGGTTTGGGATTGACTATGAGGATACCTTTAGTCCAGTCGTTAAATCAGCTACCATTCGACTTGTCTTGTCTATTGCTGTTTCCAGAGGTTGGAGCTTAAGACAACTAGATGTTCAGAATGCGTTTCTTCATGGTGTTCTTGAGGAAGAGGTATTCATGCGGCAGCCACCAGGTTATGAAAACCAAGGTACACCACATTATGTTTGTAAGTTGGATAAAGCTTTATATGGTTTAAAACAGGCCCCAAGAGCTTGGTATTCACAATTGAGCATGCAACTACAACAACTTGGATTTGTACCATCCAAGGCAAACATATCCTTGTTCTTTTATAATAAAGGAAATGTCACTATTTTTGTGCTAGTTGATGTTGATGATATTATTGTTGCTAGCTCAAGTTCAAGTGCCACTACTTGCTTGCTTAAGGATCTTAAGTTGGAATTTGCCCTCAAAGATTTGGGAGATCTTCATTATTTTCTTGGCATAGAGGTCAAACAAATAAGAGATGGTATACTTCTGACACAGGAAAAATACACAGCTGACATACTCAAGAGAGTAGGTTTGGAAAAATGTAAACCTGTGAGTACACCTATCTCAACTTCTGAAAAACTTTCTGTTGAAAGTGGAGAGCCACTTGGATCAGAGGATGCAACAAATTACAGGAGTGTTGTGGGTGCCTTGCAATATTTAACACTTACACGACCTAACATTTCTTATGCTGTCAACAAGGTATGTCAGTATTTACATGCTCCTAGCACTACTCATTGGACTACAGTTAAGAGAATTTTGAGGTACCTTAAGTTTTCAAAGGGACTTGGACTTCAAATTACCAAGTCTTCTTATATGCTTGTTACTGCCTACTCTGATGCAGACTGGGTAGGATGTATTGATGATAGATGGTCTACTGGTGGATTTGTTGTATTTCTAGGATCCAATCTTGTGTCATGGAGTGCAAGAAAGCAGGCTACAGTCTCTAGATCAAGTACTGAGGCTGAATACAAAGCTTTGGCAAATGCCACAGCTGAAGTAATGTGGATACAAACACTACTTTATGAGCTTGGAATTAAGACTCCAAAAGCTGCCAGACTATGGTGTGATAATATTGGTGCAACCTATCTGTCAGCTAATCCTGTATTTCATGCACACACAAAGCATATTGAAGTTGATTTCCACTTTGTTAGAGAAAGAGTAGCTAGAAAGCTTCTCGAGATTCAGTTTATTCCTACTGGAGATCAACTTGCTGATGGATTCACAAAACCTCTCACTATGAGGAGGTTAGCTGAGTTCAAGTACAATCTCAACCTTGGCTGAATTTCATGAGGTTTAGATTGAGGGGGAGTGTTAGAATATGTATAAGATAGAGATATTTCATTCAACTTGTAATCTATCTCTATCTCCTTTTCTTCCTCTCTCTCGTAACCTCCTGTACCGAACCTGAGATCGATCTAATCCTGATATCTTCTTGTACTTCAAGGCATTGCCAATATATATAAACATGCGGCCCGAGACAAAGGGTTCAACGCTTCCAACCCAATTTACATCCTAGAGTTTGGGTTGTGGACTTTGGACTATGCAGAGATGGCTTCAGCTTGCATTTTCAAGATGGTGGCCTCGGATGGCCTGGGCCGTGCATGCACCCGGCCTGTGATCTGACAAAGGATCGTCTTCAACAACAATGAAAGGAAGGGTTTGGCGAACCAACCTGTGGTTAGATGGTTAGGTGGACAGCGGTATCTCAGCTCATCAGGGTTCAAATCCTGATGCTCGCATTTATCCTCGATTTATTTTAGGATTTCCGGCGACACACGTTCAGTGGGAGGAGACGTTCCCGTCGACTACGAGGCGCCTACGGTGACTTCGTAAAATCTCAAGATGATATGGCGCCTCAGTCTCTCGGAGGTGTTCATAGGGATAGGGTGTGTGTGTGTGTGTTCATAGGAGTGAGTGTATGGGCGTATATATGAGCGTATGCGCCTGTACTGTGTTAAAAAATAAAGAAAGGGCTTTCTTTAAAAAAATACCCCTAAAAAGGAAAAGAGGGTATGGTATAGCAATCATGACTGAAAATTCTCCCAAAAAACCATTATCAGAAAATCCTATTTACCGCTCATTGTGGGGGTAATTCATTCGGAAGTGAATCCCTCTAATACATGTTGCCTTCTGGACGGCATGCCTTCAGCACTCTAGTGTTTGTAGTTGTCGCTGGATGATCTAGGGACATGGATATAAACTTTGTAACTTCTTTGTGTTGCCATGATGTTTGACAAATAGATTGGAAGTTTTTACTGCAAAAAAATAGTCTCGCAAAACAATCTATGAAACATGCACCTTTGACATAACGGGACACCACACCACTGTTTGTTCCAATTTTGGGAAGGTTATTCTCTTGTTTTTTTACTTTTCTATTTGTTTCTCTATTATTTTTACAAGTATTCATTCTTTTTTTCTTCCCTTTTCTATTTCCCTTTTCCATTTTTAAATTAGGAGCATGTATTACAAATTCTTGAACATGGTATAAATTTGGGAAGATTTTTAAAATTCGTAAAGAATAATAGTCACGGATTTTAAAATCATGATCACTTTTCGTATTTGTGAGCGTTTTAAAAATTTGTAAATATTTTTCAAAAAGTTCATGAACATTTTTTTAGATTTGCAAATAAATTCTAAAATAATGAATTTTATTAAGTTCCTGATTTTTTTAAAAAAATCACAAACTTTTTCAAATTCCAAAAGATTTTTCAAAAATATAGGAAAATATTCTGGTAGAAATCCGGAAAAATAAAAACGACAGACCGAAAACCCGACTGGAAAAATTCGTCAGCACGCGTAGCGCGACATGGGCCACAGCCCAATGTGCATTATAGCAACATTTCAATGCTTAAGGCGCAAAATATGAGGTCCTGCCATTTGTGTGTCTCTCACGACAGAACAACTTCCTCGCCCGTCTACTCCGACTGTTGATCATATTATGTGCATGTATCTGTTAGGATAATCTCCTACCGGCCCCGTCTCTAATTTTCTTGTATAGATGAGGCTGAGGGCTGCCTTTGTACTTATATACATGCACCGTGCACCCGATCAACACATCGAGAGTTGCATTGCCTTCAACATGGTATCACTTTCCTTCCTGATTCTAACCTAGCTTCCACTCCTACCCCACCCTAGCCGCCGCCACAGCACCCCGCTGCCGCCACCGCCACCTTTCCACGCTGCCGCGCACGCCTCCCTCCCCTGCCCGCCTTCCCGATCGCCACCCGCCTTCCTCCCCTCCCTCCCGATCGCCTTCCACCATGCCGCCGCCCTTCGAACGCCGCGCCGCCCCATCCAACCGAGCCACCACCTCTGTCGGCATTCTGGGAACGGGGGTCCCCAGACTTGTCTGCCTGCGGCCTGCGACGTGGCTCAAATGGGGGCCCAGCGTGGCCCATCTTCATCAACACGAGACTCAAGACCCTCGCGAGGGGCCAAGCCTCGCGGGGCGGACGACACGGTGCTTCCTCAGGCACGGCCTCCTCAGGCTGGCTCGCGAGGAGGCGGAGAGATCAAGGCGGGGTACCTCGCGAGGTGCCCATGACGCAAGCCATGACGATCGTGGGTGCCAGGCGGGCGCCAGCCCGCGCAACGTTCCCCTTTCCTCTTTGGTGCAAAGGGGGCAAGCGCAGGCGAGAGGATCAAGCAAAGGCACCCATTTCGGTGCAACGAGACCAAGACCAGTCCAACGGTGGGAAGGAGGTCACCATGGAGCCCAGAACGGCGTCACCACAGGGCCTTTGGCAGACGAAGACCAACTTTAGTCAGGATAAGTGTACCAGATGTTCCCCTTCGAATTGGCCAATTGTTGGTGCCCTTCCCGCTCAAATATTTGGGAAGAGGCCCAGGGCCTTTGCCTATAAATAGGCCTAGCCGCCCCCAGGGTAGGGGCATCTAGAGATCGAGAGATCGATCCACGAACGGAGCTAGCAACACACCCAGAGAGTGAGAAGGGCGATTGAACTCCCCCAGCAGTTCATCCCCTAGCCAGGAACAGACCCTCGCGAGGCTGTTCTTCCTTGTACTGTTCATCCTCATCAGCCCAAGAGGCAATCCACCCACCACAAACTAGAGTAGGGTATTACACCACAATGGTGGCCCGAACTAGTATAAACCCTGTGTCTCTTGTGTTGTTCGTTCTGTAGTTTAGATCCTTGTGAGACGGAGAGGTAGAGGGCATAATATCCGCGCGCACCCCAGAGTTCGAACCTTAAGGGTCTGCCGGAACCCGTGATCCGACATTTGGCGCGCCAGGTACGGGTGCGCCGGAATCTGCCTTCCACCGCTCCGCTCTCCTCCGACCGTCGCATCCATGTCTGACGCTCGTCGGGCCCGCACCGAGCGTCGGGCCGCCATCACTTCCCGAGTCGCCCAGATGGCCCCCGTCGGTGGGCGTCCTCGTCGTTCTCCGTCGCCTGCCGTCAACGCCGCCACCGGCCCGGCGGGGAACGAGCAGCAAGCATCGTCTCAGCACCCGTCCGTGCGGCAAGACGGCCGCACCGCTACTCCGTCGCTCACCCCGGACGGCTCTTCGTCCCGCGCGCTCCGCGCACCCTTGGAGGCTCGAGCTGCGCTCATCGCGGCGAACGAGCTCCTGCGCTACCGCCCCGTCGACGACGTCTACGAGGAGTGGCTCGACCGCGTCGCCGAGCTCGTCCGCGCCGCAGGGGGCTCTCCCGCGCCGTCCGCACCGCTGCGCCGCACTCCGCCCCGCGTGGGCAATGAAGCTCCGGGGGCATACCAGCCGCCTCCTCTTCAAGAAGACGCCATGGCTCCAAGGCGCGCGGCCCCTGGGCGGAACCCGCTCTGTCAGGCGCCAGCCCAGCAGGAACGGAGCTGCCAAGAAGTCCCTTGACCACAAGGGGCTGCCCGGGCACTCCCAGTTCCGGCTCGCCGAGACCCCGCTCCGGCCCCGGCACGTCAAGACCCCGCTGCTCCCAGCAGCAGCGCAAGGGGACCCGCAAGGCCAAGCTCTCCCTCAACCGAAGCCTCCCGTGGCCACCGCAGGCTGCCGCACCTACACCACCGAGCTGCGCAGCATCGCATGGCCCGACAAGTTCAAGCCGGACCTGCCCCCTCGCTACGACGGCACAACTGATCCCGCGGAGTTCCTCCAGCTCTACGAGCTGGGAATCGAAGCCGCCAGCGGGGACGAAAAGGTCATGGCGAACTAGTTCCCCATGGCGCTGAAGGAAGGTGCTCGCACTTGGCTCCTGAACCTGGCCCCAGGCACGATCTCCTCCTGGGACCAGATGCGTACTTGCTTCATCGCCAACTTCCAAGGTACCCGTGACCGGCCTCCCGCCGTGAGCGACATGCGCCGCATCAAGCAGCAACCTGGGGAGACCCTACAAAAGTACATCGAGCGCTTCAGCAGCGCGCGCCTCAAGATCCCCAAGTTGTCCGAGGAAGCCATCATTTCGGCCTTCTCCGATGGCGTGCGCGACGTCAAGATGAAGGAGGAGCTGGCGATGCATGAAGACCTCTGCACCTCCCTGGAGCTGTTCAACTTGGCGACCAAGTGCACCAGGGCTGAGGAGGGACGCCTCTCCCTCCTCGAGCTGCCTGCCGCAGACCCATAAGAGAAGAAGCCCAAGGCCAAGGACGTGAAGCGCAAGGGGGCTGCCGTACTCGCGGCGGAACTAGACACCAAGCGGGGCAAGGATCTGCCTGAATCCTCCAGGGGCAGCCGGTACTGCGTGTACCACGACCTCCACACCCACAACACCAACGAATGCCAAGAACTCCGCGCCGTGCGGGAAGGAAGAATCGGCCGTCACCCTGACCGTGTTGACCGGGGCTACGACCGAGGAGGAGGAAGAAACCCAGGATGCTGGGAAGATCGTGGCCCGCGCCAAGGGTGGCGCGACCAACCTCGCGAGGACCGCTGGCGGGACCCGCCTCGCGAGGGGGACTGGAGGGATCTGCCTCGTGAGGATCGCCCTCACGGCAACCCAGGCCTGCCGCCGCTGCCGCCTCAGCCAAGGAGGAACGAAGACCACCACCAAGACGAGGGGGCTGGGGGCTTCCAAGAGCCGCGCGCAATCACCTGCATCCTGGGCGGAGCTCAAGCCCCAGCCTCTCAATGTATCTTCAAGCAGTTTGCCCGCGAAGTGAATGCAGTTATCCCCAAGCTCGAAGCAACGCGCCCCCTCAAGTGGTCAGCGTGCGCCATCACGTTCAGCTCGGCAGACCAGCTCAAGTGCGCGGCCACAGCCGGAGTCCTCCCGATGCTTTGCTCCCTAGTCATCAGCAACGTTCTGGTCACCAGGACCCTCATTGATGGTGGAGCAGGGCTCAACGTCTTGTCCGTGGAAACATTCAACAACCTCCAAGTGCCCTATGACCAGCTTCAGCTAACCAAACCTTTCTCCGGGGTCACCGACGGTTCCACAGTCCCGATCGGGCAGGTCCGCCTCCCTGTCACCTTCGGGGCCCGCATCAACTACCGCATCGAGCTCATCAACTTCGACGTCGCCCACATCTGCCTGCCGTGCAACGCCATCCTCGGGTACCCAGCGCTGGCCAAGTTCATGGCTGTGACCCACCACGGCTACAACATCCTCAAGATGCCAGGAAATGGCGGCGTCATCACGGTGCCCTGTGAAGAGAAGGACGCAGTGTGTTCCCTGGAGCGAGCCTTTCAGGCCGCGTCGCTAGAAGACCCAGATCGCGGAAGCAGGAGGCTTCCTGAGACCACCCCAAGAAGAAGAAGACGTCGTCAGGCTCAGTCCCTTAGGAGGCAGGCCCTTCAGGGCCCGTGTCTGCCCAGGGGGACCCTCCTTCCATCGCATAGGAAAGCGCGCCCGGCGCCCTCCTCAGGCAGGGCTCGGGGGCTCTCACCTGGAGGGCCACTGACCTTGCCAGGGTCATGAGGGAGGCGCTTGGGCACCATGTGGAGTCGTGCTTCGAAGCGCGATTCCCTCGAGAAGGAGCCAGGCGAGGAAGGTCAGACCAGCAGGAGTTCGTTAACAAGGCCATTCAAGAACTACAGGAGTCAAGGATTATGAGAGGTTGTCGTCGTCCACCAGCGGTGGCTCCACATCCAGGCGAGGATGGTGGGCTGCGCGTCTGCATCGACGTACCAGGGCTCAATCAGATCGCCACGACGGAGCGCCTCTGGACCTCCCGAGTGGGGTGCTGCGGAGGACCGCCCCACAGGTATGTTCGCATGCCTTACGGCCTGCCGAGCATGGCTGCGGCGTACCAGCGCCTCATGAGGGGCATCTTGGAGGCTCAGGAGACAGGCGTTCTGCGGCTCTGGCGGAGATGGAGACAGCCCGCGAGGAGCCATCAGTGCCTCCGGAGCCTCCCGAGGCCCCAGGGCCTGGGGGCTCGTGAGGATCGGCTTCCGCAGCCCACCGAGTCTGCTGCACCAACGCCACTCCGCCGACGACATCTTCAGATGACATCTTTCAAGTTTCATTCCCAGCTGGGAGAGCCCTCCCAGGGTTGCGTCACTCCCAGGCCGCGTGGGTCCGTCCCCGTGGCATGTATCCCTCTTTATTTTCTTTAGTCGTTAGCTTGCTTTGCTGGGGGCACCCCTTGGGCTGCATCATCCCCAAGCTGCTCGGGCTAGGCCCAGCAGCGTGTATCTCCCCTGCGTTTATTTCCAATTATGCATTCGCCTATCATGCTTGATTACTTGATGCCGTCCACGGCACCTCTTCTTCTCCATGTCGACCACTTGCACCTTAAAGGGGGGGTGCCTGAGCATCGTGACTTAGGGCTCTTACTGGCTCTCCAGCCCTCACCCTCTGGCCTTGTCCACGGCATCGCGACCTGGCATACCAGCGACGGCTGAGACAAGCTCGAGGGCCGGGATCCGAGGACGTAGAGTGCTGGCATCTAACCAAATTTTGCAGGAACACATCTCAAGATACGGCCCAGTGCCAGGCGCTACCCGCCTAAGAGGTAGGGCCTCGTGAGTCCCGCGCTGGCTCACGGGTGCCCTGGTACACCTCACCTACTCCAACCAACGAGCTCTTGAGCGACTAACGATCGACTGACAACTGCCATGGCAGCCCCATCTTCTATCTGTGATGAATCTGCAGGATCATTAGGGGAAACTGCGCTAGCCAAGGCCCTCACGGCGTTTCATTCACCCTCGCCCACGCAAACCGCTTGCACGTTAAAGGGGGGGTGCCTGAGCATCGCGACTCAGGGCTCCTACTGGCTCTCCAGCCCTCACCCTCTGGCCTTGTCCACGGCATCGCGACCTGGCATACCAGCGACGGCTGAGACCAGCTCGAGGGCCGGGACCCGAGGACGTAGAGCAGAAAGGGGAGCAGAGGCGAGGGAGAAGGGGCACGCGAGGACCTCGTTAAGCAACTTTGTTCAAATTACCCCCCGGACCCGACGACGCGCTGGGGGCGATCCCCGATTCTCAAGATAAGTCACCATCCAAAGCATTGGCTACCATGGCACTACCCCCGCACCTAAAGCGACTCCGTACTAGCGAAGTTGCTACTCTTTCTCACCAAGCGACGGCTGCGTGGGCGCCAAAGGGGACCTCCTGAGCATCGCGACTCAAGGGCTCTTACCGGACCCCGGGTCGTTCACCTCCTGGCCTTGACCACGGCATCGCGACCTGGCATACCGGCGACGGCTGACGCCGCCTTGGGACTGGGACCTGCCGACGCAGAGCACCAAGCCCTCGCGAGGTGCGAAAGGGAGGACCGAACTATGACGGAATTTGCGATCCGCACAGATCCATAGCAAGGGTTACATATTAACAACAAGGATCACAGCCGCCTTACAAGCCCCTATGGGGCGCAATGTGATTCCTCGCAGGGAACGGATCCTAAAGGGTGCTAACTACACGTGCCCCTGCAAAAGACTCCATCATCAACAGTGGGCCGTCAAGCGCCGGCGCCAACCCCATCCAGATTAGGGTCGGCAACGGCCAAGCGAGCCTGCCCTGCTCCGGGAGCGGTGTTGGCTCGTGGGCTCGAAGCTGTCGTCGCTCGTCTCCGGAGTCGCGAAGATTTCGCCGGAGTCGCTGGATCCTCCGGCGCTCCCGTCGCTTGTGGAGCTACCCAGGGAGCGGTCGGCGGGGCCAGCCCTCACCGCGGCAGAGTCCTGGCCGCCTCCCCCGGGGCAGCACTCCAGCCGGCGCCCGATCGCGTCAAAGATCTTGAAGAACATCACTGAAGCGCCATCATACTCCAGGTGGATAGTGAGGGCGCCCCTTGCTCTGCAACCCCGAGCGATTTCGCCCCAGCCGCGAGTCATGAAGACCTCGCCCGAGGCAGTGATCGCGGCCTCTGCCTCGGTCGCAGGAGTGCTGCAGTCGGCGTGCTGCAGCCATAGCTCCAGGAGTCTCCCCTGCGGGAAGACGGAGGCGAAGAAGGGAGGAAAGTGAATCCAAGTTCGAGGAGGCATGGTGGCGTGGAGCACGAGCTCGCGGGAGGAGCCCTCGGCATGGACCCCAGGAGGGACGACCAACACCTTCGTGACCCGTCGGCGCCGGCGACGGCGCTGGCCGCGGGAACCGGCACCGTCCCCCTCGGCGTGGGCATACAAAGGAAGCGGGAACCCCGGCGGAGGCCGCTCATACCAAGGCCTCGGCGCCACCTGGCGGCCCTCCTCGCCGGGACCGCGAGGGGCAGGTCGCTTCTTCGGCGGGAGAGGGTCTGGTCCCTCTCGAGGAGCCTTTCCCTCTCCGCCGCAGAAAACCGGCGAATTGGAGCCATCACACCAAGACAGAACAAGAACTGGGGCAAAGGAGAAAGCAAGAGAAGATGGACTGGAAGGGCACGCGCGGTGCCGTACTTATAGCCGACGAAGGCCAACCGTCGGCCTCCATGATCGCAGGTAATCATGACACGATTTGCATGCAGGGATTTGTCCAATCCGCGCGATCACCAAGGCGTCATGGGGAAGTGGAGACGCCCACGTCCAATCAACCGCCATGCGGCGCCCAAGGCCGCAGGCTGTTAGGGCCCGCGGCGCTTCGCCCTTGCCCTTTCGCCTCTCGGCACGGCCAAGTCCATGCGCGCCTTGGGCCCGGGGGCTACTGTCGGCGTTCTGGGAACGAGGGTCCCCAGACTTGCCTGCCTGCGGCCTGCGACGTGGCTCAAATGGGGGCCCAGCGTGGCCCATCTTCATCAACACAGGACTCAAGACCCTCGCGAGGGGCCAAGCCTCGCGGGGCGGATGACACGACGCTTACTTAGGCACGGCCTCCTCAGGCTGGCTCGCGAGGAGGCGGAGAGATCAAGGCGGGGTACCTCGCGAGGTGCCCATGACGCAAGCCATAACGATCGTGGGTGCCAGGCGGGCGCCAGCCCGCGCAGCGTTCCCCTTTCCTCTTTGGTGCAAAGGGGGCAAGCGCAGGCGAGAGGATCAAGCAAAGGCACCCATTTCGGTGCAACGAGACCAAGACCAGTCCAACGGTGGGAAGGAGGTCACCATGGAGCCCAGAACGGCGTCACCACAGGGCCTTTGGCAGACGAAGACCAACTTTAGTCAGGATAAGTGTACCAGATGTTCCCCTTCGAATTGGCCAATTGTTGGTGCCCTTCCCGCTCAAATATTTGGGAAGAGGCCCAGGGCCTTTGCCTATAAATAGGACTAGTCGCCCCCAGGGTAGGGGCATCTAGAGATCGAGAGATCGATCCACGAACGGAGCTAGCAACACACCCAGAGAGTGAGAAGGGCGATTGAACTCCCCCAGCAGTTCATCCCCTAGCCAGGAACAGACCCTCGCGAGGCTGTTCTTCCTTGTACTGTTCATCCTCATCAGCCCAAGAGGCAATCCACCCACCACAAACTAGAGTAGGGTATTACACCACAATGGTGGCCCGAACTAGTATAAACCCTGTGTCTCTTGTGCTGTTCGTTCTGTAGTTTAGATCCTTGCGAGACGGAGAGGTAGAGGGCATAATCTCCGCGCGCACCGTAGAGTTCGAACCTTAAGGGTCTGTCAGAACCCGTGATCCGACAACCTCCCCAACCCACAGGCGCCACCGCCCCCCTTCGGCCGTCGCGCCACCCCACCGATGGCCTCTACCCACGCCGCCTCGTCCCTCCACTCCAACCCCTTCGAAGGTCCGGCTCCTCCCTCGGTGGAAGTCGTTCGCGATCTTGACATCTTCGCCCGCGTGCCCGTCATCCTCGACTACGCCACCTCTACCTACTATGCCTGGAAGACTTACTTCTCCCTCGTCTTCCGCGAGTACCACCTCATCGATCATGTTGATGGCTCCGTCGACTCCGACCTCATGTTCGCGGACGATGATTGGCTGACCATCGACGCCACCATCACCCGCTGGTTGTACCGAACCATCTCCAAGGACATCTTCCACACCATCATTTGCGACACTGATGACGCGCAGACGATGTGGGCGAAGATGAACAGGCTCTTCCTCGACAACACCCTCCAGCGCCGCGTGTTTCTTTAGCAAGAATTTTTTGGCTGCCATCAACTTGACTCATGTGTCGACTATTATTGTATGCGCCTTAAGAAACTTGCTGACGTGCTTCGCGACCTCGGGGAGCGGGTCTCCGATGAGCTTCTCCTTAGCACGCTCTCCGACCTCGGGGAACGGATCCTTCGCACCCTCAATGATTGTGTGCGCACTCTTCTCTTCCACGATAATGTCCCGCCCCGGTTTTGGCCGTACGCCCTCTCCACCGCCTCTCCCCTCATCAACGTTCGTCCGAGTGTGATCGTGGGAACTTTGCACCACATCATCTCCTCTTCGGTAGCCCTCCCTCCTATGACGACCTTCGTGTTTTTGGGTGTCTCTGTTATCCTAGCATCACCTCCACTACTCCTCATAAACTCGCACCTCGCTCCATGGCATGCATCTTTTTCGGATACCCACCAAACACCAAAGGTTATCGTTGCTATGATCCGGTTTCCCATCGAGTTTTCCCTTCACGACACGTTTACTTTGACGAGAGGTCTTTTCCCTTTCACCAGGTACAGCCGCCGGTCGACTCGCCATCGTCACCCGCGCCTCCTGGAGCCCCTCGAGGAGGCCGCTCACTTGCGCTCGGGCCCCCTCCTGGCTTCGGGTCCCCCTGCAGCGCGTGGGCCTCCCCTGGCTTCGACACTCCCACAACGCCTGGGCCTGATGACCCACAAGTATAGGGGATCTATCGTAGTCCTTTTGATAATTAAGAGTGTCGAACCCAACGAGGAGCAGAAGGAAATGACAAGCGGTTTTCAGTAAGGTATTCTCTGCAAATACTGAAATTATCGGTAACAGATAGTTTTGTGATAAGGTAATCTGTAACGGGTAACAAGTAATGAAAGTAAATAAGGTGCAGCAAGATGGCCCAATCCATTTTGTAGAAAAGGACAAGCCTGGACAAACTCTTATATAGAGAAAAGCGGTCCCGAGGACACATGGGAATTATCGTCAAGCTAGTTTTCATCACGCTCATATGATTCACATTCGTTACTTTGATAATTTGGTATGTGGGTGGACCGGTGCTTGGGTGTTGCCCTTTCTTGGACAAGCATCCCACTTATGATTAACCCCTATTACAAGCATCCGCAACTACAAAAGAATTATTAAGGTAAACCTAACATAGCATGAAACATATGGATCCAAATCAGCCCCTTATGAAGCAACTCATAAACTAGGGTTTAAGCTTCTGTCACTCAAGCAACCCATCATCTACTTATTACTTCCTAATGCCTTCCTCTAGGCCCAAACAATGGTGAAGTGTCATGTAGTCGACGTTCACATAACACCACTAGAGGAAAGACAACATACATCTCATCAAAATATCAAACGAATACCAAATTCACATGACTACTTATAGCAAGACTTCTCCCATGTCCTCAGGAACAAACGTAACTACTCACAAATCATATTCATGTTCATAATCAGAGGGGTATTAATATACATAAAGGATCTGAACATATGATCTTCCACCAAATAAACCAACTAGCATCAACTACAAGGAGTAATCAACACTACTAGCAACCCACAGGTACCAATCTGAGGCTTTGGGACAAAGATTGGATACAAGAGATGAACTAGGTTTGAGAGGAGATGGTGCTGGTGAAGATGTTGATGGAGATTGACCCCCTCCCGATGAGAGGATCGTTGGTGATGACGATGATGATGATTTGTGATGTCTACTACGCAACCTTCTTCTTGTAGACGTCATTGGGCCTCCAAGCGCAGAGGCTTGTAGGACAGTAGCCAATTTCCGTCAAGTGGATGACCTAAGGTTTATCAATCCATGGGAGGCATAGGATGAAGATGGTCTCTCTCAAGCAACCCTGCAACCAAATAACAATGAGTCTCTTGTGTCCCCAACACACCCAATACAATGGTAAATTGTATAGGTGCACTAGTTCGGCGAAGAGATTGTGATACAAGTGCAATATGGATGGTCGATATAGGTTTTTGTAATCTGAAAATATAAAAACAGGAAGGTAGCAAGCGATAAAAGTGAGCGTAAACGGTATTGCAATGCTAGGAAACAAGGCCTAGGGTTCATACTTTCACAAGTGCAAGTTCTCTCAACAATAATAACATAATTGGATCATATAACTATCCCTGAACATGCAACAAAGAGTAACTCCAAAGTCACTAATAGTGGAGAACAAAGGAAGAGATTATGGTAGGGTACGAAACCACCTCAAAGTTATTCTTTCTGATCGATCTATCATAGAGTTCATACTAGAATAACACCTTAAGACACAAATCAACCAAAACCCTAATGTCACCTAGATACTCCAATGTCACCTCAAGTATTCGTGGGTATGATTATACGATATGCATCACACAATCTCAGATTCATCTATTCAACCAACACAAAGAACTTCAAAGAGTTCCGCAAAGTTTCTACCAGAGAGTCAAGACGAAAATGTGTGCCAACCCCTATGCATAAGTTCACGAGCAGAACCAGCAAGTTGATCACCAAAACATTCATCAAGTGGATCACGTGAATATCCCATTGTCACCACAGATAAGCACATGCAAGACATACATCAAGTGTTCTCAAATCCTCAAAGACTCAATCCGATAAGATAACTTCAAAGGGAAAACTCAATCCATTACAAGAGAGTAGAGGGGGAGAAACATCATAAGATCCAACTATAATAGCAAAGCTCGCGATACATCAAGATCGTACCACCTCAAGAACACGAGAGAGAGATAGAGCGATCAAACACATAGCTACTGGTACATACCCTCAGCCCCGAGGGTGAACTACTCCCTCCTCGTCATGGAGAGCGCCGGGATGATGAAGATGGCCACCGGTGAGGGATCCCCCTCCGGCAGGGTGCCGGAACAGGGTCCCTATTGGTTTTTGGTGGCTACAGAGGCTTGCGGCGGCGGAACTGCCGATCTATTCTGTTCCCCGATGTTTTTAGGGTATATGGATATATATATATATAGGCGAAAGAAGTCGGTCAGGGGAGCCATGTGGGGTCCATGAGGGTGGGGGCGCGCCCAGGGGGGCAGGCGCGCCTCCCTGCCTCGTGGCCACCTCGAAGCTTCCCTGGAGTCTACTCCAAGTCTCCTGGATTGCTTCCGTTCCAAAAATAACTCTCCCGAATGTTTCATTCTGTTTGGATTCCATTTGATATTCGTTTTCTTCGAAACACTGAAACCGACAAGAAAACAACAATTTGGGCTGGGCCTCCGGTTAATAGGTTAGTCCCAAAAATGATATAAAAGTGTATAATAAAGCCCATTAAACATCCAAAACATATAATATAATAGCATGAATACTTCATAAATTATAGATACGTCGAAGACGTATCAGCATCCCCAAGCTTAATTCTTGTTCATCCTCGAGTAAGTAAATGATAAAGGAAATAATTTATGAAGTTTGAATTCTAGCAGGTGCATAAGTTTGATCAATGATAATTTCAATCACCTTTTCTAGCATCATTATATATCATAACAGTAGCTCAACTCATAAAACTTCTCATGATCAAGTAACAAGCTATTCACATGTTAAAATATAGATCATAAACTTTCTTGAAAACTAACAAACCGTGTTATTAGTCATCAAACAATTACAATTCATCTTATTTTCAGGAAGGGTCTATGTCAGAGCTTTGATTCAGCAAACTTCACATACTCAACTATCATTTAGTCTTTCACAATTGCTAACACTCACGCGATATTTATGGGTTCAAAGTTTTAATCAGTCACAGAGAAAGATAGGGGCTTATAGATTCGCCTCCGAACCTTTTACCTCAAGGGTAGTGTAAACAATAATAGTTCATGATGCCTTACATCCAATTGGATGTATATATCAGGATCTTTCCAACACAATGCACTTGCCAAAGGATAAAATGTAAAAAGGAAAGGTGAAGATCAGCACGACTCTTGCATAAGGTATAAGACAAGAATAAAAGATAGGCCCTTCATAGAGGGAAGCAGAGGTTGTCATGCACTTTTATAGTTGGATGCACAAAATCTTAATGCGAAAGAACGTCACTTTATATTACCACTTGTGATAGGGACCTTTATTATGCAGTCCGTCGCTTTTATTACTTCCACATCACAAGATCGTATAAAGCTTATTTTCTCCACACTAATAGATCATACATATTTAGAGAGCAATTTTTATTGCATGCACCGATGACAACTTACTTGAAGGATCTTACTCAATCCATAGGTAGGTATGGTGGACAATCATGGCAATACTGGTTTAAGGGATGTTTGGAAGCACAAGTAGTATCTCTACTTGGTGCAAAGAATTTGGCTAGCATGAGGGGGAAAGGCAAGCTCAGCATATTGGATGATCCACGACAATATACTTTATTTCAGATATAAGAAAACATAACCCATTACGTTGTCTTCCTTGTCCAACATCAACCTATTAACATGTCATATTTTAATGAGTGCTCACAATTACAAAAGATGTCCAAGATATTATATTTATATGTGAAATCTCTCTTCCCTCAATATTCTTTCATGAATTGTTCAAGTGACCAATACAATGTTTGCTAACCTTCAATAAATTTACCACCTCTACTTCTTATATGTGAAGTCATTACTCCCCATGGGATAAGCATATCGAACATATATAACTTCAGATTTATGAAATTCAAATCATTCAACTATTTACTCATAGGATATAAGTGAAGCACACGAGTAAATGACAAACTACTCCAAAAAGATATAAGTGAATATCAATGAGTAGTTAAATAATTATGTAGCTATATGATGACTCTCTCTCTCATTTAAGAATTTCAGATCTTGATATTTTATTCAAACAGCAAGCAAAACAAAATAAAATGACATTCTAAGAATAGCAAACATCATGTGAAGAAGCAAAAACTTAGGATCAACTAATACTAACCGATAGTTGTCGAAGAAGAAAGGTGGGATGCCAACCAGGGCGTCCCCAAGCTTAGACGGTTGAGACTTCTTGAAATATTATCTTGGGATGCCTTGGGCATCCCCAAGCTTGAGCTTTTGTGTCTCCTTAATTCCTCTCATATCACGGTCTCCCTAAATCTCAAAAGCTTCATCCACACAAAACTCAACAAGGACTCGTTAGATAAGTTAGTATAAACCAATGCAAAAAAAACCTTATCATACTCTACTGTAGCAAATCACTAAAATTATTATTCAAAATTGCATAATAAATGCCTCTGCATATTTAATAGTCCTATCCTCAAATAGAATCATTAAAGAAGCAAACATATGCAAACATAACAGAAATCTGCCTAAACAGGACAGTCTGTAAAGAATGCAGCAAGACCCATACTTCCCTAGCTCCAAAAATTATGAAATAAAATTACCACTATAGTAAATTTATCAGAGCCTATTATTCAAAAGGTTTCAACATTTTATCACATTCTGACTTTTGTAGGGAATTTTTGCAACAGCGGTAAACTTTCTGTTTTCAAACAGCAACATGAAGACTTGTAAAATAGGCATAGTAAAGGCTATCAATGCCAATTTTATTGAAATAAAAGATGCAAAACATTGTTCTAAATAACAGCAAGAAAATCCTAACAAAATAAATTGACGCTCCAAGCAAAACACATATCATGTGGTGAATAAAAATATAGCTCCAAGTAAAGTTACCGATGAACGAAGACGAAAGAGGGGATGCCTTCCGGGGCATCCCCAAGCTTAGGCTCTTGGTTATCCTTGAATATTACCTTGGGGTGCCTTGAGCATCCCCAATCTTAGGCTCTTGCCACTCCTTATTACATAGTCCATCGAATCTTTACCAAAAACTTGAAAACTTCACAACACAAAACTCAACAGAAAACTCGTAAGCTCCGTTAGTATAAGAAAATAAAACCACCACTTAGGTAATGTTGTGAACTCATTATGAATTCATATTGGTGTAATATCTACTGTATTACAACTTCTATATGGTTCGTACCCTCCGATACTACTCATAGATTCATCAAAATAAGCAAACAACACATAGAAAACAGAATCTGTCAAAAACAGAAAAGTCTGTAGTAATCTGTATCAAACGTATACTTCTAGAACTACAAAAATTCTGAAATAAATTGGTGGACCTGAGGAATTTATCTATTAATAATATTAAAAAACAATCAACCTAAAATCACTCTCCAATAAAAAATGGCAGCTAATCTCGTGAGCGCTAAAGTTTCTGTTTTTTACAGCATGATCATAAAGACTTCACCCAAGTCTTCCCAAAGGTTCTACTTGGCACAAACACTAATTAAAACATAAAACCACATCTAACCAGAGGCTAGATATATTATTTATTGCTAAACAGGAGCAAAAAGCAAGGAACAAAAAAAATTGGGTTGCCTCCCAACAAGCGCTAACGTTTAACGCCCCTAGCTAGGCATGATGATTTCAATGATGCTCATATAAAAGATAAGAACTGAAACATAAAGAGAGCATCATGAAGAATATGACTAGCACATTTAAGTCTAACCCACTTCCTATGCATAGGGATTTTGTGAGCAAATAACTTATGGGAACAATAATCAACTAGCATAGGAAGGCAAAACAAGCATAACTTCAAAACTTTAAGCACATAGAGAGGAAACTTGATATTCTTGCAATTCCTACAAGCATATATTCCTCCCTCATAATAATTTTCAGTAGCATCATGAATGAATTCAACAATATAACCATCACATAAATCATTCGTTTCAAGACCCACAAGCATAGAAAATTTATTACTCTCCACATAAGCAAAATTCTTCTCATTCGGAATAGTGGGAGCAAATTCAAGAAAATAACTATCATGGGATTGAAAATTGAAATCAAGATGACACGTTTCATGGTTATCAATATCCTTTATAGCATACGTGTCATCACAATAATCATCATAGGTAGGAGCCATGCTTTCATCATAATAAATTTGCACAACAAAACTTGGGGGACTAAAAATATCATCTTCATCAAACATAGCATCTCCAAGCTTGTGGCTTTGCATATCATTAGCATCATGGATATTCATAGAATTCATACTAACAACATTGCAATCATGCTCATCATCCACATATTTTGCCATGCATCCTATGTAATTCTTTTTCTAGTACTTGAGCACAATTTTCCTTCCCATCATTTTCACGAAAGACATTAAAAAGATGAAGCATATGAGGCAACCTTAATTCCATTTTTTTGTAATTTTCTTTTATAGACTAAACTAGTGATAAAACAAGAAACTAAAAGATTCCATTGCAAGATCTAAAGATATACCTTCAAGCACTCACCTCCCCGGCAACGGCGCCAGAAAAGAGCTTGATGTCTACTACGCAACCTTCTTCTTGTAGACGTTGTTGGGCCTCCAAGTGCAGAGGTTTGTAGGACAGTAGCAAATTTCCCTCAAGTGGATGACCTAAGGTTTATCAATCTGTGGGAGGCGTAGGATGAAGATGGTCTCTCTCAAGCAACCCTGCAACCAAATAACAATGAGTCTCTTGTGTCCCCAACACACCCAATACAATGGTACATTGTATAGGTGCACTAGTTCGGCGAAGAGATGGTGATACAAGTGCAATATGGATGGTAGATATAGGTTTTTGTAATCTGAAAATATAAAAACAGCAAGGTAGCAAGCGATAAAAGTGAGCATAAACGGTATTGCAATGCTAGGAAACAAGGCCTAGGGTTCATACTTTCACTAGTGCAAGTTCTCTCAACAATGCTAACATAATTGGATCATATAACTATCCCTCAACATGCAACAAAGAGTCACTCCAAAGTCACTAATAGCAGAGAAGAAACGAAGAGATTATGGTAGGGTACGAAACCACCTCAAAGTTATTCTTTCTGATCGATCTATCATAGAGTTCGTACTAGAATAACACCTTAAGACACAAATCAACCAAAACCCTAATGTCACCTAGATACTCCAATGTCACCTCAAGTATCCGTGGGCATGATTATACGATATGCATCACACAATCTCAGATTCATCTATTCAACCAACACAAAGAACATCAAAGAGTGCCCCAAAGTATCTACTGGAGAGTCAAGACGAAAACGTGTGCCAACCCCCATGCATAAGTTCATGAGCAGAACCCGCAAGTTGATCACCAAAACATACATCAAGTGGATCACATGAATATCCCATTATCACCACAGATAAGCACATGCAAGACATACATCAAGTGTTCTCAAATCCTCAAAGACTCAATCCGATAAGATAACTTCAAAGGGAAAACTCAATCCATTACAAGAGAGTAGAGGGGGAGAAACATCATAAGATCCAACTATAATAGCAAAGCTCGTGATACATCAAGATCGTACCACCTCAAGAACACGAGAGAGAGAGAGAGAGAGAGAGAGAGAGAGAGAGAGAGAGATCACATAGCTATTGGTACATACCCTCAGCCCCGAGGGTGAACTACTCCCTCCTTGTCATGGAGAGCGTCGGGATGATGAAAATGTCCACCGATGAGGGATCCCCCCTCCGGCAGGGTGCCGAAACAGGGTCCCGATTGGTTTTTGGTGGCTACAGAGGCTTACGGCGGCGGAACTCCCGATCTATTCTGTTCCCCGATGTTTTTAAGGTATATGGATATATATAGGAGAAAGAAGTCGGTCAGGCGCGCCTCCCTGCCTCGTGGCCACCTCGAAGCTTCCCTGACGTCTACTCCAAGTCTCCTGGATTGCTTCCGTTCCAGAAATAAATCTCGTGAAGGTTTCATTCCGTCTGGATTCCGTTTGATATTCCTTTTCTTCGAAACACTGAAATAGGCAAGAAAATAGCAATTTGGGCTGGGCCTCCGGTTATTAGGTTAGTCCTAAAAATGATATAAAAGTGTATAATAAAGCCCATTAAACATCCAAAACAGATAATATAATAGCATGAATACTTCATAAATTATAGATATGTTGGAGACGTATCAATTTCCCCCTCCTCGAGGGAAGTTTCCCAGGCAGAACAGCTCTGCCGGAGCCCTAGATTGGTTCCGCCTCGTGGCGGCGGAGTTTCTTACCGAAAGCTTGCTTATGATTTTTTCTCGGACGAAAGGCTTCATATAGCAGAAGATGGGCACCGGAGGCCTGCCAGGGGGCCCACGAGGCAGGGGGCGTGCCCAGGGGGTAGGGCGCGCCCCCCAACCTCGTGGCCAGGGTGTGGGCCCCCTCTCGTACTTTCTTTCGCCAGTATTTTTTGTTCATTCCAAAATTAACTTTCATGAAGTTTTAGGACTTTTGGAGCTGTGCAGAATAGATATCTAATATTAGCTCCTTTTCTAGCCCAGAATTCCAGCTGCCGACATTCTCCCTCTTCATGTAAATCTTGTAAAATAAGATAGAATAGGCATAAGTATTGTGACATAACGTGTGATAACAGCCCATAATGCAATAAATATCGATATAAAAGCATGATGCAAAATGGACGTATCAACTCCCCCAAGCTTAGACCTCGCTTGTCCTCAAGCGTAAGCCGATAATGATAAATATGTCCACATGTTTAGAGATAGAGGTGTCGATAAAATAAAATACGGACATGAGGGCATCATGATCATTTTTATAACAGCAACATATTTGGATATTGTCATTTGACCTCTTATGCTCAAGTAATAATTTATTCGCAATGTAAAGTATGAATCCGAAACTTCATTGAGAACAAAAAAAACTATAATCTCGGTCATTGAAGCAATTGCAATTTATCATAACATCGGAAAGAGTCAATATAAGAGCTTTTCAGCAAGTCCACATACTCAACTATCATTTAGTCTTTCATAATTGCTAACACTCACGCAATACTTATGGGGTATGGAGTTTTAATCGGACACAGAGAAAGATAGGGGCTTATAGTGTTGCCTCCCAACCTTTTACCACAAGGGTAATGTTAACAATAATAATTCATGCTAACTTACATCCAATTGGATATATATATATATCAGGATCTTTCCAACATAAGGTGCTTTCCAAGGGATAAAATGTAAAAAAGGAAAGGTGAAGATCACCATGACTCTTGTGTAAGGTAAGAAACTAGAATAAAAGATAGGCCCTTCGCAGAGGGAAGCAAAGGTTGTCATGTGCTTTTATGGTTGATTGCACGAAATCTTAATGCAAAAGGATGTCACTTTATATTGCCACTTGTGATATGGACCTTTATTATGCAGTCCGTCGCTTGTATTGCTTCCATATCACAAGATCGTATAAAGCTTATTTTATCCACACTAATAAACCATACATATTTAGAAAGCAATTTTTATTGCACGCAACATGACAACTTACTTGAAGGATCTTACTCAATCCATAGGTAGATATGGTGGACTCTCATGGCAAAACTGGGTTTAAGGATATTCGGAAGCACAAGTAGTATCTCTACTTGGTGCAAAGAATTTGGCTAGCATGAGAGAGAAAGGCAAGCTCAACATGTTGGATGATCCATGACAATATACTTTATTTCAGATATAAGAAAACATAACCCATTACATTGTCTTCCTTGTCCAACATCAACTCTTTAGCATGTCATACTTTAATGAGTGCTCACAATCATAAAAGATGTCCAAGATAGTATATTTATATGTGAAAACCTCTCTTTCTTTATGACTTCCTATTAATTGCAACGATGACCAAAACTATGTTTGTCAACTCTCAACAACTTTTATTCATCATACTCTTTATATGTGAAGTCATTACTCTCCATAAGATCACTATGATCTCTTTTATTTCTTTTATCCTTTCTCTTTTATTTTATTCCCTCACGATCATAGAAAGATAATCAAGCCCTTGACTCAACACTAATCTTCATTATATATAGCTCACGTACTCGATTACATAGAAGGATCATAAAGCAGAACTCAAAACTAAATCATACTAAAACTTTATTCTACTAGATCAAGATATTACCAAAAAGGACCAAACTAAGAAAAACAGTAAAGATAGGAGTTTGATGGTGATACGATACCGGGGCATCTTCCCCAAGCTTGGCAGTTGCCAAGGGGAGTGCCCATACCCATGTGATTATATCTCTTTTTTTTAGGTGGAGAGGTGATATTCTTGGCGATGATACCCCTCAGGATACGATTCTCCTCCTCAAGCTTGTTGACTTGCTGCTTAAGATCCATTATTTCCTTACGGAGCTTACCCGTGATGGTTAAAGCTCCTTGCACCCATGGATGCTGCATAGCTGCAGGAGAACAAGTAACACTCCTTTTCATATTTTCATAAGAGAGAAATTTAACATTGGAGGGGATGACCGAGTTTGGGATAGCTGAGCTCTGTAGTTCCCACATCGTGAATCCTGCCTGGAAACGAGAAGTAACTTCTTGAACCTCCTCCATGGCATCTATCCTTTTCAAGTCAGCTTCCATCTCTTTCTCCGTTCAGGGCCCAAAGTGATAGGCATCGCTGTTTTCCCCTTGACCCGGTGTCGGATAAGACACCCGACTCTCCCTGACTGACTCTTGAGAAGACATCTTGCTCTAATCTGCGACAGAAACAGCTCGAAACAAAAACAGAGGATATTTGCGTGGTACGGTGTTCAAAACCTTCGGAAGATTATATAATGAATTTTTACCAACCAAAAGAAGTAACATGCAAGAAAACGGAGTTCGGAGAGCACACGAGGTGCCCACGAGGCAGGGGGCGCGCCCTCCACCCTCGTGTCCTTCCCGGACTACTTATTTTCCTATTTTCTTAAATATTCCAAAATGGAGAAAAATTGCCATTAGAACTGTTTTGGAGTCGGTTTACTTACCGTACCACATACCTATTCCTTTTCGGAGGCTGAAACGTTCTGGAAAGTGTCCCTTATGTATTCCTCCGGGGTTACGGTTTCAATAACATTGGTTTCCACATTTATAGGATTACATGAGATATAATGTTTGATTCTTTTACCATTCACCACCTTCGGATTTGTGCCTTCGAGTTGTTGATCTTTATGGCACCTGAATGATAGACCTCCTCGATAACGTAAGGACCTTCCCATTTAGAGAGAAGTTTTCCTGCAAAAAATCTTAGACGAGAGCTGAATAGCAACACATAATCTCCTACATTAAACTCACGCTTTTGTATCCTTTTGTCATGCCATCTTTTAACTGTTTCTTTAAACAGTTTGGCATTCTCATAGGCCTGGGTTCTCCATTCATCAAGTGAGCTAATGTCAAATAACCTCTTCTCATCGGCAAGCTTGAAATCATAATTGAGCTCTTTAATGACCCAATATGCCTTATGTTCTAGTTCGAGAGGTAAGTGACACGATTTTCCATAAACCATTTTATATGGAGACATACCCATAGGATTTTTATATGCAGTTCTATAGGCCCATAATGCATCATCAAGTTTCTTGGACCAATTCTTTCTAGATCTATTAACAGTCTTTTGCAACATTAATTTGAGCTCTCTATTACTCAATTCTACTTGACCACTAGACTGCGGGTGATAAGGGGATGCAATTCTATGATTAACATCATACTTAGCAAGCATTTTACGAAAAGCACCATGAATAAAATGTGAACCACCATCAGTCATTAAATATCTAGGGACTCCAAACCTCGGAAAAATTAACTTCTTTAAGCATCTTAATAGAGGTGTTATGATCAGCACTACTAGTAGGAATAGCTTCTACCCACTTAGTAACGTAATCAACAACAACTAAAATATGTGTGTACCCATTAGAGGAAGGAAACGGTCCCATATAGTCAAAGCCCCAAACATCATATGGTTCAATAACAAGTGAATAATTCATAGGCATTTCTTCACGTCTACTAATATTATCAATTCTTTGACATTCATCACAAGGTAAGACAAACTTACGGGCATCTTTGAAGAGAGTAGGCCAATAAAAACCGGATTGCAATACCTTATGTGCAGTTCTATCTCCAGCGTGATGTCCTCCGTAAGCCTCGGAGTGACACTTGTGTAGGATCTGTTCCAGTTCATGCTCAAGTATACAACGTCTAATAACACCATCTACTCCTTTATAAAGGTCTGGGCCATCCCAGAAGTAATGTCTTAAATCATAGAAAAACTTTTTCTTTTGCTGGTATGTGAAACTAGGTGGTATAAATTTAGCAACAATATAATTAGAATAGTCAGCATACCATGGAGCAGTACGAGAAGCATTTGTGACAGCTAATTGTTCATCAGGAAAGCTATCATCAATAGGCAGTGGGTCATCAAGAACATTCTCTAACCTAGACAAGTTGTCTGCAATGGGGTTCTCAGCTCCCTTTCTATCAATAATATGCAAATCAAATTCTTGTAGCAAGAGAACCCATCTAATAAGTCTAGGTTTAGCAACTTTCCTTTTCATAAGATATTTAATAGCAGTGTGATCAGTGTGAACAGTTACTTTAGAATCAATAATATAAGGTCTGAACTTATCGCAAGCAAATACAACTGCTAAAAATTCCTTTTCAGTAGTGGCATAATTTCTCTGGGCACTGTCTAGAGTTTTACTAGCATATTGGATAACATTTAATTTCTTATCAACTCTCTGGCCTAGAACAGCACCTACAACACAATCACTAGCATCACACATAATTTCGAAGGGTAAATTCCAATCAGGTGGCTGAACAATATGTGCAGAAATTAACGCTTTCTTAAGTATTTCAAATGCTTCTACACAATCATCATCAAAGACAAAGGGAATATCTTTTTGTAAGAGATTAGTCATAGGAATAGAAATTTTTGAGAAGTCCTTAATGAACCTCCTATAAAAACCGGCATGACCAAGGAAACTTCTTATACCTTTAATGTCCTTGGGACACGACATCTTTTCAATAGCATCAACTTTAGCTTTCTCAACTTCAATACCTTTTTCAGAAATTTTATGCCCCAATACAATACCTTCATTAACCATAAAGTGGCACTTCTCCCAATTCAAGATAAGATTAGTTTCTTCACATCTCTGCAAAACTCGACCAAGGTTGCTCAAGCAATCATCAAAAGAAGTTCCGTAAACGAAGAAATCATCCCTGAAAACCTCGACAATCTTTTCACAAAAATCAAAGAATATAGCCATCATGCATCTTTGAAAGGTAGCAGGTGCATTATGTAAAACAAAAGGCATACGTCTATAAGCAAAGGTACCGAAAGGACAAGTAAAAGTGGTCTTTTCTTGATCCTCTTGTGACATAGGTATTTGAGAGAAACCAGAATAACCTTCTAGAAAGCAAAAATGTGTGTGTTTAGATAATCTTTCTAGCATTTGATCCATAAAAGGTAAAGGGTAATGATCCTTTTTAGTAGCTTTATTTAATTTGCGGAAATCAATTACCGTTCTATAACCTGTAATAATTCTTTGTGGGATCAATTCATCTTTATCATTAGGAACAACAGTAATACCTCCCTTCTTGGGGACACAATGGACATGACTTACCCACTGACAATCTGCAACGGGATAAATTATACCTGCCTCTAGAAGCTTTAGTATTTCTTTCCTTACCACTTCTTTCATCTTAGGATTTAACCGTCGTTGGTGATCAACAACCGGTTTAGCATCTTTCTCCAATTTAATTTTGTGTTGGCATAGAGTGGGACTAATGCCCTTAAGATCATCGAGAGTATATCCAATAGCAGCACGGTGCTTCCTCAGAGTTTTCAATAATTTCTTTTCCTCATGCTCTGAAAGGTTAGCACTAATAATAACATGATATATCTTCTTTTCATCAAGATAAGCATATTTAAGAGTATCAGGTAATGGTTTAAGCTCAAACACGGGATCACCCTTGGGTGGAGGAGGATCCCCTAGGATTTCAACAGGCATGTTGTGTTTCAAGATAGGTCCTTGTTTAAAGAATACTTCATCTATTTCCCTCCTTTCATTCATAAACATGTCATTTTCATGGTCTAGCAAATATTGTTCTAAAGGATCACTAGGAGGCACAGCAATAGAAGCAAGACCAATAATTTCATCTTTACTAGGCAATTCCTCATCACGGGGTTGTCTATGAAATTTAGCAAAGTTAAACTCATGAGACATATCCCCCAAGCCAATAAACAATATCCTTTTCGCAGTCTATCCTAGCATTAACAGTATTCAAGAAGGGTCTACCAAATATGATGGGACAAAAGATATCCTGTGGGGAACCAAGAACAAGAAAATCAGCAGGATATTTAACTTTCCCACACAAGACTTCAACATCTCTAACAATCCGATTGGTGAAATAGTATCTCTATTGGCAAGCTTAATTGCAACATCAATTTGTTCTATCTCAGCAGGTGCAATATCATGCATAATTTCTTTGTATAAGGACTGATGTATTGCACTTGCACTAGCACCCATATCACATAAGCCATGATAACAATGATCTCCTATTTTAACACAAATAACAGGCATGCCTACAATAGGTCTATGTTTATTTTTAGTATCAGGTCTAGTAATTCTAGCATTTTCCTCACAGAAGTAAATAACATGCCCATCAATATTATCAGCCAAGAGATCTCAACCTTGTGGTCGTGGGTTTGAGCCCCACAGTGGGTGCCAACTGTCGTGATTTTGTCACGGCAGATGTCCTAGAGAAAGGACTTAGTCGTGGAGCCATCGCGACGGGTTAGCTTAAAGGGGTTAAAGCGAATAAAGGATGCAGGGGGTTTATACTGGTTCGGCCCCTTGCGGTGAAGGTAAAAGCCTACGATCCAGTTGTTGTGGAAGTGCTGGGGTTTCGATGACCAGGGAGCGAATCCGCTATGCCTGGCTCTCGAGTTGTTGTTTGTTGTCCCTAAACCGCCTCCGGGTCATCCTCTTATATACATGGGTTGACGCCCGCCGGTTTACATGATTCCGAGGCCGGCTCATAAACGTGTCCGGCCCGATCTCTACTATTTCTACCTTACAACACAAGCTTACATATCAATGTCGGTTTATCACTACAGGCCTTAATCCGCCTTTGGGCCCTGGGCCTTGATAAAGTGCCATCATGTTTATCTTCATGGGCTTCAAATATAATAACTCATTATGGGGATAACCCGGCCTCTCCTGGCCGGTTTACGCCCAGTAATAATATCCCCAACATTGGGCTCCAGATTGATTTGAACTGGTTCATGTCAATCTTCAATACTTAAGAAAATTTCTTCTTCAGCACCTTCGCATAAATCTTGTAAACTGCCATGACATCATCTTCCAGGATCATGATAAACCGCCATGACGTCATCTGTTATTAAAAATTGCATATAGCTCACCTTCATTAATGAGCCTCCGACAATCGAGGTGACAGCTTCGTCACATATCCGATTTTTAGGCTCCTCCATTTTTGCGCCTGTCACTTATCCCTTTGCCTTTATAAACAAGACCAGGGGGTCTTTTCCATTCCCCCCCCCCCCCGTGCCTCTTCGCTTCTTCTTCCTCCTCGATCTGACCTAATCCTCACGCATGACCACTGTCTACAAGATTCGCCATCGTCCTCAACTCCGGCCGCTGCATCGACCTGAACGCACCAGAGAAACACGGCGCTCCTCCCCTGCTCTGTCAACGCCAATAAGTTTTCCTTTCCCTTGCTTGAGATCTATCATTAGGGTTTCGGTGTTCCTCGAGGCTTGAAACTGTTCTTCCCTCTTCTTCTTTATAGTGTATATGATGACTTCAGATCTGCTATTTTCTTGCACAGTCATAGTTACAATCCCCTTTTTCATCCTTAGATCATCTGCCTCGTGTAGACAAACTCATTTGGATATGTTAAACTTGCTTAAGCACCTGTGCTTTAAGTCTGAATATAATTTGATTTACCAACACACTACAGATCTAAAATTACCATTACAAGTTGTGAAACCTGTTTTTCCTTCACTTAGGCATCTTAGACCCGTATCTTCTATATCAGAGTAGGCGGTTTAATCTCATAGAAAAAATGATGATCCGACGGGTACCATTAGTCCCATGTTGAACCGCCAAGCCGCTTTATCTTTATACCATCTCCAATGTCTGACTCCGGTTTAACAATATCAAACTCCGGTTTAACATACATATACCTTTGCTTCTGCCTATCTTTCTCTGCTTTACACTTGTCCAGTATGAATCTTAAACTGGACATAACCATGTTTCAGCTTTCCATTGAAATGGCCAAACAAGTTTACGAGTGCAACTGGGTTCCTTCCCGGGTTACTGAAGAACAATTAAACAGATGCGTTGCAACCGGCGCTTTAGCAAAGAAAGACGTCATCCACTGGAGGGCCCCTGGTCCGGAAAATCCTCCTGAACCCAAGGACGGAGAAGTAGCTGTGTTCGTTGACCATCTGGGTCGAGGCTTTAGTCCTCCTGGTTCAAAAAATTTCCGAGATGTGCTTGCCAGCTTTCAACTCCATCCTCAAGACATTGGCCCAAACTCTGTGTCCAATATCTGCCATTTCCAAGTATTTTGCGAGGTTTATCTTCAGGAGGAACCCACAGTTGAACTATTTAGGGATTTATTCTATTTAAACCGTCGCACAGAGTTCACAGACGGACCGAATACTGAGCTTGGCGGAATTGCTGTTCAAAAGAGGAAGGATGTTAGTTTCCCTCACGCCAAACTTCATAGTCACCCCAAGGAATGGAACCAGACTTGGTTTTACTGCAAGGACACATCTCCGACTGATGAAAATCCTTTGCCGGGTTACCGCCCTCACCGTCTTAGCAATACACATCCCTTTCCTCAGAGATTAACTACAAAGGAAAGGTCCAACTATGCTCCACAACTGTCAAAACTCAGAGCCTTTATGGCGAACAATTTAACAGGTGTTGATTTTGCTCGCTGTTGGATATCTTGGAGCGTTCTGCCTTTAAGCCGGCACCCCGGTTTAATGTGTGAATATACAGGAAGCCTGAAAGATCCTCAATGGCATATTGATATTCAGCTAACAGAAGCTAAAGTTACTGAGGCTGTCAAGAAAATACTGAACGAACAGGTGGCTGTCTGTAGCCAGACCAGATTAAGTCATTTCTGCACCTCCAACAAAACGGCCGGCAGTAAGAATCATATGACTTTTTTATTTTCAGCTTAATCCCTTGAAATACTCTCTTAAAATTTTGTTCATCTTTGCCAGGGTGATGATCCGTTCTGGAAAAAGAAACCACGGGATAAATTGGCAAAACCAACTCGCCAAAAGACCAAAGTTACCAAAAAATTGCCAAGAAGAAAACCACTGCATCTTCCGAGCCAAATGCCGATGCTGACTTGGCTAATCCGGACTCAGAGGTAGAACTTGACTCTCTTGGTTCATTTTTTATACACCTCATTGACAATGACCATTACCAGGACGATGCTGAAGGCAGCCAAGCTGACGATGTAGAGGTAATTATCCTTTCCTCCGGTTCAGATCCTCTGCCAACACCGAAAATCCGTCGAGCAAACCGGAAAGTAAAATTTTCTCACCCCCTTGCTCACTTGGACCCAAACTTTCTTTTGAAGACGCAGCAACATGAAGCTCGCCGCACAACCCGGCACGGCGGCCAGGTAGTTACCTCCGCCGGTTTACCAAACACTCCGATCCGAAAACGTCAATCAGAGGTCTCTTACATTCCTGACACTTCTTGTCCCAAGGTGGGTTGTTTCCGACAGCCTCTTAATCCGTCTGACTCAAATTATCAGGGAACAACTCACTCCTCCTCTCGCGAGTCATCAGCCACACAACTTCCACCACTCAAGACAGTTCCTGGGTGAGTTATGTCTTAAATTTACTCTTAACACCTTATGTTCACCTGATGTACTGACCTTTATATTTTGTTCTCAGCGCCAAGCCTATACCCAGCAAGAAGGCCCGGTTAAATAAACCAGCTGATGATAATCTGGTTATTGAACCGGAGACGACTCCAAATCTGGAAGGAACAAGTACTGACGTTATACATGATGAACCACCACCTCAAGATTATGACTTCATATTGAACAAGTAGAAGTTGACACCACAGGTCACCCTGACAAACCAACTAGTCCAGCTCACACAGATGATAAACCGGCCAGTCCAGCTAAGGCTGCTGAGACACCGTCCACTCTAGTAAAGCCTGCTGATGATGAAGAAAATGACATTATGATTACTGGCGTCAGCCATAGCGCTCCTGGCAATCCAGTCGCTTTATCCAAACATAGCGCCAAGGATGGACTTTCTGCTATGAACAAAGGCAAATGGAACACCGATTTGTCAAGCTATGCCCATCTCAATGCCCAAGACATTCACTCTGGCTTCTTGAACCGTCTGTACACCAGCCGTGACTATGGAGCCGGTTTGGTAAACTTGATGAAAGAGCGATACGAGGTAACTAATGCTCAACTCTGCATAATTGTTTCCCTCTTAATGCCAAATATCAACTCCAGTAGTCCCCAAGTGACGGTTTATGATATCAATCCAAACCGGGACTTAGTAATTGATACGTCTCCAACGTATCTATAATTTTTGATTGCTTCATGCTATATTATATTCTGTTTTGGATGATTAATGGACTTTGTTATACACTTTTATATTACTTTTGGGACTAACCTATTGACCCAGAGCCCAGTGCCAGTTCTTGTTTTTTCCCTTGTTTCAGTGTCTCGAAGAAAAGGAATATCAAACGGAGTCGAATCGGAATGAAACCTTCTAGAGAAGTTATTTTTGGAAAGAAAGCAACCCCGGAGACTTAGAGTCTACGTCAAGAAAGCAACGAGGAAGGCACGAGGTAGGGGGGCGCGCCCTCCACCCTCGTGGGGCCCTCGTGGCTCCCCTGACATACTTCTTCCTCCTATATATATCCATATACCCTAAAAACTTCGGGGAACAGAATAGATTGGGACTTCCGCCGCTGCAAGCCTCTGTAGCCACCAAAACCTAATCGGGACCCTGTTCCGGCACCCTGCCGAAGGGGGAAACCCTCACCGGTGGCCATCTTCATCATCCCGGCGCTCTCCATGACGAGGAGGGAGTAGTTCACCCTCAGGGCTGAGGGTATGTACCAGTAGCTATGTGTTTGATCTCTCTCTCTCTCTCGTGTTCTTGATTCGTCACGATCTTGATGTATCGCGAGCTTTGCTATTATAGTTGGATCTTATGTTGCTTCTCCCCCTATACTCTCTTGTAATGGATTGAGTTTTCCCTTTGAAGTAATCTTATCGGATTGAGTCTTTAATGATTTGAGAACACTTGATGTATGTCTTGTCGTGCGTATCTGTGGTGAGAATGGGATATCACGTGATTCACTTGATCTATGTTTTGGTGATCAACTTGCGGGTTCCGCCCATGAACCTATGCATAGGGGTTGGCACACGTATTCGTCTTGATTCTCTGGTACAAACTTCGGGGCACTATTTGAGGTTCTATGTGTTGGTTGAATAGATGAATCTGAGATTGTGTGATGCATATCGTATAATCATACCCACGGATACTTGAGGTGACATTGGAGTATCTAGGTGACATTAGGGTTTTGGTTGATGTGTGTCTTAAGGTGTTATTTTACTACGAACTCTAGGGCTGTTTGTGACACTTATAGGAATAGCCCAATGGATTGATCGGAAAGAATAACTTTGAGGTGGTTTCGTACCCTACCATAATCTCTTCATTTGTTCTCCGCTATTAGTGACTTTGGAGTGACTCTTTGTTGCATGTTGAGGGATAGTTATATGATCCAATTATGTTATTATTGTTGAGAGAACTTGCACTACTGAAAGTATGAACCCTAGGCCTTGTTTCCTAGTATTGCAATACCGTTTGTGCTCACTTTTATCATTGGTTACCTTGCTGTTTTTATAATTTCAGATTGTACAAACCTATATCTACCATCCATATTGCACTTGTATCACCATCTCTTTGCCGAACTAGTGCACCTATACAATTTACCATTGTATTGGGTGTGTTGGGGACACAAGAGACTCTTTGTTATTTGGTTGCAGGGTTGCTTGAGAGAGACCATCTTCATCCTACGCCTCCCACGGATCGATAAACCTTAGGTCATCCACTTGAGGGAAATTTGCTACTGTCCTACAAACCTCTGCACTTGGAGGCCCAACAACGTCTACAAGAAGAAGGTTGTGTAGTAGACATCAGTAATAGCTTAACTTTGCATGCTTAGCCTCCAAGGGCCGGGTTATCTTTTTAAATATGAACTGGTACTTTAGAATTATAATACTGCAACTTTTGCTGGTGTAATCCCCAAGGGCCGGTTTATCTTTTCAAGGTAAACCGGGACTTTTAGAAGAAAAACCCATAATGTTACTTTGAACCATCATACATTAGCCCCCAAGTGCCAAGAATAATACTTGTATTGTGCTTGGGACTTGTAGAAATTTCTGATAACGAGCAAATAGGCATTAGTCCCCAAGTATCATGTGCATAACTTTTTATGTGCTTGGTACTTCAAATATGTACTGTCAACTCATAATATGTCTGTCTTTATAGGCTGAGCTGAACAAGAAGGAAACTTAAATCTCTGATCTGCAAGAAAACATCAAGTCCCAGCAAGCAGAAACCTCTAAGGCAAAAGATGAGCTGACCAGTGCCCTAGCCGCCATGGAAAAACTGAAGGAGAATTTCAACAAGGAGCGGGCGGATTGGAACACAGAAAAATCTTCTTTGCAAAAAAGAGCCGAGGACGCAGAAGCAGCTCTTAAACCGGTGGTAGATGAGCTGACTGGTGTAAAGCGGCAAGTTCATGCCATGACTGCTGTTGTGTTTGGTAATCATCCTGGCTTTAAGTTTTCATCATATCATCCCATTCAGTGCCGGTTTACTGATGTTTGTAATGATGCAGGAACTCGCATTAGCCATCTGGGCTCTGACGTACAGAAGAAGTTGAAGGCTGCCTATACTCTGATAGAGCAGTTATATACCGGTGCGCAACGGATCATTTGTGCTGCTTCTCACAACAAGCCGCCCCCAACTTTAATCAAGGAGACCTTAGAGAGGTTGTCAATGTTGCCTGCCCGCGTAGAAGAGTTGAAAAGATCTGCTGCGAGGGCTGGTTCTCTGACCGCACTAACCCGGGCAAAAGCGTGGGTGCCTGATCTTGATCTAGAGGATGTGGGTAAAGGTTATCCGAGCTTAAAAGAAGATGGACCAGAATTTGGCAATGATGACCTTCGAGCTATAAACCGAGAAGTATGTCCACCGGCTTGCCAATTGGCTGAAGAAGCTGATCTTTCTCATTATCAGGTGAGTTATGACGTCAACAACAAACAGGTTGCCGCACCAACTCCTGAAGCCCAAAATCTCATCCCACCAATTCGTAAGCACACCTATGCCCCTGAAATTGAACCGTCCACCCTATAAGCGACGAAGCTGCGTTCCAAGCCCTAACTGGGATCAACTGGGCAGCTATTGACTTCCAGCCGCTGGGTAGAGATGAGGAGGATGAACCAGTGCAAGATGATCCGCAGCCGTCGAGTCAACCTGGTGACGAATCATGATCCGGAGGCCGGGTTAGCCTTCTGTGAACCACAATATTTGCTGAAAAAACAATTATTCTTTTGGGCACTGAAATGCCTTGTAATAGGCTAGTTCAAACACTTGGTTTTTTATGCCTTTGTGCATATTTATTTTGCTTGATACTTGTTAAGTCGCCATGCTTAAGATATATTACGTTCATAATCTGTAGTTGTTCTTGCAGACAAAAGTTTTGAAAGTGTCCTAGCGGTTTATCGCCGGACGGGTCATAATGCCCAGATACATGGCCAGGGTCTATAACCAAGGATGTAAAAGATAATCAAATATGAAAATAATTGATACCTGTGACCCTGAATCACAACGTTGGCGGACCAACTTTTGTAGTGAGGGTGATAACCCCAATCTTGAGTAATGATAACTCCTTTCATATTGTGCCGGTTTATGATAAAACCGTACCGGGTTGCGATAAACACCGGTTTATTCAACACTGGCGACTTAGAGTCGAAACCAGACCGGATGAAGAAACTCCGGGTTATAAGTGATCATGTACTGACAACTTGTAGTTGACAGCCGAGTCGGGTTAATGAACGTCGGTTTATCAAAAAACATCATAAATCTCATCAAGAGAGAGAAAAACTTGGCAAATAAAAGCAAATGAAAACTTGTAGTCGAGGCTTTTCACGGGCTGCCAGGCCCCAAATTCGAGGCTTTTCATGGGCTGCCAGGCCACTGAGTTACACCATTTTACAAAGCCTTTTAAGATGGACCTCAATCTTTAACCAAACGTCGTTTTAACTCTGACAAGTTCAGGGTCTTATTAGATTGACTTGTCATAGTTCGACGGGTCATACCAGGTTTACCTGGACGGAGTGACTTACTTAAAAAGGCAGGCTAACCCGGGGTTTTAGGTGTATACACCAGGCTTCCAAGCCGTGGCTTGATAGCCTGTTACAAGTGTAGATTCTTTGTTCATTGTGATAGCAAAGAATCCCCAAGCAATATTTTGAGCTGTGCTCAGTGGGTGCCTATGTTTGAGTTGTTCCTTTGCAACACTCTCTTTCGCCCCTAAGTATTTTTGTTTTTGGCTTTGAGCCGATCAAGAGGTGTAGCTATGGTTCGGACATGACTAAGCCCCCAAGTGATGTTTTTGGTGGCCTTGCGCCATCAAGAGTGTAGCTATGGTTCAAGTACAACCAAGCCCCCACTTGATCTTTATATAAGCCTTTACAAGATGAATCAAGGGGTAAACCGGGCGCCGATTTATAAACAGAAGCCCCCATGTAACCATGCATGATGTAAGAAAAACAACAGATACCCCGCTTTAGCTGAGGCTCCGGTTTATTATATTGATCATAATATATACATTGTCATAACTATGTACATGAGCAGAGCCCGTGGCTCAAGTATAGCAAGGCCGAAGATGAGCGATATTCCACGGCCGGTGGGTCTCCTCCTCCGATTTACGTGAGTCTTTGTGCTCTCGAACATCTATAAGGTAGTATGACCCGTTATGCAGATTCTTGCTGACCACAAAAGGTCCTTCCCAAGGTGGGGATAACTTGTGCATATCCCTCTGATCTTGGATGAGTCGGAGCACCAGATCGCCTTCTTGAAATGTTCTGGTTCTAACCCGACGGCTGTGATAACGATGCAGATCTTGTTGATAAATCGCCGAACGGGCTGCTGCAATGTCACGCTCCTCATCTAACAGGTCAAGTGCTTCCTGTCGTGCCTTCTCATTGTCAGCTTCGACGTACGCCGCCACATGAGGCGAGTCATGACGGATGTCACTAGGGAGAACCGCCTCCGCTCCATAAACCATGAAAAAAGGCGTGTAACCCGTGGATCTGTTGGGCATGTTATTGATGCTCCACAACACATAAGGTAACTCTTCCACCCAACAACCTGGCGTCGGTTACAAAGGAACCATAAGCCGGGGCTTGATGCCTCTCAAGATCTCTTGATTGGCTCTCTCCGCTTGTCCATTAGACTGGGGGTGAGCCACTGATGATACGTCAAGCCGGATGTGCTCTCGCTGACAGAACTCCTTCATAGCACCTTTGGACACATTGGTACCATTATCAGTTATCATGTTGTGTGGAAAGCCAAACCGGAAAATCACCTTCTTGATGAATTGAACCGTCGTAGCTGCATCACACTTACTGACTGGCTCTGCCTCCACCCACTTAGTGAACTTATCAACCGCCACCAATAGGTGGGTCTTATTATCCTTGGATCTTTTAAAGGGCCCAACCATATCCAGCCCCCAAGTCGCAAATGGCCAAGTGATTGGAATCATCCTCAACTCTTGAGCCAGTACATGAGCGCGTCGTGAGAATTTTTTACATCCATCACATCTTTTGACCAAGTCCTCGGCATCAACATGAGCCGTCAGCCAATAGAAACCGTGACGAAAGGCCTTGGCTACCAGAGACTTTGAACCGACGTGGTGACCACAATCTCCTTCGTGGATCTCACGCAAAATTTTGCGGCCTTCTTCAGGAGATACACAATGCTGAAACGCCCCCGTCACACTGCAATGATGTAGCTCCCCATTGATAATAGTCATGGACTTGGACAGCCGGATTATTAGCCTGGCCGAAGTCTCATCCTCCGGTAACTCGCCCTGGTTCATATACGCCAAATATGGAACCGTCCAATCCGGGATAACATGAAGAGCCGCCACCAACTGAGCCTCCGGATCAAGAACAGCCAAATTATCCTCTATAGGGAGCTTGACAGACGGATTATGCAGCACATCCAGGAAGACATTGGGTGGGACCAACATACGTTGGGAACCCAAACGGCTTAAGGCGTCCGCCGCTTCGTTCTTTCGCCGGTCCACATGATCGAATTGATAACCTTTGAAGTGACCTGCAACAATATTCACATCCCGACGATATGCTGCCATGAGTGGGTCCTTGGAATCCCAAGTACCAGACACTTGTTGAGCCACCAGGTCTGAGTCACCGAAGCACTTAACCCGGCTTAAATTCATCTCCTTAGCCATCCGAAGACCGTGGAGTAAAGCCTCATATTCAGCTGCATTGTTATTGCAAGGGAACATTAAACGGAGAACATAATAAAACTTATCACCTCGTGGGGAAGTTAATACGACTCCAGCCCCCGAGCCTTCCAATTGCCTGGACCCATCAAAATGAATAGTCCAATAAGTATGATCTGGCTTCTCTTCTAGCGCATGGAACTCTGTCCAGTCATTGATGAAGTCCACAAGTGCCTGAGATTTGATCGCCGTCCGAGGCACATATTTTAGCCCGTGAGGCCCAAGCTCAATAGCCCACTTGGCAACCCGACCAGTTGCTTCCCTGTTCTGGATTATATCCCCCAAAGGAGCAGAACTGACCACAGTTATGGGATGACCTTGGAAATATTGCTTAAGCTTCCGGCTTGCCATGAAAACTCCATACACCAGCTTTTGCCAATGCGGATACCTATGCTTAGACTCAATAAGAACTTCACTGATATAATAAACCGACCGTTGAACCGAATACTCCTTTCCAGCCTCTTTGCGCTCCACCACAATAGCCACATTGACAGCCCAGGCATTACCAGCCACATATAACAACAAGGGCTCCTTATCAATAGGAGCAGCAAGGATAGGTGGTTCAGCTAGCTGCCGCTTTAAGTCCTCAAACGCTTCATTGGCGGCATCACTCCATATGAAGTTATCTGTCTTCTTCAACATTTGATACAAAGGGATGGCCTTCTCCCCGAGGCGACTGATAAACCGGCTTAAGGCTGCAATCCGGCCTACCAGTCGTTGGACATCATTGATGCACTTCGGTTTAGCCAAAGAAGTTATAGCCTTGATTTTCTCTGATTAGCTTCAATGCCCCTGTTAGACACCTGCCGGTACACCAAAGACACATTTGGCCGGATTAAGCATCATTTTATAAACCCGGAGGTTATCAAAGGTCTCCTTCAAGTCATCAATCAATGTCTCCTCCTTTCTGGATTTCACCACAATATCATCCACATAGGCATGAACATTGCGGCCGATCTGATCATGAAGACAATTCTGCACACAGCGCTGATAAGTCGCCTGGGCACTTTTGAGCCCAAAAGGCATAGATACATAGCAGAAGGCTCCAAAGGGAGTTATGAAAGTTGTCTTCTCCTGGTCCTTAACTACCATTTTGATCTGATGGTAACCAGAATAAGCATCCAGAAAACTCAAACGCTCGCAACCCGTCGTAGCATCAATGATTTGATCGATACGCGGGAGGGCAAAAGGATCTGCTGGACAAGCCTTGTTCAAATCTGTGTAGTCCACACACATACGCCAAGTGCTGTTCTTCTTAAGTACCAGCACCAGATTAGCCAACCATTCAGGATGAAATACTTCAATGATGAACCCAGCCGCCAAGAGCCTGGCTACCTCCTCACCAATTGCCTTGCGTCTTTCTTCATTGAACCGGCGAAGAAACTGCTTGACCGGTTTATACTTGGGATCAACATTAAGAGTGTGCTCAGCGAGTTCTCTAGGTACACCTGGCATGTCAGAAGGCTTCCACGCAAAGATGTCCCGATTCTCACAGATGAACTCGATGAGCGTGCTGTCCTATTTCGGATCCAAGTTAGCGCTGATGCTGAACTGCTTGGATGAATCGCCTGGAACAAAATCAACCAGCTTAGTCTCATTAGCCGATTTAAACTTCAAGGCCGGATCATGCTCTGTAGTTGGCTTTTTCAAAGAAGTCATATCCACCGGATCAACATTGTCCTTGTAGAACTTCAACTCCTCTGTTGCACAAACCGACTCAGCATATGCCGCATCACCTTCTTTACATTCCAAGGCGATCTTACAGCTTCCATGAACCGTGATAGTACCCTTATGACCCGACATCTTGAGCTGCAGATAGACATAACAGGGCCTTGCCATGAAGTTAGCATAAGCCGGCTGTCCAAACAGGGCATGATACGGGCTCTTGATTTTCACCACCTCAAAGGTCAATGCCTCCGATCTTGAATCATGCTCATCACCAAAAGCAACCACTAGAGCTATCTTACCAACGGGATACGCCGATTTACCAGGCACCACACCATGGAAGACCGTGTTGGACGGTTTAAGATTTTTATCTGTTAACCCCATGCGACGGAAAGTATCCTAATAAAGGATATTGATACTACTCCCTCCATCCATGAGTACCTTGGTGAACTTATATCCTCCAACCTGAGGCGCCAACACCAATGCCAGATGACCCAGATTATCAACCCGGGGTGGATGATCCTCTCTACTCCACACGATCGGCTGCTCAAACCAGCGCAAGTATCGGGGCAGCGCCGGTTCAACAGAATTCACTGCCCATTTATGAAGATTATGATCGCGCTTGCATAGGCTAGTGGTGAAGACATGATACTGCCCACTATTCAACTGCTTCGGGTTGCTCTGGTAACCCGACTGCTGTTGTTGTTGCTAATTGCCCTGATGATTATAACCACCTTGGTTGCCCTGATTGCCTTGATTGCTATGTCCGTTCTGATTATCGTGAAAACCTGAACCAGAACTGCCTCCACCATAACCCGGCCCATGAGATCCTGGGCCTGAACCGCCGCCCGGTCCATGATCATACCGAAAAAATCTGAATTTTTGAACTCCTGCATAATATAACAATCCTTCCAGAGGTGTGTGGCCGGCTTATCTCGCGACCCGTGCTTTGGGCAAGGCTGGTTTAACATGTGAGACAGGCGCTCCGGATTGGGACTTGGTATTCCACCACGCTGGGGCGGTTTACCCTTACGACGCTGGCCTTTGTCCTGCGCGTTGGTGTTAGCCAAAAAATCTAAACTATTATCCGCTTTACGCTTACCGCTGTTTCCATGACCTGTCGGGTTATGTTGCTGCCCTTTGGTGCTTCCGCTCTTCTTTCCCTTCCCTGTCTTGTCATCATCAGATTCATGGTCCTTGGTACTATCAGAATCGGCATACTTCACCAAGGCTGCCATAAGAGTCCCCATGTCATTGCAGTGACGTTTGAGCCGTCCCAACTTCAACTTCAGAGGCGCAAACCGGCAATTGCCTTCCAATGTTAAAACTGCTGTATCAGTGTTGATGCGGTCTGATGAATGCAAAATTTCCGAAACCCGGCGCACCCAATGGGTTGTTGATTCTCCTTCCTCCTGGACACAGGCAACTAAGTCCACAATTGACATGGGCTGCTTGCACGTGTCTTTGAAATTTTGAATAAACCGGGCCCTTATCTCGGCCCATGACCCAATGGAGTTAGTTGGCAGGTTTTTCAACCATGTGCGAGTTGTTCCTTCCAACATCATGGTGAAGTATTTAGCACATGCCGCATCATCCACATCCAGCATCTCCATCGCCATCTCATAGCTTTCAATCCATGACTCGGGGGATAAATCGGCAGTGTAATTCGGCACTTTACATGGGCCCTTGAAATCCTTGGGCAGGCGCACGTTGCGCAGTGCTGGGACGAGACACGGCACCCCCAAAGAACGGTGGTAACCCCTGGTGCCACCGAAGTTGTTGGACAAACCGGAGTAAGTTGGCGGGCTTCATGCTGCGCTGCTAACTCGGCCTCTCGACGTGCCCTAGCACGATCCACCACATCCTGAGCATCTCCACCGCCACCCGCCGGGTTATGGCCACGGGGCGGATTACGATTTCGCACACTGCTTGACACAGCCGGTTCCTCCATATGCCTGCTGTAACTCCGGCTCGGGCGAGGAGTAGAATGAATCCTTTCGCGACTGTATGAATAAGCCTGCTGCTGAGTTAAGGCTGTCTGAAGGAGCTCTCTAGCACGTCATGTCTCGACCGCTACTAGGGACTCGCCTTCGATCGGAAGGGCTGCCAATCATGAAGCGGTAGCAACAATGTTATCCATCGGGTTAGAGTAGTGACCTGGTGGTGTTGGGACGTGCTATGACGGAACGTTGTTCTGACAAGGCAGATCTGTTGGACGTGGCTGAACCGGCGCCCCTGCTTCGGCTGCCTCCACCCGCTTTACCACTGGCGGATTACTGGTCCCTGCTCCTGGGGTATTAAAGCGGTTCCTGGCCTCATAAACCGGCGGCAGGTGAGACCGGTACCTTCTCCTCATGACATCGTTTGACGCGCTCTGATCCAACATAAGCCGGTAAGCCCGTCCATCCAATGCGGCCCGTTCTGCAGCCATCATGGTATCCTCAACTGCCAGGTTGGCCTTGTCCTGAGTTATCTGATCTTTCACCTTTGCGATTTCCGCATTATGCTCATCTTGATTTGTCGGGTTAACCTCCGCCATCAGTGTTGCCAAAGCATCAAATAAATCAGATAAAACCTAAGCCGGTGGTTGCACGGGGCCTCCTGCCCCGGCCGCTGTCGCTGCTACTGATCCGGAAACCATCGCCGCCACGGTCGAAGAGTGGAGCGTTTGTTGCGTATCGGCCATGAAGATCGCAACCCGGTTTGGTGGATCAAAGGGGTCCGGAATATTGTCGCCATCGGAACAGCCCCCAATCCGGCCATCTTGCAACTAGTACAATGACTCGGTCTCTCCGGTCGATGACTCATCATCAGAATAAACGACAGTCTCACCACCAGATGCCGATCTATCCTGAGATTCCGCTCCATGGATGACTCCCACGAAGGCACGCTTCATGGCAGGCTGAACCCGGGCAGGTCTTGCACGCTGAGCCATTTCGACGATGTCGGTGCAGATGTCCGGCTCAAGGCCCGGTTCGCCGATCTTGCCAATGAAAACGTGGATGCCGCCTAAGGGGACCCGGTACCCGTACTCGAATGAGCCGGCCTCGGGGCCACAACCAGCATCGTCAATGTAGAGCTTGCCGCGACGACTCTTGGTCATCCGGTCCACAACGTATCCCTTGAGCCCTTCAAAGCTGCCCTCTAAGAACTTGAAACCATCGTGCGATAGCCCCACGGTGGGCGCCAACTGTCGTGGTTTTTTCATGGCAGATGTCCTAGAGAAAGGACTTAGTCGTGAAGCCATCGCGACGGGTTAGCTTAAAGGGGTTAAAGCGGACAAAGGACGCAGGGAGTTTATACTGGTTCGCCCCTTGCGGTGAAGGTAAAAGCCTACGATCCAGTTGTTGTGGAATTGCTGGGGTTTCGATGACCAGGGAGCGAATCCGCTATGCCTGGCTCTCGAGTTGTTGTTTGTTGTCCCTAAACCACCGCTGGGTCGTCCCCTTATATACATGGGTTGACGCCCGCTGGTTTACAAGATTCCGAGGTCGGCTCATAAACGTGTTCGGCCCGGTCTCTACTATTTCTGCCTTACAACACAAGCTTACATATCAATGTCGGTTTATCACTACATGCCTTAATCCGCCTTTGGGCCCTGGGCCTTGATAAAGCGCCATCATCTTTGTCTTCATGGGCCTCAAATATAATAACTCATTATGGGGATAACCCGGCCTCTCCTGGCCGGTTTACGCCCAGTAATAATATCCCCAACATTAACCATAGCAATACTAGGTTCAACTTTAATTTGCTCAGGGGGTTTGGGTGTCTTAATTTTACTTTTGTTGACCATGGTTGAAGCTTTAGCATGGTCCTTTATTCTAATAGGGAAAGGTGGTTTCTCAATATAAGCAGTAGGAACGACAGGATCATTATAAGTGATAGTATTTTCTTCAACTTTAATAGGTGCAACTGCTTTTACTTCAATGGGAGGATTATATTTAAACCACTTCTCCTTCGGGAGATCAACATGAGTAGCAAAGGATTCACAGAAAGAAGCTACTATCTCAGAGTGAAGTCCATATTTAGTGCTAAATTCACGGAAAACATCGGTATCCATAAAAGATTTAACACAATCAAACTTAGGTGTTATACCTGACTCCTTACCTTCGTCGAGGTCCCAATCTTCAGAGTTGCATTTAATTCTTTCCAATAAATCCCATTTGAATTCAATAGTCTTCATCATAAAAGAGCCAGTACAAAAAGTATCGAGCATGGAGTGATTGCTGAGAGAAAGCCGAGCATAATTTTTTTGAATAATCAATTCTCTTGAGAGCTCATGATTGGGGCATGAATATAGCATTGACTTAAGCCTCCCCCAAGCTTGAGCGATGCTTTCTCCTTCGCGAGGACAAAAATTATATATATAATTACGATCACAATGAACAAGATGCATAGGATAAAACTTCTGATGAAATTCCAATTTCAATCGGTTATAGTTCCATGATCCCATATCATCACATAGCCTAAACCATGTCAATGCCTCTACCTTGAAAGATAAAGGGAAGACCTTCTTCTTGATAACATCCTCGGGCATACCTGCAAGCTTAAATAATCCACAAACTTCATCCACATAGATTAGGTGCAAATCGGGATGTAATGTTCCATCTCTTGTAAAAGGATTAGCTAGCAGTTTCTCTATCATACCCGAAGGAATTTTAAAGTAAATATTTTCAGTAGGTTTAGTAGGTTGACGAGAAACTCTTTGCTCTACTGGTCGGGGTGAAGATACCCCGAACAAGCCACTCAGAGGATTACTTTCCATAGTAACAAGTGACAGTAAATTTCAGCACACTATAAAAAAATCTTACCAAATTCCACCTACCAAAGGCGCTTCACTCCCCGGCAATGGCACCAGTAAAGAGTCTTCATGATGTGACACCCCAAAAATTTTGGCCTTGTTTATTAAATTAAAAATTTTGCCAGGACTTAAAACCTTTATTTTCTGAGCTTCCTTTTGATCCTTAACCTTGTCTTTATGGAGTTTTTCCCCTAAGTGTGAACTTTTCAATTATGTTATTGGACTTGTTTAACCTCTCTAGAAAAACTTTACTTTTATCAGTGCAACTAATGGCACAATTAATTTGCTTGATCTTTACTTTCTTGAAAATGGTTTTTCAAGGTTAAATGGCCATATTTGAACTACAACCATTTGATAGATTCACTTAAAATTCCCACCAAAATTTGGAGATGTCATGTGATGTTAATAAATCACTTTTATGCAAAAAGATCTTTTATTTTTGAAATATTTTGAGCTCTACACCCTTTTTTCTTCTCTGGTCCAGTGGGCAATTTTTTACTACAACCCTTTTAAATATTTTCTTCTAGCCTCTACCAAGATTATGGGATGTTGGTAATAGCCTATGATTCAACATTATGCAAAAACCCAGTGATGTTATTTGCAATTTTTGAGTGAATCAGCATCATCTTCATTCTGGACCAGACTGGTGTTTTCTACTGCAACCCTATTATTTCTTGCTCCAGTGACCTTGTGTTTTCTCATGCTCATAATCCTCCCTACCAAACCCCTAAGTCCAGGAGCATGCACCCTTTGGGGCAATTTTGGTTCATGAAATGATGCCATTTATTTCCTGTCCAGAATTGTAATTCTGCAAAACTTGCACTAACAAGTTTCTCCTTTTTCCAAACTAACCTCACCACCCTCTTGTGCATCCAAGGAGACACTAATCTGGAGATTTTGACCACTCCAAGTATTGCCTAAGTGCCCTTGGCATTTTGTCAAGCACCTTGTGGGCATGATCTGTTTTGGCATGATGCTTGTCATTGCACTATGATCTTGCACCTCTGATCAAACAGGCATGTCCACTAGACTCCCTGTTTCCCCAAACCTAGACCTGCTAAACCCCAGCTCCAACCGAGCCACCTAGCATGCCCTGGCATTTCGCCGAGCAGCTGGTGAGCGTGCTCTGGACGCGCCCAGAGCGCGCCAATTGCAGCCGCGTGAACCGAGCCGCCACGTCGCAACCCCCTGCCTTGGCCCGCACGGGAGAACTTTGCCGCGCACTCCCCGCCTAACCACTACACGCCAGCCACCTCTGGCGCCCTACAGCGCCACCGCCAGAGCTTTTTGGCGGCACGCCGGCGTCGGCCGACAGCTCCTGCTCCGTGCAGCGCCACCCAAGCCCCTCCCGCTCGCCACCTGGCCCCTGTAACAGCGCAAGCTCATCCACAGGGTGTCGCCTAGCGCTCGTCGCCGCCACGACGCCCCTAGCTACAGAATGGCGGTCGCCGGAGAGCTTATCGACGGCCGCCGCGGAACCGCCTTGCCACGCCTATTTAAGGAGTCCCCCAAGCCCGTTCCCACTCGCAGGCGACCTCAGTCCACCCCTATGGCGTTCCCCTAGCCCGCATTCGACCCAGGGAGGTCTTCTTCCCCGTCTCCGGCAACTCCGACCACCGCCACTGCCCCTGCCGTTCCGGCGCCACCAGGACCTCCCCCTCTCCACTCTCTCCACCAGAAGCCTCCTCATCCTCCCGTGAACCTTTCCCCCTGCTCAATTTTGATCGGGAGCCACCGCAGCCCCAATGGCACTTTGCTCCCGAGGCCACCTCCGCCGAGGAGCTCGCCGCCGGCAGCTCCCTCCGCCCCCACCTGCCAGGCGACCACCGGGAGGACCGCCCCGGAGTAGCGGATCCATCCCCGCCCTCGGAGCCCCGCGAGGAGCCGCCAGTCACCGGCGACGATCGCCGGAGCTCCGCCTCCGCTCGGGACAGAGGAAAGAGAGGGAGAAGACTAGTCAAACCTGACTAGTGGGCCCCCTGGACCCACTGTCAGTGACACACCGCGCCGTCCATGTATTTAAGTGAAGGCGAAATTTCCCCCAGTACGTCTCCCCACTCCGAAAGCGTTTTCCCCTCTGAAACGTTTTCTTTTCTGTTTTGTTTTAAAACAGATTTTGACCACAACTTTGACTGCCTATAACTTTTTAAATATAACTCCAAATGAGTTGATTCTTTTTCCTACCTTCCTAAAATTTGATCTAGTTTATTTTAATATTTATTTGAAAATTTTCCAAAACAACTTTTTGTACTGTTTTGAAATGTGTGTTAATCCAAATATTTTTAAAATAGGATTTTGGAGAGAGGGAAGAAGCTTTCAAAAGTTTTGGAGAGCACCTCACCCCTCCACAACTTCAAGGCAAGCATCTTGAACCTTGGCATAATATTTTTGATGTGTTGGTTGACACATTTATAACACCACCTCATTTCGGTGGAATTGATATTTCATGTGACATGATCTTTTGCATGGAAGCATATCAACGTTTTCCTTGCTATTGGAAATAAATATGATTGTGATGGTAATCATCCTCATGTGCCTTGCATGCGTACCGGAAAGGAATCCGGGAAAGTCTCGGCCTTGGGTAGGCGTGAGCTTGTCGCCGGTCCCCGTCGGGACGGTTATTTCCGATATGGCATGGTAAGGTATATTGAGTGGTGATATTTGTTGGTTGAAATATATTTGATATACATGTCATGCAGGGAACTTATGAACCTCCTGAGTCGACCGCAGATCGAGTCTTGTTCCAGTAACCCCCATACTTGCCTCGTACTACCACTCGTCCCTGCCGCAGGTAGGGTACGGTTCAGTAAGTTGTTAACCCCTTTCCAGCACACACCGTACAGAGAGGCCATGGTGGAAGATATCGGTTGTAGCCGGTAGGCATGCCACCTGGTCAGGGGGCATGGGTGTTTCCGGTTGGGACCGAGAGGGGAGGGCACCCCTTAGAGCGCGCAATAGAAATTTGATCCCATGCTACGCGAGGTTGTAGCCTCCCCACTTAGAGTTTTGCTTGACAAGTGTCGTGGGTGATTCCAGACACCGATGAGTTAAGCTGGAGTGTGCAAGTTAGGCGTGTTTTCAACTAAAAGGCCGTAGACGGAATTAGTCCCGATGGACTAAGGGAATCCGTTACTCGTGGGTAAAGAGTACATCCTCTGCAGAGATTAAACCTATTCGAATAGCCGTGTCCATGGTTAAGGACTACAGTCTGGGATGGGTCAAGCGTCGGTCTTAGTGTCGGTCTTCGGAGGTGAAACGGTTAAACCAGAACGGGAATTACTACTTGAGACTTGTGATGATTATGATTATTACTACTGTTGACTAACCCGTGATATTATTGTTATCATCGAATATCTCTGGGATGGTTCTACCTCCGGGATATTTCACTATGATTATTTAATCTTTTAAAGCCCTTTATGTGGTGTCGCTCAGACGCCCGACTGTGGCATTTCTTTTAAAGCCCTTACTGTGGTGTCGCTCTGACGCCCGGCTGTGGTATTTCTTTTAAAGCCCTTTATGTGGTGTCGCTCAGACGCCCGACTGTGGCATTTCTTTTAAAGCCCTTTCTGTGGTGTCGCTCTGACGCCCGGCTGTGGTATTTCTTTTAAAGCCCTTTATGTGGTGTCGCTCAGACGCCCGACTGTGGCATTCCTTTTAAAGCCCTTTATGTGGTGTCGCTCAGACGCCTGACTGTGGCATTTCTTTTAAAGCCCTTTCTGTGGTGTCGCTCAGACGCCCGACTGTGGTATTATTATTCTGCATTTTCCGCTCGAGGAGTCTTTCAGACACTCATTTGGCACCAGTATCTATTATTCTGCATTTTTCCGCTCGAGGAGTCTTTCAGACACTCGTTTGGTACCAGTATTATTACTCTGCATTTTTCCGCTCGAGGAGTCTTTCAGACACTCGCTCGGCACCCAGTATTTATTACCTCTATGTGGCCATTACATAAATTTCCGGTTGCATATGAATAACTTGTTTTACATGCATCAAGATAATTATTTATGACTAACTAAGTGAGTATAAGGATATTGGAAGCATGAGTATCAACGATTATAGTATACAACGATTATATTATACATGTGTTCTTAATGGTTGCGAGTACATTCAAAGTACTCACTGGCTTGTCCCTGGCTATTGTCTTGGCCAGATTGCTTGCTTGGAGAGGAGCGTTGCGACGACAGCCTCGGAACCTGAGCAGCGGTGATAGCAGCCTCATGAAGATAGGAGTTAACCTGGTCAGCTGTTCCCGTGGGAAATGGAGTCCCATAGCCGTGGTGATCCACAAACCGCTTCCGCCCTCAACCACTAGAAACCATTTGTTGTACTCATAGGCCACAATGGTCTTGTACTACATATTTTGTACCTTTGCTTGGAATTTCTGTAACAAGTTGGTGCCTCATCAGCTAACAGTAATCCTGGGGCTGATGAGCTCGACGGCCATTTTCTGGAATTAAATGTCTGGAAAATCGGTCGCGACACATGACCCACAAGTATAGGGGATCTATCGTAGTCCTTTCGATAAGTAAGAGTGTCGAACCCAACGAGGAGCAGAAGGAAATGACAAGCGGTTTTCAGTAAGGTATTCTCTGCAAGCACTGAAATTATCGGTAACAGATAATTTTGTGATAAGGTAATTTGTAACGGGTAACAAGTAACGAAAGTAAATAAGGTGCAGCAAGATGGCCCAATCCTTTTTGTAGCAAAGGACAAGCCTGGACAAACTCTTAGATAGAGAAAAGCGCTCCAGAGGACACATGGGAATTATCGTCAAGCTAGTTTTCATCACACTCATATGATTCGCGTTCGTTACTTTGATAATTTGGTATGTGGGTGGACCGGTGTTTGGGTGCTTCCTTTTCTTGGACAAGCATCCCACTTATGATTAAACCCTATTGCAAGCATCCGCAACTACAAAAGAAGTATTAAGGTAAACCTAACCATAGCATGAAACATATGGAACCAAATCAGCCCCTTATGAAGCAACTCATAAACTAGGGTTTAAACTTCTGTCACTCTAGCAACCCATCATCTACTTATTACTTCCCAATGCCTTCCTCTAGGCCCAAACAATGGTGAAGTGTCATGTAGTCGACGTTCACATAACACCACTAGAGGAAAGACAACATACATCTCATCAAAATATTGAATGAATACCAAATTCACATGACTACTTATAGCAAGACTTCTCCCATGTCCTCAGGAACAAACGTAACTACTCACAAATCATATTGATGTTCATAATCAGAGGGGTATTAATATGCATAAAGGATCTGAACATATGATCTTCCACCAAATAAACCAACTAGCATCAACTACAAGGAGTAATCAACACTACTAGCAACCCACAGGTACCAATCTGAGGCTATGGGACAAAGATTGGATACAAGATATGAACTAGGGTTTGAGAGGAGATGGTGCTGGTGAAGATGTTGATGGAGATTAACCCCCTCCCGATGAGAGGATTGTCGATGTCAAAACCGGCGGATCTCGGGTAGGGGGTCCCGAACTGTGCGTCAAGGTCGGATGGTAACAGGAGACAAGGGACACTTTATTTTACCCAGGTTCGGGCCCTCTCGGTGGAGGTAAAACCCTACTCCTGCTAGATTAATATTGATGATATGGGTAGTACAAGAGTGGATCTACCACGAGATCAAGGAGGCTAAACCCTAGAAGCTAGCCTATGGTATGATTGTGTATGATGATGGTTGTCCTACGGACTACAACCCTCCGGTTTATATAGACATCGGATAGGGTTAGGGTTACACAGAGTCGGTTACAATGGTAGGAGATCTTGAATATCCGCACGCCTAGCTTGCCTTCCACGCCAAGAAAAGATCCTTCCGCACACGGGACGAAGTCTTCAATCTTGTATCTTCATAGTCCTAGAGTCCGGCTGAAGGTATAGTCCGGCTATCCGAACACCCCCTAATCCAGGACTCCCTCAAGGATCGTTAGTGATGACGATGGCGATGATTTCCCCCTCCTGGAGGGAAGTTTCCCTGGCAGAACAGCTCTGCCAGAGCCCTAGATTGGTTCCGCCAAGGTTCCGCCTCGTGGCGGCGGAGTTTCTTCCCGAAAGCTTGCTTATGATTTTTTTTTCTCGGATGAAAGACTTCATATAGCAGAAGATGGGCACCGGAGGCCTGCCAGGGGGCCCATGAGGCAGGGGGCGCGCCCAGGGGGTAGGGCGCGCCCCCACCCTCGTGGCCAGGGTGTGGGCCCCCTCTGGTACTTTCTTTCGCCAGTATTTTTTATTAATTCCAAAAATAACTTTCGTGAAGTTTCAGAACTTTTGGAGCTGTGCAGAATAGGTCTGTAATATTTGCTCCTTTTCCAGCCCAGAATTCCAGCTGCCGGCATTCTCTCTCTTCATGTAAACCTTGTAAAATAAGAGAGAATAGGCATAAGTATTGTGACATAACGTGTAATAACAGCCCATAATGCAATAAATATCGAAATAAAAGCATGATGCAAAATGGACGTATCAGGGCCCCAGTCTGGGTCTGTGGCGTCAGACCCGGCCCCGTCACCCGCCGCCCCAGGCTATCACGCCGGCCCGGCTGCATCCTCGCTGGCTGCCACAGCGCCCCCGACTCCCGTTGAGTCCGTAGGCCGGCCAGTGAGCGCATCTCATGCGCCTGACCCGGGCTCCTCGACGGCTTCACCGGTAATCCTGATGGGCTCTTCGTCGACTTCGCCCTCAGTCGATCCCCCCTCGCCAGCCTCGTCAGCTCCGCCGGCTGCACCCCCGGCCCCGTCGGTCCCGCCAGCTTCTCCACCCCCCACCCCCACCCTCGCCTGCTGCCCCAGACACCCGCATGGTCACCCGTGCTCGCGTCGGTATTCACAGACCCAGCACACACTATTTCGCGGATGAGTGCCTCCTCGCTGCCTCGACGTCTACACTGTCACCCCTCTCGTCGTCAGCTCGAGCCGCGCTTCGTGAACCGCATTGGCTCGATGCGATGCAGGAGGAGTTTGACGCGCTGGTGCGCAACCGCACCTGGCAGCTTGTCCCACGGCCCGCCCATGCCAGCGTCATCACTAGCAAGTGGGTCTTCCGGCATAAGACTCGTCTCCTACCGGCCCCGCCTCTAGTTTCCTTGTATAGATGAGGCTGAGGGCTGCCCTTATATTTATATACGTGCACCGTGCACCCGATCAACACTTCAAGAGTTGCATTGCCTTCAACACCGACCAATAGTTTGACGATCTGCAAGACACATGAAGGTTTGATGTTTCATGCACTAAAATATACTGCCACCAAGGCACAAAGTACCATATAAGGTTTTGTATCCTTGTTCGCCGAACCTTAAGGTTTTGTATAAGATCTTCATCCAGACTACTGTGCAGTGTTAGAACTTCGAATGTACTACTGACAAAATAGGATTTTCCTCTGCTTTATATTATAAAGCAAGGGTCCAACTATGTCACATCTAGATGTGATATAATACCTCACATCTAATGTGACATCATCCTACAATGTGGCCCTCCCTTCACAAACAACGAACCCCTTCGTTGCTCCTGATCCACCCAGCCCGGCTAACCCCTTCGTTGTTTGTGTCAGTGTCAGTGTCTGAAATTGTCACGTCTTCCTGTAATCTGAAATTGTCGTGACGGTGTTACTCTTTTTTTCTTGAGACAATTTTTTTTGAGACAACGTGACGGTGTTACTCAAATCAAAAGCCTTTGTCCTCACCTCACTCCCCACGTATTGGGCTTAGACCTTTTATTAAGGGAAACTATTCTGTTCAGCCGGCTGATATTAACGATCGCGTCCGTCACCTCGTGTGTGCGCCACGTGTCCGTGGGCTCACAACAGCGGTGGCACTCTTATCCTTCTCCCACCAAGCAATGACAACTAGTGCACGTATTTGTTTCTCGAGCAATCCATTCCCTCGTGCGTCTCCGCAACGGCAGCCAACAGACGCATGCGCTATCTGAGGCGCCGGCAAGCAAGAGCTCCGCCGACCGTGTCCTTCCTCCTCTCTCTCTCTCTCTCTCTCTCTCTCTCTCTCTCTCTCTCTCTCTCTCTCTCTCTCTCTCTCTCTCTCTCTCTCTCTCTCTCTCTCTCTCTACATCGACTGACGGACTGCATAACTTCAGTCGTCCCCCGCCTCTACAAGGCACGCCGCCATTGGAGCCTTGTATGTTGCCGTCCGTGGAGTAACAGTTCCGGCAACAACATCCTTATTGCATAATTTTTCTGCAGCATGACTTTTGTTTCAGAAAAATATATACAATTTTTTTTTGCAACATGATCTCTACTGCTAAAAAGTTACATACACGTTTTTGTAACATGACCTTTGTTGCAAAAAAAAAACTGCAACACAATCTCTGTTGCAAATGTTTCCGTAGCATGACCTTTGTTGCAAAAAAAATATGCAACACAATTTCCGTTGCAAATGTTTCTGCAACAAGGCTTTTGTTGCAAAAGTAGAGGACAACACGTATTCATTAGATTTTGTGATATCTGACGACCCGCAAGGCGGCGGATCTTTTTTTAAAATCCGCCGGCGGATGCGTAGGGTCGCCCTTTTATTAAAACTTCTAGGTTGTTTCATCTACATTTTGCTTGGATCAATGCAGTAAAAAGGGACACAGACAAAGAAAGTCACACGGGCTATATCTGGGCATACAAAAGGTTGCAAAAAAATCCCATGAATAATGCACACGTGCAGAAAGAAAAAGGTTTATTGCTTGTAAAGCCAAAACTTACATAGAAAAGCAGAAAAAAAAAAGACAAGGGACATCACGGGTGTTGTTCTATAAAAAGGACACACCAAACATGTGTGTTGTGTGCCCGACAAAAAAATAGTAGTACATTTAAATAAAATAATAATTTTTAAAATATTTGTGAAATAAAAAATATTCATAAATCTTACTGCCATGTCAGATTTGAAGCATTTTTTATTTTTTTGTTGATCATTTCTTGAAACATTTGAACAATTTTGACATACCGGATATTTTATAAAACAGAAAAAATGAAAAAAAAATCTCATTTCCTGCTCGTTGTGGGGGTAATTAATTCGGAAGTGAATCCCTCTAATACATCTTGCCTTTTGTATTCGATAGAGATATACGACATGTATAGGATCATTTGCTAGGATGACTCATTTTTCCTAAAATGGCCATCTCATTATTTCCTGGCTGTCTATTATAACAACATTTGCCCGACTTCAGTGGGGAAAAGGAATGGCGGCGCGCTTTCGACGCTCCAATGGTTGTAGTCATCGCTAAATGGTCCGCATACATGGATGTAATTTTTGTTACTTCTCGTGTTCTTTGTGTTGTCATGATGTTTGAATGGATCGAATTTTTGTTTCCCCATAAAAATAATTCTGGCAAAACAATATGTGAAACATGCACCCTTGACGTAACGGGACACCACACCACTGTATTTCCCGATGTTGGGAAGGTTCTTCTCACGTTTTTGTTTCTTCTTTTCTATGTGTTTGTCTGTCAATTTTACAAGTATTCTTTTTTATGTTTGTTTTTTCTTCTCTTTTCTATTTTCTTTTTCCATTTTTTTGTTTTTTCTATTTCCTTTTCCATTCTTAAATTTGGAGCATCTATTACCAATTTTTTCATGTTATAAATTTGGTAAGGATTTTAAAATTCGTAAAGAATAATATTCATGATTTTTAAAATCTAGGTCATTTTTTAAAAATATAGGAAATTATTCTAGCAGAAACCCGGAAAAACAAAATATAAAACTGACTGGGAAAAAATCATCAGCACGCGTAGCGCGACATGGGCCACGGGCCAGTGTGCATTATGGCAACATTTCGGCGCTCAAGGCGTAGAATAGGAGGTCCTGCCATTGATCCCTCACGACAGAACAACTTCCCACCCGTCTGCTCTGATCAAAGTAGTTTGACGAACGAAGGTTTGATGTTTCATGCACTGAAATATACTACTAGTACCACCAAGGGTTTTGTATACTTGTTCGTGGAACCTCAAGGTTCTGTATAAGATCTTCACCCGGACTAGTACCAGGGGCGAACCCACGTTAACCCACCAGGTAGCACAGGACACCGGGTAAAAACCTCTTTTACCTTATAAATATAGAGCCCATATACAATGGGACACCCCTAATTTTCCTAGAAGGACACCCGTACATCACGCAAGTGCAGCCCAGTTGTATTGTATGACGCCGTATCGATTGAGGAAGCCACACGAAGGCCCAGTCCAGCCTGTCCAGGATACGAGCAGTACATTGATCGATACTTGCCTCGGCCCTTCGGCCCTTCGCCTCGCCTGTGACTTTGCGCTTCGTGCCTTTTTTCTTTCGCCTTCCTCTGTATCCCCGTATGTCGGACACGCCGCCTATCGGCAGATCGCGGCAAGTCGCCGAATCAGTGGAGAAAAGAAGGCACAGGTATGCTACATCAGACCCCCAATTCGATGTGCCTCTGCGGCCCTGCCTCAACCTTTTGCAAATCTTATTCTAATTATTGCTTTGTCTCTCTAACCCTAGGGAATTAGGGGTACTGCCGTACTGGATATCACTAGAGATTTTGACTGTATTGGGTAATTGAACTATTTGAGATAACTGTGCACCAAGTGGAGACCAATATTGCAAAATTCTAGGACGGCTGGCAGTATCGGCACCATGTCAAGTATGTTTTATACTACAACCGTGCAATTCCAATTCAAGTATTATGTACGTGTACATGATTCATAGATTCATAGTTCTTTTCTTTCATGCAAATTTTAATTATCTGAATAAATTGCAAATTTCAGGAGAAGCTCAGTTTATGGAAAGGTTTCTAAAAAAGAGGAGAACCTCAGTGCAAGATGAAAATGTTGGTCCGTCACACGAACATAATCAGAACGATGGCTCAGTTCCGCCACCATCGGATGGACAAATTGATGCATCACCACATGAACAGGCTGATGTTCCAGCCCCGCCATCACCACATGGACAAAATGATGCCTCCACACATGAACCTAGTTCTGCCAATACTACAAGGAATTCATCTCAAGTTGAAGAGATCAATTGGGAAGAAGAAATTCAGTTTGATCCAGGTAAAAGGAGAAGCATAGATGAGTACCATCCCAATCAGAGAGATATGGTAAGAAGGAAGCATTTGGCCAATGGCCCTTGTCAACCTCGTACTGCTGATTTTGAAGTGACAGAAATATGTGGTAAAGATAGAAGGTTCGTTTGGGAATGGTTTGATGAGTTTGGGAGCTGGCTTGAGTATAGTGAGTCCAAACGAAAAGCATATTGTTTTTGTTGTTTCTTGTTTAGACCGCGCAAGAAGAAAGAAGCCGGTTATGATGCATTTGTTGCAAATGGTTGGTCAAGTTGGAATAAAAAATATATATTAAAGGAGCATGTAGGAGACATCAATAGTGCTCACAACCAAGCAAAAAGAGATTGTGATGCTTTGCTGAAACAAAAGCAACACATCTATGTTGCTCTAAACAACCAAAGTAATGTTGAGAGGAATGCTTATTATACTCGACTAAATGCCTCAATTGATGTTACTAGAGTGTTACTGAAGCAAGGGTTGCCTTTCCATGGCCACGATGAGTCTGACGAGTCTCTCAATAAAGGCAATTTCAAGGAATTGCATGCTTACACAGCAGAGCAGAATCCGGAAGTAAGAAAAGTTGTGGCCCATAATGCTCCAGGTAATAATCAGTTGACTTCTTCAAAGATTCAGAAGGACATAGTTGAATGTTTTGCAAAGGAGATATTGCATTCTGTTCTTCGGGAAATTGGGAATGATGTATTTTCTTTGCTAGTTGATGAATCAAGGGATGTGGCTGGTAAAGAGCAAATGGCGGTGGTATTGCGGTATGTTGGTAAATGTGGAAGTGCCATAGAGACATTAGTTGGCCTTACTCATGTGAAGGAGACAACTTCCAAGTATCTCAAGTCTGCCATTGATGATTTATTTGCAGAATATGAATTAAGTTTCAAGCAAGTTAGAGGGCAAGGATATGACGGTGCGAGCAATATGCGAGGTGAGTTTAATGGCTTACAATCCTTAATCATGAGAGAGAATAGCACAGCATATTATGTTCACTGTTTTGCCCATCAGCTTCAGTTAGTTGTTGTGGCTGTTGTTCGGAAGCACAAATGCATTGGTAATTTTTTTGATATGATCTCAGTCTTGTTGAATGTGGTCTCTAGATCCTCAAAGAGAAAGGACATGATTCGAGACAAACATAAAGAACAAGTGTGTGAAGCTTTAGGTTGTGGACTGCTAAAAAGTGGGACAGGATTAAATCAAGAACTAGCTCTTCAAAGACCTGGAGACACTCGATGGAGTTCTCACTACAAGACACTTAAGAGTTTGATTGATATGTTCCCTACAGTTGTCAAAGTGCTAGAATATGTGGAAGAAGAAGACAGAGATGACACAAATAGAAGGCATGCATGTGGTCTTCTTGTTTATTTTCAGTCTTTTGATTTTGTGTTCTACTTATAGCTTATGTCCACTATATTGATAATCACAAATACATTATCATTGGCTCTACAACGGAAGAATCAGGACATTGTGAATGCTATTAATTGTGTGAATTCAACCAAAGCCTCCTTGAATGATCTAAGGAGAAATGGATGGGAATCTTGCCTACATGAAGCATATGTCTTTTGTGACAAGCATGACATTTCCAAGTTGCATATGGAAGACCAATATGTGAACCCAAAGAAGCCACGGCAAAAAACAGGTATCACTAATAGGCATCATTATGAAGTGGATTGTTTTAATGATGTTATTGATTGGCTGCTTCAAGAACTTGATCATCGCTTCAATGAGAAAAATTCTGAACTACTTGTTTGCTCAGCGGCTTTGAGCCCAAATGAATCATTTCATGATTTCAACTTAGAGCATTTGATGAGTCTAGCTAAACTTTATCCAAAAGATTTTGATGATGGAGAACTCAGGGACCTTAGGCATCACCTTCATCTTTACATTGCTGATGTCCGAGCAGATGATCGCTTCTCTAGATTAAGTAATATTTGTGAGCTCTCTCAAAAAATGGTGGAGACAAGAAAACATATTGTCTATCCCTTGGTTTATCGACTTTTGAAGCTAGCACTAGTATTGCCTATTGCCACTGCTACAGTTGAGAGATCTTTTTCAGCTATGAGAATTGTGAAGACATATTTGCGCAATCGTCTTGGTGACGACGCCTTGAAGTACAACCTTATTTGTTATGTGGAGAAAAGCGAAATGAGGAAGGTTACTAATGATGCGGTAATTGATCGCTTTGAAGCCATGAAAAAACGTCGGAAACCATTTTAGGAAGGTAATGGTTTTAACTTACTTATTATTACGCAACTGTAATTAATATGTTACTAAGTGGTTTTGTTTCTTTTTTACTTGTAGGCAATCAGGATCTAGTGTTGCATTTTCTTGTCGGCGGTTATACTTTATTCAGATTTTGGACACTCTGATTTTCCTTTAATATTCAATTTCCTACGGTCAATTAATATTTCAAGTGAAACCCTTTATTTTGGATCCTCGGTAAGCACATTCACGGTTATATCATATTCTATGTATATTGTATTGTTAACTGTTACTTTTAGATATATTAGTACGTCATATTCAAATATACGTGATAGACATGGGACCCCGGGTCATTTTTATCCCGGGTCCGCCCCTGACTAGTACCGTGCAGGGTTGGAACTTGAATATACTAGTTCTCATTTTGCTCGAAGCAACATCCCACATGATACCATGATTGTTTCTACCGGCAAGAGGAATCATGCAGTCACAAATTTGTTCATTCAAAAGTAAAAAAGATGGATCCTGGCAGCTTCAACTTTTCCCGGTCCCCGAGACGCTGAGACGATGCTCCATGTTGGGCCTGTATTGTTGGCTGGTTTTTTTTTCTAGAGAACCCACAAGGGACGACGAACGCCTCCGCCTGCATCCGGTGCCGTCCATCATCCTTGGCGTCACAGAAGATTTTTCCCGCGTAGCCTCCGTTTCTGGTTTACTTACTCCAGGACGTCACCACTTCACGGGTTCAGACCCACTCCTCCTCCGATCCTACCTACCAAGCTCGTACCAACCCAGAACTAGCTAGGCATATCACGTGAGAGACGCAACGAGGTACCAGCGGTTGAGACTTGGAGGAAAATGCCTTCATCACATGACCTGGGTACCCAATTTCGTCAAGCTTTGGTTGGTTTTGGCTACCCAATCTCGATCGGTTTCGAAATGAACTGCAACTCTGAGACGCTGCATTCATGACGGGGTCAAGAGGCCAATAATACATTCTTGTCGATTGTCATCCAACAGACAATGCAGTACGGCCACACATCCATGCCACCGCCTGCAGACATCATGACGGTTGACGGAGCAAGGATCAGATCAGTCAGCACCGGATAACCAGCGGAATTTTGGCTTTGGAGCCACGGGGCGCTGAAAGAAAACGGCAGGGCAAGGCAACAGATACGCAACGTTTTACCTGACATGGCATTGTCACGGTGTCACGGAGCTGCCATCGTGAAGCGAGATGCTGCCATCACGTTGGCTTAGCTTATAAAACTGGAGAAATGGCAACGTCTCAATTGTAGAGCAAGGGTCCTCTTCGCGGCCACGAGCACCAACCACACATATACTTGGTGTGAAAAATATCAAACGGGCCAAGAAATATCATCAGGGGCGTGCTGAGGTAGGAGGACAAGGAACGCCCAGCGAAACCGGGCAACAAGGCATCCACATACACCTCGCACTGAATTTTGTAAACAAGTTTCACGCATGACCAAGCTACAGGTCGGCGTGGGCCGTTCAGCGAACACGTCCCCGTGAGCTCTCTTCAAGCTCCATAATGCATATCCGTAGACTGTAGGAACGGCTCTGGCAAATAATAATGCAACCGATGGAGATGAGAGCGACGGCTAAGATGGTGGCAGGAAGAGGAAACTGCAGCCAGCAGCAGCTCGACTATCAGTTTTGGAAACTGATCAGAAATGAGGTATACTAGTACTACTGGAATTCACGAGCGGCGCCAGAGGCCTATAAAATTGAGAGTGGTGCCCAGCCTCCCAGGAAGACAAAATTTGAAAAACGGGCGCCCATTTCCCCGGGTGTGGTGTGGGCATCACCGGGGTCAGAGGGCATGCATCGTGCCCCAGTTTCCGTGCAGGTGACGAGCATGGAGCATCCGAAGCAAACCGCGGCAAATTTGACAAATTTGCCCTATAGACGAAATCAAATTACAGAATGAACTGTTCGGTAAACTATTTCACGCCGCTGACCCGAGGTATCACTAGTGCAACGCCCGGGAGCTAGGCGCTGCACTGTACAGTGTGGCGCCTAGCTCTCAGGCGCTGCACACTGATTTAGTAATTTTCGGACTACACGGGTACGACGCTGGCCGTGTAGCGCCTAGCTCTCAGGCGTTGCACAGCGTAGTGTGACGTCATCGTGTCGGGCGTCACACAAAAAGGTCAGCCGCGTAAAATAGTTTCACGGACAGTTCATTCTGTGATTTGATTTCGTCCATAGGTTAAATTTGTCAAATTTGCCGCAAAGCGCACAGCGAAAGATGTGGAAGCGGACAAAACGACCGACAGGCTTCACGTTTCGGATTAATGGCGCTCACGCGCCCGGCACCGGAGGCCCAGCGCCCGGCACAGTAGGAGCACTGTTCCATCAGTGGCTGTGGCAGCGATCCACCAGCCGGAGACGGCACCATTTCGAACGTCCATGATAGAGGAGGCGCTTCGTGTCGACAGACTGGGCAGCATGACCCGCAAATTCAAAATTTCACTACCAGCATATGCAATGTTCTGTGGACTTTGGTTCCTCTGGGGAGCATTTTCTCGAGCAAGCTCTGCGTCACCCCTAGCTGTGTTTTATACTGTTGTTATGTTTGGTTAGCTATAAGCAGTTTTAAAAGCAGAGATGCCCTAGTTTGACCAACCATGCCGTATGTTTTGCGCTACTAGTAAAAGATATTTTGTCCCCCCTTCACTATCTCATTGTTTCTGTCCGGATAATCCGCTGAAAATATCTAAAGAGTATTGATAAGTACTCTTTATTACTTTTATTGATAACTACAGTGATTTTTTTCTAGCCCTCCATCCATGTCAAGGCAGTGAAGCATAAAAAAGAGAACATTGACTACATCCTCAAAGAATCTGTCGAGGTCCAAGACTAACCTGTAACGCGTATGCAAGACTCGACACATGCACATCATCATCCGACTAACCCCTTGAAAGCTCCTGCTGATAGTTTTTCTCAAGGACCAGACAGAAGTACAACAAATATCTCACCTTTACTAGAAAAGGTGCGCAACTGTCTCATTTCATTAACCTTATTTCCTTTGGCCAACAACACATATTCACCGAGGAAGATTAGTGACAACTGACTATGATGTCTTTGTGACAAAAGGAGGACAATTGTTCTTGAATGAACTTTCTATTTGCTTAACTTCTACTCCAAACAATCAAGTCTACAAGCGCACTTCTAAATGTTTCGTGGCACACATTTGCTACAAGTTAATTCTCAGCACCAACAAGGTTGTTATGAGTGATATGACAACAACTAACCAAAGTCTCGCAATATAAAATTTACGACTCAAAAGTATCGACAGGCACAGGCACGGACTAGATATTATAAATTGAAACACAAGAGAATAAGTAATCACTGCCTTTACTCTGTTTCTAGTTGGGCTATCATGAATTGGTTAAGATGACGTTTCAATTAACATGCCAGCGTAAACCGATAAGACACGTATACCACTTTACACGATATGGAATCCTTCACAATCAGCATATCACTACCACTGCTAATTAAACTTCCAAGCAACAACTAGCATATCGCTATCCAAGACCTTTATAAGTAACAACAGGAGATGGCACCTGGTTTAAAGTATGCATTTTCTTTGATTGTTTCCGTGCACCATTTCATCTGCATACTTTATGGATGACAAGTTGGACAAACTGAATAAGAATCGACTCTGCACAAAGAAAGATATCAAATCTAAATTCTGCATCTTCTTGCTACAAAACTAACTCAAACTATTGTGCATACTTGCATAGCATGTGCCAACATTGTATGCCGACAATCGACAGCGTTTGGCATCAATATGTTGACTATATGTATGTATGTGTTCGACAGTGAAGGTTAATGTCTAAGTACTGATCTAGAAATGCGAACACGGAGTTGCAGCTTGATGCAAACAAACAAAAAATGTTTTCCCTGGATACGGATGGAAGCATGTTGATCACCAGCAGTGCTATACCATATAGCAAGGTAAAATCAGAACAAGGGAGAGACTACTGATGATGCTATTAGCTCCACAGTAAAACACGGAATTATCCATAATGGAGGTTTTGCATGGACTGGATATGAAATGTAACAAGCTAAGGAACACGAACATGAGACTAGAAACGATCAATCGCAAAGGAGTTCATGGATTTCCATATCCCACATCACGCTGGTGGAGGGTTGCCGAATCTCCTTCTAAGTGCTGACATGACGCTCCGCATCCTACTGTTCGCCTGAGCAAAAGATTGTGCACCAGCAGCATTAGTGGGAAGGTCCATGGCAGCCATCTGACCAGTTAGCTCTGTAACCTGTGCTTGATGTCCAGTCTCTTGCACGCCATTGCCATTTTCACTTTGAGCGACTGCATCATGCTCCAACACAATATCCAGGCTGATCGAGAAGGAATCCCCCCTGGCCATCTTCAGATGCTCAACACATTCATACGATACTCCGCGGCACCTCTTCAACTTCACCTTGACCAAACTGGGGCAACCCCCATTGAGTGCTCCCATCCCACGATCTGTGACTGGGCATCCCTTGATGCAAAGCTTCTTGAGAGCAGCACATCGCTCCGCCAGGCAGATAATCTCGGTATCCCCTACAGTCTCACAGCCACAGAGCGCAAGTCGCTCCAATGCGCGGCAGTGCTCACCAAGCATCCGGAGACTCTGCACGGTGGGGTTGACCCCTATCAAGACAAGCTCCTGAAGGTCCGGGCATCCTCGTGCAACAGCCATGAGGCCGCAATCACCGATCCGGTTTGTGCGCCAGCCATCGATATGTAGCTTGCGCAGCTTGTGGCAGTTCTGCGCAACACTGATTATGCCTCCATCGGTGCATTCAGGGGTCTTGACAAGGAACAGCACCTCCAGATTCGCACAGGCCGAGACAGCAGTCAGCCCACGGTCACCGACCTGGAGCTTCTCAAGGTGAATCTCAACGAGGCCAGGAGCACGGGCGGCAATGACCTCCAGTGGCAGGTCCCAGGCACCGGAGCACCGCAGGATCTTGAGCGAGCGGAGATTCGGCGAGGACGAGACGAGCGGCACAAAGCAGAGGGCGCTGTATAGATCCTTGAGGCAGACCGAGCGCAGCGACATGGCTTGCGGGAAGAGGATGTCCTCGGTGATGGCGGTGGCGGTGATGGCGCCCGAAGTGTCCGGGAGGCCGCGGAGGCGCTTGACGGAGAGGTCCTCGAGGAGGGGGCAGGACTGGAGCACGGCGACGAAGGCCTTGGGCCCGAAGGTGCAGGAGGCGACGGAGAGCTTGCGGAGCACGGGGGCCGCGGCGGCGAGGGACGCGAGGCCGGCGTCGGAGAGCTGCCGGAGGCCCCTGAGCTTGAGCCTGGCGAGGCGGTCGGAGGGCAGCGTGGCGGCGACCGCGGCGGCCCCGCCGTCGTTGAGGCTGTCGGCGCCGGAGCCGCGCGCGCAGCGGAGGGCGAGCTTGGTGACGGCGGTGAAGCGGGAGAAGATGGCGGGGGTGTTGTAGCCGAGCATGGCGCGCGCGTCGAGGGAGAGGCGGTGGCGCGTGGCGGCGTCGACCTCCTTCCAGCGCGCGCAGGTGAGGGAGCAGGCGTTGCGCTCGGCCGGGGTGAGCGAGGCGAAGACGAGCGTGAGGATCTCGTCCGGGAGGTCCTGCGTGTAGTCGCGCGCCGGCGGGGGCGGCGCGAAGGGGGGTGGGTCGAGGCTGCCGCTCCCCGCGCCCGCGGGCATCGGCGGCGCCATGGAGGAGGGGGAGGGGGAGGGCGGGGAGGGGGCGGGGGATTTGGGGAGGTGGGGGGCGGAGGGGGACTGGCCCATGCTAGGCGGGCGCCCCCGGGATGCGTGGGGAGGCGCTGGCCATGCGGGTGGATGGGAGGGAGGAAGGAGGGATGGATCTGCCTGCCGATCTGTTCTGGGGCTGCGGCTGCGGTGGGGAGGGAGGGAGGGGATGATGACTCGCGTTTCCCTTTTTTTTTTTTTTAGGGGATGATGACTCGCGTTTCCCTTTGGTTGTTCGGAGTCGGAGGAAAATGGGGGAAAGTATACATACGCCTCCGAGGGTAACGAGCAGGAGCGTTTTGCAGGTGATTCATGTATGTGGTGCCGCGGGCCGCGAGGCTGGGTTTGGTTGGTTTGGGTTGGCCCGGGAACTCGGTCGTTTGTTGAAGAATTTGTGTTCGAGGTATCTCTCGAGACGGTACGTGTCACACTGGAGTATTTCTTTTACACAGTACAACATACATACGCGCATACACTTAGGGCGTGTTTGGTTACATTGTTAATCCAGCCTGGCCCGGCTCAGTCTTTTTTCGAAGGTGCTCATAGAAGTAGGATGTGCATGTGTGCGTTTATAGGGGTGTGTGTATGCGCGTGTATATGAGCGTTTGCGTCTGTACTGTGTTCAAAGAAAAAAAATCCAGCCTGGCCCCGCGTGTCTGGCTCTAGTGAGCCGGTTTGAGGGGATGCTGGCAAAAAAACCAGATGCACATAGTTTGGTTGTCTGCATGCTCGTAGTTGCATGAGACAACCATTTTTGACCCGGCATTTGGTTGCCCGCATTGCATTAGGCGCACATATGACATGGTGTTTGGTTGCAACCAGCATAAGGTGTTGTCATTACTTCTAACTAGTGGTAAGCTTACCACACACAATCTGAACCTGTAGTGACAGCTAGTTAAACAAATGGTAGTTCATCCTAACTACTATCAAATGACAATTCAAGTTACTAAAAGCCATTGGCTAAATAGGGGATAGTTCATCGGTGTTGCTGCTACCAGATCATCCTCTTCCTCTTCCTCTTCCTCTTCCTGTTCTTCTGCTTCTGCTACTGTTGCTGCTTCTTTTTCTTCTTCCATCTTCTTCAAATCCTGCACTGACCTCTGTTAAGCCACATTGCCTCTGCCCATTCCAACATTTTGTTCTTCCAAGAATCATTGTCAAATGCCTCCACACCATGGCCGGAGCTAACAACATCGTCATGCTCGACCTCTTCCTCCTCACGCATGTGTTCATCAAAGCCCCACTAGAGGATCCAGTTATCAGAATGCAACAAGCAAGAACAAGCTTAACCTGAGCGGAGTGTGGGTGCAATAGCTTCTGATTCGGGATCTTAAATCTATTCTTCAGAGCTCCAAATGCCCTCCCAACAGTTACTCTAAGGCTGGAGTGTCTGAGATTAAACAACTCCTATGCAGTCCTAGGATAGTTCCTACCAGAGAACTCGTTGAGATGGTATCTGGTTTTCCTGAAGGGTGGAAGAATACCCGGCCGACATGCATAGCCAGCATCTCCAAGGTAGAACTTGCCGTCGGGGATGTTGATCCCATCAGGTCGACTCATGTTGTCACTGAGGATATTAGCATCATGCGCTGACCCCTCCCAGCCAGCCAACACATATGTGAACTTCAGATCAAAGTCAACAGCAGCAAGCACATTCTGGCTTGTATAGTGCTTCCTCCCCCTGTATGCTGCAGACTGTGACCTAGGAACTCTGGTAGTGACATGAGTACCATCTATTGCCCCAATGCAATCCTGAAAATGGCATCACAAGCCTGTGTTAATGCTCAACTTGAACAATACAAGCATATCAAGCCATGAAAAGTGTATATTATCAATGCTCACCTTGAAGTATGGATACCATCTTGGGCTTCCGCGAATCTTGGGTGGAGTCTGACTAGATGGTCTCCTGGCCATCTCTCCTCTAAGCTCCCTAGTAGCAAAAAGCACCTGCTTGAAGTACCTAGAGATGGTCTCCATTGATCTCCTGAACGTGTTGTGAATGACCCTGAATCTCTGGTTATGGCCAACAACATGGAGGAACATGGTCACTTGCTCTTCGACACTGGTGTTGATGTTATCTTGCAGCAGCCCCTGCTCCTGAAGGTCTCGACAAGCCTGGCAATGGTGCTCTTTTCATTCAAAGCATCCACAGAGCCTCGGCGTCGTTGCAGTTGTAGATGTAGTTCAGATTTGGATCCTCTCCTGTTCCCGGACAAACAATGGACCATAGCGGATCAAAGGTCTCCCATCACGACGAACAGCTTTCTGGAGCATGAACATCACCCATGCCTGAATCACACTAATCAATGCTGCTGCTTGAATTATCAGCCTCATCAGTGTTTCCGTAACCTAGTCGACATCGACGGTTCGTTCAGTGGGAAATCGATCCTACACCTAGCCTAACGGCCTAAGCACCGAGCTAACAAAGGGGGGAGGGGTGCTGCTTACCGACATCGGAGACGAGGACGGCGTAGGGGGAGCCATGGCACAGACAAGGTCGACCAGACGGTGGCCCATAGCAAGGGGAGGACCAGATCCGCCGCAAACGCCGCCGCCTCTTCCGCCGCCGCCGCCTCTAGCACAGATCTGAAATCGCAGCGGCCGCCGATGGTGAGGCAGTAGGGAAGAAAGGGGGTACTGGCTATGGGTGAGTGAGTGAAGGGGGTGAGGCTAGATTTGGCGTCGGGACGGCGCGCCAGATTTCCATCTCCCGCCATTCCCCCTCGCCCTCGCGTCGCACCCACACGTGCGACCTCGTTCTGCACTCAGCCTGGCTCGTGAGAAACTGCCAATCCGAGCGTTTCCAGAGAGCCAAGCTCTGGCTGCTTTGAGTTGCATGCAATGCAGCCCCAAACAGTGAATCCAGGCAACCAAACAGGCCTCTTGCTTCCCGCGCGAGTCTGGTTGGGCTCGATGCGAGCAACCAAACATGCCCTTACCCTGTGGACACACGCACACACATCCTCCCGTTATGAGGATTTCACATTTGTTTTCTTTCATCCCCACGAAGAAAGGACGATCTAGCCGACCTCCAGGTCATTCCGCCGACAGTCGTCGCTGGTAAGGGGGGTGGATCCACGCGCGTGAATCATGTAGCTTTGGGTTTTAGGCCCTAATAGTTTAGGGTTTTCGGTCGTTCATTGTCTTGTCTTCGACGGCAGCAACAACGGCGTTGAATGAAGAAGTACCATATCCTTCCTCGACGAGGTGATCGGTCCTATGGTTGGGGATGGACTTGAAAAGCACTCTGATCAAAGTGAGAGTGGCATTGCGACGTGGACATCCTCATTATGGACTTGTGTCCTCGGGCTCCATTATTGCAACGGCGTTTGCTCTAGCGCCAGCACGGAGTTTGGGATGTTGTCCAGGAACGAATGCAAATTGTGGTCTGCATCCGACAACATCTTGAAGATCGTGGATCATGTGTTGCATTCGTGGTTCGTGACTGACAGGTATGGTTTCCTCCTCCAACATCATAGTTGTGTGGGGGTGCCAAATCTGGAGTCTGATGGAGTGTCCGGGGCATTGCCCCGGTCTAGTTCATTGAATGGCAATGACTTCGCCTTTGGTCAACCACCTTGGAGGTCTACAAAACCACATCACCGTTGGATCCGCGTCGAGCTCGAATGAGGAGGTGACTCATCATTTTTTATTCTTGGCTGTTATGGTGGTGCCGGAGGCAGGTGACAGACGTTGGTGTCAAGCTCGGGGAATTTTTCAGTCTTGATTGTAATTTTTCTTCTTGACCGGTGTTTTTTTGTTGTTGCAAAGACTAGCTTTTTGTTGTCTTGTCAGTTTTGTTGGGTCGGTGTGGCTTGTGCTATAATCTTTATGATATAAATGAGACACGTATGTTGAATATCGGGGTTATTTAGGAAAGATATGATACACTAGGATTTGTTCTAGCTTGTCTTGTACTCCAAGCAAGTTATGTACTCACTATATATACGCCCACGAGGCTCGAGTAATACAACAACAATTCCACCAATTCCTCTCTCTCTCTCTCTCTCTCTCTCTCTCTCTCTCTCTCTTCTAACATGATATCAGCCTAACCGATTCAACCCTAGCCACCGCCCGCCGCTTCCGCTGCGTGCCGCCCCCGATGTGATCAACTTCCATAACCACCGCCTGGGGCCGCGCCGCCCGTACTTAGGGTTCGTCCGCTGGTCGTGTTGACCGGTTGCCCTAAAGAGTCCTTTTTCGGATCCTTTGATCCGGGTTTTTCTCTCTCTTGTCGATCTCTTTGATCGGCATTTAATTTTTGGTTTTCCAATTCATAGATTAGTTTGCGTCGCTTATCATCATCTGTTATCTACAGTACGTGTCTACTTCATCGTCTCCGGCTAGATCATGCATCGGGCTTCACACATGTGCGCGAGCGTGCGGCGGCCGCCCGACCGTTCCTATGTTGACTTGCATGTACGTCGTGCGATCGGCGGCCATTACTGTGTGATATGTCTCCAACGTATCTACTTTTCCAAACACGTTTGCCCTTGTTTTGGACTCTAACTTGCATGATTTGAATGGAACTAAGCCAGACTAACGCTGTTTTAGCAGAACTGCCATGGTGTTATTTTTGTTTAGAAATAAAAGTTCTCGGAATGACCTGAAAATCCATGGAGACACATTTTGGAATTAATAAAAAATACTGGCGAAAGAATCAGCATCAGGGGGCCGACACCCTGTCCACAAGGGTGTAGGGCGCCCCCTACCTCGTGGGCCCCCTGAGACTCCACTGACCTCAACTCCAACTCCATATATTCACGTTCGGGGAAAAAATCAGAGAGAAGGATTCATTGCGCTTTACGATACGGAGCCGCCGCCAAGCCCTAATATTCCTCGGGAGGGCTGGTCTGGAGTCCGTTCGGGCCTCCAGAGAGGGGAATCCGTCGCCATCGTCATCATCAACCATCCTCCATCACCAATTTCATGATGCTCACCGCTGTGTGTGAGTAATTCCATCGTAGGCTTGCTGGACGGTGATGGGTTGGATGAGATTTACCATGTAATCGAGCTAGTTTTGTTAGGGTTTGATCCCTAGTATCCATTTGAAAGTGCAACTATCCCTAGGTGGTTTTGGTAATTCATAACAACATATAGCTCATTGAGCTAATGCTATTCCAAGATAATTATTTCAGGAAAGCTCAATGATTGGCATGGCATGGATGGTGAAAGTGGAACCCTCAAAATGCTAAGGACAAAGGATTGGCTAAAGCTTCAAGCTCAGGACTCTTCATTTTACATTTTAGTGATCCAAGATCACATTGAGTCCATAGGAAAAGCCAATACTATCAAGGAGGGATGAGGTGTTGCTTAATGAGCCTTTTGCTTCATGTGCTTAATGATATGCTCCAAAATCCTCAGCTACTTTTCCATATCCACAAATGACCTAAACTCCAAGCCAAACTCGGTCCTACCGATTCTTTCCATCCGACACCACCGAGTTTCACTTGTCATAAGCCACTGCCAAACCCTAGCAAATCGGTTCTATCGATAGGGATCTTGGTCTCACCGAGATGGGGTTGCAATCTCTCTGTTTCCCTTTTGTAACTTTTCGGTCTCACCGAAAGAGCAAATTGGTCCCACCGAGATTGTAATGTAAACTCTCTGTTTCCCCTTTGTAACTTTTCGGTCTCACCTAAAGAGCAAATCGGTCCCACCGAGTTTACCTGACCAACTCTCTGGTTAGCTAATTACCAAAATCGGTCTCACCGAGTTTGTGTAATCGGTCTCACCGAGATTACGTTATGCCCTAACCCTAACCATATCGGTCCTACCGAGTTGCATGTCAGTCCCACCGAAAATATCTAACGGTCACTAGGTTTACCTTTTCGGTCCGACCGAGTTTGTTGATTCGGTCCCACCGAGATTGGTAAATTGTGTGTAACGGTTGGATTTTGTGTGGAGGCTATATATACCCCTCCACCTCCTCTTCATTCATGGAGAGAGCCATCAGAACACATCTACACTTCCAACTCATATGTTCTGAGAGAGAACCACCTACTCATGTGTTGAGACCAAGATATTCCATTCCTACCATATGAATCTTGATCTCTAGCCTTCCCAAGTTGCTTTCCACTCAAATCTTCTTTCCACCAAATCCATATCCTATGAGAGAGAGTTGAGTGTTGGGTAGACTATCATTTGAAGCACAAGAGCAAGGAGTTCATCATCAACACACCATTTGTTACTTCTTGGAGAGTGGTGTCTCCTAGATTGGCTAGGTGTCACTTGGGAGCCACCGACAAGATTGTGGAGTTGAACCAAGGAGTTTGTAAGGACAAGGAGATCGCCTACTTCGTGAAGATCTACCGCTGGTGAGGCAAGTCCTTCGTGGGCGATTGCCATGGTGGGATAGACAAGGTTGCTTCTTCGTGGACCCTTCGTGGGTGGAGCCCTCCGTGGACTCGCGCAACCGTTACCCTTCGTGGGTTGAAGTCTCCATCAACGTGGATGTAGGATAGCACCACCTATCCGAACCACGAGAAAAACATATGTGTCTCCAATTGCGTTTGAATTCTCTGAACCCTTCCCTTTACATTCTTGCAAGTTGCATGCTTTACTTTCCGCTGCTATATACTCTTTGCATGCTTGCTTGAATTGTGTGATGATTGCTTGACTTGTCCTAAAGTTGCTAAAATCTGCCAAGAACTAAAATTGGGAAAAGGTTAAGTTTTTTATTTGGTCAAGTAGTCTAATCACCCCCCCTCTAGACATACTTCCGATCCTACAAGTGGTATCAGAGCTTTGGTCTCCATTTGCTTTGATTTCCATAGCTTTTGGTGGTCATAGCCTTGGTTTCACAACCTAGGAGAGTATGGTGTCTAGCAAGGGAAATTATCACCGTAGAGGTCCTTACTTTGATGGTACTAATTTTGCTAGTTGGAAGCATAAAATGAAAATGCATATTCTTGGACATAACCCCACCGTTTGGGCTATTGTGTGTGTTGGTTTGCAAGGTGACTTCTTCGACGGGAAGGAACCAAACCGTGAAGCTACCGCGGATGAGTTGAAGATGCTACAATACAACACTCAAGCTTGTGATATTCTCTTCAACGGATTGTGCCCCGAAGAATTCAACAAAATCAGCCATCTTGAGAATGCAAAGGAAATTTGGGATACTTTGATTGATATGCAAGAAGGTACCGACTCTGTCAAGGAATCCAAATTGGATGTGCTTCAAAGTCAACTTGACAAGTTCAAAATGAAGGATGGTGAAGGTGTCGCTGAAATGTACTCTAGGCTTGCTCTCATCACAAACGAGATTGCCGGCTTAGGGAGTGAAGAGATGACTGACAGATTCATCATCAAGAAGATCCTAAGAGCCTTGGATGGAAAATATGATACCGTGTGCACATTGATCCAAATGATGCCCAATTACAAAGATCTCAAGCCAACAGAGGTCATTGGAAGAATTGTTGCTCATGAGATGTCGCTCAAGGATAAAGAGGAACTTCACAACAAATCAAGTAGTGCCTACAAAGCCTCATGTGAAGTACCCACATCATCAAGTGAGAAACAAAACTTCAACGAAGGATTGAGCCTAATGGTGAAGAACTTCAACAAGTTCTACAAGAGTAGAAGCAAAGATAGAAGCTCCAAGTCAAGGTCCTACAATGACAAAAGATCTTCTAGTCGAGAGCGAAACTGCTACAATTGTGGAAGACCCGGACACTATTCCAATGAGTGTACGGCTCCCTACGAAAGAAGAGAAGATTCTCCAAAAAGAAGAGGCAAAAGAGAAGAATCACCATCAAGAGAGAGAAGGAGTAGAGATGATCGTTATGAACGAAGATACTCACGGAGGAGCAAGGATTCGGAAAGAAAGGAAAAATCATCAAGGATCTACACAAAACGAAGACATCAAGCTCATGTTGGTGAATGGGTATCCGGCTCCGACTCCGACAACCACTCTGAGAGAAGTTATCACTCCGATTCCGCATATACTCAAGATGAAGGTGTTGCCGATTCCGCATATTTGACTCACCAAATGAAGGAATTGGAAGATGCTTCATGGCCAAAGGTCGTAAGGTAACTCACACTGGGTATGTTGATTTCAATAGTGATGAGGATGACTTGTTAGGTGATGATGATTTACTTGTTGACAACTCTAGTGATGAATACTATGATGAAACGTCAATTAATCATGCTGATCAAGATAAAACGAATGACAATGATAAGGAGAAAATTGAGGCTCTAACTAAAGAACTAAACACTCTTAAGTTAGCTCATGAAACTATCTTCGAAGATCATCGAGAACTTTTAAGAGCTCATGAGAAGCTACGCTTTGAAAAGCTAAATCTTGAGCAAGAGCATGAGTTTTTAAAAGGAAATCAATGATGATCTCCGCAAGAAAAGTTCTTCTTACATTGCCAAGCGTTTACTCTTATCCACTTACATGCCTCAAGTCAAGTCTAATAACAAGAACAAGAAAGATTCTTCCTCTAGTAGTAACAATGATCATGTTAAATCCAATATTGTTGCTTCTAGTAGTTCTCTTGATTCCACTAACGATTCTCTTAGCCAAGTTACTCTTGAGCAAGAAAATAGCTTTTTGAAGGGAATCATAGAGAAAGGAGTGTACAAAAGCCTTGCCGGAAGTAAGCAATTCGAGGAGATTGTACGCAAGCAAGGAAGGCACCGGAAGAATCAAGGTGTTGGTTTTGAACGAAAGTTCAATGCCAATGGAGTTGAGTGGGAAGAAGATCAATACCCCAAGACAAAGTTTGTTCCTTAACAAGAGAAGTATGATCCTACTTCTTTCAAGGGGACACAAACTCAAGATGATCTTCCACCACAAGACTACAAGCAAAAAGGCAAGGACAAGCTTCAAGAGGAAATTGATGCATTTGAAGAAGCTCCTAAGACCTTAGTCAAGTGGATTCCCAAGAATACTTCAAGTTCCACTTCATCAAGTACGACTACAACTCCAAGGATTCCCATCAAGATGGTGTGGATCCAAAAGAAGAAGAACTAGAGAGTTCTTGAGGGTGACTCCGCCAACATACTTCACTCTTATCATTTTGGCAAGAACAAGTGCAATCAACTTCCACATCTTGCACTAGTTCAAGGAGTCACAAACCCTCTTGTTGGTAAGACAAGGGACAAGGTAACCTAAAAGCCTTCATAGACATCATCTTGTGTGTACATCACTCTATGTCTATGGATATCCTTGTTTGTTCCTTGTGGGACTAACCCATGTAGGTATTGAAAGTGCAATTCACTCAAAAGGATAGCTCCAAGTGATCTACATCAACATTGAGCATCCACATCTTCAACATCTACATGAAGTCATCATCGACAAAAGCCAAGGTTAGTTCATCCCTCTTAGGGGGGATATCACATCTAGGGGGAGCTTTACTCTAAGACTTGAATTAAAGCAACTCTAATGATGTGAACACAACAATGCTTTATGTAAAAGTGGTAACCCCACTTGAGCTTAAACGATGAGTATGAACTATTATCAAATGTTTTCATTTGACTCCTATGTCAATATACTCATATATAGATGACCTAGTCATCGCCAATTGCTTGATAGATGCTAGAATTGGTTGTGCATGCTTTGTCACATATTTCAATTGCCATTTTATTGTGTGAGCATGTTGGTTGCATATTTTACTCATTCGAGGACATCCACTTGTTGTTTTGATTGTTTGGCTTTATTTTTTTTGCCAAGTGCATGGACAAGAATGCATAAGAACCTTCTCTAGCTATCTATGCTTTTCTCGTCTCAAACTCTATTCATGCTACATCACAAAATTGATCAAGTCAGATTTGAACCACTCTGTGTGAGGAGCACTCGGAGTCCCCGATTCGTCATAGCCTTAAACTCCCAAAACCTCTTTGTGATTCTCGGTCTGACCGATACCCCACTTTCGGTCTTACCGAGATCATTAAGTTGATCTATGTTTTCGATCTCGGTGCAACCGATTTGAACCTTTCGGTCACACCGAGTTGCAATAACTGTATACAGTTTTGCATCTCGGTGCTACCGAGTTGTTCCACTCGGTCACACCGACAGGGTCGGGCTATATATAGACACGGGCAAAAATTTGGAAATTTCTCCGAACCCCTTCGCCCGCGCGATAGCTCGCTCTGCCTACGTGGTCTCCGGATCGTCTTCTCGTCGCCAGCCGCCTCCAGTCTCTGGTCTCCGTCGCCGTCAATGGGAATCAACCCCGCTGTTGCCGCCGTAGCGAGTCTCCGCCGAACTAGGGTATGGACTTGATCTTTGTGCTATTCCCCAATCCGATTCCTAGCACATTGTGATCAGATGGATTCTTGCCATGTTTGATAAACTCCTATCCAGTCAATGAACTCGTAGAATAGGTTTGATCCGAAAACTTTAGGGTTAGGTTTCCGCCGAAACCATCTCGGACCCACCAAGTTGAAAAACTCGGTCCCACCGATTTGGCTTATGCCATTGCACAAGTAAAACTCGGTCTGACCAAGTATTGCTAATCGGTGTGACCGATTTTGGAACTTTGTGAAACCCTAGCAGTCTCAGTGCCACCGAACTGTGACTCGGTCCAACCGAGTTCACTAGTTTAGGTTCCAAAAACTGCTTCGGTATCACCGAGTTTAAAAATCGGTAGATCCGAAATGCTTTCTGTGGGAAACTAAAACTAAGTTTTTGAATCATTTTGTTGCAAAAATCTCTGCATTTTGTGATGCTCATCCACTCTACCTCATCTATAAACTATTCACAGGGTCAGCAGTCAGCTTGTTCATCATGTCAGACCAGAGTGATAGCCAAAACATTTCAGAGCAGCCAATACAGATGAGTGAGGGCAATAGTCCCTCCAGCTCTTCAGATGAAGGCAGCAGGAGCACCCCCAGCAACCTGCCAAAAGCTGCCACAAGACAAAGGAAGAAGAGAACCTCAGAATCAGAGGATGAGGACTATGTGGCAGAGGAGGAAGCAACTTCCAAGAAAGTTGAACTCAAGAAAGAGCATGGCTCAAGACAGAGCAACAAGCCAGGCTTAAAGGTCAAAAGGCCAGCAGGCAGGCAGCCCATGCCAAAGGCCAGAGCCTCAACAAAGCTTCCTGAGAAGCCTGCACCCAAAGAGCCAGTTGCAGCTGAAACAAAGAAAGAAAGGAAAAGAGGCAGATGGTGCAAGAACGTTGATCCCATGGCTGAATTTGAACAGCATTCTTCTGATGAAGAAGAGGAAGAAGAAGAGGTTGCTGCACCAGCACCTAAGGCACCCAAGCTGATGGGTGATGCTATAAGAACAGGGGCAGCTGCATCTAAGCCCAAGGAAGCCCCCAAGGCTGCATCCAAAGCCAAGCCAGCTCCAAAGCCAAAACCAAAGAGAAATACAAGGAGCATACCAGCTGCTGAGAAGAACAAGGCCCCAGTGCCTGAAGCTGCTGTTGAAGAAGAGGAAGGCCAAGTGCTGAGAAAGTTGAAGCCCAAGATCCCAGACCACAATGATGCTCATCCTGTGGCTGAGGACATGAAGATCAGAAGAGACTCTGGGCTAAGAAAATGGAGAGCAGAGGATCCATATGCTACCAGGAGAAGGACTGTTGTTGACTACAGGTTCCACACTAAGGAACAACAGGACTTCTATGAGACAGTCTTGTTAGACAAGAAGCCAGCTGTGTGTGATATGAGATGGGTTGATTGGGAATATATCAAGGAAAATGAAGAGCACTACCCTGGAGTGCAAGATAGCTTCAGATCTTGTGGAGTAGCTGACTTTGTTGGGCAGAAGCTCACAAAGTGGAATGAGGAGCTGATTATGCAATTCTACTCCACAGCACACTTCTACCCAGATGGAAGGATCACATGGATGTCTGAAGGTACAAGGTACCACTCGACTGTTGAGGAATGGGCAAGGTTGATCAATGCCCCAGAAGAAAATGAAGATGACTTGGATGTCTATGCCAAGAAAAAGATGGATCATAACACTATGGCAAATATGTACAAAGAGATTCCAGCAGCAGATCTTGACACTCACCAGTTTGGGTCTGTGAAACACCTGTTGTCAGGACTGCCTACGATCAACTGGATCCTTAGGCACACACTTTTGCCCAAGTCTGGAGATCACAGGATGATCAGAGGTCATGCCATCAACCTGCTACATATCTTTGATGTGCCTCAAAAGTTTAAGGTCATGAGCCTCATAGTAGAAACTATCAAGAGGACTGCAGCAGATCAGAAGAGGAGCTGTGGATATGCCCCTCAGATCCTGATGTTGATCAACTCAAGAATGGGCACAGACACATACTTGTTGGACAAGGAACATTTGCCTATCCATCCAGATTTCGAGGACAACCAAGTTGTGATGCATGAAAATGAACCATCATCAGTCCAGGCACAAGCTAAGAAGGAGAAGGCAAGGAAGGAGAAAGCTGCCAAGATGCCAACTCAAGAAGAGGCATCTGAGTACTTCTTGAAGAACAAGCAAGAGCAGCTCAGTTACCTGATTGCATCTACCCTGAGGATTGAGAAAGGACTGGCCACCCTAACTCAGAACCAGTCAAGCTTAGAGAGAATCGTAGAACAAAAGTTCTACGACTTGGATATCAAGGTGACAGAGATTCAGACTGCAGTGGAGCAACTTCAAGATGACATGCAGGAGAGGAAAGGGAAGACTACCACTGATGCATTTGCCAGAGTGCCACGAGGTCCGAGGTCGTCTACAGTGCTAGTTCCTGACACAAGAGCCACCGCCTCAGCTCCAGCCACAGCACTAGCCCAACCAGCTCCAGCATCTACTTCAGCTCCAACTCCAACCACGTCTACGGAAGCCTTCGTCCTTGGAGTGATCAGGACTCCACCACCACCAGAAGATCAAGCCTGAGTGTCGATCTAGCACTATGCATTTTCTAGGAACTTTTTGGTAACTTGTTGCCAAAGGGGGAGAAAAATGTATAGATCATAGGCTTCGAGAGAGAGAGTGTGTTGTTTTCTTCTCTCTTGCTTTATTTGGTGGTTTTTCAAACATTGTTTGCTTTTGGTCAAGATACTTTGATATGCTTGTGAGACATTGATGATCATGTGTTTGATCATAAGCTACACTTATGCATGCTTGATATATCTTATCTATCTTATGTGGTCATTCACTTTTCCTTGGTGATGAGTGCATGTATTTCATTATTATCATTTTGAGCGCTCCACCAAGATGTATGTGACATGGAAGAGTAACCCATAATTCTAACTCTTTGTGCATTTGCAGTCCAAAGCAAATCTTAAATATGCACAAATTTAGGGGGAGCTCTTACTTATCACATACTTCTCAAAGCGACGATATATAATTCATTCTTATTATCATTTGTCGAAGCTTTGATCTATATGTTGTCATCAATTACCAAAAAGGGGGAGATTGAAAGTGCAACTATCCCTAGGTGGTTTTGGTAATTCATAACAACATATAGCTCATTGAGCTAATGCTATTCCAAGATAATTATTTCAGGAAAGCTCAATGATTGGCATGGCATGGATGGTGAAAGTGGAACCCTCAAAATGCTAAGGACAAAGGATTGGCTAAAGCTTCAAGCTCAGGACTCTTCATTTTACATTTTAGTGATCCAAGATCACATTGAGTCCATAGGAAAAGCCAATACTATCAAGGAGGGATGAGGTGTTGCTTAATGAGCCTTTTGCTTCATGTGCTTAATGATATGCTCCAAAATCCTCAGCTACTTTTCCATATCCACAAATGACCTAAACTCCAAGCCAAACTCGGTCCTACCGATTCTTTCCATCCGGCGCCACCGAGTTTCACTTGTCATAAGCCACTGCCAAACCCTAGCAAATCGGTTCTACCGATAGGGATCTCGGTCTCACCGAGATGGGGTTGCAATCTCTCTGTTTCCCTTTTGTAACTTTTCGGTCTCACCGAAAGAGCAAATCGGTCCCACCGAGTTTACCTGACCAACTCTCTGGTTAGCTAATTACCAAAATCGGTCTCACCGAGTTCGTGTAATCGGTCTCATCGAGATTACGTTATGCCCTAACCCTAACCATATCGGTCCTACCGAGTTGCATGTCAGTCCCACCGAAAATATCTAGCGGTCACTAGGTTTACCTTTTCGGTCCGACCGAGTTTGTTGATTCGCTCCCACCGAGATTGGTAAATTGTGTGTAACGGTTGGATTTTGTGTGGAGGCTATATATACCCCTCCACCTCCTCTTCATTCGTGGAGAGAGCCATCAGAACACATATACACTTCCAACTCATATGTTCTGAGAGAGAACCACCTACTCATGTGTTGAGACCAAGATATTCCATTCCTACCATATGAATCTTGATCTCTAGCCTTCCCAAGTTGCTTTCCACTCAAATCTTCTTTCCACCAAATCCATATCCTATGAGAGAGAGTTGAGTGTTGGAGAGACTATCATTTGAAGCACAAGAGCAAGGAGTTCATCATCAACACAACAATTGTTACTTCTTGGAGAGTGGTGTCTCCTAGATTGGCTAGGTGTCACTTGGGAGCCTCCGACAAGATTGTGGAGTTGAACCAAGGAGTTTGTAAGGGCAAGGAGATCACCTACTTCGTGAAGATCTACCGCTAGTGAGGCAAGTCCTTCATGGGCGATGGCCATGGTGGGATAGACAAGGTTGCTTCTTCGTGGACCCTTCGTGGGTGGAGCCCTCCGTGGACTCGCGCAACCGTTACCCTTCGTGGGTTGAAGTCTCCATCAACGTGGATGTAGGATAGCACCACCTATCCGAACCACGAGAAAAACATCCGTGTCTCCAATTGCGTTTGAATTCTCTAAACCCTTCCCTTTACATTCTTGCAAGTTGCATGCTTTACTTTCCGCTGCTATATTACTCTTTGCATGCTTGCTTGAATTGTGTGATGATTGCTTGACTTGTCCTAAAGTTGCTAAAATCTGCCAAGAACTAAAATTGGGAAAAGGTTAAGTTTTTTATTTGGTCAAGTAGTCTAATCACCCCCCTCTAGACATACTTCCGATCCTACACCATTATGTTCTAAGATTGATGTTGCTATGACTTTGCTATGCTTAATGCTTGTCACTAGGGCCCGAGTGCCATGATTTCAGATATGAACCTATTATGTTTTCATGAGTATATGTGAGTTCTTGATCCTATCTTGCAAGTCAATAGTCACCTACTATGTGTTATGATCCGGCAACCCCGAAGTGACAATAATCGGGACCACTCCCGGTGATGGCCGTAGTTTGAGGAGTTCATATATTCACTAAGTGTTAATGCTTTGGTCCGGTACTCTATTAAAAGGAGGCCTTAATATCCCTTAGTTTCCAATAGGACCCCACTGCCACGGGAGGGCAGGACAAAAGATGTCATGCAATTTCTTTTCCATAAGCACGGATGACTATATTCGGAATACATGCCTACATTACATTGATGAACTAGAGCTAGTTCTGTGTCACCCTATGTTATAATTGTTGCATGAGGAATCGCATCCGACATAATTATCCATCATTGATCCATTGCCTACGAGCTTTTCACATATTGATCTTTGCTTAGTTACTTTTTCATTTCCACTTTTAGGATTGCTACAAAAACTATTACTATTACTTTTGCCACTGTTACCATTACTTCCATACTACTTTGCTACTAAATTTTTTGCTACATATATTAAGTCTTTCAGGTGTGGTTGAATTGACAACTCAACCGCTAATACTTGAGAATATTCTTTGGCTCCCCTTGTGTTGAATCAATAAATTTGGGTTGAATACTCTACCCTCAAAAACTGTTGCGATCCCCTATACTTGTGGGTTATCAAGACTATTTTCTGGCGCCGTTGCCGGGGAGCATAGCTCTGTTCTTTGAGTCACTTGGGATCTATATCTGTTGATCACTATGAGGAACTTGAAAGATGAAAGAACCAAGATTTTTCCCTCGACTACGAGGGGAGGTAAGGAACTGCCATATAGCTCCGCACTTGATTCACCTTCTGTTATGAGTAAATTGGCGACACCTACACCTGTTATTGATTCTGATATGTCGCATGTTATTGATGATGCCACTTCCGCTATGCATGATGCTTACGATGAAACTACTTCTATGCTAGATAATACTGTGCCATTAGGTGAATTTCTTGATGAACAACTTGCTAGGTTTAGAGAGAATGAAATTGTTGAAACAGATAATATTGATGAAAGTGATGATGAAGATTCTCCCCCTAGATATGAATTGCCTGATGTGCGTGAGGGTTATGTTATGGATGAAGAAACTGCTCAAGACCTTTTTGCTTGCAAAGATATATATGATCTTAAGAATTTGTTATCTAAGCTGAAAGAAAAGTCTTTGAATGCTAGAATGAAATATGACCCTGCTTTTGCTACTTCACCTATCTGTATTTCTGAGGAGGATTATGATTTCTCTGTTGATCCTGAGTTAATTACTTTGGTTGAATCTGGTCCTTTTTATGGCTATGAATCTGAAACTGTTGTGGCACATCTTACTAAATTGAATGATATAGCCACCCTATTCACTCATGAGGAAAAAAATCGTTACTACTATATCCTTAAGTTATTTCCGTTCTCATTAAAGGGTGATGCTAAAACATGGTTTAATTCTCTTGCTCCTGGTTCTGTGCGTAGTCCCCAGGATATGATTTATTACTTCTCTGCAAAATATTTCCCTGCTCATAAGAAACAAGCTGCCTTAAGGGAAATATATAATTTTGTGCAAATTGAAGAAGAGAGTCTCCCACAAGCTTGGGGGAGGCTTCTCCGATTACTTAATGCTTTGCCTGATCATCCTCTCAAGAAAAATGAAATACTTGATATCTTTTATAATGGACTAACCGATGCTTCCAGAGACCACCTGGATAGTTGTGCTGGTTGTGTTTTCAGGGAAAGAACTGTTGAGCAAGCTGAATTGCTATTGAATAATATATTGAGTAATGATAATGATTGGACATTTCCCGAACCAACTCCTAAGCCAACTCCGAAGAAAAGGGGTATTCTATTTATCAGTCCTGAAGATATGCAAGAGGCAAAGAAATCTATGAAAGAAAAGGGTATTAAAGCTGAAGATGTTAAGAATTTACCACCTATTGAAGAAATACATGGTCTTAATAACCCGACACAGGTAGTAAAGGTAAATTCTTTCTATGGATTTGATGAAGGTGATATTCCTCGTAATGAGTCTGCTAGCCAATGCTTGGATGAGTTTGATTATCTTATTGTTAAACAAGAAAACTTCAATGCTTATGTTGGTAGACAATTGAAACGTAATGCTTATATGATTGAACACTTGAGTGATTATATGTCTAGAGTTAAAGGTGACCTTAAACTTATTAGTAAACATGCTTCTATGGTTACCACTCAGGTAGAACAAGTGCTTAAAGCACAAGATGATTTGTGATACGTCCATTTTGCATCATGTTTTTATATCGGTATTTATTGTATTATGGGCTGTTATTACACGTTATGTCACAATACTTATGCCTATTCTCTCTTATTTTACAAGGTTTACATGAAGAGGGAGAATGCCGACAGCTGGAATTCTGGGCTGGAAAAGGAACAACTATTAGAGACCTATTCTGCACAGCTCCAAAAGTCCTGAAACTTCACGGAGGCAGTTTTTGGAATTAATAAAAAATACTAGCGAAAGAATCAATGAGAGGGGGGCCACCCACCATCCACAAGGGTGGGGGGCGCGCCCCCTGCCTCGTGGGCCCCCTGGCAGGCCTCCGGTGCCCATCTTCTGCTATATGAAGTATTTCGCCCTGGAAAAAATCATAAGCAAGCTTTCGGGACGAAACACCGCCGCCATGAGGCGGAACCTTGGCGGAACCAATCTAGGGCTCCTGCGGAGCTGTTCTGCGAGGGAAACATCCCTCCGGGAGGGGGAAATCATCACCATCGTCATCACCATCGATCCTCTCATCGGGAGGGGGTCAATCTCCATCAACATCTTCACCAGCACCATCTCCTCTAAAACCCTAGTTCATCTCTTGTATCCAATCTTTGTCCCAAAGCCTCAGATTGGTACCTGTGGGTTGCTAATAGTGTTGATTACTCCTTGTAGTTGATGCTAGTTGGTTTATTTGGTGGAAGACCATATGTTCAGATCCTTTATGCATATTAATACCCCTCTGATTATGAACATGAATATGATTTGTGAGTAGTTACATTTGTTCCTGAGGACATGGGAGAAGTCTTGCTATAAGTAGTCATGTGAATTTGGTATTCGTTCAATATTTTGATGAGATGTATGTTGTTTTTCCTCTAGTGGTGTTATGTGAACGTCGATTACATGACACTTCACCATTATTTGGGCCTAGAGGAAAGCATTGGGAAGTAATAAGTAGATGATCGGTTGCTAGAGTGACAGAAGCTTAAACCCTAGTTTATGCGTTGCTTCGTAAGGGGCTGATTTGGATCCATATGTTTCACACTATGGTTAGGTTTACCTTAATACTTCTTTTGTAGTTGCGGATGCTTGCAATAGGGGTTAATCATAAGTGGGATGCTTGTCCAAGGAAGGGCATTACCCAAGCACCGGTCCACCCACATATCAAATTATCAAAGTAACGAACGTGAATCATATGAGCGTGATGAAAACTAGCTTGACGACAATTCCCATGTGTCCTCGGGAGCGTTTTCCTTCATATAAGAGTTTGTCCAGGCTTGTCCTTTGCTACAAAAAGGATTGGGCCATCTTGCTGCACCTTATTTACTTTAGTTACTTGTTACCCATTACAAATTACCTTATCACAAAACTATCTATTACCGATAATTTCAGTGCTTGCAGAGAATACCTTACTGAAAACCGCTTGTCATTTCCTTCTGCTCCTCGTTGGGTTTGACACTCCTACTTATCGAAAGGACTACGATAGATCACCTATACTTGTGGGTCATCAAGACTCTTTTCTGGCGCCGTTCCGGGGAGTGAAGCGCCTTTGGTAGGTGGAATTTGGTAAGGAAAATTTTATATAGTGTGCTGAAATTTACTGTCACTTGTTACTATGGAACATAATCATTTGAGGGGCCTGTTCGGGGTATCTTCACCCCGACCAGTAGAGCAAAGAGTTGCTCCTCAACCTACTGAACCTACTGAAAATGTTTACTTTGAAATTCCTTCGGGTATGATAGATACGCTGCTAGCTAATCCTTTTACAGGAGATGGAACATTACATCCCGATTTGCACCTAATCTATGTGGATGAAGTTTGTGGATTATTTAAGCTTGCAGGTATGCCTGAGGATGTTATCAAGAAGAAGGTCTTCCCTTTATCTTTGAAGGTAAAGGCATTGACATGCTTTAGGCTATGTGATGATATGGGATCATGGAACTACAACCGATTGAAATTGGAATTTCATCAGAAGTTTTATCCTATGCATCTTGTTCATCGTGATCGCAATTATATATATAATTTTTTGCCTCGCGAAGGAGAAAGCATCGCTCAAGCTTGGGGGAGGCTTAAGTCAATGTTATATTCATGCCCCAATCATGAGCTCTCAAGAGAAATTATTATTCAAAAATTTTATTCTCGGCTTTCTCTTAGTAATCACTCCATGTTCGATACTTCTTGTACTGGTTCTTTTATGATGAAGATATTGAATTCAAATGGGATTTATTGGAAAGAATTAAATGCAACTCTGAAGATTGGGATCTCGACGAAGGTAAGGAGTCAGGTATAACACCTTAGTTTGATTGTGTTAAATCTTTTATGAACACCGATGTTTTCCGTGAATTTAGCACTAAATATGGACTTGACTCTGAGATAGTAGCTTATCTCTGTGAATCGTTTGCTACTCATGTTGATCTCCCTAAGGAGAAGTGGTTTAAATATACTCCTCCCATTGAAGTAAAAGTAGTTGCACCTATTAAAGTTGAAGAAAAGACTATCACTTATAATGTTGATCCTGTTGTTCCTACTGCTTATATTGAGAAACCACCTTTTCCTGTTAGAATAAAGGATCATGCTAAAGCTTCAACTGTGGTTCGTAAGAGTAACACTAGAACACCTACAGCACCTGAGCAAATTAAAGTTGAACCTAGTATTGCTATGGTTAAAGATCTCTTGGCCGATAATATTGATGGGCATGTTATTTACTTTTGTGATGAAGCTGCTAGAATTGCTAGACCTGATACCAAGAATAAACATAGACCTGTTGTAGGCATGCCTGTTATTTCTGTTAAAATAGGAGATCATTGCTATCATGGCTTATGTGATATGGGTGCTAGTGCAAGTGCAATACCTCATTCCTTATACAAATAAATTATGCATGATATTGCACCTGCTGAGATAGAGGAAATTGATGTTACAATTAAGCTTGCTAATAGAGACACTATTTCACCAGTTCGCATTGTTAGATATGTTGAAGTCTTGTGTGGGAAAGTTAAATATCCTGCTGATTTTACTGTTCTTGGTTCTCCACAAGATAACTTTTGTCCCATTATATTTGGTAGACCCTTCTTGAATACTGTTAATGCTAGGATAGACTGCAAAAAGGATGTTTTTACTATTGGTTTGGGGGATATTTCTCATGAGTTTAATTTTGCTAAATTTCGTAGACAACCCCATGATAAAGAATTGCCTAGTAAAGATGAAATTATTGGTCTTGCTTCTATTGCCGTGCCTCCTAATGATCCTTTAGAACAATATTTGCTCGACCATGAAAATGATATGTTTATGAATGAAAGAAGGGAAATAGATGAAGTATTCTTTAAACAGGGACCTATTTTGAAACACAACTTGCATGTTGAAATTCTAGGGGATCCTCCTCCACCCAAGGGTGATCTCGTGTTTGAGCTTAAACCATTACCTAATACTCTCAAATATGCTTATATTGATGAGAAAAAGATATATCCTGTTAATATTAGTGCTAACCTTTTAGAGCATGAAGAATGGAAATTATTGAAAACTCTGAAGAAGCACCGTGCTGCTATTGGATATACTCTTGATGATCTTAAGGGCATTAGTCCCACTCTATGTCAACACAAAATAAAATTGGAGAAAGACGCTAAACCAGTTGTTGATCACCAATGACGGGTAAATCCTAAGATGAAAGAAGTGGTAAGAAAAGAAATACTAAAGCTTCTAGAGGCAGGTATAATTTATCCTGTTTCTGATAGTCAGTGGGTAAGTCCTGTCCATTGTGTCCCTAAGAAGGGAGGTATTACTGTTGTTCCTAATGATAAAGATGAATTGATCCCACAAAGAATTGTTACAAGTTATATAATGGTGATTGATTTACATAAATTTAATAAAGCTACTAAAAAGGATCATCACCCTTTACCTTTTATTGATCAAATGCTAGAAAGATTATCCAAACATACACATTTTTGCTTTTCTATGTGGTCATTCGGGTTTCTCTCAAGTACCTGTGTCAAAAGAGGATCAAGAAAAGACCACTTTTACTTGCCGTTCTGGTACCTTTGCTTATAGACGTATGCCTTTTGGTTTATGTAATGCACCTGCTACCTTTCAAAGATGTATGACTGCTATATTCTCTAACTTTTGTGAAAAGATAGTTGAGGTTTTCATGGATGATTTCTCTGTTTATGGAACTTCCTTTGATGATTGCTTAAGCAACATTGATCGAGTTTTGCAGAGATGCGAAGAAACTAATCTTGTCTTGAACTGGGAGAAGTGCCACTTTATGGTTAATGAAGGTATTGTCTTGGGGCATTAAATTTCTGAAAGAGGTATTGAAGTTGATAAAGCTAAAGTTGATGCTATTGAAAAGATGTCGTGTCCTAAGGACATTAAAGGTATAAGAAGTTTCCTTGGTCATGTCGGTTTTTATAGGAGATTCATTAAGGACTTCTCTAAAATTTCTAGGCCTCTGACTAATCTTTTACAAAAAGATGTTCCTTTTGTCTTTGATGATGATTGTGTAGAAGCATTTGAAATACTTAAGAAAGCCTTGACTTCTGCACCTATTGTTCAGCCACCTGATTAGAATTTACCCTTTATGTGTGATGCTAGTGATTATGCTGTAGGTGTTGTTCTAGGACAAAGAGTTGATAAGAAATTAAATGTTATCCAATATGCTAGTAAAACTCTAGACAATGCCCAGAGAAATTATGCTACTACTGAAAAAGAATTTTTAGCAGTTGCATTTGCTTGTGATAAGTCCAGACCTTATATTGATGATTCTAAAGTAACTGTTCACACTGATCATGCTACTATTAAATACCTTATGGAAAAGAAAAATGCTAAACCTGGACTTATTAGATGGGTTCTCTTGCTACAAGAATTTGATTTGCATATTATTGATAGAAAGGGAGCTCATAACCCCGTTGCAGACAACTTGTCTAGGTTAGAGAATGTTCTTGATGACCCACTACCTATTGATGATAGCTTTCCTGATGAAGAATTAGCTGTCATAAATGCTTCTCGTACTGCTCCATGGTATGCTGATTATGCTAATTACATTGTTGTTAAATTTATACCACCCAGTTTCACATACCAACAAAAGAAAAAGTTTTTCTATGATTTAAGACATTACTTCTGGGATGACCCACACCTTTATAAAGGAGTATATGGTGTTATTAGATGTTGTGTACCTGAGCATGAACAGGAACAGATCCTACGCAAGTGTCACTCCGAGGCTTATGGAGGACACCATGCTGGAGATAGAACTGCGCATAAGGTATTGCAATCCGGTTTTTATTGGCCTACTCTCTTCAAAGATGCCCGTAAGTTTGTCTTGTCTTGTGATGAATGTCAAAGAATTGGTAATATTAGTAGACGTCAAGAAATGCCTATGAACTATTCACTTGTTATTGAACCATTTGATGTTTGAGGCTTTGATTATATGGGACCGTCTCCTTCCTCTAATGGGTATACACATATTTTAGTGGATGTTGATTACGTTACTAAGTGGGTAGAAGCTATTCCAACTAGTAGTGTTGATCAAAACACCTCTATTAAGATGCTTAAAGAAGTTATTTTTCCAAGGTTTGTAGTCCCTAGATATTTAATGACTGATGGTGGTTGACATTTTATTCATGGTGCTTTTCGTAAAATGCTTGCTAAGTATGGCGTTAATCATAGAATTGCATCTCCACACCACCCACAGTCTAGTTGTCAATTAGAATTGAGTAATAGAGAGATCAAATTAATTTTGCAAAAGACTGTTAATAGATCTAGAAAGAATTGGTCTAAGAAACTTGATGATGCATTATGGGCCTATAGAACTACATATAAAAATCCTATGGGTATGTCTCCGTATGAAATGGTTTATGGAAAAGCATATGTCACTTACCCCTAGAACTAGAACATAAGGCATATTGGGCCATTAAAGAGCTCAATTATGATTTCAAACTTGTCAGTGAGAAGAGGTTATTTGACATAATCTCACTTGATGAATGGAGAACCCATGCCTATGAGAATGCCAAACTATTTAAAGAAAAGGTTAAAAGATGGCATGACAAAAGGATACAAAAGCGTGAGTTTAATGTAGGTGATTATGTGTTGGTATTCCACTCTCGTTTAAGATTTTTTGCAGGAAAACTTCTCTCTAAATGGGAAGGTACTTACGTTATCGAGGAGGTCTATCGTTCCGGTGCCATAAAAATCAACAACTTCGAAGGCACAAATCCAAAGGTGGTGAACGGTCAAAGAATAAAACATTATATCTCAGGTAATCCCATAAATGTTGAAACCAATGTTATTGAAACCGTAACCCCGGAGGAATATATAAGGGACACTTTCCAGAACGCTTCAGACTCCGAAAAGGAATAGGTATGTGGTACGGTAAGTAAACCAACTCCAAAACAGTTCTAATGGCAATTTCTCTCCATTTTGGAATATTTAAGAAAATAGGAAAATAAGAAGTAGTCCGGGAAGGACACGAGGCGTCCACGAGGGTGGAGGGCGCGCCCTGCCCCCTAGGCGCACCCCCTTCCCCGCGGGCACCTCGTGTGCTCTCCGAACTCCGTTTTCTTGCACGATACTTCTTTTGGTCAGTAAAAGTTCATTATATAATATTCCGAAGGTTTTGACCACCGTACCACGCAAATATCCTCTGTTTTTGTTTCGAGCTGTTTTCTGCCAGAGTTGTCAAGGCCAGGCATCATGTGGTCCCCCTCCTCCAACAATGAGTGCAACGATGCTTGGCTAATGAAGATAGAGCTAAAGAGAGAAGAACCCGGGGAGATCAAGAAGGATGATGGGATCAAGAAGGCCAAGGAGGATCAAGTTCCGGCAGCAGAAGATGACGACATCCTTCAACCTCATTACAATCTTCTTACCCCAACAGAGATTGAAGCTTTCAAGATGATTGAGTTAGCTCGCATACAAAACAAGTATCTCACACGTGAAAATATTTTGTTGAAGGAGCATATCACCGCACTCAAGGGCATGCATTATCCGCAAATTGGAGGATCTCGTACGCTCGATGTGCGACTATCCATCATCACCACCATCTTCTTCACCACCAAAGGAGAATTGAGTATCGGGTATGGGCACTCCCCTTGGCAACTGCCAAGCTTGGGGGAGATGCCCCGGTATCGTATCACCATCACACTCCTATCTTTACCTTTTTTTCTTAGTTCGATCCTTTTGGTAATATCTTGATCTAGTAGAATAATGTTTTAGTATGATCTAATTTTGAGTTTTGCTTTATGATCCTTCTATGTAATCGAGTCCATGAGCTATATATAATAAAGATTAGTTTTGAGTCAAGGGCTTGATTATCTTACTATGATCTTGAGGGAATAAAAGAAAGAATAAAAAGAAGTAAAGAGATCATATTGATCTTATGGAGAGTAATGACTTCACATATAAAGAGTATGATGAATAAAAGTTGTTGAGAGGTCATCGTTGCAATTAATAGGAAGTAATAAAGAAAGAGAGGTTTTCACATATAAATAACTATCTTGGACATCTTTTATGATTGTGGGCACTCATTAAGATATGACATGCTAAAAAGTTGATGTTGGACAAGGAAGACAACGAATGGGTTATGTTTTCTTATATCCGAAATTAAGTATATTGTCATGGATCATCCAACATGTTGAGCTTGCCCCCTCGTGCTAGCCAAATTCTTTGCACCAAGTAGATATACTACTTGTGCTTACAAATATCCTTAAACCCGGTTTTGCCATGAGAGTCCACCATACCTACCTATGGATTGAGTAAGATCCTTCAAGTAAGTTGTTATTGTTGTATGCAATAAAAATTGCTCTCTAAATATGTATGATTTGTTAGTGTGGAGAAAATAAGCTTTATACGATCTTGTGATATGGAAGCAATAAAAGCGATGGACTGCATAATAAAGGTCCATATCACAAGTGGCAATATAAAGTGACGTTCTTTCGCATTAAGATTTTGTGCATCCAACCACAAAAACACCTGACAACCTCTACTTCCCTCTGCGAAGGGCCTATCTTTTATTCTTGTCTTATACCTTATACAAAGAGTCATGGTGATCTTCACCTTTCCTTTTTACATTTTATCCTTTGGCAAGCACATTGTGTTTTAAAGATCTTGATACATGTATCCAATTGGATGTAAGTTATCATGAACTATTATTGTTGACATTACCCTAGAGGTAAAAGGTTGGGAGGCAACACTATAAGCCCCTATCTTTCTCTGTGTCCGATTAAAACTTCGTACCCATAAGTATTGCACGAGTGTTCGCAATTGTGAAAGACTAAATGATGGTTGAGTATGTGGACTTGCTGAAAAGCTCTTATATTGACTCCTTCCGATGTTATGATAAATTGCAATTGCTTCAATGACTGAGATTATAGTTTGTTGGTTCTCAATGAAGTATCTGATTCATACTTGACATTGTGAATAGATTGTTACTTTAGCATAAGAAATCATATGATAGTATATATATGTGTTGCTGTTATAAGAATGATCATGATGCCCTCATGTCCGTATTTTATTTTATCGACACCTCTATCTCTAAAAATGTGGACATATTTTTTGTTATCAGCTTCCGCTTGAGGACAAGCGAGGTCTAAGCTTGGGGGAGTTGATACGTCTGCTACCTCTTGAGCTTGCGTTGGTTTTCCCCGAAGAGGAGAGGATGATGCAGCAAAGTAGCGTAAGTATTTCCCTCAGTTTTTGAGAACCAAGGTATCAATCCAGTAGGAGGCCACGATCAAGTCCCTCGTACTTGCACAAAACAATAGCTACTCGCAACCAACGCGATTAGGGGTTGTCAATCCCTTCACAGTCACTTACGAGAGTGAGATCTGATAGAGATAATATTTTTGGTATTTTTGGTATAAAGATGCAAAGTGAAAAGTAAAAGGCAAAGTAAAAAGCAAAGCAAGATTAAAGTGATGGAGATTGATATGATGAGAATAGACTCGGGGGCCATAGGTTTCATTAGTGGCTTCTCTCAAGAGCATAAGTTTTCTATGGTGGGTGAACAAATTACTGTTGAGCAATTGACAGAATTTAGCATAGTTATGAGAATATCTAGGGTATGATCATGTATATAGGCATCACATCCGTGACAAGTAGACCGAAACGATTCTGCATCTACTACTATTACTCCACTCATCGACCGCTATCCAGCATGCATCTAGAGTATTAAGTTAAAAACAGAGTAACGCCTTAAGCAAGATGACATGATGTAGAGAGATAAATTCATGCAATATGAAATAAACCCCATCTTGTTATCCTCGATGGCAACGATGCAATACGTGCCTTGCTGCCCCTTCTGTCACTGGGAAAAGACACCGCAAGATCGAACCCAAAGCTAAGCACTTCTCCCATGGCAAGAACTACCAATCTAGTTGGCCAAACCAAACGGATAATTCGAAGAGACTTGCAAAGATAACCAATCATACATAAAAGAATTCAGAGAAGATTCAAATATTATTCAAAGATAGACTTGATCATAAACCCACAATTCATCAGTCTCAACAAACACACCGCAAAAAGAAGAAGATTACATCGAATAGATCTCCACAAGAGAGGGGGAGAACTTTGTATTGAGATCCAAAAAGAGAGAAGAAGCCATCTAGCTAATAACTATGGACCCGAAGGTCTGAGGTAAACTACTCACACTTCATCGGAGAGGCTATGATGATGTAGAAGCCCTCCGTGATGACGGCCCTCTCCGGCGGAGCTCCGGAATAGGCCCCAAGATGGGATCTCGTGGATACAGAAAGTTGCGGCGGTGGAATTAGGTTTTTGGCTCCTGTTCTGATCGTTTGGGGGTATGTGGATATATACAGGAGGAAGAAGTACGTCGGTGGAGCTTCGGTGGGCCCACGAGGGTGGGGGGCGCGCCTGGGGGTGTAGGGCGCGCCCCCCTACCTCGTGCCCACCTGGAAGCTTCCTTGGCGTAGGGTCCAAGTCTCCTGGGTCATATTCGGGAAGAAAATCACATTCCAGAAAGGATTATTCTGTTTGGACTCCGTTTGATATTCCATTTCTTCGAAACACTGAAATAGGCAAAAAAACAACAATTCTGGGTTGGGCCTTCGGTTAATAGGTTAGTCCCAAAAATAATATAAATGTGGAAAATAAAGCCCAATATAGTCCAAAACAGTAGATAATATAGCATGGAGCAATCAAAAATTATAGATACATTGGAGACGTATCAGGCATCCCCAAGCTTAATTCCTGCTCGTCCTCGAGTAGGTAAATGATAAAAAGAGAATTTTTGATGCGGAGTGCTACTTGGCATAATTTCAGTGCAAAATTTCTTAATTCTGGTATCAACATTCAGATTAGGAAGATTCAAGACAAAAGTTCATATTGACATAGAAAATAATAATACTTCAAGCAAACCAACAAAGCAATTATGTTTTCTCAAAGTAACATGGCCAAAGAAAGTTCATCCCTACAAAATCATATAGTTTAGTCATGCTCCATTTTCGTCACACAAGAATGCTCTCATCATGCACAACCCCGATGACAAGCCAAGCAATTGTTTCATACCTTAATAATTTCAAACTCATAAACTTTCATGCAATACATGAGTGTGAGCCATGGATATAGCACTATGGGTGGAATAGAATATAATGATGGGGGTTATGTGGAGAAGACAAAAAAGGAGAAGGTCTCACATCAACGAGGCTAATCAATGGGCTATGGAGATGCCCATCGATTGATGTTAATGCAAGGAGTAGGGATTGCCATGCAACGGATGCACTAGAGCTATAAATGTATGAAAGCTCAACAAAAGAAACTAAGTGGGTGTGCATCCAACTTGCTTGCTCACGAAGACCTAGGGCACTTGAGGAGGCCCATTGTTGGAATATACAAGCCAAGTTCTATAATGAAAAATTCCCACTAGTATATGAAAGTGACAACATATGAGACTCTCTATATGAAGAACATGGTGCTACTTTGAAGCACAATATATGAGACTCGCTATACCATGGTGCTACTTTGAAGCACAAGTGTGCAAAAAAAGGATAGTAGCATTGCCCCTTTTTTTGGGCCTTCTTTTTTTTTTCTTTGGACTTTCCCTTTTTTTTGGGACAATGCTCTATTGAATGATGATCATCACACTTCTATTTACTTACAACTCAATGATTACAACTCGATACTAGAACAAAGTATGACTCTATATGAATGCCTCCGGCGGTGTACCAGGATATGCAATGAATCAAGAGTGACAAGTATGAAATAATTATGAACGGTGGCTTTGCCACAAATACTATGTCAACTACATGATCATGCTAAGCAATATGACAATGATGAATGTGTCATGATAAACTGGATGGTGGAAAGTTGCATGGCAATATATCTCGGAATGGCTATGGAAATGCCATAATAGGTAGGTATGGTGGCTGTTTTGAGGAAGATATAAGGAGGTTTATGTGTGAAAGAGCGTATCATATCACGGGGTTTGGATGCACTGGCGAAGTTTGCACCAACTCTCGATGTGAGAAAGGGCAATGCACGGTACCGTAGAGGCTAGCAATGATGGAAGGGTGAGAGTGCGTATAATCCATGGACTCAACATTAGTCATAAAGAACTCATATACTTATTGCAAAAATCTACAAGTCATCAAAAACCAAAGCATTACGCGCATGCTCCTAGGGGGATATATTGATAGGAAAAGACCATCGCTCGTCCCCGACCGCCACTCATAAGGAGGACAATCAAATAACACCTCATGTTTCAAATTTGTTGCATAATGTTAACCATACGTGCATGGTACGGTACTTGCAAACTTTAACTCAAGCACTTCTCAAATTCACAATTACTCTACTAGCATGACTTTGATATTACTACCTCCATATCTCAAAACAATTATCAAGCATCCAACTTTTCTTAGTATTCAACGCACTCAAAAGAAAGTTTCACAAATCTTGAATACCAAGCAAGTTATTACTAAGCAAATTACCATGCTATTAAGACTCTCAAAATAATTTAAGTGAAGCATGAGAGATCAATAGTTTCTTTAAAACAAACCACCACCATGCTCTAAAAGATCTAAGTGAAGCACATAGAGCAAAATTATAACGCTCAAAAGATATAAGTGAAGCACATAGAGAAAACTACATAGCTCAAAAGATATAAGTGAAGCACATAGAGTATTCTATCAAATTCCAATTCATGTATGGATATCTCAAAAGGTGTGTACAGCAAGGATGATTGTGGCACACTAACAAACAAAGACACAAATAATACAAGATGCTCCAAGCAAAACACATATCAAGTTGATGAATGAAAATATAGCTCCAAGTAAATTACCGATGGAAGTGGACGAAAGAGGGGATGCCTTCCGGGGCATCCCCAAGCTTTGACTTTTTGGTGTCCTTGGATTATCTTGGGGGTGCCATGGGCATCCCCAAGCTTAGGCTCTTGCCACTCCTTGTTCCATAATCCATCAAAAGAATTCACCCAAAACTTGAAAACTTCACAACACAAAACTCAATAGAAATCTCGCGAGCTCCGTTAGAGAAAGAAAACAAAAGACTACTTCAAGGTACTGTAATGAAATCATTATTTATTTATATTGGTGTTAAACCTACTTTATTCCAAGTTCTCTATGGATTATAAACTATTTTACTAACCATAGATTCATCAAAATAAGCAAACAACACACGAAAAACAGAATCTGTCAAAAACAGAACAGTCTGTAGTAATCTGTAACTAACGCAAACTTCTGGAACTCCAAAAAATCTACCAAAATTGGAAGACCTAGAAAATTTGTTTATTGATCAGCATCAATTGGAATCAGTATTTTATCACGTTCTGATGATTTTTAATAATTCGGGCACTGAACGAAAAGTTTCTGGAAATTACAGCAAGATGAAATAACTATCATCCAAGAAGATCCAATAGGTCTAGCTTGGCACAAACACTAATTAAAACACAAAACCACATCCAAACAGAAGTTAGATGGGTTATTTATTCCCTAACATAATAAAAACACAAAAAACTAAAAATAAAATTGGGTTGCCTCCCAACAAGCGCTATCGTTTAACGCCCCTAGCTAGGCATAAAAGCGAGGATAGATCTAGGTATTGCCATCTTTGGTAGGCAATCCATAAGTGGATCTCATGATAGTTTCATATGGCAATTTTATTTTCTTTCTTGGAAAGTGTTCCATGCCCTTTTTAATGGAAATTGGAATCTAATATTCCCTTCCTTCATATCAATAATCGCACCAACCGTTCTAAGGAAAGGTTTACCAAGAATAATAGGGCAAGAAGGATTGCAATCTATATCAAGAACAATGAAATCTACGGGCACATAATTCCTATTTGCAACAATAAGAACATCATTAATCCTTCCCATAGGTTTCTTAATAGTAGAATCCGCAAGATGCAAGTTTAGAGAGAAATCATCAAGATCGCGGAAATCTAGCAAATCACACAAAGTTTTGGGGATAGTGGAGACACTAGCACCCAAATCACACAAAGCATAAAACTCATGATCTTTAATTTTAATTTTAATAGTTGGTTCCCACTCATCATAGAGTTTTCTAGGGATAGAAATTTCAACTCAAGTTTTTCTTCATAAGATTGCATCAAGGCATCAACAATATGTTCGGTGAAGGCTTTCTTTTGACTATAAGCATGCGGAGAATTTAGCACGGATTGCAACAAGGAAATACAATCAATCAAAGAGCAACTTTCATAATTAAATTCCTTGAAATCCAATATAGTTGGTGTAGCAACATATAGATTTTTATTTCTTTCAATCACACTTTCATCAATTTCATCATAAAGATCTAAATACTCTGAATTTTTAGAACGCCTTCTAGGTAAAGGAAGATCATATTCAGTTTCATCAAGATTCATATTGCAAAACAAAGATTTGATAGGGGACACATCAATAAATTTTAGATCTTCATCTTGATTTTCATAGGGATTCGGTTTTGCGGCCATCTTATTGACTAAGCTAACTTGCATATCCGAAATTTCAGCAGTCATCTTTTCAAGACGAGCAATTTGGGATCTTATACCATCAAATTCTTTAGACATGTCATCGAGCTCTTTATTCATATAACTCATAAAACTTTTTTGTTCCTTAAGCTCGTTTCTAAAGAAATTATTATGCTCAAATTACAAAACCATAAACTTCCTGACATTGTTTTCGATCTCCTCTAACCTTTTAAGGTGAAGATCACCAAAATTTGGTAGAGCCATTGCGACAAACAAGCAATCCAACACATGAGCAAACAAAAGGCAAGCAAGAAAAAGGCAAACGGAGAAAGAGAAGGAGAAGGAGAAGGAGAAAGAGAAGGTGAATAAAACGGCAAGGGTGAAGTGGGGGAGAGGAAAACGAGAGGCAAATGGCAACTAATGTAATGCGAGAGATAGGGATTGTGATGGGTACTTGGTATGTTGACTTTTTGCGTAGACTCCCCGGCAATGGCGCCAGAAATTTTTCTTGCTACCTCTTGAGCTTGCGTTGGTTTTCCCCGAAGAGGAGAGGATGATGCAACAAAGTAGCGTAAGTATTTCCCTCAGTTTTTGAGAACCAAGGTATCAATCCAGTAGGAGGCCACGCTCAAGTCCCTCGTACCTGCACAAAACGATAGCTATTCGCAACCAACGCAATTAGGGGTTGTAAATCCCTTCACGGCCACTTACGAGAGTGAGATCTGATAGAGATAATATTTTTGGTATTTTTGGTATAAAGATGCAAAGTGAAAAGTAAAAGGCAAAGTAAAAAAGCAAAGCAAGATTAAAGTGATGGAGATTGATATGATGATAATAGACCCGGGGGCCATAGGTTTCACTAGTGGCTTCTCTCAAGAGCATAAGTTTTCTATGGTGGGTGAACAAATTACTGTTGAGCAATTGACAGAATTGAGCACAGTTATGAGAATATCTAGGGTATGATCATGTATATAGGCATCACGTCCGTGACAAGTAGACCGAAACGATTCTGCATCTACTACTATTACTCCACTCATCGACCGCTATCCAGCATGCATCTAGAGTATTAAGTTAAAAACAGAGTAACGCCTTAAGCAAGATGACATGATGTAGAGAGATAAATTCATGCAATATGAAATAAACCCCATCTTGTTATCCTCGATGGCAACGATGCAATACGTGCCTTGCTGCCCCTTTTGTCACTGGGAAAGGACACCGCAAGATCGAACCCAAAGCTAAGCACTTCTCCCATGGCAAGAACTACCAATCTAGTTGGCCAAACCAAACGGATAATTCAAAGAGACTTGCAAAGATAACCAATCATACATAAAAGAATTTAGAGAAGATTCAAATATTATTCAAAGATAGACTTGATCATAAACCCACAATTCATCGGTCTCAACAAACACACCGCAAAAAGAAGAAGATTACATCGAATAGATCTCCACAAGAGAGGGGGAGAACTTTGTATTGAGATCCAAAAAGAGAGAAGAAGCCATCTAGCTAATAACTATGGACCCGGAGGTCTGAGGTAAACTACTCACACTTTATCGGAGAGGCTATGATGATGTAGAAGCCCTGTGTGATAACGACCCTCTCCGGCGGAGCTCTGGAACAGGCCCCAAGATGGGATCTCGTGGATACAGAAAGTTGCGGCGGTGGAATTAGGTTTTTGGCTCCTGTCCTGGTCGTTTGGGGGTACGTGGATATATATAGGAGGAAGAAGTACGTCGGTGGAGCTTCGGAGGGCCCACGAGGGTGGGGGGCGCGTCTGGGGGTGTAGGGCGCGCCCTCCTACCTCATGCCCACCTGGAAGCTTCCTTGGCGTAGGGTCCAAGTCTCCTGGGTCATATTCGGGAAGAAAATCACATTCCAGAAAGGATTATTCTGTTTGGACTCCGTTTGATATTCCGTTTCTTCGAAACACTGAAATAGGCAAAAAAACAGCAATTCTGGGCTGGGCCTCTGGTCAATAGGTTAGTCCCAAAAATAACATAAAACTGGAAAATAAAGCCTAATATAGTCCAATACAGTAGATATTATAGCATGGAGCAATCAAAAATTATAGATACGTTGGAGACGTATCAACGTCCATTTTGCATCATGTTTTTATATTGATATTTATTACATTATGGGATGTTATTACACGTTATGTCACAATACTTATGCCTATTCTCTCTTATTTTACAAGGGTTACATGAAGAGGGAGAATGCCGGCAACTGGAATTCTGGGCTGGAAAAGGAGCAAATATTAGAGACCTATTCTGCACAGCTCCAAAAGTCCTGAAACTTCACGGAGGCAGTTTTTGGAATTAATAAAAAATACTAGCGAAAGATGATACATCTCCAACGTATCTATAATGTTTGATTGTTCCATGCTATTGTATTATCCATCTAGGATGTTTTATATGCATCTATATGCTATTTTATATGTTTTTTGGGACTAACCTATTAACCTAGAGCCCAGTGCCAGTTTCTGTTTTTCCTTGTTTTTGAGTATCACAAAAAAGGAAAACCAAGCGGAGTCCAATTGACCTAAAATTCAACGCATATTATTTTTGGACCAGAAGAAGCCCACGGAGCATCGGAGATGCGCCGGAAGAGTCTCGAGGCACCCACAAGGGTGGGGGGCGCGCCCTACCCCCAGAGCGCCCCCTACCTCGTGGCCGTCTCGGAGATCCCCTGACTTCTCCCCGACGCCAACACCTCTTATATATACAGAAACCTCCAGAAACTAACCTAGATCGGGAGTTCCGCCGCTGCAAGCCTCTGTAGCCACCAAAAACCAATTGGGACCCTGTTCTGGCACCCTGCCGGAGGGGGGGATCCCTCACCGGTGGCCATCTTCATCATCCCGGCGCTCTCCATGACGAGGAGGGAGTAGTTCACCCTCGGGGCTGAGGGTATGTACTAGTAGCTATGTGTTTGATCTCTCTCTCTCTCTCTCTCTCTCTCTCTCTCTCGTGTTCTTGATTTGGCACGATCTTGATGTATCGCGAGCTTTGCTATCATAGCTGGATCTTATGATGTTTCTCCCCCTCTACTCTCTTGTAATGGATTGAGTTTTCCATTTGAAGTTATCTTATCGGGTTGAGTATTTAAGGATTTGAGAACACTTGATATATGTCTTGCATGTGCTTATCTGTGGTGACAATGGGATATTCACGTGATCCACTTGATGTATGTTTTGGTGATCAACTTGCGGGTTCCATAACATTGTGAACTTATGCGTAGGGGTTGGCACACGTTTTCGTCTTGACTCTCTAGTAGAAACTTTGGGGTACTCTTTGAAGTTCTTTGTGTTGGTTGAATAGATGAATCTAAGATTGTGTGATGCATTTCGTATAATCATACCCGCGGATACTTGAGGTGACATTGGAGTATCTAGGTGACATTAGGGTTTTGGTTGATTTGTATCTTAAGGTGTTATTCTAGTACGAACTCTATGATAGATCGAACGGAAAGAATAGCTTCGTGTTATTTTACTACGGACTCTTGAATAGATCGATTAGAAAGGATAACTTGAGGTGGTTTCGTACCCTACAATTAATAATCTCTTCGTTTGTTCTCCGCTATTAGTGACTTTGGAGTGACTCTTTGTTGCATGTTGAGGGATAGTTATATGATCCAATTATGTTATTATTGTTGAGAGAACTTGCACTAGTGAAAGTACGAACCCTAGGCATTGTTTCCTAGCATTGAAATGCCGTTTACGCTCACTTTTATTGCTTGCTACCTTGCTGTTTTTATATTTTCAGATTACAAAAACCTATATCTACCATCCATATTGCACTTGTATCACCATCTCTTCGCCGAACTAGTGCACCTATACAATTTACCATTGCATTGGATGTGTTGGGGACACAAGAGACTCTTTGTTATTTGGTTGCAGGGTTGCTTGAGAGAGACCATCTTCATCCTACGCCTCCCACGGATATATAAACCTTAGGTCATCCACTTGAGGGAAATTTGCTACTGTCCTACAAATCTCTGCAATTGGAGGCCCAACAACATCTACAAGAAGAAGGTTGTGTAGTAGACATCAAGCAGTTTCGGGCGTCGTTGCCGGGGAGGTGATCGCTTGAAGGTATATCTTTAGATCTTGCAATCGAATCTTTTAGTTTCTTGTTTTATCACTAGTTTAATTTATAAAAAAACTACAAAAAGATGGAATTAAGGTTGCCTCATATGCTTCATCTTTTTAATGTCTTCCGCGAAAATGACGGGAAGGAAAATTGTGCTCAAGTACTAGAATAAGAATTACATAGAATGCTTGGCATAAAATATGTGAATGATGAGCATGATTGCAATGTTGTTAGTATGAATTCTTTGAATACCCATGATGCTAATGATATGCAAAGCCACAAGCTTGGGGATGCTATGTTTGATGAAGATGATATGCTTAGTCCCCCAAGTTTTGATGAGAATATTTATTATGATGAAAGCATGCATCCTATTTATGATGATTATATTTATGAAAGTGGATTTGGAGAGCTCATGACTTTATTTAGTGATGAATCCACTATTTCGGAAGAGGTTCCAATTGATTATGAGAAGAAAGTTGCTATCTATGATGATTATTGTGATGACTTGTATGCTATTAAGAATAATGATAACCATGAAACTTGTCATCATGATTTTAGTTTTCAATTGAATTATGCCTCACATGATAACTATTTTGTTGAGTTGCTCCCACTATTATTCATGAGAAGAAATTAGCTTATGTGGAGAGTAATAAAAACTCTATGCTTGTAGATCATGAAAAGAATGATTTATGTGATGGTTATATTGTTGAATTCATTCATGATGCTACTGAAAATTATTATGAGGGAGGAATATATGCTTGTAGGAATTGCAATAATATCAAGTTTCCTCTCTATGTGCTTAAAGTTATGCTTGTTTTGCCTTCCTATGCTAGTTGATTATTGTTCCCATAAGTTGTTTGTTCACAAAATCCCTATGCATAGGAAGTGGGCTAGACTTAAATGTGCTAGTCATATTCTTCATGATGCTCTCTTTATGTTTCAATCCTTATCTTTTATGTGAGCATCATTGAAATCATCATGCCTAGCTAGGGGCGTTAAACGTTAGCGCTTGTTGGGAGGCAACCCAATTTTATTTTTGTTCTTTGCCTTTTGCTTCCGTTTAGTAATAAATAATTCATCTAGCCTCTATTTAGATGTGGTTTTATATTTTAGTTAGTGTTTGTGCCAAGTAGAACCTTTGGTAAGACTTGGGTGAAGTCTTTGTGATCTTGCTGTAAAAAACAGAAACTTTAGCGCTCACGAGATTAGCTGCCATTTTTTTACTGGAGAGTGCTTTTAGGTTGATTTTTTTGCAGATGATCAATAGATAAATTCCTCACTTCCACCAATTTATTTCAGAAGTTTTGGAGTTCCAAAAGTATAAGTTTGATACAGATTACTACAGACTGTTCTGTTTTTGACAGATTCTGTTTTCTATGTGTTGTTTGCTTATTTTGATGAATCTATGAGTAGTATCGGAGGGTATGAACCATAGAGAAGTTGTAATACAGTAGATATTATACCATTATGAATTTAGAATGAGTTCATAACATTACCTAAGTGGTGATTTATTTTCTTACACTAACGGAGCTTACGAGTTTTCTGTTAAGTTTTGTGTTGTGAAGTTTTCAAGTTTTGGGTAAAGATTCGATGGACTATGGAATAAGGAGTGGCAAGAGCCTAAGCTTGGTGATGCCCAAGGCACCCCAAGGTAATATTCAAGGACAACCAAGAGCCTAAGCTTGGGGATGCCCCGGAAGGCATCCCCTCTTTCGTCTTCATTCATCGGTAACTTTACTTGGAGCTATATTTTTATTCACCACATGATATGTGTTTTGCTTGGAGCATCATTTTATTTTCTTTTGTTTTTCTTGCTGTTTGAATAAAATAACAAGATCTGAAACTTTTAAATGTTAGAGATTCTTCACATAGTTGCATAATTATTCGACTACTCATTGATCTTCACTTATATCCTTCGGAGTAGTTTGTCATTTGCTCTAGTGCTTCACTTATATCTTCTTAGAGCATGATGGTAGTTTTATTTTGAAGAATTTGTTGATCTCTCATGCTTCACTTATATTATTTTGAGAGTATTTTAGAACAACATGGTAATTTGCTTTGGTTATGAATTTAGTCCTAATATGATGGGCATCCAAGAGGGATATAATAAAAACTTTCATATAAAGTGCATTGAATACTATGAGAAGTTTGATTCCTTATGATTGTTTTGAGATATGAAGATGGTGATATTAGAGTCATGCTAGTTGAGTAGTTGTGAATTTTAGAGATACTTGTGTTAAAGTTTGTGATTCCCGTAGCATGCACGTATGGTGAACCGTTATGTGATGAAGTCGGAGCATGATTTATTTATTGATTGTTCTCCTTATGAGTGGCGGTCGGGGACGAGCGATGGTCTTTTCCTACCAATCTATCCCCCTAGGAGCATGCGTGTAGTACTTTGTTTTGATAACTAATAGATTTTTGCAATAAGTATGCGAGTTCTTTATGACTAATGTTGAGTCCATGGATTATACGCACTCTCACCCTTCCACCATTGTTAGCCTCTCTAATACCGCACACCTTTCGCCGTTATCATATACCCACCATATATCTTCCTCAAAAAAGCCACCATACCAACCTATTATGGCATTTCCATAGCCATTCCGAGATATATTGCCATGCAACTTTCCACCGTTCCGTTTATTATGACACGCTCCATCATTGTCATATTGCTTTGCATGATCATGTAGTTGACATCGTATTTGTGGCAAAGCCACCATTCATAATTATTTCATACATGTCACTCTTGATTCATTGCACATCCTGGTACATGATACGTCTCCGTCGTATCTACTTTTCCAAACACTTTTGCCGTTGTTTTGGACTCTAAATTGCATGATTTGAATGGAACTAACCTGGACTGATGTTGTTTTTAGCAGAATTGCCATGGTGTTATTTATGTGCAGAAACAAAACTTCTCGGAATGACCTGAAACTTCACAAAACATCTTTTCGGAAATAATAAAAAATCATTACAAAAGATGAAGGCCAGGGGGCCCACCACCTGTCCACGAGGGTGGGGGGCGCCCCCCCTAGGGCGCGCCCCCTACCTTGTGGGCCCCCTGGAGCTCCTCCGACGCCAACTCCAACTCTATATATTTGCTTTCGGGGAGAAAAAAATCAAGGAGAAGAAATAATCGCGTTTTACGATACAGAGCCGCCGCCAAGCCTTAAAACCTATAGGGAGGGCTGATCTGGAGTCCGTTCGGGGCTCCTGAGAGGGGGATTCGTCGTCGTCGTCATCATCAACCATCCTCCATCACCAATTTCATGATGCTCACCACCGTGCGTGAGTAATTCCATCGTAGGCTTGCTGGACGGTGATGGGTTGGATGAAATCTATCATGTAATCGAGTTAGTTTTGTTAGGGTTTGATCCCTAGTATCCACTATGTTCTGAGATTGATGTTGCTATGACTTTTCTATGCTTAATGCTTGACACTAGGGCCTGAGTGCCATGATTTCAGATCTGAACCTATTATGTTTTCATGAATATATGTGAGTTCTTGATCCTATCTTGCAAGTCTATAGTCACCTACTATGTGTTATGATCCGGCAACCCCGAAGTGACAATAATCGGGACCACTCCCGGTGATGACCATAGTTTGAGGAGTTCATGTATTCACTATGTGCTAATGCTTTGTTTCGGTTCTCTACTGAAAGGAGGCCTTAATATCCCTTAGTTTCCATTAGGACCCCGCTGCCATGGGAGGGTAGGACAAAAGATGTCATGCAAGTTCTTTTCCATAAGCACGTATGACTATATTCGGAATACATGCCTACATTACATTGATGAATTGGAGCTAGTTCTATGTCACCCTATGTTATGCTTCTTACATGATGAACCGCATCTGACATAATTATCCATCACTGATCCAATGCCTACGAGCTTTTCCTATATTGGTTTTCGCTTATTTACTTTCCGTTGCTACTGTTACAATCACTACAAAACACCAAAAATATTACTTTTGCTTCTTTACTTTTGTTACCGTTACCACTACTATCATATTACTTTGCTACTAAACACTTTGCTGCAGATTCTAAGTTATCCAGGTGTGGTTGAATTGACAACTCAACTGCTAATACTTGAGAATATTCTTTGGCTCCCCTTGTGTCGAATCAATAAATTTGGGTTGAATACTCTACCCTCGAAAACTGTTGCGATCCCCTATACTTGTGGGTTATCAAGACTATTTTCTGGCGCTGTTGCCGGGGAGCATAGCTCTATTCTTTGAGTCACTTGGGATTTATATCTGCTCGACACTATGAAGAACTTGAATGACGCTAAGACAACAATTTATCCCTCAACGACGAGGGGAGGTAAGGAACTGCCATCTAGCTCTGCACTTGATTCACCTTCTGTTTTGAGTAAGCTTGCGACACCTAAACCTGCTTCTGCTATTCGTTCTGATATTTCGCATGTTATTGATGATGCCACTTCTGCTATGCATGATACTTATGATGAAACTACTTCTATGCTTGATACTTCTGTGCCACTTGGTGAATTTCTTGATGAAAAAATTGCTAGGGCTAGAGAGAAAGAAATTATTGAAACTGATTGTATTGATGAAAGTGATGGTGAAGATATGCCTGTTATTCCTAAGGGTTATGTTTTTGATATGGAAGCTTCTGCAGCTATTTTAGCTTGCAAAGATAGATATGAACTAAAAAGGTTATTAGTTGAATGGAATAAGCAATCTCTTAAAGATAGAATGAAACCTCACCCTGCTTTTTCTACTTCACCTATTTGTGTTGCCGATAAGGATTATGAATTCTCTGTTGATCCTGATATAATTACTTTGGTTGAATCTGATCCTTTTCATGGCTATGAATCTAAAACTGCTGTGGCACATCTTTCTAAATTAAATGATATAGCCACCCTGTTCACTAATGATGAGAGATCTCGCTACTTTTATATCCTTAAAATATTTCCGTTCTCATTAAAGGGTGATGCTAAGATATGGTTTAATTCTCTTGATCCTGGTTGTGTGTGTAGTCCCCAGGATATGATTTATTACTTCTCTGCTAAATATTTCCCTGCTCATAAGAAACAAGTTGCTTTAAAGGAAATATACAACTTTGTGCAAATTGAAGAAGAGAGTTCATACGTCTCCAATGTATCTATAATTTTTGATTGCTCCATGCTATATTATCTACTGTTTTGGACAATATTGGGCTTTATTATCCACTTTTGTATTATTTTTGGGACTAACCTATTAACCGGAGGCCCAGCCCAGAATTGTTGTTTTTTTGCCTATTTCAGTGTTTCGAAGAAAAGGAATATCAAACGGAGTCGAAACGGAACGAAATCAACTGGAGAAATTATTTTTGGAAGGAAAGCTACCGGAAAAGCTTGGAGTGCACGTCAGGAAAGAAGGGAGGTGGCCACGAGGGTGGGAGGGGGGCCTCCTGCCTCGTGGGCCCCCCGAAGCTCCACTGACGTACTCCTTTCACCCATATATACCCATGTATCCTAAAACTTCCGAAGACGAGAATAGATCGGGAGTTCCGCTGCCGCAAGCCTCTGTAGCCACCAAAACCTAATCGGGACCCTGTTCCGGCACCCTGCCGGAGGGGGGATCCCTCACGGGTGGCCGTCTTCATCATCCTGACGCTCTCCATGACGAGGAGGGAGTAGTTCACCCTCGGGGCTGAGGGTATGTACCAGTAGCTATGTGTTTGATCTCTCTCTCTCTCTCTCTCTCTCTCTCTCATGTTCTTGATTTGGCATGATCTTGATGTATCGCAATCTTTGCTATTATAGTTGGATCTTATGTTGCTTCTCCCCCTCTACTCTCTTCTAATGGATTGAGTTTTCCCTTTGAAGTAATCTTATCGGATTGAGTCTTTAATGACTTGAGAACACTTGATGTATGTCTTGCCGTGCGTATCTGTGGTGACAATGGGATATCACGTGATTCACTTGATGTATGTTTTGGTGATCAACTTGCGGGTTCTGCCCATGAACCTATGCATAGGGGTTGGCACACGTTTTCGTCTTGATTCTCTGGTAGAAACTTTGGGGAACTCTTTGAAGTACTTTGTGTTGGATTGAATAGATGAATCTGAGATTGTGTGATGCATATCGTATAATCATACCCACGGATACTTGAGTTGTCATTGGAGTATCTAGGTGACACTAGGGTTTTGGTTGATTTGTGTCTTAAGATGTTATTCTAGTATGAACTCTATGGCTGTTTGTGACACTTATAGGAATAGCCCAACGGATTGATTGGAAAGAATAACTTTGAGGTGGTTTCATACCCTACCATAATGTCTTCGTTTGTTCTCCGCTATTAGTGACTTTGGAGTGACCCTTTGTTGCATGTTGAGGGATAGTTATATGATCCAATTATGTTATTATTGTTGAGAGAACTTGCACTAGTGAAAGTATGAACCCTAGGCCTTGTTTCCTAGCATTGCAATACCGTTTACGCTCACTTTTATCATTAGTTACATTGCTGTTTTTATACTTTCAGATTACAAAAACCTATACCTACCATCCATATTGCACTTGTATCACCATCTCTTCGCCGAACTAGTGCACCTATACAATTTACCATTGTATTGGGTGTGTTGGGGACACAAGAGACTCTTTGTTATTTGGTTGCAGGGTTGCTTGAGAGAGACCATCTTCATCCTACGCCTCCCACGGATTGATAAACCTTAGGTCATCCACTTGAGGGAAATTTGCTACTGTCCTACAAACCTCTGCACTTGGAGGCCCAACAACATCTACAAGAATAAGGTTGTGTAGTAGACATCAAGCGTCTCCCACAAGCTTGGGGGAGGCTTCTCAAGCTACTTAATGCTTTGCCTGATCATCCTCTTAAGAAAAATGAAATACTTGATATCTTTTATAATGGACTAACCGATGCTTCCAGAGATTACCTAGATAGTTGTGCTGGTTCTCTTTTCAGGGAAAGAACACCGGATGAAGCTGAAATTCTATTGAATAATATGTTGACAAATGAAAATAATTGGACACTTCCTTAGGCAGCTCCTGCTCCAATTAATGAGCCTATTCCTAAACCAACTCCGAAGAAGAGAGGTGTTCTATTTCTCAGTCATGAAGATATGCAAGAGGCAAAGAAATCTATGAAAGAAAAAGTGTCGGGGAAACTGGCTCCACGAGCACCTATGGAGACGGAGCCCCTTTTCGGTTCGGCGGGGGGCGGAGGTCGCACGAAGAGCAGATCGAGGCGAGGCACACGAGCGGTTTACCCAGCTTCGGGCCGCAAGGATGCGTAAAACCCTACTACTGCTTTGTGGATTGTATTGTGTTCTTGCTCGGGAGCGCTGAGTGCTACAGTACACTCAAGCAGCTAGCGAGACCGAGCGTGCTTCTGTTCGTCCTCCCCCTTCTACGTTGCGCATGGGCTCCCTTTTATATGCTCAAGGGGTCACCGACAGGTGGCAACATAGGCAAGGGTAAAAATGGAAAGTTGCTGCGGTTGGTACAGCTACTTGTACAGTGTATCATACCTAACCCTGACGGCAGGGGACAAGGGCATTAAATGCCCGTCTGCGTCGCCCAAACAGTGCAGAAAAGGGACCGTTAGGGACGCCACCGTTCGCCATGATGGCAATCTTGTCAGCGCCGCTTGCCACCGCGTACCCCTGGCTGCACAGCCTCCCGCCACGTACCCCTGGAAGGGTCCCAGAGTGACACGTTGGTGGGTGTGCTGGAGCGCAGGTACAGGATGGTCGCTTGCCGCGGCAAATGCCTTGCCGCGGTCGTTGTCTTGTCGCGTCCGGAAGCTTGTCGCTCGCCGGGCCTTGCCGGGACGCGTGGCGCGTTGCGGCAAGTTCCTTGAGATGCTTTGGTTAGCCTTCTCGGCAAGCTCCTCTTGCCGGGGTCTTGTGCCTTGAGTGGCCTTCCCGACAAGCTCCTCTTGCCGGGGGCTCTATGTCTTGAGTGGCCTTCCCGGCAAGCTCCTCTTGCCGGGGCCTTGTCTTCTTGGCTTGAATACTTTGTTCTTGAATGGCTCCAAAGGAACCACAGAGGGCCTTGGCGGTCGCCCGGCAAGCCTTGCCGCGGGGCGCTGCGACTGCCCGTGCACAAGTTCGGGATACTAGGGTACCCCTACTCTAGTACACCGACAGGAGCCCCCGGGCCTGGGCCATACACGGTGCCGAGCGCTGTTGGGCCAGGCCCATAACAGGGCACGGGCACGCGCGGCCTGGGTCACGCCGTATCCGACTCCGCATCCACGGCGCCCTCCCCGAACGGCACGCGTCAATTGCGGCGTCGTGGGAGAGGTCGTGGGTGGTTTCTTTATTCGGAAATGCGAAACGTCCGCCCCCTCCCTCCTTATGAGCAGGGGAAACAGGGGCAGAGGCGCGGTTTTCGAGGCGTCCACTCCCCACGATCACGGGGTGGGGAGAGGTCGCCTCATCCGTCGCCTCAGTTCTGCACGCCTGCCAAGCGGCTTCCATGCGTTTGGGGTAGCGAACGGTGGAGGCGGGAAACCGGGCCGTCGTGGGTCGAGGCAGCGGGCCGGTCCCAGTTTCCTACCCCTTCTGTGTCTTGATTAGCTGAGCGGGGCGGCCGAGCCCCCACCCCGTTCCTTTATAAGGAGCGGGGGGGGGGGGGACGGAGGCCAGCATTCCTTCATCTCCTCTTTCCTTCAGCTTCTGCTCCCCTCTCTCCCATTCGCCATGGAGAAAGGGAACCCCGGTCCTTCAACGATGGCGGCAAGGGTCGCCGCTAGCCAACGTGTCCCTCCCTCTCCCGCACCCGTGGCGGCAGAGCCAGCCGTAAGGAAAAGAGGGAGGGGGCGAGGCCGTGGGCGAGGTCGAGGGCGAGGTCGAGGCGCTCGGGGAAGAGGTGGACGGGGCGGCGCGCAGGTCTCGCCTCCGCCAGCGGCTCCTCTTCCCGTGGCGGTCCACATTGGGGACGACCCTTGCGAGTTCTTCGTCAGGCTGCGTCGGCCGCCTCGTCGTCGCCTTCGGCTCCCGACTCCATTTGCGAGCGAGATGGAGTTGGACCCGCCAGAGACACTGAGGTTGCACATGAGGGGCTGTGGAATCAGCGGTACGCGAGTCCTCGTTGACTTCCCAGCCCCTAATGTGATGTATCTTGGTCGAGGGTGGAAGACGTTCGCCCGTATCCACCACCTGACGGAGGGGCTCACCCTCCATTTTAAGCTGATGGAGGGCGGTCTTCTCTCCATCAAGGTCTTCGGGTGCTTCGGGACCCGGGCAAGGTGCTGCGTGGAGAGCTCCTCCGATAGCGAATACTCCTCCTCGAGCGGGAGTGATGAGGAAGGCAGCGGCAGCAACGAGGAAGGTAGCGGGCGGTAGGATGATGGGTCCGACTAGGTGTCGGGTGCCGCTCTATGCGGCACCGGCGACCCCATCATCCGTGTCGCCGGCTCCTCAAACTTCTCGGGGTCGTCTCCTTGGGCGGCTGGCGTCGGGAGGCTGCGGAAGAGGAAGAGGGTGGGCGGCAAGGCCGTCAACTCGGAGTACGTGGGCGTGATGCCCTCAACAGCGTGCTGACGTCCTGCCGCCTCGTCTTCGAGCCCTGCTTCCGGCGCCACCATCACCATCCAGCCTTCGGACGGCCACCGAGATGTTCTCTTGGTGTCTTCTGCCACTCGTAGCTCGCCTAGGCGCTCCTTTTGCCCTTTTCGCCTCCTTGACCTACCTCCTAAAGAGAGGGAAAAGAAAGGGATTACGGGCACCTTATCTCTTTTTAATCTGTAAGCCCTCGGGCCTTAGCTGCATTTAAAACTTGTAATCCCATTATTCATGTTTTTCATTCTCTTATGAACTGTACCTGAGTGGAATGTTTTTTTGTGAAAAGAGGATGCTTGCCGGGTCACTTGTCTCGCGGGTGGAACCAACGTCAAGGAGAAAATCCTTGGTATCTTTAGGATAGACACTTCTTTTCCCAGCAGCAGGCCCTGCCGTCTTCCCACGTCGCTCGACCTTTCTCACGCTTTTGGCGGAGGCAGGGATGAGGCGGGTTCGGGCTCCTCGTTTCGTCCCTTTGCTGCCATGACTACGACCAAACCTGGCCCCAGGAACGAGCCCTAGGGCCTAGAGTTATTGGAGCACAGTAGCTTTTAAGAAGAAACGAGGTTTCGCATACCTCAGTCCATAAGAGAATGCATGATAAGGGATGAAAAAGCTTATCTGAGATTACAGCCCCCGGCAACACTGGTTTGCCGTGGGTGAATCTTTGTACTTGCAGCCCCCGGCAATACTGGCTTGCCGGGTGCAGCCCCCGGCAATACTGGCTTGCCGGGGTCCAGATGCTGGCCCGTCCTTCTTGTCCTCGAGTGGTCCGGCCAGGATATGCGAGCCCTGTGAACCAAAGGAAACGAAAGAACGGCAAAGGGACGCACACTCGACCTCTAAGCTAGGGGTTAGCCGCTGTTAAGCACTATCAACCCTAACCAAGGACGAGACTCGATCTAGCATGCATGCTATAACTTAGGGCGCCAGCGCTTCACTTGTGCTCAGGGTCTGCACCTGGCTTTGTACAAAGGATTACATGCAACAGCGGCAAGACTTGTACAAAAAGGTGGTTGCCGGAACAGGGTCCGACAACCGCGCCTTACGGGTAAAACTTGCGAAGATGTTCAATATTCCAGGAGTTGCTCACCGGAATGCCATCTTCGGTCTCAAGGCGGACAGCGCCAGGCCTAGTGACTTGTTTCACCTGGTAAGGGCCTTCCCACTTCGGCGTCAACTTGTTTGAATTCTTGGCGGACTGAATGCGCCGAAGAACAAGGTCGCCTTCCTCGAGACTTCCGGCGTTAACTTTGCGGCTATGGTAGCGGCGCAAAGCTTGCTGGTAGCGAGCAGCTCGCACAGCAGCCTGAAGACGATCTTCCTCAAGGAGCAGCGCGTCATCTTCACGCAGTTGCTCTTGCTCAAGCTCATCATAAGCGAGCACTCGAGGTGACCCGTATACGAGTTCTGTGGGGATAACTGCCTCTGCTCCATAGACTAGAGCGAAAGGTGTCTGGCCAGTGGCTCGATTTGGCGTCGTCCTGATCGACCAAAGAACCACTGGCAGCTCCTCGATCCCGTTTCTTCCGCACTTGTGCAGCCTGTCGAAAGTCCTGGTCTTGAGCCCACACAGCACTTCAGCATTTGCCCTCTCCGGTTGACCGTTGCTTCTGGGGTGAGCAACAGAAGCGAAGCAGACCTTTGTGCCAAGATCTTGGACGTACTGCATGAAGGTGCGGCTCGTGAATTGCGTACCGTTGTCGGTGATGATCCTGTTAGGGATCCCGAAGCGGCAAACAATCGACCTGAAGAACTTGACTGCTGACTGTGCTGTCACCTTCCTCACTGCTTCCACTTCCGGCCACTTTGTGAACTTGTCGATTGCAACATACAAGAACTCAAAGCCCCCGACTGCTCGGGGGAAGGGGCCGAGGATGTCGAGCCCCCAGACCGAAAATGGCCAGGATAAAGGGATCGTCTGGAGAGCTTGAGCTGGCTGGTGTATCTGCTTGGAATGGAACTGGCACGCTTCACACTTGGTTACTTGTGCAGTTGCATCCTGGAGGGCTGTCGGCCAGAAGAAACCTTGCCGGAAAGCTTTGCCGGCAAGTGCTCTTGCGCCAATGTGGTGACCACATATGCCTCCATGTATCTCTGCCAACAACTTCTGTCCGTCTTCCCGGCGAATACACTTCAATTTCACACCGTTGAGTCTTCTTCTGTACAGTGTGCTGTCGACAAAATGGTACATACTTGACTGCCGGGCTACTCTTTCTGCTTCTTCTTGCTCTTCGGGAAGTTCTCCTGTCTGAAGGAAACGGACAATCTGCTGCGCCCATGCTGGAGCTTGTGGCTCGACAACAAGGACTAAAGGCACCTCTGCAGCTGCGGGAACATCCGCTTCTACGGCAAGAACCTGTGGCTCAGCTGGAGCTTGACGTTCCCCGGCAAGCTTGCCGGAGCAAAACTTGTCGGGAGCGTCTGCTTCGACGGAACAAACCATGGGGTTTGCCGGAGCAGACTGCTCCTCAGCACTCTTGGCGTTGATCTTGGGGACCTTCTTGGCGGCGGCTTCGGGAAGCTCTGCCAGAAGATAGTCACCGGAAATCAACTTCCTCTTCTTGCTCTGTCCAGTTGATGGTGTAACAGATGGTTGAGTCAGCATGAGCACAAAGATCCCTGGTTCCACAGGTAACTTAAGTGCTGCGCACTTTGACAGGCCATCAGCGATGTCGTTCTGAGATCTTGGAACATGTTCCATCTGTAGGCCGACAAAGTGCTCCTCCAGCTTTCTCACTTCATCAACGTAAGCTTCCATCAACGGACTCTGATAATTCTTGTTAACTTGGCGGACGACAAGCTGCGAGTCACCCCTGACAATGAGCTTCTTGATCCCAAGGTCTGCTGCGATCTTGAGACCGGCAAGCAAACCTTCATACTCTGCAGTATTGTTTGTCGCTTGCTCCTTGGGAAAGTGCATCTGGACCACGTACTTGAGGTGCTCTCCGGTGGGTGCGACATGCAGCACACCAGCACCGGCGCCTTGCAGCGAGAAGGCACCATCAAAGTACATCAACCACTCTTTGCTTGCCTCCTTGACGGGGATGCTCGTCTCTGGAATTTCTTCATCTGGTGTTGGCGTCCACTCTGCTATGAATTCTGCCAATGCTCTGCTTTGGATAGTCGAAGTGCTCTCAAACTTGAGGCCAAAGATTGACAGTTCTAGCGCCCACTCAACAATCCTGCCTGTCGCTTCGGGATTCTGCAGTATCCTCTTCAGCGGAAAGCGAGTGACAACTGTGATCTCATGTGCTTGAAAGTAATGGCACAGCTTTCTCAAGGCCATGAGAAGGCCGAAAAGCAATTTCTGCACACCAGAGTACCTTGACCTAGCCCCCTGTAGAAGGGAACTAACAAAGTAAACTGGGCGCTGCACCATTTTCTTCTTCTGTATCTCCTCGCACACCTGCGCAGATCCATCCTTGTCGGGACCAGAGCTTGTCGGGGAAGCCCCCTGCTTGTCGCTGGATGCGCTTGCCGCGGTTGCTGGCTCATCATCTACCTCCCTCTCCGCTACTAACGCAGCACTAACCACTTGATTGGTTGCCGCCAGATACAGCAGCAACTTCTCTTGTGGCTTAGGTGCGACAAGTATTGGAGTGGAGGACAGGTATCTCTTCAAGTCCTACAGCGCAGCCTCCGCTTCCGGAGTCCATTTCATTGGACCTGCCTTTTTCAATATTTTGAAAAACGGCAGGGGGCGCTCAGCAGACTTGGAGATAAACCTGCTGAGAGCTGCCACGCAACCGGCAAGTTTTCATACATCCTTGACGCGCTTCGGTGCTTAGATCTGCTCGATGGCCTTGATCTTGTCGGGATTGGCCTCAATTCCCCGCTGAGACACGAAGAACCCGAGAAGCTTGCCGGAAGGGACTCCAAACACGCACTTCTCGGGGTTGAGCTTGAGGCTGTTCTTGCACAGATTTGCAAAAGTCTCCCCTAAATCTTGAATCAGAGTTGACTTGTCCTTGCTCTTGACCACTATATCATCCATGTAGGCTTCTACATTTCTGTGTATTTGTGGCTCAAAAGCGGTATGGACTACCCTTGCGAACGTTGAACCAACATTCTTCAAACCAAAAGGCATCCGTATGAAACAGTACGTGCCACATGGAGTGATGAATGCGGTCTTCTCCTCATCTTCTTCTGCCATGAAGATCTGATGGTATCCTGAGTATGCATCAAGAAATGAAAGCAAATCACATCCGGCCATGGAGTCAACAATCCGGTCAATGCGCGGCAAGGGAAATGGATCTTTGGGACAAGCTTTGTTGACATCGGTGAAATCGATACAAAGCCTCCATTTCCCTTTTGCCTTGCGCACGACTACAGGATTGGCCAACCACGTAGGATGGAGCACTCCTCTGACAAGGCCTGCTGCTTCCAACTTCTTGATTTCTTCTGCAATGAACTCTTGGCGCTCCACTGCTTGCTTCCTGACTTTCTGCTTGACGGGCCGCGCATGAGGACAGACGACAAGGTGGTGCTCGATTACTTTCCTGGGAACACCGGGGATGTCAGATGGTTGCCACGCAAACACATCGACGTTCGCCCGCAGGAAAGCAATGAGCGCGCTTTCCTATTTAGGGTCGAGAGTGGCACTGATGGTGAAGGTACCACCAGTGCCGTCCTCCTTGGCGGACACCTTCTTGGTCGCTGGCGGAGCTGCCATCGTCTTCTTACACTTGCCGGTGGAGCTCGATGGTGCGTCCTCGATGGTAGCGCAGCACTTCGAAGAGGTGCGCTTGCCGGAGTGGGCATCAGAGCTCTTGCCGGACTTGGTCTTCTTCTTCCCCCCAGGAGCTTCAGCGGCAAGTGTCTCGCGATCAGTTGCGGCTGCTGCTTCCCGGTAGATCTTGTCGGCACAGATAAGAGCATCCTTCTTGTCGCCAGGGAGAGAGATGACACTTATCGGGCCTGGCATCTTGAGCATGTTGTAAGCATAGTGAGAGGCCGCCATGAGCTTGGCGAGCGCTGGACGACCGAGAATTCCATTGTAAGGCAATGGATAATCGGCAACGTCAAAAGTGATCCTCTCGGTTCTGAAGTTCAACTCGCTGCCAAATGTCACCGGCAGCGTGATCTTCCCCTTCGGCTTGCTCCTTCCCGGGTTGATTCCTTGGAACGTGCCGGTCTCTTCGAGCTCGCTGTCGGGAACTTGGAGTTTCCGGAGCACAGCGGAGGAGATCAGGTTCAAGACGGCCCCGCCGTCAACTAGCATCTTAGTGACCTTAAGGTTGCGGATAGTTGGCGAAACCAACATCAGCAAGCACCCGACCGCAGTTGTGCGATCCGGGTGGTCCTCAATATCAAAGACGATAGGCGTGCTGGACCATTTCGGAAGCTTGCACGATTCGACGGGTGGTTCTGCCGCAGTGACTTCCCGCACCTACTGCTTGAGTTGGCGGTGTGAAGTATGCAGAGAAGCACCGCCGTCAACGCACAAGACCTCTGTGGCTTTCTGAAACTCCTGCTCACTGGTCTCGTCATCATCCATGTCTTCGTCGTCGTCGTCGTCATCTTCATCCTTGTCGCGGCCGCGGGGAGGTGTGTCTCCTTGCTGCTGCTTGGCCTTGCCGTGGCGTCCTCCCCGGGCGGGGCGCTTCGTGCCAGACCCTCCGGTACCTCCTTGGGCCTTCTCCTTGTCGCGTCGCTCGTACTCGGCCTTTTGCAGCTCGACAAGATGCTCGACCTTCTTGCAGCTCTGGAGGTCGTGGCCCTTGGTGCAGTGGATCTTGCAGTACTGCTTGTTGGTGCCGTCCTGCTTGTCGGCGGCAGCCACAGCCTGGCAGTTGGCGCATCCGGCAACCTCCTTGCCGGAGCTACCAACCTTGGCTGTCTTGGCGCCACCTTCGCTGCCGGACTGCTCAACAGCTAGCACCTCTTTGCCTTTCTTCTTCCTATTGTTCCGCCGCCGGCTCTTCGTTGCCGGGGCAGCATCTTAGCTGTCAGATCTTTCTGCTCCTATGTTCTCTCCAGGGAGTCTCCTCCCTTCCTCAGCACGTGCACACTTGTCGGCCAGGGCGTACAGCTCACTGACGTCTCTGATCTTGCACATCGCCATCTCCTCCCGCATCCTGCGGTTACGCACGTTCTGATGGAACGCGCTAATGACCGCGGTAGGGTGGACATCTGGGATGTTGCGTTGTACTTGCGCAGAGGCTCTCCTTCCTTCTGGGCAAGCAGATGAAGGTCGCTTTCCTGGCCATGAGGTTTGTGGCCGCCTGTAAAGGCGCCGACAAACTGATGGCACAGGTCGGCCCAGGAGGATATGGAGTTCTCCGGCAAATGCATGAGCCAGGACCTGACGTTAGGCTTGAGCACCAGCGGGAAGTAGTTGGCAAGGATCTTGTCGTCTCGCCCCCCGGCAGCTTGCACCGGATGGTGTAGATGCTGAGGAACTCCGACGGATGCAACTTGCCGTCGTACTTCTCTGGTACGTCTGGCTTGAAATTCTTCGTACTGGGCCACTGGACTTGCCGCAGCTCACGAGTAAACGCAGGGCAACCTACCGCGTACGGCAGGTCGCCTGGTTCCCCTGGCACATGCATGTCGACAGTGGGCCCAGCGCGCCGGTCTGACTGACGCTGCGCTTCTCTTCGGCGCTCGATGAGAGTATGAGCGTCTTCTTGCTGTCGTTCGTGAAGAACTTGGTGCTGATCGCGACGAGCTCGGGATCTGATGATGCAGTGGAGTCGCTGTCGTGGTGGACCCGGCGAGTCGGCGATCTTGGCCTTCGGGGCGGAGAGTGCACGGTGGTTGCACCCCCACCGGTGTTGTCGCCATCGGCTCGCACCTGGCTGGCTTGCCGCGGCTGCGACGCAGTCGGCTACCGTGGAGTGTCGCCGTTGGCGAAGATGATGAGGCTCTGAATGGTGGCCCTCTAGTCGTCGATCTTGTCCAGCGCTGGAGGGAAATCTCAGAGCAGTTGTGCTCGCGCCAAAGCTTCTGCTGGAGTGGCGGGCAGCAGTGGCGAACGGTGCGAGGAGCGGGATATGCTCGAACTTCTAACTGCGTTAGAAGGAGCAATATCCCGTCCAGGCAACCGTGCCTCGCTCGCGCCAGCATTTTGGCGTGCATGCTGGCCTTGAGCATCCCGAGATCCGCCGGCTCAATTTGGGTCCAGCAAGCGTATGGTACCATGAGTACCATGATGCTGCCGGTCCCGCACCTCCTGAGATGGGCGCGGTGCATCTACGGACGCCCTGTCGTCGTGGGAGCCGGTTACGCTGCCGACGGGCAGCGCAGCCTTGTCCTTGGACCTGGCGGCACCGTGGGCTCCCTCGTCGACGCCTGTTCTTCCGCCGGCGTCTTCCCCACCAGCCGTTTGCTCCGGCAGTGGTGGGTCTGTCGCAGGCGGATCAGCCGCCTCGGAAGCCTTCTTCTTCGATGGCATGTCGATGAAGATGATGAAGATGTAGCTCATGTGAACGCCGGATCAGGTTCACACAACCTGGATGCCCCCTACCTGGCGCGCCAAAGATGTCGCGGAAACTGGCTCCACGAGCACCTATGGGGACGGAGCCCCTTTTCGGTTCGGCGTGGGGGGGGGGGGAGGTCGCACGAAGAGCAGATCGAGGCGAGGCACACGAGCGGTTTACCCAGCTTAGGGCCGCACGGATGCGTAAAACCCTACTGCTGCTTTGTGGATTGTATTGTGTTCTTGCTCGGGAGCACTGAGTGCTACAGTACACTCAAGCAGCTAGCGAGACCGAGCGTGCTTCTGTTCATCCTCCCCCTTCTACATTGCGCATGGGCTCCCTTTTATATGCTCAAGGGGTCACCGACAGGTGGAAACGTAGGCAAGGGTAAAAATGGAAAGTTGCTGCGGTTGGTACAGCTACTTGTATAGTGTATCATACCTAACCCTGACGACAGGAAACAAGGGCATTAAATGCCCGTCTGCGTCGCCCAAACAGTGCAGAAAAGGGACCGTTAGGGACGCCACCGTTCGCCACGATGGCAATCTTGTCAGCGCTCCTTGCCACCGCGTACCCCTGGCTGCACAGCCTCCCGCCACGCACCCCTGGAAGGGTCCTAGAGTGACACGTTGGTGGGTGTGCTGGAGCGCAGGTACAGGATGGTCGCTTGCCGCGGCAAATGCCTTGCCGCGGTCGTTGTCTTGTCGCGTACGGAAGCTTGTCGCTCGCCGGGCCTTGCCGGGACGCGTGGCGCGTCGCGGCAAGTTCCTTGAGATGCTTTGGTTAGCCTTCTCGGCAAGCTCCTCTTGCCGGGGGCTCTATGTCTTGAGTGGCCTTCCCGGCAAGCTCCTCTTGCCGGGGCCTTCTCTTCTTGGCTTGAATACTTTGTTCTTGAATGGCTCCAAAGGAACCACGGAGGGCCTTGGCGGTCGCCCGGCAAGCCTTGCCGCGGGGCGCTGCGACTGCCCGTGCACAAGTTCGGGATACTAGGGTACCCCTATTCTAGTACACCAACAAAAAGGTATTAAAGCTGAAGATGTTAAGAATTTACCTCCTATTGAAGAAATACATGGTCTTAATTTACCGCCTTTTGAAGAAACATATGATCTTAATCCATTACCTATTGAAGAACCTCCTGGTCTTGATAACCCGACACAGGTAGTAAAGGCAAAATCTCTCTATAGATTTGATGAAGGTGATATTCCTCACTATAAGTCTGCTAGACAATGCTTAGAAGAGTTCGATAATTTTATTGTCAAACAAGAAAATTTTAATGCTTATTTTGGTAGACAATTAAAACAAAATGCTTATATGATTAAACACTTGGGTGATTATATGGCTAATATTAGAGGTGAACTTAAACTTGTTAGCAAACATGCTTCTATGGTTACCACCCAAGTAGAAAAAGTACTTAAAGCTCAAAATGATTTGCTCAATGAAATGAATAGTAAAAAAATGATTATGCTATTAGAGTGGCTACTAGAACTGGTAGAATGACTCAGGAACCTTTGTATCCTGAAGGCCACCCTAAGAGAATTGAGCAAGATTCTCGCAGAAATAATATTGATGTACCTAGTTCTTATAAAAAGAAGAAAAAGAAAAATGATAGGACTTTGCAAACTTCTAGTGAACCTATTGCTGAACCACCTGAGAATCCCAATGATATCTCTATGTCTGATGCTGAAACACAATCTGGTAATGAACATGAACCTAATGAAAATGCTAATGATGATGTTCATGATGATGCTCAACCTAGTAATGATAATGATGTAGAAATTCAACCTAATATTGGTCTTGATAACCCACAATCAAAGAATCAATGTTATGTTCAGAAACCCATGCCTTTTCCTCCGAAACCATCCAAGAAAAAGGATGATGAGGATTTTGAGCGCTTTGCTGAAATGATTAGACCTATCTTTTTGCGTATGCGATTGACTGATATGCTCAAAATGAATCCTTATGCAAAGTATATGAAAGGTATTGTTACAAATAAAAGAAAGATATCGGGAGCTGAAATTTCCACCATGCTTGCTAATTATACTTTCAAGGGTGGAATACCAAAGAAACTTGGAGATCCAGGAGTACCTACTATACCATGCTCCATTAAAAGAAATTATGTTAAAACTGCTTTATGTGATCTTGGAGCCGGTGTTAGTGTTATGCCTCTCTCTTTATATCATAGACTTGATTTGAATAAGTTGACACCTACTGAAATATCTTTGCAAATGGCTGATAAATCGACTGCTATACCCGTCGGTATTTGTGAGGATGTGCTTGTTGTGGTTGCAAACGTTACTATTTTGACAGACTTTGTTATTCTTGATATTCCCGAGGACGATAGTATGTCTATTATTTTTGTAAGACCTTTTCTGAATACTGCAGGGGCTGTTATTGATTGCAACAAAGGCAATGTCACTTTTCATGTTAATGGTAATGAGCATACGGTACACTTTCCGAGGAAACAACCTCAAGTTCATAGTATCAACTCTATTGGAAAAATTCCATCAATCATTATTGGAGGTTTTGAATTTCCTCTTCCTACTGTCAAAAAGAAATATGATATTCTCATTATTAGGGATGTGCATATCCCCGTCGAGGTAACATAGTGTTATTCAAAATTTCTCCGGTTTCATGTTATTCGGAATGAGTTCGTTAACAAGACTTGATCAACCTTGTTAGTGGATTCCTTTTGATGAGCATGAGATGGATGAAACTAGAAGGCACAACCTTCTGTACTCTCTCTCTACTTTCTGTTATTTAGTTGAAATAAAGTAAAAATAGTATTTTTGTGTCTGTTTTCTGAATTATCCGTGCAATATAAAAATACCCTGAAAATAAAAGTCCTCCAAATGCCCTGCCAATTTAATATGATTTTTTCTAGAATATTTGAGGATTTATGGAACTGAGAACACACCAAGGGGTGAACCGCCTGACCACGAGAGGGTGGAGGGCGCGCCCTACCCCCTGGGCACGCCCCTGCCTCATGGGCCCATGGTGGCCCTCCTCCACTTATTCTTGCACTCATACAATTCTTCTTCCTCCCACAAACACGAATATCTAGCTCAAGCACGAGTTCTAGCTCACTTTGCTATGATTTTTGATCTCCTTGCTCAAAGCACCTCTCACAAAACTGCTTGGGGAGATTGTTCCTTGGTATGTGACTCCTCCATTGGTCCAATTAGTTTTTGTTCTAGTGCTCTATTCATTGCAAATTTATGCTGCCTAGGTGACCATGTTCTTGAGCTTGCATGTCAAAATTATATGGTTCCAAGTAGTTCTAATGCTTGATATAGTCTCTAAACACTTGTAGGAGTAGTTGCTATCAATTTTGTTGAGCTTGGTTCACTTTTGTTTGAAGTTACTAAAAGTTTCAGAAATTTTCAGAAAATAATGAATAGACTTTTGAGGGGCTCATCGAGCCGAAGCTCGAAGGAAAAGAAAAATGAAGAAGCACAGAGGCCCAAATTTAATTTGCCTCGTACCGCGGAGGTCCGGCCGTGTGAATGGCCTTCCGATGACTTCTTGAGACAAGCCGGGATTTATGAGGATTTTTATTCATTGGCTGATAATGCTGGCCTCACCGACTTCCTCCGCGACCAACGTCATCAGTATCTCTTACTCACTAATACTTTTGTGCAAAACTTCTACTAGTTTCCTAAGGAATCACCTCCTTCAGTAGAGTTTCATTTATATGATGTTGCTAAGAAGATGCCATTAGCTGAATTCTGCAAGGTTTGCAAAATACCCTTTGAGGGCAGTTTAGATGAACCACACCATAAAGATGTGGAAGAATTTATTAACACCGTCACTGTGGGAGAAACCAGGAAGGTTTCCGATGCACGAATCACTAGCATACATTTTCCTGTCTTACGCTACTTTGCCATATTTGCTAGTCGTTGCTTGATTGGTCGTGAGAACTGTGGGAACCTTAGTGTTCATGATATTATCATTTTGTTCCACGGTTTATACCGCGATAACATTGTCAGTATGGGCGGAATTATTGCTAAACGGTTAAGTTTGAACTGTACAAAAGGCCCCATCTTTGGAGGTATTTATGCTGCACGCCGAGCTGCACATTAGGTTTTATGAGAAAGAAGAAAAAATGCCGCCCAATGCTTATTTAGATTATAAGAGTATGCTAGCGCATGACTTTATTGTTAAGGGCAGGGCAGGGGAGCTTAAATATTTTTTTTTCTTTAATAAACATCATCCTGAGACTATTACTTTGCCTGCTCCTTCTTTGTTTAATTTGTATGAAGGTCCTTATCTCGTTTCATGGGCGGCCGTTCAAGCCTACCGGAACCCTACACCAGCCCTGGAGCCAGAACCACAATATGAGCCTCCACGACAGTCTGTTTAATCTTGGGATCCGGAGATGGCTGCCAGCCAGTGGCAGTCAGAGTCCTCTTCATCGTAGTACGACCCCAGCTACACCTACGGGTATCAGCGAGGCTATCCCTGGCCATAGACCAACTTAGGCCAAGAGCATAAGCTTGGGGGAGTACGTATTTCCCACCGACGTTACATTTATGTTTACACACACTCATTGCAAGATGTCGGTGCTCATACTCTTTCATTGTAATATCCATGCTAGTTTATTTTCTTTTTCCTGTATTCTTCTTGTGTGTTTGTTAAACCTTAAGAAAAACAAAAAAATAGTAATAGCTTCTAGCTCGTTTACTTTCTTGCTGTAGTAGTAATAATTAAAAAGAAAACCCCCAACATATTTTCCGTTCTTCTTTTGCTTGTTGGGAGCTTTCCCGTGTAAATAGTTTTTTTCTTTTCTTTTCTTTGGGGGTCGATAGGAGAAGACCCTAATTAAATTGTTGAAGTGACTCTTATATGCATTATTGTTGATTTAACCAAGAGCCCATATTGCCTTGTCTTCTCCTGTTTATTGAATGCCCGCAGATTCCACCTTAGTCCAATGCACGTGCACTCTTATTATTATTCACATCGTTCGGTCGTGCAAGTGAAAGGCAATTATGATGATATACGATGGACTGACTGAGATGAGAAAAGCTGGTATGAACTCGACCTCTCTTGTTTTTCTAAATATGATGAGTTCATCGTTCCTGATTCAGCTTATTATGAATAAACATGTTTGCAATGACAATTAGAGATCATAGTTGCTCGTGCCATGCTTGATTAGCTATGAGTTATAATGGTTTACCTTGCGTGCCAACATGCTATTAAAATGGTTGTGATGTGGTATGATGGGGTGGTATCCTCCTTTGAATGATTTAAGTGACTTGACTTGGCACATGTTCACGCATGTATTTGAAACAAAATCAACATAGCCTTCATGATATTTATGTTCATGGTGGATTATATCCTACTCATGCTTGCATTCAATGTTTATTAATTTTAATGCATGTTCATGGCTGTTGTCGCTCTCTAGTTGGTCGCTTCCCAGTCTTTTGCTAGCCTTCACTTGTACTAAGCAGGAATACTGCTTGTGCATGCAATCCCTTAAACCCCAAAGTTATTCCATATGAGTCCACCATACCTTCCTATATGCGGTATTTACCTGCCGTTCCAAGTAAATTTGTATGTGCCAAACTCTAAACCTTCAAATAAACATTCTGTTTTGTATGCTCAAATAGCTCATGTATCAACTAGGGCTGCCCTTATCTTCCATGTTAGGCGGGTTATTCTCAAGAGGAGTGGACTCCGTTCCTCACTCACGAGAAAATGGCTGGTCACGGGATGCCCAGTCCCATGCTTTATGCAAACTAAATCAAATTAATTGCAAACAAAACTCCCCCGGGACTCTTGTTAGTTGGAGGCACTCGTTGTTTCGAGCAAGCCCTAGCAATTTTTTCATCAAGAAATTCACCAAGTGGCACAGGAGTATCAAGCATAGAAGTAGTTTCATCATAAGTATCATGCATAGCAGAAGTGGCATCATCAATAACATGCGAAATATCAGAACGAATAGCAGAAGCAGGTTTAGGTGTCGCAAGCTTACTCAAAACAGAAGGTGAATCAAGTGCAGAGCTAGATGGCAGTTTCTTTACCTACCCTCGTCATTGAGGGATAAATTGTTGTCTTAGCGTCTTTAAAGTTCTTCATAGTGTCCAGCAGATATAAATCCCAAGTGACTCAAAGAATAGAGCTATGCTCCCCGGCAACAGCGCCAGAAAATAGTCTTGATAACCCACAAGTATAGGGGATCACAACAGTTTTCGAGGGTAGAGTATTCTACCCAAATTTATTGATTCGACACAAGGGGAGCCAAAGAATATTCTCAAGTATTAGCAGTTGAGTTGTCAATTCAACAACACCTGGATAACTTAGTATCTGCAACAAAGTATTTAGTAGCAAAGTAATATGGAAGTAACAGTAACAATAGCAAAAGTAATATTTTTTGGTTTTGTAGTGATTGTAACAGTAGCAACGGAAAAGTAAATAAGCAAAGAACAATATGTGAAAAGCTCGTAGGCATTGGATTGGTGATGGAGAATTATGCCGGATGCGGTTCATTATGTAACAATCATAACATAGGGTGACACAAAACTAGCTCCAATTCATCAATGTAATGTAGGCATGTATTCCGAATATAGTCATACGTGCTTATGGAAAAGAACTTGCATGACATCTTTTGTCCTACCCTCCCGTGGCAGCGGGGTCCTAATGGAAACTAAGGGATATTAAGGCCTCCTTTTAATAGAGTATCGGAACAAAGCATTAGCACATAGTGAATACATGAACTCTTCAAACCATGGTCATCACCGGGAGTGGTCCCGATTATTGTCACTTCGGGGTTGCTGGATCATAACACATAGTAGGTGATTATAGACTTGCAAGATAGGATCAAGAACTCACATATATATTCATGAAAACATAATAGGTTCAGATCTGAAATCATGGCACTCGGGCCCTAGTGATAATCATTAAGCATAGCAAAGTCATCACAACATCAATCTCAGAACATAGTGGATACTGGGGATCAAACCCTAACAAAACTAACTCGATTACATGATAGATCTCATCCAACCCATCACCGTCCAGCAAGCCTACGATGGAATTACTCACGCACGGCGGTGAGCATCATGAAATTGGTGATGGAGGATGGTTGACGATGACGATGGCGACGGATTCCCCTCTCCAGAGCCTCGAACGGACTCCGGATCAGCCCTCCCAACAGGTTTTAGGGCTTGGCGTTGGCTCCGTATCGTAAAACGCGATGAATCCTTCTCACCGATTTTTTTCTCCCCGAAAGTGAATATATGGAGTTGGAGTTGAGGTCGGTGGAGCGTTAGGGGGCCCACGAGGTCGGGGGTGCGCCCTAGGGTGCAGGCGCGCCCCCATCCTCATGGGCAGGGTGTGGGCCCCCTGAGTGGATTTTTCTTCCAGTATTTTTCTTATTTTCCAAATAGATGTTCCGTGGAGTTTCAGGTCATTCCGAGAACTTTTGTTTCTACACATAAATAACACCATGGCAATTCTGCTGAAAACAGCGCCAGTCCAGGTTAGTTCCATTCAAATCATGCAAGTTAGAGTCCAAAACAAGGGCAAAAGTGTTTGGAAAAGTAGATACAACGGAGACGTATCAACTCCCCCAAGCTTAAACCTTTGCTTGTCCTCAAGCAATTCAGTTGATAAACTGAAAGTGATAAAGAAAAACTTCTACAAACTCTGTTTGCTCTTGTTGTTGTAAATATGTAAAGCCAACATTCAAGTTTTCAGCAAAGATTATGACTAACCACATTTGCAATAACTCTTAGGTCTCATGTTTACTCATATCAATAGCATAATCAACTAGCGAGCCATAATAATAAATCTCGGATGACAACACTTTCTCAAAACAATCATGATATGATATAACAAGATGGTATCTCGCTAGGCCTTTGTGAGACTGCAAAACATAAATGCGGAGCACCTTTAAGATCAAGGACTGACTAGACATTGTAATTCATGGTAAAAGAGATCCAATCATAGTCATACCCAATATAAATTAATAGTAATGGATGCAAATGACAACAGCGCTCTCCAGCTAGTGCTTTTTAATAAGAGGGTGATGACTCAACATAAAAGTAAATAGATAGGCCCATCACAAAGGGAAGCAGGGATTTGTAGAGGTGCCAGAGCTCGATTTTAAAGCAGAGATAAATAATATTTTGAGAGGCATACTTTCATTGTCAACATAACAACCAAGAGATGGCGATATCTTCCATGCTACACACATTATAGGCGGTTCCCAAACGGAATGGTAAAGTTTATACTCCCCCTCCACCAACAAGCATCAATCCATGGCTTGCTCGAAACAACGAGTGCCTCCAACAAGCAACAGCCCTGGGGGAGTTTTGTTTGCAATTAATTTGATTTAGTTTGCATAAAGCATGGGACTGGGCATCTCGGTGACCAGCCATTTTCTCATGAATGAAGAGCGGAGTCCACTCCTCTTGAGAATAACCCGCCTAGCATGGAAGATACGGACAACCCTAGTTGATACATGAGCTATTCGAGCATACAAAACAGAATTTCATTTGAAGGTTTAGAGTTTGGCACATACAAATTTACTTGGAACGGCAGGTAGATACCGCATATAGGAAGGTATAGTGGACTCATATGGAATAACTTTGGGGTTTAAGGGATTGGATGCACAAGCAGTATTCCCGCTTAGTACAAGTGAAGGCTAGCAAAAGACTTGGAAGCGACCAACTAGAGGGCGACAACAGTCATGAACATGCATTACAATTAATAAACATTGGATGCAAGCATGAGTAGGATATAATCCACCATGAACATAAATATCGTGAAGGCTATGTTGATTTGTTTCAACTACATGTGTGAACATGTGCCAAGTCGAGTCACTTAAATCATTCAAAGGAGGATACCACCCCACTATACCACATCACAACCATTTTAATAGCATGTTGGCACGCAAGGTAAACCATTATAACTCATAGCTAATCAAGCATGGCACAAGCAACTATGATCTCTCATTGTCATTGCAAACATGTTTATTCATAATGGGCTGAATCAGGAACGATGAACTCATCATATTTACAAAAACAAGAGAGGTCGAGTTCATACCAGCTTTTCTCATCTCAGACAGTCCATCATATATCGTCATAATTGCCTTTCACTTGCACGACCGAACGAAGTGAATAATAATAAGAGTGCACGTGCATTGGACTAAGCTGGAATCTGCAAGCATTCAATAAACAGGAGAAGACAAGGCAATATGGGCTCTTGGTTAAATCAACAATAATGCATATAAGAGCCACTTCAACAATTTAATCATGGTCTTCTCCTATCAACCCCAAATAAAAGAAAAGAAATAAAACTATTTACACGGGAAAGCTCCCAACAAGTAAAAAGAAGAATTGGAAATCTTTTTGGGGTTTCTTTTAATTACTATTACTACAACAAGAAAGTAAACTAGCTAGAAGCTATTACTAATTTTTGTTTTTCTTAAGATTTATCAAACACACAAGAAGAAAGCAGGAAAAAGAAAATAGACTAGCATGGATATTACAGTGAAAGAGTATGAGCACCGACATCTAGCAATGAGTGTGTGTGAACATAAATGTAATGTCGGTGGGAAATACGTACTCCCCCAAGCTTAGGCTTTTGGCCTAAGTTGGTTTATTGCCACGGATGGCCTGGCGGATATCCGTAGTTGTAGCCGGGGTCGTACTGGGATGCATCGGCTATCGCCTCCTGAGCTGCAGCGTGGCAGCGAGCTGCCTCTGCCCTCCTCTCGTACTCATCTCCCTCCTCTCTGGTAATAACATATCTTCCTTTTGCCTGATAATAAAAGAAGGCAGGAGCAGGGAGAGTAATACGGACAACACGCCGTCTGTCAAAGATTAGTCGATACTGGAGAGGTGATTCGATCCTCTCAACAAACTGGTGGTGAACCATAGCATTAAAGTCTAGGTAAGCAGGAGGCAATTCAATATCATCATCACGTATGGTTACACCAAAAAAATCAGGTAAGCGGGTTGCATAAATTCCACCGAAGAAATCTCCATTAAATCTATTATTATGCAACCTACGTGCAACAATGGCTCCCAAATTATAAGATTTGTCTCCTAACATAGCACTCCTAAGAATCTGAGGCCAGGGACACACATATGACATGCTTCATCTTTACCATTTATGCACCTACCTATGAAGAGAGCAAAATAATGTACAACAGGAAAATGAATGCTCCCTGTGGTAGCTTGTGCTATATCTCTAGATCCCCCCGCAGTTAAACTAGCAAGAAAATTTCTAAATTCAGATTTGCGAGGTTCACTAGCACTACCCCATTGTGGAAGTTTGCAAGCAGTGGTAAAATCCTCTAAGTCCATAGTTTAAGATTTCTCATAAAGATCAAACATGACAGTTGGACAATTACATGAAGATGAAAATTCAAACCTCCTCACAAAGGAACTAGTGAGATAGTGGTATTGGCTGCACTTCTCTGCCTCGAAGCTCACAAGATCAGCGTTACGCAAATATGCGTTAAATTCTTCCTTGATTCCCGCTCGATCCATAAAGTTCTCTGAAGGCCATTCACAAGGCCGCACCAGAGCGTCCCTTGGTGGCTCATCGTCAGCATCACGCATTGCAAGCCTGGGTCCTTTCTTCCTTGAAGAACCACCTTGGAACATTTTCCTTAGCATACTTCTTCCTCTGAAAAATTTCTGAAATTTTTAATAACTTCAAACAAAAGTGAACCAAGCTCATCAAAATTGATAGCAACTACTCCTACAAGTGACTAGAGCCTATATCAAGCATTAGAACTACTTGGAACCATATAAATTTGACATGCAAGCTCAAGAACATGGTCACCATGGCAGCACAAATTTGCAATGAATAGAGCACTAGAACAAAAACTAATTGGACCAATGGAGGAGTCACATACCAATGAACAATCCCCCCAAGCAGTTTTGTGAGAGGTGCTTTGAGCAAGGAGATAGAAAATCGCAGCAAAATGAGCTAGAACTCGTGCTTGAGCTGGATATTGGTGTTTGTGGGAGGAAGAAGAAGTGTGTGGGTGCAGGAATAAGTGGGGGGGGGGCACCATGGGCCCACTAGGCAGGGGGCGCGCCCAGGGGGTAGGGCACGCCCTCCACCCTCGTAGTCTGGTGCCAGCTCCCCCTGCTATGTTCTCAGTGCCAGATATTCTCAAATATTCTAGAAAAAAATCATATTCCATTTTAGGGCATTTGGAGAACTTTTATTTTCGAGGTATTTTTATATTGCATGGATAAATCAGAAAACAGACAGAAAAATACTATTTTTACTTTATTTCAACTAAATAACAGAAAGTAGAAAGAGGGTACAGAAGGTTGTGCCTTCTAGTTTCATCCATCTCATGCTCATCAAAAGGAATCCACTAACAAAGTTGATCAAGTCTTGTTAACAAACTCATTCTGAGTAACATGGAACCAGAGAAATTTCGAATAACACTATGTTACCTCAACGGGGATATGCACATCCCCAATAATAATAATATCATATTTCTTCTTGACAGTAGGAAGAGGAAATTCAAAACCTCCAAAAATAATCGATGGAATTTTTCCAATAAAATTGATCCTGTGGACTTGAGGTTGTTTCCTCGGAAAGTGTACCGTATGCTCATTACCATTAACATGAAAAGTGACATTGCCTTTGTTGCAATCAATAACAGCCCCTGCAGTATTCGAAAAGGGTCTTCCAAGAATAATAGTCATACTATCGTCCTCGGGAATATCAAGAATAACAAAGTCCGTTAAAATAGTAACGTTTGCAACCACAACAGGCACGTCCTCACAAATACCGACAGGTATAGCAGTTGATTTATCAGCCATTTGCAAGGATATTTCAGTTGGTGTCAACTTATTCAAGTCAAGTCTACGATATAGAGAGAGAGAGGCATAACACTAACATTGGCTCCAAGATCACATAAAGCAGTTTTAACATAATTTCTTTTATGGAGCATGGTATAGGTGGTACTCCTGGATCTCCAAGTTTCCTTGGTATTCCACCCTTAAAAGTATAATTAGCAAGCATGGTGGAAATTTCAGCTCCCGATATCTTTCTTTTATTTGTAACAATACCTTTCATATACTTTGCATAAGGATTCATTTTGAGCATATCAGTCAATCGCATACGCAAAAAGATAGGTCTAATCATTTCAGCAAAGCGCTCAAAATCCTCATCATCCTTTTTCTTGCATGGTTTGGGAGGAAAAGGCATGGGTTTCTGAACCCATGGTTCCCTTTCTTTACCATGTTTCCTAGCAACAAAGTCTCTCTTATCATAACATTGATTCTTTGTGGGTTATCAAGATCAACAGCATGTTGAATTTCTACATCATTATCATTACTAGGTTGAGCATCATCATGAACATAATCATTACCATTTTCATCAGGTTCATGTTCATTACCAGATTGTGTTTCAGCATCAGAAATAGAAATATCATTTGGATTCTCAGGTGTTTCAGCAATAGGTTCACTAGAAGCATGCAAAGTCCTATCATTTTTCTTTTTCTTCTTTTTAGAAGGACTAGGTGCATCAATATTATTTCTCTGAGAATCTTGTTCAATTCTCTTAGGGTGGCCTTCAGGATACAAAGGTTCCTGAGTCATTCTACCAGTTCTAGTAGCCACTCTAACAGCATAATCATTATTCTTACTATTCATTTCATTGAGCAAATCATTTTGAGCTTTAAGTACTTGTTCTACTTGAGTGGTAACCATAGAAGCATGTTTACTAATGAGTTTAAGTTCACCTTTAACTTTAGACATATAATCACCCAAGTGCTCAAGCGTATCGGAATTATATTTCAATTGTCTACCAAAATAAGCATTGAAGTTTTCTTGTTTGACAATAAAATTATCAAACTCTTCTAAGCATTGTCTAGCAGACTTATAGTGAGGAATATCACCTTCATCAAGTCTATAGAGAGAATTTACCTTTACTACCTGTGTCGGGTTATCAAGACCATAAGTTTCTTCAATAGGTAATGGATTAAGATCATAAGTTTCTTCAACGGGCGGTAGATTAAGACCATGTATTTCTTCAATAGGAGGTAAATTCTTAACATCTGCAGCTTTAAAACCTTTTTCTTTCATAGGTTTCTTTGCCTCTTGCATATCTTCAGGACTGAGAAATAGAACACCTCTCATCTTCGGAATTGGTTTCGGAATAGGCTCAGGAGCTGGCTCAGGAAGTGTCCAATTATTTTCATTTGTTAACATATTATTCAATAGAATTTCAGCTTCATCGGGTGTTCTTTCCCTGAAAACAGAACCAGCACAACTATGTAGGTAATCTCTGGAAGCATCGGTTAGTCCATTATAAAAGATATCAAGTATTTCATTTTTCTTGAGGGGGTGATCAGGCAAAGCATTAAGTAACTTGAGAAGCCTCCCCCAAGCTTGTGGGAGACTCTCTTCTTCAATTTGCACAAAGTTGTATATTTCCCTTAAAGCAGCTTGTTTCTTATGAGCAGGGAAATATTTAGCAGAGAAGTAATAAATCATATCCTGGGGACTACGCACACAACCAGGATCAAGAGAATTAAACCATATCTTAGCATCACCCTTTAATGAGAACATAAATATTTTAAGGATATAAAGATAGCGAGATCTCTCATCATTAGTGAACTGGGTGGCTATATCATTTAATTTAGTAAGATGTGCCACAACAGTTTCAGATTCATAGCCATGAAAAGGATTAGATTCAACCAAAGTAATTATGTCAGGATCAACAGGGAATTCATAATCCTTATCAGTAACACAGATAGGTGAAGTAGCAAAAGCAGGGCCAGGTTTCATCCTAGCATTAAGAGATTGCTGCTTCCATTTAGCTAATAACCTCTTGAGCTCATATCTATCTTTGCAAGCTAAAATAGCTAAAGCAGCTTGTTTTTCAGAAATATAACCCTCAGGAATAACGGGCAAGTCTTCATCATCAATTTCATCAATATAATCAGTTTCAATAATTTCTTTCTCTCTAACCCTAGCAATTTGTTCATCAAGAAATTCACTAAGTGGCACAGTAGTATCAAGCATAGAAGTAGTTTCATCATAAGTATCATGCATAGCAGAAGTGGCATCATCAATAACATGTGACATATCACAACGAATAGCAGAAGCAGGTTTAGGTGTCACAAGCTTACTCGAAACAGAAGGTGAATCAAGTGCAGAGCTAGATGGCAGTTCCTTACCTTCCCTTGTAGTTGAGGGATAAATTGTTGTTTTCGTGTCTTTCAAGTTCTTCATAGTGACCAGCAAATATAAATCCAAGTGACTCACAGACTAGAGCTATGCTCCCCGGCAACGGCGCCAGAAAATAGTCTTGATAACCCACAAGTATAGGGGGTCACAACAGTTTTCGAGGGTAGAGTATTCTACCCAAATTTATTGATTCGACACAAGGGGAGCCAAAGAATATTCTCAAGCATTAGCAGTTGAGTTGTCAATTCAACCAAACCTGGATAACTTAGTATCTGCAGCAAAGTATTTAGTAGCAAAGTAATATGGAAGTAACGGTAACAATAGCAAAAGTAATATTTTTGGGTTTTGTAGTGATTGTAACAGTAGCAACGGAAAAGTAAATAAGCGAAGAACAATATGTGAAAAGCTCGTAGGCATTGGATCGGTGATGGAGAATTATGCCGGATGCGGTTCATCATGTAACAATCATAACATAGGGTGACACAGAACTAGCTCCAATTCATCAATGTAATGTAGGCATGTATTGCGAATATAGTCATACGTGCTTATGGAAAAGAACTTGCATGACATCTTTTATCCTACCCTCCCGTGGCAGCGGGGTCCTAATGGAAACTAAGGGATATTAAGGCCTCCTTTTAATAGAGTACCGGAACAAAGCATTAGCACATAGTGAATACATGAACTCCTCAAACTATGGTCATCACCAGGAGTGGTCCCGATTATTGTCACTTCGAGGTTGCCGGATCATAACACATAGTAGGTGACTATAGACTTGCAAGATAGGATCAAGAACTCACATATATTCATGAAAACATAATAGGTTCAGATCTGAAATCATGGCACTCGGGCCCTAGTGACAAGCATTAAGCATAGCAAAGTCATAGCAACATCAATCTCAGAACATAGTGGATACTAGGGATCAAACCCTAACAAAACTAACTCGATTACATGATAGATCTCATCCAACCCTTCACCGTCTAGCAAGCCTATGATGGAATTACTCATGCACGGCGGTGAGCATCATGAAATTGGTGATGGAGGATGGTTGATGATGACGATGGCGGCGGATTCCCCTCTCCGGAGCCCCGAACGGACTCCAGATCAGCCCTCCCGAGAGGTTTTAGGGCTTGGCGGCGGCTCCGTATCGTAAAACGCGATGAATCCTTCTCACCAATTTTTTTCTCCCCGAAAGTGAATATATGGAGTTGGAGTTGAGGTCGGTGGGGCGTCAGGGGGCCCACGAGGTAGGGGCGCGCCCTAGGAGGGCAGGCGCGCCCCCCACTCTCGTGGGCAGGGTGTGGGCCCCCTGACGTGGATTTTTCTTCCAGTATTTTTCTTATTTTCCAAATAGATGTTCCGTGGAGTTTCAAGTCATTCCGAGAACTTTTGTTTCTGCACATAAATAACACCACGGAAAGTCTGCTGAAAACAGCGTCAGTCCGGGTTAGTTCCATTCAAATCATGTAAGTTAGAGTCCAAAACAAGGGAAAATTGTTTGGAAAAGTAGATACGACGGAGACGTATCATTACCCGTTACAAATTACCTTATCACAAAACTATCTGTTACCGATAATTTCAGTGCTTGCAGAGAATACCTTACTGAAAACCGCTTGTCATTTCCTTCTGCTCCTCGTTGGGTTCGACACTCTTACTTATTGAAAGGACTACGATAGATCCCCTATACTTTTGGGTCATCAATTTGCTCAACGAATTAAATAATAAGAAAAATGATAATGTTGTTAGGGTTATGACTAGAGGGGGTAGAGTGACTCAGGAACCTTTATATCCGGAGGGCCACCTAAGAGGGTTGAGCAATATTCTCAGAGAACTAATGTTGATGCACCTAGTCCTTCTAAGAAGAAGAAAAATAAAAATGATAGGACTTTGCATGCTTCTAGTGAACCTGATGTTGACACACCTGAGAATCCCAATGATATTTGTATTTCTGATGCTGAAACACAATCTGGTAATGAACATGAACCTATTGATAATGATGATGTTCATGTTGATGCTCAACCTAGCAATAACAATGATGTAGAGATTGAACATGCTGTTGATCTTGATAACCCGCAATCAAAGAATCAACGTTATGACAAGAGAGACTTTGTTGCTAGGAAGCACGGTAAAGAAAGAGAACCATGGGTTCAGAAACCCATGCCTTTTCCTCCTAAACCATCCAACAAAAAGGATGATGAGGATTTTGAACGCTTTGCTGAAATGATTAGACCTATCTTTTTGTGTATGCGATTGACTGATATGCTTAAAATGAATCCTTATGCTAAGTATATGAAAGATATTATTACAAATAAAAGAATATACCGGAAGCTGAAATTTCCACCATGCTTGACAATTATACCTTTAAAGGTGGAATACCAAAGAAACTAGGAGATCCCGGAGTACCAACTGTACCATGCTCCATTAAAAGAAACTATGTTAAAACTGCTTTATGTGATCTTGGAGCTGGTGTTAGTGTTATGCCTCTCTCTTTATATCGTAGACTTGATTTGAATAAGTTGACACCTACTAAAATATCTTTGCAAATGCCCGACAAATCAACTGCGTTAACTATCGGTATTTTTGAGGATGTGCCTGTTGTGGTTGCAAACGTTACTATTTTAATGGACTTTGTTATTCTTGATATTCCCGAGGATGGTAGTATGTCGATTATCCTTGGTAGACCCTTTTTGAATACTGCATGGGCTGTTATTGATTGCAACAAAGGCAATGTCACTTTTCATGTTAATGGTAATGAGCATACGGTACACTTTCTGAGGAAACAACCTCAAGTCCACAGTATCAATTCTATTGGAAAAATTTCAATGATTACTATTGGAGGTTTTGAATTCCCTCTTCCTACTGTCAAGAAGAAATATGATATTCTTATTGTTGGGTACATGCATATCCCCGTTCAGGTAACCTAGTGTTATTAAAAAAATTCTCCGGTTTCATGCGATTCGGAAAGAGTTTGTTAACAAGACTTGATCAACCTTGTTAGTGGATTCGTTTTGATGAGCATGAGATGGATGAAGTTAGAAAGCACAACTCTCTATACCCTCCTTTGACTTTCTGTTGTTTAGATTAAATAAAGCGAAAATAGTATTTTATGGCTGTTCTCTGAATTACGCTTGCAATAAAAATACCCCGAAAATAAAAGTTCTCTTAATGTCCTGAAAACGAAATATGATTTTTTGTAGAATATTTAAGAATATCTGGCACTGAGAACATAGAAGGGGGCCCACAATTTGGCCACGAGGGCACAAGGCATGCCCACCCCACTGGGGCGTGCCCCCTGCCTCGTGGGCCCCATGTGGACCCCCTCCACTTATTCGAGCACCCACTCACTTGGTCTTCCTCCAGAAAAAATTCTCCCATAGCTCATACCCGTGTTCTAGCTCATCTTGCTGTCATTTTTTATCTCTTTGCTCAAAGCTGCATTCACAAAACTGTTTGGGGAGATTGTTCTTCGGTATGTGACTCCTCCAATGGTCCAATTAGTTTTTGTTCTAGTGCTTTATTTATTACAAATTTTTGCTGCCAAGGTGACCGTGTTCTTGAGCTTGCATGTCAAATTTATATGGTCAAAAGTAGTTTTAATGCATGATATAGCCTCTAGGCACTTGTGGGAGTAGTTCCTATCAATCTTGTTGAGTTTGGTTCACTTTTATTTTGAGTCATTAAAAATTTCAGAAATTTTCAAAGAGAGAAAATGTTGAAGAGAATGTTGAGAGGCTCTTCGAGTCGAAGCTCGAAGGATAAGCAGAATGAGGAGAATAAAAATCCCAAATACAATCTTCCTCGCACTGCGGAGGTTCAGCTGTGCGAATGGCCTTGTGATGCGTTCTTGAGAGCCGTCGGAATTTACGATGACTTTTATTACTTGGCTGAGAATGCAGGCCTCACCGACTTCCTCCATGACCAGTGCGAACAAAGGCCATTTATGCATACTGGAGGCTGGCAAAGTCCTAGAGCCTGGGCCTGAGCCACCACTTGACCCTTATCGACAATCTGTTTATTAGTGGGATCCGGAGGAGATCGCCAACCAGTGGCGACCTGAGGACCCTCCTCAGTACACCAGAGAGAGTAACTTCGATCCGTGGGCATAGACCAACATAGGCCAAAAGCCTAAGCTTGGGGGAGTACGTATTTCTCACCGACATTACATTCATGTTCACACACTCATTCTAGTTGCCGGTGCTCATACTTTTTCATTGTACTATCCATGCTAGTTTTTTTCTTTGTTAAGCCTTCATCTTGTGTGTTTGAAAACCTTAAGAAAAACCAAAAAAAAATTAGCTATAGCTTTTAGTTAGTTTACTTTCCATGCCTGTAGTAGTACTAAATAAAAGAAAACCCAAAAAGATTTCTCGTTCTTTTTTGCTTCTTGGGAGCTTTCCCGTGTAAATAGCTTTATTTCTTTTCTTATTCTTTGGGGGTCGAGAGGAGAAGACCATGATGAAAATGGTGAGTGGCTCTCATATGCATTATTGTTGATTTGACCAAGAGCCCATATTACCTTGTCTTCTCCCTTGTGTTGAATGCTTGCAGATTCCAGCTTAGTCCAATGCATGTGCACTATTATTATTATCCACACCATTCGGTCGTGCGAGTGAAAGGCAATAATGACGATATATGATGGACTGTTTGAGATGAGAGAAGCTGGTATGAACTCGACCTATCTTGTTTTTGTAAATATGATTAGTCCATCGTTCCTAATTCAGCTTATTATGAATTAAACATGTTTGCAATGAGAATTAGATATTATAGTGGCTCATGCCATGCTTAATTTTCTAGGAGTTTATAATGGTTTACCTTGCGTGCCAACATGCTATTAAAATGGTTGTGATGTGGTATGGTAGGGTGGTATCCTCCTTTGAACGTTTCGAGTGGCTTGACTTGGCACATGTTCACGCATGTAGTTGAAACAAAATCAACATAGCCTCCATGATATGTATGTTCATGGTGATTTATACCCTACTCATGCTTGCACTCATTGCTGATTAATCTTAATGCATGTTCACGACTGTTGTCGTTCTCTAGTTGGTCGCTTCCCAGTCTCTTTCTAGCCTTTACTTGTACTAAGCGGGAATACTGCTTGTACATCCACTTCCATAAACCCCAAAGTTGTTCCATATGAATCCACCATACCTTCCTATATGCGGTATTTACCTGCCGTTCCAAGTAAATTTGTATGTGCCAAACTCTAAACCTTCAAATGGAATTCTGTTTTGTATGCTCGAATAGCTCATGTATCAACTAGGGTTGTCTAGATCTTCCATGCTAGGTGGGTTATTCTCACGATGAGTGGACTCCGCTCCTCATTCACGAGAAAATGTTCGGTAACCGGGGTGCCCAGTCTCATGCTCAAATCAAAATAATTGCAAACAAAACTCCCCCAGGATTGTTGTTAGTTGGAGGCACTCGTTGTTTCGGACAAGCCATGGATTGGTGTTTGTTCGTGGTGGGGGAGTATAAACTTTAACATTCTGTTTGGGAACCGCCTATAATGTGTGTAGCATGGAAGATATCGAGATCTATTGGTTGTTATGTTGATAATGAAAGTATGCCACTCAAAATATTATTTATCTCTGTTTCAAAACTCGAGCTCTGGCACCTCTGCAAATCCCTGCTTCCCTCTGCGAAGGGCCTAACTATTTACTTTTATGTTGAGTCATCATCCTCTTATTAAAAAGCACCAGCTGGAGAGCATCACTGTCATTCGCATGCATTGCTATTAATTTACATTGAGTATGACTGTGACTGGATCTCTTTTACCATGAATTACAATGTCTAGTCAGTCCTTGATCTTCAGGGGTGCTTTCCATTTATGTTTTGCGGTCTCAGAAAGGGCTAGTGAGATACCATCTTGTTATATCATGTTATGATTGTTTTGAGAAAGTGTTGTCATCCGAGATTTATTATTATTGCTTGCTAGTTGATTATACCATTGATATGAGTAAATATGAGACCTAAATGTTATTGTGAATATGGTTAGTTCATAATCTTTGCTGAAAACTTGAATGCTGGCTTTACATATTTGCAACAACAAGAACAAACAGAGTTTGTAAAAGTTTTTTCTTTATCATTTTCAGTTTGTCAATTGAATTGCTTGAGGACAAGCAAATGTTTAAGCATGGGGGAGTTGATACATCTCCAACGTATCTACTTTTCCAAACACTTTTGCCCTTGTTTTGGACTCTAACTTGCATGATTTGAATGGAACTAACCCGGACTGACGTTGTTTTCAGCAGAACTACCATGGTGTTATTTTTGTGCAAAAATGAAAGTTCTCAGAATGACCTGAAAATCCACGGAGACACATTTTGGAATTAATAAAAATAATGGCAAAGGAATCAGCATCAGGGGGCCCACACCCTATCCACGAGGGTGCAGGGCATGCCCACTGCCTCGTGGGCCCCTTGAGACTCCACCGACCTCAACTCCAACTCCATATACTCACGTTCGGGGAGAAAAAAAATCAGAGAGAAGGATTCATCGCGTTTTACGATACAGAGCCGCCGCCAAGCCCTAATCTTCCCCGGGAGGGCTGATCTTTAGTCTGTTCGGGGCTCCGGAGAGGGGAATCCGTCGCCATCGTCATCATCAACCATCCTCCATCACCAATTTCATGATGCTCACCGCCGTGCGTGAGTAATTCCATCATAGGCTTGCTGGAAGGTGATGTGTTGGATGAGATTTACCATGTAATCGAGTTAGTTTTGTTAGGGTTTGATCCCTAGTATCCATTATGTTTTAAGATTGATGTTGCTATGACTTTGCTATGCTTAATGCTTGTCACTAGGGCCCGAGTGACATGATTTCATATCTGAACCTATTATGTTTTCATGAATATATGTGAGTTCTTGATCCTATCTTGCAAGTCAATAGTCACCTACTATGTGTTATGATCCGGCAACCCCGAAGTGACAATAATCGAGACCACTCCCGGTGATGACCATAGTTTGAGGAGTTCATGTATTCACTAAGTGTTAATGCTTTGGTCCGGTACTCTATTAAAAGGAGGATTAATATCCCTTAGTTTCCAATAGGACCCCACTGCCACGGGAGGGTAGGACAAAAGATGTCATGCAAGTTCTTTTCCATAAGCACGTATGACTATATTCGGAATACATGCCTACATTACATTGATGAACTGGAGCTAGTTCTGTGTCACCCTATGTTATAATTGTTGCATGAGGAATCGCATCCGACATAATTATCCATCATTGATCTATTGCCTACGAGCTTTGCACATATTGATCTTTGCTTAGTTACTTTTCCGTTGCCACTGTTACGATTTCTACAAAAATTATTACTGTTACTTTTGCCACTGTTACCATTACTTCCATACTACTTTGCTACTAAATATTTTGCTGCAGATATTAAGTCTTTTAGGTGTGGTTGAATTGACAACTCAGCTGCTAATACTTGAGAATATTCTTTGGCTCCCCTTGTGTCGAATCAATAAATTTGGGTTGAATACTCTACCCTCGAAAACTGTAGCGATCCCCTATACTTGTGGGTTATCACCGTGCCACATGCGGACATGTGGTTCCTCGCGTGCCCGGTGCAGATCGATCCATACTACTTGCATGGCCGTGTCCCAGGCACACTATGTGCTTGTGCATGCTATGTTGGCGTGATGCATATATGCAGGATTTAGTGAAGATCAACGTTTAAGTTTACATGCCTCTCCACCGATCGAGCAGCGGGTTGCAGCTGTGTCATTCTTTGGACCACTGCGTCATCGCCCCATGGTTCTTCCCACGGTTGCACCCATCCACGTGTTACCGCTGCGTCGCCCTTTCAGGCCGTAGTAGCCGCGGCCCACGGTCATCGCCGTTCCGAGGCCGTCCGCTCCAGGGCATCCCCGTGGCTACAATGACCCTCCCGTTGCCGCTGCATCGCCCCATCAGGCCGTAGCAAGCATGGCACGGGTCCCTGCCGCCGCCCTGTTGTTCACCCCGTGGTTGAACCGACTTGCGTGCTGCCGCTGCGTCGCCCCTTTGGGTTGTAGTGCCGCGGCCCATGGTCCACTGCCACCCCGAGGCCGTTAACTCCAGACCGTCCCCGTGGCTACACTGACCCTCGCGCTACCGCTGCGTCGCCCCATTGGGTCGTAGCGAGCGTGGCACGCTGTCCCTGCTACCGCCTTGATGTCTTCCCGTCGTTGCCCTGACCCGTCTGTTGCTGCTGCATCGATCACCCCTTTGGGTCGTAGCACCGCAGCACGCGGTCCACTTCGCCGTCCACGTGCGTCGAATTTTGTGTGGTATGCGTCGCACTGCCTTCCTCGGTGGGAATGCCACCATTTGACTGGTCTTTGTCCCGTTGTCAGGTTCTTACTCGCCTATTTTGAGCACCGCTGAGGGAGTCCTGGATTAGGGGGTCCCTGGGCGTCCGGGCTATGTGACATGGGCCGGACTAATGGGTCGTGAAGATACAAGATAGAAGGCTTTCCCCCGTGTTCGGATGGGACTCTCCTTGGCATGGAAGGCAAGCTTGGCGTTCGGGTATGAAGGTTCCTTTCTTTGTAAACCGACTCTGTACAACCCTAGGCCCCTCTGGTGTCTATATAAACTGGAGGGTTTAGTCCGTAGCGGCAATCACAACCATACAGGCTAGACATCTAGGGTTTAGCCATTACGATCTTGAGGTAGATCAACTCTTGTAACCCCTATACTCATCAAAGTCAATCAAGCAGGAAGTAGGGTATTGCCTCCATTAAGAGGGTCCAAACCTGGGTAAACATCGTGTCCCCTGCCTCCTGTTCCCTTCGATCCTTAGACGCACAGTTCGGGACCCCCTACCGAGATCAGCCAGTTTTGACATCGATATTGGTGCTTTCATTGAAAGTTCCTCCGTGCTATCGATAGAAGGTTCGATGGCCCGCTCGATCATATACAATAATGCTGTTTTGGGGGAGACTTTCCTCCTCGGCCAAATCTTCTTATTCGGCGGCATCGCACTGCGTGCCAACTCGATTGACCACTTGGAGCAGATCGACAGCTACACCCATGGTCATCAGATCAGTTTTGGAAACCTGAACTATGTTGCTGGTATCCGCGGAGACTTGATCTTCGAAGGGTTCACGACCCCAACCGCTGCTCCGGCCTTAGATCCGGAGCACACTACCAAGGCCGAAGACGGGAGTTTAGAGCCCGCCGGACTGTCTGCAGTTATGGAACTTGCTACCAGAGATCCGGAGGGGACGGTGTCATCGGCAAACCCAAAGACAAACCGAGCTCCCCCCGTCGCTAAAGTGCCGGATTCTCCTTCAGACTCTAAATCCAAACTCTCGAAGTCCATGTCAAACGGGCGCGGCCAGGAGGCTCTCGCCCTCGTCAGCCCTGCGGACTGTCGTTTCCTTGTCCAAACCTTGCTTCTAAACGAGGCTCTGGACTTAATGCGACCCCTTATCATCACAGAGGAACCGCTTCCAAATCATGCCCAGCCCGGACTAGGGGCTGAGAGCGGGGAATTTTACGTCCCACCCACCACCCACTTTATAGCCACTATCGAAGATTTAACCGACATGCTGGACTACGCCTCTGAAGATATTCATCGCATGGACGATGATGCCGGAGACGAACAAGGCCAAGAACCTCCGTTCACCGGACGTTGGACGGCTACCTCCACAAACGACGTGTACATGGTGGACACACCCAAAGAGGATGTCGACGACGATAGGGAGGATCCGGTTGAGGACAAGCCTGCTGAAGCACCTCTGAAGCATTGACGTCAGCGGTGCCGCTCAAAATCGCGTCGCGTCAAAGACAGCAACACCGGCACCGGAGACAATAACACTCCAGAGAATGCCAAAGACCCTGAAGCCCCTGTCGAGCCAACATCCAAACAGGACGATTGGGAGGATGGGCAAGTTAACCCCGACGACCCTGTCGGGAACGAAGATTCGAATGATAGTAACTACCTACCTATCTCGAAAGAGGATGTGAGCCTCGGTGACGAAGACTTCATCATGCCAAAGGAACCCCTCGAACAAGAGCGCTTTAAGCGCCGGCTAATCGCCACTGCGAGAAACCTGAAAAAGAAGCAGCAATAGCTTCAAGATGAGCAGGATATACTCAATGACAGATGGACTAATGTCCTGGCAGCCAAGGAATACGACCTCAAACGCACAACTAGGAGTTACCCGAAGCGCAAGCTACTACCTCAATTCAACGATGAGGCCCTTGAGCCAATACCGCCAAAGCATAAAACTGCTGACGAGCCCGACCGACCACCATGTTGATGGGACAGACCGGCTACCCACGTAGAACACCAGCCCGCGCCACCCCATCATTGAGGCAGGGAGGCAGCGGCCCCGGGCTATACCTATGACCTACGCAAGGACCTGGACAATAGAGCCGGTCAGACAAGATCAATCTATGGGTCAAGGGGGCGTGCTCCAACGCGAGGGAACGGCCATCAGGCCTGGCGTGATAGGCATAACCTCAAGCGAGCCAAAAACCACATTCGTACTTCATCTGAACTGCGCCGCGACATCGCTCGATACAGAGGCGCCGCACACCCCTTATACTTCACCGATGAGGATATGGAGCACCAGTTCCCCGAAGGATTTAAACCCGTGAACATTGAATCATACGATGGTACTACAAATCCCGCAGTATGGATTGAAGATTTTCTTCTCCATATCCACATTGCCCGCGGTGATGATCTCCACGCCATCAAATACCTCCCGCTCAAATTAAAGGGACCAGCACGACACTGGCTAAACAGCCTCCCAGAAAATTCTATTGGCAGCTTGGAAGACTTGGAGGATGCCTTTAGAGACAACTTCCAAGGTACATATGTTCGGCCGGCAAACACTGATGACCTCGCTCACATAGTACAGCAACCCAGAGAATCAGCCCGAAAACTCTGGACCAGGTTCTTAATTAAAAAGAACCAAATTGTGGATTGTCCGGACACCGAAGCCCTCGCGACCTTTAAACGCAGCGTCCAAGATGAGAGGCTTGCCCGACACCTCGGCCAAGAAAAGCCGAAGTCCATGGTAGCCCTTACCGCACTTATGACCCGCTTTTGTGTGGGAGAAGATAGCTAGCTAGCTCGTAGAAGCAATAGCACTAGCGACCCCGACACCTCCGAAGCCAGGGATGGAAATGGCAAGCCACGGTGCAACAAGCACAAGCATCAAAGCAATAAGAAGGTACCAAAGACAAGATGGTCAACGCCGGATTCAGTGGCTCTAAATCCGGTCAACGGAAGAAGCCATTCAAAGGAAACAGAGATGGTCCATCTAGTTTGGACAAAATATTCGATCGGCCTTGCCAGATTCATGGCACCCCTGGCAAGCCTGCCAATCATACTAACAGAAACTATTGGGTCTTTAAACAGGCCGACAAACTCCACGCCAAACACAAGGGGAAAGGGCCGCCCAGCGAGGACGACGACAAAGAGCCTTGCCCACCGAACACAGGGGGACAAAAGAATTTCCCCCTGAGGTCAAAACGGTGAACATGATCTATGTTACTCATATCCCTAAGCGGGAGCGCAAGCGCGCGTTAAGGACGTCTACGCCATCGAGCCAGTCGCCCCAAAATTTAACCCGTGGTCAGCTTGTCCGATCACTTTTGATCGCAGAGACCATCTGACTAGTATCCGTCATGGAGGTTCGGCTGCATTAGTCCTCGATCCAATTATTGACGGATTCCACCTCACGCGGGTCCTTATGGACGGTGATAGTGCTAGTTATCGACTAGAGGGGGGGTGAATAGGCGATTTTTATGAAAGTCCTCAAAACATGAGAGTTTCGAAGACAAACAATAGAAATGAACCTGTTGATATGCAGCGGAAGGTAGACTACACTAAGCAAGCCATAGTCAAGTATTCAATGAAGTGAAAGCATGAAGACTAATAGCAACTAGGTAGTAAAGATCAGGATGGAAGATAGTATGAAGCCAAACAACGATAGTAGTCACACGATGAAGTCAAACTGTAAGTAAGGAGAGGGAGAGGATAGAACCAGTCACTTGGTGAGGACATAGGATTTGTTGGACCAGTTCCAGTTGCTGTGATAACTGTACATCTGGTTAGGGAGGCTAAGATTCAACTCAGAAGATCACGTCTTCACCTTATTCCCCTTGAGCAAAGGACACCCAGTCCTCGCCCAATCACCCTGGTAAGTCTTCAAGGTAGACTTCCAAACCTTCACAGACTTCGTTCACCGACGATCCACAATGACTCTTGGATGCTCAGAACGCGACGCCTAACCGGCTGGAGGATTCACAGTCCTCAAGTGTAACAAGTCTTCAGGTCACGCGGACAGAAAGACTTCAGTGATGCCTAACACTCTTTGGCTCTGGGTGTTTGGGCTTTGTCCTCGCAAGGATTTCTCTCTCTCAAAAGCTTCGGAGGTGGGTTGCTCTCAAACGACAAAAGCCGTGCACTAACTCTGAGCAGCCACTAATTTATGGTGCAGGGGGTGGGCTATTAATAGCCACTAGGCAACCTGACCTGATTTGTCCGAAATGACCCTGGGTCATTAAGTGACTGACACGTGTTCCAACGGTCAGATTTCAAACACACGCGGCAACTTTACTTGGGCTACAAGCAAAGCTGACTCATCCAGCTCTGGATAAGATTTTCTCTCATTGTCTTCGCTCGAAGACATAGGATTTCGTTGAGCATCACTTCAGTCACTCTGACTTTGTTCACTGGGACCCCACTTAACAGTACGGTGGTTCCTATGGCTCAACAAAGTAGAAAACGAAACAGCGAAACAACAAAGTCTTCGCGCTCCATAGTCTTCACACGATGTCTTCTCTTGTCATAATCTTCAATGTGAATATCTTCACATACCACCATTGTCTTCAATGTCTTCATACATTTTTAGGGGTCATCTCCGGTAGGTAAACCAAATCAATGAGGGACTACTACCTGTGTTATCCTGCAATTCTCACAAACACATCAGTCCCTCAACCAGGTTTGTCGTCAATACTCCAAAACCAACTAGGGGTGGCACTAGATGCACTTACAATCTCCCCCTTTTTGGTAATTGATGACAAACTGGTTAAAGTTTTCAACGGGGATAAAAGTATGTGAAATTATAGAGAATAAAGGTATTGTCTTCATAAGTAGCAAAAGGCTCCCCTGAAGATGTGCATATAAGTATAAGTAATTTGCTTTTGGAATGCAAATGCACATGGCAGGTTGTACTTATGGAGATCCTCTTCAACTTATGAAGACAATTCATCATGCATGATTTGATATGACATTAATAATGACATGCATAATGAACAATGGACGTCTGCAATATGACTAAGTGTGGGATTTATCATCGCACATGCGGAATTTATCATCGCATCACAGAGTAGCAGAAATCGTAGCAGACGACCATCAAGTTTAAGTGTTACAACTCAGAGAACCAAATGTATCAAAAGCGAGAGTTGTAAACACTAGGAAAAATATAAAGCAACCGCCCATATGGACCCGCTTGAAGACTATCAACTCATATGCTTCTCCCCTTTTGTCAGTAAGGACCAAAAATGTTTGAAGACATAGAGCCTCTACTCGTTCCCAGACGGAGTAGGTGAAGCTGCAGGGTCGGCGTCGGGGTTTGGCGGTGCCGAAGAACTTGGTGCACTGTCGATACACACTGAAGTTGGAGGTGGTGAGGTAGCATCATGTTGATCATGTATTACTCTGGCATTCACCATTGCAGCTGACGAGGAATAATCAGAGTCTTCAAGAGAGGGAGTTCGACGCAAGACAACATTCCTTGGAGGAGTGGAGTCAAACTTGAATCTTTCAGTGAAGCCATCGTCTTGAAGATCTACTTCAACACTCAGCAATGTTAAACTCTTCCAGGACCTCCGACAGGTTTCATGCGTGACAAAGGGATTCTTGGTGGCAAGATTGCGAATGCGATTGACGTCCACCAAGAGGCTCTGCATCTGACGCTTCAGCTAGTAGTGATGCTTATCCTGTTTCTGATGCAGGGCAACGAGAAGCTCTCAGTCATTGAGAACACGAGATCGCTTACGAGGCCTTTGAGCAATAGTGCTTTCAGTGGCTTTAGTTTGAGCACGGTAAGGTAAGCGTGTATTGCCAGCCAACGGATAAACATGAGTGACTGCCTGGACTCCTTCAATGGGCTGAGTGAAACTTTGGTGATCAGCATTGTGAAGATAAATGGGCTCCTTGACAGGCTCCGGGTAGATGGCTTCAACTGACATATCAACCTCTGGCAAAAATATCAGGTGGTTGCGAGTAGAAGGTTGATAGTTGACGGCAGAGTGAAGCTTGATAAGGCGCATTACCCATGGAGCGTAGAATTTCAGTCCAAAGAGATCAGAGCCTGATGCAACCAACTGCTTGATAAAGAAGTCTTGAGCATTGAAGCTGATGCCATTGAAGATATAAAAGACCAAAGTCTTCATTGCTCCTTCAAGTTTTGCTGCTGAAGAATGTCCTTTGACAGGCCAGAGAGATCGCCTGATAATATGATAAATAGTGTGGGGCAGATACTCGAGGTCTTCAACAAAGAACTTTTTTGGGTAATCAGCGTCATGTGGCAGAGGCTTCATCATGCTCAGCATTTGGCTCATGTTGGGCTCTGGCTTCTGAAAGATGCTCTCCAAGGCATTGCGGTGAAGTTGACAACCAGGTTCATATAGTTCACCTAGAGTGGGCAGACCGGTGAGCTCAATGATATCAAGAGCTTTGTCTTCATGATGGACATTGACTGTCATCCACTCAAGGACCCATGTCTTTGGATCCCTGTTGTAGCCGCGAATGTGGAGTGTGGCATAGAATTGCAGCAGAAGCGCTTCATTCCAATGCTCCTTATCAGTCACAAAATTCAGCAATCCAGCATCACGGAAGCAGTCAAGGGCTTCCTCAAGGCATGGCAATCCAGCAATGGCTTCACAGTCAAGACGCATATGAGGGAAGATGCGCCCTTAATCATAGAGAACACATGAGTAGTAGCTGCGCTGCTGATAGCTCCAGAACCGATCAGATGAAATCCTTGGCTTGGAATAGGGGTTCTTGGCGCTATCAAAGAAAGTGTTGTGCGCTTTGAAGCCATTTGCATTGAAGGACCCTGGCAAAGTGGCAGTACCTGGAAACCTGGGCAGTCTTGGCTTCGGCTTCTGGACCTGAGGCCTGTGCTTGACATGGTAGTCAAATTGCGGACCAGCAGCAGGTGGAGGAACAAGAATGGGCCATCTGACAGTGACCAGCTGACCATAGTTGTATGCTTTTTCGATAGTGTGTGGCCTAGGAGGCGGTACAGGAGTAGTGGCAGTGGTAGCGGCAATAACTTCAGGCTGCAGATTTGCTTCAGGTGCACCATTGGCTTCAGGTGCAATCACTTCAGGCACCACATTAACTTCAGGAGCCATAGTAGCTTCAGCCATGACAATGTCATTGGCTTCAGTTGAGTTGTTTGTGGCCGCCTCAGTATTGTTAACCTCCACTTGAGTAGCTAGAGGGTTGGACACATTCTCCTCGAGAACAACTTCAGGGTGGTTGGGGGTGTAGCAACACATTCTTCTTCTTCTCTTGTTTCTTTGGTCATTGGCTGATGCAGTCGGAATATCTTCAGCCGCTTTGGCTTCAGACTCAGGGTTGTTCACAGTTGGAGAGGCTTCAGGAAATACTTGGCGTTAAACCGATTGGCGCTCTTCTCCTTCTTAAACACTTGACAAGGTGACCTGACGCCTTGGTCCCTTGCAAAGCCCGCGGAAAGCTGGCGACGCTTGTGGAGATGGAGTTGGTTGGGCCTCAAAGTCATCATCTTCAAGCACCAGAGCGGTGACTTGAGTTGTGGGAGTAGTTGGTGTTTCTTCTTCACGGGGTGAGTTTTGTGGGTGATCAGCCCATGAGTCATCTTAAGCAAGTGGCGTCAAAGGACGACCAATGCTGATGAGTTCGCTGTTCATAAGAACAGGCGATGCTACCACATTGTGCTCGATCTGAGGAAGGACTTCGTCATCTTCAACATTGTCTTGGTGACCAATGTCTTCAGCCGCGGTGGGTTCAACAGCTAGAATATCTTCAGCTTCAGGAGCCTCTGGGAAGCAGGCTCATGAACTATCAAACGACGTTCTTGTTATGTAGATGCAGGACGAGCAACAGAAATTGGCTCGACGACAAGGGGCTCTGTGGGAGCAGCCCGATCTCTCTTCTTGGTCTTGCGCTTCTTGGTGGGTGGAGCATCATTAGTGGTGCTCTTGGTCTTGCGCTTTCTAGCTTTGGCTTCAGCTGCCCTTGTCTTCTGAAGCTCTAAAGCCACTGTGGGGACCTTAGGATTCACGCCTGTCATACTGGCGGGGAAGACAATGCGAGGTTCTTCCCGCCTGGATGGTTCAGCTTGGTCCATAGTAGGCTTCTTCTTCTGCTTGGCAGCCATCTTAGGGTCGATGCCAGGACGCCCAAGTGCCTTGCGCTTTTCAGCTTCATTGTAAGCTTGAACACACTTTGCAGCCAGAAGCTTCATGCGCTCACGAGAACCTTTGGCTTCATCACGTCTCTTGTGAAATGCTTCCTTGAGCTCATGCAGCATGACCTTGAAGTTCTGGACGTCTGTTACGCTGAGCTTGGCCATGTGCTTCCTGAACCGAGCCTTTTCATAGTCAATCTTGTGCTTCAGCTCAACAATTTTATGAGCAAGAGCCAGCTCAGGAGCAATGGCACCATGGAAGGAGACGCTTAGGACAATGGGAAGTTGTAGATCATCAAAGCTGAGATTGGGGGTGTCAAACCACTCACCGATGAAGTTGTTCAATACTTTCACATCCAAGAGAGGCAAATCATTGAAGATTTCCGCCTCTTGCTTGCTCTTTATCAGCTGCTCAAGAGTGTCATCAGCAAGATCGTCATCACTCGACAGATCAATGGCTTCGTTCTCATCCCTGAGAACATCAGCATGGGTCAGTGCTTGACCAGGAGTGTGCATGAGCTTCTTCTTCTTCTCAGACTTTGAGATGCGTGAGAGATCTTCAGACTGCACACTTGGTGCAGGAGGAGCAGTGGCTAGAGGCTTCACTCATGAACCTTTTGGTGCAAGGGAAGGCTTCGAAGCCTTAGGTTTCTTCAGCTTCTTAGGCTTCGGTGGTGCAGGCGCTTTGTTAGAATCAGCGTCATCTGCAGGTTGATCCACGTCTGTCCCTTGAACCATAATATGAATGATGAGACCTTCTAGGTTGTAGAAGGGCCCAACAAGATTGGGTTCAGCTTCGCGCATGCCATCGACACGAGGAGCAGAGGGACCTGGGTTGAAGTCTAATCCCAGCGACTTCTTGTTTTCTTTGGCCGAGTTCTTGGCAAACTGGAAGTTGCGCTTGAACAGATTGTCGTCACGACACCATAGCAATGAAGATGGGACATCATCAGCAGCCTGTGGTCCACGGACCATGCAAGGATAGAAGCCTTGATCAATGGCTTCAGCTCTGGACCTGGGAGGAAGATTTTTGTACAAGATGTCTCCCTAGGGTCGCTTGATGGCATTCTTCTCAGCATATTCCTGGGTCATGAACCTGTACTTGTACCATTGTTCTGCCCAATATCTTCGAATCCATTGGATTCAGATTTTTCGCTGATTGTAGTCCTCCTCTCGATCTGTCTTGTACAGCTCATACAGGCCTGGTGGCAAATCCTTCGATGTGTTCCCATGGCGCTGTCTGTCACCCTTCCTGGCAGACTTATCTGTTGCCATGAAGTTCAGACTGAATGGCTTCAACACTGTCAAAGGCTTCCATCTGCTGGTCAGACAGGAACTAGCTTCGGGAGAGTTGATATGATGCTGTAAGAATTCTGCAAATGAACGCAGACTATGAGAACCAAGGGATTCTCCCACGGACATGTACGTGTGTCAGCATTAGAGATGCGAGGGAAGGGGAAGAGGTCATATGCATTCTCAGAAGATTTTGAAGATAAATTAGTTTAGAAGACATTGACCTCATAGCGCGAAGACATTCACTTATATTATGAGAGTTGGTTCGAGATTTGTATGAATCCAAGAATAAGTACAAGTGAGGAATCTAACTACGTGTGAAGCATAAGTGAATATACTAGGCATCATATGAGATGCAAACAGGATAGATCCAAGTTTGTGGAGGCAGAAACCACTTTTGGTAGAAAGGATGATTCTATAGAATCAAAAGGACGGTAAAAAGAGGGTTATAATTTACCACATGATGAACTGCTAGACGGAGTAGAAGATGAGGCCGAGCAGTTCGATCTTCCGTGCCCTAACTTGGCGACGGAGGACACCTACGACGGCGGCGGAGAAGACAATGTCCGTGGCCGGCGTGAAGGCGGTGTCGGAGAGGTCATGGCAGCTAAGCGCTTCGTCGTCGGTGTCAACGAGAGCTAGCGGTGGAGCTAAGGTTTGTTGAGGTGGAGAGGTGGAAGAAAGATTTTGACAGCGATTGTATGTGCATTTATAGGGAAAGGGACGACACAGCGCAATTAAGCAGGTGCCCCTGGCGGTTCACATTTGAGGGACACGTGGCGAACATGCAACACATTGGGAGTTGTCCCACGTTCCCACGCCCGCCTGGACTGTCGGATGGTCGTTCCGGCTTCTCCGGATTTCAGGCAATAAGAATTGAGCATTTAAAACAGATTTAATGTTTGTCTCTGTATCTTCTGCTGACAAGGACGTAGAGAAGACATTCGGCAGTTTCAACAGAATGCATATGATTTGGATAGATAGAGTTTGAGGTAGAAAGCGCAGAGAGGTTAGGGTCCGATCACATTCACTTAGTTCAAAAAGATTCAAACAAGAAGACATAGCTATAAGTGAATGTTGTAGAGGACAGAACACTAATATATGTATATATATATCAGAACAAGACCAAATCAACATTGAACATAAACATGAAGACATGTTGATATTGAAGACAAACCAAATGCAAAGACATAGCAAATGTAACGCCATGAGAAAAACACTTCAAAAAGAAGAATTTGGTGGTGGCGTTACCCATCGTATAGGAAGTATTAGACCCAAACACGGTGCACAATTATCGTGGCGCTTCGAAGTCGAATTCTGCATTAATGTATTCACACTTAGAGTGTAAGTCTTCATTGATTGAAGATATACATTACTTCGTGTGTTGCACATCTAAGTCGTCAACATGCATAAGTGTTAGGATGTGTGCCTGATCACAAGACATTCGAGGATTCCAAGATATTTAGCTCACACCGCAACTTGCAAAACCTTTTCTCATCCAAGGGCTTTGTGAAGATATCTACCAATTGCTCTTCAGTGTTGACGTGTATGATATCAATATGTTCCTTCATGACATGATCTCTGAGAAAGTGATGACGAATTTCAATGTGCTTTGTCTTCGAGTGCTGAACTGGGTTGTTGGCAATCTTGATGGCGCTTTCGTTGTCGCAGTAGAGTGGTACTTGTTTTAGATGGATGCCATAGTCCTTGAGTGTTTGCTTCATCCATAGAAGTTGAGCGCAGCAAGATCCAGCAGCAAGGTATTCAGATTCAGCAGTGGAGAGTGATACACAGTTCTGCTTCTTTGAAGACCAACAGACAAGTGATCGTCCCAGAAAGTGACATGTGCCTGATGTAGAATTCGTATCCACCTTGTCACCGGCATAATCAACATCCAAGAATCCAACTAGATCAAACTCTGAGCCCTTTGGATACCATAACCCTAGTGTTGGGGTGTAAGGTAAATATCGAAGGATTCGCTTCACAGCTAAGTGATGCGATTCCTTTGGTGCCGCTTGGAATCGAGCACACATGCAAACTCTAAGCATGATATCTGGCCTAGATGCACATAAATAAAGTAGAGAACCAATCATGGAGCGGTATACCTTTTGATCGAACTCTTTACCATTGGCGTCAGGACCCAGATGACTTTTAGCTGGCATTGGCGTCGTGTAACCTTTGCAGTCTTGCATTCCAAACTTCTTCAGGCAATCTTTGAGATATTTCTCTTGAGATATGAGGATGCCATTGCTTTGCTGACGATTTGAAGACCAAGGAAGAATTTTAGCTCACCCATCATGGACATTTGATATTGCTCTTGCATCATGTGTCCAAATTCATCACTGTATTTCTGGTTGGTGCAGCCGAAGATAATGTCATCCACGTATATTTGGCACACAAACAGTTCACCATCATATGTCTTCGTGAAGAGTGTGGGATCCAGGGAACCAGGTTTGAAGCCTTTGCTCTTCAGGAAGTCTTTGAGTGTATCATACCAAGCGCGAGGGGCTTGTTTGAGGCCATACAGTGCCTTGTTTAGCTTGTACACCATATCAAGATGCTTTGGGTCTTCAAAGCGAGGAGGTTGTGCAACATACACTTCTTCTTCAATCTTTCAGTTGAGAAATGCACTCTTCACATCCATTTGATACAGCAGGATGTTGTGATGGTTTGCGTAGGCTAGCAATATGCGAATAGCTTCAAGCCAAGCCACAGGAGCAAATGTTTCATCGAAGTCAATCCCTTCAACTTGAGTGTATCCTTGAGCAACGAGACGAGCCTTGTTTCTGACAACTTGACCATGCTCATCTTGCTTGTTGCGATATATCCATTTTGTGCCTATTATGTTATGCTTGGGGGGTCAGGACGCTTGACAAGTTCCCAGACATTGTTCAAGCTTGAACCGTTGAAGCTCTTCTTGCATAGCTTGAATCCATTCAGGTTCCATGAAGGCTTCAGCAAGTTTCTTGGGTTCAGATATTGAGACAAATGCAAAGTGCCCACAGAAATTTGCTAGCTGTGTTGCTCTTGAACAAGTGAGTGGACCAGGCGCATTGATGCTATCAATTATCTTCTCAATCTGTACTTCATTTGCAACACGCGGATGAACCGGACGAAGATTTTGCTCTTGCTGATCATTGTCATCGTTAGGAGGGTTGTCTTCGGGCTGAGCATTGTCTTCAGGTTGATTAGGTGCAGAAATGATAAGTTCCTCTTCAGGTTGTGCTTCGTTTGGTATGATTTCTCCAGTTCCCATGAGCTTGATGGATTCACTAGGTGGAACTTCATCTAGCACATTTGGCAGGTGCTCTCTTTGCGAGCCGTTAGTCTCATCGAACCGCACATCCATAGTTTCAACCAATTTATAGTAAAAGAGGTTGAAGACTCTGTAGGAGTGCGAATCCTTTCCGTAACCAAGCATAAAACCTTCATGTGCTTTCGGTGCAAATTTTGAAATGTGATGTGGATCCTTGATCCAGCACCTAGCACCAAATACTCTGAAGTAACTGACATTTGGCTTCTTACCAGTGAGGAGTTCATAGGATGTTTTCTTCAGAAGCTTGTGAAGAATTACACGGTTGATGACATGTCATGCAGTATCAATAGCTTCAGGCCAGAACTTTCTTGGAGTCTTGTATTCATCAGGCATTGTCCAAGCCATCTCAATGAGTGTTCTGTTCTTGCGCTCTACGATGCCATTCTGCTGAGGTGTGTATGGAGCGGAGAACTCATGAGTGATGCCTAATGTATCAAGGTAAAGGTCGAGGCCGGTGTTCTTGAATTTTTTGCCGTTGTCACTTCTGATATGCTTGATCTTGACACCATAGTTGTTCATGGCACGGTTAGCGAAGCGTCTAAAGTCATCCTGCACTTCAGTCTTGTAGAGAATTATGTGCACCCATGTATATCTTGAATAATCATCAACAATGATGAAGCCATAGAGATAAGCAGTAGTAGTGAGAGTAGAGTAGTGAGTAGGGCCAAATAAGTCCATGTGTAGCAGCTCAAAGGGTTAAGATGTCGTCATGATTGTCTTCGAGGGATGCTTGGCCCTAGTCATCTTCCCAGCTTCGTAGGCACCGCACAGGTGATCCTTCTTGAACTTGACTCCCTCGATGCATATGACATGCTTCTTATTTGCGAGAGTGTGTAAGTTCCTCATGCCAGCATGCCCTAGCCTCCGATGCCAGAGCCATCACTCTGAAGCTTTTGCTAGAAGACATACTGCAAGCTATGGTCCTGCTGAGAAATCTACCATATACACATCATCTTTCCGGTACCCTTCAAAGACTAGAGACTTGTCAGATTCCATTAGTACAAGGCAACAATATTTTCCAAATATCACAATCATGTTCAAGTCACAAAGCATTGAGACAGACATTAAGTTGAAACCAAGGGATTCAACAAGCATCACTTTATCCATGTGCTGATCCTTTGAGATTGCAACTCTACCTAGACCCAATACCTTACTTTTACCAGTGTCAGCAAATGTGATGTGACTCTTGTCAGATGGACGTAAGGTTGAGTCCATGAGAAGACTTCGATCACTAGTCATATGATTAGTGCATCCGCTGTCCATAATCCATTCTGAAGCATGAGGTGTCATACCCTACAGTACAGTTAGGGGGATAAGCTTCACCAAGAGTATTGTGAAGCATAAACATTTGACGGGCAAGAGGATTATCAAAGCTCAGATCAAGATTAGGAATGAAAGGATGATTGGCAAGCGATTCAGGAACAAAATACATAGTAAGACCATTTGGGCATTTGATCTTGCACCCTACAATATGTTTCAGGTCCCCAGCAATAGCATCAGACGCCTTTGATTTCCGGCTGGAGACCTTTCCCTGCAAAAGAAAGTTAATTCTTCTTAACCACCCACATCTTCTGGGGTGGCTTAGAAGCAATGCGTCTAAGTGCAGCATCTGAGAACTTCGGCTTTGAAGACCTAGCAAATAGCCTTGCAGGAGGTGAATAGTACTCATATGAATAAGCAGAAAAATTCTTCGTTTTATGAACATAGTGGTTTGAAGAAACACGCTCATATTCATGAGTCTGAGTATGGTTTCCCTGCAAAACATTGGCGTTAGGGTGACTCAGGTGAGTCATCTATCTGTATGAAGCCTTTGGACCATATGAAGCCTTTGGGATACTACTCAGGCTTCCAGTAGGAGCCATCAACATTCATTTTCCTCTCGAACCCAACACCCTCTTTCCTAGGGTTTCGGTTCAGAATCTGCTTTTTGAGGACATCCAAAAGTGGATGTCCTTTGAGACTTTTGTACATCCCTATTTCAAGCAATGTCTTCAACCTAGCATTTTCATCAGCAATAGTAGTGGTATCCTCAGCAGAGGGGTTAGTTACCACATCAGTAGTTGAAGATACTGCAACAGTAGCAGCAATAGAACATTCAGCAACAGAAGTAGCGTTATCACGCTCAAGGCATTTTAGACGTGGTGGTTCAAATCCTTCCTGAGCGAAACTGATCTGTTGAGCGCGAAGTGACTCATTCTCTTTTTGAAGATCTTCATGAGCCGCTCTCAATTTTTCAAGCTCTTGCTTCCTTTGAGGATAATCATAGGAGATCTTTTCATGAGTGGTTGAGAGCGTTTCATGACGACTTTCAAGTTCTTGGTACTTAACATGAAGATTTTATGTCTTCAATTAAGGACTGAGAGCAGGTCATTTCCGCGTCCAACAGGTCATCGCTTTTGTCTAACAGTTTTTGAGTATGTTCCATAGCTTTCTATTGTTCAGTTGCAATTTTAGCAAGTGTTTTTGTAGCTGGGTTTGGATTCACAATCAGAGTCATCTTCACTTGATGTTTGAATGTTAGCATCGTGTGATTTTACCTTGGCACCACATGCCATGAAGCAGTAGGTGGGAGCAGATTCGTCCATGTCATTAGCTTCAGCGTTGGTGACGGGGCCATTGTCTTCACTGTTGAAGATGGACTTGGCAACGTAGGCTGTAGCTAAAGCCAGACTTGCAACACCAGGGTCGGACTCCTCCTCAGACTCCACCCCCGCCTCCTCAGAAGCAAACTCCTCCTCTGAAACCATCTCCTTGCCAACAAAAGCACGAGCCTTGCCAGATGAGCTCTTCTTATGAGATGAAGACTTGGATGAGGAATTGGAAGAAGAATTTGAGGATTTCTTCTTCTTCTTGTCATCAGAATCATATTCCTTGCTCTTCTTCTTCTTATTGTTCTCATTGTCCCACTGTGGACACTCATAGATGTAGTGTCCAGGTTTCTTGCACTTGTGACATGTTCTCTTCTTGTAGTCATGAGTGGAAGCTTCATCATTTCTTGAGATGGATCGTGAAGACTTTCTGAAGCCCTTCTTCTTAGTGAACTTCTGGAACTTCTTCACAAGCATAGCAAGTTCCTTTCCAATATCTTCAGGATCATCAGAACTGCAGTCAGATTCTTCTTCAGATGAGGAAACAGCTTTTGCCTTCAAAGCACGAGTTCGGCCATAGTTGGGACCATAGATATCTCTTTTCTCAGATAGCTAGAACTCATGTGTGTTGAGCCTCTCAAGTATGTCAGACGGATCGAGTGTCTTGAAGTCAGTGCATTCTTGTATCATCAGGGCAAGGGTGTCGAACGAGCTGTCAAGTGATCTCAGTAGTGTCTTGACGATTCCATGCTTGGTGATCTCAGTGGCGCCGAGAGCACGAAGCTCATTTGTGATGTCAGTGAGGCGATCAAACGTGACCTGGACATTCTCATTGTCGTTTCTCTTGAAGCGGTTGAAGAGGTTGCAAAGAACATTGATCCTTTGATCTCTCTGGGTTGAGATGCCTTCGTTGACCTTGGAGAGCCAGTCCCTGACTAGCTTCGACGTTTCCAGAGCACTCACACGGCCATACTGTCCTTTGGTCAGATGACCACAGATTATGTTCTTGGCAGTAGAATCCAGTTGAATGAACTTCTTGACATCAGTAGGGGTGACACCTTCACCAGTCTTGGGAACACCATTCTTGACGACATACCAGAGGTCGACATCAATGGCTTCAAGATGCATGCGCATCTTATTCTTCCAGTAGGGATATTCAGTTCCATCGAAGACGGGGCAAGCAGTGGAGACTTTGATTATCCCTGCAGTCAACATAGCTAAAACTCTAAGTGGTTAAACCGAATCACACAGAACAAGGGAGTACCTTGCTCTAATACCAATTGAAAGCGCTAGTTATCGACTAGAGGGGGTGAATAGGCGATTTTTATGAAAGTCCTCAAAACATGAGAGTTTCGAAGACAAACAATAGAAATGAACCTATTGATATGCAGCGGAAGGTAGACTACACTAAGCAAGCCATAGTCAAGTATTCAATGAAGTGAAAGCATGAAGACTAATAGCAACTAGGTAGTAAAGATCAGGATGGAAGATAGTATGAAGCCAAACAACGATAGTAGTCACATGGTGAAGTCAAACCATAAGTAAGGAGAGGGAGAGGATAGAACCAGTCACTTGGTGAGGACACAGGATTTGTTGGACCAGTTCCAGTTGCTGTGACAACTGTACATCTGGCTAGGGAGGCTGAGATTCAACTCAGAAGACCACGTCTTCACCTTATTCCCCTTGAGTAAAGGACACCCAGTCCTCGCCCAATCACTCTGGTAAGTCTTCAAGGTAGACTTCCAAACCTTCACAGACTTCATTCACTGGCGATCCACAATGACTCTTGGATGCTCAGAACGCGACGTCTAACTGGCTGGAGGACTCATAGTCCTCAAGTGTAACAAGTCTTTAGGTCGCACGGACAGAAAGACTTCAGTGATGCCTAACACTCTTTGGCTCTGGGTGTTTGGGCTTTGTCCTCGCAAGGATTTCTCTCTCTCAAAAGCTTCGGAGGTGGGTTCCTCTCAAACGACAAAAGCCGTGCACTAACTCTGAGCAGCCACCAATTTATGGTGTAGGGGGTGGGCTATTTATAGCCACTAGGCAACCCGACCTGATTTGTTCGAAATGACCCTGGGTCACTAAGGAACTGACACGTGTTCCAATAGTCAGATTTCAAACACACGCGACAACTTTACTTGGGCTACAAGTAAAGCAAACTCATCGAGCTCTGGATAAGATTTTCTCTCATTGTCTTCGCTCAAAGACATAGGATTTGGTTGAGCATCACTTCAATCACTCTGACTTTGTTCACTGGGACCCCACTGAACAGTACGGTGGTTCCTATGACTCAACAAAGTAGAAAACAAAACAGCGAGACAACTAAGTCTTCGCGCTCCATAGTCTTCACATGATATCTTCTCTTGTCATAATCTTCAATGTGAATATCTTCACATACCACCATTGTCTACAATGTCTTCATACATTTTTAGGGTTCATCTCCGGTAGGTAAACCCAATCAATGAGGGACTACTACCTGTGTTATCCTGCAATTCTCACAAACACATTAGTCCCTCAACCAGGTTTGTCGTCAATACTCCAAAACCAACTAGGGGTGGCACTAGATGCACTTATAGACGGCGGCATCAGTATCAACCTGCTTTATCAGGACACCGTCCGTAAAATGGGCATTGACCCATCAAGAATCAAGCCCACTGAAACCACCTTTAAAGGGGTAATACCCAGCGTAGAGGCCTGTTGCACAGGATCCATAACACTGGATTGCTTCTTCAGCTCACCGGATAACTTCTGGAGCGAAGACCCGGTCTTCGACATCATCCCGTTCCGCAGTGGCTATCACTGTTGGGGAACACAGTAATTTCAAAAAAATTCATACGCACACGCAAGATCTATCATGGTGATGCATAGCAATGAGAAGGGAGAGTGTAGTCCACGTACCCTCGTAGATTGTAAACGGAAGCATTATGACAATGTGGTTGATGTAGTCGTACGTCTTCATGATCCGACCAATCCTAGTACCGAAAGTACGACACCTCCGCGATCTTCACACATTCGGCTCGGTGACGTCCCATGAACTCTCGGTCCAGCTGAGTGTCGAGGGAGAGCTTCGTCAGCACGATGGCATGATGACGGTGATGATGAAGCTACCGGCACAGGGCTTCGCCTAAGCACTGCAACGATATGACGGAGGTGGATTATGGTGGAGGGGGGCACCGCACACGGCTAAGAGATCAATGATCAACTTGTGTGTCTATGGGGTGCCCCCTCCCCCGTATATAAAGGAGTGGAGGAGGGGGAGGGCCGACCCTCTCTATGGTGCACCCTAGGGGAGTCCTACCTCCACCGGGAGTAGGATTCCCCCCTTCCAAGTAGGAGTGGGAGAGGAAGGAAGGAGGAGAGAGGGAGGAAGGAAAGGGGGGTCGTCCCCCCTCCCAATTTGGATTGGGTTGGGGTGGGGGCGCTCCCTCCTAGGCCGCCTCCTCCTCTCAACCACTAAGGCCCAATAAGGCCCATACACTCCCCGGGGGGTTCCGGTAACCCCCCGGTACTCCAATATATGCCCGAACTCACTCGGAACCATTTCGATGTCCAAACGTAGTCATCCAATATATCGATATTTATGTCTCGACCATTTCGAGACTCCTCGTCATGTCCGTGATCATATCCGGGACTCCGAACTACCTTCGGTACATCAAAACACATAAAATCATAATACCGATCGTCACCGAACTTTAAGAGTGCGGATCCTACGGGTTCGAGAACTATATAGACATGACTGATACTCATCTCCGATCAATAAACAATAGCGGAACCTGGATGATCATATTGCTTCCTACATATTCTACGAAGATCTTTTATCGGTCAAACCGCATAACAAAATACGTTGTTCCCTTTGTCATCGATATGTTACTTGCCCGATATTCGATCGTCGGTATCTCAATACCTTGTTCAATCTCGTTACCGGCAAGTCTCTTTACTCGCTCCATAATGCATCATCCCGTAACTAACTCATTAGTTACAATGCTTGCAAGGCTTATAGTGATGTGCTTTATCGAGAGGGCCCAGAGATACCTCTCCGACAACCGGAGTGACAAATCCTAATCTCGATCTATGCCAACTCAACAAACACCGTTGGAGTCTCCTGTAGAGCATCTTTATAGTCACCCAGTTACGTTGTGACGTTTGATAGCACACTAAGTGTTCCTCTGGTATTCGGGAGTTGCATAATCTCATAGTCATAGGAACATGTATAAGTTATGAAGAAAGCAATAGCAACAAACTAAACGATCATCATGCTAAGCTAACGGATGTGTCAAGTCAATCACATCATTCTCTAATGATGTGACCCCGTTTATCAAATGACAACTCTTTGTCCATGGCTAGGAAACTTAACCATCTTTGATTAACGAGCTAGTCAAGTAGAGGCATACTAGTGACACTTTGTTTTTCTATGTATTCACACATGTACTAAGTTTCTGGTTAATACAATTCTAGCATGAATAATAAACATTTATCACAATATAAGGAAATATAAATAACAGCTTTATTATTGCCTCTAGGACATATTTCCTTCAGTCTCCCACTTGCACTAGAGTCAATAATCTAGATTACATTGTAATGATTCTAACACCCATGGAGTCTTGGTGTTGATCATGTTTTGCTCGTGAGAGAGGCTTAGTCAACCGTGTGTACTTTGCAAATTTCTATGTCTCCCTCCTTGACTTGGTCGCAGATTGAATTGAAGCGTCTCTTGATGTTCTTGGTTCTCTTGTGAAATCTGGATTCCTTTGCCAAGGCAATTGCACCAGTATTGTCACAAAATATTTTCATTAGACCAGATGCACTAGGTATGACACCTAGATCGGATATTAACTCCTTCATCTAGACTCCTTCATTTGCTGCTTCAGAAGCAGCTATGTACTCCGCTTCACACGTAGATCCCGCCACGACGCTCTTCTTGGAACTGCACCAACTAATAGCTCCATCATTCAATAAAAATACGTATCCGGTCTGTGACTTAGAGTCATCCGGATCAGTGTCAAAGCTTGCATCGACGTAACCGTTTACGACGAGCTCTTTGTCACCTCCATAAACGAGAAACATATCCTTAGTCCTTTTCAGGTATTTCAGGATGTTCTTGACCGCTGCCCATGATCCACTCCTGGATTACTTTGGTACCTCCTTGCTAATTAAACTAATAGCAAGGCACACATCAGGTCTGGTACACAACATTGCATACATGATAGAACCTATGGCTGAAGCATAGGGAATGACTTTCATTTTCTCTCTATCTTCTGCAGTGGTCGGGCATTGAGTCTGACTCAACTTCACACCTTGTAACACAGGCAAGAACCCTTTCTTTGCTTGATCCATTTTGAACTTCTTCAAGACTTTGTCAAGGTATGTGCTTTGTGAAAGTCCAATTAAGCGTCGTGATCTATCTCTATAGATCTTGATGCCCAATATATAAGCAGCTTCACCGAGGTCTTTCATTGAAAAATTCTTATTCAAGTATCCTTTTATGCTATTATGAAATTCAGTATCATTTCCGATCAACAATATGTCATCCACATATACTATCAGAAATGCTACAGAGCTCCCACTCACTTTCTTGTAAATACAGGCTTCTCCAAAAGTCTGTATAAATGGATTTCTGGAGCTTGCACACTTTATTCCAACTCTGAGAGGCTTGCACTAGTCCATAAATGGATTTCTGGAGCTTGCACACTTTATTAGCACCTTTTGGATCGATAAAACCTTCTGGTTGCATCATATACAACTCTTCTTTAAGATATCCATTAAAGAATGCAGTTTTGACATCCATTTGCCAAATTTCATAATCATAAAATGCGGCAATTGCTAACATGATTCAGACAGACTTAAGCATTGCTACGGGTGAGAAGGTCTCATCGTAGTCAACTCCTTGAACTTGTCAAAAACCTTTCGCAACAAGTCGAGCTTTGTAGACAGTAACATTACCGTCAGCGTTAGTCTTCTTCTTGAATATCCATTTATTCTCTATGGCTTGCCGATCATTGGGCAAGTCAACCAAAGTCCACACTTTGTTCTCATACATGGATCCCATCTCAGATTTCATGGCCTCAAGCCATTTTGCAGAATCTGGGCTCATCATCGCTTCCTCATAGTTCGTAGGTTCGTCATGGTCAAGTAACATGACTTCCAGAACAGGATTACCGTACCACTCTGGTGCGGATCTTACTCTGGTTGACCTACGAGGTTCGGTAGTAACTTGATCAGAAGTTTCATGATCATCATCATTAGCTTCCTCACTTACTGGTGTAGGAATCACTAGAACTGATTTCTATGATGAACTACTTTCCAATAAGGGAGTAGGTACAATTACCTCGTCAACTTCTACTTTCCTCCCACTCGCTTCTTTCAAGAGAAACTCCTTCTCTAGAAAGGATCCATTCTTAGCAACGAATATCTTGCCTTCGGATCTGTGATAGAAGGTGTACCCAACAGTCTCCTTTGGGTATCCTATGAAGACACATTTCTCTGATTTGGGTTCGAGCTTATCAGGTTGAAGCTTTCTCACATAAGCATCACAGCCCCAAACTTTAAGAAACGACAACTTGCGTTTCTTGCCAAACCACAGTTCATAAGGTGTCGTCTCAACGGATTTATATGGTGCCCTATTTAACGTGAATGCAGCCGTCTCTAAAGCATAACCCCAAAAAGATAGCGGTAAATCAGTGAGAGATATCATAGATCGCACCATATCTAGTAAAGTATGATTACAGCGTTCGGACACACCATTACGCTGTGGTGTTCCGGGTGGCATGAGTTGCGAAACTATTATGCATTGTTTCAAATGAAGACCAAACTCGTAACTCAAATATTCTCCTCCATGATCAGATCATAGAAGCTTTATTTTCTTGTTATGATGATTTTCCACTTCACTCTGAAATTCTTTGAACTTTACAAATGTTTCAGACTTATGTTTCATTAAGTAGATATAACCATATATGCTCAAATCATCTGTGAAGGTAAGAAAATAACGATACTCGCCGCGAGCATCAACACTCATCGGACCGCATACATCAGTATGTATTATTTCCAATAAGTCCGTTGCTCGCTCCATTGTTTCGGAGAACGGAGTCTTAGTCATCTTGCCCATGAGGCATGGTTCGCAAGCATCAAGTGATTCATAATCAAGTGATTCCAAAATCCCATCAGAATGGAGTTTCTTCATGCGCTTTACACTAATATGACCTAAATGGCAGTGCCACAAATAAGTTGCACTATCATTATTAACCTTATATCTTTTGGCTTCAATACTATGAACATGTGTATCACTACTATAAAGATTTACTAAAAATAGACCACTCATCAAGGGTGCATGACCATAAAAGATATTATTCATACAAATAGAACAACCATTATTCTCTGATTTAAATGAATAACCGTCTCGCATCAAACAAGATCTAGAAATAATGTTCATGCTTAATGCTGGCACCAAATAACAATTATTCAGGTCTAAAACTAATCACGAAGGTAGATACAGAGGTAGCGTGCCGACGGCGATCACATCGACTTTGGAACCATTTCCCACGCGCATCGTCACCTCGTTGTTAGCCAATCTTCACTTAATCCATAGCTTGTGTTTCGAGTTGAAAATATTAGCAACAAAACCAGTATCAAATACCCAGGCGCTACTGCGAGCATTAGTATGGTACACATCAATAACATGTATATCACATATACCGTTCACTTTGCCATCTTTCTTCTCCGTCGAATACTTGGGGCAGGTCCGCTTCCAGTGACCAGTCCCTTTGCAGTAGAAGCACTCAGTCTCAGGCTTAGGTCCAGACTTGGGCTTCTTCACTTGAGCAGCAACTTGCTTTCCACCGAAGTTCCCCTTCTTCCCTTTACCCTTTTTCTTGAAACTGGTGGTCTTGTTGACCATCAACACTTGATGCTCCTTCTTGATTTCTACCTCCGCATCTTTCAGCATTGCGAAGAGCTCAGGAACCGTCTTATCCATCCCTTGCATATTATAGTTCATCATGAAGCTCTTGTAGCTTGGTGGTAGTGATTGAAGAACTCTATCAATGACACTATCAACTGGAAGATTAACTCCCAGCTGAGTCAAGTGATTATGGTACCCAGACATTCTGAGTATGTGTTCACTGACAGAATTATTCTCCTCCATTTTTCAGCTGTAGAACTTATTGGAGACTTAATATCTCTCAATCCGGGCACTTTTCTTGAAATATTAACTTCAACTCTTGGAACATCTCATATGCTCCATGACGTTCAAAACATCGTTGAAGTCCTGGTTCTAAGCTGTAAAGCATGGCACACTAAACTATCGAGTAGTCATCAGCTTTGCTCTGCCAGGTGTTCACAACATTTGGCGTCGCTCCTGCTGCGGGTTTGGCACCTAGCAGTGCTTCCAGGACGTAATTCTTCTGTGCAACAATGTGGATAATCCTCAAGTTATGGACCCAGTCCGTGTAGTTGCTACCATTATCTTTCAACTTAGCTTTCTGTAGGAACATATTAAAATTCAACGGAACAACAACACGAGCCATCTAGCTACAACAACATAGACATGCAAAATACTATCAGGTACTAAGTTAATGATAAATTAAAGTTCAATTAATCATATTACTTAAGAACTCCCACTTAGATAGACATCCCTCTAATCATCTAAGTGATCACGTGATCCATATCAACTAAACCATGTCCGATCATCACGTGAGATGGAGTAGTTTTCAATGGTGAACATCACTATGTTGATCCTATCTACTATATGATTCATGCTCGACCTTTGGGTCTCAGTGTTCCGAGGCCATATCTGCATATGCTAGGCTCGTCAAGTTTAACCTGGGTATTCGGCATGTGCAAAACTGACTTGCACCCGTTGTATGTGAACGTATAGCTTATCACACCCGATCATCACGTGGTGTCTCGGCACGACGAACTGTAGCACGGTGCATACTCAGGGAGAACACTTATACCTTGAAATTTGGTGAGAGATCATCTTATAATGCTACCGTCGAACTAAGCAAAATAAGGTGCATAAAGGATAAACATCAAATGCAATCAATATAAGTGATATGATATGACCATCATCATCTTGTGCTTTTGATCTCCATCTCCAAAGCACCGTCATGATCACCATTGTCACTGGCTCGACACCTTGAGCTCCATTGTAGCATCGTTGTCATCTCGCCAACTATTGCTTCTACGACTATCGCTACCGCTTAGTGATAAAGTAACGCAATTACATGGCGATTGCATTTCATACAATAAAGCGACAACCATATGGCTCCTGCCAGTTGCCGATAACTGTGTTACAAAACATGATCATCTCATACAATAAAATTTAGCATCATGTCTTGACCATATCACCACAACATGCCCTGCATAAACAAGTTAGACGTCCTCTACTTTGTTTTTGCAAGTTCTACATGGCTGCTACGGGCTGAGCAAGAACCGTTCTTACCTACGCATCAAAACCACAACGATTTTTTGTCAAGTGTGCTGTTTTAACCTTCAACAAGGACCGGGCGTAGTCACACTCGATTCAACTAAAGTTGGAGAAACAGACACCCACTAGCCACCTTTGTGGGAAGCACGTCGGTAGAACCAGTCTCGCGTAAGCGTATGCGTAATGTCGGTCTGAGCCGCTTCATCCAACAATACCACCAAATCAAAGTATGACATGCTGGTAATCAGTATGAATATTATCGCTCACAACTCTTTGTGTTCTACTCGTGCATACAACATCTACGCATAGACCTAGCTCTGATGCCACTGTTGGGGAACGTAGTAATTTCAGAAAAATTCCTACGCACACGCAAGATCTATCATGGTGATGCATAGCAACGAGAAGGGATAGTGTAGTCCATGTACCCTCGTAGACCGTAAGCGGAAGCGTCATGACAACGTGGTTGATGTAGTCGTACGTCTTCACGATCCGATCGATCCTAGTACCGAAAGCACGACACCTCCGCGATCTGCACACGTTCAGCTCGGTGACTTCCCGCGAACTCTCGATCCAGCTGAGTGTCGAGGGATAGGTTCGTCAACACGACGGCGTGATGACAGTGATGATGAAGCTACGACGCAGGGCTTCGCCTAAGCACTGCAATGATATGACCAAGGTGGATTATGGTGGAGGGGGGCACCGCACACGTCTAAGAGATCAATGATCAACTTGTGTGTATATGGGGTGCCCCCTCCCCCGTATATAAAGGAGTGGAGGAGGGGAGGGCCGACCCTCTCTATGGCGCGCCCTAGGGGAGTCCTACTCCCACCGGGAGTAGGATTCCCCCTTCCAAGTAGGAGTAGGAGAGGAAGGAAGGAGGAGAGAGGGAGGAAGGAAAGGGGGGTCGGGCCCCCTCCCAATTCGGATTGGGCTTGGGGGGGCCTCCTAGGTCGCCTCCTCCTCTCTCCCACTAAGGCACAAAAAGGCACATACACTCCCAGGGGGTTCCGGTATCCCCGCGGTACTCTGGTATATGCCCGAACTCACTCGAAACCATTTCGACATCCAAACATAGTCATACAATATATCGCTCTTTATGTCTTGACCATTTCGAGACTCCTCGTCATGTCCGTGATCATATCCGGGACTCCGAACTACCTTCGGTACATCAAAACACATAAACTCATAATACCGATCGTCACCGAACGTTAAGCGTGCGGACCCTACGGGTTCGAGAACTATGTAGACATGACCAAGACTCATCTCTAGTCAATAACCAATAGCGGAACCTGGATGCTCATATTGGTTCCTACATATTCTATGAGGATCTTTTATTAATCAAACCGCATAACAACATACGTTGTTCCCTTTGTCATAGGTATGTTACTTGCCCGAGATTCAATCATCGGTATCTCAACACCTAGTTCAATCTCGTTGCCGGCAAGTCTCTTTACTCGTTCCGTAATGGATCATCTCATAACTAACTCATCAGTTACAATGCTTGCAAGGCTTATAGTGATGTGCTTTACCGAGAGGGCCCAGAGATACCTCTCTAACAATCGGAGTGACAAATCCTAATCTTGATCTATGCCAACTCAACAAACACCATTGGAGTCTCCTGTAGAGCACCTTTATAGTCACCCAATTACGTTGTGATGTTTGATAACACACTAAGTGTTCCTCCGGTATTCGGGAGTTGCATAATCCCATAGTCATAGGAACATGTATAAGTTATGAAGAAAGCAATATCAACAAACTAAACGATAATCGTGCTAAGGTAACGGATGGGTGAAGTCAATCACATTATTCTCTAATGATGTGATCCCGTTTATCAAATGACAACTCTTTGTTCATGGCTAGGAAACTTAAGCATCTTTAATTAACTAGCTAGTCAAGTAGAGGCATACTAGTGACACTTTGTTTGTCTATGTATTCACATATGCACTAAGTTTCAGGTTAATACAATTCTAGCATGAATAATAAACATTTATCATGATATAAGGAAATATAAATAACAACTTTATTATTGCCTCTAGGGCATATTTCCTTCAATCACGCACTACTCGGACGAACCGATTTCGCCCGCTTCAATGCAATCCTGCACTAAGCTTAGCTAAAGCTTAATATGCCTGGACCACGTGGTGTTATAACAGTCAATGGAAACATGGAGTGCTCCCTCCGTACAGAGGAGCATATCGCGACCATCGCAGCTGAGGTGTAGGGGGGCTCGCTAAGTCGAATACTACACTGGTAGTAAAGCCCCCAGACGTCTTTAAACGAGTCCGGTCTACCCTATAGAATGATAGTCTGGCTCATCTAGAGCTAGATTAGCAATTCCACCTCCACCAATGCCCTAGCCTGATAGTGGCATACGTACCGCGTGTACATAACTACGTGTTAAAAATACCGTGGGCAAGGACGGAGGCATGATAAACATAGGGTCCACGATACGGCTTGACCCTGTCTGGACCTACATATTGCTCCACCCTTTTTCTTCTTGTTTTTATTTTTTTCAGGTTCTTTACAACCCACATCAATTTCTGGAGCTAACAAGGGCCCCCTTCTAGGCCCCTTATACATACTCGATTATCGATCCTCTCAAAGGATCCTACACCAAAGTGAAAAGCGGCACAGACGTGCGGCAGAATGTCCAAAGGATCTTCTAGATCATCTTTTCAAATTTAGGACCTGTATACAGCTTTCCCTTGTTCTCGGCATGTAAAATAGCCGTGATGCTTATTGCATCTTCTGTAAAAATATGTTTGACGTACCAATCAGATTATAATGGAAACAGTTTCACCCAACCCTGTTTGGACTTGGCTTATTTCTTAACCTGTCTTCCCACTTGACGTTCAAATCGGCATATACACCTTGGTACGACTTAATTCGCCAGGGGATCTATTTAAGCCATATATATCGTCAATAATAGAAAGTCCGAACACTCTAAGAGTACACCTCGGCGTCCCGAATACTACATTATATGCATCGGCTCTGAATCACGTCTTTGGTCAATAGTTGGGTTGCCCGGCTCCTGTGCTTGCTACCTTACGTTCCGTTTTCGGCTAATGTAGTAAAGGGAGAACTACTGCGATTGTGTTTCCGGCAAGCCCGGTCAAGCACCTCAGTAGAGAAAGCCGAAAACTGACTGTCGTGATGTGGCGAGAGCTGGTCATCAATTCGGTGACTTATTAAATCTTTAGCGATTTCCTCCATATTACACGAAGGGCTGGCTTTTCATTCACGCATCTAAGGCATCTAAGTTCGATCGTCGCATACGCACTAGGGGCTATTTTACAACCCCATCATCAAACTCCTATGGCTAAGTGAGAGTGGTAAAGCTACATAATCTGATTGCCTCATTCGCTACACTGACACCTCCCTTACGGACCAAGATGTTGGGTTAACGTGTGGTCATGTGCTATTTCGAACACCCCCGTAGTACCTACGTGGGGGCTGAAGCCGACGACCAACAAACTCTCAGGGATATAAATGGCCGCACAGGAGGCACAATAATTTTAAAGGCAAACAACACAAATACATTACACAACCTTGGTTTATAATACATTGCCCGGATAGTCCGGATACATTCACTCAAACAAGATGTCCTTTGAGCACTGGCCCTCTATCAAGCGGGCACCTTCTAGGACGTCTTCAAAATAGCACTCCGGCGTACAGTGGACCTTGTCTCCGAGCAGGCCTTCAACGGCCACGCTAGCGGCTTTCATCTTGGCCCAGTGCATCTTGACACGGGCAAAGGCCAGCTGTGCACCTTCTATACATGACGACCGCTTGACCGCGTCAATGCGGGGCAGTGCGTCAGCTAGTCACCGCGCTAGGCCAAAATAGCTGCTCGGAACGGGTTCGGTTGGCCACAACCGGACTACGACGTCTTTCATGGCCGATCCGGACATCCTATGCAGCTCGGCCCGCCGCGCCATTTGGTCATTTAGCATCGCTGGGCGCTCCCGCTGTCGGTGTCAAAACCGGCGGATCTCCGGTAGGGTGTCCCAACTGTGCGTCTAAGGTTGATGGTAATAGGAGACAGTGGACATGATGTTTACTCAGGTTCATGCCCTCTCTATGGAGGTAATACCCTACTTCCTGCTTGATTGATCTTGATGAATATGAGTATTACAAGAGTTGATCTACCACGAGATCGTAATGGCTAAAACCCTAGAAGTGTAGCCTGTATGATTGTGATTGCCTCTACGGACTAAACCCTCCAGTTTATATAGACATCGGAGGGGACTAGGGTTGTACAAAGTCAGTTACAGAGAAAGGAATCTTCATATCCGAATGCCAAGCTTGCCATCCACGCCAAGGAGAGTCCTATCCAGACACGGGAAAGACTCTTCTGTCTTGTATCTTCACGACCCATCAGTCCTGCCCATGTCAATAGGTCGGACGCCCGAGGCCCCTTAATCCAGGACTCCCTCAGTAGCCCCTGAACCAGGCTTCAATGACGAGGTGTCCGGTGCACAGATTTCTTTGGAATTGTAAGGCGGGTTCCTTTTCCGAATACTCCAAAGCATCCTTCGAACATAGAAAACGTGTCCGTCTCTGCAAAACAAGTACCACACACAACCGTAAAGAGTGTAATATCTCACGAGTCCAATCTGCTGACAACTTTTGTAGCATGACATCACGTCCCTGCCCAGTCATTGTTTCAAACTGTTTTTTAGCCTCCCGCTCCATATTTCGAGATGCGGTTTTATCGGCACGTCTTGTCAAAACAGAGATCGTGTCCCCTTATTGCGGGATTCTCATCAATACGGACATGGGTAATCCAACCGTGTCGTCTATACGGCCCTTGGGGAACAGGCGAGTTTTAAGGCGAGTGGGGAGGCGCTTGATATTCACTGCCTTTATAAGGAGATAAGGATTCCCCCTCTTTCACCCACGCCTTCTCTCTTTCTGCCCAGCCATTCTCGAGCTCCAACGCCCAAGTTCTCATCGTTTCTGCTTCAAGAAAGCACTCCAGCCATGTCCAGATCTGGAGCGCAGGGTAAGTGGATGGTCTCCTCCGTCAAGGAGAAGGACCTCACCAAGCTCCGGGAGGCCGGGTACTTAGCCCAGGAAATCGCCACCGGCTTCCAGCCCAGGGGCAGATCATCCCCACCCCAGAGCCCCATGAGAGGGTGGTATTCATCCCTCATTTCATCCGCGGATCGGGATTCCCTCTTCACCCATTTGTCCGCGGACTCATGTTCTACTACGGGGTGGATTTCCACGATCTGGCCCCAACTCCTTCCTCAACATCTCGACATTCATTGTCGTGTGCGAGGCCTTCCTCCGCATCCCACCCCACTTCAGACTGTGGCTAAAGATCTTCAATTGAAGCAGAAGGTGGTGGGCAGCCAACACGCGGATTGCGGAGGTGCCATGGCGAGCAAGATGCCCAACGTCACATGGCCCAAAGGTAGCTTCGTGGAGACCTTCAAAGGGTGGCAACAGCAGTGGTTCTACATCACAGAGCCTTGCGACGCCACCTGGGCCACGGCTCCCGAATTCCAGTCCGGAGCCCCGATGCGGCTCACCTCCTGGCTAGAGAAGGGCCTGGACTGGTCTTCGTCGGACGAGATGACAGCGCTTCAGACGTGCATCAGGAGCATGGTCAACAAGAACATCAAGCTAATCAATGTGATCCAGGTGATGCTAGTTCGTCGGATTCTTCCATGCCAAAGCCGGACTTGCCATTTGTGGGAGTTCCATCCGGCCGAGCACCAGACCTTGCAACAATTCCTCGGAACTACGCACGAAGACATCTGGAAGGTGCTTTTTAAGGCCAACATGACATGGCCGAAGACAACCGAGGACCGTGGGCATACCTAGCCCATCCCGCTAGTCTGGTAAGTCTTTCGTGTTTCAAGGTGTATCCTTTCCTTGCTTACTCAAGGAAGATATCTAAGCTTCCCCATTTGTTTTTTCAGGGCTGGACAAAGAGGGCGGAGCGGATTCAGTGTCCGGCTCCGCTGCCCGAGGAACTAGCTATCCCACTTCCGACGAAGATGCTGGTTCCGGCACCCTACCAGGCGCCGGAAAAAAAAGGCGAAGAAAAAGGCCAAGGAGACTAGAAGTGGCCTCCGACGTAAGGGCGCTTCAGACGTGATGTCTGAAGACACCGAGACCCACTCCTCCCCCACCGAGGATGACGAGGAGGAGGAGGAAAGCAATTCTCCCCCTGAGGGGGGAAGGAAGAAAACGGCGGCCTCCACGCATCTGGAGGCAGAGGTGTCCAAGAAGGAGAAAGTTTCCCTCATGGACAACTCCGCGTGGGACATCGATAGCAGCTCTGAGTGGCGCCCCAGGGCTAAGCCCCTCGCCGAATCGTAAGTACTCGAAGACGCGCATACATATCCAGCTCCTTTACTTCATGGTTTTAACATATTGAATAATGCGCTGCAGTCCGGCTCGTTCCAAACTCGGGCGATCCTCCTCCTTAGGGAATTCGCTGGACCCGAAGGTGATGGACAACGGGTCCCTTCCAGCGTACTCTTCTCCCAAGGGCATGGATGACACCGAGGTGTTGTCCCGATGGACCCCAGGCCAGGGAGAGACGCGGGAGGCCGTCAGGGCGGCGCCAGAGGGTGAAACCTCGGCCGCCAGACACATGGGGGAGCAAATCCCCATGGAGACTGGTGATGGGGGCCATATCCAATTCGGCCCCTAGCCGAACACCATTCCGGAGACCCACATGGCTCCGGAATCAGTCAAGCAGCCTCCTTCGAAAGGAGGAAGTGCGCCTATTCCGCCGGTGACCTCCAGAGGCACTGGATAATCTGCTAGAAGCACTGCAAGGCGCTTCCATTGTTGAGGAACACCGTAGCCTTATGGGAACGGTGGTTGAGGGGGTTCAGTCCGTTAAGAGCGGACTGACCGAAGCCTGCACCAGCCTTCTAACATGCTTTGAGGTAAGCGACACAATTGTATAAAAAGAATGTCATAGTATAGACAGTAGCCCCTGATACTCTGTCCGGTGTTCGGAAAGAAAAGCCGGACTGAGGATCAAATGCTTTCCGCAGGAGACTAACCATACATGTCTATGTGAAATAAGTAGGCGTCGTTGCTGGCTTCGACCTCTCATGCTGCCGAAGTCTCCGGACTGAAGCAGAGGCTGAAGAGGTCCGAGGAGGAGGTCGTCCAAGCAAGAAAGCAGCTGGAGGATAAGCAAGGTATGTAATGACCTATTCAGATATAGAGAGATATGAATTGTTTGTGTTGACCAGAGTGCCCTGGTATTTGTAGGAGTGGTGACCGAGGTGGATACCCTCAAGAAGGCACTAGACAAGGCCGAAAAGAAAGCGGCAAAGAATCAAGCAACCCGTGAAAAATATGAGGCCAGAGTTGATGAGGTCCAGCAGGAGCTCCAGGACGCCATGAAGAAATGCGAGTCCTTGGAGCGCAATATTGCGGATCAAGGGACCGAACTCGCCAAGGCTTGCCAAAGTGCACAAGATGCCCAGGTTGAAGCCCAGGGCGCCCTCCAGGAAATCGAAGAGGCTAGAAAAATCGCGGCGGGTAAGGCCTTCATTATGCAGAGCAAATATGTGAAGAGGAGGTATCTCTTACTAACCCGGATTTGGAGTTCTCCCGGAGCGTTTGCGGATTTACAGCGTAGTGTTGCCGACGCTGCGGAGTTCTTCTGAGCCGAATAGGGGAGCACGACAGAGAAGCTGTTCTGGTCGCAATACCTTGCACCAGAACATCCGGTGCCCTTTAGCGATCAGCTAAAACAGCTGGTCGAACTGCAAAGGGTGGCTGAACTAGCCATGAAGGATTTGATAATCCGTCTATGGCCTGCCGAAGCCATGCCAAGTAGCTACTTCGGGCTCGTGAAGCGGCCGGTCAATGCCTGCCCCCAGCTTGACGTCATCAAGCGGTCAGTCTACATCGAGGGTGCATGGATGGCCTTCGTCCGTGTCAAAGTGTAGTGGGTGAAGATGAACGCCGTCAAGCTCGCGACCGACGGACCGCCCGCTGGCAAGGAGCACCACACGCCCGAGCGGTATTTTGATGATGTCCTGGAGGGATCCCGCATTGTAGCGAAGCAATGTGCTAAGGACATTATTTTTGAATGAATATATTCATGTTATTCTGTCATGTATGGTGAAACAAAGCTGAGATGTAATATAATTCTCCTATGCGACCGTTTTTGTTAAATCTAAGAGTTGGCCAGTCGTCGGCTTCAGCCCCCACGTAGGTAGTACGGGGGTGTTCGGGATGGAACCTAAACACTCTTGATCCAAAAGTTTGGTCCTTGAAGGAGGTGTTCAGCGCAACGAACCAGGTAATCGGACTATGTGGCTTTATCACCCTCACTTAGCCATAGGAGTTTGACGATAGAAATGTAGGCGCAACCCCTAGCTAGTATTTAATCCGGACTAGGGTGCTGTAAACACCTAATCGGATGAAGGCCGATCCGTTGTGTAAGGCGGAAAAATCGCAAAATATTTTGAACCTCTGAATAGCTGACCAGCTCTCGCCACATCATGAAAGTCAGTTTTCGGCTTTCTCTACTACCTTAGTCAGTTTTCGGATAAACCAGAAACACAATCGCAGTAGTTCTCCCGTACTACCTTAGTCGATAGAGTAGAACGTAAGGTAGTAAGCACAGGAGCCGGGCAACCCAACTATTGACCAAAGACATGATTGGAGCCAATGCATATAATGCTAAAATTTGGGGTGCCGAACTGTACTGTAAAAGTGTTCGGACTTTATTGCCGTAGTATGAGGCGCAGTGAAGCTCCTGGCCAATTTAAAACGTACCAAGGTGTACGGGTGCAATCGATAAGAATAGCGAAAAAATGAAGTAGTAAGCTAATGCCACGTAAGTTGGGCCGCAAATTGTTTTCATTATAATTTGATTAATACATCAAAGCGTATTTGTACAAATAGTGCGATAAGCAACAGGGCTATTTGACATGCCAAGATCAAGGGGGGAGCTTGCGTGTGGGTCCTGAAAACAGGTAGAATGACCGTCAAGAAAGACATCTAGAAATCCCCCCACGCGTCTGTGCTAGTTGCCTCCTTGGTGTATCCGTCCTTCGAAAGGACCGATGAGCAGGCCATCACGAGGGGCCTGTGGAAAAGAAACCTGAAAAGGATAAAAACAAAACTGAAATTATGTGTGTGCGGGGAAGGTCGAGCCGTATTGTTGACCACGGTCTCGTTATACCTCCCTCTCTGCCCATGGTATTTTCAGTGCATAGTTATGTACGCGTGGTACGTATGCCACCACCTGGTCGGGACTGAGACGGAGGTCGAATTGCTAGTCTAACTCCCGATGAGCCGGATTGTCATGTTGTGGAGTAGTCCGGGCTCGTTTGACAGTGTCCGGGAGCTTGGCCGCTGAATTAAAATTCTGGCTTAAAAGGCCACTCTGTACTTCCGCTGCCAGGGCCGCGGTGTGCTCCTCGGTACGGAGGGAGCGCTCCGTGTTTCCATTGACTGTTATGACACCGCGTGGTTCAGGCATCTTGAGCTTGAGATAAGCATAGTACGGCACCGCATTGAATCAAGCGAATGCGGTTCGTCCGAGCAATGCGTGATAGCCACTGCGGAAGGGGACGATATCGAAGATCAACTCTTCACTTCGGAAGTTGTCCGGGGATCCGAAGACGACCTCCAATGTTATTGAGCCCCGTGCAGCGGACCTCTACACCTGGTATAACTCCTTTAAAGGTGGTTTTTGTGGGCTTGATCCTTGAGGGATCGATGCCCATTTTGCGCACTGTATCCTGATAGAGCAGGTTGAGGCTGCTGCCACCGTCCATGAGGACTCGCGCGAGATGGAATCCATCAATTATTGGGTCGAGGACCAGGGCGGCTGAACCGCCATGACGGATGCTGGTCAGATGATCCCTGCAATCGAAGGTGATCGGGCATGACGACCATGGATTAAATTTTGGGGCGACTGGCTCTATCGCATAGACGTCCCTGAGCGCGCGCTTGCGCTCCCTCTTGGGGATATGGGTAGCGTATATCATGTTCACCGTTTTGACCCGAGGGGAAAACTTCTTCTGTCCCCCTGTGTTTGGTGGACGGGGCTCCTCGTCATCGTCCTCGCCTTGCGACCCCTTCTCCTTGTTCTCGGCATTTAACTTGTCGGCTTGTTTAAAAACCCAACAACTTATGTTGGTGTGATTGGCTGGTTTATCGGGGGTGCCGTGTATCTAGCATGGACGATCGAGTATGCGGTCCAAGCTGGATGAGCTCGAGTTGTTCCTTTTGAATGGATTCTTCCGCTGGCCAGACTTGGAGCCACTGAATCCGGCGTTGACCATCGTGTCATCGGTATTGTTATAATTGTTTCGATGCTTGTGTCTGTTGCATTGGGGCTTGCCATTGCTATTTCTGGCTTCAGAGGTGCCAGGTTCGCTTGCATTGTTATTGCTATGGGCTAGCCAGCTATCTTTGCCTGCGCAAAAGCGGGTCATGAGTGCCGTGAGGGCTGCCATGGACTTCGGCTTTTCCTGGCCGAGGTGTCGGGCGAGCCATTCATCGTGGATGCTGTGTTTAAAGGACGCTAGGGCTTCGGCATTCGGACAGTCGACGATCTGGTTCTTTTTAGTTAAGAACCTAGTCCAGAATTTCCTGGCTGACTCTACGGGCTGTTGGACTATGTGACTTAGGTCATCGGCATCCGGAGGTCGGGAGTATGTACCTTGAAAGTTATCACGGAAGGTGTCTTCCAGGTCCTCCCAGCCGCCAATGGAGTTTTCGGGCAGGCTGTTCAACCAATGCCGAGCTGGTCCCTTGAGTTTTAGTGGGATGTATTTGATGGCATGAAGATCATCACCGCGGGCCATATGAATATGGAGAAGGAAATCTTCGATCCATACCGCAGGGTCTGTTGTCCCATCATATGATTCGATGTTCACGGGTTTAAACCCTTCTGGGAATTCGTGCTCCATTACTTCATCAGTGAAGCAGACGGGGTGTGTGGTGCCTCTATATCTGGCCACGTCGCGACGTAGCTCGGATGCAGTCCGTCTGCGGTTTTCGGCCCGGGCGTGATTATGCTTGTCACGTCCGACTAGATAGCCGTCGTTGCGTGTCGGGCACGCCCCCGCGATCTGTAGATCGATCTGGTATGTCCTGCTCTACTGTCCAGGTCCTGCCGCAGGTCATATGTATATCCCCGAGCTATTTTATCTCTGCCTTTACAACGAGGTAGTACAGGCTGGTGTTCGGCTTGAGTTGTCGCTTTGTCCCGGCCACGTGGTGGTAGGTCAGACGCGTTACGCGCTGATGGTACGGGCTCCAGCGCCTCGTCATCAAATTGAGGTAGCAATTTGCGCTTTTGGTAACTTTTGGTTGGGTGCTCGAGGCCGTACTCCTCGGCTGCCAGGACATTAGTCCATCTGTCGTTGAGCAGATCTTGATCATCTTGAAGCTGCTGCTGCTTCTTTTTCAGGCTCCTTGCAGTGGCTATTAGTCGGCGCTTAAAGCGCTCCTGGTCGAGAGGTTCCTCAGGCACGATAAAATCGTTGTTGCCGAGGCTCACCTCATCCTCGGAGAGCGGAAGATAATTACTGTCCTCCGAGTCTTCGTTTATGGCCTGTTCATCGGGGCTGACTGGCCCATCTTCCCGTTCATCCTGTTCGGAAGTTGGCTCAACGGGGTCTTCATTGTCTTCGGCATCGTCCAGAGTGTTGTTTTCTCCTGTGTCAGTATTGCTGTCTTTTCCACGGCGTGACTTTAGAGTGGCACCGCTGACGTTAGCGCTTTGGCTGTATCTCAAGAGGTTTATCCTCGACTGGATCTTCCTTGTCATTGCTGCTATTCTCTTTGGGTGTATCCACCATGTACACGTCATACGAATAAGTGGCCGTCCAGCGTCTGGTGAACGGCAGGTTTTGGGCCTGCTCTTCTCCGGCATCGTCGTCCATACCGTCAATGTCTTTGGAGCCGTAATCGAGCATGTCGGTTAAGTCCTCAACAGTGGCTATAAAGTGGGTGGTGGGTGGGACGTGAAATTCCTTGCTCCCAGCCCCTAGTCCGGGCTGGGCATAGCTCGGAGGTTGCTCCTCCGTAATGACAAGGGATCGCATTAAGTCCAGAGTCTCGCTTAAAGGCGAGGTTTGGCCCGAGAGAGGAGAGCCCGTGGAGTACGTTGAGAGGGAGACTCTTTGGCCGAACTCACACGATGCTGACTCCGAGGATTCAGAGTCAGTGTACGGAGAAGGGTTTGGTTTCATGATGGTTGCCAGCGACACTTCTTCCCCCGGCTCTCCCATGATGGGCCTAGTGGCCGCGGATAGTCCGGCGAGCTTAGGGAGCCCATCTTCGGGCCTGGCTGTGCGCTCCGGATCTAAGGCCAGAACGGAGGTTGGGGGCGCGAATCCTTGGAAGATCAAGTCTCCTCGGATATCAGCGACATAGTCCAGATTTCCAAAACTAATCTGGTGACCTGGGGCGTAGCTGTCGATCTGCTCTAGATGGCCAAGCGAGTTGGCCCGCAGTGCGAAGCCGCCGAACATAAAGATCTGGCCGGGGAGGAAAACCTCCCCGAGGGCAGCATTGTCGTAGATGATTGATGGAGCCATCAAACCTTCTAGTGATGATGCAGCGGGACTCTCAATGAAAGCACCAATGTCGGTGTCAAAACCGGCGGATCTCAGGTAGGGGGTCCCGAACTGTGCGTCTAAGATTGATGGTAACAGGAGACAGGGGACACGATGTTTACCAAGGTTCGGGCCCTCTCTACGAAGGTAATACCCTACTTCCTGCTTGATTGATCTTGATGAATATGAGTATTACAAGTGTTGATCTACCACGAGATCGTAATGGGTAAAACCCTAGAAGTCTAGCATGTATGATTGTGATTGCCTCTACAGACTAAACCCTACGGTTTATATAGACACCGGAGGGGACTAGGGTTGTATAAAGTCGGTTACAGAGAAAGGAATCTTCATATCCGAACGCCAAGGAGAGTCCAATACGAACACGGGAAAGAGTCTTCTGTCTTGTATCTTCACGACCCATCAGTCCGGCCCATGTCAATAGGTCGGACGCCCGAGGACCCCTTAATCCAGGGCTCCCTCACCCGCGCCTCGAACTGTGACCAGAATAGCCCCTCCGTCGCGTGTCCCTCCTGAGCCCCGAAGAACTGCGCAGCGTTTGTGGTACTCTTCGGAAGATCTGCAAAGACATCTGGAGCATTCCACAGTTGCGTGAGTAACAGATACGACTGATTGCCGAATTTACAATGTAGAAGAAATGACTTACCGGTCGCTATTTGTCTGGTTTGTTTAATCTCCTCAAGCGCTGCTCGGGATTCGGCCCGCACCTCCTCGGCCTATTTAAGGGCGTCGAAAAGGTCGGTCGCCTGGACTTTCCTTTTCTGCTCTAGGGACTTGTACTTATCGGTGGCGTCCTTGAGCGCCTGCTCTACTTGGGTCACCCGCTCCTCGTACTAGCAGCGGTCAGCCTGTTCGGACTTTAGGTCCTCGGCCGCTTTATCAACGGCCGCCTTGTTCATCCTTACCTGCTCCTTGGCTGGGTAAGTTCACCCTGAAGGGCCTCAACTGCAGTCGTGCTGCCTACAATCATACATATAGGAGTGCATGAGCTTTGACACAAAATCTGCAAGCATGAACAAAGTGTCCTAAAATATACCTTGCACCTCATCCAATCTCTTGTTGATGCGGACTAGATCCTCATCGGCCAGCCCCAGCTTACGTTTTAGTTCGGCTACTTTGGCGGTCTGAGCGGTCGCCGCTAACAGCGAAGCCTGTATTTCAACATACAAAAGTATATTATCTCCTGCGACAATTATTGATCCTTTGTCTCCCCTTTTCTTTAGCAAAAGGGACGATCAGTGTCTCAGGGGCTACTACCTATACACAGGTATCTTTTCATATGAAAAGCGGTCAGGAATATTACATTGCATACCTCGAAGCCTGTCAGCAGGCTAGTAAAGGCCTTGTTCAGTCCGTTCTTGGCGGAATGGACCTTTTCAACCAACACACCCATTAGGGTGCGGTGCTCCCCCGACATGGAAGCACGTTGCAGTGACTCCATCAGGGTGTTTGGCACCTCTGGACTTGTGGAGGTAGCCGCTGGAGTCGACACCCCCACGCTGGAAGGGGGTCGCTTATTCGGTTCCGGAACCGTTTGGGTTTCCGAAATGGGGCTTGACTCGGGGCCGAACTGATCAAGGCCCCCGCTGTCGATCTTCATGGGGATTGCGCCCCCCATGTTTTTGGCAGCCGAGGCATTACCCTCTAGCGCCTTTTTGGTAGTCTCCCGTACCGCACCGTGGCCCAGAGAGGCCTTGTGGGACAGCACTTCGGCGTCGTCCGTAGCGGTTGGCGGGGAGGCTCGAGGAGGCGAATCGCTCTCCATCATCCCCGGTGAGGGAGTCCTGGATTAAGGGGTCCTCAGGCGTCCGACCTATTGGACATGGGCCAGACGGATGGACCATAAAGATACAAGACAAAAGACTCTCTCTCGTGTCCGGATAGGACTCTCCTTGGCGTGGATGGCAAGCCTGGCATTCGGATATGAAGATTCCTTTCTCTGTAAACGACTTTGTACAACCCTAGTCCCCTCCAATGTCTATATAAGCCGGAGGGTTTAGTCCGTAGAGGCAATCACAATCATACAGGCTAGACTTCTAGGGTTTTAGCCATTACGATCTCGTGGTAGATCAACTCTTGTAATACTCATATTCATTAAGATCAATCAATCAGGAAGTAGGGTATTACCTCCATAGAGAGGGCCCGAACCTGGGTAAACATCGTGTCCCCTGTCTCCTTTTACCATCGACCCTAGACGCACAGTTCAGGACCCCCTACCCGAGATCCGCTGATTTTGACACCGACATTGGTACTTTCATTGAGAGTTCCGCTGCGTTGTCACCAGAAGGTTCGATGGTTCCATCAATCATCTACAACAACGCTGCCATAGGGGAGGTTTTCCTCCCCGGCCAAATCTTTGTGTTCGGCGGCTTCACACTGCGGGCCAACTCGCTTGGCCATCTAGAGCAGATTGACAGCTATGCCCCAGGCCACCAGATTGGTTTTGGAAATCTGGGCTATGTTGCTGATAACCAAGGAGACTTGATCTTCCAAGGATTCGCGCCCCCAACCTCTGCTCTGGCCTTAGATCCGGAGCGTGTCGCCAGGTACGAAGACGGGCTCTCTGAGCTCGCCGGACTATCTGCGGTCGCTAAACCTAGTACGGGAGATCCGGAGGAAGTAGTGTCACTGGCATCCAACGCGAAGCCGGACTCTTCCCCTGATACCGGCTCCGAATTCTCAGGACCAGCATCGTGTGAGTTCGGCCACGGAGCCTCCCTCCCACCATACTTTGTAGACTCTTTTCTCTCTGATCAAACCTCGCCTTTAAGCAAGGCTCTGGACTTAATGCGATCCCTTGTCATTATAGAGTAGCAACGTCCGAACTATGCCCAACCCGTACTAGGGGCTGAGAGCAGGGAATTTTACGTCCCACCTAACACCCACTTTATAGCCACTGTCGAAGACTTGATCGACATGCTCGATTACGGCTCTGAAGACATCGACGGTATGGACGACGATGCCGGAGAAGAAGAGGCCCAAAACCCGTCGTTTAATGGACGCTGGACGGCCACCTCTTCGTATGACGTGTACATGGTGGATACACCCAAAGAGAATAGCGGCGATGACAAGGAATATCTAGTTGAGGATAAACCTCCTAAGATACAACCAAAGCACTGACGTCAGCGCCGCCGCTCTAAATCACGCCGCGGAAAAGACAGCAATACCAGCACAGGAGACAACAACACTGCGGATGATGCCGAAGGCAGAGAAGACCCCGTCGTGCCAACTCCCGAACAGGACGATCGGGAAGATGGGCAAGTTAGCCCTGATGAACAGGCCATAAACAAAGACTTGGAGGACAGTAATTATGTTCCACTCTTCGAGGATGAGGTGAGCCTCGGTGACGAAGACTTCATTGTACCTGAGGAACCTCTCGAGCAGGAGCGTTTTAAGCGCCGACTAATAGCCACTGCAAGGAGCCTGAAAAAGAAGCAGCAGCAGCTTCAAGCTGATCAAGATCTGCTCAACAATAGATTGACTAATCTCCTCGCAGACGAGGAATACGACCTCGAGCGCCCAACCAAAAGTTACCCGAAGCGCAAATTGCTACCTCAATTTGATGACAAGGCACTTGAGCCCGTACCATCAGCGCGTAATGCGGCCGATCGACCACCACGTGGCTGAGATAAAGCGACAACTCAAGCCGAACACCAGCCCGTACTACCTTGCCATAAAGGCAGAGATAAAACAGCTCGAGGATACAAATATGACCTACGACAGGACCTGGACAGTAGAGCAGGACAGACCAGATCGATCTACGGATCACAGGGGCATGCCCCGACACGTGCCGACGGCTATCTAGCCGGACGTGACAAGCATAATCACGCCCGGGCCGAAAACCGCAGACGGACTCCATCCGAGCTACGTCGCGACGTGGCCCGATATAGAGGTGCCACACACCTCCTTTGCTTCACTGATGAAGTAATGGAGCACGAATTCCCAGAAGGGTTTAAACCCATGAACATCGAATCATATGATGGGACAACAGACCCCACGGTATGGATCGAAGATTTTCTTCTCCATATTCATATGGCCCGCCGTGATGATCTTCATGCCATCAAATACCTCCCACTAAAACTCAAGGGACCAACTCAGCACTGGTTGAACAGCCTGCATGAAAACTCCATTGGCAGCTGGGAGGACCTAGAAGACGCCTTCCGCGATAACTTCCATGGTACATACATCCGACTTCCAGATGCCGATGACCTAAGTCACATAGTCCAACAGCCCGGAGAGTCAGCCAGGAAGCTCTGGACTAGGTTCTTAATTGAAAAGAACCAAATTGTCGATTGTCCGAACGCCGAAGCCCTCGCGGCCTTTAAACATAGTGTCCGAGATGAGTGGCTCACCCGCCACCTCGGTCAAGAAAAACCAAAATCCATGGCAGCCCTTACTGCTCTGATAACCCGCTTTTGCGCGGCAGAAGACAGCTGGCTCGCTCGTAGAAGCAACATCACCAGTGATCTGGGCACTTCCGAAATTCGAGACAACGGCAAGCCATGACGCAATAAACAAAAGCGTCGAAATAACAATGAAGGAATGCAAGACACGGCGGTTAACGCTGGATTTAGCGGCTCCAAACCCGGTCAACAGAAAAATCCATTCAAGGCAAACAAAGACGGACCATCCAATTTAGACAAGATACTGGACCGGCCCTGCCAGATTCATGGCACCCCCGATAAACCGGCCAATCATACCAATAGAAATTGTTGGGTCTTTAAACAAGCCGGCAAGCTCAATGCCAAACACAAGGGGAAGGGGCCGCCATCCGAGCACCGGGGGTCAGAAGCAATTTCTCCCTGAAGTAAAAACAATAAACATGGTGTTGGGGATATTACTACTGGGCGTAAACCGGCCTATCTGGGCCGGGTTAACTTCGTCAGTAGTTAAAGTATGTTAAAGCCCAAGAAGGCAGATGAGGGCCTAAGGCCCATAGTCGGTTCAAGGCTTGAAGCCGTAAACCGGCGTTGGTATGTAACTTGTATTGTAAGTTAGGAATAAGTAGACCAAACCGGAAACGTCTATGAGCCGGTGTTGGGACTCTGTAAACTGACGGGCGTCACCCATGTATATAAGGGGACGACCCGGCGGCTGTTCAAGGACAACAGACAACAACTCGAGACCTAGGCGAAGCTTGTTTGCTCCCTAGTCATCGAAACCCCATCAATTCCATCACAACTAGACTTAGGCTTTTACCTTCATCGAAGGGGCCGAACTAGTATAAACTCTCTTGCGTCCCTGTGTCCGCTTTAACCCCTTCAAGCTAACCCGTCGCGATGGCTCCATGACTAAGTCCTTTCCTAAGGACATCTGCCGTGACAAAACCACGACAGTTGGCGCCCACCGTGGGGCTATCGCACGATGGTTCAAGTTCTTGGAGGGCAACTTCGAAGGACTCAAGGGCTATGTTGTGGGCCAGATCACCAAGATTCGTCGCGGCAAGCTCTACATCGATGATGCAGGATGGGGCCCCGAAGCTGGCTCAATCGAGTACGGGTACCGGGTTCCCTTTGGTGGCATACACGTCTTCATTGGCAAGATAGGTGAACCGGGCCCTGAGCCGGACATCTGCACCGACCTCATCGAGACGGCTCAGCATGTGTGATCTGCCCAGGTTAAACCGGCCGTGAAGCGTGCCTTCGTGGGAGTCATCCATGGAGGAAGTCATGAGGATGGATCAGAATCTGGTGGCGAGACCGTCGTTTATTCCGGCGATGAGTCATCAACCGGAGAAACCGAATCTTTGTATCAGCTACAAGATGGCCGGATTGGGGGCTGTTCTGAAGGCGACAGTATTCCGGACCCCTCTGATCTGCCAAGCCGGGTAGGAATATTCATGGCTGGGACACAAGCAGCAATCCTCTCTTCGACCGCAGCAGCAATGATCTCCGGATCAGGAACGGCGATGGCAGCCGGGGCAGGAGGCCCTGTGCATCCGCCGGCTCAAGTCTTATCTGATCTGTTTGATGTGCTGGCTACGCTCATGGCAGAGGCTAATCCGGCGGATCAAAACGCCCACGACACTGAAATTGTGAAAGTGAGGGATCAGATCACTCAAGCCAAGGCCGACCTAGCAGCTGAGAATGCCAGGATGACCGCAGAGCGGGCCGCTTTGGATGCGCAAGCTTACCGACTTATCCTAGATCAGAATGCATCCCATGAAGTCCTGAAGCGAAAATACCGGTCTCGTTTGCCTCAGGTTATCGAAGCTAGAGATCTCTTCAACACCCCAGGAGCAGGAACCAGCAACCCGCCGGTGGTAAACCGGGCGGAAGCGCTAGGGACGGGCGCGCCGGTTCAGCCTCGCTCGATGGATCCGCCTCGTCAAAACTCTATTGTACCTCAGGCTGTCCCGACGCCTCCAAGTCACTATTCCAACCCGATGGATAACCTTGTTGCTGCAGCTGCACGGCTGGAGGCCATCCCAATTGAAGGTGATTCACCGCAGGCGGTGGAAACGCGCCGGGTTAAGGAGCTTCTTCGGACAGCTTTGATCCAGCAGGAAGCATACTCATACAGTCGTGACTGAATTCATTCCACCCCTTGATACATCTCCGTCGTATCTACTTTTCCAAACACTTTTGCCCTTATTTTGGACTCTAACTTGTATGATTTGAATGGAACTAACCCGGACTGACGCTGTTTTCAGCAGAATTGCCATGGTGTTGTTTTATATGCAGAAAACGGAAGTTCTCGGAATAACCTGAAACTCCACGGAATATCTTAGAATAAATAATAAAAAATCCTCGCCAAAGATGAAGACCAGGGGGGCCACACCCTGTCCACGAGGGTGGGGGGCACGCCCCTCCCCCCTGGGCGCGCCCCCTACCTCGCGGGCCCCCTGGATGCCCTCCGACGCCAACTCCAACTTTATATATTGGCTTTCAGGGAGAAAAAATCAAAGAGAAAGTTTCATCGCGTTTTACGATACGGAGCCGCCGCCAAACCCTAATCTCTCTCGGGAGGGCTGATCTGGAGTCCGTTCGGGGCTCCGGAGAGGGGGATTCGTCGTCGTCATCATCATCAACCATCCTCCATCACCAATTTCATGATGCTCACCGCCGTGCGTGAGTAATTGCATCGTAGGCTTGCTGGACTGTGATGGGTTGGATGAGATTTATCATGTAATCGACTTAGTTTTGTTAGGGTCTGATCCCTAGTGTCCACTATGTTCTGAGATTGATGTTGCTATGACTTTGCTATGCTTAATGCTTGTCACTAGGGCCCGAGTGCCATGATTTCAGATCTGAACCTATTATGTTTTCATGAATATATGTGAGTTCTAGATCCTATCTTGCAAGTCTATAATCACCTACTATGTGTTATGATCCGGCAACCCTGAAGTGACAATAATCGGGACCACTCCCGGTGATGACCATAGTTTGAGGAGTTCATGTATTCACTATGTGTTAATGCTTTGTTCCGGTTCTCTATTAAAAGGAGGCCTTAATATCCCTTAGTTTCCAATAGGACCCCGCTGCCACGGGAGGGTAGGACAAAAGATGCCATGCAAGTTCTTTTCCATAAGCACGTATGACTATTTACGGAATACATGCCTACATTATATTGATGAACTGGAGCTAGTTCTGTGTCACCCTATGTTATGACTGTTACATGATGAACCACATCCGGCATAATTATCCATCATTTATCCGGTGCCTACGAGTTTTCCATATACTGGTTTACGCTTATTTACTTTTCCGTTGCCACTGTTACAATCACTACAAAAATACCAAAAACATTCCTTTTGCTGTCTTTACTTTTGTTACCGTTACCACCACTATCATATTACTTTGCTACTAAACACTTTGCTGCAGATATTAAGTTTTCAGGTGTGGTTGAATTGACAACTCAGCTGCTAATACTTGAGAATATTCTTTGGCTCCCCTTGTGTCGAATCAACAAATTTGGGTTGAATACTCTACCCTCGAAAACTGTTGCGATCCCCTATACTTGTGGGTTATCAAGACCTTTTTCTGGCGCCATTGCCGGGGAGCATAGCTCTATTCTTTGAGTCACTTGGGATTTATATGTTCTGGACACTATGAAGAACTTGAAAGACGCTAAGACAAAAATTTATCCCTCAACTGCGAGGGGAGGTAAGGAACTGCCATCTAGCTCTGCACTTGATTCACCTTCTGTTATGAGTAAGCTAGCGACACCTAAACCTACTACTGCTATGAATTCTGATATGTTGCATGTTATTGATCATGCCACTTCTGCTATGCATGATACTTATGATGAAACTACTTCTATGCTTGATACTACTGTGCCACTTGGTGAATTTCTAGATGAGCAAATTTCTAAGTCTAGAGAAAGAGAAATTAGTGAACCTGAACACGATGATGTTAGTGATGATGATCCTATGCCTGTTATTCCTGAGGGTTATCTTTTAAATAATGAATCTTATGAAGGTATTCTTGCTTGTCCGGATAAACCCGAACGTAAGAGGTTACTAATTAAGTGGAGTAAGGAATCTTTTAGAGGTAGGATGAGACCCGACCCTGCTTTTGCTACTTCACCTATCTGTGTTCCTAATCAGGATTATTATGATATTATTGTTGATCCAGATATAATTACTTTGGTTGAATCTGATCCTTTTTATGGCTATGAATCTGAAACTATTGTGGCACATCTTCGTAAGTTAGATGAAATAGCTGCCCTGTTTACTAATAATCTGAGATCACGCCACTTTTATATACTCAAAATATTTCCGTTCTCATTAAAGGGTGATGCTAAGAAATGGTTTAATTCTCTTGATCCTGCCTGTGTGCAAAGTCCCCAGGATATGATTTATTACTTCTCTGCTAAATATTTCCCTGCTCATAAGAAACAAGCTGCTTTGAGGGAAATATACAATTTTGTGCAAATTGAAGAAGAGAGTCTCCCACAAGCTTGGGGGAGGCTTCTCAAGTTACTTAATGCTTTGCCTGATCATCCTCTTAAGAAACCTGAAATATTTGATATCTTTTATAATGGACTAACTGATGCTTCCAGAGATTACCTGGATAGTTGTGCCGGTTCTCTTTTCAGGGAAAGAACACCAGATGACACTGAAATTTTATTGAATAATATGTTGGCAAATGAAAATAATTGGGCACCTCCTGAGCCAGCCCCTGAGCCAATTACTGAGCCTATTCCTAAACCAACTCCGAAGAAGAGAGGTGTTCTATTTCTCAGTCCCGAAGATATGCAAGAGGCAAAGAAATCTATGAAAGAAAAAGGTATTAAAGCTGAAGATGTTAAGAATTTACCTCCTATTGAAGAAATACATGGTCTTAATTTACCGCCTGTTGAAGAAGTATATGATCTCAATTACTTATTTACTGAAGAACCTCCCGATATCTCGACACAGGTAGTAAAGGTAAATTCTCTCTATAGATATGATAAAGTTGAAGTCCCTCCTACTAAAATTACTAGTCAGTGCTTGGATGAGTTTGATGACTTTATGTTTAAGCAAGATGACTTTAATGCTTATTTTGGTAGACAATTAAAGCAGAATACCTTTATGATTAAACGCTTGAGTGATTATATGGATAATATTAGAGGTGAACTTAAACTTGTTAGCAAACATGCTTCTATGGTTACCACTCAAGTAGAACAAGTACTTAAAGCTCAGAAAGAAATGCTTGATGAAATGAATAGTAAGAAAAATGATTATGATGTTAGAGTGGCTACTAGAACTGGTAAAATGACTCAGGAACCTTTGTATCCTGAAGGCCACCCTAAGAGAATTGAGCAAGATTCTCAAACAAATAATATTGATGCACCTAGTTCTTCTAAAAGGAAGAAAAAGAAAAATGATAGAACTGTGCAAACTTCTAGTGAACCTATTACTGAACCACCTGATAATCCAAATGATATCTCTATGTCTGATGCTGAAACACAATCTGGTAATGAACATGAACCTGGTGAAGATGTTAATGATGATGTTCATGATGATGCTCAACCTAGTAATGATAATGATGTAGAAGTTGAACCTGCTGTTGATCTTGATAACCAACAATCAAAGAATCAACGTTATTATAAAAGAGACTTCGTTGCTAGGAAACATGGTAAAGAAAGAGAACCATGGGTTCAGAAGCCCATGCCTTTTCCTCCGAAACCATCCAAGAAAAAGGATGATGAGGATTTTGAGCGCTTTGCTGAAATGATTAGACCTATCTTTTTGCGTATGCAATTGATTGATGTGCTCAAAACAAATCCTTATGCTAAGTATATGAAGGATATCATTACTAATAAAAGAAAGATACCGGAGGCTGAAATTTCCACCATGCTTGCTAATTACACCTTTAAGGGTGGAATACCAAAGAAACTTGGAGATCCAGGAGTACCTACTATACCATGTTCCATTAAAATAAATTATGTTAAAACTGCTTTATGTGATCTTGGAGCCGGTGTTAGTGTTATGCCTCTCTCTTTATATCGTAGACTTGACTTGAATAAGTTGACACCTACTGAAATATCTTTGCAAATGGCTGATAAATCAACTGCTATACCTGTCGGTATTTGTGAGGATGTGCCTGTTGTGGTTGCAAACGTTACTATTTTAACGGACTTTGTTATTCTTGATACTCCCGAGGATGATAGTATGTCTATTATTCTTGGAAGACCTTTCCTTAATACTGCAGGGACTGTTATTGATTGCAACAAAGGTAGTGTCACTTTTCATGTTAATGGTAATGAGCATACGGTGCACTTTCCGAGGAAACAACCTCAAGTTTATAGTATCAACTCTATTGGAAAAATTCCATCGATTATATTTGAAGGTTTTGAATTTCCTCTTCCTACTGTCAAAAAGAAATATGATATACTTATTGTTGGGGATGTCCATATCCCCATTGAGGTAACATAGTGTTATTCGAAATTTCTCCGGTTCCATGATTATCGGAATGAGTTTGTTAACAAGACTTGATCAACCTTGTTAGTGGATTCTTTTTGATGAGCATGAGATGGATGAAACTAGAAGCACAACCTTCTGTACCCTCTTTATATTTTTTGTTCTTTAGTAGAAATAAAGTAAAATAGTATTTTTCTGTCTGTTTCCTGACTTACCCGTGCAATATAAAAATATCCTGAAAATAAAAGTCCTCAGAATGCCATGACAATTTAATATGATTTTTTCGGGAATATTTAAGGATTTTTAGTGCAAAAATTACCGCGGGGGGAGCTGCCACCTGGTCACGAGGGTGGAGGGCGCGCCCTACCCCCCCTGGGCGCGCCCCCTGCCTCGTGGGCCCACGGTGGCCCTCCTCCACTTATCCCTGCACCCATCTTCTTCCTCTGCCTCACACAAACCCGAAAAACCAACTCAAGCTCGTGTTCTAGTAAGTTTTGCTGCGATTTTCGATCTCCTTGCTCAAAGCACCTCTCGCAAAACTGCTTGGGGAGATTGTTCCTTGGTATGTGACTCCTCCATTGGTCCAATTAGTTTTTGTTCTAGTGCTTTATTCATTGCAAATTTGTGCTGCATAGGTGACCATGTTCTTGAGTTTGCATGTCAAATTTATATGGTTCCAAGTAGTTCTAATGCTTGATATATGCTCTAGGAAATTGTATGACTAGTTGCTATCAATCTTATTGAAGTTGGTTCACTTTTGTTTGAAGTTACCAAAAATTTCAGAATTATTTTCAGAGAAAACAATATGCTTAGGAGGATGTTCCAAGGTGGTTCTTCAAGGAAGCAAGGTCCCAAACTTGCAATGCATGATGGTGACGAGGAACCACCAAGAGACGCGCTCGTGAGGCCCTGTGAATGGCCTTCGGAAAATTTTATGAATCAAGTGGGAATTAAAGAATAATTTTACGCATATGTGCGTAATGCCGGTCTTGAGGACTTTGAAGCTGATAAATGCCCCCAGTATCGTTATCTCACAAGTTCATTTGTGGGGAGGTTTGATTATTCATCTTCCCGTAATTCTCCTTCAGTCATGTTTGACCTTTATGACAAGTCTTATACCATGGACTTAGAGGATTTCACTCGTGCATGCAAACTTCCATCTTGGGGTAGTATCAGGGATCCCCCTAAATCTGAATATAGAGATTTTCTTGCTAGAATAACTGTGGGGGAATCTAGAGATATAGCACAGGCCACTATAGGGAGCATTCACTTTCCTGCTATACATTATTTTGCTCTTTTCATTGGTAGATGTATAACTGCTAAGGATGAAGCATGTCACATGTGTGCCCCTAATCTCAGCATTCTCAGAAGTGCTGTGTTAGGGGACCAAGCTTATCATATGGGAGCCATTGCAGCTCGTAGGTTGCATCTTAATAGACGTAACGGAGATTTCTTTGGAGGAATTTATGCAACCCGCTTAGCTAATTTTCTTGATGTAGACATTCGTGAGGGTGATGTGGAGTTGCCCACTTCTTATTTAGATCTTGATCCTATGTTTTCCCACCAGTTCATTGAGAGGACTGGACCACCTTACCAGTATCGACTAATCTTTGACAGACGGCCTGTGGTCCGTGTTGCTCTTCCTGCTCCTACCTTCTTTGATTTTCAGGCGAGAGGAAGATATATTATTACCAGAGAGGAGGCAGATGAGTACAAGAGGGGAGTGGAAGCAGCCCGACGCCGTGCTGCTGCTCAGCAGGCGGTAGCCGCTGCATCGCAGTATGACCCCAGCTTCACCTACGGATATCAGCCAGGTTATCCCTGGCAATAGACCAACTTAGGCCAAAAGCCTAAGCTTGGGGGAGTACGTATTTCCCACCGACATTACATTCATGTTCACACACACTCATTGCTAGATGTCGGTGCTCATACTCTTTCATTGTAATATCCATGTTAGTTTAAATTTATTTTTCTAGCTTTCTTCTTGTGTGTTTGATAAACCTTAAAAAAATTAGTTAGTCTACTTTCCATGCTTGTAGTAGAATTAAAAAGAAAACCCAAAAATATTTCCCATCCTTCTTTTGCTTGTTGGGAGCTTTCCCGTGTAAATAGTTTTTATTTTTCTTTTCCTTACTTTGGGGGTCGAGAAGACTATATTGAAAATGCTTAGTGGCTCTTATATGCATGATTGTTTATTTAACTTAGAGCCCATATTACTTGTCTTCTCTCTTGAGTCGAATGCTTGCAGCTTCCAGCTTAGTCCAATGCACGTGCACTCTTATTATTATATACACTGTTCAGTCGTGCAAGTGAAAGGCAATAATGATGATATATGATGGACTCATTGGGATGAGAAAAGCTGGTATGAACTCGACCTCTCTTGTTTTTGTAAATATGATGATTCATCGTTCCTGATTCAGTTATTATGAGTAAACATATTTGCAATGATATTTAGAGATTATAGTTGCTTGTGCCATGCTTGATTAGCTATGAGTTATAATGGTTAACCTTGCGTGCCAACATGCTATTGAGATGATTATGATGTGGTATGGTAGGATGGTATCCTCCTTTAAATGAATTGAGTGACTCGACTTGGCACATGTTCACGCTGTCGGATTTCAGGTTCCGGCCGACCCTTAAGGTTCGAACTCTGGGGTGCTCGCGGAGATTATGCCCTCTACCTCTCCGTCTCGCAAAGATCTAACTACTGAAAGAACAACACAAGAGACACAGGGTTTATACTAGTTCGGGCCACCATTGTGGTGTAATACCCTACTCTAGTTTGTGGTGGGTGGATTGCCTCTTGGGTTGATGATGATGAACAATACAAGAAAGAACAGCCTCGCGAGGGTCTGCTCTTAGCTAGGATGATGAACTGCTAGGGGGAGTTCAGCCACCCTTCTCTCTCTCTCACTTGTTCTGTGCTTGCTCAGATTCTAGATACCCCCTCCTCTGCCCTGGGGGTGGCTAGTCCTATTTATAGGCAAAGGCCCTGGGCCTCTTCCCAAATATTGAGCGGGAAGGGCGCCAACAATTGGCCAATTTGAAGGGGAACATCTGGTACACTTATCCTGACTAAAGTTGGTCCTCGCCTGCCAAAGGTACTGTAGTGACGCCGTTTTGGGCTCCACGATGACCTCCTTCCCGCCGTTGGACTGGTCTTGGTCTCGTTGCACCGAAATGGGTGCCTTTGCTTGATCCTCTCGCCTGCGCTTGCCCCCTTTGCACCAAAGAGGAAAGGGAGACACTGCGCGGGCTGGCGCCCGCCTGGCACCCTTGGTCATCATGGCTTGCGTCATGGGCACCTCGTGAGGTACCCCGCCTTGATCTCTCTGCCTCCTCGTGAGCCAGCCTGACGAGGCCGTGCCTGAGGAAGCGCCGTGTCATCCGCCCCGCGAGGCTTGGCCCCTCGCGAGGGTCTTGGGTCTCGTGTTGATGAAGATGGGCCATGCTGGGCCCCCTTTCGAGCCACGCCGCAGGCCATAGGCAGGCAAGTCTGGGGACCCCCGTTCCCAGAACACCGACACACGCATGTAGTTGAATCAAATCAACATAGCCTTCATGATATTTATGTTCATGGTGGATTATATCCTACTCATGCTTATATTCGGTGTGAATTAATTTTAATGCATGTTTATGACTGTTGTCACTCTCTCAGTTGGTCGCTTCCCAGTCTTTTGCTAGCCTTCACCTGTACTAAGCGGGAATACTGTTTGTGCATCCAAACTCCTTAAACCCCAAAGTTGTTCCATATGAGTCCACTATACCTTCCTATATGCGGTATCTACCTGCCATTCCAAGTAAATTTGTATGTGCCAAACTCCAAACCTTCAAATGAAATTCTGTTTTGTATGCTCGAGCAGCTCATGTGCAACTATGGCTGCCTATATCTTCCATGCTAGGTGGGTTATTCTCAAGAGGAGTGGACTCCGCTCCTCATTCATGAGAAAGGGCCGGTAACCGGGATGCCCAGTCCCATGATCCAAAAAGATCAAGCAAATCAAAATAATTAAACAAAACTCCCCCTGGGACCCGTTGAATGTTGGAGGCACTCGTTGTTTCGAACAAGCCATGGATTGATGCTTGTGGAGGAGGGGGAGTATAAACCTTTACCATTCTATTTGGGAACTGCCTATAATGCATGTAGTATGGAAGATACAGTCATCTCATAGTTGTTGCGTTGACAGTGAAAGTATGCCGCTCAAAATATTATTTATCTCTATTTCAAAAATCGACCTCTGGCACCTCTACAAATCCCTGCTTCCCTCTATGAAGGGCCTATCTATTTACTTTTATGTTGAGTCATCACCCTTCTTATTAAAAAGCACCCGCTGGAGAGCACACTGTCGTTTGCATTCATTATGATTGGTTTATATTGGGTATGACTTGGCTGGATCGCTTTTACCATAAATTACAATGTTTAGTCAGTCCTTGATCTTTAAAGGTGCTCTGCATTTATGTTTTGCGGTCTCAGAAAGGGCTAGCGAGATACCATTTTATTATATCATGTTATGATTATTTTGAGAAAGTGTTGTCATCCGAGTTTATTATTATGGCTCGCTAGCTGATTATGCTATTGATATGAGTAATTGCGAGACCTACGTGTTATTGTGAGTATTATTAGTTCATAATAATTGCTGAAACTTGAATGCTGGCTTTTCATGTTTACAACAACAAGAGCAAACAGAGTTTGTAGAAGTTTTTCTTTTTCTCTTTCAGTTTATCAACTGAATTGCTTGAGGACAAGCAAGGGTTTAAGCTTGGGGGAGTTGATACGTCTCCATCGTATCTACTTTTCCAAACACTTTTGCCCTTGTTTTGGACTCTAACTTGTATGATTTGAATGGAACTAACCCGGACTGACGCTGTTTTCAGCAGAATTGCCATGGTGTTGCTTTATGTGCAGAAAACAAAAGTTCTCGGAATAACCTGAAACTCCACGGAATATCTTAGAATAAATAATAAAAATCCTCGCTAAAGATGAAGACCAGGGGGCCCACACCCTGTCCACGAGGGTGGGGGCGCGCCCCTCCCCCTTGGGCGCGCCCCCCTACCTCGTGGGCCCCCTGGATGCCCTCCGACGCCAACTCCAACTCTATATACTGGCTTTCGGGGAGAAAAAAATCAGAGAGAAAGTTTCATCGCGTTTTACGATACAGAGCCGCCGCCAAACCCTAATCTCTCTCGGGAGGGCTGATCTGGAGTCCGTTCGGGGCTCCGGAGAGGGGGATTCGTCGCCGTCGTCATCATCAACCATCCTCCATCACCAATTTCATGATGCTCACTGCTGTGCGTGAGTAATTGCATCGTAGGCTTGCTGGACGGTGATGGGTTGGATGAGATTTATCATGTAATCGAGTTAGTTTTGTTAGGGTTTGATGCCTAGTATCCACTATGTTCTGAGATTGATGTTGCTATGACTTTGCTATGCTTAATGCTTGTCACTAGGGCCCGAGTGCCATGATTTCAGATTTGAACCTATTATGTTTTCATGAATATATGTGAGTTCTAGATCCTATCTTGCAAGTCTATAGTCACCTACTATGTGTTATGATCCGGTAACCCCGAAGTGACAATAATCGGGACCACTCCCGGTGATGACCATAGTTTGAGGAGTTCATGTATTCACTATGTGTTAATGCTTTGTTCCGGTTCTCTATTAAAAGGAGGCCTTAATATCCCTTAGTTTCCAATAGGACCCCACTGCCACGGGAGGGTAGGACAAAAGATGTCATGCAAGTTCTTTTCCATAAGCACGTATGACTATTTACGGAATACATGCCTACATTATATTGATGAACTGGAGCTAGTTCTGTGTCACCCTATGTTATGACTGTTACATGATGAACCACATCCGGCATAATTATCCATCATTGATCCGGTGCCTATGAGTTTTCCATATACTGGTTTACGCTTATTTACTTTTCCGTTGCTACTGTTACAATCACTACAAAAATACCAAAAACATTACTTTTGCTGTCTTTACTTTTGTTACCGTTACCACCACCATCATATTACTTTGCTACTAAACACTTTGCTTCAGATATTAAGTTTCCAGGTTTGGTTGAATTGACAACTCAGCTGCTAATACTTGAGAATATTCTTTGGCTCCCCTTGTGTCGAATCAACAAATTTGGGTTGAATACTCTACCCTCGAAAACTGTTGCGATCCCCTATACTTGTGGGTTATCACCCGTCGTCCAAGCCGGAGCTATAGCAGGCGTATCGATGAACCGGCTGTATCAAGTAATGCACGAAACCGTGAAGTACCCCGTGGTAACAACCCGGCGGGCGGTGTTGGTGATGCTCAGGAAGTGGTGGACCGGGCCCGAGCGCGCAGGGAGGCCGAGTTAGCAGCACAATACGAGGCTCGCCAGCTTACGCCGGTTCGTCCAACTACCTCGGTCGAGCCCGGCGTTTCTCCTAGCTCTTTGGGGGTGCCTTGTCTTGTCCCCGCTTTATGCAACGTGCGCCTGCCCAAAGATTTCAAGGGCCCGCGCAAGGTGCCAAATTACACTGCTGATCAGCCTCCAGAGACATGGATAGAGAGCTATGAGATGGCCATGGAGATGCTGGATGTGGGTGATGCGGCATGTGCAAAGTACTTCACCATGATGCTCGAAGGAACGTCCCGTACTTGGTTAAAAAGTTTACCGGCCAACTCTATCAGTTCATGGGCCCAATTGCGAGCCCGGTTTATCCAAAACTTCAAGGATACATGTAAACAACCCATGTCGATAGTGGACTTAGCAGCCTGTGTTCAGGAAGAAGGAGAGTCAACGACTCGGTGGGTCCGCCGGGTCTCACAAATTCTGCATTCGTCAGACCGTATCAATGCCAACACCGCGGTTATAACCTTGGAAGGCAACTGCCGGTTTGGGCCTCTAAAGTTAAAATTGGGACGGATGAAGCGCCATTGCAACGATATAGGGACCCTCATGGCTGCGTTAGTGAAGTATGCTGACTCTGATAGTACCAAGGATCCCGAGTCTGATGACGACAAGGCAGGGAAGGGAAAGAAGAACAGCAACTCCAAAGGACAGCAGCACAACCCGGCAGGTCATGGAAACGGAGGCAAGCGTAAAGCGGATGGCAGCATGGACTTTGTGGCTAATACCAACGCGCAGGACAAGGGCCAGCGACGTAAGGGTAAAACGCCAAATCGCAGTGGAGCGCCTAATCCTAATCCGGACTGCCTGTCTTATCTGTTAAACCAGCCCTGTCCAAAGCATGGGACGAAGGAGGTGCCAGCCAATCACCTTTGGAAGGATTGTTACATTATGCAGGAGTTCAAGAACTCTAATGCTTTCCGGTATGACCATGGATCAGGTGGTGGTTCAGGATCCGGGCCGGGTTATGGCGGAGGAAATTCTGGTTCAGGGTTTAATGATAATCAGGGCGAACATAACAATCAAGGTCATCAAAATAGTCAAGGTGGTTACAACCAGCAGCAGTAGCAGTCGGGTTATCAGAGTCACCCAAAGCAGTTGAATAGTGGGCAGTATCATGTTTTCACCACTAGCCTGGACAAGCGAGATCAGAAGCTTCATAAGCGAGCAGTAAACTCTGTTGAACCGGTTGTGCCCCGTTATCTATGCTGGTCTGAACAGCCAATCCTATGGAGCAGACAGGATCACCCTCCCCGGGTTGATAATCCGTGTCAGCTAGCATTGGTGGTGGCACCTCAGGTGGGAGGTTATAAGTTCATCAAGGTACTCATGGATGGAGGAAGTAGCATTAATATCTTATACTATGAGACCTTCCATCGTATGGGGTTAACAGAAAAAAGTCTTAAACCGTCCAATACGGTATTCAGTGGTGTGGTACCTGGTAAGTCAGCATATCCTGTTGGCAAGATAGCTCTGGAAGTAGCCTTTGGAGATTATCATGATTCCAGGTCAGAGACTTTGACTTTTGAGGTGGTAAAGATCCAGAGCCCATATCACGCCCTGTTTGGGCGGCCGGCTTATGCCAAGTTTATGGAACGGCCCTGCTATGTGTATTTGCAGCTCAAGATGCCGGGTCACAAGGGGACAATAACGGTTCATGGAAGCTGTAAGATCGCTTTGGAATGTGAGGAAGGTGATGCTGCTTACGCAGAGTCGGTTTGTGCCATGGAGGAGCTGAAGTATTACAAGGACAATGTTGATCCGGCAGACATGACTCCATTGAAGAAGCCAACTACGGAGCATGATCCGGCCCTGAAGTTCAAATCGGCCGTTGAGACTAAGCTTGTTGACTTCGTACCTGGCGATTCGTCCAAGCAGTTCAGCATCAGTACCAATTTGGATCCGAAATAGGAAAGCGCGCTCATCGAGTTCATCCGTGAGAATCGGGACATTTTTGCATGGAAGCCTTCTGACATGCCAGGTGTACCGAGGCAACTTGCTGAGCACACTCTTAATGTGGATCCTAAGTACAAACCGGTGAAGCAGTTCCTCCGCCAGTTTAACGAAGAAAGGCGCAAAGCTATTAGAGAAGAAGTAGCCAGGCTGTTAGCGGCTGGCTTTATTGTTGAGGTTTTCCATCCTGAATGGCTGGCTAATCCGTTGCTGGTCCTTAAGAAAAACGGCACCTGGCGCATGTGGGTGGATTACACAGATCTTAACAAGGCTTGTCCAGCAGATCCTTTTGCCCTCCCCAGTATTGATCAAATTATTGATGCTACGGCGGGTTGTGAGCGCTTGAGTTTTTTGGATGCATATTCTGGTTATCATCAGATCAGGATGGCGGTTAAGGACCAGGAGAAGACGGCGTTCATAACTCCCTTTGGAGCCTTCTGCTATGTATCTATGCCCTTTGGGCTCAAGAGTGCCCAGGAAACTTACCAACGATGTGTGCAGAATTGCCTTCATAAACAGATTGGCCGTAATGTACACGCCTATGTGGATGATATTGTGGTTAAGTCAAGGGAGAAGGAGACTCTGGTTGACGATTTGAAGGAAACCTTTGATAACCTGAGGACGTACAAGATGATGCTCAACCCGGCCAAGTGTGTCTTTGGTGTACCGACAAGCAAGTTATTGGGTTTTCTGGTGTCCAATAGGGGAATTGAGGCTAATCCGGAGAAGATCACAGCAATCACCTCCCAGGCTAAGCCAAAGTGTATCAATGATGTTCAACGCTTGGCAGGCCGGATTACCGCGTTAAGCCAGTTTATCAGCCGCCTTGGTGAGAAGGCAATCCCCTTGTATCAGATGTTGAAGAAAACAGATCAATTCGTCTGGAATTCTACTGCTGATAAAGCGTTTGAGGATTTAAAGCGGCAGTTGGCCAATCCGCATGTGCTCGCCGCTCCAATTGACAAGGAGCCATTGCTGCTATATGTCGCCGCTAATGCTCGTGCAGTCAGTGTGGCTATTGTGGTGGAGCGAAAGGAGACAGGCAAGGAGCATCCGGTTTACTATATCAGCGAAGTGCTCATTGAGTCCAAGCAAAGGTATCCGCATTGGCAGAAGCTGGTATATGGAGTTTTTATGGCAAGCCGGAAGCTTAAGAAGTACTTCCAAGGACACCCCATCACAGTGGTCAGTTCTGCTCCCTTGGGAGATATAATCCAGAACCAGGAAGCGATTGGCCGGATTGCCAAGTGGGTTATAGAGCTTGGGCCGCATGGATTGAAATACGTGCCTAGGACGGTGGTCAAGTCCCAAGCACTTGTCGATTTCATCGATGATTGGACAAAACTGCAAGCACCTGAAGAGAAGCCGGATCACACATATTGGACTATCTATTTTGATGGGTCCAGGCAATTGGAGGGCTCGGGGGCTGGAGTCGTGTTAACTTCCCCACGAGGTGATAAGTTTTGTTACATTCTCCGCTTAATCTTCCCTTGTACTAACAATGCAACTGAGTATGAAGCCTTACTCCATGGTCTCCGGATGGCTAAGGAGATGAATCTAAGCCGAGTTAAGTGCTTCGGTGACTCGGACCTGGTGGCTCAGCAGGTGTCTGGCACTTGGGATTCCAAGGACCCACTCATGGCAGCATATCGTCGTGAGGTGGATATTGTTGCAGGTCACTTCAAGGGTTATCAGGTGGACCACGTGGACCGTCGGAAGAATGAAGTGGCGGACGCTTTAAGCCGGTTAGGCTCTCAACTCAAACCGGTCCCGCCCAATGTTTTCTTGGATGTGCTGCACAACCCGTCGGTTAAGCTCCCTGGTGAAGAGGATTTGGCTATTCCTGATCCGGAGGCTCAATTGGTGTCAGCTCTTCATATCATTCCGGATTGTACGCTTCCTTACCTTGCGTACTTGAACCGGGGCGAGTTACCAGAGGATAAGACTCTGGCCCGGCAGATAATCTGGCGATCCAAGTCCATGACTATTGTCAATGGCGAGTTGCATCATTGCAGTGTGTCAGGGGTGTTTCAACGCTGTGTGTCCCCTGAAGAAGGCTGTGAAACCTTGTGTCCACGAAGGAGATTGTGGTCACCACGCCGGTTCAAAATCTTTGGTGGCTAAAGCGTTTCGCCACGGCTTCAAATGGTTGACTGCTCATGCTGATGCGGAATATCTGGTCCGACGATGTGACGGTTGCCAAAAGTTCTCAAGACATGCTCATGTGCCGGCTCAAGAATTGAGAATGATTCCGATCACTTGGCCGTTTGCGACTTGGGGGCTGGATATGGTTGGGCCTTTCAAAAGGTCCAAGGACAAGAAGACCCACCTTTTGGTGGCGGTTGACAAATTTACAAAGTGGGTGGAGGCAGAACCCGTTAGCAAGTGTGATGCGGCCACGGCGGTTCAATTCATCAAAAAGGTGATTTTCCGGTTTGGTTTTCCACACAGCATCATCACTGATAATGGTACCAACTTTTCCAAGGGTGCTATGAAGGAGTTCTGTCAACGTGAGCACATCTGGCTTGACGTTTCGTCAGTGGCTCACCCCCAGTCCAATGGTCAAGCAGAGAGGGCTAATCAAGAGATCTTGCGAGGCATCAAGCCCCGCTTATGGTTCCTTTGCAACGAACGCCAGGTTGTTGGGTTGAAGAATTGCCATCTGTATTATGGAGCATTAACACCACACCCAACAGATCAACAGGATATACGCCGTTCTTCATGGTCTATGGAGCGGAGGCGGTTCTCCCCAGTGACATCCGTCATGATTCACCTCGTGTAGCGTCTTATGTTGAAACGGACAACGAGGTAGCACGGCAAGATGCTTTGGACTTGTTGGATGAAGAGCGAGACATAGCGGCCGCCCGTTCGGCGATTTACCAGCAAGATCTCCGTCGCTATCACAGTCGCCGAGTCAAAACCAGAACCTTTCAAGAAGGAGATTTGGTACTTCGGCTCATCCAAGACCAGACTGATATGCACAAGTTATCCCCACCTTGGGAGGGACCTTTCGTGGTCAGCAAGAATCTGCACAACGGGTCATACTATCTGATTGATATTCGAGAGCATAAAGACTCACGTACATCAGAGGAGGAGACCAACAGGCCGTGGAACATAGCTCATCTTCGGCCTTACTATACCTGAGCCGCTGGCTCTACTTATGTACATACTATGACAATGTATATATTATGATCAATATAATAAACCGGAGCCTCAGCTAAAGCGGGGTCTTTGTTCTTTTTACATCATGTGTGGTTACACGGAGTTTTATCTGTCTTAAAGTGGCCTCCGGTTTACCCCTTGAGTTAGCTTTTTAAAAGCTTCATGTTATATCACTTGGGGGCTTGGTCGTATCCGAACCAATGCAACACCTTTTGATAGGCGAAAGCCATGAGATCACTTGGGGACTTGGTCATGTCTGAACCAGTCACGCCTCTTGATCGGCCTAAGGTCACAGAATCACTTGGGGGCTTGGTCGAACCCGAACCATCGCCACACCTCTTGATCGGCATAATGCCACTACATCATTTGGGGACCTGGCTGACTTGAACCATAGCTACGCCTATCGGGGGCTTGGTCGTGTCCGACCATGGTAATGCCGCTTGATCGGCTCAATAGCCTCTTTTTGCAAATGGTTTCATCATTGCCTTTGCTTGAAGTTTTCTTTGATAAATATTTCTTTTTTGTTGCGTTTTTAAACCGACAAATTTTTAAACCAGTTCAACTGTCAATTGACAAAACACGGTCCATTTTTAAACCAGAGACTATTTGCCCGGTTTGATTTTTTTGTTAACATCCTATTACGGAGTAACACGGTGTTTATCATAACCCGGCACGGTTTACATGGTAAACCGGCATTATATATACAGGAGCGGTGTTCTCCTCTAACGGTATGGGTTCATAAACCTCCGCTTTAAGATTGGCCAAGCCAACTTCATGCCCAACGATGGAAGGTATTATGTATCACAAGATTTGATCATATGTTTAAATTTAAGATATTTGATTTCATATATATAGAAATCATAATCTGCCTGGCGGTACAACCGTGGCGGCACTTTAAGATATTTTGATTGCAGAAAATACTTCGGAAATTTCATCATCCAAAGGAAGCACAAGTTGCAGCAATTATGCACGAAGGCATATCAAAATCAAGAGTATCGGCTAGCCTATTACAAAGCAACACGGTGCCCAAATAAGATCATTTTTTTCCGTAGAACAGAAAGGAGCAGCAATTTAAACCGGATTCCGGTTCAAGCTTGGTCACCAGCCTGGCCTGATGGTTGCGGGTCATCTCGCGCCGCTTCAACCTCTGCTTCTCTACCCATCGGCTGGAAATCAACAGTTGTCCAGTCGATTCCCATTAATACTTGGAAGACAGCTTCATCATGGATCAGCAACAACGGTTCAATATCAGGAGCGTAAGTATGCTTACGGATTGGAGGGATAAGATTTTCCGCTTCAGGAATTGGTGCAGCTACTCGCTTGTTTTGGTCATCGTATTGGGCTTGATAGTGAGACCAATCTGCCTCTTCAACCAATTGACAAGCTAGAGGGCGCACCTCCCGGTTTATCGCTCACAGATCCTCCTCACTGAACTCTGACCCATCTTCCTTCAAGCTGGGATAGTCTTGAGCCGCTTCAACAGGATCGAAATCCGACACCCACGCTTTTGCCCGGATTAAGGCATTGATAGCACCGGTTCGAGCAACAGATTTCTTCAGCTCTTCAACACGGGTAAGAAGCATCGATAGTCTCTTCAGAGTGTCCTGAATCAAAGTGGGCACCAGGTTGTTATGGGACACAGTAGAGATGATCCGCTGCGCGCCGGTGTACAATTGCTCTATCAATGTGTAGGCGGCTTTCAATTTCTTCCGCACGTACGACCCCAAGTGACCAATGCGTGTCCCTGTAACATTACAAAGGATTCACAAGCCGGCCAATCCATAAGAAGGCCGAGTTACGCCAGAAATCAAGAAATCTTACCAAAGATGGCAGCAGTCATGGCATGCACTTGCCGCTTTATGCTGGTCAGTTCGTCTACTACCGGTTTCAGTGCAACCTCGGCATCTTCTGCTCGCTTGGTTAAAGCGGATTTTTCAGTGGCCCAAACCGCCCGATCCTTCTTGAAGCCCTCCTTAAGCTGTTCCATGGCGCTTAAAGCGCTGGTTAATTCCTCTTTTTCTTTTGAGGTTTCAGCTTGTTGGCACTTCAGATTTTCGTGCAGATCAGCGATTTGGCTTTCTCTTTTGTTCAGTTCAGCCTGCATATAGACAGTCATACGATTCAGATGACGGTACAAGAATTGAAATACCAACCACATAACAAGTTATGCCCTTGGTACTTGGGGGCTAATGCATATTTGCTCTTCACCCTACAATTATTCAGAAAAGTTCCAAACTCAATACAAGTATTCAACTTGGCACTTGGGGGCTAATGGCTATTTGCTCAATTAGTACTGATGCTACACTCTTTATTACCTAAAGTCCCGGTTTATCTACACTAAAGTTGAACCGGCCCTTGGGGGCTACATCAGCATATTCAGAAACATTGAAGTTGGCATTGACAAGTCCCGGTTTGAACGGAGATCCTAAATCGGCCCTTAGGGGCTAGGAGAGTTGACAAGATTGAAAGGTACAAGCTGAAAAAGCATATGGAAATTACCTCATATTTGTCTTTTATCATGTTAACCAGACCGGCTTCATAATCACGGCTGGTATATAGCCGGTACAGATAACCGGAATGGAGATCTTGGGCGTTCAGAGCAGTGTAAGTCGCCAGATCAGCATTCCATTTGCCTTTGCCAATGGCAGCAAATTCTTCTTTGGCAGTGTGTCTAGATAAAGCGACAGGATTGCCTGGCTCTGTACGGCCAATGCCAGTAATAACAACTTCATCATCCTTGGCATCGCCGGTTTGCACTGGGGCCGTCGGTTTATCAGTAGGCTTTGATGGACTGGTGGATCTCTCAATCCGGATGGGGCTTGTGGGCTGGTCAACAGGACCAGAGGTTTCAACATGCCTCTCTTCAGCAATAAAGTCATCATCTTGTGGTGGTGGGTCGTTTGGCTCATCTTCACGAATAGCTGTTGCAGGGTCTGGTGTTTTGTCCGGTTCAGGAATGGTGTTTTCTTCGGCCGCTTTATCCAAGCGAGCCTTCTTGCTTGGCCTAGGTTTGGCCCTGAAAGAAGTAATAAGGATCAATACAGTATATGTTATAATGTGATACATCAGAAACATCATAAGAAATATGACTCACCCAAGCACCGTTTTGAGTGGTGGCAGCTGGGTGGCTGATGACTCGCCAGATGAGGAATGAGAAGTGCCCTGATAATCGGAGTCAGACGGATTAAGAGGTTGACGAAAACAGCCCGCTTTAGGACAAGCATTAACAAGAGAATTAGAGACCTCTGAACGACGTTTCCGAACCGGACTGTTCGGTAAACCGGCGGAGGTGACTACCTGGCCGCTGTGCCGGGTTGTGCGACGGGCTTCATGCTGTTGTGTATTCACAAGAAAGTTTGGATCCAAATAAGCAAGAGGATGAGAAAATTTAATTTTATGGTTTGCCCGACGGATTTTTAGTGAAGGTAAAGGGCTTGAATAGGAGGACAGAGTGGTTACCTCTACAGCATCAGCCTGACTGCCTTTCGCATCATCCTGACAATGGTCATTATCAATAAGACGTATGAAAAGTAATCCAAGTGAATCAAGTTCTACTTCTAGGTCCGGATTACCCACATCATCATCAGCTACCGGATCAGAAGACGCGGTGGTTTTCTTCCTGTTAGCTGGCCTCTTAACAACTCTGGTCTTGGGCCGGTTTGGCCTCTCCGGTTTCTCTGGCTTCTTCGGTTTTTCCTGCGAAGGTTTTTTGCTCCAAAATGGATCATCGCCCTGTTGGAAAATTTTTGGATATTAGTAAATTGATAAAGTGAGCAGGCAGGATCAATAAAAAGAAAAAGATATAAGACTTACAGCTGGTGGTTTGTTGATGGCACAGAAGGGAGCCAGACCAGTTTTGGCACAAACAGATTCTGGTTCATTCAGTATTTTCGTCACAGCTTCTGTGACTTCATCGTCTGTGAGCTGGATGTTAATATGTCGAAGAGGGTCTTTTTCACTACCGGTGTATTCGCACATCAAACAGGAGCGCTGACTTAAAGGCAGTATACTCCATGATATCCAGCAGCGGGCAAGATCAACCCCTGTCAGCCCGTTGGCCATGAAGGCCCTGAGTTTGGATAATTAAGGAGCATATTTACTTCTTTCCTTAGCCTTCAATCTTTGGGGGAAGGGATGGGTATTGCTGAGCCGTTCTGGACGGTAACCCGGTAAAGGATTTTCATCAGAAGGAGAGGTATCTTTACAGTAGAACCATGTTTGATTCCACTCTTTGGGATGACTGTGCAGTTTGGTGTGAGGATAAGTGACCTCCTTTCTCTTTTGAATCGCCATACCGCCTAACTCCGTGTTGGCACCGTCAGTAAATTCAGTACGGCAATTTAGATGGAAGCAGTCTCTGAACAATTCAACTGTGGGTTCCTCTTGAAAGAATACCTCACAGAGCACTTGGAAGTGACATATGTTGGTTACAGAGTTTGGGCCGGTATCTTGCGGACGGAGTTGGAAATTGGCTAAGACATCCCGGTAAAATTTTGAACCGGGAGGATTGAAGCCCCGGGCTAGATGATCTGTGAAAACAACAACCTCTCCCTCTTGAGGTGTGGGAGGACATTCTGTACCGGGGACCCTCCAATGAATAACCTCTTTACTGCTCAAAGCGCTAGTTTTGACTAAATTATTCAACTGAGTCTCGATCACGTGAGAGGGAACCCAATTGCACTCGTACACTTGTTTGGCCATGGTGCAATCTACAAAGCAGTAATTCCGGTTCGAGAATATGTGGGACAAATATACACTGGTGCATACATTGTTAACCCGGAGGCAGTTATTTCTAAACCGGAGTTTATGAAGCGGCAGTGCCTGACTAAGGAATTCTGGCGGTTCAACAAGGGGACTAATGGTATATACCGGTTTGGTAATTCTTTTCTACAAAGTTAAACCGCCTGGTCTAAACATTGAAATAGTTGAGATTGCGGATGACTAAGTATGCAGAAACAGATTTCACAAGATTCTTCTACAGCATCGGATCTGAAGCATGTTCAGAAAAGAAGAAAAATATTCAAAGGTTTAAAACAGAACAGTACTGAATCAATGGGCAGAGATACATGTAGATCTATGGTCTTGAGGCATGAAACTGAAGGCGGATGCTAAAAGCTACCGCTACACAGAGCAAGGGTTCACAGATGCATCTAGGAGTTGTCATATGAACACGAAACAGGCGATGAACACTAGAAGAACATGAAACCCTAGAATAGATCTGTGTTGAAAGGAACAGAAGACTTACTTGAGCTGAGGAAGACGTGGAAGGTCGCCGCGGTGCTCTGGTGCGCTCAGGTTGATGCAGCGGCCAAGGTTCATGCAGAAGTTGACGGGGGCGGCGGAGCTCCGAGGCTGGGCGACGCGAGGAAGACGAAGCAGAACGGCACGAAGGGGAGAGAAAGGAAATGACCCTTCGGTCCTATTTATAAAGAAAGAGACATGTGTCAGGCGCGAGAATCAAGGGGCCACGAGTTTGGAGACGGAGTTGCCGCTTCGATTGTCGCAGATCTGTTAAACGAAGAAGGTATCATGGATAGTATCTTTATGACAGATGATGTCACTCTGGTTTACAACGACTAGAGAAGGTGACATCAAGGTGGTTCAACAAACTACAAGAAGATGTTGAAGATGAAGATTTTTTGTTAAGGATTGACATGAACCTGTTCAAATCAATCTGGAGCCTAATGTTGGGGATATTACTACTGGGCGTAAACCAGCCTATCTGGGCCGGGTTAACTTCGTCAGTAGTTAAAGTATGTTAAAGCCCAAGAAGGCAGATGAGGGCCTAAGGCCCATAGTCGGTTCAAGGCTTGAAGCCGTAAACCGGCGTTGGTATGTAACTTGTATTGTAAGTTAGGAATAAGTAGACCAAACCGGACACGTCTATGAGCCGGTGTTGGGACTCTGTAAACCGACAGGCGTCACCCATGTATATAAGGGGACGACCCGGCGGCGGTTCAAGGACAACAGACAACAACTCGAGACCTAGGCGAAGCTTGTTTGCTCCCTAGTCATCGAGACCCCATCAATTCCATCACAACTAGACGTAGGCTTTTACCTTCATCGAAGGGGCCGAACTAGTATAAACTCTCTTGCGTCCCTGTGTCCGCTTTAACCCCTTCAAGCTAACCCGTCGCGATGGCTCCACGACTAAGTCCTTTCATGAGGACATCTACCGTGACAAAACCACGACACATGGTATATGTGACGCACATCCCTACAGGGGAGCGCAAGTGCGCACTACGGGACGCCTACGCCATAGAGCCGGTCGCCCCAAAATTTAGCCAATGGGCGGCCGGCCCGATCACTTTTGATTGCATGGACCACCCAGCCAGTATCCGTCACGAAGGATCGACAACTTTGGTTGTCGACCCAATTATCGATGGGTTCCATCTCACGAAAGTCCTTATGGACGGCGGCAGTAGCCTTAATCTACTGTACCAAGACACTGTCCGCAAGATGAACATTGATCCCTCAAGAATCAAGCCAACCACAACTACCTTCAAGGGAGCAGTGCCCGCCATAGAAGCTCACTGCACGGGCTCAATTACATTGGAAGTTCTTTTTGGCTCGTTGAACAACTTTCGAAGCGAAGGCTTGACCTTCGATATCGTCCCGTTCCGCACTAGCTACCATGCACTGCTCGGGCGTACCGCTTCTGCTCGTTATAATGCGGTCCCACACTACGCCTATCTAAAGCTCAAGATGCCCGGTCCATGTGGCGTCATCACGGTAAATGGAAATATGGAACGCTCCCCTCGTATAGAGGAGCATACTACGGCTACTACAGCCGAAGCACATAGCGGCCTCATCAAGCCGCGTATCTCAACGGCCATCAAGCCGCCGGTCTCTATTAAACAGGACCGATCAATCTCAGAGCTGGATTAGCAGCTCGGCCTCCGTCGTTCGCCGCATATAGCCGAAAGCTTGTACCGCTCATACATAATTATGCACTTAAAATACCCTGGTCATCGGCGGAAGCACAATACAGACAGGCCTACAATAAGGTCCGCACTCGCATAGCCTTTTCCCCTTTTTTCTAAATATTTTTTATATTTTACCTCAGGTGACTCAAAGCCTGGTCATCTTACGGACTCTTTCTGAGTTCGGCTTCGTACAGATAACCAAAGGCTATTCCTGCCAAGGAGTCCTTTCACCGAGGCAAGGCAACGCAGATGTGCGATAGGAGGTCCAAATGATTTTTTGTAGACCGCACTCTTTATTTCAAACCTGTAAAGTGCCTTTTTCCTCATCCTTCGACTCCCGGCATGTTAAATAGCCTGGGTAGTGGTGTTATAATCTGCAAGATCGCATTTGACGTGTCAATTTGATTCCAGTGAACATAGTCCGTATTTAGTACTTGCTTTTTCTAAGAACTGAATTTTGCTTCTTCGGTTGTTTCACGCAAGCACCTCGGCACAAATTGCCAGGGGCTCGATATGGCAGCATATGAGTTGCCGACAAGTCCGAACAACTTTATAGCACACTTCGGCGTCACAAGTTTGGACTTATATGCATCAGCTCCGAATCATGTCTTTGGTCAATAGTTGGGTTGCCCGGCTCCTGTGCTTACCACCTTACGTTCCGTCCTATCGGCTAAGGTAGTAAAGGGAGAACTACTGCAATTGCATTTCTGGTTCATCTGGTCAAGCGCCTCAATAGAGAAAGCCGAAAACTGACTGTCATGATGCGGTGAGAGCTGATCAAGCACTTGATGACTTATCAGAATCTTTTGCAATTACTTCCGTATTACACGAAGGACCATTCTTCTGGTCACCTGTGTAATGCACCGTATTCGGATAACCGCGTACATACCAGGGCCTATATCGTAGACCCACCATCAAACTCCTATGGCTAAGTGAAAGTGTTAAAGCCCTATAGTCCGATTGCATAGTTCGCTGCCTTGACACCTCCTTCAAGGACCAAGACATTGGGTCAAGAGTGATCATGTGCTTTTTCAAACACCCCCGTATTATATGCGAGGGGCCCGAAGCCAACGACTGGTAAACTTTCAGATTATACAAAAAATGGCCGCACAGGAGGAATCAAAAATTTCAGGCAAAAAAGCATAGCCTATAGTATATCATAATATTGTTTTTACAATTTTGGTACATTTACTCGAATATCATATCCTTCGAGCACTGACCCTCTATCAAGCGGGCGCCCTCTAGGACATCCTCAAAATAATGATCCGGCGTGTGATGGTCCTTGCCCCCGGGTGGGCTCTTCGCTGCAATATCGGTGGCCTTCATCTTCGCCCAGTACGTCTTGACGCGGGCAAGGGCCATCCGTGCACCTTCAATGCATGTTGACCGCTTAACGGCGTCGATACGCGACACCGCATCAACAAGTCGCTGCACCAAACCGAAATAACTATTCGGAATTGGCTCAGTCGGCCACAGCCGGACCACAACGTCCTTCATGGCAGATCCGGATATCTTGTGGAGCTCGGCCAACTGGGCCATCTATTCGTTCAGCAATAGCGGACGCTTTGGCATGCTTAATTGCGACCAGAAAAGCTTCTCCGTTGCATGTCCTTCTTGCGCTTGGTAAAACTGCGCCGCATCAGAGACACTCTTTGGCAAATCCAAGAATGCGTCTGGAGAACTACACATTTGATTAAGCGGGACATACTTCGGATCGCCAAATTTAGTCTGCAATAAGAAGGGCTTACCAACCGCTATCTCCCCAGCTTGCCGGATCTCCTCCCGCGCCGCTCTAGACTCGGACTGTGCTTCTCTCGCCTCTTGTAAGGCCTTGTCGAGATCGGCCATTTTGGCTTTGTTATCCTTATCAAGGAATTCGCATCGGACAGTGGCATCCTTTAGCTCGCGCGCCATGGTAGATATTCTCTCCTCGCACTGGCGCCGAGCAGCCTGTTCGGCCTTTAACTCAGCAGTTGCCTTCTCGGCAGCTGCACTACTCATCCTGGCTTGCTCCTTGGCCCGGGCGAGCTCAGCCCGAAGGGTCTCAACCGCGGCAACACTATCTGCAGTTATGCATATCTTAGTATATAATTCTCAGCTTCATGCTCATGCTACTATACATACATATACTGATTGCTCCAAGACATACCTTGCGCCTCGTTGAGCCGCCTGTTAATTAGCGTGATGTCGTCATCCGCCACATCAAGTTTTTGCTTCAAACCTGCGACCTCTGTAGTGGGCAGTCGCCATGGATGTAACAGCCCGTGTTCCAGTTAATTAGATTATTTCTTGGGCATATCTTTTTTGATCCTCTGATCTCCTCCCTTTGGACGCCAACCAGAGTCTTAGGGGCTACTATCTATACATAGGTGCATTTTGCACCTACAGTGCAATTAAAGAAATTACATTGCATACCTCGAAGCCTCTTAGCAGGCTCGTGAAGGCTTCATTCAACCCTCTTCTCGCAGACAGAATCCTCCCGACTACCGTACCCATTAAGGTACGTTATTCCTCTGAGATGGACGCATGTTGCAACATGTCCATCAATGTATCCGGTGCCTCCGGATTCCTGGAAGCGGCTGCGGGAGTATGGACTCCCTTCGAAGGGATATGTTTACTTGACCCTAGAGTCGTCTCTAGCTATAAACCGGATAGTCTGGAGCCTTTATTGTTGGTCCCCGAAGGGGCCGCACGCCCTAGGCCCTGGACTACCAAAGTATCACCTTCGGGCGTGGTCTTCATCGTCCCTCGCACCACTTGTTGATCGGAAGAGATCCTTCGGGATGACACCTCGAAGTAGTCCGCCATATTGGGCGAGAAGGTCTGTGGGGGTGTCTCGCTTTCCATCATCTCCGGAAGAAGATCCCCCGAGGAGGAAGTCTGTTGAGGAATACTGCGTGCCGGACTGCAAACATATATTTTAGATGTTACCCTTGTAACTGGAAAGGAGCGGGATATGTTTAGGACACCCTTGTTCACTTACGATTCGGCTAAGGGCTTGTCCTTACGGAGGAACTGCGCGACAACATCGTCTTCCGAGCCCGAACCACCTGACAGGGACATCTTCCCTCGCTTAGGAGCCTTTACCTCCAAATCTTCGGAGGAGGTCCTTTTCTTCCCATAGGAGGAAGGGATGTCAGCTTCTCCTTCTCTTTTGTCTTCGGAAAAGGGAGTTCCGATCTCCCCGTACATAGTGTCAGGTGTACCTTTAGAATGGAGGTCACCTTTGGCCTTCTTGCTCTCCTCCTTGTCCTCTTTTGCCGGCACTTGATACGGCGCTGGAGCCAGCATCCTTGTTAACACAGAATCAGCTGAGTATTCGAGAAGAGGGGTCGAACTCCTAATTCGTTCCGCCTTCTTTATCCAGCCCTAATCGAAGATTGTCTCCTCAGTATATTACTACGGGATATTTAACTAAGTTATGTTCGGGAGTCGAGTGCTTACCGAGGTATACGGATGATTGCAGTCGAGGCCGATGTCTTCGGTGGTATCAGGCCACTGTTTTCGTGTCCCGAAGAATAACTTCCACATTCCTCTGTGTGTCGTGCCGAAGAAGTGCTAAAGGGTCTGTGGTCCTTCCGAATTGAACTCCCACATGCGGAGGGGCCATCGCTGGCACGGCAGGACCCGGCGGACTAGCATTACCTGGATTACATTGATAAGGTCGGTGTCCTTTTCGAGGAGGCTTCGGATGCGGCTTTGTAGCGTCTGCACTTCATCAATTGATCCCCATTCCAGCCCCTTGTTAATCCATGATGTGAGACGTAGTGGAGGGCCAGATCGGAATGCAGGTATAGCTGACCACTTGGTACCACGGGGTTCAGTGATGTAAAACCACTCCCGCTGCCATAGGTTGGAAGTTTCCGTGAAAGAGCCTTTTGGCCAAGGAGTATTGGTGAGCTTGCTCACCGTAGCACCGCCACACTCTGCTTGCTTCCCCTCGATTACCTTCGGCTTCACATTAAAGGTCTTGAGCCATAAGCCGAAGTGTGGGGGAATGCGGAGAAAGGCCTCACACATGACAATGAATGCTGAGATGTGGAGAAAGGAGTCTGGATCTAGATCGTGAAAATATAGCCCGTAATAGAACATGAGTTTGTGAATGAAGGGATGGAGAGCGAACCCTAGCCCCCGGAGGAAGTGGGAGATGAATACGACCCTCTCGCCGGATCTCGGAGTAGGAATAACCTGCCCTTTAGCAGGGAGCGTGTGGAGGATTTCCGCGGTCAGGTATCTTGCCACCCGGAGCTTCGCGATATCCTCCTCTGACAGAGGAGGCCACCCACTGGCCTTGAGGGCTGGGACCGAACATGGCTGGGAGGCTCGGAGCAATTAAGTTGAAACTTGGGCGCTGGAACTCGGGGTTGGAAAGGTTGAGGAAGAGGTAGGCCTAGAGGAGAAAGACGGGTCTGTGCCCCTTTATAAAGGCGATGAATGTCAAACGTCTCCTCATAGGCCTTAAAGCCTGCCTATTTCCAAGGGATCATGCCAACGGAACAGTTGGGTTACCCATGCCCGTATTGATGAGAATCCCGCAATAAGGGGACACGATCTCTGCTTTGACAAGTGTAGGATCGGAAGTATGTCTAGAGGGGGGGGGTGATTAGACTACTTGACCAAATAAAAACTTAACCTTTTCCCAATTTTAGTTCTTGGCAGATTTTAGCAACTTTAGGACAAGTCAAGCAATCATCACACAATTCAAGCAAGCATGCAAAGAATATATAGGCAGCGGAAAGTAAAGCATGCAACTTGCAAGAATGTAAAGGGAAGGGTTTGGAGAATTCAAACGCTAATGGAGACACGGATGTTTTTCCCGTGGTTCGGATAGGTGGTGCTATCCTACATCCACGTTAGTGGAGACTTGAACCCACGAAGGGTAATGGTTGCGCGAGTCCACGGAGGGCTCCACCCACGAAGGGTCCACGAAGAAGCAACCTTGTCTATCCCACCATGGCCATCGCCCACGAAGGACTTGCCTCAGTAGCGGTAGATGTTCACGAAGTAGGCGATCTCCTTGCCCTTACAAACTCCTTGGTTCAACTCCACAATCTTGTCGGAGGCTCCCAAGTGACACCTAGCCAATCTAGGAGACACCACTCTCCAAGAAGTAACAAATGGTGTGTTGATAATGAACTCCTTGCTCTTGTGCTTCAAATGATAGTCTCCCCAACACTCAACTCTCTCTCACAGGATATGGATTTGGTGGAAAGAAGATTTGAGTGGAAAGCAACTTGGGGAAGGCTAGAGATCAAGATTCATATGGTAGGAATGGAATATCTTGGTCTCAACACATGAGTAGGTGGTTCTCTCTCAGAACATATGAGTTGGAAGATTAGATGTGTTCTGATGGCTCTCTCCACGAATGAAGAGGAGGTGGAGGGGTATATATAGCCTCCACTTAAAATCCAACCGTTACACACAATCTACCAATCTCGGTGGGACCGAATCAATAAACTCAGTCGGACCGAAATGGTAAACCTAGTGACCGTTAGAGATTTTTAGTGGGACTGACATGCATCTCGGTAGGACCGATGTGGTTAGGGTTTGGGCATAACGTAATCTCGGTGAGACCGATTACACAAACTCGGTGAGACCGATTTGGTAATTAGCTAACCAGAGAGTTGGTCAGGCAACCTCGGTGGGACCAATTTGCTCTTTCGGTGAGACCGAAAAGTTACAAATGGGAAACAGAGAGTTTGCATTGCAATCTCGGTGGGACCGATCCGCTCTTTCGGTGAGACCGAAAAGTTACGAAAAGGAAACAGAGAGGTTGCGATCCCATCTCGATGAGACCGAGATCCCTATCGGTAGAACCGATTTGCTAGGGTTTGGCAGTGGCTTATGACATATGAGAAACTCGGTGGCGCCGGATAGAAAGAATCGGTATGACCGAGTTTGGCTTGGGGTTTAGGTCATTTGTGGATATGGGAAAGTAGCTGAGGATTTTGGAGCATATCATTAAGCACATAAGGCAAAGAGCTCATTAAGCAACACCTCATCCCTCCTTGATAGTATTGGCTTTTCCTATGGACTCAATGTGATCTTGGATCACTAAAATGTAAAATGAAGAGTCTTGAGCTTGAAGCTTTAGCCAATCCTTTGTCCTTAGCATTTTGAGGGTTCCACTTTCACCATCCATGCCATGCCAATCATTGAGCTTTCCTGAAATAGTTGTCTTGGAATAGCATTAGCTCAATGAGCTATATGTTGTTATGAATTACCAAAACCACCTAGGGATAGTTGCACTTTCAATCTCCCCCTTTTTGGTAATCGATGACAACATATAGATCAAAGCTTCGACAAATGATAATAAGAATGAATTACATCGTCGCTTTGAGAAGTATGTGATAAGTAAGAGATCCCCCTAAATTTGTGCATATTTAAAATTTGCTTTGGACTGCAAATGCACAAGAAATTAGAATCATGGGTTACTCTTCCATGTCACATACATCTTGGTGGAGCGCTCAAAATGATAAGTAATGAAATACATACACTCATCACCAAGGCAAAAGTGAATGATCAAAAATAAGATATATAAGATAATATCAAGCATGCATAAGTGTAGCTTATGATCAAACACATGATCATCAATGTCTCACAAGCATATCAAAGTATCTCAACCAAAAGCAAACAATTGTATCAAAAACCACCAAATAAAACAAGAGAGAAAAGCAGCACTCTCTCTCCCGAAGCCTATGATCTATACATCTCCTCCCCCTTTGGCAACAAGTTACCAAAAAGTTCCTAGAAAATGCATAGTGCTATATCGACACTCAGGCTTGATCTTCTGGTGGTGGTGGAGTCCTGATCACTCCAAGGACGAAGGCTTCCGTAGACGTGGTTGGAGTTGGAGCTGAAGTAGATGCTGGAGCTGGTTGGGCTAGTGCTGTGGCTGGAGCTGAGGCGGTGGCTCTTGTGTCAGGACCGAGTTTCACTTGTGCAATGGTATAGGCCAAATCGTTGTGACCGAGTTTTTCAACTCGGTGGGTCCGAGATGGTTTCGGCGGAAACCTAACCCTAAAATTTTCGAATCAAACCTAATCTATGAGTTCTTTGACTGGATAGGAGTTTAACAATCGTGGCAAGAATCATGATAATCACAATGTGCTAGGAATCAGATTGAGGAATAGCACAAAGATCGAGTCCGTACCCTAGTTCGGCGGAGACTCGCTACGGCGGCAACGGCGGAGGTGATTTCTGTTGACGGCGACGGAGACCAGCGACTGGAGGCTGCTGGCGGCGAGAAGACGATCCGGAGACCACGTCGGCAGAGCGAGCTATGGCGCGGGCGAAGAGGTTCGGAGAAATTTCCAATTTTTTTGCCCGTGACTATATATAGCCCGACCCTGTCGGTGTGACCGAGTGGAACGACTCGGTGGCACCGAGATGCAAAACTGTATACAGTTATCACAACTCGGTGTGACCGAATAGTTCAAGTCGGTTGCACCGAGATTGAAAACATAGATCAACTTGATGATCTCGGTAGGACCGAAAGTGGGGTATCGGTCAGACCGAGAATCACAAAGAGGTTTTGGAAGTTTAAGTCTATGACGAATCAGGGACTCCGAGTGCTCCTCACACAGAGTGGTTCGAATTTGACTTGATCAATTTTGTGATGTAGCATGAATAGAGTTTGAGATGAGAAAAGCATAGATAGCTAGAGGAGGTTCTTAGGCATTCTTGTCCATCCACTTGGCAAAAGAAAAGATAAAGCCAAACAATCAAAACAACAAGTGGATGTCCTCGAATGAGTGAAATATGCATCCAGCATGCTCACACAATAAAATGGCAATAGAAATATGTGACAAAGTATGCACAACCAATTCTAGCATCTATCAAGCAATTGCGATGACTAGGTCATCTATATATGAGTATATTGACTTAGGAGTCAAATGAGAACACTTGATCATAGGTCATACTCATCGTTTAAGCTCAAGTGGGGTTACCACTTTTACATAAAGCTTTGTTGTGTTCACATCATTAGAGTTGCTTTAGCTCAAGTCTTAGAGTAAAGCTCCCCCTAGATGTGATATCCCCCCTTAAGAGGGATGAACTAACCTTGGGTTTTGTCGATGATGACTTCATGTAGATGTTGAAGATGTGGATGCTCAATATTGATGTAGATCACTTGGAGCTATCCTTTTGAGTGAATTGCACTTTCAATACCTACATGGGTTAGTCCCACAAGGAACAAGCAAGTATATCCATAGACATAGAGTGATGCATATGCAAGATGATGTCTATGAAAGCTTTTAGATTACCTTGTCCCTTGACTTACCAACAAGAGGGTTTGTGACTCCTTGAACTAGTGCAAGATGTGGAAGTTGATTGCACGTGTTCTTGCCAAAAAAGATAAGAGTGAAGTATGTTGGCGGAGTCACCCTCAAGAACTCTCTAGTTCTTCTTCTTTTGGATCCACACCATTTTGATGGGAATCCTTGGAGTTGTAGTCGTACTTGATGAAGTGGAACTTGAAGTAGTCTTGGGAATCCACTTGACTAAGGTCTTAGGAGCTTCTTCAAATGCATCTACTTCCTCTTGAAGCTTGTCCTTGCCTTTTTGCTTGTAGTCTTGTGGTGGAAGATCATCTTGAGTTTGTGTCCCCTTGAAAGAAGTTGGATCATACTTCTCTTGTTGAGGAACAAACTTTGTCTTGGGGTATTGATCTTCTTCCCACTCAACTCCATTGGCATTGAACTTTCGTTCAAAACCAACACCTTGATTCTTCCGGTGCCTTCCTTGCTTGCGTACAATCTCCTCGAATTGCTTACTCCCGGCAAGGCTTTTGTACACTCCTTTCTCTATGATTTCCTTCAATATGCTATTTTCTTGCTCAAGTGTAACTTGGCTAAGAGAATCATTAGTGGAATCAAGAGAACTACTAGAAGCAACAATATTGGATTTAACATGTTCATTGTTACTACTAGAGGAAGAATCTTTCTTGTTTTTGTTATTAGACTTGACTTAAGGCATGTAAGTTGATAAGAGTAAACGTTTGGCAATGTAAGAAGAACTTTTCTTGCAGAGATCATCATTGATTGCCTTTAAAAGCTCATGCTCTTGCTCAAGATTGAGCTTTTCAAAGCGTAACTTCTCATGAGCCCTTAAAAGTTCTCGATGATCTTCGAAGATAGTTTCATGAGCTAACTTAAGAGTGTTTAGCTCTTTAGTTAGAGCCTCAATTTTCTCCTTATCATTGTCATTCTTTTTAGCATGATTAATTGACGTTTCATCATAGGATTCATCACTAGAGTTGTCAACAAGTAAATCATCATCGCCTAACAAGTCTTCTTCATCACTATTAAAATCAACATACTCAGGGTGAGTTACCTTAGGACCTTTGGCCATGAAGCATCTTCCAGTTCCTTCATTGGGTGAATCAAATATGTTGTAGGAGTTGGTTGACACAAGTGCTAGTCCAGCAACACCTTCATCTTGAGTATATTCAGAGTTGGAGTGATAACTTCTCTCGGAGTGGTTGTTGGAGTCAGAGCCGGATATCCATTCACCAACATGAGCTTGATGTCTTCGTTTTGTGTAGCTCCTTGATGATTTTTCCTTCCTTTCCGAATCCTTGCTTCTCCGTGAGTATCTACGTTCATAACGATCATATCTTACTCCTTCTCTCTCGTGATGGTGATTCCTCTCTTTTTCTTCTTCTTTTTGGAGAATCTTCTCTTCTTTTGTAGGGAGCCGTACACTCATTGGAATAGTGTCCGGGTCTTCCACAATTGTAGCAGTTTCGCTCTCGACTAGAAGATCTTTTGTCATTGTAGGACCTTGACTTGGAGCTTCTATCTTTGCTTCTACTCTTGTAGAACTTGTTGAAGTTCTTCACCATTAAGCTTAGTTCTTCATTGAAGTTTTGTTTCTCACTTGATGATGTGGGGACTTCACATGAGGCTTTATAAGCACCACTTGATTTGTTGTGAAGTTCCTCTTTATCCTTGAGCGACATCTCATGAGCAACAATTCTTCCAATGACTTCCGTTGGCTTGAGATTTTTGTAATTGGGTATCATTTGGATCAATGTACACACGGTATCATATTTTCCATCCAAGGCCCTTAGGATCTTCTTGATGATGAATCTGTCAGTCATCTCTTCACTCCCTAAGCCGGCAATCTCATTTGTGATGAGAGCAAGCCTAGAGTACATTTCAGCGACACCTTCACCATCCTTCATTTTGAACTTGTCAAGTTGACTTTGAAGCACATCCAATTTAGATTCCTTGACGGAGTCGGTACCTTCGTGCATATCAATCAAGGTATCCCAAATTTCCTTTGCATTCTCAAGACGGCTGATTTTGTTGAATTCTTCGGGGCACAATCCGTTGGAGAGAATATCACAAGCTTGAGCGTTGTATTGTAGCATCTTCAACTCATCCGCGGTAGCTTCACGGTTTGGTTCTTTCCCTTCAAAGAAGTCACCTTGCAAACCAACACACACAATCTCCCAAACGGCAGGGTTATGTCCAAGAATATGCATTTTCATTTTATGCTTCCAACTAGCAAAGTTAGTGCCATCAAAGTAAGGACCTCTACGGTGATAATTTCCCTCACTAGACGCCATACTCTCCTAGGTTGTGAAACCAAGGCTATGACCACCAAAAGCTATGGGAATCAAAGCAAATGGAGACCAAAGCTCTGATACCACTTGTAGGATCGGAAGTATGTCTAGAGGGGGGGTGATTAGACTACTTGACCAAATAAAAACTTAACCTTTTCCCAATTTTAGTTCTTGGCAGATTTTAGCAACTTTAGGACAAGTCAAGCAATCATCACACAATTCAAGCAAGCATGCAAAGAGTATATAGGCAGCGGAAAGTAAAGCATGCAACTTGCAAGAATGTAAAGGGAAGGGTTTGGAGAATTCAAACGCTAATGGAGACACGGATGTTTTTCCCGTGGTTCGGATAGGTGGTGCTATCCTACATCCACGTTAGTGGAGACTTGAACCCACGAAGGGTAACGGTTGCGCGAGTCCACGGAGGGCTCCACCCACGAAGGGTCCACGAAGAAGCAACCTTGTCTATCCCACCATGGCCATCGCCCACGAAGGACTTGCCTCGGTAGCGGTAGATCTTCACGAAGTAGGCGATCTCCTTGCCCTTACAAACTCCTTGGTTCAACTCCACAATCTTGTCGGAGGCTCCCAAGTGACACCTAGCCAATCTAGGAGACACCACTCTCCAAGAAGTAACAAATGGTGTGTTGATGATGAACTCCTTGCTCTTGTGCTTCAAATGATAGTCTCCCCAACACTCAACTCTCTCTCACAGGATATGGATTTGGTGGAAAGAAGATTTGAGTGGAAAGCAACTTGGGGAAGGCTAGAGATCAAGATTCATATGGTAGGAATGGAATATCTTGGTCTCAACACATGAGTAGGTGGTTCTCTCTCAGAACATATGAGTTGGAAGTGTAGATGTGTTCTGATGGCTCTCTCCATTAATGAAGAGGAGGTGGAGGGGTATATATAGCCTCCACTTAAAATCCAACCGTTACACACAATCTACCAATCTCGGTGGGACCGAATCAATAAACTCGGTCGGACCGAAATGGTAAACCTAGTGACCGTTAGAGATTTTCGGTGGGACTGACATGCATCTCGGTAGGAACGATGTGGTTAGGGTTTGGGCATAACGTAATCTCGGTGAGACCGATTACACAAACTCGGTGAGACCGATTTGGTAATTAGCTAACCAGAGAGTTGGTCAGGCAAACTCGGTGGGACCGATTTGCTCTTTCGGTGAGACCGAAAAGTTACAAATGGGAAACAGAGAGTTTGCATTGCAATCTCGGTGGGACCGATCCGCTCTTTCGGTGAGACCGAAAAGTTACGAAAAGGAAACAGAGAGGTTGCAATCCCATCTCGGTGAGACCGAGATCCCTATCGGTAGAACCGATTTGCTAGGGTTTGGCAGTGGCTTATGACATATGAGAAACTCGGTGGCGCCGGATAGAAAGAATCGGTATGACCGAGTTTGGCTTGGGGTTTAGGTCATTTGTGGATATGGGAAAGTAGCTGAGGATTTTGGAGCATATCATTAAGCACATAAGGCAAAGAGCTCATTAAGCAACACCTCATCCCTCCTTGATAGTATTGGCTTTTCCTATGGACTCAATGTGATCTTGGATCACTAAAATGTAAAATGAAGAGTCTTGAGCTTGAAGCTTTAGCCAATCCTTTGTCCTTAGCATTTTGAGGGTTCCACTTTCACCATCCGTGCCATGCCAATCATTGAGCTTTCCTGAAATAGTTGTCTTGGAATAGCATTAGCTCAATGAGCTATATGTTGTTATGAATTACAAAACCACCTAGGGATAGTTGCACTTTCAACAAGACGTCCCAATAAAACCGCATCTCAAAATATGGAGCAGGAGGCTAAAAAACGGTTTGAAATAATGGCCGGGAAGGGACGTGATGTCACGCTACAAAAGTTGTCGGCAGATTGTACTCATGAAATATTATATTCTTTGCGGTTGTGTGTGGTACTTGTTTTGCAGAGCCGGACACGTTTTCGGTGTTGGAAGGATGCTTTGGAGTAATCGAAGGAGGAACCCTCCTTGCAATGCCGAAGACAATCTGCGTGCCGGACACCTCGTCATTGAAGCCTGGTTCAGGGGCTACTGAGGGAGTCCTGGATTAAGGGGTCCTTGGGCGTCCGACCTTTTGGACATGGGCCGGAGTGATGGGCCGTAAAGATATAAGACATAAGACTCTCTCCCGTGTCCGGATAGGATTGTCCTTAGCGTGGATGGCAAGCCTAGCATTCGCATATGAAGATTCCTTTCTCTGTAACCGACTTTTTACAACCCTGGTACCCTCCGGTGTCTATATAAACCGGAGGGTTTAGTCCGTAGAGGCAATCACAATCATACAGGCTAGACTTCTAGGGTTTTAGCCATTACGATCTCGTGGTAGATCAACTCTTGTAATATTCATATTCATCAAGATCAATCAAGCAGCAAGTAGGGTATTACCTCCATAGAGAGGGCCCGAACCTGGGTAAACATCGTGTCCCCTGTCTCCTATTACCATCGACCCTAGATGCACAGTTCAAGACCCCCTACCCGAGATCCGCCAGTTTTGACTCCGACACCCGGATCTAAAGAATTCCCCTCCGATGATTGTTGGGGGAGATCGCGGGCCATACTGCACCATATTATGTGTTAGGACCATAATTATAAAGACCGAACTTATGTAAGGCATCCTTGGATACTTATGATTCGGCGAGGGGCTTCGGCCTGGGGTGCTATTCGGGGATGGCTTCTGCGTCTGAATCCGAGACATCTAGGAGGGACAACTTTCCCCATTTAGACGCCCCAGCCTCAGGGTCTTCGGAGGCCGTCCTCTTCATCTTCCTCCCCTTCGGGGTCCAGCCTGCATTCCAGATACTTCTAGAGTAATCCTGATGGTCGAAGGTGATCGGTTCTGACAACCATTGGCGAGACTCCTTTGGGATAGGCCATATGGCGCGTATCTCTATTGGCGCCATTCTGTTCGTCACGTGAAGTAAATTTACTGTTTTGACTTCTTGTGGGAAATCCTTTTGTTTCCTGGTGCTCTGCCTATGGGGTTCGTCATCGTCCTCACTTGGTGTGTCAAGCCCCTTGTGTTTGGCGTTGAGTTTGCCGAATTGCTTGAAAACCCAACAATATCTGTGGGTATGGTTCACAGGCTTCCCGGGAGTACTGTGTATTTGACATATCTTGTCCAAGATTTTGTTTAAGTTGGATAGCTCATCCCTGTTATCCTTGAGGGGCGGCTTTCTCTGGTTCTGCCGCGAGCTTTTGAATCCGGCGTTGACTGTCGTGCTCTTTGGGCTGTTTCCCTTATTCCGGCGCTGGTCCTTGCTGCGTTGGGGTTTTCCGTTTCCATCCCTAACTTCGGATGTACTTGGGTCGCTGGTGCTACATCTTGCCAATCAGTTGTCCTCTCCTGCGCAAAAGCAGGTCATGAGGCTTGTTAATGCGGCCATTGTTCTTGGCTTTTCTTGGCCGAGGTGTCTGGCGAGCCATTCGTCTCGAACGTTATGCTTAAAAGCTGCTAGGGCTTCGGCGTCCGGACAGTCGACTATCTGATTCTTTTTAGTAAGAAATCTGTTCCAGAATTTTCGGGCTGACTTTCCGGGCTGTTGAGTTATGTGACTGAGATCGTCTACATCCGGAGGGCGGACATAGGTCCCTTGAAAATTTGCCCGGAAAGCATCCTCAAGCTCTTCCCAACTTCCAATGGTGTTTTCGGGAAGGCTTTTGAGCCAATGTCGGGCTGGCCCTTTAAGCTTGAGGGGTAAGTATTTTATGGCGTGGAGGTCATCTCCCCTGGCCATGTGTATGTGGAGGATATAATCCTCGATCCAGACCCCAGGGTCTGTTGTTCTGTCGTACGCCTCTATGTTTACGGGCTTGAATCCTGCTGGAAACTCATGGTCCAGCACCTAATCGGTGAAACATAGGGGGTGTGCGGCACCCCTGTATTTGGGTGTGCCGTGATGTTCGGATGTTTGTTGTGTTGCATTGCTTACTAGAGCTTGCTTTCTTGGCCCATAGATAGACCTGGCAAGGCCATCTTTTTGGTGCGGATCCTTGGGTGGATCGCGTGCTGGCTTGTGTGCGGCGCCGCTTGCCGCTCTAGGTTGGCCATGGGGTCGTCTATCCGACCGGGTGGCTTCCTTATTTTTTGATCATGGGGGCTCTACGGCCTCCTCATCAAATTCAGGTAGTAGCTTTCGCTTCGGATAGCTTTTAGTGCGGTGACTGCCGCCGTATTTGTCTGCGGTGTTGAGTACTTTGCTCCATCTGATTCTGAGTGCGTCTTCCGCAGTTTTGAGCTTCCACTTCTGCTTTTTCAGGCTACGCGCAGTGGCGACGAGCCTTTTGTGGAGGTTCTTCTGCTCCATGAGCTTATCCGGCGTAAGGTCGTCCGGACTGTTGTTTTCACCGGGGACGGGGTGTTCGGTTTGTTTATCCAAGTTGCCCTGTTCGGACGGTTGCTCGAAGGCATGTTCGTCGTCCGCCGGCTCGTCCTGCTCTATGGCTGGGTCTTTATGGCTGTTGTCTCTGTCGTGGCGGGGCTTGGAGCGGCGCTTACGTCGCCGCTTTGATTGCTTTTCAAGTGAACGATCCCTCGTTGCATCCCTGTGTTCCTCGTCGTCGCTTCCTTTGGGTGTGTCCACCATGTATACATCATGAGATGAGGTGGTTGTCCGGTGCCTTATAGGTGTTGGTTCATGTTCTTCTCCTACATCGTCGTCTATACCATCGATGTCTTCGGAGTCGAAGTCGAGCACGTCGTTTAAATTATCGACAGTGGCTACGAAGTGGGTGGTGGGTGGGCATCGAATTTCTTCGTCGTCCACATCCCAATCCTGCCGGTCATAGTCCGGCCAGGACTCTCCTGACAAAGAGAAAGACCTGAGTGAATTCAGAATATCGCCGAAGGGCGAGTGCTGAAAGATGTCCGCGGCGGTGAACTCCATAATCAGCGCCCAATCGGATTCGATCGGCGGGGGCGCGGAGGGCTCGGAGTCTGGAGAGGAGTCCGGCTCCTTGTAGTCACGAGCTTCGCAGAGAATAGGGCTGGTGTTCGGCTCGATCGCTGTAGAGATTGCAGCCCCCGAGACGTTGTCCAACCACCCATCCTCGATCGGCGCAGTTGGCTCCGAATTAAGGGTCGGAGCCGATGCGGGTGCGGCCTCCAGGGCACCATTCGGTGGCAGAGCTAAATCATGCCCTTCGTGACAGTGCGGCGCGCTCGGCTGTGGCTCGAATCCGTCGAAGATCAAGTCCCCGCAGATGTCAGCCGTGTAGCTTAGACTTCCAAATCTGACCTGATGGCCAGGGGCGTAGCTTTCGATCTGCTCCAGATGGCCAAGCGAATTGGCCCGCGGTGCGAAGCCGCCGAATACGAAGATCTGCCCGGGGAGAAAAGTCTCACCCTGGACAACGTCGCTGTTGATGATCGGAGGAGCCATCGGGCCTAAAGGTGACGACACAGAGGAACTCTCAATGAAAGCACCAATGTCGGTGTCAAAACCGGCGGATCTCGGGTAGGGGGTCCCGAACTGTGCGTCTAGGCGGATGGTAACAGGAGACAAGGGACATGATGTTTTTACCCAGGTTTGGGCCCTCTCGATGGAGATAAAACCCTACTCCTGCTTGATTAATATTGATGATATGGGTAGTACAAGAGTAGATCTACCACGAGATCAAGGAGGCTAAACCCTAGAAGCTAGCCTATGGTATGATTGTTGTTCGTCCTACGGACTAAAACCCTCCGGTTTATATAGACACCGGAGAGGGCTAGGGTTACACAGAGTCGGTTACAATGGTAGGAGATCTACATATCCGTATCGCCAAGCTTGCCTTCCACGCCAAGGAAAGTCCCTTCCGGACACGGGACGAAGTCTTCAATCTTGTATCTTCATAGTCCAGGAGTCCGGCCGAAGGTATAGTCCGTCTATCCGGACACCCCCTAATCCAGGACTCCCTCAACCACCTTCGGCTTCACGTTGAAATTTTTGAGCCATAGGCCGAAGTGTGGAGGGATGCGGAGGAATGCCTCACACATGACGATAAACGCCGAGATGTGGAGGAAGTAATTCGGGGCCAGATCATGAAAATGCAGCCCATAATAGAACATGAGACCTCGAACGAAGGGGTGCAGGGGAAACCCTAGTCCGTGGAGAAAGTGAGGGGGGAATACGACCCTCTCACCGGGTTTTGGAGAGGGGATAACTTGCTCTTTGGTAGGGAGTCTATGTCTGATTTCCGCTGTCAAATACATCGCTTCCCGAAGCTCCTTGATGTCCTTCTCCGTCACGGAGGAGGCCATCCACTTTCGGTGCGAACCGGATCCGGACATGGCTGGTGTAGTTGGAGGCGAGGAGAAAGTTTGAAACTTGGGCGCTAGAGCTCGAGGGAGAGGGGCTGAGGAGGAACAAGGCGTGGGGTAAAAAGATGGACCCTTATCTTCTTATAAAGGCAGTGAATATCGAGCGTCCCCCACGAGCCTTAAAACTCGCCTATTCCCAAGGGGTCGTGCAAACGACACGGTTGGATTACCCAAAACCCGTATTGATGAGAATCCTGCAATAAGGGGACACGATCTCTGCTTTGACAAGACGTGTCGATGAAGACCGCGTCTCGAAACGCGAAGCGGGAGGCTGAAAAATGGTTCGAAATAATAATATAGAGCCGGATATAGTTCTTTTGGTCAACTACTTTGAAGTGTTCGGAGGAGGAACCCGCCTTGCAATGCCGAAGACAATCTACGCGCCGGATACATCATCATTGAAGCCTGGTTCAGGGGCTATTGAGAGAGTCCTGGATTAGGGGGTCCCCGGGAGTCTGGGCTTTGTGACATGGGCCGGACTGATGGGTCGTGAAGATACAAGATAGAAGGCTTTCCCCCGTGTCCGGATGGGACTCTCCTTGGCGTGGAAGGCAAGCTTGGCATTCGGATATGAAGATTCCTTTATTTGTAAACCGACTCTGTATAACCCTAAGCCCCTCCGGTGTCTATATAAACCGGAGGGTTTAGTCGTAGTGGCAATCACAACCATACTGGCTAGACATCTAGGGTTTAGCCATTACGATCTCGAGGTAGATCAACTCTTGTAACCCCTATACTTATCAAAGTCAATCAAGCAGGAAGTAGGGTATTACCTCCATTAAAAGGGCCCGAACCTGAGTAAACATCGTGTCCCCTGCCTCCTATTACCTTCGATCCTCAGACGCACAGTTCGGGACCCCTTGGGCACTGCGCTCTTGACCTAGCCGCCGCCTCCTCCTCCTACTTAGGCCGCCCCCGCCGCTCTTTCTCTCGGTCCATGGTGACTACCTCGACACCAGCACCCTGACTCGACATCGACCACTGCGTCCCTCGCACGACTACCTCGACCACGACAACACCATCCTATGCTTTTGGCTACCTCGACATTGGCATAAAGGGCTACCGCTTTGCTTGAGCAACCTCGTCGGTTTCCACTCCAGCCACGACTTCCGCGATGCATCGACCGTTAGGACTGGGGGGGGGGAGGGGGTCTTCGGCTTGCGTTCGGTTTCTTCTCTAGGCTCACCGTCTGCGTCCGTAGCGTTGTGACTGCGGGAGGATGTTGAGTATCGTGGTTGTTTAGGAAAGATATGATAGACTAGGATTTCTTCTAACTTGTCTTGTACTTCAAGCAAGTCATGTACTCACTATATATACGCCCACGAGGCTCATTCAATACATCAACAACTCCACCGATCTCTCTCTCTCTCTCTCTCTCTCTCTCTCTCTCTCTCTCTCTCTCTCTCTCTCTCTCTCTCTCTCTTCTAACAATGTAGACCATACCCTTACGAGCACCTCCGACTAACTGAGCCGGTACATCATCTTAAGATTGATGAAATCGTCACAAATATATTAGTAATCAACGGGAACGTCTTCTCTACTGAACGCATATTGTTGAAAGGCCTTGAATCGATGGATTGTTTAAACTGACATGGATACCCACTGCCACGGGCTTTAGGAAAACAAAATGACCAAACAAGCGTGTGTAAGTTCCAACCTCCAACCACCAAACGTACACTTCATGGCTTACATCGATTACTCCTACGTCAACATAATGCTCAGTATATACCGTACCGTGTACGCACGTTGAAATCCTTGCACGCAGAGGCTATCGGCCAGCCGGATCCATACAGGTCTATCACCGTGAGGCCGGACGACGAGCACGCGACCGGTCCTCCATCCACCCCCACGTGGTGGTGCCGACGATAAACCCGAAGCAAAGGAGCAACGTACCAGTACGGTGTGGTTCAGCGCAGCACCGAACGGCCGAACAGCATCCCGACTCCCGACCCATGACGACGAGCGGGACAAAACGGCCGACGCCGTTGCGCGAACGGCACGGAGCGGAGCGTCCGGCCACCACCGCCCACGGCTGTCGTGTTTCGGGTCGGCGTCGGCGTAATGGACGAACGAACCGTCGCCGGGTAAACGGGGAGGCGAGGGCGGAACAGTCGCCGCAGCCGATCCACCTCCTGTTTTGGTGGAAGCGCTCCCCTCTCCTCGCCTCGCCCTCGTCCACTGGTTTACTGTTCTCGTCTCACGTTCGACTGTTCAACCTTCCAACGGGATGAGGACGGCCGCTACCGGCTGAAATCTGAAGCGAGATTCTTCCATTGTTTTGTCCAGCTCTACTGAGATTCAAATAGGTCACTCTCCTAGTGGCTTTCCGTAGAATCTTCACTCTCCAGTAGTATAGTAAACTTAAAAGACAAAACCTAAGGAAAAAATGTTTCCGTTTCCTTCTCTTGTTCCGTCGAACTCTGCAGAGATTCAAACAGGTCCGTCACTCTCCTAGAAGCTTAAACTAAAAGACGAAACCTAGAGAAAAATGTCTGATGTTTCCACCCAGAAACCTAGAGTGGTCTCTAGTATTTTGCTTTTACTTTACATGACTCGGGCAGACACAGACGTGGTACTCAGTGGAGTCACAGATCTAGGTGGATCTTTCTTTGCAGTAAACTCCTCTCTAATTGCTGCAACTTTGCTGAAAAGAAGAGCTCCTCATACGAACGTTGCGGGGCGCACTACGAATATCAAAAGCGATTCTAGTAGTATAAGACTACATGGAAAGAAGATGATAATCATATGAGACAAACAGAGTAGATGATTAGGACCTGTTAAGTACTCTAATAATGGCTGCGCTGCAAAGGGAGGCCTCTGGATAAGAAAAGCGTCCGTGCTTGGGCTGCTTTCAGCACAATACTACTCCCCGCCTTATCCCGTGCCGAATAACAGCTAAATTAATCAGTACAGTACTTGAGTCATCATCCATCAGGAACTTTCAGGAGCCCCAACGACTCGCTTTCCGGATCAAATTGCAGGCATATGATCTCGTTAGCTAATGAAGATCATCTCCGACCTCACAATCTGGACAGTGTCGTCCTAACACCGGAGTAGTTATTGCCAGTGTTGTACTGTTGTGCTGACATCCACTGGATATTTGGATGTGTACTTATCCTGATGCATACAAGGAGCCACCGGGTTGGATACATGGCGGGTGTCACGTCCGCATCGCCGGAGCCAACTTGCGCATCTTGTTGCACTTTCGTCACGCGTCGCGCTGAGATGAACAACCACTGCAATCGGCAGCGTATCATCCGTAGCATCTGATCCATATATATCGTGCTGTATTTGGGCCATGTGACATGACAAGTCGCATCTGGGGTAGCTGATTGGCGATGCGCTAACTACGACACCTGCCTCGTCATGTGTAATCGGAATACGGAAGGAACTCGGTTCTTCTCTAGCTTCAACCGGTAGCATAAGAACATCTATATAGCCGGGCGCCTCCAACCCCTCTCTTCAAATGTGTGGGTGAACGGTCGGGTCACTGATAGGCAAAAAAAAAATTTCAAGACGGACGTCTCAAATCAGCCTTAAACGTTCAGCCTGTCAGGCACCCCTCATATCCAGCACAAATCTCGAGCGGATATGGGGAGGCCCAGGCGCGACCAGACACATCTGTCAAAACCTAGACACTCCACTCCACTTCACTCCATCCTCAAACTTCCGTCCGGAGATCCGGCCTTCTACGGCATGGCAGGCAACGGGATCTGACTCCAACCACTCCGGATCCGTCGACTGGTGTGTCGTCCCTTGCGGGTTGGTTGCGGACCCTCTACCACTCTCAAGAGGACTACACCCGACTGGCGACGGGATCTGTCCCCCGCGAATCCATTGCGTCGGCGCAAACGAACGCTCGGATCCGTCGGGGCTCGACCATCGAGGTCCGTTAGCCTCCTCATCTCCGGTCCACCGGAGTATGAGTGGTACAGGGACCGGTGTGCGCGCCGTGGGAAGGAGAGGATGAGGGTGGCTGAGGCCCGCCACGCTGCTGACATGGTGGTGGCGGCGCACGCTGCCGCAGAGGACGACCTCATCCATGCCCGATCCTAAAGAAGCGGTAGTAGAGGAACATGCATGCCCTCGCCGGAGAACAAAATTGGCCCCTAAAGAGCAAAATTGGACATGATGTTTGTTTATGTATAAGTAAGCTGCCCGTGCTATGCTACATAACCACTTGAAATGAGGTGGAATAACAAGAGTACAAAGCCAAAACTGCCGATGCTAGTAGGTTTTTTTTTGCGGGGGTCGATGCTAGTAGGTTGCTCATGCATTGCCATAAAAAAATTACAAACTTGATATGTCACTGAAGTGCTCCTGACATTACACAACCTTAAGATTTCACCTCATAAAGTGAAACTCAGTTACGGTTACAACATGAATCACACAAGCACTTGCTATCACACCCAAATTAAGCAAAAAAAGTAACACAATCCAAAAGCAACCCCACAACAAAATCCACAAGACCTGCATGCTAACCTAAACCCTAAGAGAAAAGAGAATCAAATGATCCTTCAACCGAAAACCGGCTCCAATTGTACTCCAGTCGAAAACATTATCGAATATTCAAAAGCTATATCATGGGAAAAGGCACGGTAACTCCAGACTCCATTCTTCATCTTCTTTTGACCAAGGAGAGGTTGGTCAAGGGAGCTCATTATTGATCATACACAAAAATATTCGCAAGCATTTCATTCACGTGTGGCTGGACAGATTAACTTTACCTTAATGAATTCAACAAAATTTCCAATTACATTTGTCTTTGCTCACTTGCATCTGCGATATTTGGGTCAAAGTCTACTAAAGTCCGTGCATCTGTGATATTTGGGTCAAAGTCTACTAAAGTCCGTAGTATGCAGACCATGATCTAGTTAATTAATAACAGAACATCAATCTATTAGCAACATTTATATTTGCAATATGATTATGTGAAATATGACAAGACATTCACTTATAGACTAACCATTGCGTTTTGCACCTAACACTGTTGCCACCACAATAGCACGCTCATCGGCAAGTTTTTCTCATGTACTTATATTATTAGTCACTAACTTGTCCCATACAACTAACTTGACTATATTATAGCTACAAAATCAATTAATTTCAGCAAAGAAATGTGAGAGTTTGAATTAAGTAGATAATAGAATTTGAAATCCACAATATGTACATACGTGCCATCTACCAGATAAGTAGAACAATATTTCTCACTGGGATCCTTCGGTTGTAGAAACTTCCTTATGTCCAATAGAACTTACAAATAAAACCATGCCAATGATATCTAACATTTTAACGGATAAGCTATTAGTAGATAATCTGTGACCAAAGAACATTTAGAATATATGAAAAAAAAACTAAAGCACTTACCAACATAAACGTCATATCCAAGGTGAACTCCCAAACTTTGTCAAAATGCATAAATGGCTGGAACAATGGGACCGACTACTCATTCACATTTCTGATCTCATTAGCTACCGTCTCTAAGGTGAAACAAAACACAAAGTGATTATCCGCAAACATATAGTCTGCATTTCTCATAACTGGTTCTGCGAGACTGCGACCATCTTCCATACATAATATACTCATCACTCTACAAGTGAATGGTATACCCATAGCAGCCATTTTTCTCTCTGATGACAATTAAATAGATAGAAAGTGACAATCCAACGTTTATTAAAAAATATCTTTTGTTGAAGTAGAAATTATTTTTGCACATAAGTATTACCTTTTCGTCCAACAACACCATGTTGAGTTTCTTTCCTCATGCACCGAATCTCTCCACATGAAATTTGTGGTACACTCAGACACACTCACACACATATTACACCAATGTTTTCTTCATTCCTTCTTCTTGCCCTGTAACTGTGGCTCCTTCATGCTCTCAGTTATAGGATCTTGGTTTGGAGGAGGTCCAACCTCCATCTGCTGTTGAAGATGCTAGTTTCTGCAGTCCTGCTACTGCAAAAGGAAAAAAAGAAAAGACAAAGTGCCAGTAGTGGAATCTGAGGTAAGAAGAAGTGAAAGATTGTAGCATTTAAATAAGGGCTATAGAAAGAAAACTTGCCATGATAGTAATTGTATGGCCTGCTCTGCTAAACCTCTTGTCTGCAACTCTAAAGTAATTAAGAATCTCAATTCATCTTACTACAAGGTGGACCCAAAAGTTTGCACTGAAGAGAACCTCCTGCAGAAGAAAGTCAAGAGAGGAGGAAAGCCACCAGCATGGAAGGACTGAAGATTCTGGGTACAAGGAGGGAGGACCTAGTAGAAGGTCTAATTTCGGGAATGTTTAGCTCTTTGTGCAAAAGACATATGCTTCTGATCACTTTTGTAATGAGACCTCTCTCTGCCTTACCGGCCTTTCAAAGATGCTACTTGTTATGGGATTGTAACAGTGTAGAATGCCTGCTTTATCTTAAGTGTTTGAGTATTGAACTTTATCCTGGATCTGTGTCTACTTGATCTAAAATGAATAAATCCTGGAATATACTGAATTGGAATGTGAGAGGCATAAATTCAAGTGACAAATGTCTAGCTCTTTCAAATAAAATTGATGAGGCCCAATGCTCAGTCATTTGTCTGTAAGAGACTAAGAGAGAAGTTTTTGATAGCTCTTATTTAAGGAAGTTTTGCCCCAAGAGAATAAACAAATTTGACTATCTACCTTCTGTGGGAGCTTCTGGGGGTTTGCTTGTGGCATGGAATGATAATATGTTTCAAGGGAAGTGTCTGTTTAAAAATGATTTCTCCGTCTCCATTAGATTTATTTCAGTCCACATAGGGGATTCTTGGATCCTAACAAACATATATGGGCCTTGTGATAATGAAGGAAGACACAACTTTCTGGCTTGGTTTAGAAACATTCAGATGCCTGTTGAAACTGATTGGATCATCACAGGAGACTTCAACTATATCAGGTATCCCTCTAACAGGAATGTAGGAGCTGGAGACATTAACAATATGATGGATTTCAATGTTGCGATCAACAAACTAGCCTTAGTTGAGATTCCTTTGAAAGGTAGAAGTTTTACTTGGAGCAATATGCAGCAAGCTCCTCTGCTGGAAAAGATTGACTGGGTGTTCACCTCTGAAAGTTGGTCTTCCAATTTTCCCAATACAATGGCTATTCCTCTGGCAAAACCTGTTTCTGATCATTGTCCTTTTGTCACAAAAATTGGTACCAGCATCCCTAGAGCACAAGTCTTTAGGTTTGAAAACTTCTGGCTTCAACATCATGATTTTCAAGAGGTAGTGCGATCTAACTGGCAGCAACCCATTTTGGCAAGTGACAGTGCTAAACTCATCACTGCAAAATTCAAAAGGCTCAGGAAGGGTCTGAAAATTTGGAGTAAATGCATCTCAAACCTAGCTAGCAGCATTTAGGCCACCAATAATGTCATCTTGATGTGGGATCTTTTCGAGGAGTACAGAGCGCTCACAGATATGGAACATAATGGCAGGGAAATGCTAAAAGAACATTTGTTAAAATTGTTGTCTTTTCAAAGGATTTACTGGAGACAACGAGCAACAATTCGATGGGTTAAATTTGGAGATGAAAACTCTAAATTCTTTCAGGCAAAGGCAACCATTAAATATAGACACAACTACATACAGTCTTTATACAATGATCAAGGAGTTGAGTTGTCAGATCATCATGCAAAAGCAACAATTCTTTGGGCTTCATTTAAAGAGAGACTGGGCCAGACTGGTGAGATTTCAGATCCTCTAAATTTGATCAACCTCATTACGAGAGTAGAGAACTTGTAGGATCTAGACGCCCCCTTCACAAAGCAAGAAGTTGACTCTGATATAAAGAACCTGTCTTCTGATAAAGCACCAGGGCCAGATGGACTCAATGGAGATTGAGGGAGTCCTGGATTAGGGGGTGTCCGGACAGCCGGACTATAACCTTTGGCCGGACTGTTGGACTATGAAGATACAAGATTGAAGACTTTGTCCCGTGTCCGGATGGGACTTTCCTTGGCGTGGAAGGCAAGATTGGCAATACGGATATGTAGATCTCCTCCCACTGTAACCGACTCTGTGTAACGCTAGCCCCCTCCAGTGTCTATATAAACCGGAGGGTTTAGTCCGTAGGACAACAACAACAACAATCATACCATAGGGTAGCTTCTAGGGTTTAGCCTCTCTGATCTCGTGGTAGATCTACTCTTGTACTACCCATGTCATCAATATTAATCAAGCAGGAGTAGGGTTTTACCTCCATCGAGAGGGCCCGAACCTGGGTAAAAACATTGTGTCCCTTGTCTCCTGTTACCATCCGCCTAGACGCACAGATTGGGACCCCCTACCCGAGATCCGCCGGGCTAGTTTTGACACCGACATTGGTGCTTTCATTGAGAGTTCCTCTGTGTCGTCGTCATCAGGCTTGATGGCTCCTTCGATCATCGTTGGCGATGCAGTCAAGGGTGAGACATTTCTCCCCGGATAGATCTTTGTATTCGGCGGCTTTGCACTGCGGGCCAATTCGTTTGGCCATCTGGAGCAGATTGAAAGCTACGCCCCTGGCCATCAGGTCAGATTTGGTAATTTGAACTACACGGCTGACATCCGCGGAGACTTGATCTTTGACAGATTCGAGCCACAGCCGAGCGTGCCGCACTGTCATGATGGGCATGATTTAGCTCTGCCACCGAACAGTGCCCTGGAGGCCGCACCTGCATCCGCTCTGACCCTTAGCTCGGAGCCAACTGCGCCGATCGAGGACGGGTGGCTAGACCCCGCCGCGGGGGTTGCAGTCTCAACAGCGATCGAGCCAAACACCAGCCTTATCCTCTGCGAAGCCCGTGATTCCAAAGTGCTGGACTCTTCTCCGGACTCCGAACCCTCCGCGCCCCTGCCAATCGAATCCGATTGGGCGCCGATCATGGAATTCACCACCGCGGACATCTTTCAGCACTCGCCCTTCGGCGACATTTTGAATTCACTAAGGTCTCTCTCTTTGTCAGGAGAGTCCTGGCCGGATTATGACCGGCAGGATTGGGATGCGGACGACGAAGAAATTCGACGCCCACCCACCACCCACTTCGTAGCCACTGTCGATGATTTAACCAACATGCTAGACTTCGACTCTGAAGACATCGACGGTATGGACGACGATATAGGAGACGAACAGGAACCAACGCCTATAGGGCACTGGAAAGCCACCTCGTCATATGACATATATATGGTGGATACACCCAAACAAGGCAATGGCGACGGAACAGCGGGGGATGACCCCTCCAAGAAGCAACCTAAGCGCCGGTGTCAGCGGCGCCGCTCTATGTCCCGCCAAAGCCCCGCTCTAAATGCCGAAAACAGAGACAAGGGGCTACATAGCGACAACGGAGGAGGAGCCCCGGCCGCCGAAAAATAGTGGACAGAAGGTCTTCCCCCCACAAGTGCGGACGGTGAACATGATATACGCAACCCACATCCCCAAGAGGGAACGGAAGCGTGCGCTAAGGGACGTATAAGTGTTGGAGCCAGTCGCCCCAAGTTCAACCTGTGGTCCTCCTACCCGATCACTTTCGATCGAAGGGACCACCCCACTAGCATCCGCCATGGCGGATTCGCCGCATTTGTTCTAGACCCAATCATTGACGGATTTCACCTCACTCGAGTCCTTATGGACAGCGGCAGCAGCCTTAACCTGCTTTATCAGGACACAATGCACAAAATGGGCATAGATCCCTCAAGGATCAAACCCACAAAGATGACCTTTAAGGGTGTCATACCAGGTGTAGAGGCCCATTGCACGGGCTCAGTCACACTTGAAGTGGTCTTCGGATCCTCGGATAATTTCCGAAGCGAGGAGTTAATCTTTGATATAGTCTCGTTCCGCAGTGGCTATCACGCACTGCTCGGGCGAACCGCATTTGCAAAGTTCAATGCGGTGCCGCACTACGCATACCTCAAGCTTAAGATGCCAGGACCTCGAGGAGTCATTACGGTCAATGGAAACACCGAACGCTCTCTCCGAATAGAGGAGCATACGGCGGCCCTCGCAGCAGAAGTACAAAGCAGCCTCTCAAGGCAATTCTCCAGTCCGGCTATTAAACGCCCGAACACCGTCGCGCGCCCGGAGTAACCTACAACAAGACCGCCTGGAACATTCCGAGCAAGCGTAGCAATGCGGCCCCAACCCCAGCCCTCGCGAAACTGCGAAATCAGTACTACGCGTACATAATTACGCTCTGAAAATACCATGGGCACAGGGGGAGGGGCATGACAACGACACGCCCCAATACACGGCTCGACCGCACTAGGGGCTGCCGATTTTATCATTTTTCTTACTTTCAGGACTCTACTCTCCGGAAGACTTGCTCGGCAGTACAATTGCCGAACACGCGATACAACACCCAGGGAGGCAGAAGGCTACATCGCATTATGGAATCCCCAGGTGGTCTCTATAACGAGCAAAATACCTGCTTTAAATACCCTTCCCAAGCTCGCCCCTGGAGGGGACATGTCAGATAGTCCCATCTCTTGCTTATCACATCGTTTGTATCGTTCTGCTTTAATGCATATTTTTTCGAATAAAAATGCATAGCTTCAATCTATTATTGCATTCTCTATTCCCTTATCTCTTTTATATATATATATATATATATATATATATATATATATATATATATATATATATATATATATATGTTCATTCGTGGCATTCAGCACCCGTACACTTTGGCACGGCCAATATGCCAGGGGCTTAAGCACCCCATAATACGGCGTGAGAAGTCCGAACACTTTCACAAGTGCAGCACCCCGAACTTATAACATTATATGCATCAGCTCCGAATCATGTCTTGGGTCAATAGTTGGGTTTGCCCGGCTCCCATGTTTTGGTACCTTACGTTCCGTTATATCGGCTAAGGTAGCGGTGGGAGAACTACTGCGATTGTGCCCCGGTTCAGCTGGGCTAAGCACCTTAGTAGAGAAAGCTAAAACTGACTGTCATGATAGGGCGAGAGTTGGTCGCTGTTCGAGAGGTTTCGAGTCCTTAAAGACTTATGCCGCTTAGAGCGAGGAGTCGGCTTTGTCCGGCCTAAGGCGTGTATAGCGCCCCGAACTCGGTCTTCCGAATACTAGGGGCTTCACCGAAATTTAAAATTATAGAATTCTCTGGCTAAGTGAGAGTGATAATGCATTATAGTCCGATTTCCTTGTTCGTTGCACTGAGCACCTCCCTCGAAGGACCCAAGAATGGGAAAAAGAGTGCTCAGGTTTTATCCCGAACACCCCAGCACTCGTGGCATGGGGGCAGAAGCCGACGACTCGCCATCTCTCAGGTTTAATAAACGGCCGCATAGAAGGTAATATTTTAAATTAAAACAAGCGTTGCATAGCGCACATGAACGAGTTTTCAGCGTACAGGATCACACAAGCAAGTTTACTCAAATATTACATCTTTGGAACATTCATCCGCCACAAGGCGGGCACCCTTCAGGACGCCCTCATAATACATCTCAGGGTGGCGATGCTCCTTGCCCTGCGGTGGCCCATCCTTCATCAACCGCTCCACGTCCATCTTGCCCCAGTGTACCTTCACACGGGCAAGGACCCTGCGGGCACCCTCGATGCAGACGGAGCGCTTGATAACCTCAAACCACGGGCAAGCATCTGCCAGACGCCTCACCAACCCAAAGTAGCTCCCAGGCATGGCCTCTCCAGTCCACAGCCGGACTATGAGACCCTTCATGGCATATTCGGCCACCTTATGGAGCTCGACCAGTTGCTTCAGCTGGTCGCTCAAGGGCACCGGGTGTCCGGTCTCAGCATACTGAGACCAGAACACCTTCTCCGTCGAGCTCCCTTCCTCGGCCCGGTAGTAGGTGGCGGCATCGGATACGCTGCGGGGTAAATCTGCGAATGCTCCTGGAGAGCTCCGGACTCGGGTAAGTAACAAGTAATTCACTTTCACATGCTTGCTTTGCATATTGAAGGCCTTACCCGCTGCTATCTTCTTTATTGCCTCAACTTCTTGGAGGACCTTTTGGGCTTCAGCCTTGGCAGACTTGGCGCTTTCGAGGGCCGCAGTGAGCTCGGACTCGCGAGTCTTCGACTCAAGCTCCAAACTCTCATGCTTTTTCACAAGAGCCTGGAGCTCTTGCTGCACCTCGGCAACCCGTGCCTCTTGCTTCCCCCGCTCGCTGCACTCCGTGGCCACTTTATCTTCGGCCTCAGATAGTGCTCGCTTCAGGGTCGCCACCTCGGTCGTGGCCCCTAGCACATCAATAACGATCCTATCATTTTTTGCAACTGCATCTTTTTTCTTATATACACATACAAACAAGGCATTGCGTACCTTGGTTCTCCTCGAGCTGCTTCTTGGCAAGGCCGAGCTCTTTCTCGGACCACTCGAGGTTCTGCTTCAGCACATCAACCTCCGCAGTCAGTGCGGCAGAGGTTAGCAACGAAGCCTGCGCATGCATATCGACATAATTATGTTAGACTCCTGCGAATATTACTAGATCCTCTATCCGGCTTTTTTTTGTGAACACCGAGCAGAGCATCAGGGGCTACTGTCTATGCGGTAATATTTTCACATATTTTTTATATACCTCAAAGCCCGTTAGAAGGCTAGCACAAGCTTCAGTCGGCCCGCTTTTGGCGGACTGACCTTTCTAGATCACCACACTCATAATAGTGCGGTGCTCCTCGTCGATGGAGGCGCCGTTAAGCACCTCCAGCAAGTTATCCGGTGCCTCCGGTTGGACGGAGGTCACCGGCGCGGTAGGCTTGCCCTTCTTAACGGGGGGCCGCCCGCCGGACTCCGGAACCGATGAAGGTTCCGGTGCGGTGTCCGGCCCAGGGCCGGACTTGGAGCCCCTGGGGGTTTTGCCCCCCTTGCGCCTGGAGTCCGGGACGTTGCCTTGAGGCGCCCCCAGGACTGCCTCCCCTCGATTCGGAACCTCTTGGGACAATACCTCGGCATTGTCCGTAGGGAGAGGGGAGGAGGCGGCCGTAAGTGAAAGGCTATTCACATCCGATGAACTTAAGGAGCCGCTCAACGACACGTCGATCCGGGCTCGGGGCGGACTGCATGATTATATCCGACGTCAGGGAAAGCTGTGCAATAAAAGAACACTATGAATCACTCTGGTGTCCGAATACTTACGACTTCGCCAGGGGCTTTGGCCCTGGGCGGCCACTCCTCCTCGTTGTCGGCGGCGTTGGTGGAGTAGTCCGGGGGAAGGGTCCTTCCCTTCTTGGACCCTCCGGCCTCCCCAGTTGGGGCAGCCTTCCTTTTCTTCTCTCCCCCTGCTGGAGGGGAAGTAGCCTCTTTTTCCTCCTCCTCGTCTTCGTGGGACGAGTGCGCCTCGGAGTCATCGGCCGATGAGTCCGACACCACCAGGCGCCGGGAACTCTTCCGGGTTCCCGTGGCCTTCTTCTTGGCCTTCTTCTCCGGCACCACGTAAGGTGCCGGAACCAGCAGCTTTGCCAAGCGGGCGTCTGCTGGGCCTTCGGGCAAAGGAGCCGGACAGTCGATCTGTCATGCCTTCTCCTGCCAGTCCTGTCAAAGGTACGGGAGCTTAGATCCCGCATAGAGTCAAACTATGAAAAAGAACTATCCTGTAAAGGGAAAAACAGCTTACTACGCTGGCTTGGCGCTTCGCGCAGAATCCGTGATCCTCGGCAGTGGGAGGGGGAACCTCGGCGCCCTTGAATAGCACCTTCCAGGCATCCTCATGCGTTGTATCGAAGATCCTGGTCAGAGTTTGGTGCTGGGCCGGGTCGAACTCCCACAAGTTAAAAGCCCATCGTTGGCATGGTAGGATCCGGCGAATGAGCATGACCTGGACTACGTTGACAAGTTTGACCTTCTTGACCACCAGGTTTTGGACGCAGGTTTGGAGTCCGGTCAGCTCCCCCGAATTACCCCATGACAAGCCCTTCTCTTGCCAGGAGGTGAGCCGTGTGGGGATGCCAGATCGGAATTCAGGGGCCGCTGCCCATTCGGGGTCACGCGGCTCAGTGATGTAGAACCACCCCGATTGCCACCCCTTGATGGTCTCCACGAAGGAGCCCTCGAGCCATATAACGTTGGGCATCTTGCCCACCATGGCGCCTCCGCACTCCGCCTGGCGACCGCCCACTACCTTCGGCTTGATGTTGAAGGTTTTCAGCCATAAGCCGAAGTGGGGCTTGATGCGGAGGAAGGCCTCGCACACGACGATAAACGCCGAGATGTTGAGGATGAAGTTCGGGGCCAGATCGTGGAAGTCTAGGCCATAGTAGAACATGAGCCCCCGAACGAATGGGTGGAGTGGGAAGCCCAGTCCGCGGAGGAAATGGGTGAGAAACACCACCCTCTCATGGGGCCTGGGGGTGGGGATGAGTTGCCCCTCATCTGGGAGCCGGTGCGCAATGTCGTTGGGCAGGTATCCGGCTCTCCTTAGCTTTTTGATGTTCCCCTTCGTGACGGAGGAGACCATCCACCTGCCTCCCGCTCCGGACATGGCTGGAGAAGGTTGAGGTGGGGAATGCGGACTTGGGTGCTGGAGCTCGAGTGTGCGAAAATGGATGAGCAAAGGAGGAAGAATGCATGGATGAAAAGGTGGATCCTTGTCCCCTTATATGGGCGGACAAAACTATGCATCCCCATCAGCCTGGTAAAACTCACTTATCCCCCAAGCGCCATAATCAATGGCGCGGTTGGGTTACCCACGCTCGTATTGATGAGAATCCCGGGATAGGGGGACACGATCTCTGCTTCGAAAAGACGTGCCAAGGAAACCGCCTCGCAAAACGTGCTGAGGTGGGACAGTAAAAATGATTCGAATAAAGGCTTGGCTGTGGTGTGATGTCACGCTACGGAATACGTCAGCAGATTAGATTCGTGAAAATATTACTCTCTACGGTGGTATGTGGAACTTGTTTTGAAGAACCGAACACTATCCTTGTATTCAAAATCTTCTATGAAGTATTTGGGGGAGGAACCCGCCTTGCAATGCCGAAGACAATCTGCGCGCCGGACTCGTCGTCATTGAAGCCTGGTTCAGGGGCTACTGAGGGAGTCCTGGATTAGGGGGTGTCCGGACAGCCGGAATATAACCTTTGGCCGGACTGTTGGACTATGAAGATACAAGATTGAAGACTTTGTCCCGTGTCCGGATGGGACTTTCCTCGGCGTGGAAGGCAAGCTTGGCAATACGGATATGTAGATCTCCTCCCATTGTAACCGACTCTGTGTAACCCTACCCCCTCCGGTGTCTATATAAACCGGAGGGTTTAGTCCGTATGACAACAACAAGAACAATCATACCATAGGCTAGCTTCTAGGGTTTACCCTCTCTGATCTCATGGTAGATCTACTCTTGTACTACCCATGTCATCAATATTAATCAAGCAGGAGTAGGGTTTCACCTCCATCGAGAGGGCCCGAACCTGGGTAAAAACATTGTGTCCCTTGTCTCCTGTTACCATCCGCCTAGACGCACAGATCGGGACCCCCTACTCGAGATCCGCCGGTTTTGACACCGACAAAGATTTTATTAAAGCCTGTGGGAACATCATTGCTGAAGATTTTTACAAATTGATTGATGATTTCTATCATGGGAAGATCTCTCTTCAGAGTATCAATGCCTCTTTCATCACTTTAATTCCAAAGAAGGACAATCCAGTTACAGCCAATGACTTCTGACCAAATTCTCTGCTAAATTGCACAATCAAGATCATTACCAAACTGTTGGCCAATAGATTACAGGCTGTCATTCTAAAGATTGTGCACACCAATCAATATGGTTTCATCAAGAGCAGAACCATTCATGATTTTCTGGGGTGGGCTTTTGAATACTTGCATCAATGTCAGCAATCCAAACAACCTATTGTCCTCCTCAAATTGGACTTTGAGAAAGCTTTTGATCTGCTTAATCATAAAGCCATTCTTGCTACACTGAAATCTAGAGTATTTGGTAAAAGATGGATAAATTAGATCTCAATGTTGCTATCCTTAGGCACTTCCTCTATACTGCTCAATGGAGTGCCTGGGAAACTCTTCCACTGCAGACAAGGAGTCAGACAAGGGGATCCTATTTCTCATTTACTTTTTATTCTAGCAGCTGATCTTCTTCAGTCAATGCTCAATGAAGCTATGCATCAGCAGCTGATCCATGCTCCTATTGTCATCCAAGCTTGCCCAGATTTTCCTGTGATCCAATATGCTAATGATACGATCTTAGTGCTTCCTGCTAATGCCAGACAAGTTACTCAAGTCAAAAATCTCATTTTGCATTATACTGCTTTTACTGGGCTCAAAGTTAATTATGAGAAATCTTTCATCATGCCAATTAATATATCAGACTCTCATATCAACACTCTGCTCAATATTATGGGGTGCCAGCAAGGTCACTTCCCCTTCACTTATTTAGGACTTCCACTTGGCACATCTAAACCAAAAATTGAAGATTATAGCCCAATGATGCAAATAACTGAGAGAAGGCTTTCTGGTTGTTCTACCATGTTGTCATATGAATGAAGAGTATTGCTTATCAAATCTGTATTTGCAGCCCTATCAATCCTCTTTATGTGTACCTTGGCACTTCCCATAGGTGTTATTGAGCAAATCAACAAGTATTTGAGAAACTTTCTCTGGAGAAAATTTGGCATGGAAGATAGAGGGACATCACTCATTGCTTGGTCCAAGGTTTGTCTACCAAAAACAAGGGGGCCTTGGTATTCTTGATATTGCTCTCGACAATAAGGCTCTCCTCATGATAAACCTCTTCAAGTTCCTTAACAAAGAAGATATACCTTGGATTACGCTGATCCGGGAGAAGTATTATCATGTTGAAGCTCCAAAAGGAAAAGTTGAGGGTTCTTTCTGGTGGAAATCTCACATATGTCTCCTAGAAAGGTTTAAGCAGATTAGCAGGTGCATAATTGGAACTAGACAAACTATGCTTTTTTTGGAAAATAACTGGAATGATCATAGCATACAATCTACCCTTCCACATCTTCATTCCTTTGCAATGAATGATGAGCAGTCCGTTCAAGATTTTTTGGAGAGCATGATTGGACTGAGCACTTTCACCTGCCTTGCTCTATTGAAGCCTATGAGGAATTTAATCAACTTTAAGCTCTAGAACCCACTCTACTTCCAAACAAAGAGGATAAATGGAGCATCATTGGGCCTGTTGCCAAGCCATCAACAATTCACATCTATAATCTGATTTTGGAACATTGGGAAGAACATCCCTTTTTCAGCATCACTTGGAGCAGTTCAAGTAGACTCAAGCACAAAATCTTCTTTTGGCTAGTGGCTCACTGCAGAATCAACACTAGAGCACTCTTACTCAGAAAAGGCATGCAGCTAGATGACATTCATTGCCCTAACTGCAATCAACAGGCAGAAGAGACAACTATGCACTTATTATGGGACTGCAACTTTGCACAGGAATGTTGGAACTCCTTGATTCCAAATAGAAAAAGAGGCACATCAGTTTATGGGGATACCACCCTGGCATTTAAACTCTTGCCAAAGCAATTTGCAGTTGAGATCATCATTTTGGGTTGTTGGAACATATGGCTGTAAAGGAATGGCAAAGTTTTCAGAACAATTCCACAGTCAATTCAGTCTTGGCGATTTCACCTTAAGCAAGACTTAAAGCTCCTCAGACACAAGATCAAGCAAAAGTTTGAAGCTCGGTTATCTCAGTGGATAGATCGTAATATGTAATCATGAGTTTCATTCCTAGAGCAGGCATTGGCTAGCTTCTTAGCTGAAGTTCATCCCTTTGGGGGTGTGTAATATTTTGTACTATATTTATTTTAATATATTTACCGTAGAACAATTGTCTAAGGTGTTGGGTAAAAAACACCTAGTGTAACTGTGTAATGATGCACATCCTCCTCAAATGTTGGAATGGGTTGCACTTCCACTCTGTTACACTTCAGTGACCTCATCTTGTCCTGAAAGAAAAATGGAACATAACTTACATAAAATATATCATGATGCCACCACCTATATTATATGATCGCCACCAAAAAAGTCTAAACAAATATAATCGTTCAATGCACGAATTCATAATTTAAAGAAATTTAGGATATGCGTATTCACTATTTACATTTGCACTGAATATTTCTAGTCGCACAACTATTTAACCAGACCCAGGTCTTCGTACTTGGGAACAGTGGAAGGAGATAAGAGCAAGGCTACGACTGAACTTGGCACCCAAAAGAACATTTAAACCTGCAGCAATACGTTAAATAAAAAAACATGTAAAATAAAATTCCATTCGCTTATGAGCAGGTTCTGCACATTTTATAGCAATATGATATTTTTCTCTCTCTTGTTGGTAGCACAATAATCAAACTCCCAAGAAAATAAAATGTACTGAACATATATAAGCTAGACTTGAGACTACAATCTGCATAACACAAAAATTGCAAAGCACCTAAGACTATAATCTACCACACAAAAAATTGACATCATGTTAAACCAACAGAAAATATTGCCACCTTCTTCTTCTCATCCAGCCATGACAAAACACGTTCAAAAAGGTGCAAATTGCTTACAGTAAGCACTAAAAAGTACAAATTGCTCACGTGCAGAGAGATGCAACAATGGGGAGACAAATCATACTTCCCAGAACACACCAAAAACAGAGAAAGTTTTGATTCTTTGATGCCTAAAGCAAGCTGAAAGACATGAATGTCCACGAAGTAAAAACATCATGGAAGAAATTTACAATCCTATATTCCAGTCTCGTGCATACATTTAATTACAACGTAAACTGTAGTTGGTTAAACTATAAACTAACTGACCCATGTCTCAATCAGGAGCCATGGTGTGTACCTCTTGCATACGCCAGAAAGCGTGAATAGAACAGAAGAGCTGACGACGCGCTCGGATGGAAGAGAATCAAAGGCAGCACCGAGCGGGATGGATGGTCCACATGTTTGTTGACGTGGCGGCACTGCACTCGTGAGGTTAGCGACAACGGGAAGGCGTGCCATTAGGGTGTGCGGCCTCCACACAGTCCCGGTGATGGCGAGCAAGAACGAAGGCAGGGGTTGCGTCGTCCGCGTACCCTCGATGGGGATCGAGCGACACTAGTAGTGGGAATGGCTGGGTGGCAGCGACTGAGCAGGGCGTCAGAAACAGAGCGTGGAGGAAAGAAAGATAGAGCGATGGGGGAAATGAATGAGCAGGAAGGACTCTGGCAGCCTACATAGTGATTTGAAATTTGAACTGAGATTGGCTGTTGTATGGGGAGAGGAAATGGTGGAGATTGGCGGCGGTGAGACGCAACATTGGTGAGGCCACGTACGAGTGGTAGGAGGCAAGAAGGATCTCCATAGGAAGGGGGTGAACTCTTTTTTTTCATTCAAAAAATTAATGCTTGGTTGCCTTGCCTGGCCAGTTGCCGCCTAGTACGTGAAAATTGAGCGGTGCTTGGTTGCCTTGCCTGGCCAGTTGTCGCCTAGTACGTGAAAATTGAGCGGCCCACTAGTTAGCTCCGAAGGTGAGAGGGAGGCGATGGGGGGAAATCCTATTCGCCGCTCGCCGCGGGAGCTCTTGTTCGGCGCTTTCGGCGCCACTTACCGCAACTGGCGCTCGCAACGCTGGTATAGCGGGCCGACCCAGGAGGAAAAGGGGTTCCACTCCTACAATGAAAAAACAAACAAACAAATCTGGTTGAAATAGCGAGAAACAAGATTCAATCCCTGCCGACTAACTTCACACCCTTTAGCAAATAACCGGTAGGACGACCCCTCTCAGTAGTTGTGACGCCCCCGATTCAATCGTACACTAATCATGCACACAAATGTGTACGATCAAGATCAGGGACTCACGGGAAGATATCACAACACAACTCTACAAATAAAACAAGTCATACAAGCATCATAATACAAGCCAGGGGCCTCGAGGGCTCGAATACAAGTGCTCGATCATAGACGAGTCAGCGGAAGCAACAATATCTGAGCACAGACATAAGTTAAACAAGGTTGCCATAAGATGGCTAGCACAAACTGGGATACAGATCGAACGAGGCGCAGGCCTCCTGCCTGGGATCCTCCTAACTACTCCTGGTCGTCGTCAGCGGGCTGCACGTAGTAGAAGGCACCTCCAACGTAGTAGTCGTCGTCGACGGTGGCGTCTGGCTCCTGGGCTCCATCGCCTGGTCGCAGCAATCGGGTAAAGAAAGGGGAAAAAGGGGGGGAACAAGGCAACCATGAGTACTCATCCAAAGTACTCGCAAGCAAGGAGCTACACTACATATGCATGGATAAATGTGTAAAAAGCCATATCAGTGGACTGAACTGCAGAATGCCAGAATAAGAGGGGGATAGCTAGTCTTATCGAAGACTACGCTTCTGGTCGCCTCCATCTTGCAGCAGGTAGAAGAGAGTAGACTGAAGTCCTCCAAGTAGGATCGTATAGCATAATCCTACCCGGCGATCCCCTCCTCGATGCCCTGTTAGAGAGCGATCACCGGGTTGTATCTGGCACTTGGAAGGGTGTGTTTTATTAAATATCCGGTTCTAGTTGTCATAAGGTCAAGGTACAACTCCGGGTCATCCTTTTACCGAGGGACACGGCTATTCGAATAGATAAACTTCCCTGCAGGGGTGCACCACATAACCCAACACGCTTGATCCCATTTGGCCGGACACACTTTCCCGGGTCATGCCCGGCCTCGGAAGATCAACACGTCGCAGCCCCACCTAGGCACAACAGAGCGGTCAGCACGCCGGTCTAAACCTATGCGCGCAGGGGTCTGGGCCCATCGCCCTGAGCACACCTGCACGTTGCGTACGTGGCCGGAAGCAGATCTAGCCCCCTTAATACAAGTGCGAGCTTACGATCCAATGCGGCGCGCGCCACTCAGTCGCTGACGTCAAAAGTGCTTCGGCTGATACCACGACGCCGAGTGCCCATATCTTTCCCGCGTAGTTGGTTAGTGCGTATAGACCAAATGGCCAGACTCAGATCAAATACCCAGATCTCGTTAAGCGTGTTAAGTATCCGCGAACGCCAACAGGGCCAGGCTCACCTCTCACCCAGGTAGCCCCGAACTGCCCTGCCGCTCCGCCACAAAGATCCACACAGAGGGCCGTCGGGACAAAGGTCCTTTCAGCCCCCAATCCGTGAATCACTCGCGGGTACTCCTCGAGCCAACCCGACTTTGGTCACCACATGTATCATGTTTAAAGTATAGTATATATCCATGATCACCTCCCGAGGTGATCACAACCCAGTAGTATAACATGGCAGACAGACAAGAGTGTAGGGCCACTGATGGAACACTAGCATCCTAAACTAAGCAAGTAGGATTGCAGGTAAAGGTATCAACAGTAGTATCAAAAACAGGCTATGCATCAGGATAGGAATAACGAAAGCAGTAACATGCTACACTACTCTAATGCAAGCAGTATAGAGGAGAGTAGGTGATATCTGGTGATCAAGGGGGGGGGCTTGCCTGGTTGCACTGGCAAGAGAGAGGGGTCGTCGGTGACGTAGTCGACCACAGGGGCATCAGCATCGTCACGGGGTCTACCGAATAGAAGAGGGGGGAAAAACAGTAAATACATAGCAAGCAAAGCATCACAAAACATAACGAGGTAATACGCAGTGCTAGGTATGCCCTAACGCGGTATTAGGTGATACCGGCAAAGGGGGAAACATCCGAGAAAGTATCCCCGGTGTTTCGCGTTTTCAGACAGATGAACCGAAGGGGGAAAGTTGCATGTTTGATATGTTAGGGGTGTGTGGCGGACGAATGGGCTGCGTATCCGGGTTCTTCTCGTCGTTCTGAGCAACTTTCATGTTGAAAATATTTTAATCCGAGTTACGGATTAAAAGATATGATTTTCTAAAAATTTTATTAATTTCTGGAATTTAATTAATTATTTAATTTAATTCGAAAATGAATTAATGACATCAGCATGATGTCATGCTGACGTCAGCAGTCAACGGAGTTGACTGGTCAACCTGACCAGTGGGTCCCACTGGTCAGTGACACATTTTAATTAACAGATTAATTAAACTAATCATAATTAATTAATGGGGGTTGGGCCCCACTGTCATACTAACTAATTAGCCAATTAACAGTAGTTAATTAAATTAATTAATCCTTAGGTTAATTAATCTTAATTGGTAATTTAATCAGAATTAATTAAGTTAATTAATTAATTATTTTCATTATTTATTTATTTATTTATTATTATTTTTAATTCTTTTTTTATTAAAACGTTCTGGAGCTGGGCCCGTTTGTCATAGGACCCTGGGGGCCTTAGCGGGCACCGGTTGGTGGATGCGGGAGCGTGGGCGCCCGTCACGGCGCTCGCCCAGGGGCGCGCGGGGCGGGGCGCATCTGGCTGCGACCAGCGGGCGCCGTGAGCCGGCCGGAGTGAGTTGCGCCCAGCGGTGGGCGGTGGAGGAGCGAGGCGTGCAGGTGCTGCAGGGCAAGGGGACGAGCAGGCCCGCGGGCGGCAGAGGAGCAGCAGCAGGGGAGGCGCGACGGTCACGGCGGGATCAGAGCAGCGGGCGAGCACGCGCGGAGCGAGCTCCGGCCATGGCGGCCGAGCGCGGGAACGGCCTCAGCGGCGACAAAACAGTAGCGGGGGGAGAGGGGATCCGGGTGCCGGAGCACGCATGGGCGGCCGTGGGCGTGGGCGACTAGGCCAGCACGGGTGGGCATCCGGGCGCTGCGCGCAAGCCGATAAGGCCGGGAGCGCGCCGAGCAGCAGGACGGGGCATCGCCAGCGCCGATGGCCCTCTGGACGGGGTGGGCATACGAGGGGGAGCGCGACCGTGGGCGTGCATGCGTCGAGTGCGGCCAGAGCGAGCACGAGCGAGCAGAGAGGGGGGGAAGAGGAGGCCGGGGAGGCCTCACCAGCGTTGGAGAGTAGGGGGCGGCGAGGCTTGTGGGAGCGTGTCGGGGGAGAGGCGGTGAGGCGACGTCGATGAGGTGACGGCGAGCGGCAACGGCGTAGCATCGGGGCTCGGGGCGCCACGAGGTCGAGCCCCTGATTCAGTTCGGGTCGAGGGGGGCCGGCACCGTGCAGGAGGAGTCGGAGAGGCGTGCGCCGGTGAAATGGCGAAGGGGCCTCGCCGAGTGCCCGATCCGATCTGGATCGGGAGGAAGCAGAGGGAGGAGTGGGAGAGAGTGGATCGGGGGGGAGTGGGGTTGTGGGGGTTAGGGTTTGGTCGGCCAGGGGGGTTATGGGGAGTGGGTGCGGCCTGGGCCGGTCAGGCAGCCTGGTGGCCTGCTGGGCCGAAGCCCAGTGAGGGAAGGGGTCCTCTTTACTTTCTTTTGTTGTTTTTTTGTTTGTTTTTATTTACAGTTATATTATTTTCTGTTTTATTTTAGTTTAATGTATTAAGGCATTTTCTAAGAAGGTGTTTGCTGCACTATAATTACCTATGCCATTTTTGGCACTGCCTGAACATTTTCGTTTTAAACTTTTGAAAAGTTTGACGTCTGACATTAACTTAAACTTTTGAATTGGAAAAGTTTTTGATCCATCGCGAGATTAGTAACAGTAACCGGGGTGACGTGGTACCGTTAACCTGAGATTACTGTAGCCTGATTATCCGGGCGTCACAGTAGTCCACTATGACAAATATACTATATTTGACCCTTCTCTTAATACAACATTATCATGTAGGAGTAATATATACCCAGTTTGTTATGCATATTATTTTATGATATAAATAAAAAAGAATTCACAATAAAATCAAAGTGAACTTGAAGAAAGTTCATAAATTTCAAAAGATTCGTACAAAGTGAAAAAGGTTAGGCAATTTGAGAAAAGTTCATGAATTTGAAAAAATGTTCATAGAATTTGAGAATAATTTCATGAATTTTGAAAAAAAGTTCATCAATTTTGAAAAAAGTTCATCCAATTTGAGAAACAGTTCACGAATTTTGAAAAAAGTTCATCGTTTTTAAAAAGTTCATCAATTTCAGAAAAAAATCAGCATTTTTGTATAAAGTTCATCAAATTTTAAGAAAGTTCATCAAATTTGAAAAAAGTACATCATTTTAAAATAAAAAACCATCACATTTTTTAAGAAAAATTCATGAAATTGAAAAAAGTTCACTGAATTTTGAAAAAGGTCACCGAAATAAAAAAAATCATCAACTTTTCAATAACAGTTCATCGGATTTGCAAAAAAGTTCATCCAAATTGATAATTCTTCATCAAAATTGAAGAAGTTCACCAATTTTTTTAAAGTGCATCAAAGTTGAAAAGAGTTCATCGAATTTGAAAAAGAGTTCATCAAAGTTGAAAAAAGTTCATCAAATTTGAAAAGTGTTCATCGAATTTGAAAAAGAGTTCATCTAATTTGGAAAAAAGTTTATCATTTTCGGAAAAAAGTTCACAAATTATAAAAGCGCACACTAAAGAAAACAAAAGGAAGAAATATAAAAGGATAAGGAAAAAAAGTAAAAGGAAAAAGAAAATAACAAACCAAATTAAATCAACAACTGAAAAAGAGAACATGCCATCAGTTAGCGAGGCATAGTCTAGTGGTTGGAAGGAAGCACTCGCAAGGAAATGGTTGTGGGTTTGAACCTAATCCCCTACCTTTTTTGCGTTTAGAAAACTACCTATATGGTCCAGTCCACTGCGGGGCGCTGCAGGCGCCCGTTAGCCGAATACACATTAACGGGCGCGTGCAGTGCCAAATAGGATTCGCTTGTTCGGCGCTTTCGGCGCCACTTACCGCAACTAGCGCTCGCAGTGCTGGTATATTGGGCCGACCCACGAGGAAAAGGGGTTCCACTCCTACAACAGAAAAACAAACAAAACAATCTAGTTGAAATAGCGAGAAACATGATTTGATCCCTGCCCGCTAACTTCACACCCTTTAGCAAATAACCGCTAGGACGACCCCTCTCTGTTGCCCACTCTCACAAATATACTATATTTGATCCTTCTCTTAATACAACATTAGCATGTAGGAGTACCCAGCTTGTTATGCATATTATTTTATGATATAAATAAAAAAGAATTCACAATAAAATCAAAGTGAACTTGAAGAAAGTTCATAAATTTCAAAAGATTCGTAAAAAGTGAAAAGGTTCGGCAATTTGAGAGAAGTTCACGAATTTGAAAAAACATTCATTGAATTTGAGAAAAATTTCACGAATTTTGAAAAAATGTTATCAATTTTGAAAAAAGTTCATCCAATTTGAGAAAAAGTTCATGAATTTTGAAAAAAGTTCATCATTTTTAAAAAGTTCATCAATTTCGGAAAAAAATCAGCATTTTTGTATAAAGTTCATCAACTTTGAAAAAAGCTCATCAATTTAAAATAAAAAAACCATCGTATTTTTTTAAAAAAAACTTGAAATTGAAAAAAAGCTCACTAATTTTTTTAAAAGTTCACTAAATTTTGAAAAAGGTCATCGAAATTAAACAAATTCATCAACTTTTCAAAAAAGTTCACCGATTTGAAAAGAGTTCATCCAAATTGATAATTCTTCATCAAAATTGAAGAAGTTCACCAATTTTTTTAAAAAAAGTGCATCAAAGTTGAAAAGAGTTCTTCAAATTTGAGAAAAGTTGATCAAATTTGAGAAGAGCTCATCGAATTTGAAAAAGAGTTCATCTAATTTAAAAAAAGTTTATCATTTCCAAAAAAAAGTTCACAAATTATAAAAGCGCGCACTAAAGAAAACAATAAGAAGAAATAGAAAAGGATAGGGAAAAAAGTGAAAGAAAAAGGAAATAAAAAACCAAACTAAATCAACAACTGAAAAAGATAACATGCCATCTATTAGCGAGGTGTAGTCTAGTGGTTGGAAGGAAGCACTCGCAAGGAAATGGTTGTGGGTTTGAACCTAATCCCTTACCCTTTTGCGTTTGGAAAACTACCTATATGGGCCGGCCCAGTGCAGGGCACTACAGGCGCCCGTTAGCAGAATACACATTAACGGGCGCCTGCAGCGCCAAATAGGATTCGCCTGTTCGGCTGGTGTTCAGTTAGTGAAGCCTTCGTCAAAGACTTGTCAACTGACGAATGTGGTCGCGATTATGAAATTCATGAAGATGGAAAATTACATTACATATAGCATTATTCAGAATTATACAAAACAATATGTGTCAAAAGGAAGCAAAAGTTAGATGGCTACATACACAAAATCCACATTGTCACATTCAGAAGATAGCCTAGATGTATAATATTTGTATGTATATCTGTACTACTTCCTCTGAACTTCGGCGCCACTTATCGCAACTGGCGCTCGTGGTGCTGGTATAGCGGGCCGGCCCAGGAGGAAAAGGGGTTCCACTCCTACAGCACAAAAATAAACAAAAAAATTTGGTTGAAATAGCGAGAAACATGATTTGATCCATGCCCGCTAACTTCACACCCTTTAGCAAATAACCGCTAGGACGACCCCTCTTTGTAGCCCACTCTGCCAAATATACAATATTTGACACTTCTCTTAATACAACATTAGTATGTAGGAGTACCCAGTTTGTTATGCATATTATTTTATGATATAAATAAAAAAGAATTCATGATAAAATCAAAGTGAACTTGAAGAAAGTTCATAAATTTCAAAAGATTCGTACAAAGTGAAAAAGCTTCGGCAATTTGAGAAAAGTTCACGAATTTGAAAAAACGTTCATCGAATTTGAGAAAAAAATTCATGAAATTTGAAAAAAAGTTCATCAATTTTGAAAAAAGCTCATCCAATTTGAGAAATGTTCACGAATTTTGAAAAAAAAATCATCATTTTTTTAAAAGTTTATCAATTTCAGATAAAATTCTGCATCTTTTATAAAGTTCATCAAATTCGAAAAAAGCTCATCAATTTAAAATAAAAAACCATGGTATTTTTTAAAAAAAAATTCAAGAAATTAAAAAAAAGTTCACTGAATTTCAAAAAAATTCACTACATTTTGAAAAAGGTCATCGAAATTTAAAAAAAATCATCAACTTTTCAAAAAAGTTCAGCGGATTTGAAAAGGAGTTCATCCAAATTGATAATTATTCATCAAAATTGAAGAAGTTCACCAATTTTTTTAAAAAGTGCATCAAAGTTGAAAAGAGTTCTTCAAATTTGAAAAAAGTTCATCAAATTTGAAAAGAGTTCATCGAATTTGAAAAAGAGTTCATCTAATTTGAGAAAAGTTTATAATTTTCGAAAAAAGTTCACAAATTAGAAAAGCGCGCACTGAAGAAAACAAGAAGAAGAAATAGAAAAGGATAAGGAAAAAAGTAAAAGGAAAAAAATAACAAACCAAACTAAATCAACAACTGGAAAAGAGAACGGGAAATCAGTTAGCGAGGTGTAGTCTAGTGGTTGGAAGGAAGCACTCGCAAGGAAATGGTTGTGGGTTTGAACCTAATCCCCTACCCTTTTTGCGTTTGGAAAACTACCTATATGGGCCGGTCCAGTGCGGGGCGCTAATGGGCGCCTGCAGCGCCAAATAGGATTCGCTTGTTCGGCGCTTTCGGCGCCACTTACCGCAACTGGCGCTCACAGTGCTGGTATATTGGGCTGACCCACGAGGAAAAGGGGTTCCACTCCTACAGCAGAAAAACAAACAAAAAATCTGGTTGAAATAGCGAGAAACAGGATTTGATCCCTGCCCGCTAACTTCACACCCTTTAGCAAATAACCGCTAGGACGACCCCTCTCTGTAGCCCACTCTCACAAATATACTATATTTGATCCTTCTCTTAATACAACATTAGCATGTAGGAGTAACCAGCTTGTTATGCATATTATTTTATGATATAAATAAAAAAGAATTCACAATAAAATCAAAGTGAACTTGAAGAAAGTTCATAAATTTCAAAAGATTCGTAAAAAGTAAAAAAGGTTCGGCAATTTGAGAGAAGTTCACGAATTTGAAAAAACATTCATTGAATTTGAGAAAAAATTCACGAATTTTGAAAAAATGTTATCAATTTTGAAAAAAGTTCATCCAATTTGAGAAAAAGTTCACGAAATTTGAAAAAAGTTCATCATTTTTAATAAGTTCATGAATTTCGGAAAAAATCAGCATTTTTGTATAAAGTTTGTCAAATTTTAAGAAAGTTCATCAAATTTGAAAAAGGCTCATCAATTTAAAATAAAAGATCATCGTATCTTTTAAAAAAGTTCATGAAATTGAAAAAACGTTCACAGAATTTTTTCAAAGGTCATCGAATTTAAGAAAAGTTCATCAACTTTTCAAAAAAGTTCATCGGATTTGAATAAGAGTTCATCCAATTTGAAAATTCTTCATCAAATTTGAAAAGTTCACCAATTGTTTTTGAAAAGTGCATCAAAGTTGAAAAGAGTTTTTCAAATTTGAAAAATGTTCATCAAACTTGAAATGAGTTCATCAAATTTGAAAAAGAGTTCATCTAATTTGAAAAAAAGTTTATCGTTGTCAAAAAAGTTCACGAATTATAAAAGCGTGCACTAAATAAAACAAAAAGAAGAAATAGAAAAGTATAAGGAAAAAAGTAAAAAGAAAAAGAAAATAACAAAGCAAACTAAATCAATAATTGAAAAAGAGAATATGCCATCAGTTAGCGAGGTGTAGTCTAGTGGTTGGAAGGAAGCGCTTGACGGAAATGATTGTGGGTTCGAATCTTGGTCCCCTATCCTTTTTGCGTTTCGAAAACTACCTATATGGGCCCGCCAAGTGCGGGGCGCTGTAGGCGCCTGTTAGGAGAATACACATTAACAGGTGCGTGCAGCGCCAAATACGATACGCCGCTCGCTGCGGCAAACTGCCGAGCGATCGCACATAGCAGCGCAGCGAGCGACACACAAGGGCCGGCCCAGTTACACATAATGCGTCCAACCGGTTTTGGGAACCTTCTGGAAGGTACACTAAACCGGGTTTTTTCCTGTATATTTTTTGGTTCTTTTTTGGTTTTCTATTGTTTTTTTATTACTCTTTTTTTCGTTTCTGTTTCTTTTTCTTTTTTTTACGTTTTTTGTTTTTTGTTCATGTTCTTTTTCATAACATGTTCGCAGTTTTAAAATATATTTACGATTTTGTTTTTCATTTATTTTTATTTTCTTCTCCTTCTTAAAAAAAATCAAAACAAGTAAATTTTGTTCGTGTTTCCAAAAAAATGTTCAGTTTTTGAAAAAATGTTCTCAGAATTCTAAAATTGTTCTCCTTACACAAAAAAGTACAAAACTTTCGAAATTCAGAAAATGCATCGAATTTCAATTCTTTGTTCACATATTCAAAAAAATCTTCGCGCTTCCAAATTTGGTCGGGATTTTTCAAAATTACTCTCCGTTTCAAAATATGTTCTCAAGATTTAAAAATTTTCGTGCTTTAAAAAATTGTCCGTGCTTCCAAACTTGTTCAAGATTTTTCAAAATTGTTCTCCATTTCAAAATTTGTTCTTAAGATAAAAGATGTTTGGGAATTGGCAAAAATGTTCCAGCTTTCCAAATTTGTTCACAAATTCAATAATAGTTCGTGTTTTTCAATTTTGTTCACAAATTCAAAAAATGCTCTGGAAGTTTTAAAAACATACACATTTTTATTTTTTGTTCACAAATTCAAGAAATGTTCCCTTTTTTCAAATTTGTTCACATCATCAGAATGTTCCTGTTTTACAAAATTTGTACGAGAATTCGGAAATTTTTTTTATTTTGAGGAAAATATTCATAATTTGGAAAGTTCCAGTAGTAGGAGGTCATCGGTTCGACCCAATAAATGGACTGTAGTTTTTTGGATTTTTTGCGAATTAATGTTTAAGTTTTGTCTCTGTCGTATACATCTTTAACTGTCGTGCTGCTAATTGAGCATGAGAACAGCTATGTCACAGTGGTTTAAAAAGCAGGCCAATTAGCGCGAAGTCGCGTGTTCAAGTTATAGCGCTAGATTTATTTTGTTTTTTGCGATTTTTCATCTCGGAAACATGCCGCCGCATGCCGCTGTAAATGGGCCGGCCCATGCTAGCCACTCTTGTGCGAAGCGCCGACACTTTGGCACAGCGAGTGGCCTATAGGAGCTCCCACGGCGATGGGTGAAGGAAATATGACCTAGAGGCAATAATAAAGTTGTTATTTATATTTCCTTATATCATGATAAATGTTTATTATTCATGCTAGAATTGTATTAACCAAAAACTTAGTACATGTGTGAATACATAGACAAAATAGAGTGTCCCTAGTATGCCTTTACTTGACTAGGTCGTTAATCAAAGATGGTTAAGTTTCCTAATCATAGACATGTGTTGTCATTTGATGAACGGGATCACATCATTAGAGAATGATGTGATGGACAAGACCCATCCGTTAGCTTAGCCTAATGATCGTTTAGTTTTATTGCTATTGCTTTCTTCATGACTTATACATATTCCTCTCAGTATGAGATTATGCAACTCCCGAATACTGGAGGAACACTTTGTGTGATATCAAACGTCACAACGTAACTGGGTGATTATAAAAATGCTCTACAGGTGTCTCCGATGATGTTTGTTGAATTGGCATAGATCAAGATTAGGATTTGTCACTCCGAGTATCGGAGTGGTATTTCTGGGCCCTCTCGGTAATGCACATGACTATAAGCCTTACAAGCAATGTGACTAATGAGTTAGTTACGGGATGATGCATTACGGAACGAGTAAAGAGACTTGCCGGTAACGAGATTGAACTAGGTATGATGGTACCGATGATCGAATCTCAGGCAAGTAACATACCGATGATAAAGGGAATGACGTATGTTGTTATGCAGTTTGATCGATAAAGATCTTCGTAGAATATGTAGGAACCAATATGAGCATCCAGGTTCCGCTATTGGTTATTGGCCGGAGATGTGTCTCAGTCATGTCTACATAGTTCTCGAACCCGTAGGGTCCGCACGCTTAACGTCCGATGATGATTTGTATTATGAGTTATGTGATTTGATGCCCGAAGTTTGTTCGGAGTCCCAGATGAGATCACGGACATGACGAGGAGTCTCGAAATGGTCGATAGGTAAAGATTGATATATTGGAAGGTTATATTCGGACACCGGAATGGTTCCAGAGTGATTCGGGTATTTTTTGGAGTACCCGGAAGGTTACCGGAACCCCCCCCCCCCGGGGAAGTGGTGGGCCTTCATGGGCCTTAGTGGAAAGGAGAGAAGGGCCGCAAGGGTGGCCGTGCGGCCCCCCCATGGCAAGTCCGAATTGGACTAGGGAGGGGGCGGCGCCCCCCTCTTTCCTTCTCCCTCTCCTCCTCCTTCCCTCTCTCCCCTCTTGGAAAAGGAAGGGGAGTCCAACTAGGATTGGGAATCCTAGTTGGACTCCCCCAATGGCGCGCCCCTCCTTGGCCGGCCTACTCCTCCCCCCTCCTTTATATACGTGGGCAGAGGGGCACCCAAAGCACAATAGACAATCTCTTTGCCGTGTGCGGTGCCCCCCTCCACAGTTCAACACCTCGGTCATATCGTCGTAGTGCTTAGGTGAAGCCTTGCGCCGGTAACTTCATCATCACCGTCACCACGCCGTCGTGCTGATGGAACACTCCCCGTCCTCAACTGGATCAAGAGCTTGAGGGACGTCATCGTGCTGAACGTGTGCTGAATACGGAGGTGCCGTACGTTCGGTGCTTGGATCGGTTTGATCGTGAAGACGTTCGAGTACATCAACCGCGTTACTAAACGCTTCCGCTTTCGGTCTACAAGGGTACGTGGACACACTCTCCCCTCTTGTTGCTATGCATCTCCTCATTAGATCTTGTGTGATTGTAGGAATTTTTTTGAATTACTAGGTTCCCCAACAGTGTCATCCGAGCCAGGTCTATGCGTAGATGATATATGCACGAGTAGAACACAGAGAGTTGTGGGCGATAATAGTCATACTGCCTACAACCAACGTCTTACTTTGATTCGGCGGTATTGTTGGATGAAGCGGCCCGGGCCAACATTACATGACCGCGTTCATGAGACTGGTTCTACCGACGTGCTTCGCACACAGGTGGCTGGCGGGTGTTTGTTTCTCCAACTTTAGTTGAATCGAGTTTGACTACGGCCGGTCCTTGTTGAAGGTTAAAACAGCACACTTGACGAAAAATCGTTGTGGTTTTGATGCGTAGGTAAGAACGGTTCTTGCTAGAAGGCCGTAGCAGCCACGTAAAACTTGCAACAACAAAGTAGAGGACGTCTAACTTGTTTTTGCAGGGCATGTTGTGATGTGATATGGTCAAGACGTGACGAGATATAAATTGTTGTATGAGATGATCATGTTTTGTAAAAGTTATCGGCAACTGGCAGGAGCCTTATGGTTGTCGCTTTATTGTATGAAATGCAATCGCCATGTAATTGCTTTACTTTATAAGTAAGCGGTAGCGACAGTCGTAGAAGCAATAGTTGGTGAGACGACAACGATGCTACCATGGAGATCAAGGTGTCAAGCCGGTGATGATGGAGATCATGAGGTGCTTTGGAGATGGAGGTCAAAGGCACAAGATGATGATGGCCATATCATGTCACATATTCTCATTGCATGTGATGTTTATCCTTTATGCATCTTATTTTGCTTAGTACAGCGGTAGCATTATAAGATGATCCCTCACTAAATTTCAAAGGTATAAGTGTTCCCCCTGAGTATGCACCATTGCAACAGTTCGTCGTGCCGAGACACCACATGATGATTGGGCGTGATAGGATCTACGTTCACATACAACGGGTTCAAGACAGTTTTGCACACGCAGAATACTCGGGTTAAACTTGACGAGCCTAGCATATGCATATATGGCCTCGGAACACTAAGACTGAAAGGTCGAACGTGAATCATATAGTAGATATGGTCAACATAGAGATGTTCACCATTGAAAACTACTGCATCTCACGTGATGATAGGACATGGTTTAGTTGATATGGATCACGTGATCATTTAGATGACTAGAGGGATGTCTATCTAGTGGGATTTCTTAAGTAATATGATTAATTTAACTTTAATTTATCATGAACCTAGTCCTGATAGTATTTGCAAATTATGTTGTAGATCAATAGCTGACGTTATAGCTCTTCGTTTATTTTTGATATGTTCCTAGAGAAATATAAGTTGAAAGATGATAGCAGCAATGATGCGGACTGAATCCGTAATATGAGGATTATCCTCATTGTTGCACAAAAGAATTATGTCCTTGATGCACCGTTAGGTGACAGACCTATTGCAGGAGCAGATGCAGACGTTATGACCGTTTGACAAACTCGATATGATGACTACTTGATAATTTAGTGCACCATGCTTTACGGCTTAGAACTGGGACTTCAAAAACGTTTTGAACGCCATGGAGCATATGAGATGTTACAAGAACTGAAAATGATATTTCAGACTCATGCCCGTGTTAAGAGGTATGAGACCTATGACAAGTATTTTGCCTACAAGATGGAGCAGAATAGCTCAACGAGTGAGCATGTGCTCAGAATGTCTGAGTACTACAATCGTTTGAATCAAGTGGGAGTTTATCTTCCAGATAAGATAGTGATTGACAGAATTCTCTACTCACTATCACCAAGTTACTGGAACTTCGTGATGAACTATAATATGCAAGGGTTGACGAAAATGATTCCCGAGCTCTTCGGGATGCTGAAATCAGCGAAGGTAGAAATCAAGAAAAGCATCAAGTGTTGATGGTTGACAAGACCACTAGTTTCAAATAAAAGGGCAAGGGAAAGAAAGGGAACTTCAAGAAGAATGACAAGCAAGTTGCCACTCCCGTGAAGAAGCCCAAAGCTAGACCTAAGTATGAAACTGAGTGCTTCTACTGCAAAGGAAATGGTCACTAGAAGCGGAACTGCCCCAAACATTTGGCGGATAAGAAGGATGGCAGAGTGAACAAAGGTATATTTGATATATAGATTATTGATGTGTACTTTACTAGTATTCATAGTAACCCCTAGGTATTTGATACTGGTTCAGTTGCTAAGATTAGTAACTCGAAACAGGAGTTACAAAATGAACAGAGACTAGTTGAGGGCGAAATGACGATGTGTGTTGGAAGAGATTCCAAGGTTGATAAGATCACCATCGCATACTCCCTCTACCTTCGGGATTAGTATTGGAACTAAATAAATGTTATTTGGTACTTGCGTTGAGCATGAATATGATTGGATCATGTTTATTGTGATACGACTATCCATTTAAGTCAGAGAATAATTTTTGTTTTGTTTACATGAATAAACCTTCTATGGTCTTACATCCAATGTAAATGGTTTGCTGAATTTCGATCGCAGTGATACACATAATATTGATGCCAAAATATGCAAAGTTGATAATGATAGTGCAACATATTTGTGGCACTACCGTTTAGATCATATTGGTGTAAAGCGCATGAAGAAATTCCATGCAGATGGACTTTTTGAATCACTTGATTATGAATCATTTGATGCTTGCAAACCATGCCTCATGGGCAAGATGACTAAAACTCCGTTCTTCGGAACAATGGTGCAAGCCACTAACTTATTGAAAATAATACATACTGATGTATGCGATCTGATGAGTGTTGAGGCTCGCGGCGGGTATCGTTATTTTCTGACCTTCACAGATGATTTGAGTAAATATGGGTATATCTACTTAATGAAACATAAGTCTAAAACATTTGAAAAGTTTAAAGAATTTCAGAGTGAAGTGGAAAATCATCGTAACAAGAAAATAAAGTTTCTATGATCTGATCGCGGAGGCGAATATTTGAGTTATGAGTTTGGTCTTCATTTGAAACAACGTGGAATAGTTTCACAACTCACGCCACTTGGAACACCACAGCGTAATGGTGTGTCCGAACATCGTAACCGTACTTTATTAGATATGGTGCGATTTATGATGTCTCTTACCGGTTTACCAGTATCGTTTTGGGGTTATGCATTAGAGACAGCTGCATTCACGTTTAATAGGGCTCCTTCTAAATCCGTTGAGATGACACCATATGAACTATGATTTGGCAAGAAACCAAAGCTGTTGTTTCTTAAAGTTTGGGGTTGCGATGCTTATGTGAAAAGTTTCAGCCTGATAAGCTCGAACCCAAATCGGAGAAGTGCATCTTCATAGGATACCCAAAAGAAACTGTTGGGTATACCTTCTATCACAGATCCGAAGGCAAGATCTTTGTTGCTAAGAATCGATCCTTTCTAGAAGGAGTTTCACTTGAAAGAAGTGAGTGGGAGGAAAGTAGAACTTGATGAGGTAATTGTACCTTGTCCCGAATTAGAAAGTAGTTTGTCACAAATATCAGTTCCAGTGATGCCTACACCAATTAGTGAGGAAGTTAATAATGATGATCATGAAACTTCAGATCAAGTTACTACCGAACCCCGTAGGTCAACCAGAGTACGTTCCGCACCAGAGTGGTACGGTAATCCTGTTCTGGAAGTCATGTTACTAGACCATGATGAACCTACAAACTATGAGGAAGCGATGATGAGCCCAAATTCCGCGAAATGGCTCGAGGCCATGAAATCTAAGATGGGATCCATGTATGAGAACAAAGTGTGGACTTTGGTTGACTTGCCCGATGATCGGTGAGCCATAGAGAATAAATGGATCTTCAAGAGGAAGATGGTCAACATCTTTCCTCACAGAGTAACTCGTAAAATCCAAATCAGTACCAACACTGCTAACTTTATTGATTCTCAAATCTCCTGTTTTTCCATTACATGCCTCAACTCAACACCTCAATATAAAGGAAAATGTTCTCACTACTACTACTATATTTCTTCTGTTACAAGCTCAACTATTTATCACAAGTCTCCTTCTCCTTCGGACAATCTCTGGCAAAGTGCCCTGCTTCATTACAACAGAAACATATTACTTCTGACAAGTTTCGAGGTTTCCTTGTGATTATATAGCCTCCTTGGGTCCTTGGCTTCCTTTTTGGGCAATTGCTGAGGTAGTGCCCTGACTCCTTGCACCTATAACAGGTGATATGACTCAGATCCTTCCTGGAATCCAATCTACTTCTCTTTATGCACTTTTACATTCCAATCAGGGCTTCTATTTCCTGTGGGTCATACTCTACTTCCTCCGTCGGGAATTCTACTAGATCCCCATTCATACAATTCTGGGAGATGTGTCCTTCTTCTCCACATGAATAGCATGACTTGGTGCAGGGTTTAATTGGTTCTTCTTTGGGTGTGTCCTCCACCTCTTCCTTCATCATAGGTTCTTCTAAAATTTCCATTAGGGCTCCTTTCATTGCTTCTTTCTTCTGCTGGATGGTTCTTTGTACCATGGGGTAAATGTGACACTGAGCAGGGTAGTGGGTAGTCCCTTCACACAAGAAACAAGTGATCTTCCTAGTTGGGAATTCTTCAGTTGGGTGACTTCCTTCACAATTGGGGCATCCATCCGTTTGTTCTTTATGGTTGTGTCCTATTTCTCCACAAAATTTGTATGCACAAGGTTTCTTCATATCCTTTCTAACTATAGGGTTATTCTTCATGTGATCCTTCATGTTCTGAATCCATCGGTCCGTCTCCAATTGACTCATCGGTCCAGAAAATATAAGCTCATCTCCATTCATCCTCTATTGGGTCCAATGGTTTGGGGTGGTGTCGGATTTCGGGTTCCGGCAGACCCTTATGGTTCGAAATCTGGGGTGCGCGCGGAGATTATGCCCTCTACCTATGCGTCTCGCAAAGATCTTAAACTGCCAAAAGAACACACAAGAGACACATAGTTTATACTGGTTCGGGCCACCGATGCAGTGTAATACCCTACTCCAGTGTGGTGTGGTGGATTGCCTGTCGGGTTGGTGATGATGAACAATACAGGGAAAAACAGCCTCGTGAGGGTCTGTTCTGGCTAGGGGGATGAACTGCTAGGGGGAGTTCAGCCACCCTTCTCTCTCTCTCTCTCTCTCTCTCTCTCTCTCTCTCTCTCTTGTTCTCTGCTTGCTCAGATTCTCGACCTCTAATTCTCGATCACCCAATCGCTAGATGCCTCTACCCTGGGGGTGGCTAGTCCTATTTATAGGCAAAGGCCCTGGGCCTCTTCCCAAATATTGAGCGGGAAGGGCGCCAACAATTGGCCAATTCGAAGGGGAACATCTGGTACACTTATCCTGACTAAAGTTGGTCCTCGCCTGCCAAAGGCCCTGTGGTGACGCCGTTCTGGGCTCCACGATGACCTCCTTCCCACCGTTGGACTGGTCTTGGTCTCGTTGCATCGAAATGGATGCCTTTGCTTGATCCTCTCGCCTGCGCTTGCCCCCTTTGCACCAAAGAGGAAAGGGAGGACACTGCGCGGGCTGGCGCCCGCCTGGCGCCCTTGGTCGTCATGGCTTGCGTCATGGGCACCTCGCGAGGTACCCCACCTTGATCTCTCCGCCTCCTCATGAGCCAGCCTGACGAGGCCGTGCCTGAGGAAGCGCCGTGTCGTCCGTCCCGCGAGGCTTGGCCCCTCGCGAGGGTCTTGGGTCTTGCGTTGATGAAGATGGGCCGTGCTGGGCCCCCTTTCTAGCCACGCCGCAGGGCGCAGGCAGGCAAGTCTGGGGACCCCCGTTCCCAGAACGCCGATAGGTGGGATAAGAGAGAGAGAGAGAGAGGGATGCACACAATGCAAACAATAGTTTTGAAAAGACACATTTTATTTGTGGCTGTCGGGAAAACAGCAAACAAATGACAGCTCACAATCATCGCATCTAACGTAGGTACATAATAGGGGTTTGGTCTTCTAAGTTCAAGGTCGGCTCCACCACCCCTGAGGGCCGAGGAAGCACCTTCTACCCTCTCTTCGTAAGCTCCATTACTGCGGGCCTGGTGCCTCCTTTCTCCGAGTTCTTCCTCTCTGTCCTCCGCCATTATGACTTACAAGCTCTGCATCTCCACCCCAGCTCCATCCTTCTCCTGGCGATCTTCGCCTACTACTGCGAGGCTCATGTGGGGGTGCAACCCTCAGTGGCCTTGCTGCGCCACTACTTCTACCTCCGGGTCACCCGTGGTTCCCCTTCCGCATGCGCGAGCTTCATCGCGTGCGGCGGCGCCATTGCCATTTCGAATCCAGGGAAGAGGGTTGAGGGCTTCAGGAGCAAGTGGGTCTTGGTAGACGCCGGGCGCATCCACCCTCGGCTGATCCTACCCACGGAGCAGCCCGTGAGTTCCGGCGACTGGTCCCGGGCGGAGCTCACGGACCCCCGCGCGAAGCCGGTACTGGAGAAGATGGACGCGGACCTGAAGCCGGCCAGCACGGCGGCGGCGAAGCTAACCGGCGCGTCGCTGCTGAGGGAGTTCTTGGAGCATCAATTGGCTCCGCTTCGGCAGTACTCACCTCTGATGTGGAGGCCTCATCCGAGCCCCGCGGCCTTGGGCGACGAGGATTTGACCGCGGTTCTCCAATCTCTGGTCGGGGGCGAGGTGGCAAGGTTGGAGGGCGCGCCCACGCCCTTGTTCCTTCTCGACGACTAGAAGCAGGTGGTGGAGTCCATGCCCGTCTTCAACGGGGACGGGCCCGTGCTCGTGGTGGCTCCCGAGGGACTGGTGGACGTGTCCTCCGGCGACTCCAGCGGAGAGGGGGGCGAAGAGGAGCGGGAGGAGGGCCCTGACTCCAAGGCAACTGACGGAGATTCTAGGGCTCCCCTTCCCCGGTGCATGTCCCGTACTCTCCGCCTTTCGTTAAGCGATGATGATGAGGACTACGACGTGCTGGGTAGCGGGAGCTCGCCCCCGATCCCGAAGAAGGGCAGGACCGGGCTGATCCCCCGCGGGTCCGCCCTGGCTCCGGGGTGATCCGCGGACGCGCCTTCTGCTTCTGAGGTTGACCCCTCCAGCCGGCTCTCAGGCTTCAAGTATGGCCGGAGGCTGCTTGAGCTCTCTAGCGACGACCCGTAAGTGCTTGATCCTTCATCTTTTGTTTCTTGTTCCGCCGCTGAGGCTTGATGTTCGCTTCTCTTGGATAGGCTGGCGCCCACGGCAAAGAAGCCGAAGGGGGCTCCCGAGGCCCCATCCGCGGCAACACCTCCGCCTGCAGGGGAAGGCGATCGTGACGCACGGGCTTCCCCTGCCCGGTCATCCTCGCGAGGCCTGGTTGAGCTGGCTGGGGCGAGCCCAGCCCCCATGGCCCAAGTGACTCCCGAGGTGCCCTTGTCTGCCGCCACCACCACGACCATTGGGGCGCAGCAGACTCCGCCTCGGGACGCTGTGATTGTGCCGCCGCTGCTTTCTCCTCCTGCTCCACCGACCGTTGCTTCCCCAACTCCTCCTGCTGTCTTGGAGCGTGCCGATGTTTCTCCGTCTTCTTCTGCCGTCCTGGAGCGTGCCGTTGCTGAACTGGATCGGCTGCGGTAGGATCTTCTTGGCGCCGACCCTCGCCTGGTGTCCGGGCGCCTGGAGCTGGCTTCGGGGTGGATTCGCTCCGACGCCTCGATTCGGGCGACGCTGGTTCAGGCCTCGACGGCCTGCGACGGAGAGAGGAAGGCCACCCTCGAGGCAAAGGTTGCCCGAGACGTGGCCCTGGGGGAGGTGGCTGTAGTCCGTGGTCGTTGCAAGGAGCTGGAGGACGAGCTGCAAGGCCTGCGAGACCAGCTCGCAAAGGAGGTCCGCCTTCGCCATGAGTGGGAAGAAGGCACGAAGGCTCGCGAGGCGGCCATCGAGGACCGGGAGGCCAAGCTCAAGAAGCGCCGCGACCGCCTAAGCACGCTGAAGAAGGAGCTGGAGGTGACGAAGGCCGAGCTAGACGCCAAGGCCCAGGTCCTTGCCGAGGATCGCGTGGCCTTCGCGGACATGGAGAAGGATGCTCGTGCTTCGCTGAAGATGCTTTACGAGAGCAGCCCGGAGAGCCCGCTGGCCGGTGACGGGGACGGCCCCGCCAAGCTGCTTCCCTTCATGGTTCGTGCCCTTGGGGACGTCGCCCTTGGCCTTGGCCCCATGGCCGAGGCCGAGCCGCGTGTCCTGTCTTCTGCTGCGCTGACGCAGGTCTTCGCCCACATCTACCTTCGCGATCCCTGCGCCGACCTCGACAGCCTGTTGAAGCCGGTGAGTGGCGAGGGTGCTGCCGCCGCTGTCGAAGCCGTGAAGGGGCGCGCGGAGGCGCTGCCGGGGAAGTTTCGGGCCTTCAGTACCAAGCCGAAGCAAGGCGCTGCCGGCCCTGCTGCTCCGCGAAGCGAGGCTACTTCGCGCTGCCCCACCGCCGACAAGTGACTCTACTACTGCTCCTGTTCTTCTTTTAGTTCCTACACATGCATCACGCCTCGGGGGGGCATTTGAACTTGCGTTTGGTACTGAGACGACAGTATGGACTGTAATATTTGCTTTTAAATTCCTTGAGTTTTATGCTTTTCCTCCCTACTTGCTTGTGTTCTACGCCGGCAGAGCCCGGCCCCGCGCGTACCTCACCCAGCATTAGCCCCGACCGGAAACCAGGACGGGACCAAAGGAGTGAGGGGCTACGTGACAAGTTAGGCTCCTGAGTCGCAATGCTCAGGAGTCCCCCTTGGCGCACGAACAACAAGTAGGGAGGTGTGATGTAGGTGTATCTTCCGTTCTATGTCTGCAGATCCCGACTCCGCGCGTACCTCACCCAGCATAGCCTTTCGGAACTAAGGAGTGAGGGGCTACGGAGCCAGTTAGGCTCCTGAGTCCCGATGCTCAGGAGTCCCCCTTGACGCGCAAACAGCGGGCGATGAGGTGAGATGCAAGCAAGACTACCGTTCTACGTCTGCAGAGCCCGGCCCCGCGCGTACCTCACCCAGCATAGCCTTTCGGAACGAAGGAGTGAGGGGCTATGGGACCAGTTAGGCCCCTGAGTCGCGATGCTCAGGGGTCCCCCTTGACGCTCAAACGGCCTTCATACCTTGGCTCCGCTCGGGGAGAGACGCGCGATGAACCAGGCCCGAGGGGCCTGGCTGGGCGGCGTACGTCTGGGCGTGACCCAGGCGTAGCCCCCGTGCCTAGCCCCCTCGCGCGGCGCTCCCGAGGGGAGGCGTTGCGATGAGGCTAGCCACCGAGCTCTGGGCTCCCTGAGGTTAACGCGACCCGGAGGCCACCCTTAGTTGTTTATCACCAGTGCGGAGCATAGCGCTTCCGTATGTGTACGAGCATAGCCGCTCCTCGGCAGTGTCGTCAGCCAGCGCGGAGCATGGTGCTTCCACTGGTACGTGGGAGGGGGCTCCCCTCCAGGAGGAGCCCCTGGGGTGTGTACAGCCCCGCCCTGACACGTGGCCGGCACGGTAGGGCTAGGTGAGGTGTATCTGGGCACCCGTGAGCTAGCGCGGGACTCACGGGGCCCTACCTCTAGGCGTGTTGCGCCTGGCACTGGGCCGTATCTTGAGATGTGTTCCTGCAAATTAGGTTAGATGCCAGCACTCTACGTCCTCGGGTCCCGGCCCTCGAGCTTGTCTCAGCCGTCGCTGGTATGCCAGGTCGCGATGCCGTGGACAAGGCCAGACGGTGAGGGCTGGAGAGCCAGTAAGAGCCCTGATTCGCGATGCTCAGGTACCCCCCTTTAACGTGCAAGTGGTCGACATGGAGAAGAAGAGGTGCCGTGGATAGGCATCAAGTAATCAAGCATGATAGGCGAAAGCATAGCTGGAAATAAACGCAAGGGAGATACACGCCACTGGGCCTGGCCCGAGCGGCTTGGGGATGATGCAGCCCGAGGGGCGCCCCCAACAAAGCAAGCTAATGACCGAAAATAAAAGGGATACATGCCGCAGGGACGGACCCACGCGGCCTGGGAATGATGCAGCCCTGGGAGGGCGCTCCCAGCTGGAAATGAAACTTGAAGGACGTCACCTGAAGATGTCGAAGATGAAGTGGTGTTGGTGCAGCAGACTCGGTGGGCTGCGGAAGCCGATCCTCACGAGCCCCCAGGCCCAGGGGCCTCAGGAGGCTCCGGAGGCGCTGGTGGCTCCTCGCGAATCATCTCCATCTCCGCCAGGACTGCGGAACGCCTGTCTTCCTGGGTCTCCATGATGCCCCTCATGAGGCGCTGGTATGCAGCAGCCACGCTCGGCAAGCCGTAAGGCATGCGAACATAGCTGTGGGGTGGAGCTCCACAACGCCCCACTTGTGAGGGCCAGAGGCACTCCATCGTGGCGACCCGATTGAGCCCTGGTACGTCGATGCAGACGCGCAGCCCACCATCCTCGCCTGGATGGGGAGCCACAGCCGGTAGACGGCGGCAACCTCTCATGATTCTTGACTCCTGTAGTTCTTGAACGGCCTTGTTAACGAACTCCTGCTGGTCTGACCTTCCTTGCCTTGCTCCTTCTTGAGGGAAACATGCTTCAAGGCACGCCTCCACGTGGTGCCCAAGCGCCTCCCTCGTGACCCTCGCCAGGTCGGTGGCCCTCCAGGTGAGAGCCCCTGAGCCCTGCCTGAGGAGGGCGCCGGGCACGCCTTCCTATGCGATGGAAGGAGGGTCCCCTTTGGTAGACGCGGGCCCTGAGGGGCCTGCCTCCTGAGGGGCTGAGCCTGCCGATGTCTTCTTCTTCTTGGGGGTGATTTCGGGAAGCCTCCTGCTTCCGCGATCTGGGTCTTCTAGTGACGCGGCCTGAAAGGCTCGCTCCAGGGAACACACTGCATCCTTCTCTTCACATGGCACCGTGATGACTCCGCAACTTCCTGGCATCTTGAGGACGTTGTAGCCATGATGAGTCACGGCCACGAACTTGGCCAGCGCTGGGTATCCGAGGATGGCATTGTACGGCAGGCGGATGTGAGCGACATCAAAGTCAATGAGCTCGGTGCGGTAGTTGCTGCGGGCCCCGAAGGTGACAGGGAGGCGGACCTGCCCGATCGGGATCGTGGAACCGTCGGTGACTCCCGAGAAAGGCTTGGTTGGCTGAAGCTGGTCGTAGGGCACCTGGAGATTGTTGAATGTTTCCACGGACAGGACGTTGAGCCCTGCTCCACCATCGATGAGGGTCCTGGTGACCAGTACGTTGCTGATGACTGGGGAGCAAAGCATCGGGAGGGCCCCGGCTATGGCCGCGCACTTGAGCTGATCTGCTGAGCTGAACGTGATGGCGCATGCCGACCACCTGATAGGGCGCGTGGCTTCGAGCTTGGGGAGGACTGCATCCACTTCACGGGCAAACTGCTTGAAGATGCGTTGGGAGGCTGGGGCTTGAGCTCCGCCCAGGATGCAGGCGATTGCGCGCGGCTCCTGGAAGCCCCCAGCCCCCTCGTCCTGGTGGCGGTCCTCATTCCTTCTTGGCTGAGGCGGCAGTGGAGGGAGGCCTGCGTTGCCCTGCAGGCGATCCTCACGAGGCTGATCCCGCCAATCCCCCTCGCGAGGCAAGTCTCGCCAGCGGTCCTCGCGAGGTTGATCATGCCATCCTTGGCGCGGGCCGCGGTCTTCCCAGCGTCCTGGGTTTCTTCCTCCTTCCCGGCCGTAGCCCCGGTCAGCACGGTCAGGACGACGACCGATCCTTCCTTCTCGCACGGCACGGAGTTCTTGGCATTCGTTGGTGTTGTGGGTGTGGAGGTCGTGGTACACATAGTACCGGCTGCCCCTGGAGGATTCAGGCAGATCCTTGCCCCGCTTGGTGTCCGGTTCTGCCGTGAGCACGGCAGCCCCCTTGCGCTTCACGTCCTTGGCCTTGGGTTTCTTCTCTTCTGGGTCTGCGGCAGGCAGCTCGAGGAGGGAGATACGCCCCTCCTCAGCCCTGGCGCACTTGGTCGCCAAGTTGAACAGCTCTAGGGAGGTGCACAGGTCTTCATGCATCGCCAGCTCCTCCTTCATCTTGACGTCGCGCACTCCATCTGAGAAGGCCGAGATGATGGCTTCCTCGGACACCTTGGGGATCTTGAGGCGCGCACTGTTGAAGCGCTCACGGCCGGCGGCCGGTCACGAGTGCCTTGGAAGTTGGCGATGAAGCGGGTGCGCATCTGGTCCCAGGAAGAGATCGTGCCTGGGGCCAGGTTCAGGAGCCAGGTGCGAGCTCCTTCCTTGAGTGCCATGGGGAACCAGTTCGCCATGACCTTCTCATCTCCATTGGCAGCTTCGATGCCCAACTCATAGAGCTAGAGGAACTCTGCAGGGTCGGTCGTGCCGTCGTAGCGAGGAGGCAGGTCTGGCTTGAACTTTCCGGGCCACGCGACGCTGCGCAGCTCGGTGGTGTAGGCGCGGAAGCCTGCGGTGGCCACGGGAGGCTTTGGTTGAGGGAGAGCTTGGCCTTGCGGGTCCCCATGCGCTGCAGTTGGGAGCAGCGCGGGGTCTTGACGTGCCGGAGCTGGAGCAGGGTCACGGCGAGCCAGAGCAGGGAGCGCCCGGGCAGCCTCTTGCGGCCGGGGGACTTCTTGGCAGCTCCGTTCTTGCTGGGCTGGCGCCTGACGAAGCGGGTTCGGCCCAGGGGCCACGCGCCTTGGAGCCATGGCGTCTTCTTGGAGAGGAGGCGGCTGGTACGCCCACGGAGCTTCATTGCCCGCGCGGGGCGGGGTGCGGCGCAGCGGAGCGGACGGCGCAGGAGAGCCCCCTGCGGCGCGGACGAGCTCGGCGACGCGGTCGAGCCACTCTTCGTAGACGTCATCGACGGGACGGTAGCGCAGGAGCTCGTTTGCTGCGATGAGCGCAGCTCGAGCCTCCAAGGGTGCGCGGAGCGCGCGGGACGAGGAGCCAGCTGGCGCGAACGATGGAGTAGCGGTGCGGCCGTCTTGCCGCACGGACGGGTGCTGAGACGATGCTTGTTGCTCGTTCCCCACCGGGCCGGTGGCGGCGTTGATGGCGGGCGATGGGGAACGACGAGGACGCCCACCGACGGGAGCCTTCTGGGCGACGCGGGACGCGATGGCGGCCCGGCGCTCGGCGCGGGCCCGACGAGCGTCAAACATGGACGCGACGGTCGGCGGAGAGCGGAGCGGTGGAAGACAAATTACGGCACACACCTACCTGGCGCGCCAAATGTCGGATTTCGGGTTCGGCAGACGCTGAAGGTTCGAACTCTGGGGTGCACGTGGAGATTATGCCCTCTACCTCTCCGTCTCGTAAAGATCTTAAACTGCCAAAAGAACACACAAGAGACACAGAGTTTATACTGGTTCGGGCCATCGATGCGGTGTAATACCCTACTCCAGTGTGGTGTGGTGGATTGCCTCTCGGGTTGGTGATGATGAACAATATAGGGAAGAACAACCTCGCGAGGGTCTGTTCTTGGCTAGGGGGATGAACTGCTAGGGGGAGTTCAGCCGCCCTTCTCTCTCTCTCTCTCTCTCTCTCTTGTTCTCTGCTTGCTCAGATTCTCGACCTCTAATTCTCGATCACCCAATCGCTAGATGCCTCTACCTTGGGGGTGGCTAGTCCTATTTATAGGCAAAGGCCCTGGGCCTCTTCCCAAATATTGAGCGGGAAGGGCGCCAACAATTGGCCAATTCGAAGGGGAACATCTGGTACACTTATCTTGACTAAAGTTGGTCCTCGCCAGCCAAAGGCCCCGTGGTGATGCCGTTCTGGGCTCCACGATGACCTCCTTCCCACTGTTGGACTGGTCTTGGTCTCGTTGCACCGAAATGGATGCCTTTGCTTGATCCTCTCGCCTGCGCTTGCCCCCTTTGCACCAAAGAGGAAAGGGAGGACACTGCGCAGGCTGGCGCCCGCCTAGCGCCCTTGGTCGTCATGGCTTGCGTCATGGGCACCTCGCGAGGTACCCCGCCTTGATATCTCTGCCTCCTCATGAGCCAGCCTGATGAGGCCGTGCCTAAGGAAGCGCCGTGTCGTCCGCCCCGCGAGGCTTGGCCCCTCGCGAGGGTCTTGGGTCTTGCGTTGATGAAGATGGGCCATGCTGGGCCCCCTTTCTAGCCATGCCGCAGGCCACAGGCAGGCAAGTCTGGGGACCCCCGTTCCCAGAATGCCGACAGGTGGGATGAGAGAGAGAGAGAGAGATAGAGAGAGAGAGATGCACACAATGCAAACAATAGTTTTGAAAAGACAGATTTTATTTGTGGCTGTCGGGAAAACATCAAACAAATGACAGCTCACAATCGTCGCATCTAACGTAGGTACATAATAGGGGTTTGGTCTTCTAAGTTCAACGTCGCCAAACTCTTCAAGTCTTGTTCATGTCTCCGAAGGCTTGTTGCAATCATGCTTGTCTTTCTCAAGTCCTTATGCCAGCTCATCTCTATTGACGTGAAGTCTCTCGTGACCTCCTTTAATAATTCTGGAGTTGCGTTCCAAACTTCTGGGTTTCAACATTCTTTGCATGAACCACGGTACTACTGTCCTTCAGTTACTGATGAATCTCCTGTATCACGAGGTTTTGCTCCTCTAGCTTGGCTACTTCAGCTTCTTGGTCCTGAGTTCTTCACGAAATGCTTCCTTTCAAATACGGCTTCTTGTAGCTCCATCTTAACTTCTTGATGTAATACTCCAGATCCTGGTGATACACCGACTAAGGTTAAAACATCATCTTGCTGATAGGTGCTCCATCAGCCTTCTACCATCCAATTCTTCCATGCATATGTATTCTTAACTCAGCACGGTGACAATAGCATAAGTGGGCGATAACATCATGGATAGCCGTGGTTCTTCTCTTGTCATTTCCATGAGCTATCCCTCCATAGCTGATATATCCTGCTTTAGGGTTTTCTTGACAAAACTTTGAGTTTTAAACTCTCCATGCTTCGGTCTTTCTTCGATACACCTTGATCTCGGGTATTGACAACTTCCATAGTCTGTCAAGTTCCATAAGGGTAACCTTACTAGGTCATACAAATCTGGGATTTCTTCAGAGCTTTCAAATTCTCCTAGTATTCGGACTCTTCAACCACTGTAGTTTCCATCATTATAATGTATGGTAAATTCCTCTTCGCTTCGATTGGTTTTAGTTGTCCGATATCTGTACTTCTTGGAGTGGTCTCATCAACTGAATCTTCGAGTGGTCAAAAAGGGGAAAGGGGTATGGTCTTACTAAAAGGAATTTTTGAATAAGCTCAGGAGAGAAGAGAGGTGAAAGATCCTTTTGAAAACAAAGTTGTAGAGAAAAATCTTTCCTATGGGCTTGCCAGTTTCTAGGGCCACGTCCTACAGTCAACATGTGCTCTGATACCATCTTGTAGCGACCCGACCCGAATGGATCAAGTTTCTGTGCTTAAGTGTCATCCCTGGATCGGTATGCTGACACACACAGTACTCGAAGGATTTATAACAGAGGTAAATCACATGTATAAAGTAACGTAAATACTATTACCTCAATCCATATAGCGGAAGCAACAAGGTTGTGGATTCCCATCAACATCAACGGCAAAGTTGAGTGTAGAAATCGTAACCCTAACGTCTCACTTACTCGTCGTAAGAAACCTGCAACATGAGACGTTGCAGCCCGAAACGGGTCAGTACATTGAATGTACTGGCAAATTCACACCATAGAGAGAATGATGAACAATGGCTATCACTACATGCATATATGGCTGGTGGAAAAGCTCTATGGTTATAATGTTTTTGCGAAAAGCCAATTTTTCCCTACTACAAAGGAATAAATTTATTTAACTATCATGGTGGTTGTTAAACATTGAGAATGGTTGACAGCATTCTCAATCCCAATTAAGCATCATCATTAAAACCCAACAAAATTAATTAAAGTAACGTGATGAGATCAACAGGATAATCCAAGAACTAGATACTCAAGATGTCCATAACCAGGGACACGAGTAATCATGATTAGTTTGTACACTCTGCAGAGGTTTGCACACTTTTCCCCACAAGACTCGACCGCCTCCGTTTGATTTCTCGCACTACGTGATGTTTGAGAAACGGATGACCGAGACATAGTCTTTCAGAAGTGCTATCACCTTACGTTGGATAGTACGGTACACCTACTTTCCCCTACATCTGCTAGTCTACCCTGTAAGAGTTCGCACGACTTAATCAACTATGCCAGAGCCCATAATGGCTTGTGGCTGCACACAGAAGTTTCTAGTATGAATAATCTCATGATCCCTTTGAGCCTGGGTGGCGGACCGTAGGATGATCACACGGTATATCCTCGGGATCTCCTAGGACAACACTGGTATATCCCCAGGTGTCCGGGCAAGTCCACTGGTCTATCCCCAGGGTGCCCCTAGCAATCCACCCAGATGTGTATTTAAGTTGCCACCTTAAGTAAACCATTAATTAACAATCTCACATCTGTCATGAATACTCTCAAAACCTAATCCACGTCTACGAGCATAGCATAGCAGTATAAGCATAACGTAATAGTAACTCCCAAGGGTTTGATAATAAACATGTAATAGATACTACCTCAACTACTTCCCATCCCACAATTTATTTAGATCCTAATCATGCAATGTTTGAGGATTGATCTAATGCAATAAAACTGGGTAGTAAAGAGGTATGATCAAAATGTGAACTTGCCTGCAATGTTGATGAAGATGATTCGCACTCAAAACTCTTGATAGCTCTACTCGTCACACTCCGGTCAATCTATCTAAGCAAGCAATAGTAACCACACATAAGCACTCACTCAAAAGATCGGGAAGAACGAAGAAGACGATTCGGAAAACATCAAAACCAAACAAATAGCTCTTGCAACATAAAACAATTTCTAACAGTATCAAAATTATGTGAATTTGGCCTTATCAAAATGTTTAGGTCAAGATCTTTGATATGCAAAAAGAATCAACTCAAACGGAGCTACGAAACTCAAGTTATGATCAAACGAAGTTTGAATTCAAATCTGATCTAATTCAAATTTTAAACTTTTCAAAAACATGTTTAAGTTGATTATCTGTATAGAGTAGATCATAACGAAGAAGTGGGCGTTGGTTTCGTTGGATTTGGACAAACGGGTGAAAAGTTATGAGCGTTTGAAGAACAGGGGCTAAATTGTAAAGAAAATCATCACATATAGGTCCCTGGCCGAAAATAAAGAGAAAAAGAAAAAAAACTATCGAGCGAACGCTCGCTAACAGAACCTAACGAACGAAAATCCTTCGCTACCGATCTAAACGAACGACTGTTCGTTAAATAACTAATCCTAATAAATCGATCTAAAAAATAAAACCATACTAATTAAAGAAAACAGAAGCGGTTTTAGCGGTTTTGTACCGTTCGGGCGGTTTTCGACAAAAACCAGCGGTTTTCCCCGCAGCGGCGGTTTTCCGATGATCTCCGGCGATGGCGGCGGTGCGGCTAGCATCGGCGAGGAGCGGTGCGGCGGCGGGGAGCGGTGGCGGTGGCAGAGCGTGGCGACGCGGGAAGTGCGGCGCGGCGGCTCGGCAGCGGAGAGCGGTGCGAGGCGGCGGGCAGCGGCGAAGTCGGCGGTGCAGCGGCGGACGCGAGATTCGGCGCGAGGCGAGGCGGCGCGATGCAGCAGCGGAGGAGAGAGAGGCGGCGGGGCGGCGCTTATATGGGGCGGGGCGGCTCCGTGGCGTGGGCGAGGGGCCGGTCGGAGCCGTGTCGGCGCCGGACTTCGGTGGAGTCCCGGTCGGCCACGACGGGGAAGGCGGCGCGGAGCTGGGCCTTGGCCTGGCCGGTTGGCTGGGCCGGCCTAGTCGGGGAATTTTTTTTAATAAAACATTTTTCAGACAAATAAAATAATAAAAGCAAAATAAATAAAAATATTATATAGGCATATAATATATCAAAATTTTCAGACAAACATTTTCTACAACGTCGACATTTTCCTAACGTCAAATAAAATCCACAGAAATTTAAATAGTTTAAACAGTGCTCCTTCTCTAATAAAATCTAATAAAAATCATTTTAAAAATACCAAAATGATTTCAAATTTATTTCTCTCCAATTTTCTGACGTAGGGAATCATGTTACCCTATTTTCCATGTATTTTTATTTTGGAGAAAATAATTTGATTAAAATCCAAATAACTCCAAATTGAAAAATAATTCCAAAAGGACTTTGAATTTGATCCTTTGAAACTCCCAACTCGTATTTCATATAATTTGAAGAAGTCATTTTATCTTCTCTCATGAAAATCATTGAGCTGCGTGAAGTTTCAGAATTGGAAATATTCTCAAATGGAATTCAAATATTTTCAACACCCTTTTTCATTTAATTAAATGGAAGAAGTCATGTCATCTTCACTCTAGGGTTTTGTAGTTGAAAAGAAATTGAATTCAGGAGATCATAAAATGCAAATGTGAAAGTTTGGGAAAGTCCTTTTATTCCCTCTCATTTAACTTTCAAAAGTTTCGAATTCACTCACTTTCAGTCAATCAATCAAACAATCAATCAAATCTATCTATTTATTATAACATTCCAAAATTTAGAATTTTGGGATGTTACAATGGACCCTGATGGTAGTGTTACTATCTATAAAGCTTGACTTGTCGCAAAAGTTTTACAACAAGTTCAAGGTGTTGACTATAATGAGATTTTCTCACTCGTAGCGATGCTTAAGTCTGTCCGAATCATGTTAGCAATTGCCGCATTTTATATTTATGAAATTTGGCAAAAGGATGTCAATACTGCATTCCTTAATGGATTTCTTAAAGAAGAATTGTATATGATGCAACCAGAAGGTTTTGTCAATCCTTAAGGTGCTAACTGATACGTCTCCAACGTATCTATAATTTTTGATTGCTCCATGCTATATTATCTACTATTTTGGACAATATTGGGCTTTATTATCCACTTTTATATTATTTTTGGGACTAACCTATTAACCGGAGGCCCAGCCTAGAATTGCTATTTTTTTTGCCTATTTTAGTGTTTCGAAGAAAAGGAATATCAAACGGAGTTCAATTGACCCGAAACTCCACGGAACCTATTTTTGGATCAGAAGAAGCCCACAGAGTACCGGAGTTGCACCAGGGGAGTCCCGGGCTGCCCACGAGGGTGGGGGCGCGCCCACCCCCCTAGGGCGCACCCCCTTGCCTCGTGGACAGCCTGGAGGTCCACCGACGTACTTCTTCCGCATATATATATCCATATACCCTAAAAACTTCGGGGAAGAGAATAGATCAGGAGTTCCGCCGCCGCAAGCCTCTGTAGCCAGCAAAAGTCAATCGGGACCCTATTCCGGCACCCTGCCAGAGGGGGGAACCCTCACCAGTGGCCATCTTCATCATCCCGGCGCAATCTATGACGAGGAGGGAGTAGTTCACCCTCGGGGCTGAGGGTATGTACCATTAGCTATGTGTTTGATCTCTCTCTCTCTCTCTCTCTCTCTCTCTCTCTCTCGTGTTCTTGATTTGGCACGATCTTGATGTATCGCGAGCTTTGCTATTATAGTTGGATCTTATGTTGCTTCTCCTCCCTCTACTCTCTTGTAATGGATTGAGTTTTCCCTTTGAAGTTATCTTATTGGATTGAGTCTTTAATGACTTGAGAACACTTGATGTATGTCTTGCCGTGCGTATCTGTGGTGACAATGGGATATCACGTGATTCACTTGATGTATATCTTGGTGATCAACTTGCGGGTTCTGCCCATGACCCTATGCATAGGGGTTGGCACACGTTTTCGTCTTGATTCTCTGGTAGAAACTTTGGGGCACTCTTTGAAGTACTTTGTGTTGGATTGAATAGATGAATCTGAGATTGTGTGATGCATATCGTATAATCATACCCACGGATACTTGAGGTGACATTGGAGTATCTAGGTGACATTAGGGTTTTGGTTGATTTGTGTCTTAAGGTGTTATTCTAGTATGAACTCTAGGGCTGTTTGTGACACTTATAGGAATACCCCAATGGCTTGATTGGAAAGAATAACTTTGAGGTGGTTTCGTACCCTACCATAATCTCTTTGTTTGTTCTCCACTATTAGTGTCTTTGGAGTGAATCTTTGTTGCATGTTGAGGGATAGTTATATGATCCAATTATGTTATTATCATTGAGAGAACTTGCACTAGTGAAAGTATGAACCCCAGGCCTTGTTTCCTATCATTGCAATACCATTTACGCTCACTTTTACCACTTGCTAGCTTGCTGTTTTTATATTTTTCAGTTTACAAAAACCTATATCTTCCATCTATATTGCACTTGTATCACCATCTCTTCGCCGAACTAGTGCACCTATACAATTTACCATTGTATTGGGTGTGTTGGGGACACAAGATACTCTTTGTTATTTGGTTGCAGGGTTGCTTGAGAGAGACCATCTTCATCCTACGCCTCCCACGGATTGATAAACCTTAGGTCATCCACTTGAGGGAAATTTTCTACTGTCCTACAAACCTCTGCACTTGGAGGCCCAACAACGTCTACAAGGAGAAGGTTGCGTAGTAGACATCAAGCTCTTTTCTGGCGCCGTTGCCGGGGAGGTGAGTGCTTGAAGGTATATCTTTAGATCTTGCAAATGAATCTTTTTGTTTCTTGTTTTATCAGTAGTTTAATTTATAAAAGAAAACTAAAAAAATGGAATTGAGTTTGCCTCATACGCTTCATCTTTTTAATATCTTTCGTGAGTATGATGGAAAGGAAAATTGTGCCAAAGTGTTAGAAGAAGAATGCATTAAAATGTTTGGCACTAAATCTTTGAATGATGAGCATGATTGCAATGTTGTTAGTATGCACTCCTCGAATATCCATGGTACCAATGATGATTGCACTAGTTATGATGAAAATGTCTCCTATAAACATGTCAACTTTTGTGGAGTGCATTGGGTTTGCAAGTACACACCAAATAGGGAAGATAGATATTGCAAGAGGCATAAGTACGTAGAAACTAAATTGTTGCAAGAAAGGCTAGATGTTTGTGCTAAAAATTTAAATTTTCTTGGCCCTACTCGTGGACTTTGCAAGGAACATGGTCATTTAACTATCCGATGCAAATTGTTTCATGATCTAATCGTGTCCAAAAATTGTGATGACTTGATTTCCCTTGCACATTATAATGAACTTAGTTTGCTTATGGGCTACGAAGAAATGAAACTTATAACTATCTATCTTCCAGAATTTGCCCGTTATAAATTTCTTGGTTTTGATCTAGAGGAAATTTATATGTATTGTGCGGTGAATTGCATTGAAAATCCTTATATTGCCAATTACATAAAGAAAAGAAAGCAAATAGAAGATGAAGGGAATACTAATGAAAGGGAAGAGACTTCCCAATATCCTCCTATTATTTCTTATGATGAATCAGGTAACGAGGAGGAGCCTTATATTCAACCAATGTGACGCCCCCGATTCAATCATACACTAATCATACACTCAAACGTGTACGATCAAGATCAGGGACTCACGGGAAGATATCACAACACAACTCTACAAATAAAATAAATCATACACGCAACGCGGAAGAAACAATATCTGAGCACAGACATAAGTTAAACAAGTTTGCCTTAAGAAGGCTAGCACAAACTGGGATGCAGATCGAACGAGGCGCAGGCCTCCTGCCTGGGATCCTCCTAACTACTCCTGGTCGTCGTCAGCTGGCTGCACGTAGTAGTAGGCACCTCCAGTGTAGAAGGAGTCGTCGTCGACGGTGGCGTCTAGATCCTGGGCTCCATCGTCTGGTTGCAGCAATCGGATAGAGAGATGGGGAAAAGGGGAAACAAGGCAACCGTGAGTACTCATCCAAAGTACTCGCAAGCAAGGAGCTACACTACATATGCATGGATATATGTGTAAGGGGCCATATCAGTGGACTGAACTGCAGAATGCCAGAATAAGAGGGGGATATCTAATCCTGTCGAAGACTACGCTTCTGGCAGCCTCCGTCTTGCAGCATATAGAAGAGAGTAGAATGAAGTCCTCCAAGTAGCATCGCATAGTAATATCCTACCCGGCGATCCCCTCCCCGATGCCCTGTTAGAGAGCGGTCACCGGGTTGTATCTGGCACTTGGAAGGGTGTGTTTTATTAAGTATCCGGTTCTAGTTGTCATAAGGTCAAGGTACAACTCCGGGTCGTCCTTTTACCAAGGGACACGGCTATTCGAATAGATAAACTTCCCTGCAGGGGTGCACCACATAACCCAACACGCTTGATCCCATTTGGCCGGACACACTTTCCTGGGTCATGCCCGGCCTCGGAAGATCAACACGTCGCAGCCCCACCTAGGCACAACAGAGCGGTCAGCACGCCGGTCTAAATCCTATGCGCGCAGGGGTCTGGGCCCATCGCCCATTGCACACCTGCATGTTGCGTACGCGGCCGGAGAGCAGACCTAGCAACCTCCATTACAAAGGAAGTCACGTTACGCGGTCCAACCCGGTGCGCGCCGCTCAGTCGTTGACGTCACGAAGTGCTTCGGCTGATACCACGACGCCGAGTGCCCATATCTTTCCCGCGTAGTTGATTAGTGCGTATAGGCCAGTAGCCAGACTCAGATCAAATACCCAGATCTCGTTAAGCGTGTTAAGTATCCGCGAACGCCGACAGGGCCAGGCCCACCTCTCACCCAGGCAGCCTCAACCTGCCGTGCAGCTCCGCCACAAAGATCCACACAGAGGGCCGTCGGGACAAAGGTCCTTTCAGCCCCCCAATCCGTGAATCACTCACGGGTACTCCTCGAGCCCACCCGACTTTGGTCACCACATGTATCATGTATAATGTATATTATATACCCGTGATCACCTCCCGAGTGATCACGGCCCGATAGTATAGCACAGCAGACGGACAAGAATGTAGGGCCACTAATGGAAAACTAGCATCCTATACTAAGCATGTAGGATAGCAGGTAAAGGTAACAACAGTAGTAACAAGGACAGGCTATGCATCAGGATAGGATAACGGAAAGCAGTAACATGCTACACTACTCTAATGCAAGCAGTATAGATCAGAGTAGGCGATATCTGGTGATCAAGGGGGGGCTTGCCTGGTTGCTCTGGCAAGAGAGAGGGGTCGTCAGCTCCGTAGTCGTACTGGGTAGCAGCGGCGTCGGACTCGGTGTCTAGCGGAAGAAGAGGGGGGAGAAACAATGAATACAATGCAAACAGATGCATAACGATGCAGGACAAAGCAAAGCGTGATGCTAGGCGTGCCCTAACGCGGTATGAGGTGATACCGGTGAAGGGGGGAAACATCCGGGAAAGTATCCCCGGTGTTTCGCGTTTTCGGGCAGAGGAGCCGGAGGGGGAAAGTTGCGAGTTCGGTATGTTAGGGGTGTGTGGCGGACGAACGGGCTGCGTATCCGGATTCGCCTCATCGTTTTGAGCAACTTTCATGTTGAAAATAATTTAATCCGAGTTACGGATTAAAAGTTATGATTTTCTAAAGATTTTATTAATTTCTGGAATTTAATTAATTAATTAAATTAATTCAAAAATGGATTTATGACATCATCATGATGTCATGCTGACGTCAGCAGTCAACAGGTGTTGACTGGTCAACCTGACTAGTGGGTCCCATTGGTCAGTGACACATTTTAATTAAACATTTTAATTAACCTAATTAGTATTAATTAGGGGGTGGGCCCCACTGCCATTGACTACGTAATTAACTAATAATTAACAGATCAGGTTATTTAGGTAACTAATGTGTAATTAGTTTAATTAGTTGTTTAATTTAATTAGTCAAAATTAATTAAGTTAATTGTTTCTTAAATTAATTAACCAATTAACTAATTAATTTTATTTTTAGTTTTATTTTTATTTTTATTTTTATTTTATTATATAAATCGTTCTAGGGCCGGGCCCCGGCTGTCATTGTGTCTGGGGCCTTAGCGGGCGCCGGCATTAGCGGGTTCGGGCGCACTGGGTGCCCAGCACCCGCTCGTTCGGGCGCACGCCCAGGTGCGGGCGGACCCGACAGGGGCCGGAGCGGGGGGGGGGGGGGCAGTGGCCACGGCGAAGCCATGGCCGGAGCAGGCGCAACCAGCGCGGGCGACAGATGGCGAGGCGGTGCGGTGTGGTGGCCGTGGTGGTGCTCAGGGCTTTGGACGGCGCGGTCGAGAGGGCGGGCGAGCACGGCGAGGCGCGCAAGCGCGCGAGCAGGGGCAGGGGGGTTGCGATGGGCACACGCGAGCACGGCTGGAGGCGGGACGGGCTCCCGGCCAGGCGGCGAGGCAGCACCGGGGTAGGCCGGGGCCCGGAGGAGCCGGAGCGCGGGGCGCTGTGGTGAGCGCGCGGTGGCGGGGTCGGCGCGAGCAGCACCAGGCAAAGGAGCGAGCGGGGCATGCGCGGGCGCGACGCGGCGTGGAGCGCGGCGGTTGCGGCGGTGAGCGCGGCCGAGCGCACGGCTACATGAAGGACGATGGGCGCGGTGACCTGCGGGGGGAAAGAGGAGGAGGGGGAGGACGGGGCTCACCGAGCCCTGTAGTTGAGCAAAGTAGGCTCGAGGAGGAGTCGGGGAGGTCCGGCGAGGCGGCACCAGCGACAGAGAGGACGGCGGCGTCCAACGCGGGGCGGGGCATGGCGACGCAGCTCTGGGCGCCGGGGATCGATGACGAAGTCGTGGGCGCAACGCGGAACAGCGGGGAGGAAGACGGGGATGACGGGCGGTGGCGAGGTGGTCCGGCGAGTCAGAGCGACGGGAGCCGGCGGGGACGGGCGCCAGCGTCGGCGCACGGCGTCGGGGTTTGGCCCGATCCAGTTCTGGATCGGGGGGATGGGAGCGAGAGGCGTGCGGGAGTGGGAGGGGGGAGTGGGGAGTGGGGGGAGTTGTCTGTTAGGGTTTCCCCCTGGTGGGGTTATGGAGGGGAGGGGTTGGGCCGGTTGGTGGCCTGGCCGGCTGGGCCGTCTAGCCCAAATGGCCAAGAGGGTTTTCTTTTCCTTCTCTTTTTTGTTTGTTTTTATCTTTTGTATTTTCGTTTTCTTTTATTTCTTTTCCTTTTCTGTTTTAATTAATTTTAGGGCATTAAAGGATTTATAAAATTATGTTTTCTTTACTATAATTACCCTTGTAATATTCAGCACCGCCCGAACATTTATTTTACAACTTTTGAAAACTTTTGTTGTTTGACATATTTTTGAATTTGATTTTGACGCGGTTTCGAATTAACCCGAAATTAACAACAATAACCGTGGTGACGTGGCATCGTTAACGTGGGATTACTGTAGCCTAATTAACTGGGCGTCACAATTCTCCTCCACTACAAGAAATCTCGTCCCGAGATTTTCATAGGTAGTGAAAGGGGGAGAGGTTTGGTAACGAATCTAGCGGGTCTTCTTCTCCTGGCTTGCTCTTCTCGAAGAGGCCGGTCCAATACATTGATGTCTTCATTCCACTGCTTCAGGTCACCATTATGAAGTCGTCATCCTTTCTTGGGGGTTCCTTCGTACTTACAAATAGGTAACGGGGCAGATCGGCAACGACAGAATGCTATAAGGGTAATAATCTGAGATTATCCCATGAATGAGCATATGAGTACCGCTCGAGTTGAACAATTAAAACACATCGAGAGTAAAGTTCAAAGGTACAATAAGAAGTTTCAAGCAGCCAGGGAATCGTTCAATGCCTAGCCAGAATTTGAAAGGGTTTTCAGAGCAACGTGAATAAGTATTGCGTCTGATGCCAGAATTGATGTTATCATCGGAAGGTGGCTCATGAATTACATACGAGTCCACGCGAGAGGAATAACTTTGGGAACAGGGGTGTACAGGAGAGTCAGGTTTCAATCCTGTGGAACTGTGGGTTATGGGCCAATCATGTGGATTAAGAGTAGGAAGGGCGGTGACGTCTTGCACGATCATGTAAGCAAGGCATGTCAGGGGATAGCATGTTAGTTATGTCGGCAACAACATCGGTACCAAGGGCGAGGGACGAAGAGAACCACTTTCCTGATCGTTGAAACGAGGCGGGCCAATAGGCAAAGTTCTCTTCCGCCGGTGGTTACCGGAATGCCATCAACAAAAGCAACAAGGTCTTACTGGCACGGTTGTACACCAAAGTGTTTACATAAGCAGAAGAATATTACTACTTAGATCATATGGATCACAAGGAAGGTTAAACAAATCAATGGAAGGAAAATGTGATCATCAGACCAAACAGAACAATGGAAAGGATAAAGTGTTTGACACATATTTCAAGGGTATATCCTTCCCAAGGACAAGCAGAGCATGATATCCATGACCGGATATAATGTAGAAAATTCTTTAGGTACGGGAGAGAATTTTCATGACATTACCCATACAGCGGTGTTTGGATAATTGAGCATGAAACATTTAACATTGGGCATCAAATGTTCCTGTTGAAAATCGGAGTACCATAGACATGCTTCGAGACAGCATTGACATGGTCAATAGGTGAAGATCAGACTTTGGAAACAAAAAGGATCCATCCGGAACAACTTATAATATAAGTATTACAATTTCCTCATGGAAGAATGGTTAACCTTGTTAAAAAGGAAACTATAACACTAGGTCCTCCGGCCAGGTGTGCTAGGCATGACATCACCTTACCGAGTCATAAGAGGACCAATGTTATAACTCTTGAAAGTATGTTCCAACCATCATATCTGACCGAGATTCAGATCTGATTGGTGCGAGCATACCTCAGGCCCAGGATGCCTGAGAAGACAATGTGCGACAAAATGACGAGAAGACATTATAAGATTCTCGAGAAATGAACTATGGAACCGAGTTCCGAAACAAGAGTTCATCAGTAAACCAAGGAGAGGATGAGGAGGTGGCTGATGGACTCAGCGACAAATCATAGAGAATTCCAAAGGATGGATTTCCACAATTAGGTGAAAAAGGGGATGGCAATTGTCAATTAAAATGATACAATGAGGTATGCTCGGGGAAACATACCCTTTTAAACATTGGTTGAAAGGTGCACCCGAAATATGGGCTGGGTCGCACGAACAATGTTAAAATGGTGACTTAATGAACAAAAGAATTAGAATGAAACTATCGATCATTCACTTCAAGCAATAGGGTTGCTAGAAGTTTTGAATTCACACCTCAAAGTTCCATTGCCGGTATTACGATTAGAATCGACACGGGGACCAAGAATTAATGGCGATGGCGAGAAGTATTACTATACCAAGAATTCTTAAGAGGTGGTGAAATTCTCACAACCTTCTTGAGGTAAAAGATGGTAATGTTCCAAGGTAAAGAAGAACAATTGTTGGATAGCAAGGAACTCAAGGTATAACACCAAACACGAACAGGTTTGTGTCGGAGGGAAGGCAATAACGTTGTCGATGATAATACAAATCATCAAGGGGAAAGGAAGGTATTTGCCATCATGAGTTCGAATGATATCCTGGAAGAGCTCAGAACGTTCATGATGATCACGACACATTTGTTGAGAAGTTTCATGAAGATGTATTCGATCGATGATGACACCAAGTCAAGGAATGATGAAGCAAAATGTTCTTGGGACCATGAGTACGACACAAACTCGAATTCGAGCCTGTCGTTCAAGGTGGAACGATAAGACGAGGAAATCGGCGTAAGCTTAGCTCATCATCGAAAGTTGTGCTCCAAAATTAAGGACCCGGTAGCACAGTTAAAATTATCACGATAATGATGTAGCCGATCAGGCTAGGAATGACTTGAAGGATTATTAAACTCGTAAGCAACAAACATTACTTAGAGTTATTGAATCGGAGTGTGGAATCGATCCACTTATGGGTGTCCTCGAGTGACTATTAACTCATAACCCGGGGGGGCACTGGAATCGGCAAGAATAATAGTTGATGAATAACTCATAAGAAGTTATCTAGTTCCGTGATATTCTCGAGATACCTGAGGGTATACTCGAAGGTAGAGCAGAATAGAGGTTGGATAGATGTATTGACCTGCAGAGGACAAGTACTTCAACTTGTCCGAGAAATGGGATCAAAGGAGAATAATATGGTCGGAACCATAGCTGCAGGGGATCCAATTTAATGACACCGAAAGAATTACCCAAATGATTAAATATTTTGCAAGAAGCTTCCATGATAAGTTCCACATCGGGTCCATGGGCATGAACACAAGTTCAAGGTCGACTCCCACTTCTTCAATGTATAACCTTCCATTCACCTTTCGCCTTTCGAAAATGGCATTAGTTGCTGAAAGTTTTACCTGGTGCAATACCAGATAAGTATGACCCTTGAAATCTTTCGGGTTCACATAGATTAAGGAAGGCATAGGTTCAACCCATCGGGGCATCTTAGGAGTATATACCACACATTTCAAGAATAATTAACGCAAACCCGATAGTAGAGTAAGCTTGAGAAAGCAGAGGATACAATTTACCAAAGGCATTATGTATCCGAGGAAAGGCTCACAAGCTTATTGAATATGAAGGACGTTGTCGGATAATATCCAACAAAGGATCTACCGGTACATAATGGAGCTGGTGTGAGTATCGGCTCACAACCAGAGGAAGAATCAATGCAAAGACATTGGCTTATAGAAACAACCGAGTAACTTAGAGCTCAATTGCAAAGGAATTATTATTTACAAAGCGAAGGATCAGAAGCAGACACTCTAATCAAGGATGGATAAGTTCAATATACTTAGGGGCACAATCGATGACAATTTGATTGTCGAGAACCAGCTCACGTTTGAAATGACGTCTGAGCCGAAAGGATGACTTCTAGGATATGACTGAGGATTGAGAGCATTCACATCATATTGGATCAACACACTTAAAATGATAATGACAAAGGATGCCAATAAGATTACCAGACTTATAGGATTTAATCCCAATGCGAGCAACCAAGAATTTCAAGAGCAATAGGTTGTTGAGGATCTTCAGAAGATCGTATGGTATTTCAAAAGCTTTTGTGGAATACCAGAATCAACTGGGGATGAGCGGATACTCGATGAGTGCGAGAAATTATCCATAGGGGTATTCAGGTGGCAAAGAACTGCAAGGCAGTAGCCACAAGGTATTCTCGGAACAATAGAGAGAATTTTCGGTGTATCTTGTAATAACAAGAGCAGCCGGAAATAAAGGTAAGAATGACAACTGTATGTATTTATCCATAGGGATATATCGATGATAGGGAATTGCAAAAGCAACGGCACAAGGTCTCGAGAGAACATCGGTGAGTAACTTCGAAATCTTCTGGTGCAGCAGGCGATCATCTGTAATAAGTGGCTCTCCGGGAGAAATTTGTTACGAGAACCTAATGTTAGAGTTTTAGCAAATTTATTTAACCCGAAGAGAAGAGAGTTCAGAGTCCCATAGTAAAGGTCGAGGGGTAAAAGATCCTAGTACCACCCGATGGCGACGTGGGCCCAGGGGCCGCACAGCCATGTTAGTAAAACTTTTTGCAATGTCTAGACTCGACTTCGGCCAAGGAGTGTGGAAGGGGGATTCCTACAGGCAGTCGTCTCTGATACCAACTTGTGACGCCCCCGATTCAATCGTACACTAATCATACACACAAACGTGTACGATCAAGATCAGGGACTCACGGGAAGATATCACAACACAACTCTAAAAATAAAATAAGTCATACTAGCATCATAATACAAGCCAGGGGCCTCGAGGTCTCGAATACAAGTGCTCGATCATAGACGAGTCAGCGGAAGCAACAATATCTGAGCACAGACATAAGTTAAACAAGTTTGCCTTAAAAAGGCTAGCACAAACTGGGATGCAGATCGAACGAGGCGCATGCCTCCTGCCTGGGATCCTCCTAACTACTCCTGGTCGTCGTCAGCTGGCTGCACGTAGTAGTAGGCACCTCCAGTGTAGAAGGAGTTGTCGTCGACGGTGGCGTCTGGATCCTGGGCTCCATCGTCTGGTTGCAGCAATCGGATAGAGAGATGGGGAAAAGGGGAAACAAGGCAACCGTGAGTACTCATCCAAAGTACTCACAAGCAAGGAGCTACACTACATATGCATGGATATATGTGTAAGGGGCCATATCAGTGGACTGAACTGCAGAATGCCAGAATAAGAGGGGGATATCTAATCCTGTCGAAGACTACGCTTCTGGCAGCCTCCGTCTTGCAGCATATAGAAGAGAGTAGAATGAAGTCCTCCAAGTAGCATTGCATAGTAATCCGCCCGAACATTTATTTTACAACTTTTGAAAACTTTTGTTGTTTGACATATTTTTGAATTTGAATTTGACGCGGTTTCGAATTAACCCGAAATTAACAACAATAACCGTGGTGACGTGGCATCGTTAACGTGGGATTACTGTAGCCTAATTATCCGGGCGTCACAACCAATCTCATTAATAAGGAGCTCCAAAAAGCGGATTGAACCCACTCATGATGTGGTGAAGAAGAAGAAAAGAAAAAGGAAGAGAGGTAAAAAGGTATCCCTCCCAAATAATGTTGCTCCTATTATTGTTGTGCCTCATGAAAATGAAGATGATGCACTTGATGATGATCTCATTATGCCTATTGCTTGTTGTGATGATTATGATTGGGAAGATAATGAAACTTCTTATGATCTTGAAAATCTTTTTGACACTTGCTTGGAAGAATATGATAATAATGTTTGCTATACTATTGGTGCTATCCATACTATTAATGATGAGAGTGATTATGCTTATGATATGAAAAGGCCCAAGCTTGGGGATGCTATGTTTGATGAATATGATGTTTTTGAGAATATATTTGCTGCAATTAATGTTTGTCCTAAGCTTGGGGATGCTACGTTTAATGAAGATTATATTTTTAGTCTCCCAAGTTTTGATATGCAAATGTATAGTGATGATAGAATGCCGATTATATTGATGAAAGTGGGTTTGGAAGAGTGTTAACTTTAGGAAGTAATGATCCCACTATTTTGGAGGATGTTTAATCTTATAATATTTATGAAAGTGGATTTGGATAGGTCATGACTTTATTTAGTGATGTATCCACTATTTCGAAAGAGGTTTCAATTGATTATGATGAGAACAAAGTTGCTACTTATGATGATTATTGTGATGAAACTTATGCTATAAAGAGTAGTGATGATTATATTTATAAAACTTGTCATGATTATGAGTACCCTTTCTCTGAACTTTATTCTTTTAATGTGGAGACAATTTATAGTATTCAAGTCTCTTATGATACTCCCACTATTCCGAATGAGAAGAATTTTGCTTATGTGGAGAGTAGTAAAATTTCTATGCAAGTAGATCATGAAAAGAATGCTTTATGTGCTGGTTATATGGTTGAATTCATTCATGATGCTACTGAAAATTATTATGAGGGAGGAATATATGCTTGTAGGAATTGCAATAATCAAGTTTCCTCTCTATGTGCTTAAAGTTTTGAAGTTATGCTTGTTTTGCCTTCCTATGCTAGTTGATTATTGTTCCCATAAGTTGTTTGCTCACAAAATCCCTATGCATAGGAAGTGGGTTAGAATTAAATGTGCTAGTCATATTCTTCATGATGCTCTCTTTATGTTTCAATTCTTATCTTTTATGTGAGCATAACTGAAATCATCATGCCTAGCTAGGGGCGTTAAACGATAGCGCTTGTTGGGAGGCAACCCAATTTTATTTTTGTTTCTTGCTTTTTGGTTCTGTTTAGTAATAAATAATACATCTAGCTTATGTTAATATGTGGTTTTATGTTTTAATTAGTGTTTGTGCCAAGTAGAACCTTTGGGAAGACTTGGGTGAAGTCTTTATGGTTATGCTGTAAAAACAGAAACTTTAGCGCTCATGAGATTAGCTAAAACTTTTTACTGGAGAGTGATATTTAGTTGATTATTTTTGTAGATGATTACTAGACAAATTCCTCAGGTCCACCAATTTATTTTAGAATTGTTGGAGTTCCAGAAGTATACGTTTGATACAGATTACTACAGACTGTTCTGTTTTTGACAGATTCTGTTTTCATTGTGTTGCTTGCTTATATTGATGAATCTATGGCTAGTAAAATAGTTTATAAACCATAGATAAGTTGGAATACAGTAGGTTTAACACCAATATAAATAAAGAATGAGTTCATTACAGTACCTTGAAGTGGTCTTTTGTTTTCTTTCGCTAACGGAGCTTATGAGTTTTCTGTTGAGTTTTGTGTTGTGAAGTTTTCAAGTTTTAGGTAAATATTCGATGGACTATGGAATAAGGAGTGGTAAGAGCCTAAGATTGGGTATGACCAAGGAACCCCAAGGTAATATTCAAGGATAACCAAGCGTCTAAGCTTGGGGATGCCCCGGAAGGCATCCCCTCTTTCGTCTTCGTTCATTGGTAACTTTACTTGGAGCTATATTTTTATTCACCACATGATATGTGTTTTGTTTGGAGCGTCATTTTTTTTCTTTAGATTTGCTTGCTGTTTGAATAAAATACCAAGATCTGAAATTCTTAAATGTTAGAGAGTCTTCACATGGTTGCATAATTATTCGACTACTCATTGATCTTCACTTATATCTTTCAGAGTAGTTTGTTGTTGCTCTAGTGCTTCACTTATATCTTTTAGAGCACGGAGGTGGTTTTATTTTGTAGAAATATATGGTCTATCATTCTTCACTTAGATTATTTTGAGATACTTAAATAGCATGGTAATTTGCTTAAATAGTCCTAATATGCTAGGTATTCAAGATTAGTATGAGTGTGTTGAATACTAAGAGAAGTTTGATGCTTGATGATTGTTTTGAGATATGGAGGTAGTGATATTAAAGTTGTGCTAGTTGAGTAGTTGTAAATTTGAGAAATACTTGTGTTGAAGTTTGCAAGTCCCGTAGCATGCACGTATGGTAAACGTTATGTAACAAATTTGAAACATGAGGTGTTCTTTGATTGTCCTCCTTATGAGTGGCGGTCGGGGACGAGCGATGGTCTTTTCCTACCAATCTATCCCCCTAGGATCATGCGCGTCGTGCTTGGTTTTTGATGACTTGTAGATTTTTGCAATAAGTATGTGAGTTCTTTATGACTAATGTTGAGTCCATGGATTATACACACTCTTACTCTTCCATCATTGCTAGCCTCTTCGGTACCGTGCATTGCCCTTTCTCACATTGAGAGTTGGTGCAAACTTCGCCGGTGCATCCAAACCCTGTGATATGATACGCTCTTTCACACATAAACCTCCTCATATCTTCCTCAAAACAGCCACCATACCTACCTATTATGGCATTTCCATAGCCATTCCGAGATATATTGCCATGCAACTTTCCACCATGCCGTTTATCATGACACATTCATCATTGCCATATTGCTTAGCATGATCATGTAGTTGACATAGTATTTGTGGCAAAGCCACCATTCATAATTCTTTCATACATGTCACTCTTGATTCATTGCATATCCCGGTACACCGTCGGAGGCATTCATATAGAGTCATACTTTGTTCTAGTATCGAGTTGTAATCTTTGAGTTGTAAATAAACAGAAGTGTGATGATCATCATTTAATAGAGCATTGTCGCAATAAAAAAAGAGAAAGGCCAAAATAAAAAAAGAAGGCCCCAAAAAAGATAAAATAAAAAGGGGCAATGCTACTATCCTTTTTTCCACACTTGTTCTTCAAAGTAGCACCATGATCTTCATGATAGAGAGTCTCTTGTTTTGTCACTTTCATATACTAGTGGGAATTTTTCATTATAGAACTTGGCTTGTATATTCCAACAATGGGCCTCCTCAAGTGCCCTAGGTCTTTGTGAGCAAGCAAGTTGGATGCACACCCACTTAGTTTCTTTTGTTGAGCTTTCATACATTTATAGATCTAGTGCATCCGTTGCATGGCAATCCCTACTCCTTGCATTAACATCAATCGATGGGCATCTCCATAGCTCATTGATTAGCCTCGTTGATGTGAGATCTTCTCCTTTTTGTCTTCTCCACATAACCCCCATCATCATATTCTATTCCACCCATAGTGCTATATCCATGGCTCACGCTCATGTATTGTGTGAAAGTTTATAAAGTTTGAGATTACTAAAGTACTCCCTCCGTTCGGAATTACTTGTCTCGGAAATGGATGTATCTAGAACTAAAATACGTCTAGATACATCCATTTCTGCGACAAGTAATTCCGAACGGAGGGAGTATGAAACAATTGCTTGGCTTGTCATCGGGGTTGTGCATGATGAGAGCATTCTTGTGTGACGAAAATGGAGCATGAATAAACTATATGATTTTGTAGGGATGAACTTTCGTTGGCCGTGTTATTTTGAGAGGACATAATTGCTTAGTTAGTGTGCTTGAACTATTATTATTTTTATGTCAATATGAACTTTTATCTTGAATCTTTCGGATCTGAATATTCATACCACAATTAAGAAGAATTACATTGAAATTATGCCAAGTAGCACTCCACATAAAAAAATATCTTTTTTATCATTTACCTACTCGACGACGAGCAGGAATTAAGCTTGGGGATGCTTGATACGTCTCCAACGTATCTATAATTTTTTATTGCTCCATGCTATATTATCTACTACTTTGGACAATATTGGGCTTTATTATCCACTTTTATATTATTTTTGGGACTAACCTATTAACCGGAGGCCTAGCCCAGAATTGTTGTTTTTTGCCTATTTCAGTGTTTCGAAGAAAAGGAATATCAAACGGAGTCCAATTGACCCGAGACTCCACGGAACCTATTTTTGGATCAGAAGAAGCCCACGGAGTACCGGAGTTGCACCAGGGGAGTCCCGGGCTGCCCACGAGGATGGGGGGGGGGAGCCCACTCCCCTAGGGCGCGCCCCCTTGCCTCGTGGACAGCCCGGAGGTCCACCGACGTACTTCTTCCGCATATATATATATATATATATATATATATATATCCATATACCCTAAAAATTCTGGGGAACAGAATAGATCGGGAGTTCCGCCGCCGCAAGCCTCTGTAGCCACCAAAAGTCAATCGGGACCCTGTTCCGGCACCTTGCCAGAGGGTGGAACCCTCACCGGTGGCCATCTTCATCATCCCGGCGCTCTCCATGACAAGGAGGGAGTAGTTCACCCTCGGGGCTGAGGGTATGTACCAGTAGCTATGTGTTTGATCTCTCTCTCTCTCTCTCTCTCTCTCGTGTTCTTGATTTGGCACCATCTTGATGTATCGCGAGCTTTGCTATTATAGTTGGATCTTATGTTGCTTCTCCTCCCTCTACTCTCTTGTAATGGACTGAGTTTTTCCTTTGAAGTTATCTTATCGGATTGAGTCTTTAATGACTTGAGAACACTTGACGTATGTCTTGCCGTGCGTATCTGTGGTGACAATGGGATATCACGTGATTCACTTGATGTATGTCTTGGTGATCAACTTGCGGGTTCCGCCCATGAACCTATGCATAGGGGTTGGCACACGTTTTTGTCTTGATTCTCCGGTAGAAACTTTGGGGCACTCTTTGAAGTACTTTGTGTTGGATTGAATAGATGAAACTGAGATTGTGTGATGCATATCGTATAATCATACCCACGGATACTTGAGGTGACTATCTAGGTGACACTAGGGTTTTGGTTGATTTGTGTCTTAAGGTGTTATTCTAGTACGAACTCTAGGGCTGTTTGTGACACTTATAGGAATAGCCCAATGGATTGATTGGAAAGAATAACTTTGAGGTGGTTTCGTACCCTACCATAATCTCTTCGTTTGTTCTCCGCTGTTAGTGCCTTTGGAGTGAATCTTTGTTGCATGTTGAGGGATAGTTATATGATCCAATTATGTTATTATTGTTGAGAGAACTTGCACTAGTGAAAGTATGAACCCTAGGCCTTGTTTCCTATCATTGCAATACCGTTTACGCTCACTTTTACCACTTGCTAGCTTGCTGTTTTTATAATTTCAGTTTACAAAAACCTAGATCTTCCATCCATATTGCACTTGTATCACCATCTCTTCGCCGAACTAGTGCACCTACACAATTTACCATTGTATTGGGTGTGTTGGGGACACAAGAGACTCTTTGTTATTTGGTTGCAGGGTTGCTTGAGAGAGACCATCTTCATCCTACGCCTCCCACGGATTGATAAACCTTAGGTCATCCACTAGAGGGAAATTTGCTACTGTCCTTTAAACCTCTGCACTTGGAGGCCCAAAAACGTCTACAAGGAGAAGGTTGCGTAGTAGACATCACTAACAAAGTGTGCAAGCTCCAACGATCCATTTATGGACTGGTGCAAGCCTCTCGGAGTTGGAATATACACTTTGATAGTGTGATCAAAGCATATGGTTTTATACAGACTTTTGGAGAAGCCTGTATTTACAAGAAAGTGAGTGGGAGCACTACAACTTTTCTGATAAGTATATGTGAATGACATATTGTTGATCGGACATGATGTAGAATTTTTTGGAAAGCACAAAGGAGTGTTTGAAAAGAGTTTTTCAAAGAAAGACCTCAATGAAGCTGCTTACATATTGAGCATCTAGATCTATAGAGATAGGTCAAGACGCTTAATAAGATTTTTCAATGAGATTATACCTTGAAAAGATTTTGAAGTAGTTCAAAATGGAACAGTCAAAGAAGGAGTTCTTGCCTATGTTGCAAGGTGTGAAGTTGAGTAAGACTCAAAAGCCCGATCACGGTAGAAGATAGATAGAGAATGAAAGTCATTCCCTATGCCTCAGTCATAGGTTCTATAAAGTATGCCATGCTGTGTACCAGACCTATTGTATATCTTAACATGAGTTTGGCAAGGGAGTAGAATAGTAATCTAGGAGTAGATCACTGGACAACGGTCAAAATTATCCTTATAGGACTAAGGAAATATTTCTCGGTTATGGAGGTGATAAAAGAGTTTGTCGTAAAGAATTACGTCGATGCAAGCTTTGACACTAATCTGGATGACTCTGAGTCTCGATCTGGATACATATTGAAAGTAGGAGCAATTAGCTAGAGTAGCCCCATGTAGAGCATTGTAGGCATAGAAATTTGCAAAACATAGAGATTTGTATGTGGCAGACCCGTTGACTAAACTTCTCTCACAAGCAAAACATGATCACACTTTAGTACTCTTTGGGTGTTAATCACATGGCGATGTGAACTAGATTATTGACTCTAGTAAACCCTTTGGGTATTGGTCACATGGCGATGTGAACTATGGGTGTTAATCACATGTTGATGTGAACTATTGGTGTTGAATCACATGGCGATGTGAACTAGATTATTGACTCTAGTGCAACTGGGAGACTGAAGGAAATATGCCCTAGAGGCAATAGTAAAATTGTTATTTATATTTCCTTATATCATGATAAATGTTTATTATTCATGGTAAAATTGTATTAACCAGAAACTTAGTACATTTGTGAATACATAGACAAAACAGAGTGTCCCTAGTATGCCTCTACTTGACTAGCTCGTTAATCAAAGATGGTTAAGTTTCCTAACCATAGACAGGTGTTGTCATTTGATGAACATGATCACATCATTAGAGAATGATGTGATGGACAAGACCCATCCGTTAGCTTAGCATAATGATCGTTTAGTTTTATTGCTATTGCTTCTTCATGACTTATACATATTCCTCACACTATGAGATTATGCAACTCCCGAATACCGAAGGAACACTTTGTGTGCTATCGAACGTCACAACGTAACTGGGTGATTATAATGATGATCTACAGGTGTCTCCGATGGTGCTTGTTGAGTTGGCATAGATGAAGATTAGGATTTGTCACTCCGAGTATCGAAGAGGTATCTCTGGGCCCTCTCGGTAATGCACATCACTATAAGCCTTGCAAGCAATGTGACTAATGAGTTAGTTACGAGATGATGCATTATGGAACGAGTAAAGAGACTTGCCGTTAATGAGATTGAACTAGGTATGATGATACCGACGATCGAATCTCGGGCAAGTAACATACAGATGACAAAGGGAATGACGTATGTTATTATGCGGTTTAACCGATAAAGATCTTCGTAGAATATGTAGGAACCAATATGAGCATCCAGGTTCTCCTATTAGTTATTGACCGAAGATGTGTCTCGATCATGTCTACATAGTTCTCGAACCCGTAGGGTCCGCACACTTAACGTTCGATGATGATGTGTATTATGAGTTATGTGATTTGATGACCGAAGTTCGTTCGGAGTCCCGGATGAGATGACGGACATGACGAGGAGTCCCGAAATGGTCGATATGTAAAGATTGATATATTGGAAGGTTATATTCGAACACCGGAATGGTTCCGGAGTGATTCAGGTATTTTTCGGAGTACCGGGAGGTTACCGGACCCCCCCCCCCCCGGGGAAGTGGTGGGCCTTCATGGGCCTTAGTGGTCAGGAGAGAAGGGCCGCAAGGGTGGTCGCGCGGGTGCCCCATGGCATGTCCAAATTGGACTAGGGAGGGGGCGGCGCCCCCCCTTTCCTTCTCCCTCTCCTCCTCCTTCCCTCTCTTCCCCTCTTGGAAAAGGAAGGGGAGTCCAACTAGGATTGGGTATCCTAGTTGGACTCCCCCTATGGCACGCCCCTCCTTGGCCGCCGTCCTCCTCCCCCTCCTTTATATACGTGGAATAGGGGCACCCCAAAGCACAACAGACAATCTCTTAGCCGTGTGCGGAGCCCCCCTCCACAGTTCAACACCTCGGTCATATCGCCGTAGTGCTTACGTGAAGCCCTGCGCCGGTAACTTCATCATCATCGTCACCATGCCATCGTGCTGACAGAACTCTCCCTTGTCCTCAACTAGATCAAGAGCTCGAGGGACGTCATCGTGCTGAACGTGTGCTGAACACGGAGGTGCCGTACGTTCGGTGCTTGGATCGGTTGGATCGTGAAGATGTTCGACTACATCAACCACGTTACTAAACGCTTCCGCTTTCGGTCTATGAGGGTACGAGGACACACTCTCCCCTCTCGTTGCTATGCATCTCCTAGTTAGATCTTGTGTGAACGTAGGATTTTTTTTGAATTAGTATGTTCCCCAACAATGGGGGCATTGAAAGTGAACAGATGACCATGAACAGAGAGCTTTCATACACTTACAACTCTAGTGCATCTGTTACATGGCAATCCCTACTCCTTGCATTAACATTGATTGTAAGGCCTCTTCATTGCCTAACGATCAAGCCGCATTGATGTGAGACTTTCTTATACCTTTTGTCTTCCTTTATAAACCCCAACCATTATTGTATTTGCTATCCAAAGTGCCAAGACCTTAGTATTGCATGAAAGTTTAACAAGCTGAAGTGAGATACAGTATGATTCAATTGCTTGATTTGGCACCAGGGTTATTGGCCAAGTGAAAGTGCTAGTTATCGACTAGACGGGGAGTGAATAGGAGATTTTTATGAAAGTCTTCAATACATGGGAGTTTAGAAGACAAACGATAGAAATGAACCTATTAATATGTAGCAGAAGGTAGACTACACTAGGCAAGCCATAGTCAAGTATTCAATGAAGTGAAAGCACGAAGACTATTAGCAGCTAGGCAGTATGGATCAGGAAGGAAGATAGTATGAAGCCAATCAGAACAAGTAGTTACACAGTGAAGTCAAACAGATAGTGCAAGCAGACAGTGACTTCACGGAGACAAACTGTAAGTAAAGAGAGGGAGAAGATAGAACTAGTCTCTTGGTGAGGACAAGGATTTGTTGGACCAGTTCCAGTTGTTGTGACAACTGTACGTCTGGTTGGGGAGGCTGAGATTCAACTCAGAAGACCACGTCTTCGCCTTATTCCCCTTGAGCTAAGGACACCCAGTCCTCGCCCAATCACTCTGGTAAGTCTTCAAGGTAGACTTCCGAACCTTCAAATACTTCGTTCACCGCGATCCACAACGACTCTTGGATGCTCAGAATGCGACGCCTAACCGGCTGGAGGATTCACAGTCCTAAAGTGTAACAAGTCCTCAGGTCACGCGAACAGAAAGATTTCAGTGATGCCTAACACTCTTTGGCTCTGGGTGTTTTGGGCTTTGTCCTCGCAAGGATTTATCTCTCTCTCAAAAGCTTCGGAGGTGGGTTGCTCTTAAACGACAAAAACCGTGCACTAACTCTGAGCAGCCACCAATTTATGGTGTAGAGGGTGTGATATTTATAGACACTGGGCAACCCAACCTAATTTTTCTGAAATGACCCTGGGTCACTAAGGAACTGACACGTGTTCCAACAGTCAGATTTCAAACACACACCGCAGCTTGACTTGGACTACAAGTAAAGCTGACTCATCCAGCTTTGGATAAGATTTGCTCTCATTGTCTTTGCTCGAAGACTTAGGATTTGGTTGAGCATCACTTCAGTCACTCTGACTTTGTTCACTTGGACCCCACTTAACAGTACGGTGGTTCATATGACTCAACAAAGAAGAAAAGGAAACTACGAAACAACTATGTCTTCGCACTCCATAGTCTTCACGTGAATGTCTTCTCGAGTCATAAGCTTCGATGTGATTGTCTTCACACACATCCATTGTCTTCAATGTCTTCAACATTTTTAGGGGTCATCTCCGGTAGGTAAACCGAATCGATGAGGGACTACTACCTGTGTTATCCTGCAATTCTCACAAACACAGTAGTCCCTTAACCAGGTTTGTCGTCAATACTCCAAAACCAACTAGGGGTGGCACTAGATGCACTTAAAATCTCCCCCTTTTTGGTGATTGATGACAAAATGGTTGAAGGTTTCAACGGGGATAAAAATATTTGAAATTGTAAAGGATAAAGGTATTGTCTTCATAAATAGCAAAAGGCCCCCCTGAAGATGTGCATATAAGTAATTTGCTTTTGGAATGCAAATGCACATGGCAGGTTGTACTTGTGGAGATCCTCTTCAACTTATGAAGGCAATTTATCATGCATGATAAGATATAACAAACATAATGACATGCATAATGAAAAATGGACGTCTGCAATATGACTTCGGGTGGGGTTTATCATCGCATATGCGAGATTTATCATCGCATCACAGAATAGCAGAAAAAGTAGCAGATGACCATCAAGTTTAAGTGTTACAACTCAAAGAACCAGAAGTATCAAAAGCGAGAGTTGTAATCACTTGGCAAAAATATATATAGCAACCACTCATATGGACCCGCTTGAAGACTATCAACTCATATGCTTGATGTCTATTACACAACCTTCTTCTTGTAGACGTTGTTGGGCCTCCAAGTGTAGAGGTTTGTAGGACACCAGCAAGTTTCCCTCAAGTGGATGACCTAAGGTTTATCAATCCGTAGGAGGCATAGGATGAAGATGGTCTCTCTCAAACAACCCTGCAACCAAATAACAAAGAGTCTCCTGTGTCCCCAACACACCCAATACAATGGTAAATTGTATAGGTCACTAGTTCGGCGAGGAGATGGTGATACAAGTGCAATATGGATGGTAGATATAGGTTTTTGTAATCTGAAATTATAGAAACAGCAAGGTAACTAATGATAAAAGTGAGGATAAACGGTATTGCAATGCTAGGAAACAAGGCCTAGGGTTCATACTTTCACTAGTGCAAGTTCTCTCAACAATAATAACATAATTGGATCATATAACTGTCCCTCAACATGCAACAAAGAGTCAATCCAAAGTTACTAGTAGCGGAGAACAAACGAAGAGATTATGGTAGGGCACGAAACCACCTCAAAGTTATCCTTTCTGATCGATCTATTCTAGAGGCTGTAGTAAAATAACATGAAGCTATTCTTTCGGTTCAATCTATCATAGAGTTCGTACTAGAATAACACCTTAAGACACAAATCAACTAAAACCCTAATGTCACCTAGATACTCCAATGTCACCTCAAGTATCCGTGGGTATGATTATACGATATACATCACACAATCTCAGATTCATCTTTTCAACCAACACAAAGAACTTCAAAGAGTGCCCCAAAGTTTCTACCGGAGAGTCAAGACGAAAACGTGTGCCAACCCCTATGCATGGTTTCCCAAGGTCACGGAACCCGCAAGTTGATCACCAAAACATACATCAAGTGAATCACGTGATATCCCATTATCACCATAGATACGCACATGCAAGGCATACACCAAGTGTTCTCAAATCCTTAAAGACTCAATCCGATAAGATAACTTCAAATGGAAAACTCATTCCATTACAAGAGAGTAGAGGGGGAGAAACATCATAAGATCCAACTATAACAGCAAAGCTCGCGATACATCAAGATCGTATCACGTCAAGAACACGAGAGAGAGAGAGAGAGAGAGAGAGAGAGAGATCAAACACATAGCTACTGGTACATACCCTCAGCCCCGAGGGTGAACTACTCCCTCCTCGTCATGGAGAGCGTCCGGATGATGAAGATGGCCACCGGTGAGGGTCCCCCCTACGGCAGGGTGCCAGAACAGGGTCCCGATTGGTTTTTGGTGGCTACAGAGGCTTGCGGCGGCCGAACTCCCGATCTATTCTGTTCCCTGATGTTTTTAGGGTATATGGAGATATATAGGCGAAAGAAGTCGGTCAGGGGAGCCACAAGGGGCCCATGAGGGTGGGGGCGTGCCCGGGGGGTAGGCGCGCCTCCCTACCTCGTGGCCACCTCGAAGCTTCCCTGACGTGTACTCCAAGTCTCCTGGATTGCTTCCGTTCCAAAAATAACTCTCCCGAAGGTTTCATTCCATTTGGACTCCGTTTGATATTCCTTTTCTGCGAAACACTGAAATTGGCAAAAAAAACAGAAACTGGCACTGGGCTCTAGGTTAATAGGTTAGTCCCAAAAATCATATAAAAGTGCTTAGTAATGCCCATTAAACATCCAAAAGAGATAATATAATAGCATGGAACAATAAAAAATTATAGATACGTTGGAGACATATCAGCATCCCCAAGCATAATTCCTGCTCGTCCTCGAGTAGGTAAATGATAAAAACAGAATTTTTGATGTGGAATGCTACCTAGCAGAAATCTCTAAGTAATTCTCTTTATTGTGGCATGAATGTTCAGATCTATAAGATTCAAGACAAAAGTTTAATATTGACATGAAAATAGTAATACTTCAAGCATACTAACAAAGCAATCATGTCTTCAAGCATAATAACATGGCCAAAGAAAGTTATCCCTACAAAATCATATAGTCTGGCTATGCTCTATCTTCATCACACAAAATATTTAAATCATGCACAACCCCGATGACAAGACAAGCAATTGTTTCATACTTTTGATGTTCTCAAACTTTTTAAATCTTCACGCAATACATGAGCGTGAGCCATGGACATAGCACTATAGGTGGAATAGAATGGTGATTGTGGAGAAGACAAAAAAGGAGAAGATAGTCTCACATCAACTAGGCGTATCAACGGGCTAAGGAGATGCTCATCAATAGATATCAATGTGAGTGAGTAGGGATTGCCATGCAATGGATGCACTAGAGCTATAAGTGTATGAAAGCTCAAAAAGGAACTAAGTGGGTGTGCATCCAACTCACTTGCTCACGAAGACCTAGGGCACTTTGAGGAAGCCCATCATTGGAATATACAAGCCAAGTTCTAAAATGAAAGATTCCCACTAGTATATGAAAGTGACAACATAGGAGACTCTCTATCATGAAGATCATGGTGCTACTTTGAAGCACAAGTGTGGTAAAAGGATAGTAGCATCGCCCCTTCTCTCTTTTTCTCTCATTTTTTTGTTTTTGTTTTTGTTTTGGGCCTTCTCTTTTTATGGCCTCTTTATTTTTTTTTATATTTTTATTTGGGCTTCTTTGGCCTCTTTTATTTATTTATTTTTCGTCCGGAGTCTCATCCCGACTTGTGGGGGAATCATAGTCTCCATCATCCTTTCCTCACTTGGGACAATGCTCTAATAATGATGATCATCACATTTTTATTTACTTACAACTCAAGAATTAGAACTCGATACTTAGAACAAAATAGGACTCTATATGAATGCCTCTGGCGGTGTACCGGGATATGCAATGAATCAAGAGTGACATGTATGAAAGAATTATGAAGGTGGCTTTGCCACTAATACGATGTCAACTACATGATCATGCAAAGCAATATGACAATGATGAAGCATGTCATAATAAACGGAACGGTGGTAAGTTGCATGGCAATATATCTCGGAATGGCTATGGAAATGCCATAATAGGTAGATATGGTGGCCGTTTTGAGGAAGATATATTGTGGGTGTATGATACTGGCGAAAGGTGCACGGTATTAGAGAGGCTAGCAATGGTGGAAGGATGACAGTGTGTATAATCCATGGACTCAACATTAGTCATAAAGAACTCACATATTTATTGCAAAAATCTATTAAGTTATCGAAACAAAGTACTACGTGCATGCTCCTAGGGGGATAGATTGGTAGGAAAAGACCATCACTCATCCCTGACCGCCACTCATAAGGAGGACAATCAATAAATAAAGCATGCTTCGACTTCATCACATAACGGTTCACAATATGTGCATGCTACGGGAATCACAAACTTTAGCACAAGTATCTCCCAAATTCACAACTACTCAACTAGCATGACTCTAATATCACCATCTCCATATCTCAAAACAATCATAAGGAATCAAACTTCTCATAGTAATCAATGCATTTTATATGAAAGTTTTTATTATATCCCTCTTGGATGCCCATCATATTAGGACTAAATTCGTAACCCAAGCAAATTACCATGCTGTTCTGAAGACTCTCAAAATAATATAAGTGAAGCATGAGAGTTCATATATTTCTTCAAAATAAGACTACCGTCGTGCTCTAAAAGGATATAAGTGAATCACTAGAGCAAATGACAAACTACTCCGAAAGATATAAGTGAAGGTCAATGAGTAGTTGAATGATTATGCAACTATGTGAAGAGTCTCTCCCATTTTGAGAATTTCAGATCTTGATACTTTATTCAAACAGCAAGCAAAACAAAATAAAATTACATCTAAGAATAGCAAACATCATGTGAAGAAGCAAAAACTTAGGATCAGCCGATACTAACCGATAATTGTCGAAGAAGAAAGGTGGGATGCCAACCGGGGCATCCCCAAGCTTAGATGCTTGAGACTTCTTGAAATATTATCTTGGGATGCCTTGGCAATCCCCAAGCTTGAGCTTTTGTGTCTCCTTAATTCCTCTCATATCACGGTCTCCCTAAATCTCAAAAGCTTCATCCACACAAAACTCAACAAGGACTCGTGAGATAAGTTAGTATAAACCAATGCAAAAACCTTATCATACTCTACCGTAGCAAACCACTAAAATTATTAATCAACATTGCATACTAAATGCCTCTGCATATTTAATAGTCCTATCATCAAATAGAATCATTAAAGAAGCAAACATATGCAAACAATGCAAACATAGCAGCAATCTGCCTAAACAGGACATTATGTAAAGAATGCAGCAAGATCCATACGTCCCTAGCTCTAAAAATTATGAACGAAAATTCCCACTGTATTAAATTTATCATAGCTTATTATTCAAAAGGTTTCAACATTTTATCACATTCTTAATTTTCTAGGGAATTTTTGCAACAGCGGTAAACTTTCTGTTTTCAAACAGCAACATGATGACTTGTAAAATAAGCATGGTAAAGGCTATCAATGCCACTTTTATTGAAATAAAAGATGCAAAATATTGTTATAAATAACAGCAATCAAATCCTAACAAAATAAATTGACGCTCCAAGCAAAACACATATCATGTGGTGAATAAAAATATAGCTCCAAGTAAAGTTACTGATGAACAAAGACGAAACAGGGAATGCCTTCCGGGGCATCCCCAAGCTTAGGCTCTCAGTTTTCCTTGAATATTACCTTGGGGTGCCCTGGGCATCCCCAAGCTTAGGCTCTTACCACTCCTTATTCCATACTCCATCGAGTCTTTACCCAAAACTTGAAAACTTCACAACACAAAACTCAAAAGAAACTCGTAATCTCCGTTAGTATAAGAAAATAAAACCACCACTTAGGTACTGTTGTGAACTCATTCTAAATTCATATTGGTGTAATATCTACTGTATTTCAACTTATCTATGGTTCATATCCTCCGATACTACCCATAGATTCATCAAAATAAGCAAACAACACATAGAAAACAGAATCTGTCAAAAATAGAACAATCTGTAGTAATCTGTATCATTCGAATACTTCTGTAACTCCAAAAATTCTAAAATAAATTGGTGGACCTGACGAATTTGTCTAGTAATCATCTGTAAAAATAATCAACTAAATATCACTCTCCATGCTAATCTCGTGAGCGCTAAAGTTTCTGTTTTTTACAGCAAGATCATAAAGACTTCACCCAAGTCTTCCCAAAGGTTCTACTTGGCACAAACACGAATTAAAACATAAAACCACATCTGACCAGAGGCTCGATAGATTATTTATTCCTAAACTGACCCAAAAAGCAAAGAACTAAAATAAAATTGGGTTGCCCCGCAACAAGCGCTAACGTTTAATGCCCCTAGCTAGGCATGATGATTTCCATGATGCTCACATAAAAGATAGGAATTGAAACATAAAGAGAGCATCATGAAGAATATTACTAGCGCATTTAAGTCTAACCCAATTCCTATGCATAGGGATTTTGTGATCAAACAATTTATGGGAACAATAATCAACTAGCATAGGACGGCAAAACAAGCATAACTTCAAAACTTTAAGCACATAGAGAGGAAACTTGATATTATTGCAATTCCTACAAGCATATATTCGTCCCACATAATAATTTTCAGTAGCATCATGAATGAATTCAACAATATAACCAACACCTAAAACATTCTTTTCATGATCTACAAGCATAGAAATTTTATTACTCCCCACATAAGCAAAATTATTCTCATGAATAGTAGTGGGAGCAAACTCAACAAAATAACTATCATGTGAGGCATAATCCAATTGAAAACTAGAATCATGATGACAAGTTTCATGGTTATCATTATTCTTAATAGCATACAAGTCATCACAATAATCATCATAGATAGGAGGCATGATTTCGTCATAGTAAATTTGCTCATCAAAACTTGGGGGACTAAACATATCATCTTCATCAAACATAGCATCCCCAAGCTTGTGGCTTTGCATATCATTAACATCATGGGTATTCAAAGAATTCATACTAACAACATTGCAATCATGCTCATCATTCACATATTTTATGCCAAGCATTCTATGTAATTCTTCTTCTAGTACTTGAGCACAATTTTCAGAATCCTTATTTTCACGAAAGACATTAAAAAGATGAAGCATATGAGGTACCCTCAATTCCATTTTTTTGTAGTTTTCTTTAGACTAAACTAATGATAAAACAAGAAACAAAAATATTCGATTGCAAAATCTAGAGATATACCTTCAAGCACTCACCTCCCCGGCAACGGCACCGGAAAAGAGCAGAGGGCCTCCAAGTGCAGAGGTTTGTAGGACAGCAGCAAGTTTCCCTCAAGTGGATGACCTAAGGTTTATCAATCCGTAGGAGGCGTAGGATGAAGATGGTATCTCTCAAACAACCCTACAACCAAATAACCAAGAGTCTCTTGTGTCCCCAACACACCCAATACAATGGTAAATTGTATAGGTGCACTAGTTCGGCGAAGAGATGGTGATACAAGTGCAATATGTATGGTAGATATAGGTTTTTGTAATCTGAAATTATAAAAACAGCAAGGTAACTAATGATAAAAGTGAGCATAAACGGTATTGCAATGCTAGGAAACAAGGCCTAGGGTTCATACTTTCACTAGTGCAAGTTCTCTCAACAATAATAACATAATTGGATCATATAACTATCCCTCAACATGCAAAAAAGAGTCACTCCAAAGTCACTAATAGCGGAGAAAAAATGAAGAGATTATGGTAGGGTACGAAACAACCTCAAATTTATTGTCGGTGTCAAAACTGGCGGATCTCGGGTAGGGGGTCCCGAACTATGCGTCTAGGCGGATGGTAACAGGAGACAAGGGACACGAAGTTTTACCCAGGTTCGGGCCCTCTTGATGGAGGTAAAACCCTACGTCCTGCTTGATTAATATTGATGATATGGGTAGTACAAGAGTAGATCTACCACGAGATCAAGGAGGCTAAATCCTAGAAGCTATCCTATGGTATGATTGTTGTATGTTGTCCTACGGACTAAAGCCCTCCGGTTTATATAGACACCGGAGAGGGTTACGGTTACACAAAGTCGGTTACAATGGTAGGACATCTAAATATCCGCATCGCCAAGCTTGCCTTCCATGCCAAGGAAAGCCCCTTCCGGACATGGGACGAAGTCTTCAATCTTGTATCTTCATAGTCCAGGAGTCCGGCTGAAGGTATAGTCCGGCCATCCGGACACCCCCTAATCCAGGACTCCCTCAGTAGCCCCTGAACCAGGCTTCAATGACGACGAGTCCGGCGCGCAGATTGTCTTCGGCATTGCAAGGCGGGTTCCTCCTCCAAGTACTTCATAGAAGATTTTGAACACAAAAGACAGTGTCCGACCCTGCAAAATAAGTTTCCACATATTGCCATAGAGAGAATAATATTTACACAAATCTAATCTGCTGACGAATTCCGTAGCATGACATCACACCACGACCAAGTCTTTATTCGAATCGTTTTTACTCCCCCTCCTCAGCGCATTTCGCGAGGCGGTTTCCTTGGCACGTTTTGTCAAAGTAGAGACCGTGTCCCCTTATTTACGGGATTCTCATCAATACGGACGTGGGTAACCCAACTGCGCCATTTATCACGGCGCTTGGGAGATAAACGAGTTTTACCAGGCTGGTGGGGACACTTAGCCGCATCCACCCATATACGAAGATAAGGATCCACCTTTTTACCTATGCCTTCTTCCTCCTTTGCCTATCCATCTTCCGCACACTCGAGCTCTAGCGCCCAAGCCCGCACTTCCCACCTCAACCTTCTCCAGCCATGTCCGGAGCGGGAGGCAAGTTTATGGTCTCCTCCGTTACGGAGGGACACGTCAAAAAACTGAGGAAAGCCGGATACTTGTCTAACGACATCGCGCATCGGCTTCCTGAAGAGGGGCAGCTCCTCCCCACCCCAAGGCCCCATGAGTGGGTAGTATTCCTTCCCCATTTCCTCCGTGGACTGGGCTTTCCTCTCCACCCGTTCGTCCGGGGGCTCATGTTCTACTATGGCCTAGATTTCCATGATCTGGCCCCGAACTTCTTCCTCAACATCTCGGTGTTTATCGTCGTGTGTGAGGCTTTCCTCTGCGTCCGCCCCCATTTCGGCCTATGGCTCAAGACTTTCAACGTGAAGCCCAAGGTGGTGCGCGGCAACCAGGCGGAGTGCGGAGGCGCCATGGTGGGCAAGATAGCCAACGTCCTATGGCTCGAGGGCTCCTTTGTGGAGACCCTGAAGGGGTGGCAATCGGGGTGGTTTTACATCACCGAGCCGCGCGATCCCAAATGGGTCGCAGCCCCCGAGTTCCGGTCCGGACCCCCTACGCGGCTCACGTCTTGGAAAGAGACGGGCCTGTCGTGGGGCAATAAAGGAGAGGTAACCGGACTGCAAAAATGCATCCAAACCTTGGTGAACAAGCAGCTCAAGCTTGTCAACATAGTCCAGGTTATGCTCGTCCGCCGGATCCTCCCGTGCCAGCAACGAGGCTTAAATTTGTGGGAGTTCGACCCGACGCAGCACCCAACCCTGAGCAGGCTCTTCGACACAATGTACGAAGACGCCTGGAAGGTGCTATTCAAAGGCGCCGAGGCTCCCGCATCCGCTTCCGAGGACCACGGATTCAGCACGCAGCTTCCCGCTAGTGCGGTAAGCTATTTTTACCTTTTATAGGATGTTGGTTTTCCATAGTTTGACTCTATGCGGGATCTAAACTCCCTTTCCTTTGATAGGATTGGCTGGCGAAGTCCGGACAGATCGACTGTCCGGCACCTTTGCCCGAAGACCCAGCCGATGCTCGCTTAGCGAAGCTGCTGGCTCCGGCACCTTACGTGGTGCCGGAGAAGAAGGCCAAGAAGTGGGCCACAGGGACTCGAAAGAGTTCCCGGCGCCACGAGGTGTCGAATTCTTCATCTGATGAATCCGAGATGCGCTCCTCCCATGAAAACGAGGAGGAGGAAGAAGAAACCTCTCCCCCTCCAGCAGGGGGAGGAAAGAAAAGGAAGGCCGCCCCGACCGGGGAGGCCGAAGGGTCCAAGAAGGGGAAAACCCTTCCTCCGGACTACCCCGCCGACGCCGATGACGACAAAGAGGAGTGGCCGCACAGGGTCAAGCGTCCAGCGAAATCGTACGCATCCGGGCACCTGAGTAATTCATAGCATTCCTTTATTGCACAACCTTTCCTTATGTCGAATATGATTATGCAGTCCGCCCAAGGCCGGGCTCGACGAGTCGTCGAGCGGCTCCCTAGATTCGTCGGACGTGAACTCCCTTCCGACGGCTACCTCCCCCTGCCCTACGGACGACGTCGAAGTGTTGTCCCAACAGGCTCCAAGCCAGGAGGAGGTGGTCCTGGAGGCGCCATAAGGCGACCTCCCGGACTCCAGGAGTAGAGGGGATAAAACCCCCCCCAGGGCTCCAAGTCCGGCTTTGAGCCGGACACCGCGCCGGAATCGTCAACGGTTCTGGACCGCGGTAGGCGAAGTCCTTCCAAGAGGAGCAAGCCTACTGAGCCGGCGGTCCCCGTCCAACCGGAGGCGCCGGACAATCTGCTGGAGGTGCTTAACGGCGCCTCCATCAACGAGGAGCACCACACTATTATGAGTGCGGTGATCCAGAAGGTTCAGTCAGCCAAGAGCGGACTGACTAAAGCTTGTGCCAGCCTTCTAACAGGCTTCGAGGTAAGTGCAGGATATATAAAAAATATTATCGCATAGATAGTAGCCCCTGATGCTCTGTTTGGCATTCGGAAAGAAAAGCCGAATAGAAGATCTAATAAAATTCGCAGGAGTCTAACAGAAAAAGAGTCAATATGCGTATGCAGGCTTCGCTGCTGGCGACCGCCGCACTGACTGCGGAGGTGGGCATACTAAAGCAGGGCCTCGAGCGGACCGAGCAAGAGCTCGGCCTTGCCAAACGGCAGCTCGAGGAGAAAGAAGGTAAGAAATACCTTATAGAAAAAAAGAAAATATAAAAGTGCAATTGCAAAAATATGACAGGATTAACGTGGTTATTGTAGGGGCCACAACTGAGGTGCCGACCCTCAAGCAAGTGTTGGCCGAGGCCGATAAGAGAGCGGCCACGGAGCGCTCCGAGCGGGAGAGGTATGAAGCCCAGGTTGGCGAGGTGCGGCAAGAGCTCCAGGCTCTCATGAAAAAACATGAGAGATTGGAGATTGACTCAAAGACGCGAGCGTCCGAGCTCGCGACAGCTATTGAAAATGCCAAGTCTGCCAAGGCTGAATCCCAGAAGGCCCTCCAGGAGTTGGATGCGGCGAAGAAGATAGCGGCGGGTAAGGCATTATTTATGCAAGGCAAACATGTAAAAGTGAGGTTCTTATTACTTACCCGAATCCGGAGCTCTCCAGGAGCATTCGCAGATCTTCCCCGTAGCGTGTCCGATGCCGCTGCATTCTACCGAGCCGAGGAGGGCAGCTCGACGGAGAAGGTGTTCTGGTCTCAGTATGCTTAGGCCGGACACCTAGTGCCCCTGAGCGTCCAGCTGAAGCAGCTGGTCGAGCTCCACAAGGTGGCCGAACAGGCCATGAAGGGCCTCATAGTTCGGCTGTGGCCTGGAGAGGCTCTGCCTGGGAGCTACTTCGGGCTGGTGCGGCGGCTGGTGGAGGCCAGTCCAAGGCTCGAGGTCATCAAGTGCTCCGTTTGCATTGAAGGTACCCGTAGGGCCCTTGCCCGTGCTAAGGTGCACTGGGGCAAGCTGGATGGTGAGAAGCTTGTGAAGGACGGGCCACCGCCGGGGAAGGAGCATCGCAAGACCGAGAACTATTATAAGGATGTTCTGAAGGGTGCCCGCCTTGTGGCGGATGAATGTTCCATGGATGTAATTTTGGAGTAAACTCGCTCGTGTTATCCTGTGCGCTGAAAACTTGTTCATGTGCGCTTAAGCAATGCGTTTTGAATTTAAAATATTACCTTCTGTGCGGCCATTTATCAAATTTGAGAGATGGCGAGTCGTCGGCTTCTGCCCCCATGCCACTAGTGCTAGGGTGTTCGGGAGAAACCCGAGCGCTCTTTTTCCCATGTATGGGTCCTTCGAGGGAGGTGCTCAGCACAATGAACAAGGCAATCGGACTATAGTGCTTGAACACTCTCACTTAACCATAGAATTCTATAATTTTAAATTTCGGCGAAGCCCCTAGTGTTCGGAAGACCGAGTTCGGGGCGCTATCCACGCCTTTGGCCGGACAAAGCCGACTCCTTGCTCTAAGCGGCATAAGTCTTTAGGGACTCAAAAAACCTCTTGAACAACGACCAGTCTCTCGCTTCATCATGACAGTCAGTTTTAGCTTTCTCTACTGAGGTGCTCCGCCCAGCTCAACTGGGGCACAATCGCAGTAGTTCTCCTAGTGCTACCTTAGCCGATACAACAGAACATAAGGCACCAAAACATAGGAGCCGGGCAAACCCAACTATTGACCCAAGACATGATTCGGAGCCGATGCATATAATGCTATAAGTTCGGGGTGCCGCACTTGTTAAAGTGTTCGGACTTCTCACACCATATAAGGGGGGTACTGAAGCCCCTAGCGTATTGGCCGTACCAAAGTGTACGGGTGCAACATGTCGTTAATGAACATATATTTGTAAAAAACAGTAATGCGAAAGTAGACAAAAAGCTATGCATTGTTTATAAAAAGGCTGCGATCAAAGCAGAACGATACAAATAGTGCGATAAGCAAAAGTGGGACTATTTAACATGTCCTTGCCAGGGGCAGGCTGCGGAATAGTATGCAAAACAGGTATACTGCTCGTGATAGAGACCACCTGGGAGTTATATAATGCGGCGTAGCTTCTCTGCTTCTCTGGTTCTTGTATCGTCTGAGCGGCAGTTGGATTGCCGAACATGTCTTCCGAAGTATGGAGTCCTGAAAGTAAGAGTAAATAAAGAAATCGGCAGCCCCTAGTGCGGTTTAAGCCGTGTTTCGGGCGCGCCGTGATGGTGCCCCTTCCCCTGTGCCCATGGTATTTCGAGAGCATAGTTATGTACGCGAGGCACTGGTTTCGCTAGTTCGCGAGGGCTGGGGTTGGGGCCGCGTTGCTACGCCTGCTCGGAACGTGCCAGGCGGTCTTGTTGTAGGTTACCCTGGGCGCGCTTGACGATGTCCGGACGTTTAACGGCTGGACTGTTGAGCTGCCTTGAGAGGCTGCTTTGTACTTCCGCTGCGAGGGCCGCCGTGTGTTCCTCCGTTCGGAGGGAGCGTTCGGTGTTTCCATTGACCGTGATTACTCCTCGAGGGTCTGGCATCTTGAACTTAAGGTATGCGTAGTGCGGCACCGCATTAAACTTTGCGAATGCGGTTCGCCTGAGCAGTGCGTGATAGCCACTGCGGAACGGGACTATGTCGAAGATTAACTCCTTGCTTCGAAAATTGTCCGGATATCCGAAGACCACTTCAAGTGTGACTGAGCCTGTACAGTTGGCCTCTACACCAAGTATAACGCCTTTAAAGGTCATTTTGGTGGGCTTAATCCTCGAGGGATCTATGCCCATTTTCCGCACTGTATTCTGGTAAAGCAGGTTCAGGCTGCTGTCGCCGTCCATAAGGACTCTTGTGAGATGAAATCCGTCAATAATTGGGTCTAGAACCAATGCGGCGAATCCGCCATGACGGGTGCTAGTGGGGTGGTCCGTTCGATCGAAGGTGATCGGGAAGGAGGACCATGGGTTGAACTTTGGGGCGACTGGCTCCATCGCATATACGTCCCTTAACGCATGCTTCCGCTCCCTCTTGGGGATGTGGGTTGCGTATATCATGTTCACCGTCCGCACTTGTGGGGGAAAACCCTTCTGTCCACTCTTGTTCGGCGGCCGGGGCTCCTCCTCGTCATCGCTACGCAGCCCCTTGCCTCTATTTTCGGCATTTAGCTTGCTTGCCTGCTTGAACACCCAACAATCTCTGTTGGCATGATTGGCTAGCTTTTCGGGGGTGCCATGTATTTGGCACAAGCGATCGAGTATTCGGTCCAAACTGGACGGGCCCTGAGTATTTCTTTTGAATGGCTTTTTCCGCTGACCGGATTTATAGCCTCTGAATCCGGTGTTGACTGCCGTATCCTCGTTGCTGTCGCTGTTAACGCAGCGCTTTTGCTTGTTCCGACGCGACCTGCCACTGTTGTCCTTGGTGTCCGAATTACCAAGGCTCTTGGTCAAGTTATTGCTACGAGCTAGCCAGCTGTCTTCTCCCGCGCAAAAACGGGTCATGAGCGTCGTGAGTGCTGCCATGGATTTCGGATTTTCCTGTCCAAGGTGCCAGGCAAGCCACTCGTCGCGGATATTATGCTTGAAGGCTGCTAGGGCCTCAGCGTTCGGACAGTCGACTATTTGGTTTTTCTTTGTTAGGAACCATGTACAGAATTGCCTGGCCGATTCCTCTGGCTGCTGAATTATGTGGCTTAGGTCATCGACGTCTGGTGGTCGCACATAGGTGCCCTGGAAATTGTCGAGGAATGCGGCTTCCAGGTCCTCCAACACCCGATAGATTCTGTTGGCAAGCTATTAAGCCAATGCCGAGCTGGTCCCTTGAGTTTGAGTGGGAGGTATTTGATGGCATGTAGATCGTCGCCGCGGGCCATGTGGATATGAAGGAGATAATCCTCGATCCATACCGCGGGATCTGTTGTGCCATCGTATGATTCGATGTTTACGGGTTTGAAACCCTCAGGGATTTGATGATCCATTACTTCATCTGTGAAGCATAGGGGGTCTGCGGCGGCTCTGTATTGGGCTATATCACGACGCAGCTCAAATGAGCTTTGTCTATTGTGTCCGGCCCGGCTGGATTTATTATATCCGGAGTGACGATCACCGTCACGTGTCGTGGGGCGTCCGCGCGATCCATAGATCGATCTTGTTTGCTTTTCCTTGTCCTCCAATATATCTCGCAGGTCTGGCGCATTTTCCCATGCCTTAAAATGTTTTGAACGGCGCCGGGGTGCGGCTTGAGTGGAGGGCCGAGAGGCCTCTCTGTCGCGGCCACGAGGTGGCCGATCGGCCGTGTCATGCGCTGGTGATGTAGGTTTAGGTCCTTCCTCCTCTAATCAGGGTAGCAGCCTGCGCTTTGGGTAGCACTTGGAGGGGCGTTCGAGTTCATACTCTTCGGCCGCAAGGACTTCACTCCATCTGTCGGCTAGCAAATCTTGATCAGCTCTAAGCAGTTGCTGTTTTTTCTTGAGGCTGCTTGCCGTGGCGATAAGCCTGCGTTTGAAACTCTATTGTTCGACGGGATCCTCTGGCACGACGAATTCATCGTCGTCGAGGCTTGCCTCGTCTTTGGAGGGAGGCATATAAATGTCATCCTCGACCTCTCTGTCTGCCGCTCTCTCGTGAGGGCTGGCTTCTCCATCCTCCTGCGTGGAATCTTGCTGGAGGGGGTGTTCTTCGGCGCTATCCAGAGTATTATTATCTCCTGTGCCGGAATCACCGTTTTTGCTTTGGCGGGATTTAGAGCGGCGCCGCTGACGCCGGCACTTAGGCTGTTTCTTGGAGGGGTCATCCCCCGCTATTCCATTGCCATCTCCTTCTTTTGGGGTATCCACCATGTATATGTCATACGACGAGGTGGCTTTCCAGTGCCCTATAGGTGCTGGTTCTTGGTCGTCTCCTACATCGGCGTCCATACCGTCGATGTCTTCGGAGTCAAGGTCGAGCATGTCGCTTAAATCATCGACAGTGGCTACAAAGTGGGTGGTGGGTGGGCTTTGAATTTCTTCGTCGTCCGTATCCCAACCTTGCTGACCGTAGTTCGGCCAGGGCTCTCCTGATAAAGAGAGAGACTTTAATGACTTCAGAATATCGCCAAAGGGCGAGTGCTGAAAGATGTCCGCGGCGGTAAACTCCATGATCGGCGCCCAATTGGATTCGATCCACAGGGGCGTGGGGGCTTGGAGTCCGGAGAGGAGTCCGGCCCCACGGAGTCACGGGCCTTGCGGAGTGCGGGGCTGGTGTTCGGCTCGATCGCCGTTGGGTTCGCAGCCCCCGAGGCGGCGTCCAACCACCCGTCCTCGATCGGCGCAGTTGGTTCCGAATCCAAGGTCGGAACCGATGCGTGCGTGGCCTCCAGGGCACTGTTCAGCGGCAGAGCTAAATCATGCATATCGCGACAGTGCGGCGCGCTCGGCTGTGGCTCGAATCCGTTGAAGATCAAGTCCCCGCGGACGTCAGCCGTGTAGTTTAAACTTCCAAATCTGACCTGATGGCCAGGGGCGTAGCTTTCGATCTGCTCCAGATGGCCAAGCGAATTGGCCCGCAGTGCGAAGCCGCCGAAGACGAAGATCTGTCCGGGGAGAAAAGTCTCACCCTGGACTGCATCATTATTGATGATCGGAGGAGCCATCGGGCCTAAAAGCAACGACACAGAGGAACTCTCAATGAAAGCACCAATGTCGGTGTCAAAACCGGCGGATCTCGGGTAGGGGGTCCCGAACTATGCGTCTAGGCGGATGGTAACAGGAGACAAGGGACACGAAGTTTTACCCAGGTTCGGGCCCTCTCGATGGAGGTAAAACCCTACGTCCTGCTTGATTAATATTGATGATATGGGTAGTGCAAGAGTAGATCTACCACGAGATCAAGGAGGCTAAACCCTAGAAGCTAGCCTATGGTATGATTGTTGTATGTTGTCCTACGGACTAAAGCCCTCCAGTTTATATAGACACCGGAGAGGGTTAGGGTTACACAAAGTCGGTTATAATGGTAGGAGATCTAAATATCCGCATCGCCAAGCTTGCCTTCCACGCCAAGGAAAGCCCCTTCCGGACACGGGACGAAGTCTTCAATCTTGTATCTTCATAGTCCAGGAGTCCGGCTGAAGGTATAGTCCGGCCATCTGGACACCCCCTAATCCAGGACTCCCTCAGTTATCCTTTCTGATCAATCTATTCAAGAGTCTGTAGTAAAATAATGTGAAGCTATTCTTTCCGTTCAATCTATCATAGAGTTCGTACTAGAATAACACCTTAAGACACAAATCAACCCAAACCCTAATATCACTTAGATACTCCAATGTCACCTCAAGTATCTGTGGGTATGATTAAACGATATGCATCACACAATCTCAGATTCATCTACTCAACCAACACACAGAACTTCAAAGAGTGCCCCAAAGTTTCTTCCGAAGAGTCAAGACGAAAACGTGTGCCAACCCCTATGCATAGATTCCCAAGGTCACGGAACCCGCAAGTTGATCACCAAAACATACATCAAGTGAATCACGTGATATCCCATTATCACCATAGATATGCACATGCAAGACATACATCAAGTGTTCTCAAATCCTTAAAGACTCAATCCGATAAGATAACTTCAAAGGGAAAACTCAATCCATTACAAGAGAGTAGAGGGGGAGAAACATCATAAGATCCAACTATAATAGCAAAGCTCGCGATACATCAAGATCGTATCACCTCAAGAGCACGAGAGAGAGAGAGCGAGAGAGAGAGATCAAACACATAGCTACTGGTACATACCCTCAGCCCCGAGGGTGAACTACTCCCTCCTCGTCATGGTGAGCGTCGGGATGATGAAGATGGCCACCGGTGAGGGTCCCCCCGTCCGGCAGGGTGCCGAAACTGGGTCCTGATTGGTTTTTGGTGGCTACAAAGGCTTGCGGCGGTGGAACTCCCGACCTATTCTGTTCCCTTATGTTTTTAGGGTATATGGACATATATAGGCGAAAGAAGTCGGTCAGGGGAGCCACGAGGGGCCCACGAGGGTGGGGGGCGTGCCCAGGGGGGCAGGCGTGCCTCCCTGCCTCGTGGCCACCTCGAAGCTTCCCTGACGTGTACTCCAAGTCTCCTGGATTGCTTCCGTTCCAAAAATAACTCTCCCGAAGGTTTCATTCCATTTGGACTCCGTTTGATATTCCTTTTCTGCGAAACACTGAAATAGACAAAAAACAGAAAATGGCACTGGGCTCTAGGTTAATAGGTTAGTCCCAAAAATCATATAAAAGTTCTTAGTAAAGCCCATTAAACATCCAAAGAGATAACATAATAGCATGGAACAATAAAAAATTATAGATATGTTGGAGATGTATCAATGCTTCTCCCCCTTTTGTCAGTAAGGACCAAAAAGGTTTGAAGACATAGAGCCTCTACTCGTTCCCATGAGGAGTAGGTGGTGAAGCAGTAGGGTCGTCATTGAGGTTCGGTGGTGCAGAAGAACTTGGTGCAGTGTCGATACGCGTCGAAGTTGGAGGTGGTGAAGCAGCAGCATCTTGGTCATCAATGACTCTGGCATTAACAGTTACCGCAGAGGAGTACTCAGAGTCTTCGAGTGAGGGAGTCCGAAGCAAGACAACATTCCTGGGAGGAGTGGAATCAAACTTGAATCTCTCTGTGGAGCCGTCGTCTTGAAGATCAGCTTCGGCACTGAGCAATGTCAGACTCTTCCACGATCTCCGACAGGTTTCATGAGTGACAAACGCATTCTTGGTGGATAGGTTGCGAATGCGATTGGCATCCACCAAGAGGCTTTGCATCTGACGCTTCAGCCAGTTGTGATGCTTATCCTGTTTTTGATGTAGGGCAACGAGAAGCTCTCGGTCATTAAGAACTCAAGATCGCTTTTGAGGCCTTTGAGCAATTGTGCTTTCGGTGGCTTCAGTATGGGCACGATGAGGTGCACGTGTATTGCCAGCCAAAGGATAAACACGAGTTGCAGCTAGAACTCCTTCAATGGGCTGAGTGAAGCTTTGATGATCAGCATTGTGAAGATAAACTGGCTCCTTGGCAGGCTCTGGGTAGATGGCTTCGACAGACATATCAACCTCTGGCAAGAATATCAGATGGTTGCGCGGAGACGGCTGATAGTTGACAGGAGAATGAAGTTTGATGAAGCGCATTACCCATGGAGCATAGAATTTCAATCCAAAAAGATCAGAGCCAGATGCAGCGAATTGCCTGATGAAGAAGTCTTGAGCATTGAAACTGATGCCATTGAAGATATAGAAGACCAATGTCTTCATAGCTCCTTCAAGCTTCGCTGCAGAAGAATGTCCCTTGACATGCCATAGAGTTTGCCTGATGATATGATAAATAGTGCGGGGCAGATACGCTAGGTCTTCAATAAAGAATTCCCTTGAATATTCAGCGTTGCTTGGCAGTGGCTTCATCATGCTCAGCATTAGGCTCATGTTGGGCTCAGGCTTCTGGAAGATGCTCTCCAAAGCATTGCGGTGAAGCTGACAATCAGGCTTGAAGAGTTCACCTGGAGTGGGCAGGCCTGTGAGCTCAATAATATCCAGAGCTTTGGCTTCGTGGTGTATATTGCCTATGATCCGCTCAAGGATCCATGTCTTTGGATCCTTGTTGTAGCCGCAAATGTGGAGGGTCGCATAGAATTGTAGCAGAAGCTCTTCGTTCCAGTGCTCTTTATCAGTCACAAATTGCAGCAGACCAGCATCTCAGAAACAGTCAAGGGCTTCTTCTAAGTAGGGCAGTCCAGCAATAGCTTCACAGTCTAGACGCATATGGGGAAAGATGCGCCCTTGATCATAAAGAACACATGAATAGTAACTGCGCTGCTGATAGCTCCAGAACCAATCAGATGAAATTCTTGGCTTCGAGTAGGGGTTATTGGCACTATCAAAGAAGGTGTTGTGTGCAATGAAGCCATTTGCATTAAAAGATCCTGGTGAATTTGCAGTACCTGGAAACCTTGGCAACCTTGGCTTAATCTTCTGGACCTGAGGCCTGTGCTCTACATGATAGTCAAATTATGGACCGGCAGCAGGTGGAGGAACCAGAATGGGCCATCGGACAGTAACCAGCTAACCATGATCAAATGCTTGCTCAATGGTGTGTGGCCTTGGAGGCGGTACAGGAGCAGTGGTATTGGCATTAGCTCCAGGCTGCAGATTGGCTTCAGGTGCAGCATTGGCTTCAGGTGGATTTACTTCTGGCACCACATTAACTTCAGGCGCCACATTTGCTTCGGCCATGACAACGTCATTGGCTTCAGTATTGATGTTGGTGGCCGCCTCAGTATTGTCAACCTCCACTTGAGTAGCTGGAGGGTCGGACACGTTCTCCTCGAGAACAACTTCTTGGTTGGACGGGGGTGTAGCAACACATTCTTCTTCTTTACTTGGTTCTTCTTGTTCATCGGCTGATCCAGCCGGAATGTCTTCAGTAGCTTTGGCTTCACACTCGGAGATGTTCGCAGTTGGAGTGGCTTCAGAAAACACTTGGCGTGATACTGAGTGGTGGTGCTCTTCTCCTTCTGGAACACTTGATAGAGTGACTTGTGGCCTTGGTCCTTTGCGAAGCCTTCGAAACACTGGCGACGCTTTTGGAGATGGAGTTGTCTGGGCCACAAAGTCTTCATCATCAAGCACAGGAGTGGTGACTTGAGTTGGGGGAGTACGTGGTGATTCTTCATGACGGGGGGAGTCTTGAGGGTGATCAGCCCAGGAATCATCCTGAGCAATTGGCGTCAAAGGACGGCCAATGCTGATGAGTTCGTTGTTCGTGAGAACAGGCGATGATACCATTTGGTGCTCGATCTAAGGAAGGACTTCATCATCATCTACATTGTCTTGGGGACCAATGTCTTCAGCTGCGGTGTGGTCAACAACTGGATCTTCTTGAGCTTCAGCAGCCTCTGTGAACTATCAACTGACGCTCTCGGTGTTCTGATGCAGGACGAGCAACTGAAATTGGCTCGACGACAAGGGGCTCTGTGGGAGCAGCCCGATCTTTCTTCTTAGTCTTTCTCTTCTTGGTTGATGGAGCATCATCAGTGGTGTTTTTGTTCTTGCGCTTTCTGGCTTCGGCTTCGGTTGTTCTTGTTTTCTTGAGCTCTGAAGCTACTGTGGGGACCTTAGGCTTCGAGCCTGTCATGCTGGCGGGGAAGACAATGCGAGTTTCTTACCGCATGGATGCTTTAGCTGGGGCCACAGTAGGCTGCTTCTTCTTGGCAACCATTTTGGGGTTGATGCCAGGACGCCCAAGTGCCTTGCGCTTCTCGGCTTCATTATAAGCTTGAACACATTTGGTAGCAAGGTTTTTCATGCGCTCTCATGAACCTTTAGCTTCGTCATGTTTCTTCTGAAACGCCTCCTTGAGCTCATGCATCATTTGTTTGAATATTTGTACATCAGTCACACTGAGCTTGGCCATGTGCTTCTTGAACTGGGCCTTTTCATAGTCAATTTTGTGCTTCAGTTCAACAATCCTCTGAGCTAGAGCCAGCTCAGGAGCAATGGCTCCATGGAAGGAGACGCTGAGGCCAATAGGGAGCTGAAGATCATCAAAACTGAGGTTTGGTCTATCAAACCACTCATCAATGAACTTGTTCAGGATGTCCACATCGAAAAGGGGAAGATCATTGAAGATTTCCGCCTCTTGCTTGCTCTTTATCAGCAGCTCGAGAGCATCGTCGCCAAGATCGTCGTCACTAGATAGATCAATGGCTTCATTCTCATTCCTCAGAACGGCAGCTGGGGGCAGTGCTTGACCAGTATGTTGCATGGGTTTCTTCTTCTTCTCGGTCTTGGAGATACGAGAAAGTCTTCAGAATGCACACTTGGTGCAGGAGGAGCAGTGGCCAGAGGCTTCGCACGCGAAGCTCTTGGTGCAGAGGAGGGCTTTGAAGCCTTGGATTTGTTCTGCTTTTGAGGCTTCGGTGGAGCAGGCGCTTCATCAGAATCAGCGTCGTCTGCAGAGTGATCCACGGCTGCCCCCTGAACCATAATATGAGTGATGAGACCTTCAAGGTTGTAGAAGGGCCCGATGATATTGGGTTCAGTATCGCGTGTGCCATCGGCCCGAGGAGCAGGGGGCGGGGTTGAAGTTTAATCCTAGCGACTTCTTGTTCTTTGCTGCAGAGTCCTTGGCAAACTTGTAGTTGCGCTTGAACAGATTGTCTTCACGGCACCATAGCAGAGAAGATGGGTCAGCATTCTCTGGCTGTGGTCCGCGAACCATGCAAGGATAGAAGCCTTGATCAATGGCTTCAGTTCTCGACCTGGGAGGAAGATTTTTGTACAAGATATCTCCCCAAGGTCGCTTGATGGCATTCTTCTCAGCATTTTCAGCAGTGACGAATCTGTACTTGTACCATTCCTCTGCCCAATATCTTCGAATCTACTGGATTCGAGTCTTGCGTTCACCATAGGTTTCTTATGGGTCTATTTTGTACATCTCATATAGATCTTGTGGCTAATCCTTTGGGGTATTCCCATGGCGCTGTCTGCCTCCCTTCCTTGCATACTTTTCTGTGGCCATGAAGTTCAGACTGAATGGCTTCAAAGCTGTCAAAGTCTTCCGTCTGCTGGTCAGACAAGAACTAGCTTCGAGAGAGTTAATGTGATGCTGTAAGAATTTTGCAAATGAATGCAGACTATGAGAACAAAGGGATTCTCCCACGGACATGTACCTGTGACAGCATTAGAGATGCGAGGGAAGGGGAAGAGGTCATATGCATTCTCAGAAGATTTTGAAGATAAATCAGTTTAGAAGACATTGACCTCATAGTGCGAAGACATTCACTTTATGTTGGGAGTTGGTTCCAGATTTGTACGAATCCAAGAATAGGTACAAGTGAGAGTCTAACTATGTGTGAAGCATAAGTGAATATACTAGGCATAGCATGAGATGCAGAACAGGATAGATCTAACTATGTAGCCTCGGAAACCACTTTTGGCGAGGAAGGATGAATCTATCGGATCAAAAAGGCAGTAAAAGTGAGTTTTAATTACCACAAGAAGAACTGCTAGACGGAGTAGAGAGAAGGACGAGCAGTTCGATCTTCTGTGCCCTAACTTGGCGACAGAGGACACCTACGGCGACGGCGGAGAAGACGATGTCCGCGGCCGGCGTGAGGACGGCGTCGGTGAGGTCGCGGCAGCTAAGCGCTTCGTCGTCGGCGTCGTCGAAAGCTAGCGGTGGCGCTAGGGTTTATGCGAGGTGGAGATGTGGAAGAAAGATTTTGACCGCGATGTGATGTGTATTTATAAGGAAAGGGACAACACAGCACAATTACGTAGGTGCCCCTGGCGGTTCACATCTGGAGGACACGTGGCAAACATGCAACACATTGGAAGTTGTTCCATGTTCCCACGCTCGCCTAGACTGTCGGGTGGTCGTTCCAGCTTCTCCGGGTTTCAAGCAATAAGGGTTGAGCATTTAAAACAGATTCAATGATTGTCTCTATATCTTCTACTAACAAGGACACAGAGAAGAATTCGACGGTTTCAATAGAATGCATATGATTTGGATAGACAGAATCTGAGGTAGAAGCATAGATGAGATTAGTGCCCGATCACATTCACTTAGATCGAAAGATTCCAGCAAGAAAATATAGCTATAAGTGAATGTTGTAGAGGACAAAACATAATATATATCTTAGGGAGATCAAATCAACATTGTGAAGATAATCATGTGCTTAAACCAAGGTTGACGAGAAATCAAATGCGAAGACTATGCAATTATAACGCCAAGAGAAAACACTCCAAACAAAAGTTTGGTGGTGGCGTTACCCACCGTATAGGAAGTATTAGACCCAGATACGGTGCACAATTATCGTGGCGCTCCGAAGTCAGTTCTGCTTTAATGTGTTCACACTTAGAGTGTATGTCTTCATTGATTGAAGATATACATTACTTTGTGTGTGGCACATCTAAGTCATCGACATGCATAAGTGTTAGGATGTGTGCCTAATCACAAGACATTCGAGGATTCCAAGATATTTAGCTCACACCGCAACTTGCAAAACCTTTTCTCATCCAAGGGCTTTGTGAAGATATCTGCCAATTGCTCTTCAGTGTTGACGTGAATGATATCAATATCTTCCTTCATGACATGATCTCTGAGAAAGTGATGACGAATTTCAATGTGCTTTGTCTTCGAGTGCTGAACTGGGTTGTTGGCAATCTTGATAGCGCTTTCATTGTCATAGTAGAGTGGTACTTGTTTCAGATGGATGCCATGGTCCTTGAGTGTTTGCTTCATCCATAGAAGCTGAGCGTAGCAAGATCCAACAACAATGTATTCAGGTTCAACAGTGGAGAGAGATACACAGTTCTGCTTCTTTGAAGACCAACAGACAAGTGATCGTCCCAGAAAGTGACATGTGCCTGATGTAGACTTGCGATCCACCTTGTCACCAGCATAATCAGCATCCGAGAATCCAACTAGATCTAACTCTGATCCCTTTGGATACCATAATCCTAATGTTGGGGTGTAAGTCAAATATCGAAGAATTCGCTTCACAGCTAAGTGATGCGATTCCTTTGGTGCCGCTTGGAATCGGGCACACATGCAAACACTAAGCATTATATCTGGCCTAGATGCACATAAATAAAGTAAAGAACCAATCATGGAGCGGTATACCTTTTGTTCGAACTCTTTACCATTGGCGTGAGGACCCAGATGACTTTTGGTTGGCATTGGCGTCGTGTAACCTTTGCAGTCTTGCATTCCAAACTTCTTCGGGCAGTCTTTGAGATATTTCTCTTGAGATATGAAGATGTCGTTGCTTTGCTGACGAATTTGAAGACCAAGGAAGAACTTCAGCTCACCCATCATGGACATCTGATATTGCTCTTGCATCATGTGTCCAAATTCATCACTATATTTCTGGTTTGTGCAGCCGAAGATAATGTCATCCACATATATTTGGCACACAAACAGTTCACCATCGTATGTCTTCATGGAGAGTGTGGGATCCAGGGAGCCAGGTTTGAAGCCTTTACTCTTTAGGAAGTCTTTGAGAGTGTCATACCAAGTGCGAGGAGCTTGTTTGAGGCCATACAGTGCCTTGTTAAGCTTGTATACCATATCAGGATGTTTTGGATCTTCAAAGCCAGGTGGTTGTGCAACATACACTTCTTCTTCAATTTTGCCGTTGAGAAAGGCGCTCTTCACATCCATTTGGTACACAGGAATGTTGTGATGATTTGCGTAGGCTAGCAGTATGCGAATGGCTTCAAGCCTAGCCACAGGAGCAAATATTTCATCGAAGTCAATCCCTTCAACTTGAGTGTATCCTTGAGCAACGAGACGAGCCTTGTTTCTGACAACTTGACCTTGCTCATCTTGCTTGTTGCGATATATCCATCTGGTGCCAATGATATTGTGCTTACCAGGATCACGACGCTTGACTAGTTCCCACACATTGTTCAACTTGAACTGTTGAAGCTCTTCTTGCGTAGCTTGAATCCATTCAGGTTCCATGAAGGCTTCAACAACTTTCTTGGGTTCTGATATTGAGACAAATGCAAAGTGCCCACAGAAATTTGCTAGCTGTGTTGCTCTTGAACGAGTGAGTGGACCTGGTGCATTGATGCTATCAATTATCTTCTCAATCTGTACTTCATTTGCAACACGAGGATGAACTGGACGAAGATTTTGCTCTTGTTGATCATTGTCTTCATTTCGAGTGTTGTCTTGAGGCTGAGCATTGTCTTCAGGTTGATTAGGTGCAGAAATAATCAGTTCCTCTTCAGGCTGTGCCTTGGAAGGTATGATCTCTCCAGTTCCCATGAGCTTGATGGATTCACTAGGTGGAACTTCATCTAGCATATTTGGCAGGTGCTCTCTTTGTGAGCCGTTAGTCTCATCAAACCACACATCCACAGTTTCAACCACTTTATAGTGAAAGAGGTTGAAGACTCTGTAGGAGTGTGAATCCTTTCCGTAACCAAGCATAAAACCTTCATGTGCTTTTGGTGCAAATTTTCAAGTGTGATGTGGATCCTTGATCCAGCACCTAGCACCAAATACTCTAAAGTAAATGACATTTGGCTTCTTACCAGTTAGGAGTTCATAGGATGTCTTCTTCAGAAGCTTGTGAAGATAAACACGGTTGATGACATGACATGCAGTATCAATGACTTTGGGCCAGAACTTTCTTGGAGTCTTGTATTCATCAAGCATCGTCCGAGCCATCTTAATGAGTGTTCGGTTCTTGCGCTTCATGATGCCATTCTGCTAAGGAGTGTACGGAGCGGAGAACTCATGAGTGATGCCCAGTGTATGAAGGTAAAGGTTGAGGCCGGTGTTCTTGAACTCTGTGCCATTATCACTTATGATATGCTTGATCTTGATGCCATAGTTATTCATGGCACGGTTGGCGAAGCGTCTGAAGACATCCTACACTTCAGTCTTGTAGAGGATTATATGCACCCACATATATCTTGAATAATCATCAACAATGACGAAGCCATAGAGACAAGCAGTAGTAGTGAGTAGGGCCAAATAAGTCCATGTGTAGCAGCTCGAAGGGTTGAGATGTCGTCATGATTGTCTTCGAGGGATGCTTGGCCCTAGTCATCTTTCCAGCTTCGCAGGCACCACACAGATGATCTTTCTTGAACTTGACGCCCTCGATGCCTATGATGTGTTTCTTCTTCGCGAGAGTGTGTAGGTTCCTCATGCCCGCATGTCCCAGCCTTCAATGCCAGAGCCAGCACTCTGAAGCCTTTTCTAGAAGACATACGGCCAGCTATGGTCCTGCTGAGAAATCTACCATGTACAAATCATCTTTCTGGTACCCTTCAAAGACTAGAGACTTTTCAAATTCCATTAGAACAAGGCAACAATATTTTCCAAATATCACAATCATGTTCAAATCACAAAGCATTGAGACAGACATTAAGTTGAAACCAAGGGATTCAATAAGCATCACTTTATCCATGTGCTGATCCTTTGAGATTGCAACTCTACCTAGACCCAATACCTTGCTTTTACCAGTGTCAGCAAATGTGATGTGACTCTTGTCAGATGGACGTAAGGTTGAGTCCATGAGAAGACTTCGATCACCAGTCATATGATTAGTGCATCCACTGTCCATAATCCATTCTGAAGCATGAGGTGTCATACCCTACAATACAGTTAGGGGGATAGGCTTCACCAAGAGTATTGCAAAGCATAAACATTTGACGGACAAGAGGATCATCAAAGCTCAGATCAAGGTAAGGACAGATAGGATGATTGGCAAGCGACTTAGGAACTAAATACATAATGAGACCATTTGGGCATTTTATCTTGCGCCCCATAAGATGTTTTAGGTCCCCAGCAATAGCATCAGACGCCTTTGATTTCCGGCTGGAGACCTTTCCCTGCAAAGGAAAGTTAATTCTTCTTAACCACCCACATTTTCAGGGGTGGCTTAGAAGCAATGAGTCTAAGTGCAACATCTGAGAACTTTGGCTTTGGAGCCCTAGCAAATAACTTTGCAGGAGATGAATGATACTCGTATGAATAAGCAGAAAAGTTCTTAGTTTTATGAACATAATGGTTTGAAGAAACACGCTCATATTCATAAGTCTGAGTATGATTTTCCTGCAAAATATTGGCGTTAGGGTTACTCAGGCGAGTCCTCTGTCTGTATGAAGCCTTTGGGCCATACGAAGCCTTTGGTCTGGGGTTTGTCTTCTTCCCTTGTGGTGTCATGATGACTTTCATAGGAAGATTCTCAAGAACCCTTTTGGGCACCCAGATCTTCTTCATAGGTGGTCCATTCCTGCAGTTAGTACCAATATACCTGGCAAACACTTCACCATTGAAAGGATCGAGAAGAGGTCTCTTGAGGGGGGTGATTAGACACTAAGTGCCAAAAGTGGCAGTTTTTAATATTCTTAAGTTTAGGTGGAGTTTAGGCACAAGTTTAACAAACACAATACATATCAAGCAAGAATGCAATGAGTATATGAGCAGCGGAAAGTAAAGCATGCAACTTGCAAGAATGTAAAGAGAAGGGTTTGGAGTATTCAAACGCAATTGGAGACACGGATATTTTTGGTGTGGTTCCGATAGGTGGTGCTATCGTACATCCACGTTGATTGACACTTCAACCCACGTAGGGTAACGGTTGCGCGGGTCCACGGAGGGCTCCACCCACGAAGGGTCCACGAAAAAGCAACCTTGTCTATTCCATCACGGCCGTCGCCCACGAAGGACTTGCCTCACTAGCGGTAGATCTTCACGAAGTAGGCGATCTCCTTGCCCTTACAAACTCCTTGGTTCAACTCCACAATCTTGTCGGAGGCTCCCAAGTGACACCTAGCCAATCTAGGAGACACCACTCTCCAAGAAGTAACAAATGGTGTGTTGATGATGAACTCCTTGCTCTTGTGCTTCAAATGATAGTCTCCCCAACACTCAACTCTCTCTCACAGGATTTGGATTTGGTGGAAAGAAGATTTGAGTGGAAAGCAACTTGGGGAAGGCTAGAGATCAAGATTCATATGGTAGGAATGGAATATTTTGAGCTCAACACATGAGTAGGTAGTTCTCTCTCAGAAAATGTGTATTGGAAGTGAAGGTATGTTCTGATGGCTCTCTCTACGAATGAAGAGTGGGTGAAGGGGTATATATATAGCCTCCACACAAAATCTAACCGTTACACACAATCTGCCAAACTCGGTGGGACCGAATCGTTAAACTCGGTCGGAGCGATTCAGCAAACCTAGTGACCGTTAGGATTTTCGGTGGGACTGAGATGCAACTCGGTAGGACCGATATGGTTAGGGTTTGGGCATAACGTAATCTCGGTGTGACCCATTACACAAACTCGGAGGAACCGATTTTGGTAATAAGCTAACCAAGAGTTGGTCAGGCAAACTCGGTGAGAACGATTACACAAACTCGGTGGGACCGATTTTGATAATGAGCTGACCAGAGGTTTTGCATTGTAATCTCGGTAGTACCGATTTCACAAACTCGGTGGGACCGATTTTGATAATGAGCTGACCAGAGGTTTTGCATTGTAATCTCGGTAGTACCGATTGCACAAACTCGGTGGGATTGATTTTGGCAATGGACATACACAGTGAGATTACAATCCCATCTCGGTGAGACCGAGATCCCTATCGGTGAAACTGAATTGCTAGGGTTTGTGGCAGTGGCTATGACATATGAAACTCGATGGTGCCGGATCGAAAGAATCGATGGGGCTGAGTTTGACTTTTGGTTTAGGTCAAATGTGGATGTGGGAAGATAGTTGAGGGTTTTTGGAGCATATCACTAAGCACATGAAGCAAGAGGCTCATTAAGCAACACCTCATCCCTCCTTAATAGTATTGGCTTTTCCTATAGACTCAATGTGATCTTGGATTACTAAAATATAAAATGTAGAGTCTTGATCTTGAAGCTTGAGCCAATCCTTTGTCCTTAGCATCTTGAAGGAGTTCCACATCCTCTAGTCCATGCCACTCCATTGTTGAACTTATCTTAAACATACTAGGTAGAAGTGTTAGTCCAACAAGAGATATGTTGACATTAATTACCAAAACCACCCAGGGAGCACTTATGCTTTCAATCTCCTCCTTTTTGGTAATTGATGACAACATACATCAAAGCTTTAGATAAATATATAGAGAATAGCAAGTAAAGCTTTGGAAAGACATGTAACATGCATAGGCTCCCCCTACATGTATGCAATCATACGAATATTGAATATAGGAGCATGTGAATGCATAAGCATGACACAGTAAGAAATGTGTTACATGTATTTTGGTTATATGCATCAGAGCAAATGGTGTGAGTATAAGAAATGTACCTTCATGCTCATGAGTCCTTCTTGCAAACAGTATGTACATCAGTAAGAACTTCTCATTCACATGACTGTGACGCATATACTTACCTTGTGATCTTGAGTTGGCTTAGAATGGGATGAACCTGCGCAAACAAGGTTAGATAACACAGATACACCTGCTGACCAGAGCAAACAAGAGAAACCACAAGAGAACCAAGACTCGGATGACATGTTGAGTGAGTACTAAGTACCACATTGGGTATAGACATGTCCCCAAAGGTAAAGATATGCAATAAAATCAGAGATTTCCTTCCCTTAGATGTCTTGCTCCCCCTGAATTTGATCATGGGATATTGGGAGAAGATAGGGAACAGAAAATCAGAGCAACAGAAAAGAAACAACAGAGCTTGAGCTAAAGCAAGCAACTAAATATGTCTTTCCCCTCTTAAAGACATGTGACATCTCTCCTCTTGAACACCAAGCATCTGGGGTCATTGATCATTGATGACATTACGTTCTCTCCCCCTGAGTATATTCTCCCCCCACAGGAAAGATTAAGCTTTGATGTGATCTCTCTCTCCCCCTTTGACATCAATTTCCAAGAAGGGTCTTCTGGACATGTGATACAAATGGGTTGGTTCTTGAGTCATAGAGCAAAGCAGCATGCCTAATATGATGCTGGTAGAGGACAATAATCATTGAGTGGAGCTGGAGCAAATAGAAATCAGGAATAAGTGGCAAGTTTGGTTTTACTGGGATGAAATCGGTGACTCCGAGTTGTGTGCTTCGGTTGCACCGAAAGATTTCGGTTAGACCAAAGAAAACAAACCGGTGTGACCGAGTTCATCAGAGTGAAACCACTTGTCACCTCAGCTCACTAGACAAGTAAGATCTCACAAGGATTTGCAAGGAATTAACTAAAAGATTTGCAATGAATTGGATGCAGAAAATGCAGAACAAAAAGAAAAAGAAAAGAAACTAAAAGATCTAGATGAAGAAAAGAACACAGAAAAAATACGCAAGAGACAAATGCAATAACACAGAAAAGAACACAAGAGAACTTCATCTAGAGTTGGGCGGTGACAAAGTCACCTATGTTAGAGTATATTGACTTAGGAGTCAAGTGAGAGCACTTGATCATAGGTCATACTCATCGTTTAAGCTTAAAATGGGGTTTCCATTTTTCGTTTAAGCATCTTGATGTATTCACATCTTGTTGAGTTGCTTTGACTCATGACTTGGAGTAAAGCTTTTCTAAGATGGAATGACATACCTTGGGTGGTGGTGTTGATCTTGCTCATGTAGTTGAACTTGTGTGGGTAGCTCAAGGTTGATGTAGTTCATCAAGAGTTGGGAGCACCACTTGGAGTTTGAGTTCATCTACCTACACAGGTTAGTTTTGCAAGGAAGAGCACTTGTGTATCCAAAATGACAATCATAGGATTTAACATAGAATTTGTCAAAGGATATGTTTGAATGGTTTCGTGCTTCCTTGTCTAAAACCACCATTGTGTAGAGACTTGGTGATGTAGAAATTGCTCAAGATGTGAGTGAGTTGCAATCTCATAGATTTAGATTCAACCAAGTACCTACACGGGTTAGATAACATGCAAGGTACAAATATATCCAAGACATATGAATAGCATCGTAAGAGAAATATCGAGGATTAGTCATAGGCTCATGCCCTGCATGTATCAAATGGAGTTCCTACTCCAAGTTTGAAGCATCAATGATGTTCAATTCACCTCTTAACCTGCAAAACACTTTCTCATCAAGTGGTTTAGTGAATATATCCGCTAATTGCTTATCGGGGCGAACATGCATAAGGTTAATGTCCCCTTTGGCAACATGATCTCGAATGAAATGATGACGAACTTCAATGTGCTTAGTTCAAGAGTGTTGCACGGGATTGTGAGCAATTTTAATATCACTTTCATTGTCACATAGAAATGGAACATGTTTCACATATATCCCATAATCTTTAAGAGTTTGGGTCATCCAAAGTAATTGAGCACAACATGAACCAGCGGCAATGTATTCCGCTTCGGTGGTGGATAAGGATACCGAGTTTTGTTTCTTGGAAGACCAAGACACAAGAGATCTACCAAGGAATTGACAGGTACCCGAAGTGGACTTTCTATCAACCTTGTCTCCAGCATAGTCCGAATCGGAGTAGCCAACAAGATCAAAAGAGGACCTCTTAGGATACCAAATGCCAAAATTTGGTGTATGAATTAGGTATCTCACTATCCTTTTCACAGCCTTAAGATGACATTCCTTAGGAGCAGCTTGATATCGTGCACACATGCACACACTTAGCATAATATCAGGACGAGAGGCACATAGATATAACAATGATCCAATCATAGAGCGATAAACTTTTTGATCAACCGGTTCACCATCTTTGGTCAAATCAAGATGTCCACTAGTAGGCATGGGTGTAGGCATACCTTTGCATTCTTGCATATTGAACTTCTTAAATAAGTCTTTGGTGTACTTCGTTTGAGAGACAAAGGTACCTTCCTTAGTTTTCTTGATTTGCAAACCGAGAAAGAATTTGAGTTCACTCATCATAGACATCTCAAACTTTTCCGACATTAGCTTTCCAAACTTCTCACTAAAATGAGGGTTAGTTGAACCGAATATAATATCATCAACATAAATTTGGCACACAAATAGTTCTCCAACAACCCTTTTAGTAAAAAGAGTAGAATCAATTTTACCAATTTCAAAGCCTTTTTCAGTAAGGAACTTGGTCAAGCATTTATACCATGCTCTAGGAGCTTGTTTAAGACCATAAAGGGCTTTGTGAAGTTTGTAAACATGATTAGGTTTCTTAGGATTAACAAAGCCGGTGGGTTGCTTAACATAAACTTCCTCCTCAATTTTGCCATTTAGAAAAGCACTTTTAATGTCCATTTGGTACAAGGTGATATCATGGTGATTAGCATAGGCAAGTAAAATGCGAATGGACTCAAGTCTAGCAATGGGAGCATATGTCTCACCATAGTCCATACCTTCAACTTGTGTATAGCCTTGGGCGACGAGACGTGGTTTGTTGCGAACCACTTTTCCATCTTCATCTTGCTTGTTGCGAAACACCCATTTGGTACCAATGATGTTGTGGTTGTTGTCGGGCTTCTCGACCAATGTCCATACTTGATTTGTTTCAGAGTTGTGTAGCTCTTCATGCATAGCGTTTATCCAATCCGGATCCTTCAATGCTTCTTCAACCTTCATAGGTTCAATTTTAGAAATGAATGAGTAATGTTCACAAAAGTTAGCTAAGCGAGTTTTAGAGCGAGTGATTCTCCCGGTTTGGATATCATTGTAGATTTGCTCGACAGGATGATCTTTAGCAATTCTTGCTCGAACTCGTGAAAGCTTTTGCTTGGTTTGGGGTGGAACATCCTATTCATCTTGTTCTTCTTCTTGGCCTTCTTCATTGTTGACGTTGTCGTTCTCTTGTCGTGGTGGAGAAGGAGGTTGTTGATGTTCATCTTGGTGTACTTCCTCGTTTTCTTCATCTTGACGTGTCCCAGTTGTGGATGCTTTCGTATCAACTCTTGGTTCACCTAGTCGTGAGGTAGAAGCTTCCACTTGGACGAACGAGGTACTCTCCTTCATTTCCGTTGGACGAACCTTGCCAATGGACAAGTCTTGAATTGCTTCCGAAGGATCTTTGTCTCCTACATCAATTGGCAATTGCTCTACTTGCGAGCCGTTAGATTCATCAAACTTCACATCTACCGTCTCTTCAACCTTTCGGGTGAAATTGTTGTAGACACAGTAAGTGTGAGAGTTTGAGCCATAACCAAGTAGAAAACCATCATGAGACTTAGGAGCAAATTTAGAACGACGATGCTTATCAAGAATGTAGCACTTTGAGCCGAATACTCGAAAGTATCCAACTTGGGGTTTGTTACCGGTGAGGAGCTCGTATGCCGTCTTGCCGAGTAGCTTGTGAAGATACAAGCGATTTGTTGCATGACAAGCTATCTCAACCGCTTCCGCCCAAAAGTGTTTTGGCGTCTTGTACTCATCAAGCATCGTTCTTGCCATCTCGATAAGAGTCCGGTTCTTCCTCTCAACAACTCCATTTTGTTGAGTGTGTACGTAGCCGAGAACTCGTGTGTAATCCCTTCTTCGTCAAGAAAGGTGTCCACATTTGCGTTCTTGAACTCCGTTCCATAGTCACTCCAAACATTCTTGATCTTCACATCAAACTGATTTTGGTCCTTCCTAGCGAAGTTTTTGAAGATCTTTTGGACCTGCGACTTGTCATCAAGAAAGAACACCCACGTAAATCTTGAAAAATCATCAACTATGACTAGACCAAATGAGTTACCACCGAGACTCTTGTATGCATTTGGACCAAACAGATCCATGTGAAGTAGCTCGAGTGGTCTTCTTGTGGTCATGATGTTCTTCGCGCGGTGACTTCCTCCAACTTGTTTCCCTGCTTGACAAGCACTGCAAAGTCTATCCTTGTCAAATACGACATCTTTTATTCCAAGGATATGATCACCTTTAATAAGCTTATCAACATTTCGCATTGCAACATGACCTAGTCTTCTATGCCACAACCAGCCTTTAGAAGATTTAGCAATTAAGCAAGTTTTAGGTTGAGCCCTTTTAGTGAAATCAACAATGTAAAGACCTCCTCTATGTATACCGGTAAAGACCATTTTATGATTGTCTCTACGAAACACTTGGCAATCTACTTCAGTGAATAGGACATTGAAGCCAAAGTCCGCAAGTCTAGAAACTGAAAGTAAATTGTATCCAAGGGATTCAACGAGCATGACATTTTGTATGGAGCTATCGTGTGAGATGGCCACCTTACCAAGGCCAACCACCTTACCCTTTGAATTATCACCAAAGGTGACATATTTTCGAGGGCCGTCATTTTCAGCAAGCTCATGGAACATCTCTTCATCTCCGGTCATATGATCAGTACATCCACTATCAAGGACCCACTCCTTTCCTCCAGCCATGTAGCCGCGAAGATTTGCCATAAGACCAAAATGTCTCATTGCATCATCAAGATCATAATCACTATCATCATCTTCATCATAATATCCATGTTCAACATCATCTTGTGATTGATCAATTCCTAGAGAGGGTAATTCATTAGGTAAATGATCATCAAAGTGGTTACCTTTATGAATTCTAATAGCTTCGGATATGATATCACTAATGATTCCAACATTTCCTTTAGCACGCATGAGATTGGTAAGCTCAAATAGACAATCACCAAAACTAGGATCACTAGAGTTAATCTTACTCAAAGCAATAGATTTGTGGAGAATTTCGTCTAATTTTTTTAAGGAATAATCGTGAAATCGTTTCTCAAGAAATTTCCATATAGTATAGGCACAATTAAGAGTAGGCAAACTAGCAATCAGATTTTTGGGCAATCCTCTAATGATGAGCTCAACAGTTCTAAGATTGCGAATCATGTCAATATCCTCATCTAGGGTAGGGTGCAAAGGATCAATATGAGGTGCACAAGGACTAGCAATGTACTTGTTCAGATGATATTCATTGAAAATATCAAGCATTTCATTTTTCCACACATGAAAATACTGTCCATCAAGAATGGGCACTCTATGTCTAAGACTCCCTAAAGTAGACACATCCATCTTCCTCAAAGGTGTTTAAACCAAGGCAATGGAGACCAAAGCTCTGATACCAATTGAAAGGATCGAGAAGAGGTGTCTAGAGGGGGGTGATTAGACACTAAGTGCCAAAAGTTGCAGTTTTTAATATTCTTAAGTTTAGGTGGAATTTAGGCACAAGTTTAACAAACACAATACATATCAAGCAAGAATGCAATGAGTATATGAGCAGCGGAAAGTAAAGCATGCAAATTGCAAGAATGTAAAGAGAAGGGTTTGGAGTATTCAAATGCAATTGGAGACACGGATGTTTTTGGCGTGGTTCCGATAGGTGGTGCTATCGTACATCCACGTTGATGGAGACTACAACCCACAGAGGGTAACGGTTGCGCGGGTCCATGGAGGGCTCCACCCACGAAGGGTCCACGAAAAAGCAACCTTGTCTATTCCATCACGGCCGTCGCCCACGAAGGACTTGCCTCACTAGCGGTAGATCTTCACGAAGTAGGCGATCTCCTTGCCCTTACAAACTCCTTGGTTCAACTCCACAATCTTGTCGGAGGCTCCCAAGAGACCCCTGGCCAATCAAGGAGACACCACTCTCCAAGAAGTAACAAATGGTATGTTGATGATGAACTCCTTGCTCTTGTGCTTCAAATGATAGTCTCCCCAACACTCAACTCTCTCTCACAGGATTTGGATTTGGTGGAAAGAAGATTTGAGTGGAAAGCAACTTGGGGAAGGCTAGAGATCAAGATTCATATGGTAGGAATGGAATATCTTGAGCTCAACACATGAGTAGGTAGTTCTCTCTCAAAAAATGTGTATTAGAAGTGAAGGGATGTTTTGATGGCTCTCTCTACGAATGAAGAGTGGGTGAAGGGGTATATATAGCCTCCACACAAAATCTAAGCGTTACACACAATCTGCCAAACTCGGTGGGATCGAATCGTTAAACTCGGCCGGACCGATTCAGCAAACCTAGTGACCGTTAGGATTTTCGGTGGGACTGAGATGCAACTCGGTAGGACCAATATGGTTAGGGTTTGGGCATAACATAATCTCGGTGTGACCGATTACACAAACTCGGTGGAACCGATTTTGGTCATAAGCTAACCAAGAGTTGGTCAGGCAAACTCGGTGAGACTGATTACACAAACTCGGTGGGACCGATTAAGATAATGAGCTGACCAGAGGTTTTGCATTGTAATCTCGGTATTACCGATTGCACAAACTCGGTGGGACCGATTTGGCAATGGACATACACAGTGAGATTACAATCCCATCTCGATGAGACCGAGATCCCTATCGGTGAAACCGAATTGCTAGGGTTTGTAGCAGTGGCTATGACATGTGAAACTTGGTGGCGCCGGATAAAAAGAATCGGTGGGGCCGAGTTTGACTTTTGGTTTAGGTCAAATGTGGATGTGGGAAGATAGTTGAGGGATTTTGGAGCATATCACTAAGCACATGAAGCAAGAGGCTCATTAAGCAACACCTCATCCCTCCTTAATAGTATTGGCTTTTCCTATAGACTCAATGTGATCTTGGATCACTAAAATATAAAATGTAGAGTCTTGATCTTGTAGCTTGAGCCAATCCTTTGTCCTTCGCATCTTGAAGGAGTTCCACATCCTCTAGTCCATGCCACTCCATTTTTGAACTTATCTGAAACATACTAGGTAGAAGTGTTAGTCCAACAAGAGATATGTCGGTGTACTAAAGTAGGGGTACCTTAGTATCCCGAACTTGTGCACGGGTAGTCGTAGCACCCCGCGACAAGGCTTGCCAGGCGATCGCCAAGACTCTCCGTGGTCCCTTTTTGGGCCATCCAAGAACAAAGTATTTGAGCCAAGGCCCCGGCAGGAGGAGCCTGCCGGGAAGGCCACCCGAAGAGAGCAAGGCCCCGGCAAGAGGAGCTTACCGGGACGACCGCTCGAAGCACGAGACCCCGGCAAGAGGAGCTTGCCGGGAAGGCCGACCACGGCACGACGAGGACCTTGCCACGGCGCGTCCCGCGCCCCGGCAAGGCCCGGTGAGCGACAGGCTCCCGGGCGCGACAAGACATCCACCGCGGCAAGGCGCTTGCCGCGACAAGTTACCACCCCGTGCCTGCGCTCCAGCTCACCCACCAACGTGTCGCTCTGGGAGCATCCCAGGCGCACGTGGCGGGAGGTTGTGCAGCCAGGGGCATGCGGTGGCGAAGCAAAGCTGACAGAGTAGCCATCGTGGCAAACGGTGGCGCTCCTGACGGTCCACTTCCCTGCGCCGTCTGGGCGACGCGGACAGGCATTTAATGCCCTTGTCCCCCGCCGTCAGAGTTAGGTATGATAGCACTGTACAGCCACTGTGCAGGCAGCTGTACCCACTACAGCATTCTCCCATTTTTGCCCCCACCTACGCTGCCACCTGTGGGTAACCCCTTGAGCATATAAAAGGAGGCCCCATGCGCAGGTAGGAGGGGAGGACACCCATCGCCACGCCCGGCCTCGCCAGCAGCTCGTGTGTACTGTAGCACAGCGCGCTCCCGAGCAAGAACACAATACAATCCACAAAGCAGCAGTAGGGTTTTACGCATCCTTGCAGCCCGAAGCTGGGTAAAATCCCCTGTGTGCACCGCCTCGATCCGCTCTTTGTGCAACCTCCGCCCCCCGCCGAACCAGTAAGGGGCTCGGTCCCCATAGGTGTTCGAGGAAGCCGATTCCCCCCGACATCTTTGGCGCGCCAGGTAGGGGGCGTCGAAGTTGTGCGAACCTGATCCGGCGCCTGCACCAGCTAGATCTCCTTCATCTTTGTCGACATGCCACCAAAGAAGAAGGCCCCGGAGGTGGCTGGCCCGTCCGCGTTGAACCCTCCGCCCTTGGAGCAAACGGGTGGCGGGGACGGCACCGGCGGCGGGACGGGCGTCGTCGAGCCAGCTCATGGCGCCACGGCGTCCGAACATGCACCGCGCCTCTCTCAGGAGGCACGGGACCAGCAGCGTCCTGGCGCCCACAGTACCATACGCTTGCTGGACCCAGATCGAGCCGGCGGTTTCCAGGGCGCTCAAGGCCGGCACTCACACCAACGTGCTGGCGCGAGCGTGGCGCGGCTGCCTGGTCCGGGTGTTGCTCCTTCTAACGCAGTTAGAAGTTCGAGCACATCCCGCTCCACGCGCCGTTTGCCACCGCTGCCTGCCACTCCAGCAGAAGCGCTGGCGCGAGCTCAATTGCTCCTAGACTACCCTCCAGCGGTGGACAAGCTCGACGACTGGAGGGCCACAATACAGAGCCTCATCGGTTTTGCCAACGGCGACACCCCGCCGCAGCACAGCGCATCACAGCCGCGGCGGGATGGCCAGGCGAGAACCGATGGTGCCAGGACCGGCGGGGGTGCGACCATCATGCACTCCCCGCCCCAGAGGCCAAGGTCGCCGACTCGCCGGAATCATCACGACAACGACTCCACCGCGTCGTTGAATCCGCGAACTCGTCGCGATCAACGCCAAGTTCTTCACGAGCGAGAACAAGAGGACGCTCGTACTCGCTTCGAGCGTCAGAGAGAAGCGCGGCGTCAATCAGACCACCGCGCTGGGCCCTCTGTCGACATGCATGCACCAGGGGAACTAGGCGACCTGCCGTACGCGGTGGGCTGCTCTGCGTTCACCCGTGAGCTGCGGCAAGTCCAGTGGCCCAGCACAAAGAATTTCAAGCCTGACGTACCAGAGAAGTACGACGGCAAGTCGCATCCGTCAGAGTTCCTCAGCATCTACACCATCGCGGTGCAGGCTACTGGGGGGCGAGACGACAAGATCCTTGCCAACTACTTCCCGCTGGTACTCAAATCCAACGTCAGATCCTGGCTCATGCACTTGCCGGATAACTCCATAACCTCCTGGACAGACTTGTGCCATCAGTTTGTTGGCGCCTTTACGGGCGGCCACAAACCCCATGGCCAAGCGAGCGACCTTCATCTGCTCGTCCAGAAGGAAGGGGAACCCCTGCGCAAGTTCATCCAGAGATTCAGCCGTGTACACTACAACATCCCAGACGTCCACCCCGCCGCGGTCATCAGCGTGTTCCATCAGAACGTGCGTAACCGCAGGATGCGGGAGGAGATGGCGATGTGCAAGATCAAAGACGTCAGCGAGCTATATGCCCTGGCCGACAAGTGTGCCCGTGCTGAGGAAGGGAGGAAACTCCCCGGAGAGAACACTGGAGCAGGAGAATCTGACAGTGAAGATACCGCCCCGGCAAGGAAGGGCCGACGGCGGAGCAACAGGAAGAAGAAGAGCCAAGAAGTACTGGTTGTTGAGCAGTCCGGAGATGAAGGCGCCGCCAAGAAGGCCCAGGGTGGTAGCTCTGGCAAGGAGATTGCCGGATGCGCCCACTGCCAGGCCGTGGCGGCCGCCGACAAGCGGGACGGCACCAACAAATAGTACTGCAAGATCCACCGCACCAAGGGCCATGACCTCCAGAGCTGCAAGCAGGTCGAGCGGCTCGTCGAGCTGCAAAAGGCCGAGTACGAGCGGCGCGAAAAGGAGAGAGCCCGGGGAGGTGGCGGAGGAGCAGGCACGAAGCGCCCCAGCCAGGGAGGACGCCGCGACAAGGACAAGCAGCGGCAAGCGGACCGACCTCCCCGCGGCCGCGACAAGAATGAAGACGACGACGAAGACGAAGATATGGATGACGTCGAGACCAGTGAGCAGGAGTTTCAGAAAGCCACGGAGGTCTTGTGCGTAGACGGCGGTGCCTCCCTGCATACTTCTCACCGCCAGCTCAAGCAGTGGGCGCGGGAAGTCAATGCAGCGGAGCCACCCGTCGAGTCACGCAAGCCTCTGAAATGGTCCAGCACGCCTATCATCTTTGATATTGAGGACCACCCTGATCTCACAACGGCGATCGGGTGCTTGCCGATGTTGGTCTCACCAACAGTCCGCAACCTCAAGGTCACTAAGACGCTAGTTGACAGCGGGGCCGGCTTGAACCTGATCTCCTCCGCTGTGCTCCGGAAACTCCAAGTCCCCGACAGTGAGCTCGAAGAGACCGGCACGTTCCAAGGAATTAACCCGGGAAGGAGCAAGCCGAAGGGGAAGATAACGTTGCCAGTAACATTTGGCAGCGAGCTGAACTTCAGGACAGAGAGGATCACTTTTGACGTCGCCGATTTTCCATTGCCCTACAATGGAATTCTCGGTCGTCCAGCGCTCGCCAAGTTCATGGCGGCCTCTCACTACGCCTACAACATGCTCAAGATGCCAGGCCCGATAAGCGTCATCTCTGTCCCCGGTGACAAGAAGGATGCCCTTATCTGTGCCGACAAGATCTACCGGGAAGCAGCGGCCGCAGCGGATCACAAGCCGCTTGCCGCCGAAGCTCCCGGAGGAAAGAAGAGGACCAAGCCCGGCAAGTGCTCTGGTGCCCACTCCGGCAGGCGCACCTCTTCGGAGTGCTGCGCTACCGTCGAGGACGCGCCATCGAGCTCCACCGGCAAGAGTAAGAAGACAATGGCAGCTCCGCCAACGACCAAGAAGGTGCCCGCCAAGGAGGACGGCACTGGTGGTACCTTCACCATCAGTGCCACGCTCGACCCCAAATAGGAAAGCGCGCTCATTACTTTCCTGCGGGCGAATGTCGATGTGTTTGCCTGGCAACCATCTGACATCCCCGGCGTTCCCAGGAAAGTGATTGAGCACCACCTCGCCGTCTGTCCTCACGCGCGGCCCGTCAAGCAGAGAGTCAGAAAGCAAGCAGTGGAGCGCCAAGAGTTCATCGCAGAAGAGATCAAGAAGTTGGAAGCGGCAGGCCTCGTCAGAGGTGTGCTCCATCCGATGTGGTTGGCCAATCCTGTTGTCGTGCGCAAAGCAAATGGGAAATGGAGGCTTTGCATCGACTTGACTGATGTTAACAAAGCTTGTCCCAAAGATCCCTTTCCCTTGCCGCGCATTGACTAGATTGTTGACTCCACGGCCGGATGTGACCTGCTTTCATTTCTTGACGCCTACTCTGGATATCATCAGATCTTCATGGCTGACGAAGATGAAGAGAAGACCGCGTTCATCACTCCATGTGGCACGTACTGTTTCGTACGGATGCCTTTCGGACTGAAGAACGCCGGCTCGACATTTGCGAGGGTCGTCCACACTGCTTTTGAGCCACAAATCCACAGAAATGTGGAGGCCTACATGGATGACATAGTGGTCAAGAGCAGAGACAGGGCAACCCTGATTCAAGACTTAGAAGAGACCTTTGCGAACCTGCGCAGGATCAGCCTCAAGCTCAACCCTGAGAAGTGCGTGTTCGGAGTCCCTTCCGGCAAGCTTCTCGGGTTCTTCGTGTCCCACCGAGGAATAGAAGCCAACCCAGACAAAATCAAGGCCATCGAGCAGATTGAAGCACCAACCCGTGTCAAGGACGTACGAAGGCTTGCCGACTGCGTCGCGGCTCTCAGCAGGTTTATTTCCAAGTCTGCAGAATGCGCCCTGCCATTTTTCAAAATTTTGAAAAAGGCGGGTCCAGTAAAATGGACTCCGGAAGCGGAGGCTGCGCTGCAGGACCTGAAGAAATACCTGTCCTCCGCTCCAATACTTGTCGCGCCTAAACCACAAGAGAAGTTGCTGCTATACTTGGCGGCAACCAATCAAGTGGTTAGTGCTGCGTTAATAGCGGAGAGGGAGGCAGATGATGAGCCAGCGACCGCGGCAAGCACGTCCAATGACAAGCAGGGGGCTTCCCCGACAAGCTCTGGCCCCGACAAGGATGAATCTGCGCAGGGGCAAGTGGAGGTGCAGAAGAAGAAAATGGTGCAGCGCCCAGTTTACTTTGTCAGCTCCCTTTTGCAGGGGGCTAGGTCGAGGTACTCTGGTGTGCAGAAATTGCTTTTCGGCCTCCTCATGGCCTCGAGAAAGCTGCACCATTACTTCCAAGCACACGAGATTACGGTTGTCACCCGCTTTCCGCTGAAGAGGATACTGCAGAATCCAGAAGCAACAGGCAGGATCGTCGAGTGGGCACTAGAACTGTCGAGCTTCGGTCCCCAGTTCGAGAGCACCTCGACTATCCAAAGCAGAGCATTGGCGGAGTTCATAGCAGAGTGGACACCGACACCGGACGAAGATATCCCAGAGACGAGCATCCCCGCCAAAGAAGCAAGCAAAGAGTGGCTGATGTACTTTGATGGTGCTTTCTCGCTGCAAGGCGCCGGTGCTGGCGCGTTACTTATCGCACCCACCGGAGAGCACCTCAAGTACGTAGTCCAGATGCACTTCCCCAAGGAGCAAGCAACCAACAATACTGCGGAGTATGAAGGCCTGCTCGCCGGTCTCAGGATCGCGGCAGAACTTGGGATCAAGAAGCTCATTGTCAGGGGTGACTCGCAGCTTGTCGTCCGCCAAGTGAACAAGGATTACCATAGTCCGTTGATGGAAGTGTACGTTGATGAAGTGAGGAAGCTAGAAGAGCACTTTGACGGCCTACAAATGGAACACATTCCAAGAGCTGAGAATGACATCGCTGATGGCCTGTCGAAGTGCGCAGCATTTAAGTTACCTGTGGAACCAGGAACCTTTGTGCTCAAGCTGACTCAACCATCCGTAACACCATCAACCAGACAGAGCAAGAAGAGGAAGTTGGTCTCCGGCGACTATCTTCCGGCAGAGCTCCCTGGAGCCGCCGCAAAGAAGGTCCCCAAGATCGACGCCAAGAGCGCTGAGGAACCGTCTGCTCCGAAAAACCCCAGGGTTTGTTCCGTAGAAGCAGGAGATCCCGACAAGTTTTGCTTCGGCAAGCTTGCCGGGGAACGTCAAGCTCCGGCTCAGCCCCAGATCCTCGCCGTAGAAGCGGACGTTCCCGCAGCAGCAGAAGTGCCTTCCGTCCTTGTTGTCGAGCCGCAGGCTCCAGCATGGGCGCAGCAGACTGTCCATTTCCTCCAGCACGGAGAACTTCCCGAAGAACAAGAAGAAGCGGAAAGAGTAGCCCGGCGCTCGAGTATGTACCAGTTCGTCGACAACACACTGTACAGAAGAGGGTGCAACGGCGTGAAATTGAAGTGTATTTCCCGGGAAGACGGACAGCAGCTGTTGGCAGAGATACATGGAGGCATATGTGGTCACCACATTGGCGCAAGGGCACTTGCCGGCAAAGCGTTCCGGCAAGGTTTCTTCTGGCCGACAACCCTCCAGGATGCAACTGCACAAGTAACCAAGTGTGAAGCGTGCCAGTTCCATTCCAAGCAGATACACCAGCCAGCTCAAGCTCTCCAGACGATCCCTTTATCCTGGCCATTTTCGGTCTGGGGGCTCGACATCCTCGGCCCCTTCCCCCGAGCTGTCGGGGGCTTTGAGTACTTGTACGTCGCAATCGACAAGTTCACAAAGTGGCCGGAAGTGGAACCAGTGAGGAAGGTGACAGCACAGTCAGCCATCAAGTTCTTCAGGTCAATTGTCTTCCGCTTCGGGATCCCCAACAGGATCATCACCGACAACGGTACACAATTCACGAGCCGCGCCTTCATGCAATACGTCCAAGATCTCGGCGCCAAGGTCTGCTTCGCTTCTGTTGCTCATCCCAGGAGCAACGGTCAAGCTGAAAGGGCCAACGCCGAAGTACTGCGCGGGCTCAAGACAAGAACTTTCGACAGGCTGCACAAGTGCGGAAGAAACTGGATCGAGGAGCTGCCGGTGGCTCTTTGGTCGATCAGAATGACGCCAAATCGAGCCACTGGCCAGACACCATTTGCTCTAGTCTATGGAGCAGAAGCAGTTACCCCCACAGAACTCGTATACGGGTCACCTCGAGTGCTCGCTTATGATGAGCTTGAGCAAGAGCGGCTGCGTGAAGATGACGCGCTGCTCCTTGAGGAAGATCGTCTTCAGGCTGCTGTGCGAGCCTCTCGCTACCCGCAAGCTTTGCGTCGCTACCATAGCCGCAAAGTTAAAGCCAGAAGCTTCGAGGAAGGCGACCTTGTTCTTCGGCGCGCCCCGTCCGCCAAGAATCATAACAAGTTGACGCCGAAGTGGGAAGGCCCTTACCGGGTGAGATGAGTCACGAGGCCCGGCGCTGTCCGCCTCGAGACCGAAGATGGCACTCCGGTGAGCAACTCCTGGAATATTGAGCATCTTCGTAAGTTTTACCCGTAAGGCACGGTTGTCGGGCCCTGCCCGGCAACCAACCTTTTGTACAAGTCTTGCCGTAGTTGCATGTAATCCTTTGTACAAAGCCAGGTGCAGACCCTGAGCAACAGAAATGAAGCGCTAGCGCCCTAAGTTTTAGCATGCATGCTGAGTCGAGTCTCGTCCTTGGTTAGGATTGATAGTGCCTAACAGCTGCTAACCCCTAGCTTAGAGGTCGAGTCCGCGTCCTTTTTCCGGTTCCTTCGTTTCCTTTGGTTCGCAGGGTTTTGCATATCCTGGCCAGGCCGCTTAAGGACGAAGAAGAGAAGAAGGGCGGGCCAGCATCTGGTCCCCGGCAAGCCAGTACTGCCGGGGGCTGCAAGTACGAAGATTCGCCCGTGGCAAGCCAAAGTTGCCGGGGGCTGCAATCCTAGATAAGTTTTCGCATCCCTTGTCATGCATTCTCTTATGGACTGTGCAATACGAAAACCTTGTTCCCTCCTAAAAGCTACCGTGCTCCCTTAACGGCAGGCCCCAGAGCGCGTTCCTGGGGCCCGTTTTGGTAGTAGTCGCGGCGGTAAAGGGGCGGAACGAGGGGCCCGAACTCGCTTCATCCCTTCCTCCGCCAAAGGCGTGAGAGAGCTCGAGTGGCGCGGGGAGACGGCAGGGCCTGTTGCCGGGCAAAGGAGTGTCTATCTTAATGATATAAAGGATTCGTTCCTTGGCGTGGGTTTTACCCGCGGGACAAATGGCACGGCAAACATCCCCTTTTCATTAAAAACATTCCGCTCAGGTACAGTTCAGAGAGAATGAAAAACATGAAAAGATGGGATTACAAGTTTTAAACACAGCTAAGGCCTGAGGGCTTACAGATTGAAAAAAGATAAGATGCCCGTAATCCCTTTCTTGTCTCTCTCCTCAGGAGGTAGGACAAGGAGGCTAAAAGGGCAAAAGGGGCGCCTGGGCGAGCTACGGGTGGCAGAAGACACCAACAGAACGCCCCGGGGGCTCCGGAGGCTGGATGGTGGCGGCAGCGGCGGAGATGGAGCTCGAAGATGAGGCAGCGGGACGTCAACACGATGTCGGGGGCACCTAGCCCTCGTACTCCGAGTTGACGGCCTTGCCGCCAGTCCTCCTCCTCTTCCGCAGCCTCGCCACTCCAGCCGCCCGGGAAGACGACCCCGAGAAGCTCAAGGAGCCGGCGACCCGGATGATGGGGTCGCCGGTGCCACACGGAGCTGCGACCGGCGCCTAGTCGGACCCGTCATCCCGACGACCTCTGCCCTCGTCGTTGCTGTCGCTCCCCTCCTCGTCACTCTCGCTCGAGGAGGAGCTTTCGCTGTCGGAGGAGCTATCCACGCAGCACCGGGCCCGGGTCCCGAAGTCCCCGAAGGCCTTGACGGAGAGGAAATCGCCCTCCATCAACTTAAAATGGAGGGTGAACCCCTCCGTCAAGGTGTGGATACGGGCGAATGTCTTCCACCCTCGGCAAAGATACACTACGCCGGGGGCTGGGAACTCGACGTGGACCCGCGTGCCGCTGATCCCGCAGCCCTTCATCCGCAGCCTTAGCGTCCCGGGTTGCTCCATCTCCATCACGCTCGCAAAGGGATCCGGGAGGCGGAGGCGGCGGCGAGGCGCCCGGCGCAGCCTGATGAAGAACTCGCAAGGATCGTCCCTGAGATGGACCGCCACGGGAAGAGGGGCCGCTGGCGGAGGCGAGGCCGGCGCGTCGCCTCGCCCGCCTCTTCCCTGAGCGCCGCGGCCTCGTCCGCGCCCTCGTCCACGACCTCGCCCCCTCCCCCTTCCCCTTACGGCTGGCTCTGCCACCGCGGGTGCAAGGGGAGGAGGGCGTGCTGCCTGGCGGCAACCCTCGCCGCCACCGATGAAGGACCCGGATTCCCTTTGTCCATGGCGAATGGAGAGAGGGGGTCAGAAGATGAAGAGGAGAAGAGATGGAGGAGTGTGGGTTCCCGTCGCCCCCTCTCGCTCTTTATAAAGGAGCAGGGTGGGGGCTCGACCGCCCCGCTCAGCCAATCAAGACGCAGGAAGGCCAGGTGACTGGGGCCGACCTGCTGCCCCGACCCGCGACGGCCCGGTTCCCTGCCTCCACCGTCCGCAACCCCGGGTGCATGGAAGCCGCGTGGCTGACGCGCAGGACCGAGGCGACGGATGAGGCGGCCTCTCCCCGCCCCGTGATCGTGGGGAACGGGCGCCTCGGAAACTGTGCCTCGGCCCCGTCCAGCGAACAAGCTACGCCTCCACGCCTCCCTCCACTTATGGAGCTAGCGCGAACCGTTCCCCCTTTATGGCGACGTGACGCATGCCTGCGGGGTTCGGCCCTGCGCACGCCACCCACGTCACGCACGCCTCTCCCCACGATGCCGCGTTCGACGCGTGCCGTTCGGGGAGGACGTGGTGGGCGCAGAAGCAAATGCAGCGTGACCCAGGCCGCGCGTGCCCATGCACTGTTTTGGGCCTGGCCCAACAGCGCTCGGCACCGTGTATGGCCCAGGCCCAGGGGCTCCTGTCGGTGTACTAAAGTAGGGGTACCTTAGTATCCCGAACTTGTGCACGGGCAGTCGTAGCACCCCGCGGCAAGGCTTGCCAGGCGATCGCCAAGACTCTACGTGGTCCCTTTTTGGGCCATCCAAGAACAAAGTATTTGAGTCAAGGCCCCGGCAGGAGGAGCCTGCCGGGAAGGCCACCCGAAGAGAGCAAGGCCCCGGCAAGAGGAGCTTACCGGGACGACCGCTCAAAGCACGAGACCCCGGCAAGAGGAGCTTGCCGGGAAGGCCGACCACGGCACAACGAGGACCTTGCCACGGTGTGTCCCGCGCCCCGGCAAGGCCCGATCAGCGACAGGCTCCCGGGCGCGACAAGACATCCATCGCGGCAAGGCGCTTGCCGCGACAAGTTACCACCCCGTGCCTGCGCTCTAGCTCACCCACCAACGTGTCGCTCTGGGAGCATCCCAGGCGCACGTGGCGGGAGGTTGTGCAGCCAGGGGCATGCGGTGGCGAAGCAAAGCTGACAGAGTAGCCATCGTGGCAAACGGTGGCGCTCCTGACGGTCCACTTCCCTGCGCCGTCTGGGCGACGCGGACGGGCATTTAATGCCCTTGTCCCCCGCCGTCAGAGTTAGGTATGATAGCACTGTACAGCCACTGTGCAGGCAGCTGTACCCACTACAGCATTCTCCCATTTTTGCCCCCACCTACGCTACCACCTGTGGGTAACCCCTTGAGCATATAAAAGGAGGCCCCATGCGCAGGTAGGAGGGGAGGACACCCATCGCCATGCCCGGCCTCGCCAGCAGCTCGTGTGTACTGTAGCACAGCGCGCTCCCGAGCAAGAACACAATACAATCCACAAAGCAGCAGTAGGGTTTTACGCATCCTTGCGGCCCGAAGCTGGGTAAAATCCCCTGTGTGCACCGCCTCGATCCGCTCTTTGTGCAACCTCCGCCCCCCGCCAAACCATTAAGGGGCTCGGTACCCATAGGTGTTCGAGGAAGCCGATTCCCCCCGACAAGATATGTTGACATTAATTACCAAAACCACCCAGGGAGCACTTGTGCTTTCAACCATTCTGATTCCTAAACAGTTTACAGTTTGCATCAAAGGATTCATCAATGATAATAGGGTTAGCACATGTGAAGCCAGATAAGGTGGATGGATCCACTGAAGGTTCCTTTGCAGCAACCCATGTGGTTTTGGGGTACTGCTCCGGCTTCCAGTAAGAACCATCAATATTCATTTTCCTCTCGAACCCAACACCCTCTTTCCTAGGGTTTCGGTTCAGAATCTGCTTTTTCAGGACATCTCACGGTGTCTGATGCCCTTTGAGACTTTTGTACATCCCTGTCTCAAGCAATGTCTTCAACCTAGCATTTTCATCAACAATAGTAGTGGCATCCTCAGCAGAGGGGTTAGTTACCACATCAACAGTTGAAGATATTGCACCAGAAGCAGCAGTAGAACATTCAGCAACAGAAGTAGCGTTAGCATGCTCAAGGCATTTTAGACATGGTGGTTCAAATCCTTCCTGAGCGGGACTGATCTGTTGAGCGCGAAGTGACTCGTTTTCCTTTTGAAGATCTTCATGAACTACTCTCAATTTCTCAAATTCTTGCTTCCTTTGAAGATGATCATAGGAAAGCTTTTCATGAGTTGTTGAGAGCGTTTCATGACGACTTTCAAGTTCCTCGTACTTAACATGATGATTTTTTATGTCTTCAATTAAGGACTGAGATCGGGTCATTTCTGCGTCCAATAGGTCATCGCTTTTGTCTAGCAGTTTTTGAACATGTTCCATAGCTTTCTGTTGCTCAGTTGCAATTTTAGCAAGTGTTTTGTAGCTGGGTTTGGATTCACAATCAGAGTCATCTTCACTTGATGTTTGAAAGTAAGCATCACGTGAGTTTACCTTGGCACCACGTGCCATGAAGCAGTCGGTGGGTGCGGAGTCGTCCTTGTCATTATCATCAGTGTTGGTGACGGAGCCATTGTCTTCAGTGTTGAAGATGGACTTGGCAACGTAGGCTGTAGCTAGAGCCATCCTTGCAACACGAGAGTCGGACTCCTCCTCAGACTCCACCTCCGCCTCCTCAGAAGCAGACTCTTCCTCAGAATCCATATCCTTGCCAACAAACGCACGAGCCTTGCCAGATGAGTTCTTCTTATGTGATGAAGACTTGGAGGAAGACTTGGAAGAAGACTTTGAGGATTTCTTCTTCTTGTCATCACAATCATATTCTTTGCTCTTCTTCTTCTTGTTGTTCTCATTATCCCACTGTGGACACTCAAAGATGTAGTGTCCAGGTTTCTTGCACTTGTGGCATGTTCTCTTCTTGTGGTCATGAGTAGAAACTTCATCATTTCTCGAGTTGGATCTTGAAGACTTTCTGAAACCTTTCTTCTTGGTGAATTTCTGGAACTTCTTCACAAGCATAGCAAGCTCCTTTCCAATGTCTTCAGGATCACCAGAACTGCAGTCAGATTCTTCTTCAGATGAGGAAGCAGCTTTTGCCTTCAAAGCGCGAGTGCGCCCATAGTTGGGACCATGGATATCTCTTTTCTCAGATAGCTGAAACTCATGCGTGTTGAGCCTCTCAAGTATGTCAGATGGATTGAGTGTTTTGAAGTCAGGGCATTCTTGAATCATCAAGGCTAGTGTATCAAACAAGCTGTCAAGGGATCTCAGGAGTGTCATGACGATTTCATGCTTGGTGATCTCAGTAGCGGCGACAGCATGAAGCTCATTGGTGATATTAGTGAGGCGATCAAATGTGAGCTGGACATTCTCATTGTCATTTCTATTGAAGCGGTTGAACAGGTTGCGAAGGACACTGATCCTTTGATATCTCTGGGTTGAGACGCCTTCGTTGACCTTGGAGAGCCAGTCCCAGACTAGCTTCAAAGTTTCCAGAGCGCTCACATGGCCATACTGTCCTTTGGTCAGATGACCGCAGATGATGTTCTTCGCAGTAGAATCCAGTTGAATGAACTTCTTGATATCAGCAGGAGTGATGCCTTCGCCGCCCTTGGGAACGCCGTTCTTGACGACATACCAAAGGTCGACATCAATGGCTTCAAGATGCATGCGCATCTTATTCTTCCAGTAGGGGTAATCAGTGCCATCAAAGACATGGCACGCAACGGAGACTTTGATTATCCCTGCAATCGACAAAGCTAAAACTCCAGGTGGTTAAACCGAATCACAGAGAACAAGGGAGTATCTTGCTCTGATACCAATTGAAAGTGCTAGTTATCGACTAGAGGGGGGGTGAATAGGCGATTTTTATGAAAGTCTTCAATACATGGGAGTTTAGAAGACAAACAATAGAAATGAACCTATTAATATATGCAGTGGAAGGTAGACTACACTAGGCAAGCCATAGTCAAGTATTCAATGAAGTGAAAGCATGAAGACTATTAGCAGCTAGGCAATATGGATCAGGAAGGAAGATAGTATGAAGCCAATCAGAACAAGTAGTTACACAGTGAAGTCAAACAAATAGTGCAAGCAAGCAATGACTTCATGAAGACAAACTATAAGTAAAGAGAGGGAGAAGATAGAACCAGTCACTTGGTAAGGACAAGGAACTGTTGGACCAGTTCCAGTTGCTGTGACAACTGTACGTCTGGTTGGGGAGGCTGAGATTCAACTCAGAAGACCGTGTCTTCACCTTATTCCCCTTGAGCTAAGGACACCCAGTCCTCGCCCAATCACTCTGTTAAGTCTTCAAGGTAGACTTCCGATCCTTCACAGACTTTGTTTACCGACGATCCACAATGACTCTTGGATGCTCAGAATGCGACGCCTAACCGGCTGGAGGATTCACAGTCCTTAAGTGTAACAAGTCTTCAGGTCACGCGGACAAAAAGACTTCAGTGATGCCTAACACTCTTTGGCTCTGGGTGTTTTGGGCTTTGTCCTCGCAAGGATTTCTCTCTCTCAAAAGCTTCGGAGGTGGGTTGCTCTTAAACGACAAAAGCCATGCACTAACCCTAAGAAACCACCAATTTATGGTGTAGGGGGTGGGCTATTTATACCCAATGGGCAACCCGACCTAATTTGTCCGAAATGACCCTGGGTCACTAAGGAACTGACATGTGTTCCAATGGTCAGATTTCAAACACACGCGGCAGCTTAACTTGGGCTACAAGTAAAGCTGACTCATCTAGCTCTGGATAAGATTTGCTCTCATTGTCTTCGCTCAAAGACTTAGGATTTGGTTGAGCATGACTTCAGTCACTCTGACTTTGTTCACTTGGACCCCACTTAACAGTACGGTGGTTCCTATGACTCAACAAAGAAGAAAAGGAAACTACAAAACAACTATGTCTTCGCACTCCATAGTCTTCACGTGAATGTCTTCTCGAGTCATAAGCTTCGATGTGATTGTCTTCACACACCACCATTGTCTTCAATGTCTTCAACATTTTTATGGGTCATCTCCGGTAGGTAAACCGAATAAATGAGGGACTACTACCTGTGTTATCCTACAATTCTCACAAACACATTAGTCCCTTCACCAGGTTTGTCGTCAATACTCCAAAACCAACTAGGGGTGGCACTAGATGCACTTACACCAAGTATTGCTACATCTTTTCCATGGTTGTAGCCCATTGAAAATAGGAGCATTCCCATTGTTGGTACAATGCCTGAAGATCTTTGCCTTTCTTTGAACTGATTCAGTTTTGCCTTTCATAGACTATTATTATTTGATTGGTCCATGTAGATTTAGGCAACATGAGATGAGGCGGTGATATATATATTGGGATATACGAGGCTCTATTGCTGCAAGTGCTGATGTCTTGGTGATGGTAGGTTTTGCAAGTAATTGAAATGTTTTTTTGAGTAGAGGATAATTAGGGATATACAGTTCTAACTCAGATCTTGGGCATTTTAAAATGAACTTGATTTCGAGTAATTCTTAGAGCACACATCTCATCGATCATGTATCCCATTTTTTAGTAATGCTAAGAACATACATCTTACCGGTCAAGAATTAATCCATCTCTTTTCTTTGTATTTACCCTGTTCTATAAATGGATAACCAGGTAACGATTATTGATAGCTGATGACATGAGGGAGAGGGGCTCTGGAGGACATGCCCCTTTAGCTACTGCAATAAGGTTGTGCATACAAATCTGTGCTACTCATATCCATTGTTAGATGAGGTAGCAACAAGAAGCAGGATCAAAATTTAGCTCCATTTGATTTACATTCAGACCATCACTGGTGCGCGTCAGTCCTAAACAAATGGTTTTTTTACCCCTTTCTGTGATGGCATTTGGAACTGTCGCCAAGTGAGTGTGTGCGATAGGGTGTCCTTCCACACAACCCAGAAATCGTCGGGGATAGGCCCTCATAGGACCCAGGATGGGGTCGTGTGCGACCGGGCGAGGCATCGAAACCCAATCATTTCCATAGGTATGTACATCCCACACGGTGAATCGCAGAAATCATTTCCGTAGGTATGTACATCCCACACGATGAATCCCATAAATCATTTCCATAGGTATGTACATCCCACACGGTGAATCCCATAAATCATTTCCGTAGGTATGTTCATCCCACACGGAGAATCCCAAAAATCATTTCCGTAGGTATGTACATCCCACACGGTGAATCCCAGAAAAACATTTCCGTTCGTATGTATATCACACACAGTCAATCCAAGGAATACGTTTTCGTTCTTATGTACATCCCACATAGTCAATCCAGGGAAAACGTTTCCGTTCGGACGTACATCCCACACAATTTTATGTGTAGGCTCGTGTGTGAAAGTTGTAATTATCACACACAGTCTTCCTTGGTTAACTATTTGCTTTTATCAACTATATCACACACGATTTGATGAAGAAACTGTGTGGCATTGGGCTATCCATCGCAACCACTTTTACTGCTAGAACCATTTGCAAAGGTCCATGACACATTTAGTAGGTTTATTAGTTTACAATTAATAATTCCAGTATTACACAAATTCACATTTCATATCGAACAACCGTTTGCCAATTTCATATCAGGCATATAAATATATTATAACATCATAGTACGGTAGCTACATGAAAACAACACAATACAACACATAGCTAGTTCAACTTCATAAGAACAATATATTCATTTCCCTAATCAAGATCATCCAGGATCGTCTTATCCACCTCTGCTTTCAGTTCAGTAAGAACCCGTTTTGCACGGGCCAACTGGGAAAGTGCCTCCTCCTTCACCAACACCATCTTAGTAAAGTCTTTAAAAAAAATCTGAACTCATTCTCCACCTTCAACTTTTTATCCCACATCTTGAAATATGCTTCAACGTTGACAAGACTTTCTCTAAGCCTAGTTGTGTTCACTTCCTCATACATGCTCTAGAGCTTCGTTAGGTACATCTTCAAAGACCGTGACCACTCTTGATCAACACACTCCAAGTAAGAACACTTCTGTTCATCCTGTAATATTTAGAACTAGATTAGTAACAATTGTAGGGGAAATGGGTTTATAGCAACATAGAAAATCACCAATGCTTATTTTGAAAAACTGAAGAAACATGTTAATTATGACATATCTTCTCAAAAAGATCAATGTGCAAATGAAATAATTGGTACTGAGACAACAACGAAATTCTGGAACATCAGAAGCTATATTTAACTACAACGACGCTACAAGTTCTTACTCATGTACAATAAATAACAAATTGAACATTTTATGAGGAAGGTAAATATAACTACAACAGCATAGCGAAAGTGTTTGGATGACAGCAAATTGATACTAACAGGTGTGTACATGCACAAATTTAGTAACATAGAACTAATAGCACTAAGGTCGTCCACTATGTATGCCAAAACTAGTGTAAAGACAACTGTTGCTACATCTCATACCGGTACCCTGAACTGGCGAGCCGATGCGGCGGAAAAAAAAATTAGGGGCCCGGACTCCGGAGCACGTAGTTGCTCCGATGAGCAGTTCCTTCGTGCCATAAAGATTTAGTATTTTACTGCTTGGCTACTCGGATGTGTGGACCAAAGTTGGCTGCACAAACTGCTAAAGCGGTGCCAAATAATTTTCTAATGGCACCGCTGATGAGATGGCAAAAATTTAAGATACTAGGTACAAACTATGACACTGTCTTAGGATGAGTTTGGTTGAAGGTGTGGTATGAATGGGTTGGGACCGTGACAATTTCTGAATCACATCTAACAAATGATTTGTAACAACGGAAGAGGGTCTAACCTTCTCTGCAAATGCCAGAAACTTCCTCCCAGTGTCCACATAATCAAACGCAAGTAGCTTCACGCATGGAGATTGATGGTGACAACGAGCAGATAGATCTTCAGCCACCCCGCTCCATTCGTTGCCACTGATGGTCTTAGGGAGCTACAAGAGGAAGAAACGACTCAAATCGACCTCTGGGTAAAAATCCTTCATTCCAAGTAATAGCTCGGGAGAGAGAAGAGAGGCATACCCGGGTGGTTAAGTAGTAGTCGCCGGAGGAGGAACCTCTGGAGATGTCTTTGAAGAAGACCATGGCGACCCCGGCGGTAGGATGCGAGATGGCGAGAGGACGAAGTGGTTATAGCTTAGCAAGGAAGGAAGGAAGGAAGGAGGAAACAAGGGAAATGTGACTTGTGGTCGGGGAGAAAAGGGGGTGGGGAGGGGGCGGGGTAGATGAGGGAGTCCTGGACTAAGGGGTCCTCGGGCGCCCGGCCTGTTATCCATGGACTGATGGGCTGTGAAGACATGAAGACCGAAGACTATACTCGTGTACGGAATGGACTCTACTTGGCGTGGAAGGCAAGCTAGGCGATCAACAATGAATATTCCTTCTTATGTAAACCGACTCCATGTAACCCTAGATCTCTCCGGTGCCTATATAAACCGGAAAGCGTAGTCCGGATGGAGAGACACATTACCATAGTCATACAGGCTAGACTTCTAGGGTTTAGCCATTACGATCTCGTGGTAGATCAACTCTTGTAATACTCATATTCATCAAGATCAATCAAGCAGGAAGTAGGGTATTACCTCCATAGAGAGGGCCTGAACCTGGGTAAACATCGTGTCCCCCGTCTCCTGTTACCATCGATCCTAGACACACAGTTCAGGACCCCCTACCCGAGATCCGCCGGTTTTGACACCGACATTGGTGCTTTCATTGAGAGTTCCACTTTGCCATCATTGAAAGGTTCGATGGCCCCTTCGATCGTCAGTAATGACGTTGTCCAGGGAGAAACCTTCCTCCCCGGACAGATCTTCGTATTCAGCGGCTTCATACTGCAGGCCAACTCGCTTAGCCATCTGGAGCAGACCGATAGCTACGCCCCTGGCCATCAGGTCAGATTTAGAAGCTTGAACTACGTCATGGATATTCGTGGAGACTTGATCTTCAAAGGATTTGAGCCCGCGGCGATCGCTCCCCCTCGCTCCGATGAACATGACTTAAAGCTGTCATCGGATCACATCCAGGAGATGGTTCCTATCGTTGCGCAGCCTCAGAACCGATGCAGATCGTTCCCTACAAGGCCCCAGGGACCACGGCGTTGGAGCCGCACACAGACTTTACATCCTGCAATGCTTGCGTCAAGGGAACTCCGGACTCGTCTCCGGTTATACGTTCCGGACCAGGTACGTCCGCGGACACCGAGCTGGATCAGTTATTGATTTTTGAATTCAGCACCGCAGACGTCTTCCAGCACTCACCTTTTGGTGACGTGCTAAACTCACTAAAAAGCCTATACCTGGCAGATGACTCGCCATCAAACTATGTTCGGTTCGAACTTGCAGCGGATGATGGAGAATTTCGCTTCCCACCCGCCACCCACTTCATAGCCACTGTCGAAGACCCAACCAACACGCTTGACCCTGGCTCTGAAGACATCGACGGTATGGATGATGATGAGGGGCAAGGCCAGAACTCACTGCCTGCTAGACGTGGGCCGACCACTTCATGGTACGACGTGTGTATGGTAGACACACCCAACAACGCTCGCGACGATGACAAGGCAGACCCAATCGAGGACAAACTCCCTGGTACACAGTCCGAACACCAGCGCATCCTGCATCGCCCTAAGTCGCATTGCTCAAGAGAAAACAATACCAGCATCGGAGAAGACAACACTCTAGACAATGAAGAGCCTGTTGAGGTAGGATCCGAACAGAAGGAACACGAAGGCGGGCAAGACAGCCATGATGAACATGCCACATATGGAGATTCAGAGGATAGCAATTACCTCCCACTCTCCGAGGAAGAGGAGATCCTCGGCAACGAGGATTTTACCGTGCCTCTGGAACCTCTCAAGCAGGAGCGCTTTAAACATCGGCTCATAGCCACTACAAAGAGCCTAAGGAAGAAGCAGCTGTAGCTTCAAGCGAGCCAAGATTTGCTCAATGATAGATGGACCGAGGTCTTGGCCGCCGAAGAATACGGCCTCAGCAGCCCAGACAAAAGCCACCCCAAGAATAGGTGGCCCCCTCAATACGATGGCAGGGTGTCGGAGCCCACACCACCATCGAATAATGCGGCAGGCCGACCACAGTTCGGTCCAGACAAAGCAGCAGCCCATGCAGAGCGCCATACCAACCCATCCGGCGGTCAGAACAAAACAGCTCGGAGGAATATTTGCGACATCCAACAAGACCTGGAAGGTAGAACAGCACACACAAAACCAATATATAGATCGCCGAGACACGCCCCGACCAGTGATGATGGTTACCTATTCGGACACAACAGAGCTGAACACTCCCGGTCCGAACACCATAAGCGGAGTCCGCTGGAGGTGCTTCATAGTGTGGCTCAACATAGAGGAGCCGCACACCCTCCCTGCTTCATTGACGAGGTAATGGAGCATGAATTTCCAGACGGATTTAAACCCATTAACATCGAGTCATACGATGGAACAACAGATCCCGCGGTATGGATTGAGGACTACCTCCTCCATATTCACATGGCTCGCGGGGACGACCTTCATGCCATCAAATACCTACCTCTTAAGCTCAAAGGGCCAACTCGGTACTGGCTAAACAGTTTGCCCGAAAATTCTATCGGCAACTGGGAAGATTTGGAAGACGCCTTTCGAGACAACTTCCAAGGAACATATGTACGGCCGCTAGATGCCGATGACTTGAGTCATATCGTCCAGGAGCCCGGCGAGTTAGCCAGGGAGCTCTGGACTAGGTTCTTAGTTAAAAAGAACCAAATTGTCGACTGTCCGGACGCAGAAGCCCTCGCGGCCTTCAAACATAGCGTCCGAGATGAATGGCTAGCGCGTCACCTCGGATAGGAAGGACCTAAATCCGTGACATCCCTTACCGCTCTAATGACTCGCTTCTGCGCGAGAGAAGATAACTGGCTCGCTCGTAAAAGCAACAACGCCAGCGGCCCAGGCACTTCCGAAATCCGAGACGGCAACAGCAAGCCACGATGAACGAAACACAACAGTCACAATAATACTGAAAGATTACGCGACACAGCAGTCAACGCCGGATTTCACAATCCAAAACCCAGTCAACAGAAGAAGCCACCAAAGGCATATAAGGATGGACCATCCACCCTGGATAGGATATTGGACCGACCTTGTCAAATTCACGGTCACCCTGACATGCCAGCTAATCATACCAACAAAAACTGTTGGGTCCTCAAGTAGGCAGGCATGCTCAACGCCGATAGCAAGGGAAGGAGGCCACCGAGCGATAAAGACAACGGAGCGGCTTGCCAACCGAACGCCAGGGGCCAGAAATAGTTCCCCTCCGAGGTTCGACCACTCTCGGAACGGAAATAGCAGTTCGGCTTCCGCCACCCACCTGTTATACCGGCGAGATTTACACCACGCATACATCACTACACACTCAAGATACCATGGGCATCGGCGGAAGCACCATACGGACAACCCTGCAAGCATTCCCGTAACATTTTTCATCCGTTTTTCTTATTTTTCTGTATCATCTCTTGGGAACAGGTGACCAACAGGACAACATCTACAACGAACTCTGTCGGAGTTCGGATCCATACACTCACCTAAGGGGCTACCTCCGTTAAGGATTCCCCGCCCCAAGAGGACGGGCGGCGCAGACGTGCGACAGGAGGTCCAAAATAACTTTTTGTAGACCGCACTCCTTATTCCGAGCCTGTACTATGCCCTTTTTCCTCTGTTCCCGACCCCAAGCATGTCAAATAGCCGGGCTTGTGGTTTCTTTTTATTTTTTACATATATATACATAAACGCATCATTGGCACATTGCTCCGCTCCTAGTAAACCTCGTCTGAACTAATCTTTCATACTCTTTCAACAACTAGTACGGCCTTAACAGCTACTTAGAGATGCACCCCGGCGTACCTGGTCAGGGGCTCTCCATGGGAACGAACGAGTTGCCAGCAAAAGTCCGAACAGCTCTATAGCGTACTTCGGCATCGCAAGTTTGGCCTTATATGCATCAGCTCCGAATCATTGTCTTGGGTCAATAGTTGGGTTGCCCGGCTCCTGTGCTTGCTACCCTATGTTCTACTCTATCGGCTAGGGTAGTAAAGGGAGAACTACTGCGATTGTGCCCTGGTCTAGACCGGATGAGCACCTCAGTAGAGAAAGCCGAAAACTGACTGTCATGATGCGGCGAGAGCAGGTCAACCACTTGACGACTTCTTGGAATCCTTAGCGATTCTCCGTGTCACACAAGGGGTCTTTTTCAGATCAAATATGTAAGGCACTATACGCTGCATACATACCAGGGGCTATGTCGTAGTCCCACCATAGAACTCCTATGGCTAAGTGAATGTGTTAACGCCTTATAGTCTGATTGACTGGTTCGCTGCATTATCACCTCCTTCATGGGCCAAGACGTTGAATAAAGGGTGATCAAATGCTTTTCCGAACACCCCCGTACTTCCTACGAGGGGGCTGAAGCCGACGACGGGAAAACTTTCAGATTATACTAAAACGGTCGCACAGGAGGAATTCAAGCTTTCAAGCAAAAATATAAAAATAGATCAATTATAAAATTGTCTTTTACAATTCTAATACACCTCACTCGAACATTATGTTCTTCGAGCACTGACCCTCTATCAGGCGGGCGGCTTCCAGGACGTCTTCAAAATGATGCTCTGGCTCACTACGGTCCTTGCCTTTGGGCGGACTATTCGTCGCAACGTCGATTGCCTTCATCTTCCCCCAGAACGTCTTGACTCGGGCGAAGGCCATCTGAGCACCTTCAACGCACGCCGACCGCTTCGCAGCATCGATACACGGCACCGCATCAACTAGACGCCGCACCAGACCAAAGTAGCTCTTTGGAACCGGCTCATTCGGCCACAACCGGATTATGACGTTCTTCATGGCGTCGCCAGATATCCTACGAAGCTCGGCCCATTGGGACATCCGCTCATTTAGCAACAGAGGGTGCTTTGATGCGCCGAATTGTGACCAGAAAAGCTTCTCCGTTGCATAGCCGTCTTGTGCTTGGTAAAATTGTGCCGCATCGGAAGAACTCTTCGGCAAGTCCAAAAATTCAGCCGGAGAACTCCAGACCTGGTTCAGCTGAGCATAGTCCGGATCGCCAAACTCAGCTTGAAGCAAAAAGGGCTTACCGGCCGCTATCTCCTTAGCCTGCCGAATCTCTTCACGAGCTGCCCTGGATTCAGACCAAGCTTCACTCGTCTCTCGTACGGCCTTATCAAGTTCAGCCATTTTGGCTTTATTCTCCTTCTCAAGGTACTCACAGCGGTTGGCGGTATTCTTCAAGTCAAGCGCCGGTGTGGATATTCTCTCCTCATCTTGGCGCCAAGCTGCTTGTTCGGCTCTTAGATCAGCCGATGCCTTCTTAGCGGCCGCATCGCTACACCGGGCCTGCTCATTGGTCCGGACTAGCTCCGCCCGAAGAGCTTCAACGGCGGCAGCACCATCTGCACTCATGCACATTTCATATAAAACTCTTTTCAGCGTCAGGCCTAAATAACAAACACATTGGTGTAAGGAATGCTCAAAATACATACCCTGCGAGTCGTCAAAACGCATGTTGATCAATGCAATGTCATCCTCCGCAACATCCAACTTTCGCTGCAGTTCGGCCACCGTCGTATTCCGGGCAGCCGCAGGAGGAGAGACAGCCTGTAGTGCAAGTTGAATCGAGGTTAGTACCTGAGCGTATCTTTTTTGATCCTCCAATCGCTTCCTTTGGAAGGCAATCCGAGCCTCAGGGGCTACTGCATATACAACAGGTGCATTCTGTCAATATTATTCAATTGGCAAAACTACATCACAAACCTCAAAACCTCTTAGAAGGCTCGAGAAGGCCTCGTTCAATCCGCTCTTCACAGATAGCACCTTTTCGACCACCGTAACCATCAAGGCACGGTGCTCCTCTGAAATGGATGCTTGTCGCAGCATGTCCGTCAGCATATCCGATGCTTCAGGGTCTTCGGAAACCGCTGCCGAAGTACGGCATTCCTTGGAAGGAATCCGTTTGCTCGCCTCCAGAATTGTCTCCAGCTGTAAATCGGACGGTTCGGGGCTGTCATTCTTGATTCCCGAACCCTGAGTGACAGAGGCACTACCTTCGGGTAACACCTTCTTTGTTTCCTGCACAGCTTGACGATCGGGAGGAGCCCTTCAAGACGATACCTTGGTATCATCTCCCCTGTTGGGCGAAGAGGCCGGAGATGGCATGTCACTCTCCATCATATCCGGAAGAAGGTCTCCCGAGGAGGAGGACGATTGAGAAACACTAGGCGTTAACCTGCATGGGTGTGCATATGTCAGATGATTACTTCACTGATAGGAAAAGAATGAGGTACGTTTAAAGTGCCCCAGCTTCACTTACGATTTGGTCAGAGATTCGTCCTCAACATAAAACCCTGCGGCAGCATGGCTCGCCTGGCCCAAGCCCCCTGACGATGGCGTTCTTCCTCTTTTGGAAGGCCTCACCTCCTGATCATCGGAAGCGGCCCTCTTTTTGCCAATGAGGGTTTCCTCTACACCCTTTCCCTTAGACAAAGGGGTTTCGGTTTCCCCGAACACAATGTCTAATTCATCCTCAGCGAGGGCATCACCTCCGGGCTACCTGCTCTTGCCCCCCTCTGCGGACACCTGGTACGGTGTCGGAATCAGCATTCTCGTCAGCAGGGCGGTCGCAGAGTCTTCGAGAAGGGGCACCGGACACCAGATCAACACCGCTTTCTTCATCCAGTCCTGTATAGGGACAGGTTGTTCAGTATCTTGTCAAGAGATGCTTGAATGAAAGGTGTTCGGAGATAGAATACTTACCGCCGTGTCCGGATGGTTGCAGTCAAGGACGACATCTTCGGTGGTGTCCGGCAATTGCTCTCTTTCCCTGAAATACAATTTCCACATTCCTTCCAAATTGCTCTCTTCCAAATTGCCGTATGTCGGAGTTAATTCGGAAGGGCGGTGCCGAAGAAGTGCTAAAGAGTGCACCGCCCTTCCGAATTAACTCCGACATACGGAGAGACCGCCGCTGACATGGCAGGGTCCGACGGACTAGCATTACTTTAACAATGTTGACAAGATTGATGTCCTTCTCGATAAGGCTCCGGATGCGACTTTGCAGAGTCTGCACTTCATTGGCAGATCCCCAGTCCAAACCCTTATTGAATCATGAAGCAAGCTGAACTAGAGGGCCGGGTCGGAACGTAGGCGTAGCCGCCCACTTGGAGCCTCTCAGCTCGTTGATGTAAAACCACCCCTATTGCCATAGGTCGGATGACTTAGCGGAAGATCCTTCAAACCAAACCGCGCTGGCAAGCTTGTCTATTATAACGCTGCCGCATTCTGCCTACTCCTCCTCTGTCACCTGCGGCCTCACGCCGAAGGTCTTGAGCGACAAACCAAAGTGCGGAGGAGTCCGTAGAAAGGCCTCACACGTAATGATGAATGTCGAGATGAGAAGAATAGAGTCTGGGCGCAGATTGTAAAAATCTAGCCCATAGTAGAACATGAGCCCCCGGACGAAGGGGTTGAGCGCAAACCCTAACCCATGGAGGAAGTGGGACACAAACACTACCCTCTCGCCGGATCTGGGAGTAGGTATAACCTGCCCATGTGCAGGAAGCTGGTGAAGGATTTCCGGGGTCAGATACCTCGCTGCACGAAGCTTTGTGATATCCTCCTCTGTGACAGAAGAAGCCGCCCACCAGCCTTGACGGATGGATCCGGACATGATTACGGCTGGTGGTGATTGGGACCCGAGGGTTGGAACTTGGGATGGCTGGGGTTGAGGAAGGAGCAAGCGTAAAGGAAGAAAACGAGTCTGGGTCCCTATATAAAGGCCCCGAATATCGAACGTCTCCACCTGGGTCTCGAAACTTACCTATTCCCAAGGAGTTGTACCCAGGGGACGGTTGGGTTACCCACGCCAGCATTGATGAAAATCCCGCAAATAAAGGGACACGATCTCTGCCTTGACGAGATGTGCCAGTAAAACCACGTCCCAAGACATGGGGCGACGTGCTAGCTAACGGTTGGAAATAGTAACCGGGCAGGCGTGATACACTGTCATAAACAGTTATCAGCAAATTGGACTCATGGAATATTGTATTCTCTGCAATTATATGCACAGGTCCGGATATACTTACTACATCCGAAGACTATCTTGGAGTTCGGAGAAAGGGGAACCCGCCTTGCAATGCCGAAGACAATGTGCACGTCGGACTCCTCGTCATTGAAGCCAGGTTCAGGGGCTATTGAGGGAGTCCTGGACTAAGGGGTCCTCGGGCGTCCGACCTGTTATCCGTGGGCCGGACTGATGGGCTGTGAAGACATGAAGACCGAGGACTATACCCGTGTTTGGAATGGACTCTACTTGGCATGGAAGGCAAGCTAGGCGATCAACAATGAATATTCCTTCTTATGTAAACCGACTCCATGTAACCCTAGATCTCTCTGGTGCCTATATAAACCGGAGAGCGTAGTCCGGATGGAGAGACACATTACCACAGTCATACAAGCTAGACTTCTAGGGTTTAGCCATTACGATCTCGTGGTAGATCAACTCTTGTAATAATCATATTCATCAAGATCAATCAAGCAGGAAGTAGGGTATTACCTCCATAGAGAGGGCCCGGACCTGGGTAAACATCATGTCCTCCGTCTCCTGTTACCATCGATCCTAGATGCACAGTTCGGGACCCCCTACCCGAGATCCGCCGGTTTTTACACCGGCAGTAGATATTTTGGCGGTAGGCCAAAATTTTGGAAATATGGAGGGAAACTTTGCGCGCGGTGCCGCCGGACCATTCACTTTGAATGATTGTGTACATCGCAAACGATTCTTCTGCTTTGAGCGCATGGGATGAGTTTGATAATTCAAATTTTGGTCTCAAGGCATGGGCACATTCACTTTGAACGCACGCGGTGCCGCCGGACCATTCACTTTGAACGATTGTGTGCATCGCAAACGATTCTTCTGCTTTACGCGCATGGGATGAGTTTGATAATTCAAATTTTGGTGGAAATTTCCCCGGGTACGTCATTGCATAATTTAACATTGCTTGCTAATTTGGGCACACAAAAGAGCGTACAGCAGACAGACTGTCAGTGTCAAAACTGGCGGATCTCGGGTAGGGGTCCCGAACTGTGCGTCTAAGGTTGATGGTAACAGGAGACGGGAGACACAATGTTTACCCAGGTTCGGGCCCTCTCTATGGAGGTAGTACCCTGCTTCCTACTTGATTGATCTTGATGAATATGAGTATGACAAGAGTTGATCTACCACGAGATCGTAATGGCTAAAACCCTAGAAGTCTAGCTTGTATGATTATCTATCCTTCCGGACTAAGCCCTCCGGTATATATAGACACCATAGGGGACTAGGGTTGTACAAAGTCGGTTACAGAGAAAGGAATCTTAATATTTGGTCACCAAGCTTGCCTTCCACGCCAAGGAGAGTCCTATACGGACACGGGAGAGAGTCTTCGGTCTTGTATCTTCACAGCCCATTAGTCCGGCCCATGTCCAATAGGCCGGACGCCCGAGGACCCCTTAGTCCAGGACACCCTCAGTAGCCCCTGAACGAGGCTTCAATGACGAGGTGTCCGGTGTGCAGATTGTCTTTGGCATTGCAAGGTGGGTTCCCCTTTCCGAGTACTCCAAGATAGTCTTCGGACGAACGTGTCCGGATCTGCAACACAAGTACCACACACACAGCCGTAGAGAGTATAATATTTTCACGAGTCCCATCAGCTGACAATTGTTCGCAAGATGACATCACATCAGCCCGATCATTATTTTGAACCGTTTTCTTCGGCCGTTCAGCGTTTCGAGATGCGGTTTCTATTGGCACGTCTTGTAAAAGCGGAGATCGTGTCCCCTTATTGAGGGATTCTCATCAATACAGGCGTGGGTAATCCAACCGTGCCGTTTGCACAACCCTTGGGAATAGGCAAGTTTTAAGGCGAGTGGGGAGGCGTTCGATATTCACTGCCTTTATAAGGGGATAAGGATTCCCTTTCTTCACCCACGCCTTCTTTCTCCCTCTGCCCTTCCATTCTCGAGCTCCAGCGCCCAAGTTCTCGTCTCTTCCACCTCGAGCAAGCACTCAACCATGTCCGGCTCTGGAGGGCAAGGCAAGTGGATGGCCTCCTCCGTTACGGAGAAGGACATCGCCGAGATTTGGGAGGCCGGGTATCTAGCGAAAGAGATCACCCACCGACTTCCGGCCAAGGGGCAAGTCGTCCCTACACCAAAGCCCAACGAGAGGGTGGTGTTCCTCCATCATTTCGTGTGCGGGTTAGGGTTTCCACTCCACCCTTTTGTCCACGAACTTATGTTATACTATGGGCTAGATTTCCATGATCTAGCCCCGAACTCTTTCCTCAACATCTCGGCATTCATTGTCGTGTGTGAGGCTTTCCTCCGCATCCAGCCCCACTTCGTCCTGTGGCTCAAGATCTTCAACGTGAAGCCGAAGGTGGTGGATGGCCAACACGCTGAGTGCGGAGAAGCCATGGTGAGCAAGATGCCCAACGTCACATGGCCCAAAGGCACGTTTGTGGAGACTGTCAAGGAGTGGCAGAAGTTGTGGTTTTATATCACATAGCCCCACAACTTCACCTGGGCTGCGGCTTCTGAATTCAAGTCCAGAGCTCCAACGCGGCTAACCTCCTGGACGAAGAAGGGCCCAAATTGGTCTTTGTCGGATGAGTTGATGGCGCCGCAAACGCGCATCCAAAGCATGGTGGACAGAAACATCAAGCTCGTCGACGTGATCCAGGTGATGCTAGTTCGCCGGATCCTCCCCTGCCAAAGCCAAACCTCCCCTTTATGGGAATTCGATCCGGAGAAGCACCTGACCTTGGAGAGACTCTTTGGAACCACTCACGAAGATGCCTGGAAGCTGCTCTTCAAGGGCGACGAGAAGCCGCCGGCCATAGACTTGGACCGTGGGCACGATCTTGCCCATTCCACCAATGCGGTAGGTCCTTCATATCTCAAGGCGTGTACTCTCTACTTGCTTGTCCAAGGAGGGTAACTAAATTTTACTAATTTATTCTTTCAGGTATGGACGGAGAAAGCGGAGCGGATTCAATATTCGGCTCCGCTGCCCGAAGAACCAGTCATCCCGCTCCTGGCAAAGATGCTGGTCCTGGCGCCCTATCAGTCGCCGAAGAAGAAGGCCAAGAAGAAGGCCAAGGGGGGCCAAGGTGTCCCCCGCTGCAAGGGTGCTTCGGACGTGATGTCCCAAGATGATGACGAGGAGGAGGAAAGCAACCCTCCCCCTGATGGGGGGAGGAAGAAGAGGGTGGCCTCCACAAATCTGGAGACGGAGGCGCCCAAGAGGGGGAAGGGCCCCCTCGCGGATAACTCCGCATGGGACGTCGACAGCAGCCCAGAGCGACCCCCCCCCTGAAGCAAGCTCCTGGCCGCATCGTAAGTACCAACAAAATCCAGATGCATCCCTATATCCGGCCTCTCCTCTTTATGGTATTAATATGGTTAATTATGTTATTGCAGTCTAGCCCATGACAGCTCCCAGCGATCCTCCTCAAGGGGCTCGTTGGATTCGAAGGCGATGGCCAGCGAGTCACCACCGGTCGCTTACTCTCCCACGGCCAAGGGCGACGCCGAGGTGTTGTCGCGAAGGGTCTTCCCAGGCCAGGGGAAGTCTCAAGAGGTCGTCAGGGTGGCGCCAGAGGGCGAATCCTCGACCGCCGGATACATGGAGGAGCATATCCCCATGGAGACTGGTGATGGGGGCCATGTTCAGTTCGGCCCCCATCCGGATATGGTTCCGGAGACCTACACAGTTTCGGAGTCCGGCGTGCAGCCTCCTTTGAAAGAAGGAGGTGTGCCTATCCCACCGGTGACCTCTGTCCAACCAGGGACACCGGACAATCTTCTGGAAGCGCTACGAGGCGGTTCCATTGTGGAGGAACACCGTATCCTTATGGGTTCAGTCCGTCAAAAGCGGACTGACAAAAGCCTATAGCGTCCTGCTGACAGGTTTTAAGGTGAGCGGCGCAAAATAGAAAATCCCCATATTGGAAAGTAGCCCCTGAGACACTGTCTGGTGTTCAGAAAGCAAGGTCGGGCAGAGGATCAATTCATCTTTGCAGGAAACTAACTAAATGTGTCTTGTATGAGCAGGCGTCGTTGCTGGCCGCCACCTCACATGCTGCCGAAGTCTCCGGACTAAAGTAGAGACTAGAGCGCGCCAAGGAGAAGCTCGGCCAAGCGAGGAAACAGCTAGAAGACCAGCAAGGTATGTAATGGCTCGCTATATGTTCGGAAAGAATAAATGATATGTATTGACCGTAGTGTTATGATATGTGTAGGAGTGACGACCGAAGTCGAGGCCCTTAAAAAGGCCATGGCCGAAGCCGAGGAGAAAGCTGCTAAGGAGCAAGCTGCTCGTAAGAAGCTCAAGGCCAGGGTCGACGAGGTCCGGGAAGATCTCTAGGACGCTGTGAAGAAATGCGAGGCCTTGGAGTGTGATGTTTCGGCTCGAGAGGCCGAACTCGCCAAGGCTCACCAAAGCACAGAAGAAGCCCGGGTTGAGGCCCAGGGCGCCCTCCAGGAGATCCAGGAGGCCAAGAAGATCGCGGTGGGTAGGGCGTTTAGTCTGCAAAGCAAGTATGTGAAGAAGAAGTATGCCTTACTAACCCGGATTCAGAGTTCTCCAGGGGCGTTTGTGGATCTGCCGCGCAGTGTGTCAGGCGCTGCGGAGTTCTTCCGAGCCGATCATCCAGTGCCCTTCACTGATCAGCTAAAACAGCTGGTCGAGCTACATAGGGTGGCCGAACTGGCCATGAAGGATTTAATAATCCGGCTGTGGCCTGCGGAAGCTATACCCAGCTGCTACTTCGGCCTCGTGAGGTGGCTGGTGAACGCCTGTCCTCGGCTGGACGTCATCAAACGGTCGGTGTGCATCGAGGTGTGCACATGGCCTTCGCCCGCGTCAAGGTCTGGTGGGCGAAGATGGACTCCGTCAAGTTTGTGACCAAAGGGCCGCTTGAGGGCAAGGAACACCGCACACCCCAGCGAAATTTTGAAGATGTCCTGGAGGGGTCTCGCATTGTGGCGACGCAATGTGCGAAAGACATTATCTTTGAATGAATACATTCTTGTTGTCTCTGCCTTGTATGATGAAACAAAGTTGTTATGTAATATAATTTTTGTTATGTTTAAAAAAATTTACCTCCTGTGCGACCGTTTTGTATGAAATCTGAGAGTTGGCCAGTCATCGGCTTCTACCCCCACGTAGGTAGTACGGGGGTGTTCGGGATGGAATCTAAACACTCTTGATCCAATTGTTTGGTCCTTGAAGGAGGTGTTTAGCGCAACGAACTAGGCAATCAGACTATGCGGCTTTAGCACTCTCACTTAGCTATAGGAGTTTGACAATAAAAATGTGGGCGCTGAATGCTATAAGCACCTTATCGGGTAAGTACCGATCCTTCGCATAATGCGGAAAAAATCTCTAACGATTTGAAACCTCCGAAGAGCTGACCGGCTCTCGCCGCATCATGACAGTCAGTTTTCGGCTTTCTCTACTGAGGTGCTCCTTCGGGTAAACCAGGGCACAATCGCAGTAGTGTTCCCTTTACTACCTTAGCTGATATAGCGGAACGTAAGGTAGCAAGCACAGGAGCCGGGCAACCCAACTATTGACCAAAGACATGATTCAGAGCCAATGCATATAGTGCTAAATTCGGGGGGCCGAACTATTCTATAAAAAGTGTTCGGACTTTGTTGCCATAGTGTGGGGCGCTATGAAGCCCCTGGCGAATTGAAACGTACCATAGTGTATGGGTGTTATCTGATAGGCTTATTAAAGGAAAAAATAAAAGGAGCAAATGCAATTAGCAGGGGCCCTAAAATTTGGGCCACAAACTGTTTCCATTATAATTTGATTAATACGTCCAAGCGCATTGATACAAATAGTGCGATAAGCAACATGCTATTTAACATGCCATGACCAAGGGAGAACTGCGTGTGGGCCCTGAAAATAGGTAGAGTGGTCGTTAAAGAAACCACCTAGAAATTCCCCTCTACGACCAAGCTGACTGCCGGCTTGGTGTATTTGTCCTTTGAAAGGACCTGCGATCAAGCCACCAGGGGAGGCCTGTGGAAAAGAGACCTGAAAAGTCGAAAAGAAGCAGTGAAAGTTTATGTGTCATGTAGCGGTCAAGTCGTATTGTGGATCACAAGCTAGTTATGCCTCCGTCTGTGCCCATGGTATTTTGAGTGCGTAGTTATGTACGCGCGGTGCGGATGCTACCACTTCATCGGGACTGGGGCGGAGGCCAAATAGCTAGTCGAGCTCTTGACGAGCCTGTCCTGCTGCAGAATAGTCCGGACCCTCTTAATAGTGTCCAGGGGCTTGGTCGCCGAATTAAGGTTCTGCTTGAGAAGGCCGCTCTGTACTTCTGCTGCTAAGGCAGCGGTGTGCTCCTCGGTACGGAGGGAACGTTCCGCGTTTCCATTAACTGTTATGACGCTGCATGGTCCGGGCATCTTGATCTTGAGGTAAGCATAGTGAGGCACCGCATTGAATCGAGCGAATGTGGTTCGTCCGAGCAGTGCGTGATAGCCGCTCTGAAAAGGGACGATATCGAAGATTAACTCCTCGCTTCGGAAGTTGTCTGGAGATCCAAAGACAACCTCTAGCGTAATTGAGCCCGTACAGCAGGCCTCTACACCTGGTATGACTCCTTTAAAGGTAGTCTTTGTGGGCTTGATCCGTCATGGGTTAATGCCCATTTTGCACACTGTATCCTGATAGAGCAGATTTAGGCTGCTGCCACTGTCCATGAGGACTCGCATTAGGTGGAATCCATCAATGATTGGGTCGAGGACTAGTGCGGCTGAACCGCCGTGACGGATACTGGTTGGGTGATCCCGACGATCAAAGGTGATCGGGCATGATGACCATGGATTGAATTTTGGGGCGACTGGCTCTATGGCATAGACGTCCCTGAGAGCGCGCTTGCGCTCCCTCTTAGGGATGTGTGTGGCATATATCATGTTCACCGTTTTGACCTGAGGGGGAAACTTCTTTTGTCCCCCTGTGTTCGGTTGTCGGGGCTCCTCGTCATCGTCCTCGCTTTGCGGTCCCTTTTCCTTGTTCTCGGCATTTAACTTGCCAGCCTGTTTAAAAGCCCAACAATCTCTGTTGGTATGATTGGCTGGTTTGTCTGGGGTGCCATGGATCTAGCACAGATGATCGAGTATGCGGTCCAAGCTGGATGGTCCCTGATTGTTTCTTTTATATGGCTTCTTCCGCTGACCGGACTTGGGGCCACTGAATCCGGCGTTGACTGTCGTGTCATCGGTGTTGTCACCATTGCTTTGGCGTTTGTGTCTGCTGCGTTGGAGCTTGCTGTTGCTATTTTTGACCTCGGAGGTGCCCATTTCACTTGCTGTGTTTTTGCTACGGGCTAGCCAGCTAACCTCACCTGCACAAAAGCGGGTCATGAGTGTCGTGAGGGCTGCCATGGACTTTGGCTTTTCCTGGCCGAGGTGGCGGGCGAGCCATTCGTCACGGATGCTATGTTTAAAGGCCACTAGGGCTTCGGCATCCGAACAGTCGATGATCTGGTTCTTTTTAGTTAGGAACCTAGTCTAGAATTTCCTGGCTGACTCTCCAGGCTGTTGAACTATGTGACTTAAGTCGTCGGCATCTGGTGGCCGGACATATGTACCTTGGAAGTTTCCAAGGGAGACCTCTTCCAAGTCCTCCCAGCTGCCAATAGAATTTTCAGGCAGACTGTTTAACCAGTGCCGAGCTAGCCCCTTGAGTTTTACTGGGAGGTATTTGATGGCGTGAAGATCATCTCCGCGGGCCATATGGATGTGGAGAATAAAATCCTCGATCCACACCGCGGGATCGGTTGTTCCATCGTATGATTCGATATTTACGATTTTAAACCCTTATGGGAATTCATGATCCATTACTTCGTCAGTGAAGCAAAGAGGGTGTGCGGCGCCTCTATATCGGGCCACATCGCGACGTAGCTCTGATGGAGTTCGTCTGCGGTTTTTGGCCCAGGTGTGACTAGGTTTGTCACGTCCGAATAGGTAGCCATCGTCACGTGTCGAGGCACGTCCTCGCGATCGATAGATCGATCTTGTATGTCCTGCTCTACTATCCAGGTCCTGCCGAAGGTCATGTGTGTAACCCCAAGCTGTTTTATCCCTGCCTTTACGACGAGGTGGGGCGGTCTGGTGTTCGGCTTGAGTTACCGCTTTATCCCGACCGCGTGGTGGTCGGTCAGCCGCATTGCGCGATGATGGTACGGGCTCCAGCGCCTCGTCATCAAACTAAGGTAGCAATTTGTGCTTCAGGTAACTTTTGCCTGGGCGCTTAAGGTTGTATTCTTTGGCTTCCAGGACATCAGTCCATCTATTGTTGAGCAGATCTTGATAAGCTTAAAGTTGCTACTGCTTCTTTTTCAGGCTCCTTGCAGTGGCTATTAGCTGGCGCTTAAAGCGCACTTGCTCGAGAGGTTCCTCAGGCATGATAAAATCCTCGTTGCCAAGGCTCGCCTCATCCTTGGAGGGTGGAAGATAAGTGCTGCCCTCTGAGTCGTTGTTTATGGCCTGTTCATCAGGGCTAACTTGCCCATCTTCCCGATCGTCCTGTTCGGCCGTTTGTTCGTCGGGATCTTCCTTGTCTTCAGCATCGTCCGGAGTGTGATCGTCTCCTGTGCCGGTGTTGCTGTCCTTGCTGCGGCGGGATTTAGAGCGGCGCCGCTGACGCTGGCGCTTTGGTTGAGTCTTAGGAGGCTCATCCTCAATTGGATTTTCCTTGTCCTCGTCGTTATTCTCTTTGGGTGTATCTACCATGTATACGTCATACGAAGAAGTGGCCGTCCAGCGTCCGGTGAACGGCGGGTTTTGGCCATGCTCCTCATCTGCATCGTCGTCCATACGTCGATGTCTTCGGAGCCATAATCGAGCATGTCGATTAAGTCCTCGACAGTGGCTATGTAGTGGGTGGTGGGTGGGAAGCAAAACTCCCCGTCATCAGCCTCCAGTTCAAACCGTACATAGTTCGACTGTGAGTCCCCTGCTAAGGACAGATTTTTTAACGAGCTCAGCACGTTGCCTAAAGGCGAGTGCCGGAAGATGTCCGCGATGCTGAATTCGGCGATCGATGACCGCTCCGGCTCGATGTAAGCGGACGCAAATGGTTCGGAACTTATCACCGGAAACGAGTCCGAGGTTCCGGAGACACAGATATCACCCGAGGTTAGGTCTATGTGCGGCTCCAACACCGCGGAGTCTGCAGCTACTATGGCGGGGTTGAGCTTCCCGTCCTCGGATGGCGCGATCTGTTCCGTATCTAAGGCCAGAGCGGTCACAGGTGCAGTTTCCTGAGTATGGTCCGATGACAGATCTAAGTCATGTTCATCGTAGGGATAGGGAGCGGCTGCCGTGGTCTCGAATCCGTCGAAGATCAAGTCTCCGCGGATGTCCGCGGCATAGTTCAGGGTATTTGTGAGACTTGATCAGAGACATCCGTGGAGATTCAAGTCTCCAGGTCTCCCAAATCTGATCTGACCTGATCAAGATGACCACTATCATGGTCTCGAATACGCCCCTGATCAAGCCTCCCAAATCTGACCTGATGGTCAGGGCCGTAGCTGTCAATCTGCTCCAGATGGCCATGCGAGTTGGCCCGCAGTGCGAAGCCGCCGAACACGAAGATTTGTCTGGGGAGGAAGGTTTCCCCTTGGACGGCATCGTTGTTGACGATTGAAGGAGCCATCAAACCTTTTGAGGACGGCATAGTGGAACTCTCAATGAAAGCACCAATGTCGGTGTCAAAACCGGCGGATCTTAGGTAGGGGGTCCCGAACTGTGCGTCTAAGGTTGATGGTAACAGGAGACGGGAGACACAATGTTTACCCAGGTTCGGGCCCTCTCTATGGAGGTAATACCCTACTTCCTGCTTGATTGATCTTGATGAATATGAGTATTACAAGAGTTGATCTACCACGATATTATAATGGCTAGAACCCTAGAAGTCTAGCATGTATGATTGTCTATCCTTCTGGACTAAGCCCTCTAGTTTATATAGACACTGGAGGGGACCAGGGTTGTACAAAGTCGGTTACAGAGAAAGGAATCTTCATATTTGGTCGCCAAGCTTGCCTTCCATGCCAAGAAGAGTCCTATCCGGACACGGGAGAGAGTCTTCGGTCTTGTATCTTCACAACCCATTAGTCCGACCCATGTCCAAGAAGCCGGACGCCCGAGGACCCCTTAGTCTAGGACTTCCTCATAGACCACACTTACTTAATCGGGCAATTTTAGTAATTACACAGAGCCAGTTGACCTAAACATTGCTATAACAAAAGACCAGCATTAAAAACAAAGCCTAAGTCTGCATAATTAAAAATCCACCGCCGCGTCGGCCTATGCAACGCCGGTGTGAGATGAGACGTCAATGACTTGTCCTGGCGACATGCCGCCGTTGGTGGACTCCGCGTCCCCCCTGCTGAAGTCGACCGCGTCCTCGTTCTCGTCCTCGGCACCGCCCTCAAGGTTTTAGTACTCGTAGTAGTGGCTGCACCACAGCTCGCGTTGGTACTCCACCGCTGATTCCTCGATGGACAGACTCTTTGTCGGTGTCAAAACCGGTAGATCTCGGGTAGGGGGTCCCAAGCTGCGTGTCATGGATCGATGGGTAACAGGAGACAGGGGACACGATGTTTACCCAGGTTCGGTCCCTCTCTATCGAGGTAATACCCTACTTCCTCCTTGATTGATCTTGATGAATATAGAGATTACAAGAGTTAATCTACCTCGAGATCGTATGTTGAGGTCTAAAGCCTAGGGGTATGATGATTAATGCCATAATGATCTATTGACTAGCCTGTCCTTGGCTTATATAATGTACAAGTGGCCTAGGATAACAAGAGTCCTAGTCGAATACGTCAGTGGAAAGGAGTCCTTGTCTTGATCACCAAGTCTTGTGGAATCTTCCTCGTGTATACTTCGGCTGTTCGAACTGGCCCATGAGTAAACGGCCATGGGGGTCGTCGGCCCAATCCAACTGATCGGGAGATGACGTGCTGAGTACCCCCTGGTACAGGACACCGTCAGTAGCCCCCTGAACCGGTCTTCAAGTTGGGGACGCTCCTCGATTCTTCTGAACTGTTCTTCATCTTCAGTCGTCGGTCTTGAAAACTGGTTCAACAAATCTTCTCATCTTTGATCTTGAGGATCGCCGAGGTGAATCCAAAGAGTTTACACGCCGAGTATCCGAGTCCCTTTAAGTTCTCGGCCTTTGTCAATGCCTTGTTATTTTTTACGCCACACCTCGGGTTTGAAGTTGTTCCCATGCGGCAGTGTCCTCTTGCATCCGAGCCCCAACGCTGTACTACATTCAAGGTATCTTTTGCACCAAGCACCAACGTCGGACTGCTTCCGAGCTCCAACGCTGGAATGTATCCGAGCTCCAACGCCGGACTGTGTCCAAGCTCCAACGCTGGACTATATCCGAGGTGTCATAGATCACCTTGGTTCAAAAATGTTGACGGAGTTTAGCCAAGCTTAATGTCGGGAATGCCCTCTATGGAGCTATCCACTGGTGCCCGAGCTTTATGCCAGACTGCTTCCGAGGTGGTGCACCACCCCGGCCGCGGGCTGATTTTTTGTGAATATTTTTTACTGGTGCAATTTATTCTCTGCCGAGATATATAGCCAGTACATGTATATCCAGTACCCCTCAAGGTGTGTGTCAGTCTAAAAACCCGAGATGCACCTGATGGAAAACATGAAACCGCTGATCCTAGTAGCCCCCGAGACTCAGGTCGATGCGCGAAATCGGCCCGAGGATCAACTCTTAGCTCGACAACATACGTAGGAATAGAAACACAGTGTAATATATTAGAGATAATAGTGATCGGCGAAAGGGCCCTTGAGAGAGGGTCTTGAGAAGTTGCCGCAATATATTAGCTTGATGCCAGATAGGTCTAGATGGTACCTATTTTTGTCCGAAGACGCATTTGCCCCTAGTTCGGTCAAGCCAAACACTAAGCACTTTGAATTTTCTGCATTGAACAGGCAACACAGTAGCCCCCGAGACACTGGTCGGGTGGCAACACCAGATCAGGGGATCGATGTGCCCCTTTAATATATGTAAACAATAAGCCCGAAGACCAGTAGCCACCGAGCCTTAATGCGAGCACGGGTGGACGAACTAAGGATCGATATCCATAGTAAAATCACAAATTATGTCTAATGATTCTATGTATCCAAGTACTCTACATCATTAATGCTCGAATCCGTATTGTACAAAACTTTGTTGACAGACCATCGGCTTCAACCTCTTCGGCCAGTAGCCGAGGAGTGTTTTCCTACTTTATAAAGCCGTTATAAGGGCAAAGATTTATGGAAAACAAGGCAATCTGGCCATACGGTTTTATAAACAAAGGTACATGGAGAGATATGTTATATTATGTTTTAATGCAAGAAACAACTTCCAAAGAAAATAGTCCCGCTATCGGTTCCTTTCTTTGGGTCGTCATGCTTATCATGATCATGAAATCTCACCTCCGATCTGATCAATGTGGGAGGAAAATATTGAGGATTTAGTTCGGGGAAAGTTCCCGAACTCTATGGTATTAATGAACCAAAATTTTCACTTCCGTCGTTGCCGACCAATGTGATCCTTTAAGATTGCTAGCTTTCGAATTCACACAGTCTGAGGTACTAACTCGGGTGACCCGGTAGTAACAATCACAGAGGTGCTCCCTTTACCGCCTAGCCAAACAATCGGGAACTTAGGGGTAAGCACAGGAGCTAGGCAGCCCAGCTTGGCCAAAATCTTAAGTCAAATTGATACATATTTATGGCTTTATAACGATGATTGTGGAAGGCGGCTCTTGTATATTAAATACAAATGCCGATGATATGTTTATTTTGACTCCGTTGCGACTGTTTATCATTTGAAAGTGGCCCATCATCGGCTTCTACCCCCATGTAGATGCTACACAGGATGTTTTTGCAATAACAAAACAACCCTTAACCGATGTCTCGGTGCCCGAAGGCAGTTGTGTTAACGGAAACGAGGCAATCAGATATGCGGGCTTTATAACTTTCACTTAGTCATAGGAGCTTAAAGTTGGGAGGCCAGCTACTAGCCCCTGGTTAGTGTTCGGCGACAGCTAAGGTCAAGCCATAAACACTTCGGCCAATGTTATAAACGGACCGTCATTTAACACCATCATCGGATCGCTGACCAGTTTACGCTTATTGTGACAGTCAGTTTTCGTCTTTCTCCACTGAGGTGCTTAACCATGCTAGCTGGAAGCACAATCGCAGTGGTTCTCCCTTTACACACCTAGCCGAACAAAGCGGAACATAGGAGGCAAGCACAGGAGCCGGGTAACCCAACTATTGACCAAAGACACAATTCGAAACCGATGCATATAAAGCAATACCCGAGAATGTTTTGTCGAATCTCTAAAGGTGTCCGGGTTGCACTGCGAGACTTATGCTGGAAACACATCAATAGTTTAAAAGTGCCATAGGATTAAAAACCAAAAGACTTATGCGGAAACTCCACGTCCGAACTAAATCAAGTCAATTCGCGCCAAACCGAAAATTGGTCTAAAAAAATTTGCGCTTCTGTCGTGCTTTAACATGACACATCCGATCTCAAGACTGCAAGTGGGTCAAGATCGGCCCCAGGCTATCCGGGTATTGACCACACACTCGAGTCAAAAAAGGAGCGGTAGAAAAAGACTTTGCAACGACCAAGAAGAAAACACATTTACTATAAAATGGCTCATACTAATTTAAGAGCCCCCAAGTGACTTGGGTAAAAGAATTTTATGTAATGTACCGAAGTACTTATATCATATATGTGTTCACCCAAACTTTAAACGCGTCTTAACCGACCGTCGGCTTCTTCCTCTTCGGTCAAAGGCCGAAAAGTGTTATGTACTCCACCTGTCGAGAATATCGACGGTGTTTTCGATAACCAGGCAATCAGGCCATAAGGCTGTAACAAACAAAATGCGCTCAGGGAACTTATGCTATATTACTGACGAAGTTTAAGAAGCATCTTCGAAGAAATAGTACCCCCACCGATACCTTTCTTTGGTTGCTCATTGTTACTATGAGACTTGTGTAATAGATTTTTTGTACTCATGAGTTCCGTTGTGTGCCGACCATGATTGAAAACAATAAGAGCGCTAGCTTTCGGCTCTACCTCGACCTCGGCCACGCGCAACTCCTCCTCCCGGTGCTCCTCGATCTCTGCCGCCTCCTGCATCTCCAGCTCCCGCTCGGCGACCTCATGAGGAAGCAGGTGCTCCATGGCCACCGCCACCTTTTCAGACATGGGTTGCATGCTGGAGTCCGAGGTGGCCTGGAATATCTTGGCGTGTGCATCCTCGATCTTGGTGTGGATGGCCTCGACCCGGGCCAGGGCGACATCAGTGGCACGGACGGCAGCTCGAGAGCTCTCGGCATTTGCAGCCGCCATCGCAGCAGCAGCTGCAGCCGTCTCGGCTGCTGCAGCTGCCCTGTCGGCTGCCGCAGACGCCCTCTCGGTGGAAGCGGACGCGCTCAATGCGGATGCGGAGGCACTCTCGGCGTAGGCGGTCGCGCTCTCGGCGCAGGCGGCGGCGCTCGGGGGGATGCGGCCATCGTACGGTCCTTCACGAAGCGTTTCCACGGCCTCATCTTTGCAAGAAGGGGGTGCAGGAATGGGGATCATGATTCGTGGATTTGGGGGTTGCCAGCACTGGAGAAGACAAGCCGGTGAAGTTTAAGGAGGGAGACTTAAATATACCCAGATATTTTCATCGCAAACGGTTCCTAGAAAACAACTGTGTGTGATGTTGTAGATATTTTTTATTAGTTGTGAAAGACGAATTTGGAATAAAGTGCCAATGGATGGTGTTTTAAATGAATGAGAAATTTTGTAGTACTAATACAACTGTCATGTCAAATTTTGGAAAATTTCACGGGTCATTTGACCTTCTAAGACATTTAAGTAATTTTCTAGTCATTTAATGACCGTAATTGAAATTTGAACTATATGTACATGCAACAGCTAACCATAATGGTTTGAAAACTCATATTTCGTGTACTTGTGTGCGATTCAATTCCATGTGCAGTAAATTGGAATGAATTTCAAACATATTGGTCTAACGGCTATGGCACAATTAAGCATGGAGTGACATGGCATTTTAATTCCAAAAAATTAAAAAAAAATAGAAACACATGAAACCTTGGTTGATGTAATGTCATGCCACCAAGATGATGTGGTAAACAAATTGGCATGTTTGACCAAAGTTTGGACACACACCCCTCACAAACCGGAGCAACTCACTAGAAGGCTCGTGGTTCCGAGAGGGAACAATGCATGTTTGATGGCGATCGGGAGATAGCTTCCTCTTACGGCCTTCAAATTTTTTCTACGTCTAACGTGCACTACTACAACTGTAATATGAAATTTTTGAAAATTCTAGGGGTCATTTGACCTTTTAAAGACATTTAAGTGATTTTCTAGCCACTTAATGACCGTAATTCAAATTTGAACTACATCTACATGCAACGCGTCACCGAAACGGTTCGAAAATTCATATTTACTTGTGTGTGAGTTAATTCCAAGTGCAGTAAACTAGAAGGAATTTTTAAACATATTTGTATCACGACATGGACACATATGCATGAATACGTATGCATGGAGTGGCATGGCATTTTAATTCCAAAAAAAAATGAGAAACACATGAAACCTTGGTTGATGTAATGTCATGCCACCAAGACGATGTGGTAAAGAAATTGGCATGTTTGACGAATGTTTGGACACGCACCCCTCACAGACTGGAGCAACTTGCTAGAAGGTTCATGGTTCCGAGAGGGAACAATGCATGTTTGATGATGAACGGGAGATAGCTTCCTCTTACAGCCTTCAAATTTTTTTCTATACGTTTAACATGCACTAATACAACTGTCATGTGAAAATTTGGTAAACTTCAGGGGTCATTTGATCTTTTAAAGACATTTAAGTGATTATCTAACCATTTAATGACCGTAATTCAAATTTAAACTACATCTACATGCAACGCCTAACCATAACGGTTTGAAAAATCATATTTTCGTGTACTTGTGTGTGAGTTAATTCCATGTGCAGTAAATTCGAAGGAATTTTCAAACATATTGGTGTCAAGGCATGGGCACATGCATGGAGTGCATGCCATGGCATTTTAATTCCAAAAAATTAAAAAATGACCAAAAAAACATGAAACCTTGCTTGATTTAATGTCATGCCACCAAGATGATGTGGTAAAGAAATTGACATGTTTGACGAAAGTTTGGACACACACCCCTCACAAACCAGAGCAACTCGCTAGAAGGTTCATGGTTCTGAGAGGGAGCAATGCATGTTTGATGACGAACGGGAGATAGCTTCCTCTTACGGCCTTGAAATTTTTTCAACGTCTAACGTGCACTACTACAACTGTAATGTGAAATTTTGGAAAATTCTAGGGGTCATTTGACCTTTTAAAGACATTTAAGTGATTTTCTAACCATTTAATGACCGTAATTCAAATTTGAACTACATCTACATGCAACGCCTAACCAAAACGGTTTGAAAAATCATATATGTGTATTTGTGTGTGAGTTAAATCCGTGTGCAGTAAATTAGAAGTAATTTTCAAACATATTGGTCTCACGATGACCAGAAACACATGAAACCTTGGTTGATGTAATGTCATGCCACCAAGATGATGTGATATAGAAATTGGCATGTTTGACGAAAGTTTGGACACACGCCCCTCACAAACTGGAGCAACTCGCTAGAAGATTCGTGGTTCCGAGAGGGAACAATGCATGTTTGATGATGAACGGGAGATAGCTTCCTCTTACAGCCTTCAAATTTTTTTTCTATACGTTTAACATGCACTAATACAACTGTCATGTGAAAATTTGGTAAACTTCAGGGGTCATTTGATCTTTTAAAGACATTTAAGTGATTATCTAACCATTTAATGACCGTAATTCAAATTTAAACTACATCTACATGCAACGCCTAACCATAACGGTTTGAAAAATCATATTTTCGTGTACTTGTGTGTGAGTTAATTCCATGTGCAGTAAATTCGAAGGAATTTTCAAACATATTGGTGTCAAGGCATGGGCACATGCATGGAGTGCATGCCATGGCATTTTAATTCCAAAAAATTAAAAAATGACCAAAAAAACATGAAACCTTGCTTGATTTAATGTCATGCCACCAAGATGATGTGGTAAAGAAATTGACATGTTTGACGAAAGTTTGGACACACACCCCTCACAAACCAGAGCAACTCGCTAGAAGGTTCATGGTTCTGAGAGGGAGCAATGCATGTTTGATGACGAACGGGAGATAGCTTCCTCTTACAGCCTTGAAATTTTTTCAACGTCTAACGTGCACTACTACAACTGTAATGTGAAATTTTGGAAAATTCTAGGGGTCATTTGACCTTTAAAGACATTTAAGTGATTTTCTAACCATTTAATGACCGTAATTCAAATTTGAACTACATCTACATGCAACGCCTAACCAAAACGGTTTGAAAAATCATATATGTGTATTTGTGTGTGAGTTAAATCCGTGTGCAGTAAATTAGAAGTAATTTTCAAACATATTGGTCTCACGATGACCAGAAACACATGAAACCTTGGTTGATGTAATGTCATGCCACCAAGATGATGTGATATAGAAATTGGCATGTTTGACGAAAGTTTGGACACACGCCCCTCACAAACTGGAGCAACTCGCTAGAAGATTCGTGGTTCCGAGAGGGAACAATGCATGTTTGATGATGAACGGGAGATAGCTTCCTCTTACAGCCTTCAAATTTTTTTCTATACGTTTAACATGCACTAATACAACTGTCATGTGAAAATTTGGTAAACTTCAGGGGTCATTTGATCTTTTAAAGACATTTAAGTGATTATCTAACCATTTAATGACCGTAATTCAAATTTAAACTACATCTACATGCAACGCCTAACCATAACGGTTTGAAAAATCATATTTTCGTGTACTTGTGTGTGAGTTAATTCCATGTGCAGTAAATTCGAAGGAATTTTCAAACATATTGGTGTCAAGGCATGGGCACATGCATGGAGTGCATGCCATGGCATTTTAATTCCAAAAAATTAAAAAATGACCAAAAAAACATGAAACCTTGCTTGATTTAATGTCATGCCACCAAGATGATGTGGTAAAGAAATTGACATGTTTGACGAAAGTTTGGACACACACCCCTCACAAACCAGAGCAACTCGCTAGAAGGTTCATGGTTCTGAGAGGGAGCAATGCATGTTTGATGACGAACGGGAGATAGCTTCCTCTTACGGCCTTGAAATTTTTTCAACGTCTAACGTGCACTACTACAACTGTAATGTGAAATTTTGGAAAATTCTAGGGGTCATTTGACCTTTTAAAGACATTTAAGTGATTTTCTAACCATTTAATGACCGTAATTCAAATTTGAACTACATCTACATGCAACGCCTAACCAAAACGGTTTGAAAAATCATATATGTGTATTTGTGTGTGAGTTAAATCCGTGTGCAGTAAATTAGAAGTAATTTTCAAACATATTGGTCTCACGATGACCAGAAACACATGAAACCTTGGTTGATGTAATGTCATGCCACCAAGATGATGTGATATAGAAATTGGCATGTTTGACGAAAGTTTGGACACACGCCCCTCACAAACTGGAGCAACTCGCTAGAAGATTCGTGGTTCCGAGAGGGAACAATGCATGTTTGATGACGAACGGGAGATAGCTTCCTCTTACGGCTTTCAATTTTTTCCTACGTTTAACATGCACTAATACAACTTTCATGTGAAAATTTGGTAAATTTCAGGGGTCATTTGACCTTCTAAAGACATTTAAGTGATTTTCTAACCATTTAATGACCGTAATTCAAATTTGAACTACATCTACATGCAACGCCTAACCAAAACGGTTTGAAAAATCATATTTTTGTGTATTTGTGTGTTAGTTAATTCCATGTGCAGTAAATTCGAATGAATTTTCAAACATATTGGTGTCAAGGCATGGGCACAAGCATGGAGTGCATGCCATGGCATTTTAATTCCAAAAAATTAAAAAATGACCAGAAAAATATGAAACCTTGCTTGATTTAATGTCATGCCACCAAGATGATGTGGTAAAAAAATTGGCCTGTTTGACGAAAGTTTGGACACACACCCCTCACAAACCGGAGCAACTCACTAGAAGGTTCGTGGTACCGAGAGGGAACAATGCATGTTTGCTGACGGACAGGAGATAGTTTCCTCTTACGGCCTTCAAATTTTTTCCTATGTTTAACGTGCACTAATACAACTGTCATGTGAAAAATTGGAAATTTTCAGGGGTCATTTGACCTTTTAAAGACATTTAAGTGATTTTCTAACCATTTAATGACCGTTATTCAAATTTGAACTACATCTACATGCAACGCCTAACCAAAATGATTTGAAAAATCTTATTTGTGTGTACTTGTGGGCGAGTTAAAAAATCATCAGACGATGTAAATATCTGGTGTTCAAAAAAGAAAATGTAAAGATCTGGCAAGACAACTGGCCCCCACACGATAGGCACTCTATCTCATGGCTCGAGGTTTGGTACGTGATTGGCGGTGGTCATTAATCAGACACGATTCTGTATTGGAAACCTCATCTATTATGTTCACACACGGATTTGCTGCAGGAATTTTGTGTAATTCAAACTACAATACTCGTAAATTCCGGCGACCGGCGTGTGTACTGTCCCTGTCGATCTAGATTCCGGCCGCCAATAAATACTACCTTGCTCATGTCGTCCTGCCTGCATTCTCATCTACATCCTCCCCTCGCTCGCCCTCTCTCTCTCTCTCTCTCTCTCTCAAATCTCTGCCATGGCGCCGCCGGTCTGCCCACGTGCCGATGAGTAGTCGCCGCCTCCCGAGGATGCTCACTTGATTAGCAGCGACGAGGACCCCTACGCGCCGCCTGACGAGGTTGCGCCGGAACCCCCAACTTTGGATTAGTTTTGGGGCCAGTACAATCTTTGTCTGTGGAAGTCGCTGCCGCCGGCTGAGAAAGCCAGACAAGTGGCATTCAAGAAGGAGATGGAGGAGGAGGAAGTCACGCACCAGGCGGCCTGTGAAGCCCGTGATGCCGTCTGGAAAAAGGAGGCGGCGGAGATTTGGGGCCGGGCACGTTGTCGTGCCGAGGAGGTGTACGAAGATTGGTACTTCGTGGGGAAGTTCATAGGCGTTGGGCGCCTCGTCGCTGCATGGAGGTGGGCCGATAAGTTCCAGCGTGACACCGACGAGGAGCTCCGATGGGCGCCCAACGAAATGGCAAGATCGGCCGCGCGCGTCCGCCATCAAGAGACAGATCGGTACGTCAAGCGCTGCGAGGCAGAGGAGTCAGAGTACTGCCTCCGCACTGAGAAGACGCCGCGCACCGAGGAGCTGCTGGCGAGGGGCTACCGGAATACTGGCCCCAAGAGGGATTATTAGTTTTAGTATTGTTCGTTTTCAATTTTATGCATTGTACGTAGTAGTTAAGTATCATCATGTATATGTGATGATACTATATATATATATATTCTGTGATGATCTAATGAACAATTAATATATATATATATATATATACATATATATATATATACATAAACACTATTCTGATCACGGGATGAGAATAATATTCTGATCACAACCTGAACTGCCTGAGTAACGCGCCTGAACTTCCCTATGTACTAACCTGACCTTCGGGCTATCTTCGCAACCGTGGCTTCTACCGTGATTTTTTCTGATCATCCGTGTTGTTTGTGATGCAAGTGTAATGTGGACACGGTTTTTAGAGTCTAAATGATTGTTTTGATTCGGATTCTAGCACGTTGGCGGATTTCCTCTCGGGGTCGTGATGAACTTGTTTCTGTTACAAGTTTAATGCATGTTTTGGATGTTGTCGAAGTTCTGGAACGATGGGGATTAGGTTTTAGTACGAGTTTGGAGCACAAATTCTTAGTTATTTCAAACAAATTTGAAATCTCCCGTGTTCTTCATCCGCCCGAGATGCAACCCGTGCTTCTGTTGATTTCTCGTTTTTCTTTAAAGTTTGCTGCCTGATTTGCGTACTTTAGTGAAATTTGAGGCTTACTAATCCATAAATTTTAATCGGGAGGGTCCTTATGGTTTTATTTCTAGCGATTTGATGTTGGCACTCCTGCGGGTTTCTGCACATGTTATTTTAGCGGTTTTGAAATTTGCCCTCTGGTCCCTTCAGTTGTCGAAAAGTAGTTGCCAGATCATTTCCAAGGGGGTGCGGACATGCTGCAATCTTGTGGAGATGATTTTATGCTTCGGACGAATTCGTTTGTTCATTATTTCTAGATCTTCTAATGGTCGTTGTACAAGCTGGACTTCTGCGTTTTCATACCTGAACTTCTTCTTTTCCTTCGTTGGATCCTGTCGGGGCTGGGGCGGCTCGGGGTCGGGATCGGGGGAGGATCAGGTGGATCCTATTGGGTCTGTCCGGGTTTCTGTGCTGGACTTCTGCGTTGTCATACCTGAACTTCTTCTTTTTTCTTTCGCTGCAAGATAATGCAGCCAGTCCTTTGTATCAGAAACCCTTACTAGATTTTCTTCTGCAATTTTTGTTGTAGCTAGTGTGTAAGTGTGGAGCTGGACCACATGAACATGCATCCTCTTTTTCCCTTAGTCTATGTTTTGGTATAGTTTTTTGATCATCCACTTATCTTTGGTAAGATCTGGACTTCTCTTTTTTATTAATGGTTGAACTTCTGGTTTTCCAGATTACGTTCCACATTTGCAAGGCGAAGGCGCATGGTGCTCTATATTTTCTTTGTTTGGTTTCCTTTCGTATTTTTAATTCTTTAGATGTTCCTTTTTATACTTTTGTCTCGTGAGCAATCATGGGATTAGCCCAAGTATGCATGCACTTTTTCCAGATCATGTAAGGGTCGTTTGTAGAAGCTGGACTTCCATGTTCTTTATACGTGAACTTTTGCTTTTTCCTTCTTTGCAAAGTAATAAAGCAATTCCTCTGTATTTCCTTCTTTTTTATGTTACTTTTCATTCTTTGCATTGGTTTGGATTTTTTTGACTTAGTCCCGTGAACAGCCATGTAATTGGGCGATGGATATGCGTATTTTTTTATTTTTTCTAGTATGTTATTTGTACTTATAATAGTTGTTGTTCTTCACTGAACAACTATCCTGAACTTCAGTGTGATAATCGTTTTTAACATGTTAAATTTGAGGTTGTTATTTTTTGGATTTAAATATTTTATAGATATTGAAATCGGCATTGCGCGTATTGACCAATGCGGTAGCGCGAGGCCGAGCAGGGGGGAGGGGGGTCGGGACCCCCCCCCCCTCCCCTCCCCCTGCGAGGCCGAAACAGGAACGAGCCGGAGCAGGCGACGACGTGGCGTGCCGCGTCATCGCATGCGGAGGCTAGTCCTTCGCATCCGTGACCCCCACTATCTATCTTAGGGTTTTTAGGGTTTAGGGTGCGTGCGGTGGGGGTGGAAACAGAATAACCGCATTGCGTCCTGTCAAATCCTAGCGCACAGCAATGCGGTAGCGCGAGGCCGAGCAGGGGGAGGGGGTCGGGACCCCCCTCCCCTCCCCCTGCGAGGCCGAGACAGGAACGAGCCGGAGCAGGCAACAACGCTGCGTGTCGCGTCGTCGCATGCGGAGGCGAGTCAGTCGCATTCATGACCGCCACTATCTATCTTAGGGTTTTTAGGGTTTAGGGTGCGTGCGGTGTGGGTGGAAACAGAATAACCGCATTGCGTCCTGTCAAATCCTAGCGCGCAGCAATGCGGTAGCGCGAGGCCGAGCAGGGGGGAGGGGGTCGGGACCCCCCCCTCCCCTCCCCCTGCGAGGCCGAGACAGGAACGAGCCGGAGCAGGCGACAACGCGGCGTACCGCGTCGTCGCATGTGGAGGCGAGTCCGTCGCATCCGTGACCCCCACTATCTATCTTAGAGTTTTTAGGGTTTAGGGTGCGTGCGGTGGGGGTGGAAACAGAATAACCGCATTGCATCCTGTCAAATCCTAGCGCACAGCAATGCGGTAGCGCGAGGCCGAGCAGGGCGGAGGAGGGAGGGACCCCCCCTCCCCTCCCCCTGCGAGGCCGAGACAGGAACGAGCCAGAGCAGGCAACGATGCGGCGTGCCCCGTCGTCGCATGCGGAGGTGAGTCCGTCGCAGCCGTCACCCCCACTATCTATCTTTGGGTTTTTAGGGTTTAGGGTTATTATGGTTTAGGGTTAGATATGAACTTCATTTGTTTTTGTACTTGAACTTCTTCTTTTTGTTTCTTAGGGTTCATTTATTCCTATGCCATTACTTCTTTTATTAGAGTACTTGAACTTCTGTTCTTTATTTTTTGCACTTCTTTCTGTTGTTTTTTAGGTGCATATTTATGTATGTATTTTTCTTCCTTTGGTAGTGCATTTGCCATCTATTTTTGGTTTTAAGGATATCAGCAGTGCTATTGTGTGAAGTTATCTCATTACAATAGATGCATTCAAATGGTGCATTCATTTATCTATAGATGTATTTACTTTTTTAGCTGTTGGGGGGAGGGGTAAAACTGTAAATTCAGTGGCGCTGCAATTCCCACGACAGATAGGCATTAAGTGAGAATCTCCCTCGCCACCACCTGTCAGAAAACCCCTCTCCCCCTGTCGCTCGCTCTCTTCCCCCTCTCCGTCGCTCCGCTGCCTTCCTCGCCTCCAACTCCCCCCGATTTCTCCGCCCCTGTCCCCTGCCCTCGTGCTGGAGTAACCGGCACGCCCCCGCTCCTATTTCTCCCCCACGCCCCGCTCTCCCTCGCCCAACCCGCTCTATTCTGCTCTGAAGCGAGGGCAGCAACTGCCTGCGCGGTTGCAAGGTGCGCGTGGCGTCGTGGGGAGTGGAAGAACCACCACGGATTCTTGTGTGCGGGGGTTGTTTCGAGAGGTACAAATACTACCCCCCGCCCCCTAATGCTTGCTTTTAGTTTCGCCAGATCTGTCGAGTCCGCCTCCTGTGTGCTCTCGCGTCCGCCTCCTACCCCCTTCTTCTGATGGTTTGATGGGAGATTAGGTAGGGTTCTTGTGCGTGTGGTGGGTGGATTCCATTCCCCCGTGGTCAGATTTGTCTATGAGATGCTTGTGTGTGCTATTTCTCCATTCAGAGTTGATTGGATTTCATTTCCCCTTTGGTGATTTCAGCATTTAGATGCATGTGAGAGAGGGTGTGTTGTGATGGTTCATGCTGAATCTGATGTATCTAATTGTCTTAGTATTGTTGATTTCGAAGTCTAGATTGTGTCTGTCACATGCTAGTTAGTTTTTGGATTCTTTTTTTGTTTGTGCTTGCCTATATGTGCTACTGTTCATGTTTTCATACTTGTTGATATTATCTAGTTGTTTCATCCTAGGGTTTCATTTAGTTGTTTTTTGTATTTGTTGTATGATTTTCTACCTGCTAACTATATGCATTCTATCCCCTGTATTTAGTAGGTTGTTCTAGGGTTTGGAGTTTCATTCGTCAAGGGGGTTGTGTTGTCATAGCTTCCAAACCTTCTCCAGGTATGTTAATGTAGTTGGATCTTGTATTTTAAAGCAGTATTCTTATATATGTTTGCCCATATCTTCACTTAGTTTTCTTGTTGGACTGCCATTCTTATTAGTGTGAACTTCTAAGAATGGTTACGTGTATGCTTTTTACCCTTAGCTTGAGTTAGTAGTGTTGCTTACTTTTTAGTTGATGATTTGCAGGTGAAACTATGTCACCAAGTGTTGTTGGACTTCCCAAATGATTCATATTTATAGTGTATATCTTGATTTTTTTATTTGTTATCATGTTCATGGTATTGATATTTAGATTGGCTGTGAAATACTATTTGTGGTCATGCTACATATTTTTTATGTGCTATTTGCTTGGGTCACATAGTTGAACTTCTGGTTTTAATTATTGTTTGTTCATAATGAAATTTGGTTGAACTTCTATTATGCACATTTTGTGTTTACTACTTTGTTATATATCGTTGAACTTCTGGACATTCATGTTATATGTAGTAACCCCTCTGAGTGTAGATTGTTTTTATAGTTAGTGTGTAGATTTTAGTTTGTTTGTTGTGTTTACTGCTTTGTTAGGTATTGTTGAACTTCTTGTTATTGGACATTGTTGTCAAAGTAGAAGTCCCTTTGGTGTAGGATTGTGCATTAGAACTCAGCTGCCTTTTTACTTGCATTTTTTGTAGTTGGTGATGAGTTGAATAGTTCTGGAAAAAATGCCTGCGATCAAGATGGAGCTTCAGAGGTTAATACTGATGCTCCAATATCTGATGCGGCTAAATCACCCATTATCCCTTTGACTTTGATTGCCGAGGTTGCTTCGAGCCTTGAGAATGTTTCAAGCCTCGAGGACCTTGCTTCTGCAGCTCTTGCCTCACCTAGTATGTGAAACCCCTTTTCTTTTCATTTTAAAGTTTTCAGCCATGTTTTTTTAGCTTGTTCATGTCGTTTGTTTTTGTTTTTGTTCATGACTTTTTTATTTTTTGCTTCGATTTTTTGTGTTCTTTGCAGATGTGTCCACAGAGGAGGAAGCTGTGAACACCATCAATGATGTTTTATCTGAGTTGGGTTTATCAGAAAACCCTGCTGTAGCTGAGGAGGGGGCTCCCTCAGTCAAAGGTTGTGATTCCGTTCCGGATCCTTTGTGCTCTCTTCAGATGTCAGAGACGCAGTCGCAGTCTGTTGATGGCACTAGACCTGTCACGCAACCCGAGGATGTGCCTTTTCAGCTTCTCCTGGAGGACCAACGTAAGCGGAAGAAGCGAGAAGATTTTGACAAGAAGAGGGCGGCCTGCCTTGAGAAAGGTTCTGATTTTCCTGGATCTGTTTATGCGGCTGAGCTCGTTGTTGAGGAAGACATGCCGTGTCGCAGTGATGGCACGGTTGTCCCTGTTAAGAAGAAAATTAAGAAGACTGTTGCGAGGAAGCTAGAAGTTGGTGAAGTTACTCCTCGGAGGAGCCCACGTGTTTCAAGGCCTGCAGAAGTTGTTGAAGATGAAGGGCTAGGCGTTGGTGGTATGCCACGCCGTAGTCCTCGTGTGCTTGCCACTGCCGCGCCTACACCTTCTCCGCTTGGTGCTGGTGCATCTGGTAAGGGGAAGAAATGCGGTATGAAGCGCAAGGTTCCACCTGCAAAGGTCAACAAGGGTGTTAAGAAGCGTTCTCGTGTTAATCCAGAGGACAAGGATGATGCTGATTTCAATGCTAATGATGAGGACGACGACGATGATGATGCTACCGCTAATCAGGTATGAATGTCTCATGTTTACTGTTTTTTAAGCATTTGGTGTTATTTCTGTAGTTTTATTGTTTTTAGCACTGCCTTGGCGTACATAGGTGACCTTCTGCTCCATCTCAATATAGACGAATAAATTAGCCGACGTGCTTTGCTTTTATGGTATTTCTGCCTTTGTGTACATAGTTGGACTTCTGGGTATATACATGAAGAAATAAACTTAACTTGTTGGTATACATGTTTTAATTACTGCCTTAGTGTACATGTTTGAACTTCTGCTTTTTAAATTTCCAACATTTTTGAAAGCATGTTAACTTGTGGTCATACATGGTTGTACTGCCTATGTAGACATGGTTGGACTTCTGAGATGCATTGTTTGATTACTGCCTTAGTGTACATGTTTGAACTTCTGCTTTTTAAATTTCCAACATTTTTGAAAGCATGTTAACTTGTGGTCATACATGGTTGTACTGCCTATGTAGACATGGTTGGACTTCTGAGATGTAGTGCGTATATGTAGGCATTAGTGGAATTTTGGTGAAGGTTGTGTGTCTCATTGTTCTGCCTTTTTTCCTTGTCAATGTATTTTTTTTCAGTATCAGCTTGTGCAGCGGCCTGAGAGGAGGAAGAGAGGAGGCAAAGCGCCCGAAGAAGGTGGCCAAGGAGGAGGTGAGGCGAAACGTTTTAACAAGACGGTTCGCTGCTCGCTAGGAGAGGTCAAGACGTGTGCAAAAATGCTACAAGCTAGGCACAAGGCGAGGGTTATCAAGGCTGGTTTTGGTTGTGTATTTGACTTGAAGGTTGATTCCTACATTTCTCGTCCTTTGATGGGCAACATCTACACGAGGATTGACCCTTCAACCATGATCTTCGATATGGGTGAGGTGAACAAGGTTATACGTATTACAAGTGATGCTATTCACCATCTCTTTGGGTTCCCTCAAGGTAATCGTACCCCCCCTAGGCCCTCGAATGATGGTTTCGATGATGCTGTTATGAGGTTGAAGGGCAAGATTGGGTATGCTAGGAGTGACGACATCAAGACAAAGGATTTGCGGAATATCCTTGCTGAACTTGTGAAGGATGATACGAAGGATGATCTTGCTCTGCAGGTGTTTTACCTTATTGTTTTCATGAAGGTGGTTATCCCTGGAACGTCTACACGTGTGTCCAAGGAGGCAGCAATGGCCGAGAAAATTGTGTTTGAGGATATGGCAGACATGGACTACTGCCAGTTGGTTGTTGAAGATATTCAGAGTGCTGTTGTTAGGTATCAGCAAGGTACTAGCAGAGGAAAAGCTGTCACGGGCTGTGCCATCGCGCCGCTTCTTATGTATCTGGACTGCCTTATCATTGGCAAGACGCCTAATATTGACTTGAGGACCCCTCGCATCAATTTCATGGATCAGGCCAAGCTTCTTGAGCTTGCTGCGGCTGACTTGGTCACGAAAGGTGATGATGACCCAGCCAACCGGGTATTTGGGAGACTGCATGTGAGTGTTTCTATGCATTATTCTTTCCTGTGTAGTTTACCTTGAACTTCTGGTATTGTCTTGTAATTTTTTGTTCCCATGTTCCTTCATTTGTTTTCTGACGCGTTGGCTTTTGTTTTTGTATGTAGTGGAAGACACAGGCTAAGGTTGTGTTCTTTAGGGTTATCGAACGTCCTGTTCTAACTATGCCTCGTTCTGCCGGCCTAGGGAGTGGAAGTTCCTCAAGATTTGAATTCTCCCGGGATGTTAATACTGGTGCCCCCCTGTAGATCCAGGAGGTTCTTCTGCCCGTGTGAGTGCTACAGGTGGCGTTTCTTGCGAGGATTTGTTTGAAGCTGCCAATGTTTCTCTGGTTAGGATTGACAGTCTTCTTGAAACTGTTTGTGGGGAGTTGGCTCGTGTTCCTTCGACTGTTGAGCGTCTTAGTCGCGTTGAAGGGATTCTTCCTCCCAGGCACGGGTTGATGCTGAGTCTTCGAAGGAGGTCTTATGTATTGAAGCTAAATTTCTTGAAGAGCTTCGTCAGAGCACTTCCCACCTCTGCACTAGCATTGGGTTGTTCAAGGAAATGCAGGATGCTCATTGCAAGCCTTTTGAAGATGAAGTAAGTGTTGTTGTGAGACAGATTCAGAGGAAGGATTCTGTTCGTTCGGGTCGTGAAGGAGGCCACGTGGAGCATACCAAAGAGGTTTGCACTAATGTTCAATGTTAAATGTTAGCTTTCAGTTATTACTGTTTGTGGTCATAGGCGAGCGTTGTTGATTGGATGTGTCGTAAACTGTTTCTTTTTAGCACTAGTGTTCCTAGGTGACCTTATCTGTTTATTGAACCTGAACTTCAACTGCTACAGCACCTGAACTTCCATGACTGGCCCTTTTTTGTTCCCTTTTGTATCTTAGAGTAGTTTGATATCTGACCTGCTATGTTTACTGTATTTGGACTTCCATTATGTGTTAGTTGTGATAACTGACCTTCTCTGATTGTGCAATATGAACTTCTGCTGAATTAGGTATTTGTTTTCTAAATGATTTTTTTTATTTTTTTAGGTTGTTGATGATGATGCTAGGGTTGAGGAGGATGTTTTACCTACGCATGAAGCTGCTCCTGTGCATGAGGCTGCCCCTGTGCATGAACCTGCTCCGGCTAGTGGCGTAATAGTTGATGAGGTTCATGGCAGTGAAAATGAGGTACCATTTTTCTTGTCCATTTGTCTTGTTGCCCCTGAGACGGACTTGTTGCTCCTGTGCATGAGGTTCAGTCAGCCCTTTTTAATGACTTTCTGTTTCTTTTTGCAGCAGCAGAATGATGATGTTAGTGTTCCTCCAGAGAAGGTTGCAGACATGTCTGTCTCAGGCACCGGCTGCTCCGACGGGGTGGTCCTGACTGAACCTCAATCGTCCTTTGTCACCGAGGTTTCAAATGCTGAGCAGGGCAAGAAAACTGGAGACATCAATTTGGAGAAATATGATGTTGAGTCTGCTGTTAAAACTGGTGGTAGTGCTGCTGCAAGCCCGGAGAAGTCTCCTGCAGCAGAGCCATCAGTTGATGTTAATGTTGTAGAGGCACAACCAAAAGTGTTTCTTGTTTCAGATTCTCCAGCTGCTCCAGCTGCTGCTGGTGTCCTTCCTGACGACGCTGCAACGTCTGCTGGAGACGATGATGAAGATACCGAAAGTGATAGCTATGGAGAGGAGGTTGATCATTCCAGTGTTGCCACTGGTTTAGGCAAGGATCCATGAAGAGAGGAGCATGCTTCTCTCTTCTTTCCCCATTCCCTTCCCTCTTTGTTGTTTGGTTTAGTCCATGATATCCCCTATGAACTGCCTGTGTGGTCTAAGTTGAACTTCTGGTTTTGTTGTTTGTCGTGTGGGTTGTAAAGAATGTTAAGTGAACCTGTTTTCTATGTGGGTGGAGGTTTGTAATGCATGGGTTGTGATGTCTATGATGCTGTGTTTTATCTTTTCTGATGTAGCAGCTGAGATGTGCTTATGTTTTGAATGTTTGTGCTTGAATGTTGGTCTTAATTGAAACTGTCGTGAATCTATGTGCTTTGAGTGTTGCTGTTAATTGCTATTTTCTTTTTGGTGAGCAGATAGCGACCTTGCTGTCGTGCGAAAGAAGGTTGATGACTTTTATTCCAGTGTAACTAGGCTTAGGAACGACCGTTCCAAGAGGTGAGTGCAGCTGCTCAACATTTACATCATCCATGTACCCCCTGTGAACTGCCTATGGTTTCATACCTGAACTTCTCAACTCTATGTACTTGAACTTCTTGTTTTTTTGCTTCTCTGGCGCTGAACTTCTGGCCTCTTTTGTACTGTACTACCTGTTGTGATATAGCTGAACTTCTGTGCTAACATGTGTTATGAACTTGCTGAGTTCCTGCTGCTAAACTTGTTTTACTTTCAATTCGCTTGTTTTAGAGAAATGATTATGTTTCGAAACAAGGAGTGTGAAGCTTCTGTTCAAGAAGTCGCAATATCTTTTGGTCCTCGCGGAATGCTTACATCTAATGTGGTTGAGTGTGCACTCTATTGTCTACGTGTGAAGTACCAGGGATCGGATAAACTCATCCTGTCGTATTGGGTTTGTGTAAGTCAACCATCCCTGGTAGCAAATATTTCTTTGTTCCTTACCATTTTAGTTAAAACTTGTTCGTCTGATTTTTTGTATTTTTTCATATGTTGGTGTTGTCTGCATTATTTTAGGATAAGATTTCTAGAGGTCAATTTGATTCCCGTGTGAGGAAGTACTTCATGGCGAGTGGTCCAGATAGCATGGATGCACATGATTCGGTATGCAATATCTTGTTCTTTGCCTTTGTATTAGTTTTGCAGTGTGATCCACTGTGTTAATATTTGTTTTATTTTTCTTTTGTACCGTTCTGATATTAATTCTCATCTTTTTAATGATTCGTGTGTTTTATGATGCTTCAGGTTGTTTCCCCTACTTTTGATCCGCCTGAGCTTCCTGCTTCCATGGGTGGTGTCGGTCATTGGGTGTCGGTATTCCTTGACCTGAAGAATTCAAGGTTCCAGCTTCTCGATTCCTACTATGGACCAAAAGATGAATGTGCAGTACGCCTGTTTCGACGGATGACCGACAACATCAAGAGGCTTTGGAAGGATGCCAGCAACGACAGGGAGACACCCTTCAGTCCTATTGGCATCGACAATTTCCCTCTGGATTGGATTGATGTCCCCCAGCAGCAAAACAAGTATGAGTTCGACTTTTTCTCTTTATCACATCTGTTTAACTGTAGTTGTACTTAAGATGCGACGTGTTTAATTCATTGGCTTTCTTTTTCTGTCCTAACACTATTTCTTTTACTTTGTTTGATGGCAGTATCGACCGCGGATTCTTCATGCTTACGAATGTTAATTCGTATCATGACAGGGTTCTTGCAAATTATTCCCATGAGAATATCGGGGATACCAGGAAGACGTGGTTGTACTCAATCGCTTCTTCTAACCTGTTTGAGACAGACTTCCAAGCTCTGTTTGGCTACTACACATGTAAGTATTTTGGAACTTGTACTGCTTACCTGCACTGCATCTTTTATTCTACCTGAACTTCATATTTTCTCTGAAACTTGGACTTCTGGTTTCGGAAGGAGAGGAGCATTTTCTTTGTACATGAACTTCATTTCTATCTTTTTTAATTTTGCTTGTGCGTTTTGTTTTGCTTAAATGGACATGAGCATTTTCTTTTCTAATTGAACTTCAGAGATGATGCCTTTCTATGGTTTTGTTAGCTGTAGTTGAATGATTTACAGTTCATCGGTTTATCTTGAACTGTGCCTCTGGTTGTGCCTGAACTTCATTTAGTTTTTTACTGCAACTAATTTTTTTAGGTCCAGCTTCAGTAGTAACCATGTCATCTTTATTAGTTGGACTGCACATTATGATATTCCTGAACTTCAGTTGTATTTAACGGTGATGTTTTCTCTTCCTTTTTTTCTTTGACAGTGGAACCGTTGGAGCTGACCGATTACCACTACTCATTCCTCGGGTCACAGGAATACCGGCCTAGGGAGGAACCGATGAGTATAGCTCCAATAGAAGATGATAGACCTCGGACCCTTATTCCTTCCAAGTTGGGGAAGCAGGCTGGTGGTATTCGCGGTACTCCAAAAACCCCTTGCTATAGGAAGGCTGATGCAGTCGAAGCAGCCGAAGCAGAAGTGATTTCGTCCGATGATGATTTTGAGAAGATTGCTTACCCGAAGAATGCTAAATGTGCTGCTGGTACTGTTGCTGGTAGAGGTGGGAAGAATGTTGTGATCACTAGGAGGAAACCGACAGTTGAGTCTGGGAACATAACTTCCTACAAGAGAGCAGCAAGATTGCCTTTGAAGTGGCGTTCTCCTGTCGCTGCCCTGAAAAAATACAGTTACCCTTATCTATCCTAGGCTCGAAAGTTGAAACAGTATGTGTTGAGTAAAGACGGTCTAGAGAAGCATTCTGAGTGAGTTACCCTCATCTGTCGCTCCCTTGCCTTGGAGTTGTAGTGTCTGAACTTCTGTTGTTGTATTGTCTGAACTGACGTTGTTGTAGTATCTGAACTTCTGTTTTATGTCTCCTCTTGCCTTTTGAGTTATAGTGTCTGAACTTCTGTTTGTTGTTGTATCTGAACTTCTAATATATTTTTTTACCATCCTTTTGTATTCTGCAGGACAAGCTACTGCATGTTTACCATCCCTGCGAATGTGATTGACCTCACAGGACGTGTCCTTTATACGCTTTTCGGTGAAGGGCAGTAGATGGAAGGATACATAATGGATTACCTCATAAATTTGTGGAAGGATAAGCCGGAGACCTCTGAGATATTCACTAGTGCTGACAGGGTTGTACTTAGTCCCTACTTCATACAGGTTTTAGTTCTTTGCACCCCTATCTCCTTCTGTTTGCCTTAGTTTTGTTGTAGTAGCATTTGGGAGGTGTTTTAATTGTGTTTTTGTGAATGCACAGTACTGCCTAGAGTATGATTTCTTCGGTGCAACAGTTCCAAAGTTTGATGCAAAAAAATCTGCTGGTCTCCTCCCAATGTTTGTTCGCAAGGAAGAAGACCTTCTTAATGCAAAGCTGGTTAGGTTTTCATAACCCTTGCTTTTTTTATTTTCATGTGCATCCTTTTGCTGAGTTTGTCAAGAAGTTTTTGTTCATGCCGGTTCTTCAGTACATATGCTTTTATAGTTTGTGTTCACCGGTCCTTTCATTCTTGGCAGGTTTTCTTGATTCTATTCAAGCCAATTGGCACAATGGCGCACTACAGTGTGTACGTGGTGAATAGATATCGTGGGAGCATTGACATCCTTGATTCACTTTCTTACGATAATATGGAAACGTCGCGATCGAGTTTCCACGGGGACTGCCAAAATATCGTGAGTGTTTCTTAGCCTGAACCTCCTTTCACATTCTCTTGTTTGACACGAAGTTTATTATGCCTTGTGTTGACAAAATATGTTGTTGTCTCTATTTTGGTAATACTGCTTGAACTGGCTGTCATTTAGAAGTTGAACTTCTGCTATTTTGTTTAGGTGGATCTTATGCAAGTGTCGCTTTTTTATGTACCTGAACTTAACTATTTTGGTTAACATGTTTTTGACTTCATCTAATTTTGTTATTTCCGGCAGATGAAGAGATTTGTTGGGTTGCTCGAGGAGGTGTATGGCAAGGCTGCATACAAGGCGAGCAAGCAGCCTAACTGGGTGACTATTGCAAAGAGGCCGACTTTAATCAATGTTCCGAAGCAGAAGAGTAATGATTGTGGTTTCTTTGCCGTGAAGTTCAGCTCTTCGTATGATGGCGATGAAATTGTTGAAGATTTTGGTGATGTGGAAGTATGTTCTGTCTTTGTTCTTGTCTCATCATTCTTTGATTATTCTTGTGTGTTTTTGCTGAGACGCTCCTACTCAGGTTTTAGATATCCGTTACTAAACCATCGTTTTCACCTTTATTTGCTTGCAGGCTGCTGCAGATGAATGGAAGGCTGAGTTCATGCACACTCTGATTTTTAGCAAGAAGAATGAAGTCGTGCGTTTAGAGCTCCCTAAAGAGATCCAGTCCTTTGGCCCGTGAATTCGAAGCATTAGTTTCATTGTAGATCTGATTTCGTACAGATTTTTAGGTTTGATAATGATTGGGACAAGTCCGTAAAGATTTGGTTGTAAGAATGTTTTTAGTGATTTGTGTATCTATAGGTGCAGCACTATTACTTACGATATTGTGGACAAATGCATTTGGTGTGAAGAATGATTTGGCTTTGTGAATTTCAATGTATTGCGTCGTTTTTCAGAATCCACGTGTTGAATGTTTTTGCCCCAACAAATGTACCTGAACTTCTGCCTCGGTTTTGGTTGAACTGCTTGATTTTTTTTGTTGTTTATTTTCGGGCTCCCAACATATGATCGTAGACTTGAACTTCTGCTTTGAGATGTGGCTGGGCTGCTGGTTTCAGATGGGGAGGATATTTTGTGTTGTGTAATGTATTGGTAATGTTCAACCCAACCAATATGTATGCTTTTGCGTAGAATCTATATTTGTTTTTTGTGTTTTTTTCAAGTGTTAATGTATTTCATATGTAAATCTGTGCAGAAATATTGTTGACGTTTCTTTATTTTTTTTTCAGCATTGTACATGAACTTCTGCAAGTATCCAAGCAGAACTTCACATTTGAACCCGTTGTCTTAGGCTTGCTAACCTTAGTTTATGCGGTGAAACTTTATTTTTTAAGCATATTTTTTCCAACATCGATTTTATATACCAGAACTTCTTCTATAAGCTGACCTGAACTTCAATACTATATGATTATTTGCTGGTTGCACTTTTATGGAATACAACACGAGCACCTCCTGCCATAATATACCAGGAGTTCTGCAGTAAGCTTACTTGAACTTCACAGTATATGTTTTTCATGTTTGTTCTTGCTTGCACTTTCATGCAATACATCACCAGCACATCACTTCATCCCATAACATACCAGGACTTCTGCAGTAATATTACTTGAACTTCACAGTGTATGTTTTTCATTTTATTACTGCATGCTCTTTCACGCAGTACATCATCAGCACAGCACTTCATCTCATAACATATCAGGACTTCTGCAGCAATACTACGTGAACTTCACAGTGTATGTTACCAGGACTACTTTGAAAGTTCAACAATAAAGGGGGATGACATAATATTTCTGGACATTGACATGACATAAGTTTGCATTGTGTTAATTGACCTATTCTAACTGTTCATCAGCCTTGCGCTCCTCCTAAGCTTTGGTTGTATAGGTTTTTGCTTGACATGTACCTCTTCCTCTTCATCTTCCTCTTCATCGTCCTCTTCCTCTTCCTCTTCATCATCCTCTTCCTCTTTCTCTTCATCGTTCTCTTCCTCTTCGTCTTCCTCTTCTTCGACGGTGTCTTCGTCTTCGTCTTCCTCTTCCTCTTCCACCTCTTTCTTGTTGCTGGCTCTGGGTTTTGCTTTTTGTTTCTTCTCTGGCTTTTTGCTTGTCTTTTCAGCATCTGCTCGCTTCGGGCATGTTCTTGCATTATGTGGTTCATACTCCTTGCATATGCTACAAAGTCTGGTGCTTGCTTTCTGTGGGTGTGGTCCCTTCTTTTTTTCCATAACTTTGGGTTGTTGTTTTTGAGATTTGGGTTGCTTGACCTCCTCGGCATTGTTTCTTTCCAAGAGTGTTGGATAGGTCAGCTTGTTGTGTCCCGCAACCTAGTTGCACACACTACATTTCTTGTGTCCAAGTGGCACTCCATTCTCATCGAGCACCATGACTCTTCCTGCAGGTGGTGCCTTTATTTGCGCTCTCTTGTCACTTTTCTTTGCTGCAGTAATTTTCTTCCTACCCTTTGTTCCAGAATAGAGCGGCAGTTTCATCGTCTCTTGCTGTCGCTGCTCCATTGATTGGCCATCACCCTGCTTGCATTGGTTGGCTTTAGCGGCGGCGTTGAGCATTTCAGCTGCATAATAGTGAAGGTCATCTTCAATTTCAGCGTCCTCTTCAGCCATCCTTTGGTCAGCATCCGCTCGATTTGCTGAATGTATTGCATCAAGCTCTTCCACGAGCCACTTGAGAACATAGTAGGTTCTGTCATACTGCTGTTCACATCTCATCGCTTTCTTGTTAACCATCAAATTCAGCTGCAGCAAGATGTCTTGCTTCGATAGCCTTGAGCTGCCATCCGATGCAGTTGTGTTATAGTCCTTTGTATCAAAGGTTGGTTGTGATTTTGCAGTCTTTGTGTACCGTTTGAGGATATACTTGTTTGGAAATTTGTCAGGCTTCGGGGAGTCCAGTATGTTCATGATGTGAAGGCAGAACAGGCCTGCATTTTGTGATGAATGCAGAATACATAGTTTGTGAGCCAGCAATGAGTTTCATAAATTTTGATATGATACCACTAGTCTAGCTATTTAATGAGTTTGTTTTCCTGCTCACCTGTGTGTGTCCAGATCTTGCATTCACACTCGAATATTTCATTGTCTGGGTCAGCTACAACCTGGAATTCATGCTTTGACCAGGAAAATCTTTCTTCATCATCATGGCCAGGCTTGTTGTGGTAGTACACAAGGTACTTAGTGGACTCTGTTGTACACTTTGCGTGAAACAGCATGGCCTTTCTCATCATATTCCTCATCTCATTGTACACGGCTCTCGTGTACTTGATAGACATGTCTTCCTCGTAGCCGTAAGTTGTCTTTGTCATAGGATTGGTCTGCACATGTCAGAAAAGTAAGATATTAGTCGAAGCAGAATCATGGGTTTCATTTTTTAAAATTCAAAGTGCACATGTTGAAGGTAAACAGAACATGATGGTGGTGTTTTGTACTTGTCATCATACCATGCTGGTCATTGTTTGCTCGTTCTCCTTCTGCATCCGAGTTTGTATGCAAGCGTTGACCCGCCTAGCAAACTTGCGTAGGTTCTGGGTCCCCTTGACAAACCCTTTCTTTAGCACGTGGTTCATGCTCTCGCTTCGTTGTGTGGAAGTCATTCTAGCACAGAAAATGTTCTTGTAATATGCTGAAATCCACATCTTCCTATCACTCCAGAGCTGCATCATCATCTGGTCATTCTCCAGGTGGTACTTGTGCACGAGTTCAGCCCACGCATCTTCAAACTCCGTTGGCATCAGCGGCCAGCTCAATATAGTTGTGAACTCCTCTTTGAATGTTTCATACTTTTTGTACAGCAACGCGATGTATTCCCTGTACTTCTTCAATATGTGCCAACGGCATAGCTTGTGGACGGTGTTTGGAAATGATTGTGGTATACTTTCGCCATCGATGGGCATTGGTCTGCATGAATTAAAAAAATGAAACTTGATTCTTTTTTGTACTGATTTTGAACTTATGTTGTACAAGTACTTGAACTTCACATCTAGCAGTATGGTATCTAAGAATGTCACATGTATTTTTTTCTTACAGCAGTGTTGCTAAACTTCTGTGGTACCAGTGCTTGAACTTCACAGTTAGTAGTACGACAAACTAGTAGTGTCACACTCAAAAAATTTCTTACAACAGTGTTGTTGAACTTCTGTGGTAGCAGTGATTGAACTTCACATAAATAACTATGTTTTTCTGAATAGGCTACATATTTTTATCTAACAGCCTCGTCCTTAAACTTCTATGATTCATGTACTTGAACTTCACATTAATAACTAATTTTTTTCTAAACATATGACAGGTAATTTTGCTTTCTTGTATTGCTAGTTGGACTTCTGTGCTAACAATGGTTGAACTGCATTCTTTACATATTTTAAAAAAAACAAATGTACCCAACCAACAGAGACCCATAGACTGAAAAGATGATGAAACTTGAGGAGTTTTTTTTTTGAACTCACCTGTTAGAATGCAAGTTGGGTGCTTGTTGTTCATGCACCGTAGAAATGTATCGAACAACCACTTGAATGACTTTGCATATTCGTCTCTTATCAGGGCAACGGCAAATATCGTTGACTGCAAGTGATGGTTTGTTCCAACAAACACTCCCAGGGGCATATGAAATTTGTTGGTCTTGTAAGTCGTGTCGAATGTTACGCAATCGCCGAAGTCTTGATAGGCTCCTCGGCAGCTTGCATTGGACCAGAAAATGTTTTTAATTGACTTGTCCTTGTCCACTTGGATGTCATAGAAGAACTCATCATTTATTGCTTTCATGTCTTTGAAGAATGAAACAAGTTTTAATACATCATCCAAATCATCTTTCTTTGCATTCATGGCTTTCCTACAAATCACACGCCAACATGCATTTGTTATTTTTGCTATCAAATGGGTTGTGAGCTAGGATGTTATTTTACATTGCAGCATGTGGGTGTTTTGAATACTTACTGGTTTAGTAGGTCTCGTCCGGTCATGCTTAGGAAGTAACTTCCATCTTCATTTTCAGATAGGATGGACATGATTGTTGTGTGCTTGACATCATGGTACTGCAGGAGCTTTACATACTCCAGAATAGTGGGGTCATAATTATTGTGTGAGTGCAAGAATACCAGCATGTCATCAGTTTGCATGAGCTCGTGATTATGATTGTACTCAATGTCCACTGTCACGCATGTGCCATCCTCCTGCACCTTCACCCTCATTCTTGCATTGCAGCCCGTCCTCTGCGATGTTTTGTTTCGCTTCTTGTTGGCCTCTGAAACAGAAGATGTGTGTATCCCTTGGAAGGCGCAAACAAAATACTTGTGGTTGTCATTTCCACCCGTCTTCCTGATTCCAAAACCAGCGTGCCTGGCGTATCTGTTATAAAATTCCCTTGCTTTCTCTACATCTTTGAATTGCATCTTTAGTCTTGGTATTAGATAATCCGGTAGATCCGGCGTCTGCAGAAAAAGAAAAAAATAATAATCCAAACAGCATGTTAAAATGCAGTTTATGAACTTGTTATTCTAGAGGGAGCAGAAAATGTGCAGATAATACAAGATGCGTATATAAATATTTTTTGTTTCACTTACGTGCGTGTATGATCGCAACTCCGCCGGTGTCGGCTGTTGTCCCTCTGGGATGGGGCATGGCGGAGTAATCATAGCAGGATGCAGCAGTGGATCACGAGGAGGAAGGAGGGCTGAAGATGGCCTCTCTCTTGTTTGCGTCCTTTTTGCTTGAGGTGGTTGTGGGGGTATTGCGATCCTGGTCTTGGTTTGCTCTTTTGTTTTGTGAAGCAATCCATCTACCTTATGCCCCGTAGAATTCTGAGTTGTAGCAGCAGCAGCAGGATCAAACGGTGGTAGTGTGTAGATCACTCTCCTTCGTGCGTGTGTTGCTGTTGGATTTTTCCTGGGATCCGGTTTAGTTGCTTCGCTTTAGCGTTGATGAGGCACACCAGGATAACCTCCAGAGTCACACGCAGGACTTGAGCTAACCCCCTCCTCCATCGGCGTGCTTGGGAGCCTGCTTGTGGATACAAAGAATCCGCGGGGGATTTCTGGCGTCACCCAATTAGGTGGAGGCGCAAACCTGTGCGGATAGGGCTGTGACCCAGCATCTTGGAAGTATCCATGTATTTCGGGTGTCATCCATTTTTGGTCTGGAGCAGGTTGGTAATGCAGTTGGTGCGTTTGAGGCGTGACCCATTGAGGGGGTGGTGCAACGCGTACAGGTTTTGGATTGTGTACTTGCTGCTGGGAACTTCTAAGCTTCTTCATGCGTCTATCGTCTTCCTGACATAAAAGAAAAAAATGTGTATTAGCACACAAGTTATATCTGCATAAACCTTTGTAACTGAACTTAGCATTATTCACAGCCTGAACTTCTCATATAAAAGTGGTGAGAGCTATCACACTATGCACTGAGCTGAGCATCTGCCGATGCCTTTGTACCTGAACTGAGCACCCTTCACAGAATTAACTTCACATCCTGTTTTTTAATTCTACAATATTTTATTACTTATATGCACCTGAACTGGGCACTGTCCACAACCTGAACTTCCTGTTTTGCAAAGGGGAAATACTGTCTACAGTTTAAAAAACCTGAACCTTCATGCGTTTGAATGGATGGACTGCTAGTGCATACCAACCTAACCTTCATGTCATATCACGTGCATGTTTTATTTTCCTTTTATTTTTTTTGCACAGAACCAGGGACATACCAACCTGAACTCTAGCACACTTACTAGTTGAACTTCACATGTGAATGTGAATGCAGGCAGATTTTATAGTGTTTGTAGCCTGGACTGAGGCTCACATACTACCTGAACTTCACATGCCTGTAAGCAGGCAGATTTTTACAATGTTGTTTTGTAGCCTGGACTGAGGCTCACACACTACCAGAACTTCACATGGTTGTAAGCAGGCAGAATTTTAAAAAGATTTTGTAGCCTGGACTGAGGCTCACACACCACCCGAACTTCACATAGCTGTAGGCAATTAACAAACCGAAGGAAGGAAGAAGTTCAACCATATCTTGGCTAGAAGTCCAGCCAATCTTTTTCCAGCAGCTGATAGGCCACCTTGAGAAAAATTCGTCGTGGAGGTAGTAGAGGAATTCCATGGCAATCCATGTCTTGCAGGGGGCGCGAAGTTCATCTGCACAACGCAAGAAGGTCAGACAAGGCAAGATTGAAGAAGAAGGCAAAATTGGGAGGAAGTTCATGTACTTATGCCGCTGAATTTGTGGGCGTAGCCGATGCCGCCTCCGCAGAGGAGTTGCTCCGTTGGTCGCGCCGCTCGCCGTTGCTTGCGTCGGGGCCGTCATATGGTCTGCCAAGGCTTCAGGCGGTGATGATGGGACGAGGATGTGGCTTCCTGAAGTCCATGGCGGCTTCGCTGCGTCCAGGCGACGCGGGCTCCCTCGCACCGGCGTCCGCCGTCGCTCGCTCGCCCACGCCGGTGGCCGGCCAGGAGCTGGGGAAGGAAGGGAGGCGGCGGATCCGGCCGGCCATGAGTTGGGGAAGGAAGGGAGGCGGAGGATCCGACGAAGATCGGCGACGATGAGGGGGAGGTCGGGGGATCAAGGGGAGGAGGGGGGCTGGGGCGGCTCGGGATCCGGATCGTGATCAGGTGGATCCTGTCGGGGGGGCTCAGGATCCAGTGGATCCTGTCGGGCCAGCGACAGTTCGGAAGTTCGGGAGGGCCCTGTCGGGCCCTATGTAGGGCTGCTGTGATCCAAATAGTTATTCTAATCCTGTGATTAGAATAGTGCTACTCTCTCTCTCTCTCTCTATATATATATATATATATATATATATATATATATTATGAATTCCATTTTATATCTGTTTTTGTATACTAATTTGAATCTAGCTGTTATCATCCACATATGCAGAATGGAAAGCGTATATACACACATTGAAACAGAACATGTTAGAATGGAAAATAGAGTACACACATTAAAACAGAGCAATAAACAGAGTAATACTATGATTGCTGTGAATACAAAGCTATCCATGTCGAAACAACTTTTTAAAATAAAACGCGTCCATGAGACCATGACCAGCAGCCCTTGCCTAGGATAGCTCTTGGCTCTGCCTGAACTCGTGCAGGCGTTCGTCCAAGCGGTCGACACGCTCGCAGTACATCTGGAGTGCGATCTCGAGCTCCAAGTTGGCTATTTTATCGGAGATCACCAGCTCGAGGATGCGACGGCCATGTTCCTCTACTTCGCCCAGGTGGACACCTGGGCCAAGGAGGCGGTCGAGCCTACGGACCAGCGCGTTGGCATCCAGCGGACTGCAGACAAGGTGAACGGCGGCACCCATGCGAACGGCGCAGCGGGCGTCCGGTGCAAGTACGGCGTGGCTGGCATCTGGTGCAAGTACGGCGCTGAGGGCCTCTGCCCACTCCTGGCGAGGAATGGGGGTACCGATGGGACGTGTACCCAGCTACTACGCCATGTCGATAGCAGGCAAGCGCCGATGGATCCTCTCTTGTTGTGCGACGCGTCGCGCCTCTCGCTCTCATCGCTCCAACGATCTCGCCGTGCGGCGAGAGGCAGCCTATCGGCGCGGACGCGTCTAGCTTGCTCTGCGGCGCGCCATCGATCATGTTGTGTGGCGAGCTGCAGCCTATCGGCACTGACATGCCTATCTTGATTCACGGCGCTCAAGCACCATGCGCCAAAGGTCTACTCAACCCTGGTGATGACGCGCATCACAGCGTCGTCCATCGCGTTGCCAGGGAGCGCCTCGGCCTCGACGAGCCGTGGCGCCTGCTCATTTTCCTCGTCGACGAGGTTGATGGTAGAGGCGGCGCTTTGGTGGGTTGGCATGCTTGGAAAAGGTGGATGTGCTACAGGCTGCGCTTGTCGCCTCCTTGCGTCGCGCGCCCCCTATGTGCGATATAGCAGGGTGGTGAGAAACAGGTGAGGAAATGGCGGGAAACGGTGGCGTGTTCATAGAACGCCATCAATTAATGGAAAATTAGCATCGAGCTAGCACAAGAATTAGATGATGGTCAGATGAACATGGACCACACTAGGGATCCCGTCGGTGGTGAATTCATCAATCCCAAACGGTTGAATACTAGCAAGCGTTTTCCCACAACACACACGGCCTATTCCATCAAAAATAGGTCGGATGGATCAACAATATGCCACGTATCGCACATTGTCAAAAAGTAATGCGGTAGACCTTCTTTAACATGTGTTAAAAAAACAAGGACCTCGAGGTTAAATTAGCTGAGGGAACGGGGCATTTCGGTCATTTGACCGAAATGACCCATCCCATCACCTAATTTAACATCGACACAACTTCCCATGCAGTCACCCATTCGATGGTTGCTCTAGCCTGAGCACACTTAACTTGATAGTTTCTTACATAAGCTACTGGTGGAACAGCTAGTCCTTGCTGATAAGAATGCCTCTTCGCATCCTTATGGCGTATCCGGATGATCGTCAGTCCCACAATGGGCAATAGATGTTGTGTATATAGAGCATATCACATACGTCTTATTAGAAGCAATCGTCTGCGTTATTATCGGTCTTCGCACACATTTCTGATTACAGACCTGTTTGCCGCGTATCACACACATCTTGTTATATTGAACCATTTCTGTTCTCTTGCCCAATCACAAACAGTTCATCCGAGTGAACCATAGGTTGTACATCGCACACACCTTTGATCTGGCTGACCGTTTCTTTTGTACTGCCTAATCACAAACAGTTCATCCGAGTGAACCGTATGCTGTGTATCGCACACGCCTGCATCTGGCTGCCCGTTTCTTTTGTTCCTCCTCATCGTAAACAGTTCATTGAACTGAACCGTATGCCCTTCATCGCACACGTAACTAAAATCTAAACCGTGTTTGATGCATCCATCATCGCAAACGTTTTATACATTTCTGACGGTTTTCATGCAGCGCCGTTTTTGATTATGGCATCGCACATAGTTTCTTGAAGGGTCTCTGGTCGTAGTGTTGCGTTAGCAGCATGCTGCAGTAGTGCATCATTTTCAATAATAATATATAGCTTTCTATTCTGTTATATCATAGATATCATGGAAACTGTTAATCCCTTAATGTGAGTGCTTTGTTCACTCAAAAATGAGTGTCTGATGGTCTGAGTTTATGTATGTGAAAATTTATTTTGATAATTATAAGTTGCAATTGCCAGTCAAGGTGTATGTTCTTTATACTCTTATATAGTGGGTTTACTGTATTAAATAGATTCGTCTCTATTTCCTTTCCTCAGCGTCGTCTGCTTAGGTGGTAAAGGGAGCTAGAGAGGTGAGGGAGGCGACCACAGCGGCAACGACCTTGGGGCACCGAAAAAGAGTACACAGGAGGACATTGTTGAAGTGTATATGTGGATTACTAGCCCTTTCCATTAGTTAGGACTTTTGGTTGCATTGGATAGTGCATGAAACTAACATGGCATCAGAGACTAAGATCTTGAATTCAAGTTCTAGCTTTCGCAGTTGATCCAAAAATTACTGATGCCCCCCTTTGGCCATGTGTAGGCCTCTTGAGCCATACATCTGAGTCTATGTGTTGACTTTCTGCGTCACACGTGAGAGGGGGTGTTGAAGTGTATATGTGGATTTCCTAGCCCTTTTCATCAGTTCGGACTTTTAGCTGTGTTGGCTAGTGTATGAAGTTTAACATGGTATCAGGGCCTAAGGTCTTGAGTTCAAGTTCTGAATTTCGCAATTTGTCTAAAAATTCACCATGCGCCCTCTATGTCTAAGTATAGGCCTCTTGAGCCATACATGAGTCTATTCACGTGTTGACTTTTCACGTCACGTGTGAGAGGAGGTGTTGAACTGAATATCTAGATTGTCTAGACCTTTCCATCATTTTGGACTGATGGGTGAACAAGTTAGTTGGATACACTTGCAACCAAAAGGTTCAGGTTCAAAACCCAGTAAAGGGGCACACATGCGGCTTCTGGAAGAGGTAACCACGACTTTCGTGGTGCTCTACTCCATAGCTCATGGTCGGATTATTCTACTGTCGGTTTTGATTGATTGGGTGTGCGTAGATAGATTATATGCCTACATGGTACTTTCTAGTGATGTGTATAAAGGAATCCCTCCTGTATTTAGGTTGTTTGCTTAACTATTACTCTTCTCTAATTTCTGACTTGGTGATAATTTAATATAGATTACATTCTGTTTTGAAATAGAAAGATATTTGAAAATTTATGATGCTAGTTGTATTATGTTATATTAACAGAACTATTCTCTCCTAAACCTGAATGAACCAGAAATGGCAAGACAGCTGGCAGTCAATTATTCATCACATTTGGTTGTGGTGTTTCAACATGAGTTAAGAGCGTTAATGCTTTGGTGATGTGAGGAGACAAAGTTGTATGCTACCAGAGCGTGGATATTTGTTGGTATATATGCATTTAAACAAAAGATGGATATGTGTTGTGACTATGATAGATGGTTCTACTGGGTATCTTGTTGGGTATATTAGAAGAAGCATCACTAAGGATATCAAAATGGAAGAGAATTCTGCAATGACCAAGGTGCCAAAGTATGAAGATGATCACAAGGTTCCTTGGACTGGCTCTTACATAAGTGCTTCTGAATGTCATCTCGGTTAAATGGCGTTGGTTAATGCCTTTTTCTATGCATAAATACGGAGGGCCTACAACATGTACCTCACAGTAACGAGTAATAGAAGCTAACAATACAGTTATCCTGCATATGCTCAAGTCTGGAAGGTCAACAATTTTTTAAGTGGCATCACGGTCGGACGAGAACTTATTGATGAAGCCAATGATTGGGTTGATCCTAGTGATATGGCATCAACCATAATGCTAGATGTAACCCTAGACAAATGGGCAAACATGAAAAGAGGTAAGATGGGAATGCATGAGCCAGAGGGTTCCAGTGGTGAATATTTTGGACCAGAAGTTAAGGATGGTTTGAAATTATCGAAGATATCCGTGTGTTTTACATGAAGAAGCCATGCTCTCCAAGGTTTACATAGAAGACATGCCAGTACATCTCAATTGGCAGGTCCTGTCACTGATAAGCCGGATATCTTTCTAACAAGTGGCTTGGGAAAGAATAACGTATCAGAGTTTGTCATACAGCCAATTTTACAGTTTAACATGTCAAAGAATGGAGAGAAGGCACCAACGGATGGTAAGATAGATGAGCAGGTTGACAACATAGTTAGCCTTAATTACGAAATTCCTAATAAAGTGGAAAACTTTATGACCATCATAGAAAATATGCAACACTCTTCTTTTGAGCATGGAGGGCAAAATGACGATTTCCAGGAAAATATGATTTGAGTAAGATGATGCACACATTGGTAATTTAGATTTTACTACTCTTACTGTTGCATGCGCAGACATTGATGATGTCATATCAGATAACCCACAAAAGGTTTCAGAGGGCCAAACAGAAAGAAATCAAGGTTACTGTTTACCCGCAAAAAAGGTTATTGTTAAGAATTACTATACATGGCTTAGTCCATTTTTAGCTGTTATGTTGTTTCAAGTCTACTCTCTCCGTTCTTAAATATAAGTCCTTTTAGAGATTTCAATAAGGACTACATTTAGAGTGTAGGAGCATAATTGGTTCGGTGCCAAAAATTGGCATGCCAATGTTTGGCATTGTGCCAAATATTGGTTACTACTTGGTTGGTTACCGAATTATCTTGTCTATCTCACATAAAGTTGCCAATAGTTAGCAAGTCTTGGTATTGCCAATATTTGGCAATGCCAACATTTGGCTAGCCATATATTGGCAGCAAACCAATCGCGCTCTAGATTCACTCGTTTTTGCTTCGTATGTAGTCTGCATTGGAATCTCTAAAAATACTTATATTTAGAAACAGAGGGAGTAGTTTTTTATGGTTTAATTTTGTTACTCCGTATTTGCTATTTGAAGTTTAAGCTGTAATATTGAAATTTTTGAACCCGTTTCACCACCCCTAATTTGATGTATGCAGGTAGTTAAGCAGCCATGGGCAAGGAGAAGATCCACATCAGTAATGTGGTCATTGGACATGTTGACTCTAGCAAGTCAACCACGACTGGCCACCTCATCTACAAGCTTGGAGGCATTGACAAGCGTGTGACCAAGAGGTTCGAGAAGGAAGCTGCTGAGATGAACAAGAGGTCATTCAAGTACGCCTGGGTGCTCGACAAGGTCACAGCTGAGCGTGAGAGGGGTATCATCATTGATATCGCTCTGTGGAAGTTTGAGACCACCAAGTACTTGCTAGTATTCTAAATCTGGTAACACCTGCTATGCAAACACAGTTCTGCAGTAGTTTCATTGTGTTTCGAAGCTCAGAGCAATCTTAATAATTTGTGAACAGTCCTGACAGATGAAGTGCTTGGGGCTGATGTGCTACGATTGATTTTGGGGATGTGTAGCAGCACGGCGGCGGCCACAATATGATACTCTCCTAATTTGGGGTGAGCTTCGCTTTTGAAGAAAAATGAGAAGGAAGAATTGTGATTCTTCTGCTATTAAATGATGCTTCTCTGCTATTCTTTCCCGCTGCTATTTGTTTTGTTGTAATTTGAATAGAAACTTATCCAACAACAATTTTCTCTATTATTATAGATTGCCTTGTATCGTGTTTGATCAGGAGAATGTAAGCGAGGGACAATTGCCACACCCTCGATGGCCATCCAAGGCCGGTCATTCTTGTCCGACGCAAAACCACCTTAGACCCGAGTCACGCGGCGAGCAACCAGCCGGAATTCTTTTAGCTGTTCCTATCCTATATCATCTGCTACGGCAGAATATTTTTTAGGTGCAATTCGAGTGAAACTGGTTTTGGGTGTCATTTTGATATTTTGCATTATCTGTTGGAGATGCTCTTGGAGATGCTCTGAGGCTACATACATAAGAAAATAAAAAACCGACAGAAGAAGCTCAAGTACTACTAAATCATCATAACCATTGTTCAACACAGTCAGAGTACTAATTAAAAACAGGCGATGAATCTAAGTACTACTAAATCATATACATCCACAGGTGCAATTATTCTGCTTTCTTCGAAGCATAGGACAAATCTGAACGTTAACCACTCTGCTTATTCGGGGTTTCGAAAAAAGGGCCCCGTTCTTCATGGGTACAATAGTAAAGTATTCCAGAGATTCCTGCACATAAGGCCGTTACGTACCCAGCAGCAAGGGGTAAGAACATTTTGTTCCTAGGCGACCTACAAATAATAAACGAGTTAGGACAAATTTATAAGTTGACAGGAAAATATAAGAGCCTTTTTGACACTACTATAGTGTCAAAAACGCTCTTTCTGAGTAGTCTTCTTGCTACTCCAAATCTCAAAAAAAAATATAGAGGATGGACTTGCTCTTGAATATTATATGTAAATGAAAGGAAGCAGGTACAGAAAAAAAAAAGGTTATTGATGGGGTTTGCTCTTGCACTTGTAAGTCTTGCATATAAAAAAATGCTCTTATATTATAGAACGAAGGGAGTACATAATTACCATATTGGTGAAGGAGATGTGGCTTGTGCAATATTGATTGGTGGAGAAGCCGCCACAGGATTTGCCCCGGACATGGCTCCAAGCTGCAAAGAAACATACTATTAGATGATTCTTCTTATAATTATCTATTAGTGACATCACAGAATAGAACGTAGGACATATACTCCCTCCGTCTCAAAATAAGTGACTTAAATTTGTATTAATTTTGTATTAAAGTTAGTACAAAGTTGAGTCGCTTATTTTGAGACCAAGGAAGTTCTCTGCATGAGCAATAACAGGGTATGCTGTCTAATGGTTTCTGGCACATTTGCCGCCTAATATACCAGGAATTCTACCCTAACCAGCAAATCCGGTCTTTTCTAATATGGTGTGCTGTAAAAATAAGCGCGGATATATGTAAAATGAAAAGCAGATCTGATTTTGCAAATTCCACAAGGCCAGGAACGAGTGCATACCTTGTTATTCTTCAGAAGATTTTGAGATTAGGTGGAGAACCTGCGAAGAGTGCTTCCCCCATGGCGCAACAGCTGCCGCTGCTCCTCCTTGATCGCAGCTTCGGCGACTGCCGTAAGATACGGCTGCGGTGGTCGCCGAAGGGCACGGCCGCAGATCTTTGTCGCAGAAAATCGAAGAGCCGCCGCCATGGATTATTCAATTCGCAGATCTCTCTAGTTTTGTTCTGGCCGCCGGGTCTGTTGGAGTCGATCAAATTCGAACTTAAAAAACGTCTTATATTACGGCACGCAGGTAGAACTACCGAAGTGCTAGGGTTTTCCGTGTCCGGCTACAGCACTGTGCACGCAGGTAGAACGACCGTGGTGTTCGTGGCCGTCGTCTGCGTATCCAACAACTATTTTTTTTATTTTGAGGATTGCGTATCCAACAACTAACTGGTCCGATTCCTTGACTGCTCCGACTAGGCACGCCCAAGACGCTTTTCCTATTTGCCGCTCGTTGCGGTAAATTGTCACCCCAACGCCGGCCCAGCACGCAAGGCTTTCTGCTTACGGTTTTCGGACCCTTCTGGACGATCCAGACGGATTATTTTTTCCAGTTTTGGAACCTTCCCTGAACCATTTTTATCTTTTTTCCTTTTTCTGTTTCTTTTCCATTTTCTATCTTTCTTTTTTTCCCTTTTTTCTTTCCTCTTTTCTTTCGTTTCTTTTTCCTTTTCAAGTTTAATTATATTTTTTGAGCAAAAGTTCAGAAATTAAAAAACTGTTTGCACTTCTTCAAATTTGTTTGTTTTTTCATAAAATGTTCTGTTTTCAAATTCTGATCAAAATCCCAAAGAAGTTTAGAATTTCAAATTTTGTTTGCTTCTTAAAAATGTTCGAAAATTAAAAAAGATTAGAATTTTAAAATATCCAGAAAATGATCGCATTTCTAAAGTTTCTTCACAAATACATTTTTATAGCAATTTCAAGAAATGTTCCCATTTGCAAATTTGTTCACATATTCAAAAATTGCTCATATTTTCAAAAAAGTGAACAAATTCGAAAAATGATCTTGTTTTCAAAATTCATTTGCAAATCCGAAAAATGTTCAGCAAATTTCATAAAATGTTGTCGTTTTTAATTGTTTTGTTCATAATTACGAAAATGGTTCACGTTTTTCGAAAAATGTTCATGTTTTCAAAAAAATGCAGATTCAAACAAAGTTCAGGGATTTCATAAAATATTCGCTTTTCAAAAACATTGTTCATAATTTTGAAAATATTCGTGGTTTTCAATTTTGTACCTGTTTTTTAAAAATTGTTTGCATTTTCAAAATATTCTTCGTACTTTCAAAAGAATCTCATTTTCCATTTTTGTTCTTTTTTAAATAATGTTTGAGATTCCAAAAAAATGTTTGTGTTGTCCTAAAATTTTCGAATTTTTATAAATTTGTCAATAAATTTTGAAAAAATTGTGTTTCAAAAAATATTTTCTTTTGTCTAAATGGAAATCACTTTCGAAATAATTACAATGCCTAGTGACGTGGTTCACTCGCTGGAGGTTTTTGTTCGATCCTCTTAGGCTCACTCGCTTTAATTTTTTGCGAACTAATGTTCTAAGTTTCGCTGTTGCTCTTGTTTCTTGTAGTGTCATGCTGCCTGTCGTGCACTAGTTCTAGCCAGTCGCAATGGCTAGCAGTGTGAGCGAATCTACCGCTTGTCGTGGGTTCGAATACCAGTCGGTTCTTATATTTTTGTTGATAGCGCGCTACTGCAAGTGGGCCGGCCCAGCTGAAGTCTCCCCTGTGCGAATTGTGGACTTCTTGCTGCAGTAAGCGGCGTGTAGGAGGTCCCCGCCCAAGAGGCCCCTCAACAACCTGAAGCCGTCCGATATAGCCATACAGGCATCATTTAGAGCGGCCCAACATCAGGTACGTTATTTCTTTCATTTTTACCATTTATTTAGGGGGTGTTCGGAGTCCCTCCGCTCCGGACTTAGCTCCGCGGAGCTGACGGAGCTGCAGGCTAAATTTGTGGAGCTTGTAAGTACGTGCTCCGTAGATCTCGTAATTTCGCAAAGCCGGTGGAGAGCCGGACAGGCCCTTATAGTGAGACACCCCTTAAAAAATTGTTTATGCTAGACGTTGCTAAAAGAAATTATTTATAGTTAGACGCCTACCTCATGATCCTTGTATTCCGATGAACATCAATCACTAAAACCAAGTTTGTTGTGCTCAAAAAGAAAATTAGACCCACATGCGTCATTGACAAATGCATGTACCATTAATGATTACTTATTTTTGTATGTGCAAGGGTTACATCTATATTTATCGAAGTTACAATTGAGGATGAAAGGCACCTTCCATTAACTTGGATATAAGCAATGCCCCCTTGCTTCACCATACCCAGAGAGATGAGTCCCCGGAAACCAAAAAGTAGAGTGGGTCGAAATTAGATAATCACATGGAATAAGCAACTACCTTAATTGGAAAGAAATTGTCTGACTACAAAAGAAACACATTTTTTATTCATTATTGCACACTTTAAAACCAACGGATACAGGATCATAAATCTGTCTATTTTGAATAAAATGGGTAGAAATGGTACCGCATAAATAGTATGCAGTCTTGCTTATATTGCAGTGTAATAATATACTTGTGTAAGGGTATGAATTTTCAGTAAAATCTTCACAACAAACATCACTATTAGCAAAAAAAAACAAGGCTAATACCTCCTATGTTATCGAACTACAATATCAACTTGTGTGCATCAACGATGTTTGCACCATAATAAAAGCGAGATCAATGCACTAATTATTCACACTTGAAGAAGTTTTAATTTGTAAACAAAATAGTGAAACATGCTACCGCCTAGCTGTTGGGAACGTAGTAATTTCAAAAAAATTCCTACGCACACGTAAGATCATGGTGATGCATAGCAACGAGAGGGGAGAGTGTCATCCACGTACCCTCGTAGACCGTAAGCGGAACGTTATGACAACGCGGTTGATGTAGTCATACTGTTGGGGAACGTAGTAATTTCCAAAAAAAATAATCCTACGCACACATAGGATCATGGTGATGCATAGCAACGAGAGGGGAGAGTGTTGTCCACGTACCATCCTAGACCGAAAGCGGAAGCGTTAGCACAACGCAGTTGATGTAGTCGTACGTCTTCACGATCCGACCGATCAAGTACCGAACGCGCGGCACCTCCGAGGTCAGCACACGTTCAGCTCGATGACGTCCCTCGAACTCCGATCCGGCCGAGTGTTGAGGGAGAGTTTCGTCAGCACGACGCCGTGGTGACGATGATGATATTCTACCGACACAGGGCTTCGCCTAAGCACCGCTACGATATTATCGAGGTGGATTATGGTGGAGGGGGGGCACCGCACACGGCTAAGAGATCAAGAGATCAATTGTTGTATCTATGGGTTGCCCCCTGGCCACGTATATAAAGGAGTGGAGAAGGGGAGGGGCCGACCCTCTCTATGGCGCGCCCTGGGGAGTCCTACTCCCACCGGGAGTAGGATTCCCCCCTTCCATGTCGTAGGAGTAGGAGAGAAGGAAGGGGAAGAGAGAAGAGAAGGAAGGAGGGGGCGCAGCCCTTCCCCCTAGTCCAATTCGGACTAGGTCTTGGGGGCGCGCAACCTGCCTCTCTCTCTCCCCTAGAACCCAATAAGGCCCATATACTTCTTCCCGTATTCCCGTAACCCCTCGGTACACCCGAAAATACCCGAATCACTCGAAACATTTTCGATGTCCGAATATAGTCGTCCAATATATCGATCTTTACGTCTCGACCATTTCGAGACTCCTCGTCATGTCCCCGATCTCATCCGGGACTCCGAACTACCTTTGGTACATCAAATCACATAAACTCATAATACAATCGTCACTGAAACTTTAAGCGTGCGGACCCTACGGGTTCGAGAACTATGTAGACATGACCGAGACATGTCTCCGGCCAATAACCAATAGCGGAACCTGGATGCTCATATTGGCTCCCACATATTCTACGAAGATCTTTATCGGTCAAACCGCATAACAACATACGTTTGTTCCCTTTGTCATCGGTATGTTACTTGCCCAAGATTCGATCGTCGGTATCTCAATACCCAGCTCAATCTCGTTACCGGCAAGTCTCTTTACTCGTTCTGTAATACATCATCCCGCAACTATCTCGTTAGTTGCAATGCTTGCAAAGCTTAAGTGACGTGCATTACCGAGAGGGCCCAGAGATACCTCTCCGACAATCGGAGTGACAAATCCTAATCTCAAAATACGCCAACCCAACAAGTACCTTCGAAGACACCTGTAGAGCACCTTTATAATCACCTAGTTACGTTGTGACGTTTGGTAGCACACAAGGCGTTGCTACCTCTTGAGCACCGCGTTGGATTTCCCCGAAGAGGAAAGGATGATGCAGCAAAGTAGCGTAAGTATTTCCCTCGGTTTTTGAGAACCAAGGTATCAATCCAGTAGGAGGCTACACGCGAGTCCCTCGTACCTACACAAAGCAAATAACTCCTCGCAACCAACGCGAATAGGGGTTGTCAATCCCTTCACGGTCACTTACGAGAGTGAGATCTGATAGATAATATTTTTGTTATTTTTGGTATAAAGATGCAAGGTAAAATAAAAGATAAAGTAAAAAAGCAAAGCAAAAATAAAGAGATGGAAGATGAATATGATGAAGATAGACCGGGGGGCCATAGATTTCACTAGTGGCTTCTCTCAAGAGCATAAGTATTTCTACAGTGGGTGAACAAATTACTGTTGAGCAATTGACAGAATTGCGCATAGTTACGAGAATATCTAGGTATGATCATGTATATAGGCATCACGTCCGAGACAAGTAGACCGACTCTTGCCTGCATCTACTACTATTACTCCACTCATCGACCGCTATCCAGCATGCATCTAGAGTATTAAGTTAAAGCAGAGTAACGCCTTAAGCAAGATGACATGATGTAGAGGGATAGTTTCATGCAATATGATAAAAACCCCATCTTGTTATCCTCGATGGCAACAACACAATATGTGCCTTGCTGCCCCTACTGTCACTGGGAAAGGACACCGCAAGATTGAACCCAAAGCTAAGCACTTCTCCCATTGCAAGAAAAACCAATCTAGTAGGCCAAACCAAACTGATAATTCGAAGAGACTTGCAAAGATAACCAATCATACATAAAAGAATTCAGAGAAGATTCAAATATTGTTCATAGATAGACTTGATCATAAACCCACAATTCATCGGTCTCAACAAACACACCGCAAAAAGAAGATTACATCGAATAGGTCTCCACGAGAGAGGGGGAGAACATTGTATTGAGATCCAAAAAGAGAGAAGAAGCCATCTAGCTACTAACTATGGACCCGAAGGTCTGATGTAAACTACTCACACTTTATCGGAGGGGCTATGATGATGTAGAAGCCCTCCGTGGTGGATGCCCTCTCCGGCGGAACTCCGGAACAGGCCCCAAGATGGGATCTCATGGGTACAGAAGGTTGCGGCGGTGGAATTAGGTTTTTGGCTCCGTCTCTGATTGTTTGGGGGTACGTAGGTATATATAGGAGGAAGAAGTACGTCGATGGAGCAAGGTGGGGCCCATGAGGGTGGGGGCGCGCCTGGGGGGTAGGGCGCGCCCCCTACCTCGTGCCCACCTCCTGGCTTTCTTGACGTAGGGTCCAAGTCTCCTGGATCATGTTCGGTGAGAAAATCACGTTCTCGAAGGTTTCATTCCATTTGGACTCCGTTTGATATTCCGTTTCTTCGAAACACTGAAATAGGCAAAAAAAATACAGCAATTCTGGGTTGGGCCTCCGGTTAATAGGTTAGTCCCAAAAGTAATATAAAAGTGGAAAATAAAGCCCAATATGGTCCAAAACAGTAGATAATATAGCATGGAGAAATCAAAAATTATAGATACATTGGAGACGTATCAGGCATTCCTCCGGTAAACGGGAGTTGCATAATCTCATAATCATAGGAACATGTATAAGTCAGGAAGAAAGCAATAGCAACATACTAAAACGATCGAGTGCCAAGCTAATGGAATGGGTGAAGTCAATCACATCATTCTCCTAATGACATGATCCCGTTAATCAAATGACAACTCATGTCAATGGCCAGGAAACATAACCATCTTTGATTAACGAGCTAGTCAAGTAGAGGCATACTAGTGACACTCTGTTTGTCTATGTATTCACACATGTACGAAGTTTCCGGTTAATACAATTCTAGCATGAATAATAAACATTTATCATGATATAAGGAAATATAAATAATGACTTTATTATTGCCTCTAGGGCATATTTCCTTCAGTCTCCCACTTGCACTAGAGTCAACAATCTAGATTACACAGTAATGATTCTAACACCCATGGAGTCTTGGTGCTGATCATGTTTTGCTCGTGAGAGAGGCTTAGTCAACGGGTCTGCAACATTCAGATCCGTATGTATCTTGCAAATCTCTATGTCTCCCTCCTTGACTTGATCGCGGATAGAATTGAAGCGTCTCTTGATGTGCTTGGTTCTCTTGTGAAATCTGGATTCCTTCGCCAAGGCAATTGCACCAGTATTGTCACAAAATATTTTCATTGGACCCGATGCACTAGGTATGACACCTAGATCGGATATGAACTCCTTCATTTGCTGCTTCCGAAGCATCTATGTACTCCGCTTCACATGTAGATCCCGCCACGACGCTTTGTTTAGAACTGCACCAACTAACAGCTCCACCATTCAATGTAAATACGTATCCGGTTTGCGATTTAGAATCGTCCGGATCAGTGTCAAAGCTTGCATCGACGTAACCATTTATGACTAGCTCTTTGTCACTTCCATAAACGAGAAACATATCCTTAGTCCTTTTCAGGTATTTCAGGATGTTCTTGACCGATGTCCAGTGATCCACTCCTGGATTACTTGGTACCTCCCTGCTAGACTTATAGCAAGGCACACATCAGGTCTGGTACACAACATTGAATACATGATAGAGCCTATGGTTGAAGCATAGGGAACATCTTTCATCTTCTCTCTATCTTCTGCAGTGGTCGGGCATTGAGTCTTACTCAACTTCACACCTTGTAACACAGGCAAGAACCCTTTCTTTGCTTGATCCATTTTGAACTTCTTCAAAACTTTGTCAAGGTATGTGCTTTGTGAAAGTCCAATTAAGCGCCTTGATCTATCTCTATAGATCTTGATGCCCAATATATAAGCAGCTTCACAGAGGTCTTTCATTGAAAAACTCTTGTTCAAGTATCCCTTTATGCTATCCAGAAATTCTATATCATTTCCAATCAACAATATGCCATCCACATATAATATCAGAAATGCTACAAAGCTCCCACTCACTTTCTTGTAAATACAGGCTTCTCCAAAAGTCTGTATAAAACCAAATGCTTTGATCACACTATCAAAGCGTTTATTCCAACTCCAAGAGGCTTGCACCAGTCCATAAATGGATCGCTGGAGCTTGCACACTTTGTTAGCTCCCTTTGGATCGAGAAAACCTTCTGGTTGCATCATATACAACTCTTCTTCCAGAAATCCTTTCAGGAATGCAGTTTTGACATCCATTTGCCAGATTTCATAAAATGTGGCAATTTGCTAACATGATTCAGACAGACTTAAGCATCGCTATGAGTGAGAAAATCTTACGGTAGTCAACACCTTGAACTTTGTCAAAACCTTTTTCGACAAGTCTAGCTTTGTAGATAGTAAAACTACTATCAACGTCTGTCTTCCTCTTGAAGATCCATTTATTTCCTATGGCTTGCCAATCATCGGTCAATTCCACCAAAGTCCATACTTTGTTTTTCATACATGGATCCTATCTCAGATTTCATGGCCTCAAGCCATTTCGCGGAATCGGGGCTCATCGTCGCTTCCTCATAGTTCGTAGGTTCGTCATGGTCAAGTAACATGGCCTCCAGAACAGGATTACCGTACCATTCTGGTGCGGATCTCACTCTGGTTGACCTACGAGGTTCTATAGTAACTTGATCTGAAGTTACATGATCATCATCATTAGCTTCCTCACTAGTTGGTGTAGTAGTCATAGGAACAGATTTTTGTGATGAACTACTTTCCAATAAGGGAGCAGGTACAGTTTCCTCATCAAGTTCTACTTTCCTCCCACTCACTTCTTTCGAGAGAAACTCCTTCTCTAGAAAGGATCCATTCTTAGCAACAAATATCTTGCCTTTGGATCTATAGAAGGTGTACCCAACTGTCTCCTTTGGGTATCCTATGAAGACACATTTCTCTGATTTGCGTTTGAGCTTATCAGGATGAAACTTTTTCTTACAAGCATCGCAACCCCAAACTTTAAGAAACGACAACTTTGGTTTCTTGCCAAACCACAGTTCATATGGTGTCGTCTCAACAGATTTAGATGGTGCCCTATTTAATGTGAATGCAGCTGTCTCTAATGCATAACCCCAAAACGGTAGTGGTAAATCGGTAAGAGACCTCATAGATTGCACTATATCCAATAAAGTACGGTTATGACGTTCAGACACACCATTATGCTGTGGTGTTCCAGGTGGCATGAGTTTGTGAAACTATTCCACGTTGTTTTAATTGAATACCGAACTCGTAACTCAAATATTCACCTCTGCGATCAGATCGTAGAAACTTTATTTTCTTGTTACGATGATTTTCCACTTCACTCTGAAATTCTTTGAACTTTTCAAATGTTTCAGACTTATGTTTCATTAAGTAGATATACCCATATCTGCTCAAATCATCTATGAAAGTGAGAAAATAACGATACCCGCCATGAGCCTCAACACTCGTCGGATTGCATACATCAATGTGTATTATTTCCAACAAGTTTGTTGCTCGCTCCATTGTTCCGAAGAACGGAATCTTAGTCATCTTGCCCATGAGGCATGGTTCGCAAGCATCAACTGATTCATAATCGAGTGATTCCAAAAGCCCATCCGCATGGATTTTCTTCATGCGCTTTACACCAATATGACCTAAACGGCAGTGCCACAAATAAGTTGCACTATCATTATTAACTTTGCATCTTTTGGTTTCAATATTATGTGTATCACTACGATCGAGATTCAATAAACCATTTTATTAGGTGTATGACCATAGAAGGTTTTATTCATGTAAACAGAACAACAATTATTCTCTAATTTAAATGAATAACCGTATTGCAATAAACATGATCAAGTCATATTCTTGCTCAACGCAAACACCAAATACCATTTATTTAGGTTCAACACTAATCCCGAAAGTATAGGGAGTGTGCGGTGATGATCATATCAATCTTGGAACTACTTCCAACACACATCGTCACCTCGCCCTTTACTAGTTTCTGTTTATTCGGCAACTCCCGTTTCGAGTTACTACTCTTAGCAACTGAACCAGTATCAAATACCGAGGGGTTGCTATAAACACTAGTAAGGTACACACCAATAACATGTATATCCAATATACCTTTGTTCACTTTGCCATCCTTCTTATCCGCCAAATACTTGGGGCAGTTCCGCTTCCAGTAACCAGTCCCTTTGCAGTAGGAGCACTTAGTCTCAGGCTTAGGAACAGACTTGGGCTTCTTCACTTGAGCAGCAACTTGCTTGCCATTCTTCTTGAAGTTCCCCTTCTTCCCTTTGCCCTTTTATTGAAACTAGTGGTCTTGTCAACCATCAACACTTGATGTTTTCCTTGATTTCTACCTTCGTCGATTTCAGCATCACGAAAAGCTTGGGAATCGTTTCCGTTATCCCTTGCATATTATAGTTCATCACGAAGTTCTACTAACTTGGTGATGGTGACTAGAGAATTCTGTCAATCACTATCTTATCTGGAAGATTAACTCCCAGTTGAGTCAAGTGATTGTTATACCCAGACATTTTGAGTATATGCTCACTGACTGAACTATTCTCCTCCATCTTGCAGCTGTAGAACTTATTGGAGACTTCATATCTCTCAATCCGGGCATTTGCTTGAAATATTAACTTCAACTCTTGGAACATCTCATATGCTCCATGACGTTCAAAACATCGTTGAAGTCCCGGTTCTAAGCCGTAAAGCATGGCACACTTAACTATCGAGTAGTCATTAGCTTTGCTCTGCCAGACGTTCATAACATCTGGTGTTGCTCATGCAGCAGGTTTGGCACCTAGCGGTGCTTCTAGGACGTAATTCTTCTGTGCAGCAATGAGGATAATCCTCAAGTTACGGACCCAGTCCGTGTAATTGCTACCATCATCTTTCAACTTTGCTTTCTCAAGGAACGCATTAAAATTCAACGGAACAACAACACGGGCCATCTATCTACAATCAACATAGATAAGCAAGATACTATCAGGTACTAAGTTCATGATAAATTTAAGTTCAATTAATCATATTACTTAAGAACTCCCACTTAGATAGACATCCCTCTAATCCTATGAGTGATCACGTGATCCAAATCAACTAAACCATAACCAATCATCACGTGAAATGGAGTAGCTTTCAATGGTGAACATCACTATGTTGATCATATCTACTATATGATTCACGCTCAACCTTTCGGTCTCAGTGTTCCGAGGCCATATATGCATATGCTAGGCTCGTCAAGTTTAACCTGAGTATTCTGCGTGTGCAAAACTGGCTTGCACCCGTTGTAGATGGACGTAGAGCTTATCACACCCGATCATCACGTGGTGTCTGGGCACGACAAACTTTGGCAATGGTGCATACTCAGGGAGAACACTTTTATCTTGAAATTTAGTGAGAGATCATCTTATAATGGTACCGTCAATCAAAGAAAAATAAGATGTATAAAAGATAAACATCACATGCAATCAAAATATGTGACATGATATGGCCATCACCATCTTGTGCCTTTGATCTTCATCTCCAAAGTACCGTCATGATCTCTATCGTCATCGGCATGACACCATGATCTCCATCATCTTGATCTATATCAATGTGCCGTCACATGGTCGTCTTGCCAACTATTGCTCTTGCAACTATTGCTATCGCATAGTGATAAAGTAAAGAAATTATTTGGCGTTTGCATCTTATGCAATAAAGAGACAACCATAAGGCTTCTGCCAGTTGCCGATAACTTCAACAAAACATGATCATCTCATACAACTTATATCTCATCACGTCTTGACCATATCACATCAAAACATGCCCTGCAAAAACAAGTTAGACGTCATCTACTTTGTTTTTGCAATTTTTACATGGCTGCTACGGGCTAAGCAAGAACCGTTCTTACCTACGCATCAAAACCACAACGATAGTTTGTCAAGTTAGTGTTGTTTTAACGTTCTCAAGGACCGGGCGTAGCCACACTCGGTTCAACTAAAGTTGGAGAAACTGACACCCGCCAGCCACCTGTGTGCAAATCACGTCGGTAGAACCAGTCTCGCATAAGCGTACGCGTAATGTCGATCCGGGCCGCTTCATCCAACAATACCACCGAACCAAAGTGTGACATGCTGGTAAGCAGTATGACTTGTATCGTCCACAACTCACTTGTGTTCTACTCGTGCATATAACATCAACGCATAAAACCAGGCTCGGATGCCACTTTTGGGGAACGAAGTAATTTCAAAAAATTTCCTACGCACACATAGGATCATGGTGATGCATAGCAACGAGAGGGGAGAGTGTTGTCCATGTACCCTTGTAGATCGAAAGCGGAAGCGTTAGCACATCGCGGTTGATGTAGTCGTACGTCTTCACGATCCGACCGATCAAGTACCGAACGCACGGCACCTCTGAGTTCAGCACACGTTCAGCTCGATGACGTCCCTCGAACTTCGATCCAGTCGAGTGTTGAGGGAGAGTTTCGTCAGCATGACGGTGTGGTGACGATGATGATGTTCTACCGATGCAGGGCTTCGCCTAAGCACCGCTACGATATTATCGAGGTGGATTATGGTGGAGGCGGGCACCGCACACGGCTAAGAGATCAATTGTTGTATCTATGGGGTGCCCCTGGCCACGTATATAAAGGAGTGGAGGAGGGGAGGCGCCGGCCCTCTCTATGGTGCGCCCTGGGGAGTCCTACTCCCACCGGGAGTAGGATTCCCCCCCCCCTTCCATGTAGTAGGAGTAGGAGAGAAGGAAGGGGAAGAGAGAAGAGAAGGAAGAAGGGGGCGCAGCCCTTCCCCCTAGTACAATTCGGACTAGGACTTGGGCGGGCGCAGCCTGCCTCTCTCTCTCCCCTAGAGCCCAATAAGGCCCATATACTTCTTCCTATATTCCCGTAACTCCCGGTACACCCGAAAATACCCGAATCACTCGAAACCTTTCCGATGTCCGAATATAGTCGTCCAATATATCGATATTTACGTCTCGACCATTTCGAGACTCCTCGTCATGTCCCCGATCTCATACGGGACTCCGAAATACCTTCGGTACATCAAATCACATAAACTCATAATACAATCGTCACAGAAACTTTAAGCGTGCGGATCCTACGGGTTCGAGAACTATGTAGACATGACCGAGACATGTCTCCGGCCAATAACCAATATCGGAACCTGGATGCTCATATTGGCTCCCACATATACTACGAAGATCTTTATCGGTTAAACCGCATAACAATATACGTTTGTTCCCTTTGTCATCGGAATGTTACTTGCCCGAGATTCAATCGTCGGTATCTCAATACCTAGTTCAATCTCCTTACCGGCAAGTCTCTTTACTCGTTCTGTAATACATCATCCCGCAACTAACTCATTAGTTGCAATGCTTGCAAGGCTTAAGTGATATGCATTACCGAGAGGGCCCAGAGATACCTCTCCGACAATCGAAGTGACAAATTCTAATCTCGAAATACGCCAACCCAACAAGTACCTTCGGAGACACCTGTAGAGCACCTTTATAATCACCCAGTTACATTGTGACGTTTGGTAGGACACAAGGTGAGGGAGTCCTGGATTAGGGGGTGTCCGGATAGCCGGACTATACCTTCAGCCGGACTCCTGGACTATGAAGATACAAGATTGAAGACTTCGTCCCGTGTCCAGAAGGGACTTTCCTTGGCGTGGAAGGCAAGCTTGGCGATACGGATATGTAGATCTCCTACCATTGTAACCGACTTTATGTAACCCTAACCCTCTCCGGTGTCTATATAAACCGGAGGGTTTTAGTCCGTAGGACAGAACAACAATCATACCATAGGCTAGCTTCTAGGGTTTAGCCTCCTCGATCTCGTGGTAGATCAACTCTTGTACTACGCATATCATCAATATTAATCAACCAGGACGTAGGGTTTTACCTCCATCAAGAGGGACCGAACCTGGGTAAAACATCGTGTCCCTTGTCTCCTGTTACCATCCGCCTGGACGCACAGTTCGGGACCCCCTATCCGAGATCCGCCGGTTTTGACACCGACACAAGGCGTTCCTCCGGTAAATGAGAGTTGCATAATCTCATAGTCATAGGAACATATATAAGTCATGAAGAAAGCAATAGCAACATACTAAAACGATCGAGTGCTAAGCTAATGGAATGGGTCAAGTCAATCACATCATTCTCCTAATGATGTGATCCCGTTAATCAAATGACAACTCAAGTCAATGGCCAGGAAACATAACCATCTTTGATTAACGAGCTAGTCAAGTAGAGGCATACTAGTGACACTCTGTTTGTCTATGTATTCACACAAGTATTATGTTTCCGGTTAATACAATTCTAGCATGAATAATAAACATTTATCATGATATAAGGAAATAAATAATAACTTTATTATTTCCTCTAGGGCATATTTCCTTCACGTACGTCTTCACGATCCGACCGATCCAAGTACCAAACGTACGGCACCTCAGAGTTCAGCACACATTCAGCTCGATAACGTCCCATGAACTCACGATCCAGCAGAGCTTCGAGGGAGAGTTCCGTTAGCACGACGGCATGATGACGGTGATGATGATGCTACCGACGCAGGGCTTCGCCTGAGCACCGCTACGATATGACCGAGGTGGATTATGGTGGAGGGGGGCACCGCATACGGCTAAAAGATCAATGATAACTTGTGTGTCCTATGGGGTGCCCCCTCCCCCGTATATAAAGGAGTGGAGGAGGGGAGGGACCGACCCTCTCTATGGCGCGCCCTGGGGAGTCCTACTCCCATCGGGAGTAGGATTCCTCCCCTTCCATGTAGTAGGAGTAGGAGAGAAGGAAAGGGAAAAGAGAAGAGAAGGAAGGAGGGGGCGCCGCCCCTCCCCCTAGTCCAATCCGGACTAGGCCTTGGGGGGCGTGCAGCCTCCCCTCTCTCTTTCCCCTAAAGCCCAATAAGGTCCATATACTCCCCGGCGAATTCCTGTAACTCTCTGGTACTCCGATAAATACCCGAATCACTCGGAACCTTTCCGATGTCCGAATATAGTCGTCCAATATACCGACATTTACGTCTCGATCATTTCGAGACCTCGTCATGTCCCCGATCTCATCCGGGACTCCGAACTACCTTCGGTACATCAAAACACATAAACTCATAATACCGATCGTCACCGAACGTTAAGCGTGCGGACCCTACGGGTTCGAGAACTATGTAGACATGACCGAGACACGTCTCCGGTCAATAACCAATAGCGTAACCTGGATGCTCATATTGGTTCCTACATATTCTATGAAGATCTTTATCGGTCAAACCGCATAACAATATATGTTGTTCCCTTTGTCATCGGTATGTTACTTGCCCGAGATTCGATCGTTGGTATCTCAATACCTAGTTCAATCTCGTTACTGGAAAGTCTCTTTACTCGTACCGTAATACATCATCCCGCAACTAACTCATTAGTTGCATTGCTTGCAAGGCTTATGGTGATGTGCATTACCGAGAGGGCCCAGAGATACCTCTCCGACAATCGGAGTGACAAATCCTAATCTCGATCTATGCCAACTCAACAAGTACCATCGGAGACACCTGTAGAGCACCTTTAACACCCAGTTACATTGTGACGTTTGGTAGCACACAAAGTGTTCCTCCGGTAATCGGGAGTTGCATAATCTCATAGTCATAGGAACATGTATAAGTCATGAAGAAAGCAATAGCAGGAAACTAAAACGATCAAGTGCTAAGCTAACGGAATGGGTCAAGTCAATCACATGATTCTCCTAATGATGTGATCACGTTTATCAAATGACAACTCATGTCTATGGTTAGGAAACTTAACCATGTTTGATCAACGAGCTAGTAAAGTAGAGGCATACTAGTGACACTTTGTTTGCCTATGTATTCACACATGTACTAAGTTTCCGGTTAATACAATTCTAGCATGAATAATAAACATTTATCATGATATAAGGAAATATAAATAACAACTTTATTATTGCCTCTAGGGCATATTTCCTTCACTAGCGACCTCTTCCACTAGTTGTATGTAATGACATAGAAATGATTCACCATAAGCATGAAGACACTCCCAGTCTGCAAGCATCACAATCAATGGCGGAGCTAAGTTATGGCTTGAGGGGGTTGTGGCCCCCCAGCCCAAACAAATCTTTTTCATTACTATGTACTAGTGGCCCCTGCAGGCTGCAGTTCGGCTGCTTAGAATTAGATTCATCTTCATTTCTTCACGCACAATACAACAACTGCTTCCCAGCTTATGTGATGTGCTTCACTCAACCAGCCGATGCGCCGCAACAGATAGCCTCGAGCCCTCGATGTCGTTCAGCCGTTGCTGACAAGGAAAGGAGGTTAGGAAGAGCTCTATGTTTGAGTCGGTAGCGACGATTCCAGCACCTGTGAGGGGATCAACGACACACCCAGTATCACAACTGGCCACTGGCCGGTGGTCGCAGGTCGCCGATGCCATTGATTTCTTGAACTCCGGCCGGCCAGCCACCATCCCATGCACAATTTGTGTGAAGTCTCTAACACTGTAAACGTTGCATATACATCAACTCTGATGTACAGTATGAGTCAAAGTGGTTCTTCTTTTGTTGTTTCGTTATGTGATTTGATCTAGTTGGGAATTGTTTTTTGTGATAGCGCTACCATTTTCTCTCTCAGTTGGTTAGTGGTATTTTCTCTCTCAGTGTGTTAGTGGTTGATTGAATTGGACTATACACACTATAAATTTGTTCTCTCAGTAGCAGTTGCTCATTGAAGATTTTGTCTTTTGTCTTTTGCCCCCCCCCAAGCATTTTTGTCTAGCTCCGCCATTGATCACAATGATAAAACATAATCAACATTGGGACTAACTCTGTCTGGTAAAGTGCACTAATAAGGCATTGCATCAATAAAAAAATTGTGTAAAGATGAATCTTCTAGGGGTGGTCACAACCAATTTCGCTTCTCCACATGACATCAAACTAACCGAGCTTACAATGACATTCCCTTACAAGATTTAATGGGATACGACATGCAACAACACATGCTCTCTTGCACCTCAAATTAAAAATGGTAAAAAAATTGAAATGGACAAATGCAAATAAAATATTGTTGGACGAACCAAACCTGCTATTGAAGACACAAAAAATCGAGGTGGATAAGTCTGATCCTTCTCACTGTAAAATTCAGAAGCAGGAACATCCATTCCAATGACCAACCGGCACACATGGATAAGTAGATAAGGGTTGAATCATGAGCTAGATATAGACAAAAAACATATTCTTCTAGTGTAGACAGCCTTAGCTACAAATGTCGTCAACAGTTAAAGAATCAAGATGCTCTTTATTTTTCCACGTAAGTATAAACTAACAAGAAATCACATATGAGCATTTGGATTCACGTATTCAACTTAAGTCATCACAAAATAGTCAAGGCTTGTTGTTGTAAGTGATGGAAACTGGAAACTTTGGTTGTACTCAGAACACCACAAGCCATAAAATGCTCCATGTTGCGATTAAGAACAAATTCTACTTTATTTTGAAAAAAAACATATTATGCTTTGCACTCATCCTACCACCAGGTTCCCTACAACTTAGCACTACATATCAAGAACTTGTGCTATCCTATAATATAGTAGCACAATAGAAACATGTGAAATGTTGGTACCTGAATTTTATGTGCAAAGCCACCTTCCAACAACCCCAGTGTTTGTGGAGTCTTGGTCCTACTTCATTTCTCAAAACTCTATAAGAGTTCAAAAGTCCAAGTTATCTGTTCACCTTGAAGTTGTGGTATACCTCAATGATACGTCTCCAATGTATCTATAATTTATGAAGTATTCATGTCGTTTTATTATTATTCTTGGATGTTTTACAATCATTTTATAGCAACTTTATATCGCAATGCCCAATGCCAGTTGTTGTTTTTTTCTTGTTTTTTACATCGCAGGAAATCAATATCTAACGGAGTCCAAACACCGTGAAACTTCTTGGAGATTTTTTTATGGACCAGAACACCCAAGATGGGCCAGAGCAACACCTGGGGGTGCCTCGAGGGGGGCACAACCCACCAGGGCGCGCCTGGGGGCCCAGGCGCGCCCAGGTGGGTTGTGCCCACCTCGGTGGCCTCCCACACCCCTCTTTACCCTATAAATTCACAAATATTCCAAAACCCTTCGGGGTTAACCTAGATCATAAGTTCCGCCGCCGCAAGGCTCTGTAGCCACCAAAAACCAATCTAGACCCCGTTCCGGCACCCTGCCGGAGGGGGGAATCATCTCTCGTGGCCATCTTCATCATCCCGGCGGCCACCCTCAGGGCTGAGGGTTTGTACCAGTAGTTATGTGTTTAATCTCTCTCTCTCTCTCTCTCTCTCTCTCTCTCTCTCTCTCTCTCTCTCTCTCTCTCTCTCTCTCTCTCTCGTGTTCTTGAGATGTCACGATCTTGATGTTGGGGAACATAGTAATTTCAAAAAAATTCCTACGCACACGCAAGATCATGGTGATGCATAGCAATGAGAGGGGAGAGTGTTGTCCACGTACCCTCGTAGACCAAAAGCGGAAGCGTTATAACAACGCGGTTGATGTAGTCGTACGTCTTCACGGCCCGACCGATCAAGCACCGAAACTACGGCACCTCCGAGTTCTAGCACACGTTCAGCTCGATGATGATCCCCGGACTCCGATCCAGCAAAGTGTCGGGGATGAGTTCCGTCAGCACGATGGCGTGGTGACGATCTTGATGTTCTACCGTCGCAGGGCTTCGCCTAAGCACCGCTACAATATTATCGAGGATTATGGTGGAGGGGGGCACCGCACACGGCTAAGAGATCAATGATCAATTGTTCTGTCTCTAGGGTGCCCCCCTGCCCCGTATATAAAGGAGCAAGGGGGAGGCCGGCCGACCCTTGCTAGGCGCGCCAGGAGGAGGAGTCCTCCTCCTAGTAGGAGTAGGACTCCCCTCTTTCCTACTCCTACTAGGAGGGGGAAAGGAAGGGGGAGAGGGAGAACGAAAGGGGGGCGCCGCCCCCCCTCTCCTAGTCCAATTCGGACCAGAGGGGGAGGGGGCGCGCGACCCACCCTGGCTGCCCCTCTCTCTCTCCACTAAGGCCCATAAGGCCCATTACTTCTCCCGGGGGGTTCCGGTAACCCTCCGGCACTCCGGTTTTCCCCGAAATCACCCAGAACATTTCCGGTGTCCGAATATAGTCGTCCAATATATCGATCTTTATGTCTCGGCCATTTCGAGATTCCTCATCATGTCCATGATTACATCCGGGACTCCGAACAACCTTCGGTACATCAAAACATATAAACTCGTAATGAAACTGTCATCGTAACGTTAAGCGTGCGGACCCTACGGGTTCGAGAACAATGTAGACATGACCGAGACACGTCTTCGGTCAATAACCAATAGCGGAACCTGGATGCTCATATTGGCTCCTACATATTCTACGAAGATCTTTATCGGTCAGACCGCATAACAACATACGTTGTTCCCTTTGTCATCGGTATGTTACTTGCCCGAAATTCGATCGTCAGTATCTCAATACCTAGTTCAATCTCGTTACCGGCAAGTCTCTTTACCCGTTCCGTAATACATCATCTCACAACTAACTCATTAGTTGCAATGCTTGCAAGGCTTATGTGATGTGCATTACCAAGAGGGCCCAGAGATACCTCTCCGACAATCGGAGTGACAAATCCTAATCTTGAAATACGCCAACCCAACATGTACCTTCGGAGACACCTATAGAGCTCATTTATAATCACCCAGTTACATTGTGACGTTTGGTAGCACACAAAGTGTTCCTCCGGCAAACGGGAGTTGCATAATCTCATAGTCATAGGAACATGTATAAGTCATGAAGAAAGCAATAGCAACATACTAAACGATCGGGTGCTAAGCTAATGGAATGGGTCTTGTCAATCACATTAGTATCCTAATGATGTGATCCCATTAATCAAATGACAACACATGTCTATGGTTAGGAAACACAACCATCTTTGATCAACGAGCTAGTCAAGTAGAGGCATACTAGTGACACTCTGTTTGTCTATGTATTCACACAAGTATTATGTTTCCGGTTAATACAATTCTAGCATGAATAATAAACATTTATCATGATATAAGGAAATAAATAATAACTTTATTATTGCCTCTAGGGCATATTTCCTTCACTTGATGTATCGTGGACTTTGTTAATATAGTCGGATCATATGGTGTTTTCCCCTCTCTATCTTGCTGTGATGAATTGAGTTTTTCCCTTTGAGATTTCGTTGTTATTGGATTGAATACTTTTATGGATTTGAGAACACTTGATATATGTCTTGCAATTGAATACTCGTGGTGACAATGGGGTATCATATTGATTCACTTGATATATGTTTTGGCACTCAACTCGCGGATTCCGGAGGTGACATTGGGGTAATCTATGCATAGGGATTGATGCACGTTCTTGTCTTTGATTCTCCGGTAGAAATCTTGGAGCACTCTTTGAAGTTCTTTGTGTTGGATTGAATATTTTGAATCTGAACTTGCTTTGGTGTTATTTTAGTACGAACTCTTGTCTAGATCGATCGGAAAGAATAGCTTCTGTTATTTTAGTACGAACTCTAGGATAGATTGATTGGAAAGAATAGCTTTGAGGTGGTTTCGTACCCTACAAACAATTTTGTCTTATGTTCTCCACTAGGTAGGAACTTTTGAGTGATTCTTGGTTGCACGTTGAGGGACGGTTATATGATCCAATTATATTAACATTGTTGAGAGGTTGCACTAGTGAAAGTACGGACCCTGGGCCTTGTTTTCAAGCATTGCAATACCGTTTTTGTGACCGTTTACTATTTGCTACCTTGTTGTATTAATTTATTCAGATTATAAAAATATATTTCTACCATCAATATTACACTTTCATCATCATCTCTTCGCCGAACTAGTGCACCTATACAATTTGCCATTGTATTGGGTGTGTTGGGGACACAAGAGATTTCTTGTATTTGGTTGCGGGGTCGTTTGAGAGCGACCATCTTCATCCTACACCTCTCACGGGTTGATAAACTTTAGGTCATCCACTTGAGGGAAAATTGCTACTGTCCTACAAAACTCTGCGCTTGGAGGCCCAACATGTGTCTATAAAAATAAAGTTGCGTAATAGACATCACTCAACACCAATCTTCATGGCCTCCCTGAACAAGAAGGCCGCCAGTTGGGAGGATCATAAACTCATGTAAATAATATTATCTAAGACATGATGCGTGAAATTCTATTCATGCTTGCAAGAAATGTTAGCTCAATGGCAAGCTTGTTTCTAGTGTGAGAACCTCCATTGATGACATTGGAAAGAAGGCATGGGTAGCACGAGATTGTTCTTTCCAACAAGATTTGTAGCATGCTGCTAAAAACAATTGACATACTTGAGTAAGCAAAATAATAAATCAACAGATTATTTGTGCAGTTCAATTTTACAGACCCTCGGTGGCAGCACATGGCATCACTATGCACATGGTTCCCCAATTTTTGGAAAGTGGAATTTGATTACTCCGGTAGGAAGTTCCACCGTGGGAGACAGTTGGACAACAAAGGTTTCCTTGAGGTTTCATCTTGCTGCCCATCGCTTAATGATCTCACCTTAAGCTTATGTTCACACGTAAATGCCTTTGGTATTGGTTATCTAGCTTATTTCAAAAAATTGAAGTATCTTAGGATGAATTTCGCACCAAAACTAAATCTAATTTCACGCAAGCTTCTCTCGATGATAGTTAGTTGCGGGAGGGTATCTGTTATCCACCTTGTTGACTGTGATAATATGGACAAAGCGGAGTGGTTGGAGTACCTTGTCTGGAACGGATCATTGTAAGAGCTTGTAGTAAATAAGTGCCAGGAAATTAGCCAGTATGACCTCCTAAATGTAGGTCTAGGATGGATGAAAGTTCCAGGAATTTGAGTTTGTGGATAGTGCAAAGTTCTGGATTGTATGTTTATGGTCTTAATGATAATGACATGATTGGACTCTCCCAGAGCTGTAGTAATCTTAGAAGCCCCTCACTTTAGCTCGGACCCAAGTTCTATGACAATTATAACTATATAACTATCGATATCCCGGTCGTCCGCCAGGGCGCTGCGATTGCTACTTTTAATAGGACTTTTGCAATACGCGCGCGCGTGACTTCCCACTTCACACGAATACGCTGCGGTATACAACTCAGGAGTGGACCAGGCATCGTTCAAGGTACATGCGGCATTCAATGGGGACGAGAAACAAAGGCCCGGCTCGGGAGATGGGGTAACTCCCGTCCTTCGGTGGGTGTGCATAACAAGACGAGATGGCTTCAGCAGAAACGGAGATTAACAGGCTAGTGTATCGACACTATACTTGATCTGGAGTCTTTTGTTTATTTGGTTACGACTGAACACTATACTTCATATTTTTTATTTGCCGTATTAGCATGTCGGTGGTTTTGGTGGATAGTTCTGGTTTGGGATGTTCTAGGGCCGGGGATCGTGGGAGATACAGGTTCATGATAAATGATGATTTTAATCATTTCAGGGTTCCTTGATTGCCTGCCATGCATTTACAGCTCAAAAAAAAAGATTGCCTGCCATGCATTTACAGCGGGGGTGACAGCCATTTAAAGGAATGTCGGCAACATGTGGGAATTGTATCATATATGAAACTTGATTAATTTGTCAGGAGATTATCATGGTTAATGTGATTGTTGATGTTTTTTTGTGTGCAGTCAGTCTTTGTCAGAACTCGGGAGATTATCATGGTTAGATATTGCTGGAAACCTTGATTAATTTGTAATGCTGAAGGTGAAATTGAACTCACCCGCTTTCTTTATTGCTTGACGAACCATGAGACCATAACACAAAGCTGTTTGCGCTGTAGGTGAACCAGGCAACAGATACTAGAACATACATTGATGAGCTTGATGGAAAACTAGTTACTAGCTATTACATGGAGGACCGCGCTGAAATGAAACATTACTGGGCACTGATTGTCGTTCGACGATCTGAAAATGGGTCACAGCAATATGAGTAAGACGACGAGGATGATTGCTCGGGGTTGAGTTTCAGTGGTTGTGGACGAAGAGCACGACGATGACGACTAGATTGTTAAGGCACATGATGACTATGTTCTTCAGCCAAGCATGGTTGTCTTCAAGAAGTGAGATGTGGTGGTGCTAGACCGTGGAGTGCAAGATCAGGTGTCGGTGCACTTACAGACCGTGGAGTGCAAGAGGTGGTGGTAGACCGTGGACTGAATATACTTTTCCTCCCACTTACAGAACATGCATCCTCCTACATGCAACAAATTTTTGTTAGCCGGGATGAGTACATGGGATGGATTGAAAAATCGATGATGAACTTACACCATGACACACAGCCATCCATAAGCACCGGCCTCGCTCGTGGCTTTCACACTGATGGAGGTGGTGTGGTGTGGCGCTGCGCTGGGACATGTATGAACACATGCTTGTGAACTCCGGCCAGACTCTGAGGAATGAACAGTGAGCACGAACAAGAATGGTTGGGCAGCAGAAACAAGCAACCTGGAGGTTTAAAACGAGTGAGGGGAGCATGGTGCAGATAGCCACTAGGACTGACGTGTACTCAATGCAAGTCTTGATTCAATGCATGACGATGCCTTGTGGGCCATTTGCTGGCGAGGTCAGAGATAATAAGCAAGCTATACAACTTGTATACAATCAATGAAATTCATTATACAGGATCGATGTATTTGAATGGCACGAATCACGTGGAAGCGAGCGGACGTGATTACGACCTCGCGTGGCTGCATGTCTACTCATGATTTATCGCTATATAACGCCATTTACTAACGAGAATCTTTAAGGCTCCAGACCTAAACTATCCCATGCTTCAGACTATAGAACTCACATTTGGAAATTGCTCGGCATCATACTCTCCAGAAATAGGTTTTACTTGGAAGGACCTTATGGTGCTAATGAAGTCTTCAGGGCCGGGCCCATAGTGGTGCGGACTGTGCGGCCCGCACAGGGTCCATAAATTTAGGGGGCCCCAAATTTTTTTATATGCCTATGTATATATATTTCTGGGTTAAGTGTTGGGCCGCGCAAAGAGTTGGGCCGCTGCCCGCTGACTCCCCGTGCATGAGAGTCCTCAGGCATCGAGCCGGTGTGATGCCAGCCGCCAGGTTCTTCCGTTCCGGCCCAAAGTAGCCCCTCGCCCCTCGCGTCGCCCCCGCGGGCGACCCGAGGGAAAACCCTAGCCGCCGGCCCTCGACTCTCCTCCTCCTCTCCCCCTCCTCGCCGCCGTCCATTGCGCCGCCGGGCAAAGCCTGGCCGGCTGGGCGGCGGCGGGACTTATCCCCATCCTCTCCGTCTTGGCTGGCGCGGGACAGCGGGATCCAGAGGAACGCCGGGCGAACGTGGGGTCCGGCGGCGCGGCGGGCGGGTCTTCCATCAGCGTCGTGCGCGACGCGGCGGTGGCGACCTGCGTGTCGTGAGGTGGTGGCTGCGTTGGCCTGACCGGTGGTCGCGGTTGCCGCCGGATCCAGATCGGATCCATCTGGATCTTTTCTTCGAACACCGTCGGCCGCCGCGGGGTGGTGTTGATCGTCACTGGCCACGTCGGATCGTTGGATTCGGCGTCTGGAGATCTTCAAGGAGTTCTTCTCGATCCTCCTTTCTGGTGGGTTGAGCCCCATGGCTCTTTCATCTTCGCGGGTTTCGGATCGTGGCTTGCCGGATCCGGAGTACACGGAGGTTTGGTGGCATAGGATGGGGACCGGAGGAAACTTTGGTCGGCGTGTTCGGCCCGGCATCGGCGACGTCACTTGACGCCGTTACCCTTCCTGGAGGCGAAGCCGAGATCCCCCCCCCCCTCCCTATCCACCCCCGAACCCCTCCCGGACGAAAGTCCAAAATTCAGTCTGGATTGGGCGGCGGCGGCGTCCTGCGCGTCGTATCCTCCATGGAGGCGTCGTCTTGGGAGGAACTGCTGTTCGGGGGAGAGATGTTGTGGATGGTGGGCTCCGAGTAGCTCCAGCAGTGGCGATGGTGTGGAGGTTGCCAGGTGGTGCGGCGTTGTATCTACCGCGTCATTGACGACGAGTGGTGGCGGCATGGTGCAGTTGCATATCGACGACGGATGCGGCTGGATGGACGAGCGCGGGGTGGTCGAGCTGTCTGGCGCCATGGTGGCATCGACGGCAGGCCTGGCAAGGTCTGTGCGTCGGTACCTGCTTTGAAGATGGATCAGTGGAAGAAGGTGGCGGCAGCCTTGATGAGTGCGCCGGTCCGGCGTGTGACCCAGTCCCGGTATGTGGCTAGGAGGGGGCATCCGACATTAGATGTTAGGATTTGATGCGATGTCTGTTTGGTATTAGGCTCGGACATTCGGCATCACTGCATCAAGGGGGTAGGAGTAGCGACGGATGTTGTCTAGATGGTAGCTTCAGGCTTACATGTACTATTTTGTAATGTATTTTGTGCTTAATAATTAATAAAGTGGCCCTATGCATCGTCCAGATGCAGAGGCTGGGGTGCATCCTCCTTTAAAAAAAAAGGTTCTTGCATTCCGCTGATCTGCTCGATCGGAAATAGAACGGCGGTTCCGTTCCGCTCGATCGATCGCATCCATACTCCACGGCGCATCCTTCTCCCTCCTGCCATCGAGACTCTCAGATCCGCTGATCCGGCGATGCCGCGAGGGACGATACGGCGACGAGTACAGGGAGAAGCAGGATTACGAGACGTAGTACAATACAGTAAAGTCCTCATTGGTTCACAACTTCGCATCCATCAATTATCCCTCGGGTGATCTCGGGTTCTCATAGTCATAGAGGAATACCGCTGGCTTGTACTCCTAATTTCACTCATATTATTCTAATTCCTATTTTCTAATTAACATTTTGCAGGGATCATTAGAGAGATAAGTTCTTGCATGATTGCTTCCTCAATTAAAGATCACATCATGGCAGTTCAACCGGACAAGACACGAGACTAGACTGGTGAGTTAGACTGTTCGTTTATATATATCAACGTTTAAAAAATAATAGTAAATATGCCCGTGCGTTGCAACGGGCCCGATAAATACGCCTCAAGACCCCCACAATTCAACGTCCTCTATTTCAACACGGTGTCCCACCCATGTCACCACTTATCTTAGTCCCTCGCCGACACGTGTCACCACTTATCTTAGTCCCTCACCACCGGCGATTGCCGCAGTGTCCTCTAATCACAAGATGTCTGGACTTCGTCAATCCCAGCCATTGCATGACACACATGTCATTAACGTGCAATCACAATGGAATGTTTAAAACATTTAAAACTAATCTTGTCGAGCTGGACATGAGGACCGCTCTCCGCAAGCTATTCCCTACACTTGGTCCCATGCATCCCGCTATAGTGACAACAGGGAGGCCGTCGAGGAAAGTAGCACCCTGAGTGGGATGTCATTGGCGGCCGTCGCAGTGCTACACTACCGTGAGCGGGATCAAGGAACTGGGTTGTGGAGGGTCACTCAAAGTCTGATCCGCTGTGCATTGTTGATGGGTGCCAACGGCCGAACCGGGGATTGGTCATCACACTCTAGCACGCGGCTTTCGTGAACCCCTCCCTCCACCGACTTGTAATTATGAAAAATTATAATGATGGTGGGCTTCGCCCCTGTCTCATCTAGTAGGAGACCCCTGTGTTGCTTTCGGCAAAAGGTGAAAAATACCTATCATCTACTTTTTGCCTCTTTGTTGACCATTATGCGGTTCACCGATCTGTCAGCTCCGTCCTGCGGAGACACGATGTTGAGTGAGAGGATGCATCAATGTCGACGGTCGGGCATGCACCTCTCGCAAAAGTGAATTGGAAGTAGATCGCATGCAAGGGCAGGTTGACGACAGCCGCTGGCAGAAAATTCGAATATGGAGCAAGGATAAATAGACAATCAAGTCATGGTCTCCTTTTCTCTCTTATTACTAACTAACTAATTCATTTTCTTTTTTACATTTATCAAAAAAACTTCTTAAGAAACAAATACCATTTCCTATTGATTTTAGCTCTAAAGCTTTTTGCTGCCTCAAACTCACTGACCTATATTGAACCATTCAATATATAGCACACCCTTTTTTTGGGAGTGGATATATACTCCTAGAGTCGGTGCCTCCATTTTTCTATGATTCTCATTGACTGATAACTACACATCAAGTGCACCTTGATACTGGTAGCAACTGGTCGCGTCCTCCCCCACTCGCTTTTTTTATTATAGGGCCAATATGATACGACCGAAAATAATTCAAGCCCTATATCTGCACAACAAGATGTAACAGAACATCCTTTCATTTCATTGATCAAAGCATATTTGTAGTCACTCAATTCATAGTTTTGAACATGCCAATGGCAGGACTGACACGTCCACAATCATACATATGTGTTGTCAACTCTCCGCTTCGATGGCGGTGGCTAGGTCAACCTAGGTGCTAGGAGAGGAGGCCATCATACGCAGTGCCAGTTCCTAGAGGGCATCCGAGGAGGCCGAAGAGGCTTGCCTCAGGCCCCTAGAGACGTCGTCCCATGCCCGGCAACGCCAGCCACTGCAGCACCTCGCTTGACAACTCAGCATTCTTTAAACAGCCTGAAATAATTCGTGGTGTCATTATAGACTGAAGTGAAGTTTGATTTAAATCTTCAGTGATATATTCACCACTGGTATGAGGAAACCTTAGCAATAAATTAATATGGTCGGTAAGATGCATATGGTTTTTCAGTAAGAATTCACCCTTCCAAAGCACGAAACTTGCAGATTGCCACCCATCTTCAGTCACACTTGAGACCAGAGACTGAAATTGGAGGCGCTGTAATAGACCTCATCTTCCTGGAAGTAAGAGTTATTCAAGAGCTCACTTGCAGGAAGTCTTTCATCTACAGGAGCTAGACAGATTTCTATGAAATTCTACTTATGTTCCTGACTCTAAGTTATACTGAAGTATTTTAGCAGTAAACATTATGTTAGCGTCAGACTTACATAGTTTCTTTCGAAGAGCAAAAAGTTTAACGCAACTGTATTAGCAGGTCAAAACTAACACCCGTTAACTCCATAATCCTAAATCTCAAGAAAAGACTCACCAAAAAAAGAAATAACATGTAATAAACTGTTACCAGGAGTCCAGCATCGAGGACATCGCCTTTTGAAGAACAAGTGCCAAGTGTATGTGAGCTAGATATACTTATACAGATCTAGGGGATACGATGAGACTATGCTTCCAAGCACAGAAAGAAGTACATGATCGGCAATGGCACAAATAAATCTGCGCATAGTAAATAACCTGATACAGTATAGACTATACACCAAGGGAAACCGGAACAAAGCGATTCACAAAATGGACAAACTTTACTCTACAGACTCTGCAGGCTATAAAATCAGAACATATATGCTCAGGTGTAGGTTCTTCAAAATAACTGCATTTGTTCAGAACAAAGAATTGAAGAATTCATAGCTTAGCTGCCCTTTGCTTCAGTTAAACAATACGTGCTAGCTTGCTTGATGGTTGTGCCCAAAAAATCGAGAGTGAACAGCTCTGAACCTGGCTCTAGCTAAAAGAACAAAATTGGCTTAGGTAAGTTTTACTCAGGTTGCTTGATGGTTGTGCCCAAAAAATCCAGTCAACAACTCTGAACCTGACTCTGGCTAAATTACAGACCAGAGCAGTAACTATCAATCAGATTTATACCAAAGTGAATCCCTACTACTCCCTAACCGAAAAAGTACAGTACAATATATATACTTTCAGTTTTGCTACTTTATGTTCATTAAGTAATCATGAGTTCAGGAGATAAACTCGTATGTTCAGAATACATCCAACTGCAAAAGGCTGGTTACACTTGAATTAATGTTGAGATATCTATTCATGTGTATGCCACTGCAAAGCTAATAGATGAGTAAGCAATTGGATTTCATTAGTACCACTATAACAGAAGAATAACCAAGCAGATTTCAGTATGCAATTGTATTTCATTAGTACAATATGAGTAAGGCTATCACAGATTATCAAATCCATCAAGCACTATAACTGAGGAATAACCAACTCAAACAGTGACAAGCAAGCAAATCTTTTCAGAAGGACAAACCGATCTTTCAAGCATTCAGTTCAGAAGATTCAAAACACACGCGTTTGGTTCACAGCTTCAGAGTGATTTCGGCTAGCTAGACAGGAAACTAACGGAAGGAAAAGGCACGAGCGAGCAGCGGCAGCGGCAGGGACACGCACGAGCGCGAGAGCAGCAGCAGTCGCCGCGCACGGGCTCGCCAGCGAGCAGCGGCAGCAGCAGGGACGCGCAAGGGCTCGCCAGCGCGACAGGGGACAGGAAAATAAATCAAACAGGGGTCAAACATACCTCTGGTGTAGCCGCTGCTGGCAACATTGGAGTGCTCGACTTCTGTTCTTGTAGCTCCGGCGAACTCGACGTTTCTTCCTCCGGCGAACTCGGCGAATACATTGGATGTTTCGGCCAAATCAAAAATTGATCTCATGGAGATTCTAGCCGACTACCCTTCCTTCTTATAGCAGAAAACAACAATCCGGATTGGGCACTCCATTGAATTGTGTTCGACATGGACACGGCCTGCAATCCGATCCAAATCAGGCACGGGTCTCGTGCGCGAGCACGGCGCCGCTCACGGCCCGCAGCCCCTTAAGCAAGCTGTTGACGCCTGCATCGTCAAGCTGCAGCAGCCGTTGTTGGCTCCAGGACAACACCTCCTCCTCGTCGCCCGTCAAACCACCGGCCCGGCCCCGGCGCCATCGGCAACGGCCCGACGTCGTGCTGCCGCGCCCAAGCCCCGTCGAGGCGGCCTCCATCCTCCCAAGCGAGCACGCCGGCCGCCGCCAATCCCTCGCGATCGTTGTAGCCCTCGCTAAGCCCCCGCCGGAGCGCCACCGGCCTGTGTCCTCCTGCGCCTCCTCGCGCCCGCGCGCCGCCGCCTCGTCCTCGCCTCGTAGGCGACAAGCCCCCGCCGGAGCTTCCCGAGCTCGCTCGCCTCCTCGCCGGAAGCCGCCGCCGGGAATGGATTCGCCAACGCCAGATGCGACGCCTCGACCCGTTCCGGGAATGGATAAGTCATGGAGCTGGCCGGTGGTGGCAGGGGCTTTTTTGCAAAAATATGAAACGTTTTCCATCACTTTAAGTAGGACGGCGGGTTAATTTCTCATAAACAGAGGGACGTTTTTGCAAAATGACTAACGACGGACGAAGAAGCGATCCCTGGTTTATTAGTAGGTAAAGAGGTAAAGATTATGTACCCAGGAATTGAATAGGTATGATTTATATATTGAATTGTTATGTAGTGCATTATATCACATACATTTGGCTCGATGGTTTTTTTTCTAGTGAGATAGGGCCTCATTTTTTAGTTTCGCATATGGCCCCAGAAGTCTTGCACGATTCATGTTCTCATGTTAAATGGTGCTAATTAACTTCTTTTCATACGTCCAAAAGCTGCCACTAAACCCCAAGTTAGTCAATGAATAGGAATCAATCATGTCTCTGAAGCCCTGCAATTGGCTAGCTATGGCTGCGTTGTCCAACTCTCGTGTGCTCGTTCGGATGGAGCACCTTGCTAAAATCTCCTAAACAAAGCCATGGGAGTGGGTATTTGAAGCCATTCCTTTCAGCGTATCCCATGTCTTGTACCTCTCCTAAGTTTGCGCCTTTCCATAGACACATGTTAACCTCCACTCTGTTGCCCCCAAGTCTTGAACCGAAAATCAATTTAATACCTAACCTAAACAAGACAACTTTATTTCAATTTTCCAAAACACACCTATGCCGCCACTTCTACCTGAGCTACCTAACTGCGAAGCCATTATCATAGCATAACGAACCAGCAAGACCTTCTACTGTACTCTTATTTAACCGAGTTTCAAAAATGCATAAAATAGAAAGGGCAACCTTTATCATGATCTCGCAGAGCTCTCGAACTATCGCGGTGTTACCAGCTCCACGACAGTTCCTGCAAATTAGATTCATTGGGCTCGGAAGTCCTACATCGAGGAGGCCGTCGTTGATGCCATCTTTTCTTTGCCCGGTGAGTTTGTGTTTCACAAGCGCTTTTTTCTCTCTCGGTTAAACATACTAAGATGGTGGTGGGATCTACGGACCATCGGTTCTATGGGATGTCGCTGGAGTTAACCCTTCATTCATGTCAAGTTTTTTGTGTGTTGTCCGGGTATTGTCGGTTCCTTCTCGTTAATCTCCTTTCTTTTTTTAGCAGGCTTTGGGTTGTGTCCAGGTCGTCTTCACCACAGTTTAGCCTCCTGTGAACTTATTTTTCTTGGACCGGTGTAGTGGATGGTTCTCTCCCTCTACCTCGGTTTCTACCTCCCCAAGGAGCCTGCGAGGTGGTGTACATGCAACATTGTGTCGTTCAGCAATCATCCACTTGCCGAATCCCCCCGCTACCACACTCCTCCTGGTTGTGACCCATGAGATCACAAACCGTACAGAATTTGTTCTTTTTTTCATACTTCGCCATCAATATCCTAGTGCCCTCTCCCTCTGGTGTCAACGGTGTGAAATGTGTGAGCGGCTTGGAGACGAGCACTTGAGAATGCACCCTGACATGGTCACCCTCAAACAAAATCGTTGGCAATATATGCGCCTCCTTCATTTTGCCAATCCGACGAGGAAGCTGATCCACAATTGGCTCATGCGAGTAAAGATCGAGGACTTTGTGAATCTGAGCCCAAACGTAAAATCCATCCAATGTAACAGATGTCGGATCTGTACGACCATCATAATCCTCGACAATCAAACCAAAGCCTCAAAATTTTCAAGGGCCGCCATGGACTACCTTCTTCCAATCCCCAAGGCAGAACATGTGGAAGATAAATAGGTTTTCTCCTGCCTCCCTGTACTTCGGAGTCTGAGCTAGTCCCTAAGCAAACTTTAGGGTTTCAAACATCGCGTCCGAGCTGAACGGCCAATCAGTGTTCAGTCTGCCAATGGCTAGCCAGCACGCATCGGCTTCAAATTTCTACACCTAATCCTTCCCCGACGACCACCGCATCAAGCTCATCAACCCTTAGGTCCAGGTGTTTCAGAAGTTCATCCAGATTGTCATCTCCCGATCCCGCCATTTTGGCAAAATAGCTTGAGGGACCTAGTCCCTACAACACCACGCTCCGATCTGCCGTCACCCGCCGTGATGGACGAGCCCTCGGCAATCAATAGATAAATAGACGAAAAACCTCATGGGGCGATCAGATCAACGCTGGAGTACTAAACCCTATCAGAGAGGGTAACATACTCCAACCGTAATGCCCAGACACAGCTACAGGGCATTGCACTCACAACCCGCACAAATCATACACATGCGGAAAAAGGAACAACGGCTCAGGCCCATGACGGAAAACTTACGGGACACGTACATGAACATAAACGAAGCGAGAAACATGAATCTTGGTGCGTCTATCGTGCGGTTAGTAAGTTAGACGAGACATGACTAATTCTCATCTAAATGAATTAGCAAATCCGTATGGAAAAATAGTACTTCTATATGTTGCTCTCTTTTTTGAGAATCAAAGGAAACGAGTGGTCTTGAATGGACCGTCGTTTTATACGTGGTTTTGCTTCCCACGCAAACCGAAGATGTACAATTGTTGCGAAATTCAATGGGAGCGGCTCAAAACAGTCGGCTGGAAATTTTGAAGGGGTCAGACGATTTCTAACTTTCCATCTCAACCATTGGATCAAGATTCAACGGCCATGTCACCATCTTCGACCTCAAAACGGTATGGCATTGTTTCTCTTCTTCTTCATCTGTCACCAACATACCGAACCAGCTGCCTCCGCGGCCGGCGGAGCTCACGCGCCAGCCTGGCCGCCCCGCCCTCCCCGCAACCATCGTGCTTCCGCTGCCCACGGACATCCCTCTAACCCCGTGTGAAATTGTAAATTCAAACGACTTACATTACATATATAGCTATTGTGAAATTCAAACTACCTGCGTGTGCCACACAAATATTTCTGCAGGAAAAATATTCCCCCCGTAAGTCCGGAACAGCATTGACGCGGAAATCTCAACGCACAGGCACAGACGTCTCAACGCATCCGAGGAACCCCTCCAAGCTCACCGCCGACGACCCACGCGGTCCCTCCCAAGCGGCCGCCATCGCGCGCGCGATCACCTCCGCCTTCCTTCTCATCTCGTCGCCCTTCTCCGTCTCCCCCATCACCGTCCCCACGGCGTCGGCCACGGCCCCCACCGCCACCACCGAGCTCTCCATGTTCCCCCGCGCCACCTCCACGCAGACACCCCACTCCACCACCAGCATCGCGTTGAAGAACTGCTCGGCCCCCAGCGGCCACCCGATCACCGGCACGCCATGGAACAGGCTCTCCAGGATGGAGTTCCACCCACAGTGGCTCATGAACGCGCCGGTGGACGGGTGCGCCAGGATCCGCACCTGCGGCGCCCAGCCGCGCACCAGCAGTCCCCTGTTGGCCCCGGCCGTTCGCTCCTCGAAGCCGGCCGGGAGCCACTCCGGCCTGAATCCGTCCTTCGCGTCGAGCCCCAGCGGCGGCCGGAGGACCCAGAGGAACGGCCGCCCGCTGGCCTCCAGGCCCCGTGCCAGCTCCGTCATCTGATCGGCGTTGATGCTGTTCTGCGACCCGAAGGATATGTACAGGACCGAGCGCGGCGGGTGCGCGTCCAGCCACCGGATGATGCTGGCATCGTCCTGCGAGGCCGACGGAGTCGTCGGCGCCGCGAGAATTGGCCCGATCGGCCATGGTTGGACGCCGAAGGTCCTCCTGAGCATGTCTAGCCCGGAGGACTCGAGCTCTTGTACAGTGTTGACAAGGACCGCATCGGTCTTGCGGCAAAGCGAGATGACCCGCCGGAAGAAGGCCGTCCAGGGATCGGACCCGGTCGCCGCGAGCATGTACCGCGGGATCTGCGTGCGGTGGAGGACGATGGTGGGGAAATCGGGCAGAGGGAACTCGTCGCCGGCGGCGAGCGTGTGCGGCAGGTGCTCCCACACGGAGAAGAAGACGGCGAAGCCGAAGGCGCCGCCGGTGAGGAAGACCGCGTGGAACGCGCGGTGCGCGCGCGCGACGTCCGCCGTCCAGGCGAAGAAGGCGTCGGCGACGATGCAGACCGGGGACCGGATGCCGGAGACGAACGCTTCGAAGGCGGGGCGGAGGGACTCGGACGCCTGGAAGAAGGTGATGAACTGGTGGACGTGGAGGTCGGCGAGGGAGTCGGCGCCGGGCGGCAGGCCGTGGTCGGCGGGCGCGAACGGGAGCGCGTGGAGGCGGATAGGAGGGTTGGCGGGCGGGAGGGAGATGGAATCGAGGATGCGCGCGGTGGAGACCAGGGTGACGGTGATGCCCGGGCGCCGCTCGTGGAGGAGGCCGGCGAGGCGGAGGAAGGCGGGGACGTGGCCGCGCGCGAGGAAGGGGAAGAGGACGACGTGCGGGGGCTGGCTCCCTGCTTCCTCTGCTGCCATGGTAGTGGTCTGACGGGGGTGGCTTGGCTTGTTCGGTGGAGTAGAGTGAGCTTTTGGACGTCGAGGAAGTTCATTGCCGCTACGCGCTAAGGGGAAATATCTGAACTGCACACGTCTACTGGTAGAAGGGACCCCAGCAGTTCATGTAATTTTACAGATAGAACTTACACCGTCGAAAGAAGTTCAGATAAAACTCAGCTGAGTGTCAGAAATTCAGAAAGGCCATGTTCCAGCAAAAGCACATTCATATTCCAACAGTGAGAAATCTCAATACTAAACCCAAATCTAAGCAAGAGGCACAGCACCACGTCCAGGGAGGAACCCTGGCTGAACTACTCAGGGTTACTGTCTGGACTCGAGGGTACCTTCTTCTTCAGAGAGGCTAACATACATACACGATCCCACTGTTATCAGTCAGTATTATTTATCCCACTAGAAAACAATTGACAGAAAGAATGAGTGCATGCTCCCAAGATCCCCACCATAAGCAACAGGGGAAAGGGAGCAACGGGTATTGATTGCCTTTCACTAACTGAACTTATATATATAAATACATCATGAGCTATCCTTCTTCGAAGAATTATCAGAAGCAGGCGATGACCCCGAGCTCGCCCGGGCCCTATCTTTCGACTCGCTTAACATAACTACAACATGCCGCATCGGCGGTCTCTCGTATGGCGACAGGTTACTACATAGCAGAGCAATTTTCAAGACCTCGATCATATGATCGACGACGGCTTTATCTTCCAAATCAAGATTACTGTCGAATATCCCTGGACCCAGAGAATTGTCCCTGATGTAATTTTTGGCCCATGTTACCAGATCACCTCCCAATTCTATCGGTTGCACAGGCGCACGGCCGGTTAGCAGCTCCAACAGCACGACGCCATAGCTGTATATGTCGGATTTCTCAGTCACCTTCATGGTGTACGCATACTCTGATCAAATGAAAAAGAACTAGATCAGTACTTTGTTGACCATTCATTGCCTAACCACAGATTCAAGTAAAAAAAGCATATAGGGCAGGATAGCAGTAAGCCCTAGATAGCAGTGACATGCAAATGGAATTTGCTTTGTAGGATGTGGAGAAAACTTAAGACTCACCTGGTGCAATATAGCCATATGAACCAGCAATTGCAGACATGGACTTTGAGACTGGCATGTCAATCACCTTAGCCAACCCAAAGTCACCAACATGAGCTTCAAAGTTTTCATCAAGTAAAATGTTATTTGACTTGATATCACGGTGGATGATCCGAGGCTTGCAATCATGATGCAAGTATGAAAGCCCTTCAGCTGCCCCAAGGGCTATCGTGAAGCGTGTCTCCCAATCAAGCGAAGAAGAAGATTCTCCGTGAAGTAGCTCTCCAAGGCTGCCTCTTGGCATGTACTCATACAACAAAAGGTTTGCACCCTGGTGATAGATGAAACCGTACAGCTTCACAATGTTACGATGTCTTATCTTTCCAAGAGTCATAATCTCTGCACGGAAGCTGTTATCTGTGTTGCTTCCTTCTCTGTTAGAAGCCAACTTCTTTACCGCAATTATCTGCCCAGGCTTCAGGACGGCTTTGTACACAGTTCCACAAGCACCCCGTCCAATGACACAACTATCATCAAAATTATTTGTAGCAGAGACCAGTTCCTGAAATGTATACGCATCCTTCGCAGAAACAGGAATGTTAGACCCAGCAGATAGAATTTGCTTGTCTTGCAAAGGGGCTACAGTTTCTAATGGTTTCCTCATATGGTGCAAAAGTATGGCAATAAGAATAAGTGATACTCCTCCAATAATGGCAGCAATAATTGCTATGATCTTGCCCATAGGGCGACTGACCGAGTCGGATGACTGGGAAGAGGAGGGTGACTCAGATCCACACTTGCCAAGTTGTCCACCACAGAGTCCTCTGTTTCCAATAAAGCTGGTCACAACCATGTTGTCAAAAAGCGGCACAGGGGGAAGAGCACCGGTGAGATTATTGTACGAGACATTGAGCTGAAGCAAACTTGACAGGTTTACAAATGTATCTGGGATTTCACCTGTCAGGTTGTTATTATTGAGAAACAAACTTTCCAATAATGCAAGACTGCCAAGCTCTGATGGTATATTCCCAGAGAGATTATTATAGCTCAAATTCATGGCAATCTGCAAGCTTGAGAGCAGCCCCAGCTCCTTTGGTATTCCACCAGAGAATTGATTGCCACCAATCTGCAGTGCTGTCAAATGTGAAAGTTTACCAAGAATAGGTGGCATCTGCCCAGATAGCCTATTATCAGCGAAAGAGAGAAGCTCCAGTTGAGGCAGTCTACCAACTTCATTTGGCAATGAACCTTCAAAGCTATTCTGGCTCAGATCAAGACGTTGCAATGTTGTACAATTGAAGATCTCCAGTGGTATGCTTCCTCCTAGCCTGTTAGATGAGATATTGAAGACAACAAGCTTTGACAATTTCCCTATTTCTCGGGGCAACTCAGATGTGAAATAATTATTTGCAAGGTTAAGCCTCTGCAGAGCGTTGCAATTCCCTATCTGAGGAGGAATAGGGCCATTGAACTTGTTTCGAGCCAGCTCAATTGTTGTCAAATTCACCAGATTGCAGAGATCAGTGGAGAAGCTTCCTGTCAGACTGTTGTCACTGAGACGAAGCTGCACCAAGGATTTACAGCTGGTGATTCTGTGAGGTATGTTTCCAGTCAACTTGTTAGACCCCAGATTCAACAAGATAAGGTTTGACTGCCTACAAAGATCTCTAGGTATCTGCCCTGTAATGTTGTTATTTGAGAAATCCACCACCCACAGTCGACTGTAAATGCCAAACCTTGGAGGTATGTCCCCTGATAGCATATTGTTGAAGAGTTGCAACTGGATTAACTTGGTCATGTACTGAAATCCGGCTGGAATTGGGCCAGTGAGTGAATTGATCGAAAGATCAAGCTTGCTCAAGTTCCTCAATCCACACAGTTCACTAGGAATAAAGCCAGTAAGCTGATTCTGGAAGAGGTAGAGTAGATACAACCCTGGTATGTTGCCTAACTCCTTTGGTATCCCTCCCGTTAAGAAATTCTCTGAGAAATCAACCTCTTCTGCAAAAGAAAGCTTCCCAATTTCAGATGGAATGGTACCATTTATGGAATTCCTGTAAAGATACAGCTTCTCAAGATAAGTAATGTTCCCAATTGTTGCAGGTATAGGACCAACCAGATCATTATCATAAAGGGCAATTGTCCTGAGATTTGTACAATTCCCGATCTCCGGAGGAAGGGGGCCAGAAAGCTGATTTCCCCACAGGATTAGGTCTGTCATGAGACCCAATTTCCCAATCTCTTTTGGCAACGGCCCTTCTAACTTGTTCTGCGCAAGACCAAACACGGTGAGGTTACGGCATTCACCTATCTCGGCAGGAATGCTGCCAGATATAAGATTCTGTCCCAGCCGGATGGTCTTGAGGTGCTTGAGCTTGCCGACAGAATGCGGTAAAGAACCGGAGAGATTGTTACTGTACCCCACCAAGTCTTGAAGTGATGACATGTTACCAATCTCATCAGGTATTGGACCATGGAGCCTGTTATTACACAGATTGCATCCGATCAGCATGTCCAGCTTCCCGAGCTCAGGGGGGATTGTGCCGTCAAAATTGTTGTTGTTCAAGTTGAGCAACACCAGTTTTGAGCAATTCCCAATCTCCGGAGGGATCGCACCAGAGAACTCATTGAAGGACAGATCGAGGCTAGTCAGCTCGGTAAGACCGCCAATGCCCGGGCCGACGGTGCCCGACAGGTTCATGTTACTGACGTTGAGAGACACCGCTGCTAGCCTCGACGACGATGACGATGACGAGCAGTTGACACCACTCCACGCGCACGGCGATGGATCCTTGGGGTTCCAGTTGTCAAGGTGGTGGTAAGTGTCAACCATCTGGCTCTTGAGCGCCAGGAGAAGCCAGCCCTCATGGTTCAGCCCCTGGCAGCCAGAGGCCAGCAGAAAGACCAGCACCACGCCGAGTTGCAAACCCCAGGACGCCGATGCCGTCCCAGGGCCCATGCTATCTTCACTTCCCGAATCAACCAATGCTCAGAGCCGGAGAGGAAGCAGAACAACTGCTACAATCTTGTGCATCTCCGCGGCTTGCAGACTTCCTGGAACAGAATGCAAGCAGAGAATTGTGAGAACATGCCGCAAATGAAATGCTTCTGTTGTGGAAAGATTCTAACAGCATAACTATCTGTCTATCTGCAGGAAACTAAGTAGTACTCTATTTTGCTTTGCCTTCGTTTTCAGAGAAATGGGCACTAGGACAATCCAGAACAGGAATGAAAGCTATAGTAGTACTACTAAGAATCGAATTCGGGAGCAAACTGAGGAACTCCAAATCAAGAATCTAACGCGGGGAAGAATCGCTGAAAAGCGACAAGAATCGAATCACACGCCTGAAAATAATGCTTACTCGGTCAGGACCAATCGAGGAACCCGGAACAGGAGTAGCCGGCTACCAATCGCACCATATTTGCAGAAAAGGATGTTTGAAACACCCAATAAGAACCGTGGAGGGACCGCTGCGACACCCTCAAATCGCGGGAGGCCCCGGCCCCAGAAACAGCACCACCACCGCCACCACCGCCGAAACAGATCTGCGAGCAAAAAGAGCGGGCCTTTCACTCCGCCCAGAGCCGCAGAGCGAGCGAGCTGCGCGCGGTAACTAACGCCACCCCCACCCCCACCCCCCACGATCACAAGCCAGCACAGGAAACAAACAGCACCGCGCACCGGTGGGCTCAATAATGCGGACGCACGCACGCACGCACGCAACAAGAACAAGGGAGGTCTCCCAACTCACCGTGTTTTCCGCCGCGCTTCTGCCACGCACAGTCCCGCCGCCGGGGGCCGCGCTCTAGAGCCGACTCACTGCCGCCGCCGGGCGAGGAGTGATGAATGAGCGACGGAGAGACGGATGGGCTGCCGCGGAGTGGAGAGAGGAGGCGGTGTGATGACGGCAAGAGAGCTAGCTAGCTGGCTAGGGGGAGGGGGGGAGGAGGAGAGGTGACGGAGGTGGTGGTGGTGGTGGTAGGGGAGGAGGGAGGGGGGGGGGGGAGAAGAAATTGGTTCGGGCCGGGGAGGGGAGGAAATGGCAGGCAAGCACGCTCGCGAAGCGTAGCAATCGCGGGCAGGGTCCCTCGATCTAGCCTCGGTCGCTTTGCTTTCCGCTTCTCTTTGCTTCGCTTGCTTTGGCTGGAGCTTGCTTTTCGTCCTAATCCGGCCGGGCCCACCCGGCACTTTTGAGCTGGGCTTTTCTATCCCTCTCCCCCTAACTCTAGTCTTTAATTTCTCTTGTTTGCTTCTGGCTTTTAATTTTGGGTGCTGGGGTTTGGAGTTAAGCGCTAGGGTAGGAGCGCGTATGTGTACTGATAAGTAGGGTAGGCAGGCGCATCCGTCACTCCTGCTGGTTGGTTCGGGAGAGCAGTACTCCGCTGGTTATCTGTCACTCCAGAAAAAGAAAATACTGGTACTAATCATGGTTTGGGCGTGACAAAATAGCGCTAATCATACGTCTTCCATGCGTGTCTCTACGGATTAGCATGGGAGCTGATTGGTTTTTTGTCCTGTCATGGATGATGGGTGGATGGCTCACGGGTGAGCTCAGCCGCTGCGTCGGAGCACGGGTTGATGGCCCTGTACATGTCGAGACACGGAGAAAGGGCAGATGCGCACGCTTGCGACCACGACGACGAAAGCATCGCGTGTGCGCGTGATCAGATGCCCCGAGTTCGTTCGTCCGTTCGCCCTGCCCAACACCGTGCATTTTTCTTCCCGGTCTCTGGTCCGTTCTGCTCCTAGGCTTCTAGCCTTCTACTACTACCACTATAGGTTTCACCGTGGCTGGAGAGGAGTAGCAGCGGTCGTCGTAGTACTCCCACCTGGCCTTGGGGTGCGCGAGCGAGAGGGGGGGTCGCGCAAAGAGGAAAGGATGTGCTCCTTTGCGTGCGTGCGAGTGCGTGCAATGCAGCTCTCTAGGTAGGGAACCGCTACGGGTACGTGGAGTTGCACGGATGGGCCGGGGTGCCTTCTACTTTACTCACCCTGCTCTCATCTTTTCTTTTCTTTTCTTTTCTTTTTTTCTTTACCTGGATGGATGGATGGATGGATCGGTGCGACGTCGAGGACTGACTGAAGCAGGCACAAACCGCGGGAATCCGCTCCCCGACAGTTGTATGGGTCGGCGTTTCACGTGCACGCCCAACTGTGCCGTCCGTGGACTCGAGGCACTGTTGCCAGCCCACAGAGACGGTTCTCCTCCACTTCGCCTTGCCCGAGTTTCCCGGCGAAAGGCGACCATTTCGACGAACCGAGCAGCAACGATGCCTTTGCCCGCTCAAGTTCAAACATGACACGTCCTCAACCTTAATTTTATCTTAATGATTTGATCCGCGTCTAATATAGTCTAGAATAAAAGCGTAAGCATTGCAGTACTGGCTCCTACTTGTGCTACATGAGTGTTGTACCTGGGCTAGGTCAGCAAAATTCGCCTTCTCACCAAAAAAAAAAAAATCGTCTATCCCAATACAGTTTTCTTCGAGGAATAATATGTTTGTTCTGTCAGCATCTTTGACACACCATTCGCTGGAACCCGGCTCTGAAACCCTATAGTATTCAGTTCGGTTCAGTAAACATGTCTATCCTTGGAAAGAACGGATCAAATCATGGGATAACTTGAGCACTCTGACTTCCCTTTATTCTGGGGAAGAAAGTCTCCGGGAAGACCAGAGCATCGGTTCCACAACAATTAAATATGTCCATAGGTTTCATACACACGTTTGAGTAAACATTTCTTTTCTGACCGGTATCATGACTTTGTAATGCGAGAGCTCAACAGTATTATAAAGGCCGATCGAAGCAAGCATCCGGTCGCCGCGTTCAAATTCGTCTCTTCGGGAGAACGTGAGATCAAGCGCTAGCTGCTAGCAGGTTACAATGGGAACAGGGGTAGGATTTGGCACGGGGAAGATGGTCTCCTGGTGGTGAAACGCACGGGCGTGACAAAAGTGCGTGCGCATGTACTCCACGAAGCGTGCACCTTTCGGGTTATGACAGCAGAGGATGACAAATGGGGCCATCCGCATGCAGCAGGCCCTGTCCGCGTCACTCGTAAGACACGCTTCGTGGAGTAACCTGTTCCCACAGAAGAAGAAAAAACAGCGTTTCACTACGAGAGCAAGAACTATTGCGTGTCTTACGAGTGACGCGGACAGGGCCTGCTGCATGCGGATAGCCCCATTTGTCATCCTCTGCTGTCATAACCCGGAAAGTGCACGCTTTGTGGAGTACATGCGCACGCACTTTTGTCACGCCCGTGCGTTTCACCACCGGGAGACGCGACGATCTTTGTACTTACAAAGGTACAATCACGATTATGGAAAACATTTACGATGTTCCCATCCCCTCAAAAGAAAAAGAAAAACGTTTAGAGCATCCATTACTGGGCGCCCAAACCAGCCTCAAACGCCCGGGCGATCCCGCCCGGCCACTGACCAGTCACGAAAATCTGATCCAGACGGACGGCTCAAACCGCCACCTCTCCCCGCTCTCCCACGCTGTCCGGCATCGCCGTGGTCCGGCGCAAGATCACGCCGGAGCACCGGATGCAGATTGCTACCGGTCTGCCTTCAAACTCACTGTAGCCGGAGGAGGAGGAGGGAGAGCAGCTACCAAAGCCGATGAAGGTGCCAGATCCCGAGGAGGAGGAGGAAGACGTGGAGCAGCCTGCTCAGGGGTTCAACATGGCGGAGGTGGAGTTTGCCGTTGCCCAAGCCGCGGAGATGGCGGAGCAGCAAGCCATCCTGGAGTCCATCCAGGATGAGGCCTGTGTGGAGGTCAACCGACAGGAGCTGACGGCGTCCGACGCGCTCTTCGCCAAACTCGACGCGTATGTAAAGGAGGAGGAGGCCGGAGACGCCAGAGCTGCAGCCGCCACCCGGAGCCGGGCATGGAGATTATCGACGTCTCCAACGATGAATAGGTAGGTCAACTTTTTTGTTTGCACGCTTTTATATGGATTTGAGAATCTACTAGCATGAGATGATAGAATGCAATTTGTCTTGTGTTAATTTAAAGAGCGTTTGAGGGGTTATACTTGTCACATGGCAAAAAGTCTGAGAGTTTTAGCAAAGAAATTGTCCCGCTTAATCAAGAGATCAAATCACGGAGGATCCTGCGTAATCTATCAAGTATCCCGTGGTCCTGAGTCTACCTACTTTACCGAAACGGACCTAACTCTTCTCTTCCCGCTCTCCTCATGAACATTATTATAAGTACTCTTGCAGCGAGATAGATAGGCTCTTTCTTTCCCCTGAAAAGAACGTGCAATCAGTCGGAGAACCGTCTTCACTCCTGGCTGCACACACACACACCGGTAATTAACAAGCGATCTCTGCTGGATCCTCGATCGTAACCCGTCGTCACTGTAGGAAACGATAACGCGCGCGGGGAGAGGAGTGGGAAGGAAGCAAAGCAAAGCAAGAATCTCTCGACCTTGTGCCGAGCGCTTGTTACAAGTGGCCAAGGGGACGCCTACGTGCAGCAAGCAGCAAGTTCACGCGCAGAAGGACGCCGCTACCGCTGCCGATGGATCAGTTCTCTTCTCCGTCACAGCACCGAGGAGTGAGGTCGACGTGTGCATGCCGCCGCTGCCTCTTTCCACTTCCACCTTTCCGAGCTGGCGAGCTACGTATAGTTGAGACTTGAGAGTCGAGACCGGCCTACGAGGCGCTTTTGGCGACGCCTCATCGCGCAATATTCGCCGGCGATTTGATCCTATCCCGGCCGCCGCCGCTCTTTGGAATGGATCGGTGATGACAGGCCGGTCTTTTTGATGATCGAGCTAAAGGAAGCCGGTCTTTTGAGTTTTGACGTAGCTGGAGTTACCGGCGGCGGCGGTACAGCTGAGTGTATTGCTGCGTCGGATCGTGAGCGGTTTTCAAGGATGCACAGGGACGGCACGATCATGTGTCGCGTCCGTCACAGCAAGTGGCGGGCAGATGCTTTTTCCGTCCAGAAGGAAAGAGAGTGGTGCAAGGCCGAGTGCGCTGGCCCGTGTTTTGATTGGTGTAACAAGTGATGTACGGACGCGGTACACCAATTATTGCGCGCTGGTCCGTGTTTTGATTTGGTTTTCATTACTAATCAAGCTCATTAGAAGACGTTATTAAACGAGATGGTCGGAATCTGGTGGAAACCGTGAGCATTGAAGCTAATATGAGGTTATCCGTATCCTGTTTGTGTTGAATCTCCACTGCCGACCGACGATAATGTGGCAGTCGAGTCACCTTTTCCCCTGACAGCACAGGAGATCATGCTCCACATGTGAACACGGGTCACAGGGCCTGTCGGGTCCGGGACGGCGATGGCGCCGCCGACCGACGGGGCTGGGCTGGATGGCGAGGTCGCGAGAGAGACGCGGGCACGGCAATTCGGCATGTATGGATTCTCTTCCGCCCACCAACGGGCAGGAAAGCAACCCCACGAGCACGCGCGCGCCCAACACCCAGGAGCCACGGGAACGACGCCGCGACGGCCCCAGCTGCCCAAGTTGCGCCCGCGCCCACCCGCCCGGCGCCGATCGTTCGATCGATGCCACGCCGCGCGCGCCGCTTTACTGGACTACCGGTAGTTCATTCAGTTCAGCTTCCCTTTCGCTCGCGCTCTCTGTGCGTCCGTGAGACCGCGAGACGGCGAGAGGGACGTCGGCGCAGGCGCATTTTCCGATTTGGCACGTGAATGTAGTAGGTTTATACAGTCGATGGTGGAGGTCCGCGTCGCGGGCTGCGCCTGCCTCAGCAGCAGAGCGACACGTCTGGCCTGGAGCTATGGAGTTGGGCGCTTTGCTTTGTGGAGTCCCGGACGTGACGGACTGGATCATAGACCGCACGCGTACATCTCGGGGATCGCCGCCGGTCCTAACTTGGTCTCACTTTTTTCATTTTTCGCTGGTTTGGATGACGTGCTGGCCGTTCATTTGGAGATGGAGATACGTTTTTTTTAGGGGGAGATGGAGATACGTTGAGGGGTGTTCGGCTGGTATCCACTGGAGCGAGCGTGGTAGACGAAGCGATGCGTGTAACGACCGATCTCTCTTTTATTTTCCTCGTTTCGAACTTTTTATTTTGAGAAAGAAAGATCGGCCCCATTAGGTCAGTTTTCAAACTTAAGCGGTCACTCTTGTATGCTCGGCCATTATAGGTGTCAAATTCCGGCGCGTAAGAGCATCTACGTCCGTGTATACTGACTGGGCACTCCCTATATCCACGCCTTCACATCAGCATATCTCATATTCCCTACCCTACATACATATTAAACCATGCAACGTTGATAAAAACTACGTAGATCATGAACGGACATACAAATGCACAATCGGTTCGTCAAAAGATCACAGCCGAAACATCAAAAGATAGTCAAAGTTCACATAATACACATAATACAGCAGACAAGTTCTAACTACACCTAAAAACTTGAAATTAAGACGGATCTTCACCACTTCCTCGCTGGGTCTTTGCCCTTCCGGTCGCCGGCGCAGCTGTAGAAGTCTGCGGCAGGAGGTGGGTCCACATCGGACCCGTCGGAGGAGGAGGAATCGGAGATGACGATGTAGTCTTGCAAGCGCGGGATGACGCGGTCTTGCTTGCGCTTGAGCTTGGCCACCCACGCCGCCTCCATCGGCTCCCGCTTGGATTGCTCTATGCTGAGCCGGAGCTGCTTCGCGTTGAGCCTCCGAAGCCATCAGGCTTTCGTCTCCGCCTCAGTCAGTGATCGGCGGCACGCCCACTCAATGAGACGGTCCTCCTCATCGGGCACCCGACGGCGGCGGGCGGACTGCGCAGACCCGTCGGACCCGCCGCCATCTCCCTTGCCCTTTGTCTCTCGCAACCCGCGGCCACTCGAGCGCGATACAAAGCGCCAGCTCCTCCTCATCTCCGAAGCTGTCATCAGAGTGGTTGCCGGTGCTGGACATGCTCGTCGGCGCTAGGGATTTGGCGAATTGGGGAAATGGGAGCGTCGGGGGGGGGGGGGGGGGGAGTAGAGCGGAGCGAGCTATGGTTTCTGCCGGACGGGAGCTTTTGTGGGGTTGGGGTGGGCCGGGATGAGGTGGCGAATGCGCGCGGGCGTGCCTGGGCCGCCTCATATCCTCCCTACATTTGGGACGGATATGAGGGGTGCCGGCCAGTCCGGGTGTTTGAGGCCCGTTTGAGAGCTTCTGTTGGGGTCAATTTTTTGTGACAGGTCAGTGACCGGACGGCTTGCCTGGGCGTATGAGACGGATATAGGGCGCCCGGCTGTAGATGCTCTAATGCTCTGTTTGGATGTTGATATTGAGGGCCATGGTATTGAATTGGCCCCAAAATCAAATCTGCTTGACTTTGATATTGACATTGAACCTGAGTTCTATTGTTTGGATGTGCACCGAGTTGACACTTGGAATTCGCATAAGGGGCTCAATGCTGAAGCTTGTTTGGATGGTCATTCTCTACATTGGAATTGCTTGTTTGTAATAGGATGGATATTATATAGAAATTAGAAGGGATTATAAGATTCTAGGGTTTCCTAAGATGGGGGGCTAGTGGACAGTGCCCATGGAGAAGCAGCAGCAGCCATAAGGGGCGAGGAGAGATGCAGCCATCGCCATGGGAGGCAAGCCGCCCGCCACCATAGTGCTTGTGCATCGAAGGTGGGGTGGGGGCAGCGGGTTGTGAGCATGCGTCGGAGGTGCCTGTGCGGGGCTGAGAGAAGCGAAGGGCACACCTATGCTGGAGGAAGAGGGTAGGAGAGGCACTTGCACCGCCGGGAGCTCGTTGTGCGCTTCCCTTCATCTCCTCCTTCCGTGCGCCGCTTCTCTGTTTTCCAAGAGCGTGGGCGAACGAACCGGTAAGTGGGGCGCTCGATCCCCGAATTCAGAACGAAGTTGAGGTAGGAGCCTCTGATTTCGGGATAGTAGAAGCGGGGAAGGAAAGCAGACCGACCAATATCTTGGGCCAATACTGAGCGTCAATTCTATGGCCATCTAAACAGAGATATTCGGGTTGTCTAATGCCAATGCCAAAATCTGGGCCTCAATATCAACATCTGAACGGAGTGTAACATTTTTGATGCATTTGTGACGGCATTGACACTTTTCGGAAGCGTTCCATTAAGGATTGATAGACCTGAATAATTGTTATTTGGTGCCAGCGTTAAGCATGAACATTATACCTGGATCTTGTCTGATGCGAAATGGTTATTCATTTAAATCAGAGAATAATGGTTGTTCTATTTCTATGAGTAATATCTTCTATGGTCATGCACCCTTGAAGAGTGGTCTCTTCTTGTTGAATCTCGATAGTAGTGACACACATATTCATAATATTGAAGCCAAAAGATGCAGAGTTGATAATGATAGTGCAACTTATTTGTGGCACTGCCGTTTAGGTCATATTGGTGTAAAGCGCATGAAGAAACTCCATTCTGATGGACTTTTGGAATCACTTCATTATGAATCACTTGGTACTTGCGAACCATGTCTCATGGGCAAGATGACTAAAACTCCGTTCTCCGGAACAATGGTGCGAGCAATAGATTCGTTGGAAATCATACATACTGATGTATGTGGTCCAATGAATGTTGAGGCACGCGGCGGGTATCGTTATTTTCTCACCTTCACAGATGATTTGAGAAGATATGGGTATATCTACTTGATGAAGCATAAGTCTGAAACATTTGAAAAGTTCAAAGAATTTCAGAGTGAAGTGAAAAATCATCGTAACAAGAAAATAAAGTTTCTACGATCTGGATCGTTGAGGAGAATATTTGAGTTACAAGTTTGGTCTTCATATGAAACAATGCGGAATAGTTTCGCAACTCACGCCACCCGGAACACCATAGCGTAATGGTGTGTCCGAACGTCGTAATCGTACTTTACTAGATATGGTGCGATCTATGATGTCTCTTACTGATTTACCACTATCATTTTGGGGTTATGCTTTAGAGACGGCTGCATTCACGTTAAATAGGGCACCATCTAAATCCGTTGAGACGACACCTTATGAACTGTGGTTTGTCAAGAAATCCAAGTTGTTGTTTCTTAAAGTTTGAGGTTGTGGTGCTTATGTGAAAAAGCTTCAACCTGATAAGCTCGAACCCAAATCGGAGAAATGTGTCTTCATAGGATACCCAAAGGAGACTGTTGGGTACACCTTCTATCATAGATCTGAAGGCAATACATTCGTTGCTAAGAATGGATCCTTTATAGAGAAGGAGTTTCTCTCGAAAGAAGTGAGTGGGAGGGAAGTAGAACTTGATGAGGTAAATGTACCTGCTCCCTTATTGGAAAGTACTTCATCACAGAAATTTGTTCCTGTGACTTCTACACCAATTAGTGAGGAAGCTAATTATGACGATCATGTAACTTCAGATCAAGTTACTACCGAACCTCGTAGGTCAACCAGAGTAAGATCCGCACCAGAGTGGTACGGTAATCCAGTTCTGGAGGTCATGTTACTTGACCATGACGAACCTACGAACTATGAGGAAGCGATGATGAGCCCAGATTCCGTGAAATGGCTTGAGGCCATCAAATCTGAGATGAGATCCATGTATGAGAACAAAGTGTGGACTTTGGTTGACCTGCCCGATGATCGGCAAGCCATCGAGAATAAATGGATCTTCAAGAAGAAGACTAACGCTGATGGTAATGTTACTGTCTACAAAGCTCGACTTGTTGCGAAAGGTTTTTGACAAGTTCAAGGAGTTGACTACGATGAGACCTTCTCACCCGTAGCGATGCTTAAGTCCGTCCGAATCATGTTAGCAATTGCCGCATTTTACGATTATGAAATTTGGCAAATGGATGTAAAGAGTGCATTCCTGAATGGATTTCTGGAAGAAGAGTTGTATATGATGCAACCTGAAGGTTTTATCGATCCAAAGGATGCTAACAAAGTGTGCAAACTACAGCGATCCATTTATGGACTGGTGCAAGCATCTCGGAGTTGGAATAAAGGTTTTGATAGTGTGATCAAAGCATATGGTTTTATACAGACTTCTGGAGAAGCCTGTATTTACAAGAAAGTGAGTGGGATCTTTGTAGCATTTCTAATATTATATGTGGATGACATATTGTTGATTGGAAATGATATAGAATTTCTGAATAGCATCAAGGATACTTGAATAAGAGTTTTTCAATGAAAGACCTTGGTGAAGCTGCTTATATATTGGGCATTAAGATCTATAGAGATAGATCAAGACGCTTAATTGGACTTTCACAAAGCACATACCTTGATAAAGTTTTGAAGAAGTTCAAAATGGATCTAGCAAAGAAAGGGTTCTTGCCTGTGTTATAAGGTGTGAAGTTGAGTCAGACTCAATGCCCAACCACTGCAGAGGATAGAGAGAAAATGAAAGGTGTTTCCTATGCTTCAGCCATAGGCTTTATCATGTATGCAATGCTGTGTACTAGACCTGATGTGTGCCTTGCTATTAGTTTAGTAGGGAGGTACCAAAGTAATCCAGGAGTGGATCACTGGACAGCGGTCAAGAACATCCTGAAATACCTGAAAAGGACTAAGGACATGTTTCTCATTTATGGAGGTAATAAAGAGCTCGTCGTAAATGGTTATGTCGATGCAAGCTTTGACACTGATCCGGATGACTCTAAGTCACAAACCGGATACTTGTTTATATTGAACGGTGGAGCTGTCAGTTGGTGTAGTTCTAAACAAAGCGTCGTGGCGGGATCTACATGCGAAGCGGAGTACATAGCTACTTCGGAAGCAGCAAATGAAGGAGTCTAGATGAAGGAGTTCATATCTGATCTAGGTGTCATACCTAGTGCATCGGGTCCAATGAAAATCTTTTGTGACAATACTGGTGCAATTGCCTTGGCAAAGGAATCCAGATTTTACAAGAGAACCAAGCACATCAAGAGACGCTTCAATTCCATCCGCGATCAAGTCAAAGAGGGAGACATAGAGATTTGCAAGATACATATGGATCTGAATGTTGCAGACCCGTTGACTAAGCCCCTCTCACGAGCAAAACATGATCAGCACCAAGACTCCATGGGTGTTAGAATCATTACTGTGTAATCTAGATTATTGACTCTAGTGCAAGTGGGAGACCGAAGGAAATATGCCCTAGAGGCAATAATAAAGCTATTATTTATATTTCCTTATATCATGATAAATGTTTATTATTCATTGAAGAATTGTATTAACCGGAAACTTAGTACATGTGTGAATACTTAGACAAACAGAGTGTCACTAGTATGCCTCTACTTGACTAGCTCGTTGAATCAAAGATGGTTAAGTTTCCTAGCCATGGACATGAGTTGTCATTTGATTAATGTGATCACATCATTAGAGAATGATGTGATTGACTTGACCCATTCCGTTAGCTTAGCACTTGATAATTTAGTATATTGCTATTGCTTTCTTCATGACTTATACATGTTCCTATGACTATGAGATTATGCAACTCCCGAATACTGGAGGAACACTTTGTGTGCTACCAAATGTCACAGCGTAACTGGGTGATTATAAAGGTGCTCTACAGGTGTCTCCGATGGTACTTGTTGAGTTGGCATAGATCAAGATTAGGATTTGTCACTCCGAATGGCGGAGAGGTATCTCTGGGCCCTCTCGATAATGCACATCACTATAAGCCTTGCAAGCAATGTGACTAATGAGTTAGTAGCGGGTTGATGCATTACGGAACGAGTAAAGAGACTTACCGGTAACGAGATTGAACTAGTATTGGGACACCGACGATCGAATCTCGGGCAAGTAACATACCGATGACAAAGGGAACAACGTATGTTGTTATGCGGTTTGACCGGTAAAGATCTTCGTAGAATATGTAGGAACCAATATGAGCATCCAGGTTCCGCTATTGGTTATTGACCGGAGATGAGTCTCGGTCATGTCTACATAGTTCTTGAACCCGTAGGGTCCGCACGCTTAACATTGGGTGACGATCAGTATTATGAGTTTATGTGTTTTGATGTACTGAAGGTAGTTTGGAGTTCCGAATATGATCACGGACATGACGAGGAGTCTCGAAATGGTCGAGACATAAAGATCGATATATTGGATAACTATGTTTGGACGTCGGAATGGTTCTGGGTGAGTTCGAGCATATACCAGAGCACCGGGAGGTTACCGGAACCCACTAGGAAGTATATGGGCCTTATTGGGCCATAGTGGGAGAGAAGAGAGGGAGGCCTAGGAGGGGGCGCGCCACCCTCAAGCCCAATCCGAATTGGGTGGGGGTCGGCCCCCCTTTTCCTTCCCCCTCTCTCCCCCTTCCTTCCACTCAAGTATAGGGGGTCTATCATAGTCCTTTCGATAAGTAAGAGTGTCGAACCCAATGAGGAGCAGAAGGAAATGATAAGCGGTTTTCAGCAAAGTATTCTGTGCAAGTACTGAAATAAGTAGTAACAGATAGTTTTGTGACAAGATAAATTGTAACGAGCAACAAGTAACAAAAGTGAATAAAGTGCAGCAAGGTGGCCCAATCCTTTTTGTAGCAAAGGACAATCCGGAACAAACTCTTATATAAGGAAAAGCGCTCTCGAGGACACATGGGAATATCGTCAAGCTAGTTTTCATCACGATCATATGGTTCGCGTTCGGTACTTTGATAATTTGATATGTGGGTGGACCGGTGCTTGGGTGTTGTTCTTACTTGAACAAGCATCCCATTTATGATTAACCTCTATTGCAAGCATCCACAACTACAACAAGAGTATTAAGGTAAACCTAACCATAGCATGAAACATATGGATCCAAATCAGCCCCTTACGAAGCAACGCATAAACTAGGGTTTAAGCTTCTGTCACTCTAGCAACCCATCATCTACTTATTACTTCCCAATGCCTTCCTCTAGGCCCAAATAATGGTGAAGTGTTATGTAGTCGACGTTCACATAACATCACTAGAGGCTAGACAGCATACATCTCATCAAAATATCAAACGAATACCAAATTCACATGACTACTAACAACAAGACTTCTCCCTTGTCCTCAGGAACAAACGTAACTACTCACAAAGCATATTCATGTTCATAATCGGAGGGGTAATAATATGCATAAAGGATCTGAACATATGATCTTCCACCAATTAAACCAACTAGCATCAACTACAAGGAGTAATCAACACTACTAGCAACCTACTAGCACCAATCCCGGACTTGGAGACAAGAATTGGATACAAGAGATGGACTAGGGTTTGGAGATGAGATGGTGCTGGTGAAGATGTTGATGGAGATTGCCCTCTCCCGATGAGAGGAGCATTGGTGATGACGATGGCGATGATTGCCCCCTCTCGGAGGGAAGTATCCCCGGCAGAACAGCTCTGCCGGAGCCCTAGATTGGTTCCGCCAAGGTTCCACCTCGTGGCGGCGGAGTTTCGTCCCGAAAGGTTGCTTCTGGTTTTTTTTCTAGATGAAAGACTTCATATAGGAGAAGATGGGCGTCGGAGAGCCACCAGGGGGCCCATGAGGTAGGGGGGCGCGCCCTAGGGGGGGCGCCCCCACCCTCGTGAGCAGGGTGTGGGCCCCCTGGCCTTCATCTTTGGCGACGATTTTTCTTTATTTATTTTAAGATAATCCGTGGAGTTTCAGGACTTTTGGAGTTGCGCAGAATAGGTCTCTAATATTTGCTCCTTTTCCATCCCAGAATTCCAGCTGCCGGCATTCTCCCTCTTCATGTAAACCTTGTAAAATAAGAGAGAATAGCCATAAGTATTGTGACATAACGTGAAATAACAACCCATAATGCGATAAATATCGATATAAAAGCATGATGCAAAATGGACGTATCAACCCCCCCAAGCTTAGACCTCGCTTGTCCTCAAGCAAAAAGTCGATAACAATAAATATGTCCCTATGTTTAGAGGTAGAGGTGTCGATAAAAATAAAATACGGACATGAAGGCATCATGATTATTCTCATAACAGCAACATATATGGATATTGTCATATGATTACTTATGTTCAAGTGATGATAAATTCACAATGCAAAAGTATGAATCAGAAACCTTATTGAGACCCAACAAACTATAACCTCAGTCATTGAAGCAATTGCAATTTATCATAACATGGGAAAGAGTCTATGTCAGAGCTAAAAAGCAAGTCCACATACTCAACTCTCATCTAGTCCTTCATAATTGCTAGCACTCACGCAATACTTGTGGTTATTGAGTTTTAGTCGGACACAGAGAAAGATAGGGGCTTACAGTTTTGCCCCACAACCTTTTACCTCAAGGGTAATGTCAACAATAATAACTCATGCTCCCCTACATCCAATTAGATATATATATATCATGTTCTTTCCAACATGCTGTGCTCGCCAAAGGATAAAATGAAAAGGAAAGGTGAAGATCACCATGACTCTTGCATAAGGTAGAAGAGAATAATAAAAGATAGGCCCTTCGCAGAGGGAAGCAGAGGTTGCCATGCGCTTTTATGGTTGGATGCACAAAATCTCAATGCGAAAGAACGTCACTTTATATCAAAATTTTAAATAGCGGGCTACGCCATTTAGCGGCGGCTCAGCCAGCAGCTAAAAAAGGCTATAGCGGAGCTATAGCGGGCTATGCCCTCATTTAGCTGATTTACTAAATAATGAAAAAAATATAATAGCACACCACATAACTGGAGAAGGTTCAATATAGTACATAACAAAAAATGCAAACTTGCACATCACAGGAGTTGGTTCAGTCCAACACATAACAACAAAAGGCACACTCGCACAGTAGATATCTCATACCTTACACATACTTCAGTCTAACGACTAGCAGGGCTTGCACATAACAAAAGTAAGATGGCAAACTACAGACAAACAGCCATACAATTGCAGTGCATCAATCTGAATCAGCAGAGGCATAGTTAGACTCATCTTGAGCTTGATCATCTTCTGATTCCGAAGAGGAAGAACAAAGCATGGGATCTTCTTCAATGCTATTAAGAAGAGAGTGAATGCTCTTCTTCCTCTTCTTGTTGGCTACTGCAGGTCTCTTTCTTTTTGTTCCTTGTGCTTGTGATGTTGAAGTTTCTTGTTGAGCTTGGGATTCATTACCTAAATGTTCGCCGGCATTGTCATCAGGAACGATCCCAGTAATGAACTCATTGTCTTCATCCTCTAGAATATCATTGGTGACCTTCTCTATGGGGTCTCTGTTCTTATTTTCTCTCTTATGTTGCAGCCTCGCGTTGAATTTGACAAAGACAAGATCCCTCAACCTATCACTGAGTAGTCTGTTACGCTTTTTTGTATGAACCTACATAGTGAAGGAAAATTGAGTGTAGGTGGAAAGAAATCAAGGAACACATGGTCACATGTGAGAACAGAAATCAACTATTTTGTATAGTTTTGGAGTTATAGTTTCCTTTCTTACTTGTTCAAATGTTGACCAGTTTCTCTCGCAAGCTGAGGAGCTACATGTCAATGCGAGGATCTTTCTAACCAATTTCTTCAGCTTGGGTGCGCTTGTGCTATGATTCAACCACCATTTTGCTGTATCAAGTCATTCACAGATTATTAGTTATATACTTAGACATATACAAAATGAGAAACAAAGAAAGTTTGAAACTGGTTTAAAACAAATCGCACTAACCTGTATCAAAATTTTTGTTTCTTCTCTGCCGTGTGGCAATATCTGTTCCAAAAGACTGAGCCTCTTCTTCATACATGTTGAGTTCATCCATAATCTCCTCTTGCAACATCTCATCTTGAATCATCCTTGTAATGCAATGGATGACGGCTGCTCTGAATGATCCATCATTCTCGATTGCATTCTTGTTTGGATAGTAATAGTAGGGATTGAGAAAGTACCCAGCCAAATGTAGTGGCGTCTTGAGTTTGTTGTCCCACCTCTTGTCAATGATATCTATAACAACTTTGAAACGACTCTCATCATTGTCAAACCTCAAAGAGATTTCCTTTTTTGCATCTAGCATACAACCATGAAAGACTCCCATCGCTGGCACATCACTATCCATCCTTCTCAGCACATTAGCCATTGGCTCAAAGAAATTGACAGCAGTGTCAACACCTTTCCAAAAGGAATCAGTTTGCACAACTTTTAGAGCTTTCTTACCCTTGTCCTTCTTTAAGTACCCCATGCCATTTAGTTCCTCTGATCTGAATAGTTTAAACAACTCCTTCTTGTTGTCTTGCAAACTTTTTAGATTGAGATAAGCCGTGGCAAATCTAGTAACACTAGCACGGACCAAGTCTCTTCCAAGTGTTTACCTCATCAAAGCCAAAACCCTCGTATGAGCATACAAGAACACAGTAACTTGCCTAACTTGGACAATTGTTTTCTCAACTAGAGGCAGCTTCCCAATATCTTCCAACATGAGATCAATATAATGGGCTGCACATCCAGACCAAAAAATGTTTGGTCACTTTGCTTTCATAAGACTTGCAGCTGCTGTATTAACACTAGCATTGTCAATCACCACTTGGACAACCTTTTCTAGCCCTATATCTTCAATACACCTGTCTACAAGCTCATCGATGTATTTCCCATTTTTTTGACATCCAAGCAATCAACCGAATCCGTAAATAAGACCCCATGTGCGCTGTGAACAACTAGGTTCATTACTCCTCTGTCTTTCTTATCTGTCCATGCATCGGTCATTACCGTACAACCTGTCTGCTCCCATGCTTTCTTATGGTTCTTGAATGAGTCAAGCACCTTCTTCTTTCTTTTCTGCAGGAATGGCCCACTCATCTCATAGGCACTAGGTCCTTGAAGGTCCTTGCCAAAACGTCCAATGGCCACAAGCATACTCGCAAAGCTAGGAAGTGTCACAGTGTTGTGTGGAATGCCAGCTTCATAGAAAAACTGACAGATGTACCCACAAGCTCTATTCCTCCTCTCTTTTGTCTTCTGAGATGATAGCTTTGATTGAACCTTTTTGCTGAGAGTTTTCCCTTGATTCCTCTTGACACATTCTTCCACACTTGACATGCAGAACTTGTCCATAGGGCCACCTTGGGATCTGCTTCTGCTTTGTGTTGACAACACAATATCATTGTCACTGTCGTCATCACTCTCCTCTTCTCCCTCCGAGTGATCTAAGTTAACTAAACTTCTTATCTTTTCCAATTCTGTGATTTTCTTATCCTTCACATCATTACTCTTTAGGAGCAACACCTTCATCTCCTCCTTCACATCCTGAGGAACCTTCTGGCATGGTGTAGCATTGCACTTCTTAATGCCAGCAAGGTGGTACTTTACCCTTGTTACGCCGCTAGTTAATATCTTGTCACAGAAAATGCATTGCAGAGCGTATGTTCTATTAGGATCTGGCATGGTACAGTACTTCCGTGCAACATCATTTGATGCAACAGCACGATCTGCTGCTGTCTGTGGTACGGAGGCGGTGCTTGAGATACCTGCACCTATGAAACAAAAAAACAGAATTAAGTTAGGCAGAATAGAAATCAAACATAGCATCAGCCGCACTGAAACAACAATGTTTAATCTACTACAAAGTACAAACTCTACTCAGGGGGCACAAAAACTCTCCAGGTCAATCAACATTTAATATATTTAGAGATTCAGTGCATATATGATTTCCCAAAACTAGGTGCACCTAGGATGGAATTCGTATACATTCAGAAGCTATAAGTATTTGTTTTCTTAGTCTTCATTGTCACTCCAAGTTCAGAGATTCAGAAATTTCTCGGACAAAAAGCAAGCACGCACATATAAGTATATAGCCAATATTTTGCATATAACAGAGATCCCATTACAATGAATCTTGAAGAAGAGTAGAAAAAGGACAAAGCTGAGGACAAAACTTGCCTGTCGATGGGGTCTGCTGACTCATTGCAGGCTAGGACGATGCTGCTTGGAGAAGATGGCTGAAGAGGGGGCGTCATCGGGAAAGGGGCCATCGGAGAAGGAGGCATTGAGGTCGTGCGCACTTGGGAGAGAGGCCGCCGCTGGGAGAAGCAGGCGTTCCCGCAAGGGGGGGGGCTCGCCGGCAAAGGGGGCGTCGCTGGGAGAGGGGGAGTCAGCGAGCCGTCGTCGTCCCTGCTTAGTTGCCGCCGCTGCCGCCAGCCTCCATAGCAGATATTTTGGGGAGGAAAAGGGATACGGGAGGGTAGGAGTGCGTGTGGTGGTTAGGGTAAAAGGGACACGAGGGGGCTTCACACGCGCGATTTCCAATTTGGGCTGAAATTTTGGGCCGGAACCGCGGGAAAAAACGCTAAATTTTCGTAGCGCTATCGGCAATAGCGGCGCTATTAGCGGGCTTTCCTGGCCGGCCCTAAATTGGCCTAGCTGTAGCGGGGAGGGTCCAAAAACGCTATAGCTGGGCTATAGCGCAGCTATAGCCCGCTATTTAAAACTTTGCTTTATATTGCCCCTTGTGATATGAACCTTTATTATGCAGTCTGTCGCTTTTATTTCTTCCACATCACAAGATCGTATAAAGCTTATTTCTCCCACACCAATCAATCATACATATTTAGAGCAATTTTTATTGCTTTGCACCGATGACAACTTACTTGAAGGATCTTACTCAATCCATAGGTAGATATGGTGGACTCTCATGGCAAACTGGTTTAAGGGTATTTGGAAGCACAAGTAGTATCTCTACTTGGTGCTGAGAATTTGGCTAGCATGAGGGGGAAAGGCAAGCTCAACATGTTAAAGGATCCATGACAACATACTTTATCTCAGATATAAGAAAACATAACTCATCACGTTGTCTTCCTTGTCCAACCTCAACTCTTTAGCATGTCATATTTTAATGAGTGCTCCCAATCATAAAAGATGTCAATGATAATATATCTATATGTGAAATCTCTCTTTCCTTATTACTTCCTATTAATTGCAACGATGACCAAAGCTATGTCTGCCAACTCCCAACAACTTTAAATCATCATACTCTTTCTATGTGAAGCCATTACTCTTAATAAGATCAATATGAACTTTTGTTCTTTTTATTCTTTTTCTCTTTTTCTTTTATTCACTCAGGATCATGGCAAAATAATCAAGTCCTTGACTCAACACTAATCTTTACTATATAGCTCACGGACTCGATTACATAGAGAGATCACAAATCAAAACTCAAAACTAGATCATGCCATGACTTTATTCTACTAGATCAAGATACTACTAAAAGGATCGAACTAAAAAAACGGTAAAGATAGGAGTTGTGATGGTGATACGATACCGGGGCACCTCCCCCAAGCTTGGCAGTTGCCAACGGGAGTGCCCATACCCATGCGATTATGTCTCCTTTGTTGGCGAAGAAGGTGGAGGTGTTGTTGATGATGCAGGCTTGTCGTCCACCTTCCATGGCATAGGCTCACCATCATAGAAGGATGGTCGAGTCTCCGGAATCCTCAAATCTGCAGCCAAACTCATCCTTTTGAATCTATATTCATACTCACCGTTTTGATTTTGTAGGTCATATATTTGGGCTTGGAGGTGCTCGATCTTCTCATGTAGCTTGAAGATGGCCTCCTCGGTGTTCTTGGCATCCGACTCGTAGTTGTTGGTGAACTCCACGAGCATCGTGTGGCTAGCGTTGATTCCACGCTCCACCATCCCCTGGCACTTGAAAACTTGTTGCTCCATTGCTTCGAGCCTCGCCTCCACGCTTCCGGTTCCCTTTGGTCCCTCAGCATCGCGGATGTGCACCAACCCATCACGCATCTCAATGGTTTGAGGGTGTCGCAGCACCTCCGCGAGGTAAGGGTTGATTACCTTCTCGAAGAACTTGTCCTTGGAAGCACTTGGGGACGTCATGATGATCTAGATCTGTCAGAAAAACAGCTCGAAACAAGAACAGAGGAGATTTGCGTGATACGGAGTCAAAACCTTCGGGAGAATATATATAGTGATTTTTTACCGACCAAAATACGTAACGTGCAAGAAAACGGAGTCCGGAAGGCACACGAGGTGCTTCACGAGGTAGGGGGCGCGCCCGGGGGGTAGGGCGCGCCCACCACCCTCGTGGGGCCCTCGTGTCCTTCCCGGACTGCTACTAACTTTTCTATTTTTCTAAATATTCCAAAACGGAGAAATATTGCCTTAAAAATTGTTTTGGAGTCGGTTTACTTACCGTACCACATACATATTCCTTTTCGGAGTCTGAAATGTTCTAGAAAGTGTCTCTTATGTATTCCTCCGGGGTTACGGTTTCAATTATATTGGTTTCAACATTTATGGGATTACCTGAGATATAATGTTTAATTCTTTGACCATTTACCACCTTCGGATTTGTGCCTTCGAAGTTGTTGATTTTTATGGCACCGGAACGATAGACCTCCTCGATAACGTAGGGGCCTTCCCATTTAGAGAGAAGTTTTCATGCAAAAAATCTCAAACAAGAGTTGTATAGCAATACATAATCACCTACGTTAAACTCACGCTTTTGTATCCTTTTGTCATGCCATCTTTTAACTTTTTCTTTGAACAACTTGGCATTTTCATAAGCTTGGGTTCTCCATTCATCAAGTGAGATAATATCAAGTAACCTTTTCTCACCGGCAAGTTTGAAATCATAGTTGATCTCTTTAATAGCCCAATATGCCTTATGTTCTAGTTCGAGAGGTAAGTGACATGCTTTTCCGTAAACCATTTTATACGGAGACATACACATAGGATTTTTATATACAGTTCTATATGCCCATAATGCATCATCAAGTTTCTTGGACCAATTCTTTCTAGACCTATTGACAGTCTTTTGCAAAATTAATTTGAGTTCTCTGTTACTCAATTCTACTTGACCACTAGACTGTGGGTGATAAGGCGATATGATTCTATGATTGACGTCATATTTAGCAAGCATTTTACGGAAAGCACCATGAATAAAGTGTGAACCACCATCAGTCATTAAATATCTAGGGACTCCAAACCTCGGAAAAATAACTTCCTTAAGCATTTTAATAGAAGTGTTATGATCAACACTACTAGTTGGAATAGCTTCTACCCACTTAGTAACGTAATCAACAGCAACTAAAATATGTGTACATCCATTAGAGGCAGGAAAAGGTCCCATATAATCAAAGCCCCAAACATCGAATGGTTCAATAACAAGTGAATAATTCATAGGCATTTCTTGATGTCTGCTAATATTACCAATTCTTTGACATTCATCACAAGACAAGACAAACTTATGGGCATCCTTGAAGAGAGTAGGCCAATAAAAACCGGACTGCAATACCTTTTGTGCAGTTCTGTCTCCAGTGTGGTGTCCTCCATAAGCTTCGGAGTGGCACTTGCGTAGGATATGTTCCTGTTCATGCTCAGGTACACAACGTCTAATAACACCATCTACTCCTTCTTTATAAAGATGTGGGTCATCCCAGAAGTAATGCCTCAAATCATAGAAGAACTTTTTCTTTTGTTGGTATGTGAAGCTAGGTGGTATAAATTTAGCAACTATGTAATTAGCATAATCAACATACCAAGGAGTACTACGAGAGGTACTTATGACATTTAATTGTTCATCAGGAAAGCTATCATCAATAGGTAGTGGGTCATCAAGAACATTCTCTAACCTATATAAGTTGTCTACAACGGGGTTCTCAGCTCCTTTTCTATCAACAATATGCAAATCAAATTCTTGTAGCAAGAGAACCCATCTAATAAGTCTAGGTTTAGCATCTTTCTTTTCCATAAGATATTTAATAGCAACATGATCAGTGTGAATAGTTACTTTAGAATCAACAATATAGGGTCTGAACTTATCACAAGCAAATACAACTGCTAAAAGTTCCTTTTCGGTAGTAGCATAATTTCTTTGAGCATTGTCTAGAGTCTTACTAGCATAATGGATAAAATTTAATTTCTTATCAACTCTTTTCCCTAGAACAACTCCTACAACATAATCACTAGCATCACACATAATTTCAAAGGGTAAATTCTAATCAGGTGGCTGAACAACAAGTGCAGAGACTAATGCTTTCTTAAGTATTTCAAATGCGTCTACACAATCATCATCAAAGACAAATGGTATATCTTTTTGTAATAAATTAGTCAGAGGCCGAGAAATTTTTGAGAAGTCCTTAATGAACCTCCTATAAAATCCGGCGTGACCAAGGAAACTTCTTATACCTTTGATGGCCTTGGGACATGGCATCTTTTCTATAGCATCAACCTTGGCTTTATGAACTTCAATACCTCTTTCAGAAACTTTATGCCCCAAGACAATACCCTCATTTACCATAAAGTGGCACTTCTCCCAATTCAAGACAAGATTAGTTTCTTCACATCTCTGCAAAACTCGATCAAGATTGCTCAAGCAATCATCAAAAGAGGAACCATAGACGGAAAAGTCGTCCATGAAAACCTCACAAATCTTTTCACAGAAGTCAGAGAATATAGCCATCATGCATCTTTGAAAGGTAGCACGTGCATTACATAAACCAAAAGGCATACGTCTATAAGCAAAAGTACCAAAAGGGCATGTAAAAGTAGTCTTTGATTGATCTTTAGCCGACACAGGTATTTGAGAGAAACCAGAATAACCATCTAGAAAGCAATAATGTGTATGTTTGCATAATCTTTCTAACATTTGATCAATGAAAGGTAAGGGGTAATGATCTTTCTTAGTAGCCTTATTTAATTTGTGGAAATCAATTACCGTCCTATAACCTGTAATAGTTCTTTGCGGGATCAATTCATCTTTATCATTAGGGACAACAGTAATACCTCCCTTCTTAGGGACACAATGGACATGACTTACCCACTGACTATCAACAACGGGATAAATTATACCTGCCTCCAGAAGCTTGAGTATTTCTTTTCTTACCACTTCTTTCATTTTAGGATTAAGCCGTGTTTGAGAATCACGAACTGGTTTGGCATCTGCTTCCAAATTTATTTTATGTTGACATAGAGTGGGACTAATGCCCTTAAGATCATCAAGAGTATATCCAATAGTGGCACGATGCTTCTTCAGAGTTTCCAATAATCTTCCTTCTTCATGCTCTGAAAGGTTAGCACTAATAATAATAGGATATATCTTCTTTTCATCAAGATAAGCATATTTAAGATTATCAGGCAACGGTTTAAGCTCAAACACGGGATCACCCTTGGGTGGAGGAGGATCCCCTAGGATTTCAACAGGCCAAATTGTGTTTCAGAATAGGTTCCTGTTTAAAGAATACTTCATCTATTTCCCTTCTTTCATTCATGAACATATCATTTTCATGGTCTAGCAAATATTGTTCTAAAGGATCACTAGGAGGTATGGCAATAGAAGCAAGACCAATAAATTCATCCTTACTAGGCAATTCTTCCTCACGATGTTGTTTACTAAATTTAGAGAAATTAAACTCATGAATCATATCATCCAAGCCAATAGTAACAACATTCTTTTCGCAATCTATCCTAGCATTAACAGTGTTCAGGAAGGGTCTACCAAATATAATGGGACAAAAGCTATCTTGTGGGGAACCAAGAACAAGAAAATCAGCAGGATATTTAGTTTTCCCACACAAGACTTCAACATCTCTAACAATCCCTACTGCTGATATAGTATCTCTATTGGCAAGTTTAATTGTGACATCAATATCTTCTATCTCAGCAGGTGCAATTTCATGCTTAATTTCTTCGTACAAAGTATGTGGTATAACACTAGAACTAGCACCCATATCACATAAGCCATGATAACAATTATCTCCTATTTTAACAGAAATAACATGCACGCCTACCACGGGTCTATGTTTATCTTTAGCACAAGGTTTGGCAATTCTAGCAGTTTCACCGTTGAACTGAATAACATGCCCATCAATATTATCAGACAAGATATCTTTAACAATAGCAATATTAGGTTATACTTTAACTTGTTCAGGGGGTATATAAGTTCTAATATTGCTTTTACGAACAACAGTTGAAGCTTTAGCATGATCCTTTATTCTAACAGGGAAAGGTGGTTTCTCAACATAAGTAGTAGGGACAATAGGATCATTATAAGTGTCAGTCTTTTCTTCAACTTTAATAGGTGCAGCTACTTTTACTTCTATGGGAGGATGATATTTAAACCACTTCTCCTTGGGGAGATCAACATAAGTAGCAAAAGATTCACAGAAAGAAGCTACTATCTCAGAGTCAAGTCCATATTTAGTGCTAAACTTATGGAAAATATCGGTATCCACAAAAGATTTAACACAATCAAACTTAGGTGTCATACCTGACTGCTTACCTTCGTCGAGATACCAATCTTCAGAGTTGCGTTTAATTCTATCCAATAAATCCCATCTAAATTCAATAGTCTTCATCATAAAAGAGTCAGCACAAGAAGTATCGAGCATGGTGCGATTATTTTCAGAAAGCCGAGCATAAATTTTTTGAATAATTGTCAATCTTGAGAGCTCATGATTGGGGCATGAATATAACATTGATTTAAGCCTCCCCCAAGCTTGAGCGATGCTTTCTCCTTCGCGAGGCCAAAAATTATATATATAATTGCGATCACGATGAACAAGATGCATAGCGTAATACTTTTGATGAAATTCCAAATTCAATCTTTTATAGTTCCATGATCTCGTATCATCACATAGCCTATACCATGTCAATGCGTCTCCCTTCAAAGATAAAGGGAAGATCTTCTTCTTAGCAACATCATCAGATATACCTGCAAGATTAAATAATCCACAAACTTCATCCACATATATTAAGTGCTCATCAGGATGCTTTGTTTCATCTCCTGTAAAAGGATTAGCTAGCAGTTTTTCCATCATACCCGAAGGAAATTCAAAAGGAGTTTCATTTTCAATAGGTTCAGTAGGTTGAGGAGCAACTCTTTGCTCTATTGGACGGGGTGAAGATACCCCGAACAAGCCCCTCAGAGGATTACTTTCCATAGTAACAAGTGACAGTAAATTTCAGCACACTATATAAATTTTTCCTTACCAAATTCCACCTACCAAAGGCGCTACACTCTTCGGCAACGGCGCCAGAAAAGAGTCTTGATGACCCACAAGTATAGGGGATCTATCGTAGTCCTTTCGGTAAGTAAGAGTGTCGAACCCAACGAGGAGCAGAAGGAAATGATAAGCGGTTTTCAGCAAGGTATTCTCTGCAAGTACTGAAATAAGTAGTAACAGATAGTTTTGTGACAAGATAAATTGTAACAAGCAACAAGTAACAAAAGTGAATAAAGTGCAGCAAGGTGGTCGAATCCTTTTTGTAGCAAAGGACAATCCGGAACAAACTCTTATATAAGGAAAAGCGCTCCCGAGGACACATGGGAATATCGTCAAGCTAGTTTTCATCATGATAATATGATTCGCGTTCGGTACTTTGATAATTTGACATGTGGGTGGACCGGTTCTTGGGTGCTGTTCTTACTTGAACAAGCATCCCACCTATGATTAACCTCTATTGCAAGCATCCGCAACTACAACAAAAGTATTAAGGTAAACCTAACCATAGCATGAAACATATGGATCCAAATCAGCCCCTTACGAAGCAACGCATAAACTAGGGTTTAAGCTTCTGTCACTCTAGCAACCCATCATCTACTTATTACTTCCCAATGCCTTCCTCTAGGCCCAAATAATGGTGAAGTGTTATGTAGTCGACGTTCACATAACACCACTAGAGGGTAGACAACATACATCTCATCAAAATATCGAACGAATACCAAATTCACATGACTACTAACAGCAAGACTTCTCCCTTGTCCTCAGGAACAAACGTAACTACTCACAAAGCATATTCATGTTCATAATCAGAGGGGTAATAATATGCATAAAGGATCTGAACATATGATCTTCCACCAATTAAACCAACTAGCATCAACTACAAGGAGTAATCAACACTACTAGCAACCTACTAGCACCAATCCCGGACTTGGAGACAAGAATTGGATACAAGAGATGGACTAGGGTTTGGAGATGAGATGGTGCTGGTGAAGATGTTGATGGAGATTGCCCTCTCCCGATGAGAGGAGCATTGGTGATGACGATGGCGATGATTGCCCCCTCTCGGAGGGAAGTATCCCCGGCAGAACAGCTCTGCCGGAGCCCTAGATTGGTTCCGCCAAGGTTCCACCTCGTGGCGGCGGAGTTTCGTCCCGAAAGGTTGCTTCTGGTTTTTTTCTCGACGAAAGACTTCATATAGGAGAAGATGGGCGTCGGAGAGCCACCAGGGGACCCACGAGGTAGGGGGGCGCGCCCTAGGGGGGGGGCGCCCCCCACCCTCATGAGCAGGGTGTGGGCCCCCTGGCCTTCATCTTTGGCGACAATTTTTCTTTATTTATTTTAAGATATTCTGTGGAGTTTCAGGACTTTTGGTGTTGCGCAGAATAGATCTCTAATATTTGCTCCTTTTCCAGCCCAGAATTCCAGCTGCCGGCATTCTCCCTCTTCATGTAAACCTTGTAAAATAAGAGAGAATAGCCATAAGTATTGTGACATAACGTGAAATAACAGCCCATAATGCGATAAATATCGATATAAAAGCATGATGCAAAATGGACGTATCACTCAGTGATCTGCAAAAGCTGAATGCAAGAGTACTAATGCTAGAGAAACAAGTTGAGAGCCAGCGAGCTGTCGACCAACCATCTCAGCGGCATGAAGCTACCCCAGAAGCTACCCCGCCATCTCAGCGGAGAAGCAGCGTGGCTTCCACCGAGCTCCTTCAGCAGCCTGACTTCACGGCTCCTAGCTACCCCATGGATACTATCACGGAGGCTCAACATTGCCACCTTATGACGCAATGGCAGAACCTCAAAGTCAAGGCGGTTGTCGGCTCTGTTGCACCTCCTGAACCCGACGCAACTTTTCACTGCCTTCCGATTCCACAAGGCTATGCTGTTGTGATGGTGGATGAAATAAGGGAGGGATTTGTGGAGCTCGAGCTTGACCACCCTACCGGTGAAGGGGAGACTCGGCCGGGTCTTGCTCTGAAGACTCCATGTCTATGGTGGAAGGAGCACATCAAGATTCCGAACTGGACGCCGTCCACCTCCTCCTCCTCCTCTAGCGAGTCAGGGCACTCCGCCTCCTCCTCCTCCTCCTCTGGCGAGTGATCAGGGCACTCCGCCTCCTTCTCCGGCGCGTGAGGCCGACACTCTGCCTCCTCCGGCATGTCTGAGCAGTCAGCTGCTACCTCTTGAGCACTGCGTTGGTTTTCCCTTGAAGAGGAAAGGGTGATGTAGCAAAGTAGCATAAGTATTTCCCTCAGTTTTTGAGAACCAAGGTATCAATCCAGTAGGAGGCTACGCGCGAGTCCCTCGCACCTACACAAAACAAATAAATCCTCGCAACCAACGCGATAAGGGGTTGTCAATCCCTACACGGTCACTTACGAGAGTGAGATCTGATAGATATGATAAGATAATATTTTTGGTATTTTTATGATAAAGATGCAAAGTAAAATAAAAGGCAATGAAAATAGCTAAGTGTTGGAAGACTAATATGATGGAAAATAGACCCGGGGGCCATAGGTTTCACTAGTGGCTTCTCTCAAGAGCATAAGTATTTTACGGTGGGTGAACAAATTACTGTTGAGCAATTGACAGAATTGAGCATAGTTATGAGAATATCTAGGTACGATCTTGTATATAGGCATCACGTCCGAGACAAGTAGACCGACTCCTGCCTGCATCTACTACTATTACTCCACACATCAACCGCTATCCAGCATGCATCTAGAGTATTAAGTTCATAAGAATGGAGTAACGCTTTAAGTAAGATGACATGATGTAGAGGGACAAATTCATGCAATATGATAAAAACCCCATCTTGTTATCCTCGATGGCAACAATACAATACGTGCCTTGCTGCCCCTACTGTCACTGGGAAAGGACACCGCAAGATTGAACCCAAAGCTAAGCACTTCTCCCATTGCAAGAAAGATCAATCTAGTAGGCCAAACCAAACTAATAATTCAAAGAGACTTGCAAAGATAACAGATCATACATAAAAGAATTCAGAAGATTCAAATATTGTTCATAGATAAACTTGATCATAAACCCACAATTCATCGGTCTCAACAAACACACCGCAAAAGAAGATTACATCGAATAGATCTCCACGAGAGAGGGGGAGAACATTGTATTGAGATCCAAAAAGAGAGAAGAAGCCATCTAGTTAATAACTATGGACCCGAAGGTCTGAGGTAAACTACTCACACATCATCAGAGAGGCTATGGTGTTGATGTAGAAGCCCTCTGTGATCGATGCCCCCTCTGGCGGAGCTCCGGAACAAGCCCCAAGATGGGATCTCGTGGGTACAGAAGGTTGCGGCAGTGGAATTAGGTTTTTGGCTCCTGTTCTGATCGTTTGGGGGTACGTAGGTATATATAGGAGGAAGGAGTACGTCGGTGGAGCAACGAGGGGCCCACGAGGGTGGAGGGCGCGCCTGGGGGGTAGGCGCGCCCCCTACCTCGTGGCTTCCTCTTTGATTTCTTGACGTAGGGTCCAAGTCCTCTGGATCATGTTCGCTCCGAAAATCACGTTCCCGAAGGTTTCATTCCGTTTGGACTCCGTTTGATATTCTTTTTCTGCGAAACTCTGAAATAGGCAAAAAAATAACAATTCTGGGTCGGGCCTCCGATTAATAGGTTAGTCCCCAAAATAATATAAAAGTGAATAATAAAGCCCAATAATGTACCAAACAGAAGATAATATAGCATGGAGCAATAAAAAATTATAAATACGTTGGAGATGTATCAAGCATCCCCAAGCTTAATTCCTGCTCGTCCTCGAGTAGGTAATTGATAAAAACAGAATTTTTGATGTGGAATGCTACTAGGCATAATTTCAATGTAATTCTTCTTAATTGTGGTATGAATATTCAGATCCGAAAGATTCAAGACAAAAGTTTAATATTGACATAAGAATAATAATACTTCAAGCATACTAACTAAACAATCATGTCTTCTCAAAATAACATGGCCAAAGAAAGTTATCCCTACAAAATCATATAGTCTGGCTATGCTCTATCTTCACCACACAAAGTATTTAAATCATGCACAACCCCGATGACAAGCCAAGCAATTGTTTCATACTTCTGGTGTTTTCAAACTTTTTCAATCTTCACGCAATACATGAGCGTGAGCCATGGACATAGCACTATATGTGGAATAGAATGGTGGTTGTGGAGAAGACAAAAAGGGAGAAGATAGTCTCACATCAACTAGGCGTATCAACGGGCTATGGAGATGCCCATTAATAGATATCAACGTGAGTGAGTAGGGATTGTCATGCAATGGATGCACTAGAGCTATAAGTATATGAAAGCTCAACAAAAGAAACTAAGTGGGTGTGCATCCAACTCGCTTGCTCATGAAGACCTAGGGCGTTTTGAGGAAGCCCATCATTGAAATATACAAGCCAAGTTCTATAATGAAAAATTCCCACTAGTATCTGAAAGTGACAAAATGGGAGACTCTCTATCATGAAGATCATGGTGTTACATTGAAGCACAAGTGTGGTAAAAGGATAGTAACATTGATCCTTCTCTCTTTTTCTCTCATTTTTTATTTGGGATCATGGTGTTACATTGAAGCACAAGTGTGGTAAAAGGATAGTAACATCCTTCTCTCTTTTTCTCTCATTTTTTATTTGGGTCTTTTTTTCTTTTTTTATGGCCTCTTTTTTTTAGTCCGGAGTCTCATCCTGACTTATGGGGGAATCATAGTCTCCATCATCCTTTCCTCACTTGGGACAATGCTCTAAAAAATGATGATCATCACACTTTTATTTACTTACAACTCATGAATTACAACTCAATACTTAGAACAAAATATGACTCTATGTGAATGCCTCCGGCGGTGTACCGGGATATGCAATGAATCAAGAGTGACATGTATGAAAGAATTATGAACGGTGGCTTTGCCACAAATACAATGTCAACTACATGATCATGCAAATCAATATGACAATGATGGAGCGTGTCATAATAAACGAAACGGTGGTAAGTTGCATGGCAATATATCTCAGAATGGCTATGGAAATGCCATGACAGGTAGGTATGGTGGCTGTTTTGAGGAAGGTATATGGTGGGTGTATGATACCGGCGAAAAGTGCGCGGTATTAGAGAGGCTAGCAATGGTGGAAGGAAGAGAGTGTGTATAATCCATGGACTCAACATTAGTCATAAAGAACTCATATACTTATTGCAAAAATCTACAAGTTATCAAAGCAAAGTATTACGCGCATGCTCCTAGGGGGATAGATTGGTAGGAAAAGACCATCGCTCAACCCCGACCGCCACTCATAAGGAAGACAATCAATAAATAAATTATGCTCCGACTTCATCACGTAACGGTTCACCATACGTGCATTCTACGGGAATCACAAACTTTAACACAAGTATCTCTCAAATTCACAACGACTCAGCTAGCATGACTCTAATATCACCATCTTTATATCTCAAAACAATTATCAAGCATCAAACTTTTCTTAGTATTCAACACACTCATAAGAAAGTTTTTACTAATCTTGTATACCTAGCATATTAGGATTATTTAAGCAAATTACCATGCTATTTAAGAATATAAAAATAATCTAAGTTAAGAATGAGAGATCAATAGTTTCTATAAAACAAATCCACCACCGTGCTCTAAAAGATATAAGTGAAGTACTAGAGCAAAACTATATAACTCAAAAGATATAAGTGAAGCACATAGAGTATTCTAATAATTTCCGAATCATGTGTGTCTCTCTCAAAAGGTATGTACAGCAAAGATGATTGTGGTAAACTAAAAAGCAAAGACTCAAATCATACAAGACGCTCCAAGCAAAACACATATCATGTGGTGAATAAAAATATAGCTCCAAGTAAAGTTACCGATGGAAGTAGACGAAAGAGGGGATGCCTTCCGGGGCATCCCGAAGCTTTGGCTTTTTGGTGTCCTTAGATTATCTTGGGGGTGCCATGGGCATCCCCAAGCTTAGGCTCTTGCCACTCCTTGTTCCATAATCCATCAAATCTTTCACCCAAAACTTGAAAACTTCACAAGACAAAACTCAACAGAAAATCTCGTGAGCTCCGTTAGCGAAAGAAAACAAAAGACCACTTCAAGGTACTGTAATGAACTCATTCTTTATTTATACTGGTGTTAAACCTACTGTATTCCAACTTCTCTATGGTTTATAAACTATTTTACTAGCCATAGATTCATCAAAATAAGCAAACAACACAAGAAAAACAGAATCTGTCAAAAACAGAACAGTCTGTAGTAATCTGTAACTAACGCAAACTTCTGGAACTCCAAAAAATCTATCAAAATAGGACGACCTAGACAATTTGTTTATTGATCATCATCAATTGGAATCAATATTGTATAATGTTCTGGTGATTTTTAACAATTATTTTCGTGAACAGAAAGTTTCTGGAAATTTCTTCAAGATCAAATAACTATCATCCAAGAAGATCCTATAGGTTTAACTTGGCAAAAACACTAATTAAAACAAAAAAACACATCTACCAGAGGCTAGAACACATATTTATTCCTAAACAGAAGCAAAAAGCAAGAAAACTAAAAATAAAATTGGGTTGCCTCCCAACAAGCGCTATCGTTTAACGCCCCGAGCTAGGCATAAAAACAAGGATAGATCTAGGTATTGCCATCTTTGGTTTTAGGGAATAAGAGAGCAAACTTGTTATCTATGGAATTAATCTTTCTATTTTGACAAAGTACATGGCCATTAATGGTAGAAGAAAGATAAATTATGTTGCGGAAATTTGCATCTAGGCTAGCCTTTATCTCTTTGATAGATTCGTTTTGGTAAGAAAGCAAAAGAGATGTGGTTTCAACTTTCTCATTAATGGGATGCCCAAATATAGTTTTCATCTTTTCATAGGTGTCTATGGGGTCCCCTTCCAAAAAACCCTCTTCAAAAATAGAATCTAAAACGTGTTTGAACGAAGCGGGCAACCCAACATAAAAGCTTTTTAGATATACCTCAATTTGATATTGGGGTACATAGCTAGCTTGGATCCTTAACAGCCTATCCCAAGCATATTTTAAAGATTCATCGAGTAAATAACGAAAAATTCCTGAATCATCTTCACCAAAATTACTAAGTTTCTTATTGATAACTCCGGCAGGTTTTTCCATAGTATTTCTATTTATGAGTTTAGATAAGATAGCGGGATTGTCTAAAGCGCTACAACTTGGGAGAGAAACACCAACTCTTTTTGGTTCCGACATGGCAAAGGAAAAGCGAACGAAAAGAGGCAACCATAAAAGAGAAGGCAAATAAAACGGCAAGGGTGAAGTGGGGGAGAGGAAAACGAGAGGCAAATGGCAAATAATGTAATGCGGGAGATAAGGGTTTGTGATGGGTACTTGGTATGTTGGTTTTTGCATAGAACTCCCCGCCAACGGCGCCAGAAATCCTTCTTGATACCTCTTGAGCACTGCGTTGGTTTTCCCTTGAAGAGTAAAGGATGATGCAGCAAAGTAGCGTAAGTATTTCCCTCAGTTTTTGAGAACCAAGGTATCAATCCAGTAGGAGGCTACGCGCGAGTCCCTCGCACCTACACAAAACAAATAAATCCTTGCAACCAACGCAATAAGGGGTTGCCAATCCCTACACGGTCACTTACGAGAGTGAGATCTGATAGATATGATAAGATAATATTTTTGGTATTTTTATGATAAAGATGCAAAGTAAAATAAAAGGCAATGAAAATAGCTAAGTGTTGGAAGATTAATATGATGGAAAATAGACCCGGGGCCATAGGTTTCACTAGTGGCTTCTCTCAAGAGCATAAGTATTTTACGGTGGGTGAACAAATTACTGTTGAGCAAATTGACAGAATTGAGCATAGTTATGAGAATATCTAGGTATGATCATGTATATAGGCATCACGTCCGAGACAAATAGACCGACTCCTGCCTGCATCTACTACTATTACTCCACTCATCGACTGCTATCCAGCATGCATCTAGAGTATTAAGTTCATAAGAACAGAGTAACGCTTTAAGCAAGATGACATGATGTAGAGGGATAAATTCATGCAATATGATAAAAACCCCATCTTATTATCCTCGATGGCAACAATACAATACGTGCCTTGCCGCCCCTACTGTCACTGGGAAAGGACACCACAAGCTTGAACCCAAAGCTAAGCACTTCTCCCATTGCAAGAAAGATCAATCTAGTAGGCCAAACCAAACTGATAATTCGAAGAGACTTGCAAAGATAACCAATCATACATAAAAGAATTCAGAAGATTCAAATATTGTTCATAGATAAACTTGATCATAAACCCACAATTCATCGGTCTCAACAAACACACCGCAAAAGAAGATTACATCGAATAGATCTTCACGAGAGAGGGGGAGAACATTGTATTGAGATCCAAAAAGAGAGAAGAAGCCATCTAGTTAATAACTATGGACCCGAAGGTCTGAGGTAAACTACTAACACATCATCAGAGAGGCTATAGTGTTGATGTAGAAGCCCTCCGTGATCGATGCCCCTCCGGCGGAGCTCTGGAACAGGCCCCAAGATGGGATCTCGTGGGTACAGAAGGTTGCGGCGGTGGAATTAGGTTTTTGGCTCCTGTTCTGATCGTTTGGGGGTACGTAGGTATATATAGGAGGAATGAGTATGTCGGTGGAGCAACGAGGGGCCCACGAGGGTGGAGGGCACGCCTGGGGGTAGGCGCCCCCCTACCTTGTGGCTTCCTCTTTGATATCTTGACGTAGGGTCCAAGTCCTCTGGATCATGTTTGTTCTGAAAATCACGTTCCCGAAGGTTTCATTCCCTTTGGATTCCATTTGATATTATTTTTCTGCGAAACTCTGAAATAGGCAAAAAACAACAATTCTGGGCTGGGACTCCGGTTAATAGGTTAGTCCCAAAAATAATATAAAAGTGAATAATAAAGCCCAATAATTTCCAAAACAGAAGATAATATAGCATGGAGCAATAAAAAATTATAGATACGTTGGAGACGTATCATCAACCTCCTCCTTTGCCTCGTCAGCAAGGGCGGAAGACACACGCCGCCGGTCCGGCTGCTCCGGCGTGTGGGAGCACTCCGCCTCCTTCTCCGCCTCGTAAGATATGAAGGAAGACAACCGCCGCCGCTCCGGCTGCTCCGACGGCTAGCAGTACAACCAGATGCGGGAGGCAATACAGATACAGTCCATATCTCAAGCCTCAAGAGACGTTACCATACGAGATGACCAAGGAGAAAAACGCAAAGATCTGTAAAGCCTATGCGAAGGACTTTTTGCAAAGAAACATCCACCTCCGAAGGAGAAGATAGATCCGGTGAAAGCGAAGCGCACTTTGGATGCCCTGAAGCGACCACCACCATCTCTGCCGCGAACTAACAATGAGCGCATTATTAAAAGGACATATCTGGAAGCGGCGCGGTCAGGAATTACTTGCAGTGATCGAAGGTTAGCAGAACAAAGAAGTGGCAAAAAATTCCCCAGCTCGGCGAACAAGCGAACCAATCGTGCCCCCCGCTCAAGGTGTCTAGCGATATCGTCGCTAATCATTCGAGAATGGTTCCCGGTACCAATCCCGCAGATTACCTGGCCGACGATTGCTACCTCTTGAGCATGCGTTGGTTTTCCCTTGAAGAGGAAAGGGTGATGCAACAAAGTAGCTAATACGTCTCCAACGTATCTATAATTTTTGATTGCTCCATGCTATATTATCTACTGTTTTGGACATTATTGGGCTTTATTATCTACTTTTATATTATTTTTGGGACTAACCTATTAACCGGAGGCCCAACCCAGAATTGATGTGTTTTGCCTATTTCAGAGTTTTGCAGAAAAGGAATATCAAACGGAGTCCAAACGGAATGAAACCTTCGGGAACGTGATTTTCGGAACGAACATGATCCAGGAGACCTGGACCCTACGTCAAGAAACAAAGGGGGAGGCCACGAGCTAGGGGGGCGCGCACACCCCCCAGGGCGTGCCCTCCACCCTCGTGGGCCCCCTATTGCTCCACCGACGTACTCCTTCCTCCTATATATACCTACGTATCCCAAATGATCAGAGACGGAGCCAAAAACCTAATTCCACCGCCGCAACCTTCTGTACCCACGAGATCCCATCTTGGGGTCTGTTTCGGAGCTCCGCCGGAGGGGGCATCCATCACACAGGGCTTCTACATCATTACCATAGCCTCTCCAATGAAGTGTGAGTAGTTTACCTCAGACCTTCAGGTCCATAGTTACTAGCTAGATGGCTTCTTCTCTCTTTTGGATCTCAATACAATGTTCTCCCCCTCTCTCGTGGAGATCTATTCGATGTAATCTTCTTTTTGTGGTGTGTTTGTTGAGACTGATGAATTGTGGGTTTGTGATCAAGATTATCTATGAACAATATTTGAATCTTCTTTGAATTCTTTTATGTATGATTGGTTATCTTTGCAAGTCTCTTCGAATTATCAGTTTGGTTTGGCCTACTAGATTGATCTTTCTTGCAATGGGAGAAGTGCTTACTTTGGGTTCAATCTTGCGGTGTCCTTTCCCAGTGACAGTAGGGGCAGCAAGGCACGTATTGTATTGTTGCCATCAAGGATAATAAGATGGTTTTTTTATCATATTGCATGAATTTATCCCTCTACATCATGTCATCTTGCTTAAGGCGTTACTCTGTTTTCATGAACTTAATACTCTAGATGCATGCTGGATAGCGATCGATGAGTGGAGTAATAGTAGTAGATGCAGGCAGGAGTCGGTCTACTTGTCTTGGACGTGATGCCTATATACATGATCATACCTAGATATTCTCATAACTATGCTCAATTCTGTCAATTGCTCAACTGTAATTCGTTCACCCACTGTAAAATACGTATGCTCTTGAGAGAAGCCACTAGTGAAACCTATGGCCCCCGGGTCTATCTTCATCATATTAATCTTCCAACACTTAGCTATTTTCATTGCCTTTTATTTTACTTTGCTTTTATTTTTACTTTGCATCTTTATCACAAAAATACCAAAAATATTATCCTATCATATCTATGAGATCTCACTCTCGTAAGTGACCGTGAAGGGACTGACAACCCCTTATCGCGTTGGTTGCGAGGACTTATTTGTTTTGTGCAGGTACGAGGGACTCGCGCGTAGCCTCCTACTGGATTGATACCTTGGTTCTCAAAAACTGAAGGAAATACTTACGCTACTTTGTTGCATCATCCTTTCCTCTTCAAGCAAATCCAACGCAGTGCTCAAGAGGTAGGAAGAAGAATTTCTGGCGCCGTTGCCGGGGAAGTCTACGCAAAAGTCAACATACCAAGTACCCATCACAAACCCTTATCTCCCGCATTACATTATTTGCTATTTGCCTCTCGTTTTCCTCTCCCCCACTTCACCCTTGCCATTTTATTCGCCCTCTCTTTTCCGTTCGCCTCTTTTTCGCTTGCTTTTCATTTGCTCGTGTGTTGGATTGCTTGCTTGTCACGATGGCTCAAGATAATACCAAATTGTGTGACTTTACCAATACCAACAATAATGATTTCCTTAGCACTCCGATTGCTCCTCTTACCAATACTGAATCTTGCGAAATCAATGCTCCTTTGTTGAATCTTGTCATGAAAGATCAATTCGACTGCCTTCCTAGTGAAGATGCCGCTACTCATCTAAATAGCTTCGTTGATTTGTGTGATATGCAAAAGAAGAAAGATGTTGATAATGATATTGTTAAATTGAAGCTATTTCCTTTTTCACTTAGAGATCGTGCTAAAGCTTGGTTTTCGTCTTTGCCTAAAAATAGTATTGATTCTTGGAATAAGTGCAAAGATGCTTTTATCTCTGAGTATTTTCCTCCCGCTAAGATCATCTCTCTTAGAAACGATATTATGAATTTTAAGCAACTTGATCATGAACATGTTGCACAAGCTTGGGAGAGGATCAAATTAATGATACGTAATTGCCCTACTCATGGTTTGAATTTGTGGATGATTATACAAAAAATTTATGCCGGATTGAATTTTGCTTCTAGAAATCTTTTAGATTCGGCCGCGGGAGGCACTTTTATGGAAATCACTTTAGGAGAAGCTACTAAACTCCTAGATAATATTATGGTTAATTATTCTCAATGGCACACTGAAAGATCTACTAATAAAAAGGTGCATGCGATAGAAGAAATTAATGTTTTAAGTGGAAAGATGGATGAACTTATGAAATTATTTGCTAGTAAGAGTGTTTCTTCTGATCCTAATGATATGCCCTTGTCTACTTTGATTGAGAATAATAATGAATCTATGGACGTGAATTTTGTTGGTAGGAATAACTTTGGTAACAACGCGTATAGAGGAAACTTTAATCCTAGGCCTTATCCTAGTAATCCCTCTAATAATTATGGAAATTCCTACAACAACTCTTGTAGAAATTTTAATAAGATGCCTTCTGAATTTGAGACTAGTGTTAAAGAATTTATGAATTCGCAAAAGAATTTCAATGCTTTGCTTGAAGAGAAATTGCTTAAAGTTGATGATTTGGCTAGGAACGTTGATAGAATTTCTCTTGATGTTGATTCTTTAAAGCTTAGGTCTATTCCTCCTAAGCATGACATCAATGAGTCTCTCAAAGCTATGAGAATTTCCATTGATGAGTGCAAAGAAAGAACTGCTAGGATTCGTGCTACGAAAGATGCCTATATAAGAGCGTGTTCTTCTAGTTCCTATGAAAATAAAGTTGAAGATCTAAAAGTTATTGATGTGTCCCCTATTAAATCTTTGTTTTTCAATATGAATCTTGATAATGATGGGACTGAATATGATCCACCTTTACCTAGAAGGCGTTCCAAAAATTCGGAGTTTTTAAATCTTGATGCTAAAATTGATAAAAGTGGGATTGAAGAAATCAAAACCCCAGATGTTGCTAAACCCCCTATTTTGGATTTCAAGGAATTTAATTATGAAAATTGCTCTTTGATTGATTGTATTTCCTTGTTGCAATCCGTGCTAAATTCTCCTCATGCTTATAGTCAAAATAAAGCCTTTACTAAACATATCGTTGATGCCTTGATGCAACCTTATGAAGAAAAACTTGAGTTGGAAGTTTCTATTCCTAGAAAACTTTATGATGAGTGGGAACCAACTATTAAATTTATATTAAGGATCATGAGTTCTATGCTTTATGTGATTTGGGTGCTAGTGTTTCCACTATTCCCAAAACTTTGTACGATTTGCTAGATTTCCGTGATTTTGATTATTGCTCTCTAAACTTGCACCTTGTGGATTCCACTATTAAGAAACCTATGGGAAGAATTAATGATGTTCTTATTGTAGCAAATAGGAACTATGTGCCCGTAGATTTTATCGTTCTTGATATAGATTGCAATCCTTCATGTCCTATTATTCTTGGTAGACCTTTCCTAAGAACGATTGGTGCAATTATTGAAATGAAGGAAGGGAATATTAGATTCCAATTTCCATTAAAGAAAGGCATGGAACACTTCCCTAGGAAGAAAATAAAATTACCATATGAATCTATCATGAGAGCCACTTATGGATTGCCTACGAAAGATGGCAATACCTAGATCTATCCTTGCTATTATGCCTAGCTAGGGGAGTTAAACGATAGCGCTTGTTGGGAGGCAACCCAATTTTATTTTTAGTTTTTTGCTTTTTGATTCTGTTTAGGAATAAATTTTTGTTCTATACTCTGGTTAGATGTGTTTTTATGTTTTTATTATTGTTTCTGCCAAGTTAAACCTATAGGATCTTCTTGGATGATAGTTATTTGATCTTGCTGTAATTTCCAGAAACTTTCTGTTCACGAAAACAATTGCTAAAAATCACCAGAACGTGATAAAATACTGATTCCAACTGCGTCTGATCAATAAACAAATTTTCTAGGTCTTCCTATTTTGGTAGATTTTTTGGAGTTCCATAAGTTTGTGTTAGTTACAGATTACTACAGACTGTTCTGTTTTTGATAGATTCTGTTTTTCGTGTGTTGTTTGCTTATTTTGATGAATCTATGGCTAGTAAAATAGTTTATAAACCATAGATAAGTTGGAATACAGTAGGTTTAACACAAATATAAATAAATAATTATTTCATTACAATACCTTAAAGTGGTATTTCGTTTTCTTTCGCTAACGGAGCTCACGAGATTTCTGTTGAGTTTTGTGTTGTGAAGTTTCCAAGTTTTGGGTGAAAGATTTTGATGGATTATGGAACAAGGAGTGGCAAGAGCCTAGTCTTGGGGATGCCCATGGCACCCCCAAGATAATCTAAGGACACCAAAAAGCCAGAGCTTGGGGATGCTCTGGAAGGCATCCCCTCTTTCGTTTACTTCCATCGGCAACTTTACTTGGAGCTATATTTTTATTCACCACATGCTATGTGTTTTGCTTGGAGAGTCTTGTATGATTTGAGTCTTTAATTTTTAGTTTACCACAATCATCAATGCTGTACACACCTTTCGAGAGAGCCATACATGATTCGAAAATTATTAGAATACTCTATGTGCTTCGCTTATATCTTTTGAGTTATATAGTTTTGCTCTAGTACTTCACTTATATCTTTTAGAGCACGGTGGTGGATTTGTTTTATAGAAACTATTGATCTCTCATGCTTCACTTAGATTATTTTGAGACTCTTAAATAGCATGATAATTTTCTTAAATAATCCTAATATGCTAGGTATTCAAGATTAGTAAAAACTTTCTTATGAGTGTTTTGGATACTAAGAGAAGTTTGATGCTTGATGATTGTTTTGAGATATGGAGGTAATAATATCAAAGTCATGCTAGTTGAGTAGTTGTGAATTTGAGAAATGCTTGTGTTGAAGTTTGCAAGTCCCGTAGCATGCACGTATGGTAAACGTTATGTAACAAATTTGGAACATGAGGTATTCTTTGATTGTCCTCCTTATGAGTGGCGGTCGGGGACGAGCGATGGTCTTTTCCTACCAGTCTATCCCCCTAGGAGCATGCACGTAGTGCTTGGTTTTTGATGACTTGTAGATTTTTGCAATAAGTATGTGAGCTCTTTATGACTAATGTTGAGTCCATGGATTATACGCACTCTCACCCTTCCATCATTGCTAGCCTCTTCGGTACCGTGCATTGCCCTTTCTCACATTGAGAGTTGGTGCAAACTTCGCCGGTGCATCCAAACCCCATGATATGATACGCTCTTTCACACATAAACCTCATTATATCTTCCTCAAAACAGCCACCATACCTACCTATTATGGCATTTCCATAGCCATTACGAGATATATTGCCATGCAACTTTCCACCATTCTGTTCATCATGACACATTCATCATTGTCATATTGCTTAGCATGATCATGTAGTTGACTAGTATTTGTGGCAAAGCCACCGTTTATAATTCTTTCATACATGTCACTCTTGGTTCATTGCATATCCCGGTACACCACCGAAGGCATTCATATAGAGTCATCTTTTGTTCTAGTATCGAGTTGTAATCATTGAGTTGTAAATAAATAGAAGTGTGATGATCATCATTTTCTAGAGCATTGTCCCAAGTGAGAAACAAAAAAAGAGAAGGCCCAAAAAAAGAGAGAAGGGACAATGTTACTATCCTTTGCCACACTTGTGCTTCAAAGTAGCACCATAATCTTCATGATAGAGAGTCTCTTGTTTTGTCACTTTCATATACTAGTGGGAATTTTTCATTATAGAACTTGGCTTGTATATTTCAACAATGGGCCTCCTCAAGTGCCCTAGGTCTTCGTGAGCAAGCAAGTTGGATGCACACCCACTTAGTTTCTTTTGTTGAGCTTTCATACATTTATAGCTCTAGTGCATCCGTTGCATGGCAATCCCTACTCCTTGCATTAACATCAATTGATGGGCATCTCCATAGCCCATTGATTAGCCTCGATGATGTGAGACTTTCTCCTTTTTTGTCTTCTCCACATAACCCCCATCATCATATTCTATTCCACCCATAGTGCTATGTCCATGGCTCGCGCTCATATATTGCGTGAAAGTTTATAGGTTTGAGATTACTAAAGTATGAAACAATTGCTTGGCTTGTCATCGGGGTTGTGCATGATGAGAGCATTCTTGTGTGAAGAAAATGGAGCATGACCAAACTATATGATTTTGTAGGGATGAACTTTCTTTGGCCATGTTATTTTGAGAAGACATAATTGCTTAGTTAGTATGCTTGAAGTATTATTATTTTTATGTCAATATGAACTTTTATCTTGAATCTTTCGGATCTGAATATCCATACCACAATTAAGAAGAATTACATTGAAATTATGCCTAGTAGCACTTCGCATCAAAAATTCTGTTTTTATCATTTACCTACTCAAGGACGAGCAGGAATTAAGCTTGGGGGTGCCTGATACGTCTCCAACGTATCTATAATTTTTTATTGCTCTATGCTATATTATCTACTGTTTTGGACATTATTTGGCTTTATTGTCCACTTTTATATTATTTTTGGGACTAACCTATTAACCGGAGGCCCAACCCAGAATTGCTGTCTTTTGCTTATTTCAGAGTTTTGCAGAAAGGGAATATCAAACGGAGTCCAAACGAAATGAAACCTTCGGGAACGTGATTTTCGGAACGAACATTGAGGGAGTCCTGGATTAGGGGGTATCCTTTGGCCGGACTATATACTTTGGCCGGACTGTTGGACTATGAAGATACAAGATTGAAGACTTCGTCTCGTGTCCGGATGGGACTCTCCTTGGCGTGGAAGGCAAGCTTGGCGATACGAATATGTAGATCTCCTCCCATTGTAACCGACTCTGTGTAACCCTAGCACCCCTCCGGTGTCTATATAAACCGGAGGGTTTAGTCCGTAGGACAACAACAATCATACCATAGGCTAGCTTCTAGGGTTTAGCCTCTACGATCTCGTGGTAGATCAACTCTTGTACTACTCATATCATCAAGATCAATCAAGCAGGAAGTAGGGTATTACCTCCATCGTGAGGGCCCGAACCTGGGTAAACATTGTGTCCCTTGCCTCCTGTTACCATCCGCCTTAGACGCACAGTTCGGGACCCCCTACCCGAGATCCGCCGGTTTTGACATCGACATTGGTGCTTTCATTGAGAGTTCCACTGTGTCGTCGCCGTAAGGCTCGATGGCCCCTTCGATCATTGACAATGATGCGGTCCTGGGTGAGGTCTTCCTCCCCGGACAGATCTTCGTATTCGGCGGCTTCGCACTGCGGGCCAACTCGTTTGGCCATCTAGAGCAGATCGAGAGCTACACCCCTTGTCAGGTTTGGAAACTTGAATTACACTGTCGATATCCGCGGAGACTTGATCTTCGACGGATTCGGGCCCATGCCAGGTGTGCCGCACAATCAGGACGAGCACGATATAGCTCTCTCGTCGGACAGTGTTCGGGAGGTCACGCCAGCAACCACTCCAGCCTTCAGTCCGGAACAGATTGCGCCATCTGAGGACGGGTGGATAGACCCCGCCTTGGAGGATGCACCCTCACTGGCGATAGAGCCGAATACTGACCTTACCCCTTACGAGAGCCGTGACGCCAGACTACTGGACTCGTCCCCGGCCACGGACTCTGAACCGCCCGCGCCCATACCCATCGAATCCGATTGGGCGCCGATCATGGAGTTCACCTCCGCGGATATCTTTCAGCACTCGCCCTTCAGCGACATACTGAACTCGCTAAAATCTCTCTCCCTATCTGGAGAACCTTGGTCGAACTATGTCCGGCTAGAGTGGGATGGGGATGACAAAGAAATTCACTCCCCACCCACCACCCACTTAGTAGCCACTGTCGACGGCTTAACCGACGTGCTCGACTTCGACTCCAAAGACATCAATGGCATGGACAACAATGAAGGAGAAGAAACAAGAACCACTGCCCACGGGGCATTGGACCGCCACCTCATCATATGATATATATATGGTGGACACACCCAAAGAAGGCAATGGCGACAAGACAATGGAGGACGACCCCTCCAAGAAGCAACCCCAACGCCGACGTCAGCGGCGCCGCTCTAAGTCTCGCCACAGCAAAAGCGGTGATACCGGCACAGGAGATAAAAGTACTCCGGACAGTGCCAAAGATGATGACAATCCCCTCCAACACGATCTAGAGCCGGAGGATGAACAAGCCAGCCCTCCTAAGAGAGCGGCAGAGGGAGAAACGGAGGACGACAACTATATGCCTCTCTCCAAAGACGAAGCGAGCCTCGACGACGAAGAATTTGTCGTGCCTAAGGATCCCGTCGAGCAGGAGCGCTTTAAGCGCCGGCTTATAGCCACATCAAATAGCCTGAAGAAAAAGCAGCAGCAACTTCGAGCTGATCAGGATCTGCTAGCAGATAGATGGACTGAAGTCCTTGCGGCCGAGGAATATGAACTCGAACGCCCTTCCAAGGGTTACCCAAAGTGCAGGCTGCTACCCCGACTTGAGGAGGAAGCATGGAAACCTACATCACTAGTGTACGATGCGGCTGATCGGCCACCTCGTGGCTGAGATAGAGAGGCAGTCCGGCCTGAAAATCAGCCTGCACCCCGCCGCCATTCAAACAAAAATACCAGGGCACCGTGAAACACGCGAGACCTGTGAGACGTATTGGAAGACAGGGCAAACCACGCAAGATCGATCTACGGATCACGAGGCCATGCCCCTACAAGGGACGGTGACCGCCCCACCGGATACAGTAAAAGCAAGTCCGGACGGGCCAAATATAGCAGGCAGGACTCATACGAGCTGCGTCGCGACATAGCCCAGCACAAAGGCGCGGCACACCCCCTATGCTTCACCGACGAAGTAATGGAGCATGAATTCCCAGAAGGTTTCAAACCTGTAACTATGGAATCATATGATGGTACAACAGATCCCACGGTATGGATCGAGGACTTCCTCCTCCACATCCACATGGCCCGCGGCGACGATCTACATGCCATCAAGTACCTCCCGTTAAGACTTAAAGGACCAGCTCGGCATTGGTTGAAAAACTTGCCAGCAGAGTCCGTTGGCTGTTGGGAGGATCTGGAAGATGCATTCCTCGACAACTTCTAGGGCACTTATGTGCGACCACCAGATGCCGATGACTTGAGCCACATAATTCAGCAGCAAGGGGAATCGGCCAGGCAATTCTGGGCACGGTTCCTAACCAAGAAAAATCAAATTGTCGACTGTCCGGATGCAGAAGCCTTAGCGGCATTTAAGCACAACATCTGTGATGAGTGGCTTGCCCGGCACCTCGGCCAGGAAAAGCCGAAGTCTATGGCAGCACTCACGACACTCATGACCCGCTTCTGCGCGGGAGAGGATAGCTGGCTGGCTCGTAGCAATAACATATCAAGGAACCTTGGCACTTCGGATACCAAGGACAGTAACGGCAGGCCACATCGCAGCAAACACAAGCGCCGCAGCAACGGTGATAACACCGAGGATACGGCAATCAATGCCGGATTTAGAGGCTTTAAATCCGGTCAGCGAAAAAGGCATTCAAAAGAAGCACTCCGGGCCCGTCCAGTTTGGACCGCATACTCGATCGCTCGTGTCAAATCCACGACACCCCCGATAAGCCAGCCAATCACACCAACAGAGAATGCTGGGTGTTCAAGCAGGCCGGCAAGTTAAACGCCGAAAATAACAAGGGGCTGCGCAGCGATGACGAGGAGGAGCCACGACCGCCGAACACGGGAGGACATAAGAGGTTCCCCCCCGCAAGTGAGGACGGTGAACATGATATACGCAACCCACATCCCCAAGAGGGAACGGAAGCGTGCGCTAAGGGACGTATATGCGATGGAGCCCGTCGCCCCAAAGTTCAACCCATGGTCCTCTTGTCCGATCACCTTCGATCGCAGGGACCACCCCACTAGTATCCGTCATGGCAAATCTGCCGCATTGGTCCTAGACCCCATCATTGACGGATTTCACCTCACTTGAGTCCTTATGGACGGCGGCATCAGCCTGAACCTGCTCTATCAGGATACAGTGTGCAAAATGGGTATAGACCCCTCGAGGATCAAGCCCACAAAAACGACCTTTAAAGGCGTCATCCTAGGTGTAGAGGCCCACTGTACGGGTTCAATCACGCCGGAAGTGGTCTTCGGATCTCTGAACAACTACCGAAGCGAGGAGTTAATCTTCGATATCGTCCATTCCGCAGCGGCTATCATGCACTGCTGGGGGCAAAATTCAATGCGGTACCGCATTACGCATACCTCAAGCTCAAGATGCCAGGACCTAGGGGGGTCATCACAGTCAACGGAAACACAGAACGCTCACTCCGTACGGAGGAGCACACTGCGGCCCTCGCAGTGGAGGCACAAAGCAGCCTTTTAAGGCGGTCCACCAGTTCGGTGATAAAGCCCCCGGACACCGTCAAGCGCGTCCGAAGTAACCTGCAAAAGGATCGCCTGGCGCGTTCAGAGCTCGCCTAGCAATTCGGTCCCCGCCCAAATCTCCGCCGAACGGCGAAATTTGTGCAGCGCGTACATAATTACGCATTGAAAATACGATAGATGTAGGCGGGGGCACGATCATGGCACGTCATACAATACAGCTCAACCGCACTAGGGGCTTACTACCTTTATCATTCTCTCTCTTTCAGGACTTTACTCTCGGGAAGCCCTATCAGGCAGTACGATTGTCGGACACATGATACAACATCCAAGGAGGCAGGAAGCTCCGTCGTACAATGGAATCCCCAGGTGGTCTCTGATAACGAGTTAAATACCTGCTTTAAGACACCAGTCCGCAGCTTGCCCTTGGATGGGACATGTCAAATAGTCCTATTTTTTTGCTTACCGCACTACTTGTATCAGTATGCTTCGACCCATCTCTTGAATAAACAATGCATATCACTAGTCTATTATCGCATTCTATATTCTTTATATATATATATATATGCTCATTTATGACAACTAGCACCCGTACACTCTGGTACGGCCAGTACGCCAGGCGCTTCCGTATACCCCATAATACGACGTGAGAAGTCCGAACACTTTCGACAGTGCGGCACCCCAAACTTATAGCATTATATGCATCAGCTCCGAATCATGTCTTGGGTCAATAGTTGGGTTTGCCCGGCTCCCATGTTTTGGTACCTTACGTTCCGCTATATTGGCTAAGGTAGCACTGGGAGAACTACTGCGATTGTGCCCCGGTTCTTCCGGACGAGCACCTCAGTAGAGAAAGCTAAAACTGACTGTTATGATAAGGTGAGAGTTGGTCGCTGTTCGAGAGGTCTCAAGTCCCTAAAGACTTTTTCTGCTTTGGGCGAGGAGTCGGCCTTGTCCAACTTAGGCGTGTATAGCGCCCCAAATTCGTCCTTCTGAATACTAGGGGCTTCGCCAAAATTTAAAATTGTAGTCCGATTGTCTGGTTCGTTGCGCTGAGCACCTCCCTCGAAGGACCCAAAAATGGGGAAAAGAGTGCTCAGGTTTATCCCGAACACCCCAGCACTAGTTGCATGGGGGCAGAAGCCGACGACTAGCCAACTCTCAGATTTATAAACGGCCACACAGAAGGTAATATTTTAAATACAAAAGCGTTGCATAGCGCACATGAACTAGTTTTCCTAATTCGGGATCACATGAGCAAGTTCATTCAAAGATTACATCTTTGGTACACTCGTCCGCCACGAGACGGGCACCCTTCAGGACACCTTCATAATACATTTCGGGGTGGCGATGCTCCTTTCCCTGCGGCGGCCCCTCCTTCACCAACTTCTCGGCGTCCATCTTGGCACAGTGCACCTTCGCATGGGCAAAAGCCCTGCGTGCACCTTCGATGTAGACGGACCGCTTTATGACTTCCAGCCATGGGCAGGCATCTACAAGCCGCCTCACCAGGCCGAAGTAGCTGTTGGGAAGGGCATCGCCAGGCTACATCCGGACTATAAGGCCCTTCATGGCCTGTTCGGCCGCCTTGTGGAGCTCAACCAGTTGCTTCAGCTGGTCGCTCATGGGCATAGGGTGTTCGGTCCCAGTATACTGAGACCAGAACACCCACTCCGTCGAGCTCCCCTCCTCGGCCCGGTAGAACTCTGTAGCATCAGACACACTGCGGGGCAGATCTGCGAACGCCCCTGGAGAGCTCCGAACTCGGGTAAGTAAATAGAAATTTTCTTTCACGTGCTTGCTTTGCATAATGAATGCCTTACCTGCCGCTGTCTTCTTCACCGCCTCAATCTCCTGGAGGGCCTTTTGGGCTTCAGCCTTGGCATGTTTTGCGCTTTCGAGGGCCTTGGCATGCTCAGACTCTCGCGTCTTCGAGTCAAGCTCCAAGGACTCGTGTTTCTTCACGAGCGCCTGGAGCTCTTGCTGCACCTAGCCTACTTGGCCTTCTTGTTTTTCTCGCTTGATGCGCTCCATGGCCGCTTTGTTTTCCGCCTCGGACAGGGACTGCTTCAGGGTCGCCACTTCGGTCGTGGTCCCTGGCGCATTCATGATGATCCTATTATCTTGCAACCAAAATTTTCCCTTCTTCTTTATAAACAAGGTATTGCTTACCTTCGTTCTCCTCGAGCTGCTTCTTGGCACGTCCGAGTATCTCCTCGGACCGCTCGAGGTTCCGCTTCAATGCGGCGACCTCCGCAGTACGTGCGGCAGCGGCCAGCAGTGAAGTCTGCATACGCATATAGACATATTCGGATTAGACTCCTACAGTTATTATTCGATCCTCTATTCGGCTTTTCTTTCCGAACGCCAAACAGAGCATCAAGGGCTACTGTCTATGCGGCAATATTTTCCTACATTTTGATTACTCACCTCAAAGCCAAACAGAGCATCAGTCAGTCCGCTCTTGGCAGACTAAACCTTTTTGATCACCGCACTCATGATAATGCGGTGCTCCTCGTCGATGGAAGCGCTGCAAAGCACTTCTAGCAAGTTGTTCGGTGCCTTTGGGTGGATAGAGGTCACTAGCACAGGCGGCTTGCCCCTCCTAGCAGGGGGTCGCCTGCCGGAGTCCGGGACCACTGGTGGGTCCGGCGCGGTGTTCGGCTGAGGGCCGAACTTGGAGCCTGTGGGAGTCTTGCTCCCTTTACGCCCAGGGTCTGGAAGGTCGCCTTGAGGCGCCTCGAGGACTACCTCCCCTCGGCTTGGTGCCCTTTGAGACAACACCTCGACGTTGTCCGTAGGGCGAGGGGTGGAAGCGGTCGGAAGTGATCCGCTACTCATAGCCGACGGGTCCAAAGAACCGTCCGACGAAGATACGTCGATGCGGGCTCGAGGCGGACTGCATAATTATAATCGACGTAAGGAGAAGCAGTGCAATAAAAGCGTACCATGAATTACTCTGGCATCCGAATACTTACGACTTCGCCAGGGGCTTGTCCCTGGTCAACCACTCATCTTCGCTGTGAGCGGCGGTCATGGAGCAGTGCGGAAGGAGAGTCCTTCCCTTCTTGGACCCTCCGGCCTCCCTGGTTGGGGCGGCCTTCCTCTTCTTGCCTCCCCCGACTGGAGGGGGAGAATCTTCATCTTCCTCCTCCTCGTCTTCACAAGAGGAGTGCGTCTCGGAGTTATCGGATGATGAGTCCGATACCACCTGACGGCGAGAACTCTTTCGAGTCCCCGCGGCCTTCTTCTTGGCCTTCTTCTTCGGCACCTCGTAGGGTGCCAGAGTCAGCATCTCCGTTAGGAGAGCGTCTGCTAGATCTTCGGGCAGGGGCGCCCGGCAGTTGATCTGCTCCGCTGTCTCCTCCCAGTCCTGTTAAAGGCATAGAAGCTCAGATCCCGCACATGATTAAGCTGGGGAAAGTAAATATCCTACAAGGTTTAGGGAACTTACCAGATTCGCAGGGCGCTTCGCGCTAAGCCCGCGGTCCTCGGTAAGGGAAGGAGGGGCCTCGCGCCCTTGAACAGCACCCTCCAGACATCCTTGTGCGTCGTGTCAAAAAGATCGCGCAGAGTCTGGTGCAGGGCCGGGTTGAACTCCCATAAATTGAACGCCTGTTGTTGACACGGGAGGATCCGGCGGAAGAGCATGACCTGGACCACGTTGACAAGCTTAAGCTTCTTGCTTAGCATGTTCCGGATACATTTCTGGAGTCCGGCCAGCTCCACCGATGGACCCCAGGACATGCCCTTCTCTGTCCAGGAGGTGAGCCGCGTGGGGATTCCGGATCGAAACTCGGGGGCTGCCACCCAGTTGGTGTCGCGCGGCTCGGTGATGTAGAACCACCCCGATTGCCACCCCTTTATGGTCTCCACATAGGAGCCCTCGAGCCATGTAACATTGGGCATTTTGCCCACCATGGAGCCTCCGCATTCAGCTTGCTGGCCGCCTACAACCTTCGGCTTGACGTTAAAGGTCTTCAGCCACAGGCCGAAGTGGGGCTGGACGTGGAGGAAGGCCTGGCACACGACGATATATGCCGAGATGTTGAGGATGAAGTTAGGGGCTAGATCATGGAAGTCCAGCCCATAGTAGAACATGAGGCCGCGGACGAACGGGTGAAGGGGGAATCCCAGTTCGCGGACGAAGTGGGTGAGGAAAACTACCCTCTCGTAAGATTCCGGGGTAGGGACGATCTGCCCTTCGTCGGGCAGCCAGTGCGCGATATCCGCGGCCAAGTATCCGTCTCCCCATAGCGTGCTAATGTCCTCCTCCGCGACGGTGGATTTCATCCACTTGCCTCCCGCTCCGGACATGGTTGGAGTGGTGTGAGGAGAAAGGTGCGAACTTGGGTGTTGGAGCTCGAGTGCGCGAGAATGGATGAGCAAGGAGGAAGAAGGCGTGGGTGAGAAAGGGTGAACTCTTATCCCTTTATAAAGGCGGACGAAACTATACGCCCCCACTAGCCTGGTAAACCCGCTTATTCCCCAAGCGCCGCGATTGATGGCACGGTTGGGTTACCCACGCCCGTATTGATGAGAATCATGTGATAAGGGGACACGATCTCTGCTTCGACAAGACGTGCCAAAGAAACTGCCTCGCGATATGCGCCAAGGCTGGTTGAGAAAAACAGTTCGAATAATGACCGGGCCGTGGTATGATGTCATGATATCGAGTGCGTCAGCAGATTAGATTGGTGGAAATATTATTCTCTCTATGGTGGTATGTGGAACTTATTTTGTAGAGCCGGACACTATTCTTGTGTTCAATATCTTCTATGGAGTATTTGGAGGAGGAACCCGCCTTGCAATGTCGAAGACAAACTGCGCTCCGGACTCATCGTCATTGAAGCCTCGTTCAGGGGCTACTGAGGGAGTCCTGGATTAGGGGGTATCCGGACAACCGGACTGTTGGACTATGAAGATACAAGATTGAAGACTTCGTCTCATGTCTGGATGGGACTCTCCTTGGCGTGGAAGGCAAGCTTGGCGATACGGATATGTAGATCTCCTCCCATTGTAACCGACTCTGTGTAACCCTAGCCCCCCTCCGGTGTCTAAATAAACCGGAGGGTTTAGTCCGTAGGACAACAACAATCATACCATAGGCTAGCTTCTAGGGTTTAGCCTCTACGATCTCGTGGTAGATCAACTCTTGTACTACTCATATCATCAAGATCAATCAAGCAGGAAGTAGGGTATTAGCTCCATCGTGAGGGCCCGAACCTGGGTAAACATTGTGTCCCTTGCCTCCTGTTACCATCCGCCTTAGACGCACAGTTCAGGACCCCCTACCCGAGATCCGCCGGTTTTGACACCGACAAACATGATCCAGGATACTTGGACCCTACGTCAAGAAACAAAGGAGGAGGCCACGAGGTAGGGGGCCGCGCCCACCCCCCTCGGGTGCGTCCTCCACCCTCGTGGGCCCCCTGTTGCTCCACCGACGTACTCCTTCCTCCTATATATACCTACGTACCCCCAAACGATCAGAGACGGAGCCAAAAACCTAATTCCACCGCCGCAACCTTCTGTACCCACGAGATCCCATCTTGGGGCCTGTTCCGGAGCTCTGCCGGAGGGGGCATCCATCACGGAGGGCTTCTACATCATCACCATAGCCTCTCTAATGAAGTGTGAGTAGTTTACCTCAGACCTTCGGGTCCATAGTTAGTAGCTAGATGGCTTCTTCTCTCTTTTTGGATCTCAATACAATGTTCTCCCCCTCTCTCGTGGAGATCTATTTGATGTAATCTTGTTTTTGCGGTGTGTTTGTTGAGACCGATGAATTGTGGGTTTCTGATCAAGATTATCTATGAACAATATTTGAATCTTCTCTGAATTCTTTTATGTATGATTGGTTATCTTGGCAAGTCTCTTCGAATTATCAGTTTGGTTTGGCCTACTAGATTGATCATTCTTGCAATGGGAGAAGTGCTTAGCTTTGGGTTAAATCTTGCGGTGTCCTTTCCCAGTGACAGTAGGGGCAGCAAGGCACATATTGTATTGTTGCCACCGAGGATAAAAAGATGGTTTTTTTTATCATATTGCATGAATTTATCCCTCTACATCATGTCATCTTGCTTAAGGCGTTACTCTGTTTTCATGAAAATTAATACTCTAGATGCATGCTGGATAGCGGTCGATGAGTGGAGTAATAGTAGTAGATGCAGGCAGGAGTCGGTCTACTTGTCTCGGACGTGATGCCTATATATATGATCATACCTAGATATTCTCATAACTATGCTCAGTTCTGTCAATTTCTCAACAATAATTCGTTCACCCATCGTAAAATACTTATGCTCTTGAGAGAAGCCACTAGTGAAACCTATGGCCCCCGGATCTATCTTCATCATATTAATCTTCCAACACTTAGTTATCTCCTTTGCTTTTATTTTACTTTGCATCTTTATCACAAAAATACCAAAAATATTATCCTATCATATCTATCAGATCTCACTCTCGTAGGTGACTGTGAAGGGATTGACAACCCCTTATCGCGTTGGTTGCGAGGAGTTATTTGTTTTGTGCAGGTACGAGGGACTCGCGCATAGCCTCCTACTGGATTGATACCTTGGTTCTCAAAAACTGAGGGAAATACTTACGCTACTTTGTTGCATCATCCTTTCCTCTTCAAGGAAATCCAACGCAGGGAAGGAGCTCCGGGATGACTGTGTGCATAATACAGGGAAGGAGCTCATTACCCGATCGGCGATCTTCCTGAAACATTACGAGGAGGAAATCAGGGCCGCTGGTACTATGGAAAAGGAAGGACCAAATCTCAAACAGAAACAGGTGTATGTAGGGAACGCTTTGGCCGGTCGGATTCCCCTGCACCAACAGACTGACGGCTTCTTTGTCGAGGGGATCGGCAAAACCACTGCAAATCAGTGGTGTCCTCCAGAGTTGGGCACTATCAGACTGAATTCAGACGCAGCTTTACGGGCAGACAACGGAATTTCCCACGCAGGTGTGATCGCACGAGACCACAGAGGGGTCATCCTTTTCTCACTGTCCAAACAGATCGGCTGCTGTGGAGCAGTAGAGGAAGCCGAGGCTCTAGCTCTCCTTGCTGGACTACATACCCTGTCCGACCTACATAAGGGACCAATCCTAGCTGTCACGGACTGCATGTTTCTGTCAAATGAGCTGCGACCAGGGGCTAGCAACTTATCTGCCTGGTACCCCGTGATCGCTGACATAAAGAAGGAACTGGTGAAGTTCAGTAATGCCCTGGTCAACTATACGAGCAGGAAACAAAACAAGATGGCTCACCTTCTAGCTGCTCGGGCTAGAAGGGAGGAAGACATGTATATGTTGGCGGGCGTCCCAGAAGACTTGGATGCAGCTTTAGCTGCCGACCCTGTGTTGGCTCAGGAGTAGTTTGTACTCCTTGTTTCTTCCTTAGAAAAAAAAGAAATTCAACGCAATGCTCAAGAGGTAGTAGTAGCGTAAGTATTTCCCTCGATTTTTGAGAACCAAGGTATCAATCCAGTAGGAGACAACACACAAGTCACCTAGTACCTGCACAAACAATAAAGAACCTTGCAACCAACATGATAAAGGGGTTGTCAATCCCTTCACGGTCACTCGCAAAAGTGAGATCTAATAAAGATAGTAAAGTAAATATTTTTGGTATTTTTGTTGTATAGATTGGAAAGTAAAGATTGCAAAATAGTAAACGAGATGCGATGTAAATAAAAGAGATGCAATATAATAGGAAAGAGACTTGGGGACAATAGGTTTCACTAGTGGCTTCTCTCAAGATAGCATGTATTACGGTGGGTGAACAAATTACTGCCGAGCAATTGATAAAAGAGTGCATAGTTATGAAGATATCTAAGGAAATGATCATGAATATAGGCATCATGTCCGTGTCAAGTAGACCGAAATGATTCTGCATCTACTACTATTATTCCACACATCGACCGCTATCCAGCATGCATCAAGAGTATTAAGTTCATAAGAACAGAGTAACGCATTAAGCAAGATGACATGATGTAGAGGGATAAACTCAAGCAATATGATATAAACCCCATCTTTTTATCCTCGATGGCAACAATACAATACGTGCCTTGCTGCCCCTACTGTCACTAGGAAAGGACACCGCAAGATTGAACCCAAATCTAAGCACTTCTCCCATTGCAAGAAAGATCAATCTAGTATGCCAAACTAAACAAATAATTCGAAGAGACTTGCAAAGATATCAAATCATGCATATAAGAATTCAGAGAAGAACCAAATAATATTAATAAATAATCTTGTTCATAAATCCACAATTCATTGGATCTCGGCAAACACACCGCAAAAGAGTATTACATCGAATAGATCTCCAATAACATCGAGGAGAACTTTGTATTGAGAATCAAAGAGAGAGAAGAAGCCATCTAGCTAATAATTATGGACCCAAAGGTCTGTGGTAAACTACTCACGCTTCATCGGAGAGGCAATGGTGTTGATGTAGAAGCCCTCCATGATCGATTCCCCCTCCGGGAGATCGCCAGAAAAGGCCCCAAGATGGGATATCACGGGTACAAAAGGTTGCGGCGGTGGAAAAGTGGTTTCGTGGCTCCCCCTGATGTTTCTAGGGTATAAGAGAATATATATAGGCGAAAGAGGTACGTCAGTGGAGCTACAAGGGGCCCACGAGGGTGGGGGCGCCTACCCCTTGGGCGCGCCCTCCTGCCTCATGGCTTCCTCGTGGAGTTCCAGACTTCGACTCCAAGTCTTCTGGATTGCTTTCGGTCCAAGAAAGATCATCGCGAAGGTTTCATTCCGATTGGACTCCGTTTGGTATTCCTTTTCTGCAAAACTCTAAAATAGGCAAAAAAAACAGAAACTAGCACTGGGCCTCCGGTTAATAGGTTAGTCCAAAAAATAATATAAAAGAGCATATTAAAGCCCATTAAACATCCAAAACAGATAATATAATAGCATGGAACAATAAAAAAAATATAGATACATTGGAGACGTATCAACGATGCACATTTTGATACAATGGAGGTGGACGAACACAAATACCGGTACGGGAAGCCTCTCGTCAAACCTGGTCATCCTCCTCTAACAAAGATGATGCAAAGATTCCATGAGTGGTACATGGACACATGCAGAAAGTCTGGGAAGGATACTTTGACGCTGAGAGTTAAAGAGGAGCACGACCTCGTTGGAATTGATCTTTGTCTGTTCCATTTGAGGAGTTCTTCCAGTTTTTCAATCAAAAGGCCCTCGATAAAATAATCGTCACTTGCTACTGTCTGTAAGTACTACTTCTGTAATTAAGTCTCTATATATAGCTCATCTCTTTCATTGCATGTATATATAAGTATCCTCACTATATTATGCAGATTGAAGATCGTCGAATGCATAAAAGCACAAATCTGGGACATTGGGTTCATTAACACAAATCTCATAGATGAATGGACGGTTAAATATAATGCCAAAGAAACCGAGGCCAACTTGCTACAATCGTTGCTTCAAAATCAAAACAAAGAGAAAATACTCTTTCCTTACAACTTCAAGTGAGTGTTACTGTCTTATGCATATTCGATTTCCCTTATTACTCGAGGTTATAGTAATGTAATTGATGAGTTATGCATGCGTGCGCAGCTTCCACTTTATTCTCCTAGAGATTAAGCTTGAGCAGGAACTAGTAACCGTCTTAGACTCGAGACGAAAAGATCCCGGCCATGACTAAAATGCTCGAGAAGTAAGTTCAATCGATCATTATCGCACCATATCGGCAACTTTATTCATTTCCTGATATCAAGTAATTATTTTCTTTGTCTCACAAGGTTTGGAAAAAGTTCACCGCAGAAGCTCCGGGACTATCGGGGGAGCTGCGATTTAAACACCCGAAAGTAAGTACTACTAGCTAGTTCCGCGCATCTCCCATTGATTCTAGCTAGTTTCATCCATACCATTTATAATGCTTGATTATCAGTTTGATTGACCTCTATTTCTCGTAAATTGCTTGTGGCAGGAATCCGGGAATGATTACTGTGGATACTACGTTTGTGAGTTCATCTACAACGCAACGACCTCTAAGCGGGGCTACTCTAAAAGACAATATGAAGTGCGTAAGCAATAATATTCACAAATTTATTTTATTACCATCATTTGTGTTGAGTTTCATTCATATATATGTATTGACCCCCTTCTTCAAATTAGATGTGGCAGATGCGGGATGAACTCCTACCACAAGATCGCATACGAGCAATTCAAGAGGAATTGGCGGGATTCTTTCTTGACCACGTCATAGATAAAGATGGAGAATACCATGTGGAATTTGACATTAGATGTTAGGGAATTGTAAGAGATCTTATATTGTACATATGTAGCTAGTAGCGTCGGATAGATATACAAAAACTTGTTGTTTGACCAATCTCCCAGAGAAAGAGAGGTCGATCACTTCTCTTTGTATATGTTCATGACGATCTTGTGTACTTAATGATTTCCTTCATTTGCTTACTAGCTAGTGTGTCGAGTCCTCTCTATACGTATAGTACGTAGCGTCGACCAAGTACGGAGATAAGAGAGGACACTTCTCTCTATTAGCAAGCTAACACAATATATGAAACCCCTAAATTAACCCTACAAAACCCCCAAAACCCCCCAACCCCCCCCCCCTAAAAAAACAAAAAACCCAGCCCCTGAACTGCTGACGCGTGGACGCTTTTTGGTCCCGGTTGGTGCTACCAACTGGAACAAAAGGCCCTCCTGCCTGGGCAAGCCGCAACGGCCACGTGGAGCCCCATCTGTCCTGGTTCGTAGGCGAACCGGGACTAAAGGTATTGGGCTTTAGTCCCGGTTCCAGAACCGGGACAAATGGGCCTCTGGAACCGGGACAAATGGGCCTTTTTCTACTAGTGATAGGAGACCATACAAAAATGTTCTTTTTCAGATAAAGAAAATCTCTCTTTATGCTTAAAAAATCATGTATCTTTTAACAACTCTTCATGTATTTAATAAATATGCATGTGAAAAAAAGTGTTCAAGAGTTACCCTAAGTTGGTGATGCTTAAACTGAAAACCGCCCTTGATGCACACATGTCTCCGTAGTGTGCTAATGTTTTATCGTCTATTTTTGTCGTTTTCCTTTATCGGCCCGTAACAATACCCCATTTTCATACATGATATGAATAAATCTGATCACTTGCCCATTTCTTTGTACGGATTAAATCTATATGCAAGCTGTGTTGAAATAGAATACATGTGGTATCTTGAACTGCGTTTTTGTAGGCTAAGACCATCTTTGTTTGGACCGTAACTACAAATTCTCATATTATAGACATTTTTTTGTAAATTAGCGCCTGGTATTTTTTTTTTCCGTTGCAATGCATGGGTCTTGCTAGTTATTTTTAATACAACTACAATTATTGTGGGTACATACGTGAATTTCACACAATTCGGACGAACAGAGTAGATATTTTAGGGCTTTTTATATCTCACGTTTAGAACGACCATGCATGGTTAACATCTCAACGAGTTATCAGTTTAGAATCAATAATCACGATGTGAAAGTACGTAACCAATTTGTGTGCATTATTCAATTGTTGGTTTGGACACTTGGACGACCGAGCTGCTTTCCAACTCACTGAGATTGAAACCCTAGTGCTAGTGGTTTTGCCACAAACCATCTCTGTTTCGGCCTTTTCCACATGGCAAAGTCCATTTGCTATTTGCTGCCACTGGCGCTGCCACTTCTGTACATACTGCAACAGTGCTCGCGATCAATGAGTCTCTTGCAAAGCAATGTGTACGCCAAACCCAAATCAAGCCCGTCTTTCAAACCCGTCCCGTCAACACACGCAGATCAAGCATCATATCCCAGCTTTTTATCAGAAAGAAATGACAAGTTCGCAGGATCTACACTACACATCTCCCATGTGCTGCTTAACTTGTCGAGTGTCGAGTCTATCCCGAGCAGTTCGTGGAAGCAATTATCCACGCACGCAGAGAGACGTTCGGGTTTCATGGAGGCGGCCGATACGTCAAGAGCCACGCGTGCGTGTACCGCAGGAATGCAAAGCGACACGGTGTGATCGCACTCATGCAGCTCGAGTGGAGTGGCGGTCACGCTCAAAAGCGACGCCGGCCCCTCCAAGATCGACAGATAAAAGAATCGGCAGGATAGAGAGATGTCGATCGAACGTGCAAAAATAAACGCAGCGCCGTCGGCGAACGTGATCCGAAGCGTGTTTGGCCGTAATAAGCGCGCGCTCGACACATCACACCCTACAAAATTATACTACTCCGTTGTACTAGCTAGCACACGCAAGAACACGGGCCAAAATAACATGGCCGGCCCCTGGCCTGTACTACATGCAAGTGGAAGTAGTATATGTTCAAGATACTGTTCGTAGTTAGCAGTTCTCAGTTGCGCGTGATCTGGGCAGTGCATTATTATTATTTGGCTGAGGAAAGCGAGCCGATGATTGGGTGAAGAGAGATGGCCCGAGTAGTTATCTACTCCTGTGTATGTATGTGTATCTACGCGACGTTACTGGTCTAAAAGTGGCTTGATACTCCTATAGATATTGGATATGGATCACACGCATGGGCCAAAGTTGTGGATGGCCGTGTGCCTTAGCCATCAGCTCAAAAGCCGCCTAAAGTATCCGGAAAGAATATCTCTCGACATGACACACATGCAAATGCACAAAGGAACACAACTACAAGCAGACACTGTATGTAATCAAGGAGGTCACTACTGCTCAAAGTATGAAACTGCTGAGAAATCTTGATGGAATCATATGCCCAAGTTTCATGGGGTAGATGATCGGTTAGCAGCACTTGTATGGCCTGGCCTGACGGAGCAAACTTTTTGTCCATTCCCAAATCATACATAGCATACTGCTCGTAGTGCTGAAACAGTTGATTAGTTTTTCTCTAGGCCTTTACCTACCACCATTGCATCATGATCCCAACACACTTTGTCTCTCCTAACCAAATGATTGGACACGTCAGGCCTCTACTGGCCATGCGTTCAGCTTTCCTCTCCTTTGTTTCTTCTTCCACTGTAGAAATTTAGAAAAAAATGCATAGGGTTTGGCGCACGCCCTGTGGAAAATATAGTAACTAAAGCTACTCCACTTAACTTAACTCAAACTAGTTGTTTTTCATTTTCAAAGTGATTCCTAAGCATGATTGATCTGCTACATGAAAGGAGGGCGATCTAAAGCCATGCTCATAAAGAACAACTCCCGGCCTTTCTTTCTGGATCGGGTAACTATTGGAGGTTGCGAGCTAGCTCAACTGCTTTCGCGGTTCCAAGCAAGAACAAAATCAATTGCCCGCCTTTCATCGATCGCTTTTGACGAAGCTGGTTTGCTCGTGCGTGCGTGATGCAGCGCAAGAACCAACCGGCGACACCAGAATCCTCGCCGGCCGGCCGGCGAGGTGGTGGTCGAAGGAGGCGACACGATGATCGTGTCATGTGTTTGTCCTCTCGCCTTCTGCTTTTCATCGCTCCCATTTGCTGCTCATCTTGTCAAATGTCAGTGCTGTCCCGTAATGATTCTTTCTTCTGAACACTCCTGTAATAATGATTCTGATTCGCGGCAATCGCTGAAGTGGTGGCATTTCAGATGGGACACGATGTCCCGGCAAGGGGTTCTTTCAGACGTACAGTACATATGGTGGCTTGTGCTGCCGCCACTTGCGATGAGTTCGGTGGTTCATTTCGCCCCGGTGGCATCTGTGATCTAACATGTGGCTCAACTTTTTGAATTTTCATATAGCTGAGCTTAACACAACATGGAGTGCCACTGTACCTGCCATTTGTACGACACGTTTTGATTAAATCGTCCTTGTTAAGTGCTGCAGAGCGTTGAGAGTGTCAGGATCCTAGACAGCTGAAGAAACAGTCAAACTGATCTCATAAATAAATAAGTATACAACGCTAAGAGAAAAAAAGAATCTAGGGGTGGTGATAGGATAGTCGGTCGACAGATCCTAATGTGAGGTCGGTATTGTCAAGATATACATAACAATGCATTTATTTTGAAGAAGATTAGATCAGGTACTCGGCGGGAATAAGAAATGCAGGAAACTACTCATGACATCTCTCCGAAGATGCATGACAGCTTCCTGGAACACTCGGCATCATGTACTAGCATAGTAGCATATACTGTATCATATCTTGAATTCAGGTAACCAAACGGCCAAGCCTGCTTGCATCAGCCACCCTGAAGCTGCACACATCATTCAGTCTCGGTACACTATAAGCCAAGCAAATCAAGAAAGAAAAACGAAGGCCAGGCTCGAGGTCTTGCTTGAGAGACACTGCATGTGCTGAATGCTAGCTAGCTGTACGCCTGTGTCCGCACATGCGAGCAGTGCAGATCTATGAGGCTCTGAAGCACGCATGCCACCGCAGTTCAAGGTGCTGCTTGAACAGAACAGATCTCGATAGTCCATAGAATAGCCACCGCCGCGCGTCCCGGCGCAGCCGGCTCATCGGGCCGCCGTCTCTGCGCTACTACAGTAGTTAATTGGCCAGTACTAGTACTAGTACGTACAGTAAGACGTAGGCGGTGACGCAGTGAATATTTTGATGTGAACTTTGAAATGGCACACTGGAATATGCTACTACTAGCAAGTCAAGAACCACACACGCACACCGTTGTTGCTCGCTTCACGCCAGTCTGAGCCGCCCATTATCTATCTGCGATCCTTCTGGGAAGGGGGTTAGCCCGGTTCAAAAAAAAAAAAAAACGATCGGTGATGGGTACAGCCATCTCCTCTCATCTCGAGACGTTTACGCAAGACAAGACAAGAGAAGAGAAGAGAAACGTGCCATCTGGTTAATGAACCGATGCGATTCTTCCACCTTTTTTGGATCGGGATCGGGATCGACAACAACGGGCGTAGTGGTGGAAACTAGGGCGTGCGGTGACGGGACAGCGGCGTGGAGACGGACGCGTAAACCGGATTTGCATTTGGATTTCAGTTCAGGCGATTGAGACCGGAACTCACTGATTTTCCTCTCTTTTCTACCCGGTGCTTTGCATGCCTTGCAAGACACTGCTAGGATTTTATTTCCCATTCTGTATTATGGTTATGCCGGTTGAGAGAAAAATGGAAGATCTTGAGATGGGCCCTCGTTTCGCACAAGGAGCCCATGGAATAATTCGGCCTCAGCAAGACCCATTCAAACATTTGAAACGTTCTCTATTTGCACTAGTTGGTGTGGGTGAGAACATTTTACAGATATACTCTTTAAATATTCATTGAAATAAGAATTTGACTTTTGGGGCAGTTGGATGGAGTCACAGGCCTTGATTATGGTTTGCAGTACACGTCCGAGTACTCGTACAAAACTTCACACTATTGTGTGGCTATAATAGGTCACTTCAGTTACTTAAAGAGCATACAGAATACATTTTTTGTTGTATGTATATGCATAAGATATGAATTGACTTACAAAAAAATTGGTCAGAAAGAATTAGCTATCATCAATACTATATCGTGGAGGGGGACTCTTCATCGTTGGCAGGTTGTTTCCTCAACAGGGCTGGGGAGATCAGTCTCCAAACTGCAGAGTGCAGAGGACAAAACGTCAGTTTCACCGTACATGCAAATGTTTCAGTTAACAGAGCTGCATGGAAACAACAGGAAATGGCGACTTGCCGTATATGCAAAACGCGAACCATTCATTCATGATCTTAACCCATGTGCTTGCCCATCCAACATCTATGCTCCACCTGATTCACAAATGGAAGGATGTGAGAGAGATGTTACTAGATGCATGCTGGCAATGCAGCAATATGCCACTGAAGGCAAGAACTGAACTAGTATATTAGAATGCCGTCGACGATTAAGCATGTTGTCACATCAAACTACAAGGATAGGTGCATTTCTGCACAGTGCGTCTTACTTTCTTGTTATTGGATGGTTAAGCTCCCAGCTTATGAACAGCATTGCAAAATACATAGCCCCCACCGCAAACACAATGTGGAAAACCTCGTAGCTGTAGGGGACATCCTCTTCCAACCGGATCTCATCGCTTCGAAACTGGAAATATAACATTTTGTTAGTATCGTGGGTAATGCGTACATCACTGAAGAGATTCATGACAGTTAGTATTAAATAACATACTCTTTCAGAAAAAAATAAATCAATTAACATAGATTTGCATGACCTTGAACTGGAGTGGGTTCTTTTTTAGTATTATGTACTAGACTGTAATTCTGATTCTTGGAGCAACTGATTAAGGAGGTGCCAACAGCCCAACATTGGTTGCTTTATGAATCACCTTTGGGAGTTGCAAGTTCCACGAAAAGTACAGATTTTTTGTTGGAGAGCGCTCCGAGGAATTGTCCCTCTGAAATCAATATTATCAAATAAACACTTGCCTGTGAGTGGTGTATGTCCGGTTTGCAAGAATGGCCCTGAAGATGTGAGACACCTACTCTTTCAATGCGTACTTGCCAAGAGATTGTGGACTGATCTGGGCCTTATTGATAAGGTAAACAGTGCTTTACACATTGATCGTTCGGGATCGGTAATTTTGGAACATCTACTCGTTGAGTCAGACGTTCCCTTGTCTGTTATGCCAAGTCTGAACTGTAAAGAAGTTTTCGCCACCGGATGCTGGTATTTATGGTGGCTGCGTAGGCAACATACACATCATGATTCTTGCCCTCCTCCATTCCGGTGGCCTGGTTCGATCTTGGCTATTATCGGGAACTATATGAAGTCAATTCAAAAGCCAGAAACGAGTGAACATAAGTGGACGAGACCAGAACCCAACTTCGTTAAACTTAATGTTGATGCCTCGTTCCATGTAGATGATGGCATGGGTGCAACAGCGGCAATTTTGCGTGATGCAAGAGGAATATTCATAGCAGCTCAATGTAGACTCATCCAAAACGCAGCTGATGCAATGACTGTTGAAGCAATGGCAATGCGCGATGGACTATACCTGGCAAATTCTTTGGGTTTTAACAGAGTTGAAGCAGAATCCGATTCTCTGAATGTGGTGAATTACTGTCAAGGGCAGGCTCAATGGTGGGATGCGGCAGCGGCAATCTTTGCGGAATGCGTTGATATAGCTACGTCAATAGGGAAGGTCATCTTTAAGCATTGTTTTCGTGATGCAAATTCTGTTGCTCACGAGCTAGCTAAGTTCAGTTTTTGTAATAAGTGTGACAAAGTTGGGCTAATGAACCACCGGGGTTTTTACTTAGCCAACTAGTAAACGATGTAATTGTTCTTTAGTCCAATAAAGCTAGCCATGATGGCCTTTCCCCCAAAAAAAAAACTGTATTTTTGATGCAGTTAGCAAAAGAGCTCCACAGAGTGGTGCTTATAATCAAGAAAAATGGCAAAGCCCAGGTTGGTCCCTCCACCTATGGACACGTGGAACAACTGTTTGTTTGCATGGAAACTACGTGCCGAGAAACGATCATTTGCATATCAACTGAGAACTTGAATACTGTGCAGAAAACTCATAGTTAAAACTTACTTGAAAGGATCTGTTATCGATTCCAGTAGAAAATGTGGCCGACACAATGGAGCAAATCGCAATAATGAAGCTCTAGCAAAGCACATAGCGATTAATTAGAACATCAAGACTACATTTACTAGCACGAACTAAAAACGAAGATAAGCCCATTCAGAAAAAAACAGCGAACATGTTTAACATATATTGTGAGTGCACTCTATCGGAAATATGTTGCGAACCCCGTCAGCCCCTACAATGCCACACAAACTAAGATATGTTGCGGTAGACCCTTAATAAAGCTGAACAAATAGGATCCACTCATTAGTTCAGGTGAGGCACTAGGTGGTCTTTACAAATTTTGCAGGCTGGGAATCTTCAATCTTCACACGAAGCAAATGTACAGAGAAATTTCGGTGCCAATTTTAGGTACAATAATCTCCCAAGAGTGCAACTAGGTGATAGTTTAGAAACCAACATTTTTCACTTACAATTATAGTAGCCCAATTACCATCCTTGCCAATTTTCATCTCAGTGTAGCACTTCCCAGTCCGTGGTTCGCTGCAAATTGCAATTCATGAAATTGAGTCGTAAATGCAATGTTAAGTACTCCCTCCGTTCCTAAATATAAGTCTTTGTAGAGATTCCACTATAAACCACATACGGATGTATATAGATGCATTTTAAATATAGATTCACTCTTTTTGCTCCGTATGTGGTCCATAGTGAAATCACTCCAAAGACTTATATTTAGGAACGGAGGAGTAGAAGGGTAAATGAGGAATATAAATCTAAGGATAAGACAATACCTGTGTAGTGCAGACCAACAGAGGAACACAATATATGAGCCCATTATTCCAGAAGATAGAAGACCCTCATTAACCTTTTTAGCAAGAAAAATAAATTAAAATCATACACATTATGCAGATTGAAGCAATGCAAGGCAAAAGGTGAGTGAACAGTTTTGGGTATCAGTTAGACATGGAGGTGCAGCACTGCAGCAATAGGGTACTACTATTGATTGCAGTTGTAGAACAGTAGCACAAGCACACCAATGTATAAAATTGGAATGATTTGTTGTTTTGAACTTAGTAGGTTTCTAGAGTGGTAATGGGAAGCGATGCGATAGCGGAGATATCTGATCATTTGCCCCAAAGTTCATGTAACTCCAACCATTTGTCATTTTCTTTATTGTAACTGAACTTATGCCCTTTCTTTCTTGTGCCAACTGAACATTTCCCAAAACCCATCATTTCAACTTATTTCTACTCCTAACGCCACTTATTTATTTGAAATTTGCCTATTATTTATGTTTAATACTACTTCACTATTTTTTCTCAATCCTCTGTTTTGTCAACATTTGTCTCAATTAAAAGGTTCCCGGTTGAATACTGTATCACTAACTATACTCTATAACTAAGTTGAGGCTGGAGCTGCAATATTCTCGTACCTTTGAGTGTAGTGACACCGCCATCATTGTCTTCACTAGGACTGCCGTCCATATAATAGTGAAGATGTTGAACACACATGATGAGTTTGGAACGTACAGAATATATAGCACGAGGATTCCAGCAAATGAGGCAATGAAGGAGACAGTTGACAAGAACAATCCGAACAGGCCGCTGAAAAGCACACAAAACATCATCCTTGTCATGGCCTGATATAGTTTTAACATTGCATTGAAGTAATTGAGACACCAGAACACAGCTAATTAAATGTCCGAGTACTCAAATAATTATGTACCATTGATTTGATCCAGGATCTGGCATCCAACGTTTATTGCACCATGATATGAGGTGTAGCATGCTTATAAGCTGGAGAATGAGAAATATCCTGGAGAAATACGAAACATAAATTAACTATAACCTGTAATGCAACGTGAGTTTAGTGGAAATTTCAAAACCATTGCAATATGCAATGATTGAAACTTCTCAAATCTCAGTAATATGAACAAGAATCAATTAAATTACCCGGCACCCATTCGAGCAATTTCACCTGCAGAGGATATGGAGTAGATTTCTTCAGCCCACTAATGTTTAGGTTTGTTAATCAGATGCAAAGTTATAATGGAACTAGTGCTACAGAATAAATTAAACTTGGTTTTCATGTCATGTTTTCATTTTTTTTGTTTCCAAATAAAGGATCTGTAAGTTGCCGGTTTTGCCTTGACACTTACATCATAGCTCTCTAATATATTGCTAAGAGAAAAGGGAGAATTGCCAATGTATCATTGCAAACATGCTAATTACTGCACTATCATTGAAAAAAAGGTGAAATGGGATCATTATAACACTCTTGAGTCTCTGACTAGGGTTAATGGGTTTGACCATGGTGAAATGACTATACCCTTTTTTTTGCGAGAGGTGAAATGACTATACCGTCCTTACAATAACAACATGTGGCTTGATATAATAAATTTAAAAGGCAATAGGGTGTTGCTTTTCACCGAATGTCTTCTATTTTCTCTTCTAAAATATCATATTGACGCTTCTACCTGCCCAAAATTTGTAAGCTCACTATTCACCCAACGATCTACATATAGAATTTCAGTCTTCCTAAAAATAATGCAAGTGTGTTTTTAAGTTTTAACCCGTTTTTTGTATTTCCACCTTGAGGTTAGTTTGGGTATTTGTTGTAAAAAAGGCTACGTACCATTGGAAGTTTGACTATTTCTCTCTTTGTAAGAAATTTACAGTTTCCAACCTTTGCAATGGTTCACTGAAACGAAATGAACTTATTTTAGGTGAGATGCAGCAGATATGATGATAATCATCTGAAGGAAAAGCAACATTTTTTTAGTGTACCATTGATGCACACCTATTAAGGCAGGTAACCATGCCATTCACTCTTTGCAGCAGCTACAATGTGGCACACCACGCAGTGAACAGAGAAGTGACTACCGTTTACTAATTGACAGTTATGGGCCGAAAAGAAACTTACCATAGAGCTGGATGAAGATGTTAGGGATGATAAACGGGGTGACGATTGACACGGCATACACCAGAAACTTGAGGGTCCAGCATCCAGAATGCCACGAATTACGAACTCCCTGGAGCTTGCGTGTTCCAAATGTTGTGGCAAACATCACCCAGAAAAATATCTGTCCCTTGATGTAAGGAAGTGAACAAAAGGAACACAAACAGTTCATTGATCTCATTGCTCATGCGTATCATTTTAGTTTTGCTAAGGAATGTGGAAATTATACTGGAGAACAGTCCAAATTCACCTGAATCACTTGCCTGCTCACCCCTCGAGGTCCGTATGCAAAATGCAAACCGCCTCAAGGAGAGTATGCAGACTGCAGCAGGAAATTCAGGTGCAAAACAAAACAATTCCTATCCCCTTGTAGTTTAAACCAAGGATACAAAGCAACCCAGGCTAACCCGGAGAACCCCTCCAGAACGGAAGCATTTGGAGTCCCCTGCTCCACAGACCGGGATATCTGAAGATCACAGCAGGCAGCAGAGCAGTACAGAGCAGAGCAAATTCAGAATGTTTCATCCATCGTTCATGGCAAATGCAGAAGGTTTGGAAGGAAATGCAGAGGGCGAACGTACGGTGCAGTCCGCCGAGCAGCTTGGCCCCGTAGTCCCTGATGAACCAGGCCAGCAGGTTGGTGGCGAAGAAGATGAGCCCGTAGACGTAGCGCGCCCTCAGCGACTGCCCCTTCCTCGCCTCGTACGCGCCGCTGTCTCTGTACAGCTCCGGGGCTTGTATCTTGATCATATCCCCTCTGGTAGTCAGTCCCAATGCCGTTGCTGCTCCCGACCAAACGCAAAGGCTTTCTCACGAGGCTCTCCAGTCGAATTCTACGCTGAATGAACAAGCCGTCGCTTAGGTCACTGGCTCACTGCAGCTTAGCCAATGCCGACCTGAACTCGGATGGGCGAGGAAGTGATGGAATAAAGGAAGAAAGGAGGGGAAGACTCACCGGCGGGCTACAGCTCCGGCGGCAGCGGCGGCGGAGGGAAACGCTCCACGGGGATGCAGAGCTGGCTGTGCTTTCTTCCTCTGCTCTCTCTGATGTCTGCTCTGTTCTCGTCTCACTCGGGTCAGGACATGACTTTTAAAGCAGGAACAGGCATGGCAGCGGCAGGTCCGCCGCTCTGGTCGGAGGAGAGCGGTCTGAGCCGGTCGATGGGAGGGCTGCCGTGCACTGACGGGTCACGGCCGTGGGCGGTGGCCCCCTTTGGTTTCTAGAAGCGAGCGCTGCTCCACGCGTCCTGCGCCGAGACGACCGTTGGGCGCGGCGATGGCGTTTAAAAGCGGACGGCGGACGGCGCACGGAGAAGAAAACGACCTCACATCACATTTGTGGCAGCGTCGGCTGTGCTTTCGCCGAGCTAGGGTTAACCGAAAGAATTTGTCCAAAAAAGGGGCTAATGTAAGGAAGTTTTGCTGGCCAAGCTGTTGTCCGAACGAAACCGAAATCTCAACCCCGTGCGCCTTTGTTTCCCGTGGTTTTGGTTTTGGTTCACTCGTTTGGAAAGTTGTCGCTGCTTCTAGGAGTTTCATTTCATGAGGTTTGGTGAACGAACATTAGTACTCCAATCCAATAGAGGGCACTCGAGATTTGATGAAGCGATAAAAGGCGTTTCCACTTACGCCACGGTGTTTCTTCTACTTTTTTAACACACACACACCCTTATCCAGAAACAAGAATCGTGGGAGCTCCCATACACCCATAGAGATTAGACGAATCCGGCGATCCATTTCAGTTGCCTGATGCGTTTTCGGCCGTTGGATCTCGCGCGTGGAAAAGCTCGGCCGTTGGATAAAAAAACCACGTTGTAGCAATGAATAGTGCGCCCTTTAGCCAAAATATCACGTGTCGCCGCCTGTAATTTCCATGCCCGTCGAAGGCACCAGTGGTATTTCCATGGCCCAGTGCCACGTGCCTTACATCTATTTGCTGCTCCATCCCCAATCAGGGGAGACACTAGGGTTCGGCCTCTCTCTCTCTCCTCTCATTCTTTTTCACAGTCCCGCACATCTCTCTCTCTCCCGCCGCCGCCGCTGGCACCACCGTCGGCATCAACCGCAACCACCTGCCCGCATTCCTTTCTGTCTCGCTGCCCCTCCCCCATAGCTCCTCCTTCTCCTCCATTGCCAGGAGAGGCTCAGCCTCGCTCAGGTTGCTGTCCCCCCATCAAGTTCGTGCGTCTGCATCGTCGGGAGGAGCAGAGGCTGCAGCTCACGCATCTGCTCCTTCGTGGATTGCAGCGGGCGCGACGCTCGATGGACGCGGCGAGCAGCAGCGGATCTGGACGAATTGGTCAGTGGCGGGAGGTTGACGAGCACTAGAGTTTTTCTTTCAATGACAGGTGGACCCCACAGGGCCACACATGATGATAACGTTACATCGTCGTTACTTAGGCGGTGCCATGTTAGCCTGACTAGCAGGCCCAATCTGTCATAAACATGCTTAATCGAGCCAAATCCGCCGATCCGTGCATTTTGCAAAAAGATTATGCAAGAATTGGTGTTTTCTGTCGAAAAAAATGCAACGTGGTGTTTTCTACAAATCTAGCCTTCAAAGTGATGGTTTTCTGCAATTTAGGGTACGTTTGATTGGAGATTAGTGTGGCCAAGCCAAAGTGTGTCCAGCCACACAAGTATGGCAAGCCACACAAGTGTGGCTGAGAAATTGGACGCCAAACTTTGACAAAAGTTGGCAAAAGGTTGTCTCTATGACAAGTAGACCCTAGGGGCAATAAAGTGTGGCAAGACAAAGTGTGGCAAAAACCAAACACATGCCAATTAAACTGTGGCTGCCAAACTTTGACTTGGCAAACTGTGGCTGGGAACCAAACAACCCCTTACTCCCCAGGTACATCCGACAAGCCAGTCCACGCCACACCAGAACAACAGCGGCCTCCATAGAATGGCACATACCAGCAGAACCACCACACTCCCAGCAAACAGAAGATTGTACTAACATGGAAAAACAATCTAGCACGTGGACATAACAGAACAGAACAATCATCAGGTGTGGACAGCCTGACCCCGTGCAATGGATAGAATGCTCATTATGTTTACATTGACGAAAAAGGGTAAATTATAAAGCAACCACCACCAAATTGATAAGTACATCACACTGTTGTAACTTGTAAGTCACTCAGTCACTATACAATGGAGTTGACAAGTCTATAGAATGCAAATGTACTTTAGTTCCACTGGAAAAAAAAAAGACATGTGTCCTAAGAATCTGCGGACAACATATCCATATAATAGAATGCCTCATGTAATCCCCTTGCCACTGGTATGCCTAATCAACATTTTCTTGCTCTTCCTCAGGGTGCTGGTAATGATAAAAATTCCTGCAACGACTGAAAAGAGCAAAACTTGCATCTTCATGGGCATGGACATATGAAAGGAGTACTCAATTAAACAATACTGCCACATGCTATCATTGTTGAGTATTTTAGAGTATCAAGTATAAGTGTTTACCTGGACTATCAGGACTGTGAGAATTGCTGGGATTGTTGAGACTAAAAACGGGGCCTTATAGGTGAAAGCATAGCCTTTACCAACAGAAAAATAGTTGTAAACCCAGTGGCGGAGCTTGAGAAAAATTTAAGAGGGGGCCATGACTAAAGGGGAACAAATTAGTAGGCCAGGAGGGGCTAATCACTAGTTGAAATACTAATTAGGCCTAAAAGCTAGCATGCTCTTCAATGAATGCCAAAACTAGGGGGGGGGGGCATTGCCCCCCTTGGTCTACGCTAAGCTCCGCCAGTGTGTAAACGGTTAGGCAAACAAACATCACAAAGAGTTCAATGGAAGAAACCAATAGAGTGTCTCCTGTAAGTTTCATGCACAAAGAACGCGTCAGAACCAAAAAAATTCATCAAAGATATAATAACCAACGATAGAAAACCCTACCAAAGTCAGTCCAGTAGAAAATCACGATAAGCAATGAAGTTGAGCCTGCTTGAATTTGCAGGAGAAAAAGGAAGTTACTTTCGCTCCGAAACTTCATCAAGAGGCAATACACTGCAATAATCATAAGCATATAGTGAACCCGATTTAAACAATTTAAAGTGGAAGTATCTTAGTAGGAGCAGAGGAAGTATCTCGCTTTTAAGAGGTTATGTCTTTCTAGTAACGGACACATGGGATGATCAGTATGTCAGTACATGATATAAAATACACATTGTTTCTTACTGAAATAATACGCTGTTGAGTTTGAATATTCAAGCAGTATAGTGTTAAATGATAGGATAACTTCTAGCTATTCCAACAATCCTTGGTTAACAAAATCTTGTTGTATTTGGATGTGTTCCTTTTGCTACCATCTCTTGTTAAGCTCTAGACTACAATCTTGGTCTATATATAAACCTTGCTAAGTTGCTATTTTAACATATGTTTTGTTTTTGCCAGAACGAATTGTCTTGTTACTTACAACACATTGCTGTAAATTTCTTCCAACGGTGTGGCAAGCCACGGTCGTGATGAACAAGTTGTTTGCCACACACGTGTCATCAGATAGGGGTAATAAAGTGTATCATGCCAAAGGTTCTGGAAAGAAGTAAATACATGTCTAACAAAGATTTTTTTTTGAAGCTAACAAAGATCTATGCTAGTGAACTGAATAACATAAACGAGGTTTGGTAAAAAGAATGTTACCCATCACAGAGGATAGCTGGGCGATTGATCCTGGGACAGAGAAGACAGTGGGGTGGGCGAGAGGCCGCCCCACTGTTGGCACCGTTTTCGCGATCACTCCCATCAGTGCGTTGCATGTGAAAATCATACCAACGACCACGTACGCAGTGCGGAGAAACACACATACTTCCCCTGCATCCGCCCTCGACCCGTAAAATAACCGTCAAAATACGGATAGAAGTGGAAAAACCTGCTCGATCAGACCCCGCATCCCGCCCCGGCTCGCAAAAAAATTTGAGGGGCGCGGCAAAATCCCGACCCTAACCCGGAAATACGCGGGTTTCCCTCGCGGCTGCGGTGCCCTGCATCATAGAGAAGCAGTTGGCGGGAGGGACATTTCAGCCCGTGCGCTTTCTCCCCTCCTTCCGCCGCTGACCGCCCTTGCTTCCGCCCGCCCGCCGCCGGCGATTCCGGCCAAATCTGCGGGCGGAATCAGTCCGCGGGGCCGCCCCACACCCTCCCGCGCCGAGATGCTGCATCGACCCCTCCGGACCTGGCGAGAAGAGTCGCCCTCGTCGCTGCCGCCGCCGGGGATCGACCACCGTCGCCCGCCTCCTCGTCGTCGGCCGGGATCACCCGCCGCGTCCGCCACCGGTTAGTGCATTTTTCGTTTTTTTGCAAGCGGTATAGTTAATTTGACGCGCCGGTACGCATGTAGATGGAGTTGAGCCCGTGCGAGAAGTTCTTGCTCTCCGATTCGTCCGATTCGTCCGATTCGGACGACTCGGATGTTGAGACCATGCTTGCGAACTTTCGGCAGCAAACATTGGTCATGGCACTTGCCGTGAAGGAGCACGAAGACGAGAACCGGAAGAGGAGGCGAGGATCGACTGTCGGGCGTCTTTGCATTCCCCGGAATCGTCATCTTGGGAATGAGATGTTGATGCAAGACTACTTCGCGGAGAATCATACATATCCACCGCACCTCTTCCGGAGAAGGTACCGCATGCGCCGATCCCTCTTTGTCAAAATTGTTCAAGCTTGCGAGGCAAATTGCCGGTATTTTGCTCAAAGAAGAATTGTTGCGGGCTTAAAGGGATTTAGTGCATATCAAAAAATCTCCGCGGCAATGCGGGTGATTGCATATGGTGTTCCAGCTGACTATACCGATGAGTACCTTCGCATTGGTTAAGATACTACAATTGAGTCTGTGTGTAGATTTGCAAAGGTGATCATCCGTTTCTTTGGTCCTGAGTATCTTCGGGCACCCAACGAAGATGACACAAAGAAATTGATGGCAACTAATGAGAGTAGAGGTTGGCCTGGCATGCTAGGTAGCATTGATTGTATGCATTGGACTTGGAAAAATTGTCCCAAGGCATGGCAAGGAATGTATTGTGGCAAGTCTCGTGATGCAACAGTTGTGCTAGAGGCCGTAGCATCCGAGGATTTATGAATTTGGCATTGCTTTTTTGGTATGCCAGGCACTCTCAATGATATCAATGTGTTGCAACGGTCTCATTTGTTTGCTAGGCTTGCTAGTGGCGATGCTCCTGCTTGCAACTACACTATCAATGGGCATGAATACACAAAGGGGTACTGTCGTGGAAGTGTCATGGCAGATGTCCTCATGGAAGGACTTAGTTGTGGAGCCATTGCGACGAGGTAAGCTTAAAGGGGTTAAACGGGACAAAGGACACGAGGAGTTTATACTGGTTCGGCCCCTTGCGGTGAAGGTAAAGGCCTAGTCCAGTTTGAGGTGGTATTGCTAGGGTTTCGATTACTAGGGAGCAAATATGCTTTGCCTGGTTCTCGATCTGTTGTTTCTTGCCCTAAGCCGTCGCCGGGCCGTCCCCTTATATACACGGGTTGACGCCCTGCGGCCTACAGAGTCCCGGCCGGCTCACACAAACGTGTCCGGCTCAGTGACTTATCTTACATGCCTTATAATACAAGCTTACATATACATGGCGGTTTATACTTATGGGCCTTAAGCCGCCTCTCGGTTTGGGCCCTTTAACAGGCCTACGTCATGAACCACCACCTTCACATACTCATGGGCTTTGCCTGGATGAACCGTCATTGGGATAACCCGGCCCCTCCTGGGCGGGTCATATCCAATAGTCATATCCCCAACATTAGGCCCCAGGTTGATTTAAACTTGTTCATGTCAATCTTCAACACTTAAAAAATCCCTCTTCATCTTTCTGTGAAAATATTATAACCCGCCATGACGTCATCTCCGGAAATTGCGGTAACCCGCTGTGATGTCACCTGCAATTAATACTGCACACGGCCTAAATCTTAATAAATCTTTTTCTTTACTGACCCTCCGAAAATCGAGGCGCCCACACCGTCACATATCCATTTTCCTGTCTCCTCGATTCCCGCGCACGCCACTTATCCTTCCGACCTTATAAATAGGGCCACGGGCTCACTTCTCATTCTCCCCCTTTGCCTTCTTTCCTTCTTCTTCCTCCTCACGACGTTCCAGTGCACCCGAGCTCCGCCGCCGTCGACCTCGTCCCCTTCATCAACTCCGGCCGCTGCATCACCCTGAACGGACCAGAAATGCCGCGGCGCACCTTCGCTGTCAATCAACGTCAGTAAGTCTTCCCCTTTCCCCTTTATAGATATGCGTTTAGGGTTTCTCTGTTCGTCGGTGTTCATCACCGTTCTTCCCTTTCTCCGTCCTAGATCGCATAGTTTTGATCTGAAAATAGCATAGACCTCGCGCGGCAACAGTTTCAGCACTTATTTTTTATATCAGACCATATCTTTCTTGCAATAAATCTCATCTGAACACCCCCACTCTTCTGCTGCTGCCACCTTAGGTTTAGATTTTATTCCTTTTTTCTGAATAGCTGCAGATCCAATCTTATAGTTTCAATCTGCGAAACCTGTTTGTCCAACACTTAGTAAAATTTTGCTCTTGTCAGATCTTGAATACCAGTACGTGTCATGGCGGCTTACATTTATGGATTACAATTAATCATATATCATTAGTCCTCACTTAAGCCGCCATTCTGAATGTATACTGCAACTGCTAACTTTCGATTTCACCAACTGATTTGAACCGGCAAATTGTTCCTTTCCTTTAGGTTTTCTCTCTTCACAATGCCGCCAAAAATTACCTATACATGCAATTGGGTCCCCTCCATTGTCACTGAGGGCTCATTCAAAGACTTTGTCAAAATCGGGTACTTGCCCACAAAGAGCGTTATGCATTATCGTGTTCCTGAACCGGGTAAAGAAAGACCTCAGCCAAAGGATGGCGAAGTCATTGTATTCACTGATCACATGAACCAGGGATTCTCACCACCTGGCTCTAAGTTTTTCCGAGATGTTCTGCATTTCTTCCAACTCCATCCTCAAGACATCGGACCCAACTCCGTGTCAAATATCTGCAATTTTCATGTCTTCTGCGAAGTATACCTTCAAGAGGAGCCCAGCATCGACCTCTTTAGGCCTTGTTCGGTTAATCCCCACCACAAGGGGATTGGAGAGGATTGGAGGGGTTTGATGTGGATTTTGACTTGCTGGGGATTTAATCCCTGCCAATCTGCTCCAAACCCCTTGAAACCCTGTGGAACCGAACAAGGCCTTAGGGAATGTTTTTATTTGAACCACCAAAATGAATTCACGAACGGGCCCAGCTTGGAACTTGGCGGAATCTCGATTCAAAGCAGAAGAGATGCCATCTTCCCTTATGCATGACTGCCGAGTCACCCAAAGGATTGGAATCAGACGTGGTTTTACTGCAAAGATACCTCTCCGGCTAACGAGAATCCACTGTCGGGTTACCATGTCGAGCGCCTGGACTCAAAGCGCAATCTTCCTGAGAAACTTACCACCGCCGAACGGGCAAAACTTACTCCTACCATTGCAAAGGTTACAACTCTGCTAGGAAACGGTTTAACTGGTGTTGACTTGGTCAGGTGTTGGGTTTCTTGGCAGATCATACCCTTGAGTCGCCGTACCGGCTTAATGTGCACTTACACTGGTGGTGTAAAGGATCCATTGCGCCACAGCTCTGCACCATTAACTGACGAGGCAGTAAACAAAATGGTTAAATCCCTTCTGAATGAAGATCCGGAAGATTGCGTTAAAGTGGGTCTGGCCCCTTTCTGCAAGCTTAACCCGCCACCGGATGTGAGTCTTTGATCTTACTTATCTTTACTTCATTATTCAAATACCTTAGTAACTCAACCTTCAAATGACCCTTACAGGCTAAGTCTAACTTTTGGAAAAAGAAGTATGATCATGAAGCTGCTAAGAAGGCCAGGGCTGTCAAGAAAGCCGCCAAAAACACCACCAAAAAAAGAAACCAAGCGCCTCTGACATGCTTAATCTGGATGACACCTCTGAGTCGGAGGTAGCCCTTGATTCTCTTGGCTTGTTTTTTAATCATCTTATTGACACTGACTATTATCAGGAGGACACGGGAGCCAGCCAAGCAGTTGAAGAAGAGGTAACTATTATTTCCTCCGGCTCAGAATCTTTGCCAAGACAGAAACTTCGACAAGTAACCCGGAAAGTAAGGTTTTCACACCCCTTGGCTTATTTAGATCCTCACTTTCTTTTGAAGCAATAGCAACACGAGAATCGACATCAGACCCAGACCAGTGGAGGTGAAGAGTTGTCCTCCGGCTTACCAAACACTCCCGCTCCTCGAAAACGTCGAAACGAGGTTCTTTTAAACTTAAACTCTTTTTTACACGCTGGCGGGTCTTATTTGCTTACCACTCAACTCTGTTGATTCGATTGACCAGAAAATTGCTCGTTCTTCCTCTGGTGATTCATCGCAAACCAATTTGCCGGATTTTAAGACTGCCCCTGGGTAACAATGATTACCTTATATTCTATAACTCTTTATACTCTGATACTTATACTGACTTGTCACCACCTGTGCATCGGACAAGCAAAGCCTAGCAATAAAACAAAGGTTTCCACGCCAGCTGAGGATCGTAAAGTTATTGAACCGGAACAGCAAGTCTCTGCACCTGATGCTTCTGGAAAACAACCAGATGACCCTGCCCCTGATGTTCCACCAGAGATTCCGGATCTCTGTGTTGATGACACCACTATTAATCCTTCAAACTCTGCACCATCAAGCCCACTTAAGCCGTTGGAGACTCATACTGATGATGTTCTGATCACTGGCACCGGCTTTAGAGAGCCGGGAAATCCAACAGCTTTGGCCAAGCATACTGCCAAGCAAGAGGTTATTGAAAGGCGGAAGATGAAGTTTGACGTCTCTCGTTATACACAATTGAGCAGCAGTGAGATACTCTCTGGCTACCTCAACCAAGTACACTCCAATCGCGATCTTGAAGTTGATATGGTGAAGCAAATGCACCAAAAGTATGAGGTATGACCTCCATCTTTGAATAACTATGTACATCCTGCCAGCCCCCAAGTCTACTGGTTATGATAAAATTGAATAGGTTGTAGACTTAGAATAATCCATAAGCTTATATCGTAGAATCCCCTGCAAGGCTGGTTGTCATAGTCAAAACAAAACCGGATGTTTAAGCAATTTAGCATTGCATCCGTAGTTCCCAAGGGCCGGTTTAATCAGCATGAATGAGCCGGTCTTGTTTACCATTGCTAAAGAAAGGAGAGCTTATCTGTCTAGCCCCCATGACTCGGTTGTGATTGTTTACAACACAGCCGGTTCATCATTGAGAAGATACAAGCGATATGCATTAGCCCCCAAGTGCCAAGTAGTCTTGCTTGCAAAGTGCTTGGGACTTTATTCATGAAAGACGTTTACTTAAAGAAATTTCTTGACAGACATTAGCCCCCAAGTGCCAAGCGTTGTTGCTTGCAAAAGACTTGGGACTTATATTCTAGTAATCTTGATATAGACATGTTGACAACTCCGTACTTCATACAGGCTGCTACTGCTGAGCTTGAGTCACAGTTAAATGATGCAAAGACCCGGCTGGCTAATCAGGAGTCTGAGACCCAGAAAGATGAATCCAAATTCTAGTTTAGCATAGCTGAATCGGAAAAGCTGAAGACCAGTTTTGAGGCGGAGAAAAGCTCTTGGGCTGAGGAAAAGACTGCTTTAACGCAGCAAGCTGAGAAAGCCGAGGCAGCTCTTCAAGAGGTAACCACTGAACTCACCGGCTTAAAACACCGTGTGTCTCAAATGGTTTCCGCTATTTTTGGTGAGTCGCTTTGCTTATCATTGAAAGTGAATCCTTGTCGTGATAATATAAACTGTCATTTAACCAATATGTGATTTTACTCAGGCCCCAGGAGCAGCAACCTTAATCAGGACATGCTTGTAAAGCTCAAAGCTGTCTATACACTTGTCGAACAACTGTACATCGGAACTCAACATGCACTGGCCGCAATTTCTCCATCGAATCAGGCGCCTACTCTTTTGATAGATGTTTTGAAAAAACTTTCTGTGTTTCCTGCTAGGATGGACGAAATGAAGCGGTCGTCTGCAAGAGCCGGTGTTGTGACGGCTTTGAGCCGGGCCAAGGCATGGGTACCAGAGCTTGACCCGTCTGAGGTAGCCACTGGTTACCCAAGCTTGAAAGAAGATGATACACCATTTGATCAGAAGGACTTCTCTGCTTGTGTAAAAGAGATACGTCCAATGGCGACTATGATTGACAATGAGTCGGACCTTTCAAAGTACCATCCGGCTTATAACAAGGAGAACCAGAAGATGCCGACCCCGGCTTATAGAGTGATGGACTTAATTCCCCCAATCCGTAAGCACACTTTTGCCCCTGAAGTTGAGTCGTCTGATCTTATAGATGATGAAGCTGAATTTCAAGCTTTATCTGGCATCGATTGGTCATCACAAAATTTTCAGACGGCGGTGGAGGACGAAGAACTGGAAAGGGATGACCCAAAGGCCTCCAATCAGCAAGACCAAGAGAATTGAACCGCCGGGCGGCTTATATATTTGATCTTTGAAAAAACACTTGATCTCGTTCGGCTCATTGAGCCATGTAATAGGGTAGGAAAAACTTGAATCTGCCGTGCCATCGTGCACGTTTCTGCTTTTTGCGCAAGACTACTGATCTCCATTGTGAGAAAACATCACCTTATGCTTATGACCACATTTGATGTATGTCGATCTAATAAATTATTGTCCTCCACACAAAGAAAGTACAAATGCCTTGGTGGCTTACCGCCGGGCGGGTCATGATACCCAATCGGAGCCACTGAGGACGAATAATCCATAACCAGAGCCGGCCTAACAATTGTTAAACAAGATGTCACACCTTTAGTAAATGCTTATACTTCCGGCTTACCAGCTTCGTACAGTTAGAGGTGTTAGAGCTGTAACTATAAAACAAAAGAGTATGATACTCTGGCGACTTAGAGTCTTCCATCCTGGCGGGTTATAGAGACCCAAAAGATGCTTCAAATATGAGCCATAAGTAGGGCAGCTGGGCCCGACTTGTAAAAAACTAGAAGGCAAAGAAAAGATCATAGAATATAAATAAGAAACCAAAAAGAAATTCGAGGCTTTTCACAGGCTGCCAAGCCAAAGTGTCTTCTTCGATGAAACTAGCCTGAGCCACTGGAAGGTACGTGTGTTCCGTGAGCCTGACTCACACTACCCAATCGACATTTGAACCGAGATAAAGTCAGGTCTTGCTCAAAGACTTATCAGGAGTACGCGTGGTCAAAGTAACAGCATACATCACGGGCCGATTTATCCAAGTTTCAAGGAAGGCGGCTTATGAAGCCTGGATCTATCCTGACTATCTGTAAACCATGCTCTCGCATGATAAGCCGCCGTTTGAACCTTAACAAGCTCAGATCTTGGTCGAATACGCCGTAAAGATTGATCGTTAAGAGTTCGACGGGTCAATCGGGATTACCCGATGGAGTTGAAGCAGCTGGTATACAGGTAGGATGACCCGGAAAGGTTATGTCTTCTTTGGTCGAATACGCCTATGTTTGGATAGATAACCTGCTCAAGAGGGTAGTAACGATATGTTCTCCTTGGTCGAATACGCCTATGTTTGAACAGGAAGCCCCCAAGTGACATACTGACAACTCGTGCTAGTCAGGGACCTATGTTTGAGCCGTGCTGTGCATCCAACTCTCTTTGGTCCCTGAAGTTTGGGCGTCAAGCCTCTTAAATGAATATGATGATAAAGACTCAGCTTCGAGGAAGTGAAACAACAGAGGCCCTGAATTATCAGGGATGCTGGCTTTATTATACTGCTTATAATATATACATCGAGTAACTATGTACATCATGAGAGCCGGTGGCTCAAGTATAGTAGGGCCAAAGATGAGCTATATTCCATGGCCGACGGGTCTCCTCCTCTGACTTACGTGAGTCCTTGTGGTCTCGAACGTCAATAAGATAATATGACCCAATATGCAGATTCTTGCTGACCACAAAAGGTCCTTCCCAAGGCGGGGATAGCTTATGCATATCTGTCTGATCTTGGATGAGCCGGAGCACTAAGTCGCCTTCTTGAAAGGTTCTGGTTTTAACCCAGCGGCTATGATAATGACGTAGGTCTTGCTGATAAACCGCCAAACGAGCTGCCGCGAGATCACACTCCTCATCCAACAGGTCCAGTGCATCTTGATGTGCCTTTTCATTGTCATCCTCAATGCAAGCCGCCACCTGGGGTGAATCATGACGGATGTCACTAGGGAGAACCGCCTCCGCTCCATAGACCATGAAGAAAGGTGTGTAACCCGTTGATCTATTGGGGGTTGTATTGATACTCCATAACACTGAGGGTAACTCCTCTACCCAACAACCCGACGTCCTTTGCAAAGGAACCATAAGTTGGGGCTTGATACCTCGCAGAATCTCTTGATTTGCCCGTTCTGCCTGACCATTGGACTGAGGGTGAGCCACAGAGGAAACGTCAAGACGGATATGCTCCTGTTGACAAAATTCTTTCATGGCACCTTTAGAGAGATTAGTACCATTATCTGTTATAATGCTGTGTGGAAAGCCAAAATGGAAGATCACCTTCTTCATGAATTGAACCGCCGTTGCTGCATCACACTTACTAACCGGATCTGCTTCAACCCACTTAGTAAACTTATCGACCGCCACCAAAAGGTGGGTCTTCTTATCCTTGGACCTCTTAAAAGGCCCAACCATATCAAGCCCCCAAGTTGCAAACGACCAAGTAATTGGAATCATCCTCAATTCTTGAGCCGGCACATGAGCTTGTCGTGAAAATTTCTGACAACCATCACACTTGCTTACCAAATTCTCAGCATCAGCATGAACCGTCAACCAATAGAACCCATGATGAAAAGCCTTGGCTACAAGAGATTTAGAGCCGACATGATGACCACAATCTCCTTTGTGAATCTCCCGTAGAATCTCACAACCTTCTTCAGGAGAGACGCAACGCTGAAACACCCTTGTGACACTGCGATGGTGCAACTCCCCATTGACAATTGACATTGACTTGGATCGCCGGGCTATCTGTCTGGCTAAGATCTCATCCTCTGGCAACTCACCCCGGGTCATGTAAGCCAAATACGGAACTGTCCAATCAGGAATAGCATGAAGAGCCGCCACCAATTGCGCTTTCGGGTCAGGGACAGCAAGATCCTCCTCTGTAGGCAACTTGACAGAAGGGTTAAGCAAAACATCTAGGAACGTGTTAGGTGGCACCAGCTTACGCTGAGACCCTAACCGGCTTAAAGTATCAGCCGCCTCATTCTTCCTGCGATCAATATGCTCAACTTGATAACCCTTGAAATGACCCGCAATGGCATCAACCTCTTGACGATAAGCCGCCATGAGCGGATCCTTAAAATCCCAAGTACCAGAAACCTGCTGAGCCACGAGATCTGAATCGCCAAGGCATCTCACTCGGTTCAAGTTCATCTCCTTAGCCATCCGAAGACCGTGGAGCAAGCCTTCATACTCAGCTGCTTTGTTAGTACAAGGGAACATTAACCGGAGAACATAAGACAATTTATCACCTCGTGGGGAAGCGAGTACAACTCCATCCTCCGAGCCCTCCAACTGCCTGGATCCATCAAAGTGAATAGTCCAATATGTGTTATCCGACTTTTCTTCAGGTGTCTGCAACTCTGTCCAATCGTTGATGAAATCCACAAGTGCTTGGGACTTGATGGCCGTATGAGGCACATACTTTAAACTATGAGGCCCAAGCTCAATGGCCCACTTAGCAACCCGGCCTGTGGCTTCCCTGTTTTGGATGATGTCTCCTAAAGGAGCAGAGCTAACCACAGTAATGGGATGACCCTGAAAATATTGCTTGAGCTTCCGGCTTGCCATGAAAACCCCGTACACAAGCTTTTTCTAGTGTGGGTATCTCTGCTTGGACTCAATAAGCACCTCACTGATGTAGTAAACCGGCCGTTGAACTGGCTATTCCTTGCCTGCCTCTTTCCTTTCCACCACAATAGCTACACTGACGACACGACTATTAGCAGCCACATATAACAACAGAGGCTCCTTATCAATGGGGGCAACAAGAATGGGCGGCTTAGCCAACTGTTTCTTTAGATCCTCAAACGCTTGATCAGCAGCATCACTCCAAACAAAACGATCTGTCTTCTTCATCATGTGATAAAGAGGAATAGCTTTCTCACCTAACCGGCTTATGAAATGGCTTAGGGCCGCAATACAACCCGCGAGACGTTGAACATCATTAACACACGCAGGTTTAGCCAACGAAGTAATGGCTTTGATCTTCTCCGGGTTAGCTTCAATGCCTCTGTTAGAAACCAGAAAACCCAAGAGCTTGCTTGCTGGTACACCAAAAACACACTTGGCCGGGTTAAGCATCATCTTGTAGACCCAGAGATTGTCAAACGTTTCCTTCAAATCATCAATCATGGTTTCCTTCTTCCTGGATTTCACCACAATGTCATATACATAAGCATGAACATTACGCCCGATCTGATTGTGAAGGCAATTCCGCACACACCGCTGGTAAGTCGCCTGGGTACTCTTGAGCCCAAAAGGCATGGATACATAGTAGAAGGCTCCAAACGGAGTAATAAAGCTATCTTCTCCTGGCCCTTAACTGCCATCTTGATCTGATGATAACCAGAATAAGCATCCAGGAAACTCAAACGCTCACAACCCGCCGTAGCATAAATGATCTGATCAATACGAGGGAGAGCAAATGGATCAGCCAGACAAGCCTTGTTTAAGTCCGTGTAGTCCACACACATTCGCCACGTGCCGTTCTTCTTAAGCACCAACACCGGGTTAGCTAACCACTCAGGATGAAAAACTTCAATGATAAACCCGGCCGCTAAGAGCTGGGCCACTTCTTCACCAATGGCCTTTCGTTCCTCGTTAAAACGACGAAGAAATTGCTTGACCGACTTAAACTTTGGATCAGTATTAAGAGTGTGCTTAGCGAGTTCCCTCGGTACACCTGGCATGTCTGAAGGCTTCCATGCAAAGATGTCCCGGTTCTCATGGATGAACTCGATGAGCGCGCTTTCCTATTTCGGATCCAGATTAGCACTGATACTGAACTACTTAGAGGAGTCGCCAGGAACGAAGTCAACCAATTTAGTATCATTTGCCGACTTAAATTTTAACGAAGGATCATGCTCTGTGGTCGGCTTTTTCAAGGATGTCATATCTGCCGGGTCAACATTATCCTTGTAAAATTTCAGCTCCTCTGTTGCGCAAATTGATTCAGCATAAGCCGCATCACCTTCCTCACACTCCAAGGCTACCTTGTGACTCCCATGCACTGTGATGGCGCCCTTATAACTCGGCATCTTAAGCTGCAAGTAAACATAACAAGGCTTTGCCATGAACTTAGCATAAGCCGGCCGCCCAAACAGAGCATGATAAGGGCTCTTGATCTTGACCACTTCAAAAGTAAAAGTCTCAGACCGGAATCATGCTCATCTCCAAAGGCAACTTCCAAAGATATCTTACCCACTGGGTAGGCTGACTTACCCGACACCACACCATGAAAAACAATGTTTGATGGCATAAGATTCTTATCCGCCAGTCCCATGTGACAGAAGGTCTCGTAATAAAGTATGTTAATGCTGCTACCTCCATCCATGAGTACCTTAGTAAATGTATAGCCCCCAACCTGAGGCGCCACCACCAGAGCCAGGTGACCCGGATTATCAACCCGGGGCGGATGATCCTCACGACTCCACACAATAGGCTGCTCTGACCACCGTAAATTACGTGGCACCGCCGACTCAATAGCATTCACAGCTCTCTTGTGAAGCTTCTGATCCCGCTTACACAAACTGGTGGTGAAGACGTGGTATTACCCACTATTCAGTTGCTTCGGGTTGCTCTGATAACCAGACTATTGCTGCTGCTGATTCCCCTGATTATTCTGCTGGTTGTAATTACCTTGGTTGTCGTGGCCTTGAAACCCGGAATTTGATCCGCCACCTCCACGACCCGTACCATGAGAGCCGGACCCTGAACTGCCGTTCGGGCCATGGTTGTGTTGGATGGACTCCCTAAAGCTTCTCATTATGCTGCAATATTTCCACAGATGAGTAGCCGACTTCTGATCCGTTTCGTGTTTTGGCGGATTTAAAATTGCATCAAGGTCAAACCTTGTCCCTTGAGTCGGCGGTCCCTTACGACGCTGGTTATAATTACGCGCACTGGTGTTAGCCATAAAATCATCAGCCTTGCGCTTACCGTTGCCGCCCTGATTGGTAGGATTGTACTGCTGCCCCTTCATGCCGCTACTCTTCTTTCCCTTTCCCGATCTTTCATCAGAGTCGGGGTCCTTGGTACCATCAGAGTCGACATACTTAACAAGAGCCGCCATAAGCTCCCCCATGTCATTGCAATGATGCTTAAGCCGCCCAAGCTTCTGCTTGAATGGAATAAAACGACAATTTTTCTCCAACATTAGAACCGCTGAGCCGAGTTGATGTTATCTGAAGAATGTATGATAGTCGAGACCCGGCGCACCCAGCTGGTCGTTGACTCGCCCTCAGCTTGAACACAAGAAACCAAATCCACGATCGACATTGGCTGCTTGCATGTATCTTTGAAATTCTGGATGAACCGGGCCTTCAGCTCTGCCCATGATCCGACGGAGTTAGCCGGCAGCCCCTTCAACCAGGTACGAGCCGTCCCTTCCAGCATCATGGTGAAGTACTTAGCGTAGGCAGCCTCATTAACATCCAGCATCTCCATAGCCATCTCATAACTCTTCGCCCAAGCCTCAGGGGGCTGATCTGCTGTGTAATTGGGAACCTTGCAAGGGCCTTTGAAGTCCTTGGGCAAACGCTCGTTCCGTAGAGCCGCCGTTAGACACGGTACACTGAAAGCTCTAGAAGTTACACCCGCCTCGACTGGAGCCGTCGGGTAAACCGGCGGGTGCTGATGAGCCACCAGCTCGGCCTCCCGGCGCGCTCTGCCCTGGTCCACCAAATCCTATGCATTGGCACCATTGCGTACCGGGTCATGACCATGAGGTTGGTTACGACGCCGCTCAGTACTTGCAACTACTGGCGAGTCAATGCGCCTACTGTAGCTCCGGCTTGGACGAGGGGTCGAATGAATCTGGCACGACTATAGGAATAAGCCTGCTGCTGTACCAAAGCCGTTTGAAGAAGCTCCCTGGCCCTTCTGGTTTCAATCGGCGTTGGAGTCTCACCCTCGATTGGCAGAGTCGCCAATCGCGTAGCCGTATCGATCATATTGTCTAGAGGGGTGGAGTAATGACCCGGCAGCGTCACTACGTGCTGAGGTGTGGCATTATTCATATGCGGAGAACCTGCCACGCGCGGCTGACCTGGCACTCCACCCCCTGGTGCTTCAACCGTCTGGTTTATCACCGGCGGGTTACTGGCCCTCCGGTGTTTGCCACGCGCTCCGAGTGTGTTGAAGAGGTTCCCTGACTCATCAATCGAGGGCAGACGACTCCGGTGTTTCCTCCTCAAGACTTCGTTTGAAGCGTTCTGATCCACCATAAGCCGGTAAGAATCTGTTTGAATCCGCTGCGCTTGAGCGTTCCAAATGGCCCGTTCTGCAGCCATCCTGGCGTTCTCCGCCGCCAAGTTTGCCTTAGCTTGCGCAATCTCATCACGCAATTTAGCCACGTCCACCTTATGCTATTCCTGGTTATCTGGGGTTACCTCAACCTCCATCAGAATCGCCAAATCGTCCAACAGATTTGTCAAAACTTGAGCCGGCGGGCGTGCTGAACCGCCAGCACCCGCTGCTGTCACCGCTGCTGCACCGGAAGTCATGGCCGCAGCGGCTGTCGAACCAAGAACCGGCTGAGTGCCAGCCATGAAGATTGCCACCCTGTTCTGTGGCTCGTGGGGGCCCGGAATACTGTCGCCATCGGAACAGCCCCCAAGCCGTCCATCCTGCACTTGATACATTGAATCGGTCTCGCCCATGGACGACTCACCATCAGAGTAGATGGCCGTCTCACCGCTAGACACAGAGCCTTCCAATTCAGTGCCGTGGATACATCCAACAAAGGCACGCTTCACGGTGGGTTGAACTCGGGCCGGTCGTGCACGCTGAGCCGTTTTGATGATGTCGGTGCAGTTGTCCGGCTCAGGGCCCGGTTCACCGATCTTGCCGATGAAGACATGGATTCTGCTGAAGGGGACCCGATAACTGTACTCAATTGAGCCGGCCTTGGGGCCCCATCCTGCATCGTTGATGTAGAGCTTGCTGCGACGACTCTTGGTCATCCGTCCCACGACGTATCCCTTGATCCCTTCAAAGTTGCCCTTCAAGAACTCAAAACCACCGTGCGCTAGCCCCACGGTGGGCACCAACTGTCATGGAAGTGTCACGGCAGATGTCCTCATGGAAGGACTTAGTTGTGGAGCCATTGCGACGAGGTTAGCTTAAAGGGGTTAAACGGGACAAAGGACACGAGGAGTTTATACTGGTTCGGCCCCTTGCGGTGAAGGTAAAGGCCTAGTCCAGTTTGAGGTGGTATTGCTAGGGTTTCGATTACCAGGGAGAAAATATGCTTTGCCTGGCTCTCGATCTGTTGTTTCTTGCCCTAAGCCGCTGCCGGGTCATCCCCTTATATACACGGGTTGACGCCCTGCGGCCTACAGAGTCCTGGGCGGCTCACACAAACGTGTCAGGCTCGGTGACTTATCTTACATGCCTTATAATACAAGCTTACATATACACTTATGGGCCTTAAGCCGCCTCTCAGTTTGGGCCCTTTAATAGGCCTACGTCATGAACCGCCACCTTCGCATACTCATGGGCTTTGCCTGGATGAACCGTTAGTGGGATAACTCGGCCCCTCCTGGGCGGGTCATATCCAATAGTCATATCCCCAACAAGTACTATCTTGCAGATGGTATATATCCTCCTTTTGGTGCACATTTGTCAAAAGCATCAAAGAACCCAAAACTAAAAAGTAATGTGAATTTGCAAGGGTGCAAGAGGCAGGCCGAAAAGACATTGAAAGAGCATTCGGTGTTTTGCAATCTAGGTTTGCCATTGTCCGTGGTCCTGCTCGTTTTTGGGATAAGAAAACCTTAAAAAATATCATGACATGTTGTGTTATCCTGCACAATATGATTCTTGAAGATGAGAGAGGAATGAACTTGGAATTCTTCTATAACAATGTGGGTACTCGTGTCAAACCAGCTAGAGACCCTAATCGCATTAGAGCTTTTCTTCAAACATTAAAGAAGATTGAAACTGCAAACACCCAGTTTCAACTTCAGGAGGATCTCATTGAGCACCATTGGCAAAGGGCTGGACAGTGACTCATTTTTGTATTCATTTGTATTTGTATTCATGACAAGTTTTGTATTGCATTATTTAAGTTTGCTACGGTGATTTGAATAATTATTCATAATGTGGATGATTATTGTATTATGTTTGATTTGAATAATTTACTTTTGCTTTCGATCGTTGTATTATGTTGGATTTGATATTTGCGGGCCGATGAGATGCGGGATGCAGCGGTGCAAAGAGCAAACCCTGCAAAGCCGACCCTAAAAAAGCATATTCCGGGAATATGCTTTTTTACGGGTCCGTTTGAGGGGTCTGCATCTGTGGCTGTCCACGCCGGCCCGCAAAAACGGTTTTGCGCGAACTGCAAACGCGTTTTGCGAGCCGGCGGGATGCGGGGTCTGCTAGAGTTGCTCTGATGATCACAAGTAGCTGGTCATCCATCACTGGTTGGCTGGCGAGGGCATGCACTCTTCGATGGGGGATGTCGATGTCCGGGGGGATGTAGATGGTGACAGATTGGTTCGGACCCGTGGCGGTGTGGGCTCATCTATGGTGTCTACGTCAGACGCGATGAGCTCGGGGATAGCAGGTTTGTCCATCACGTCCATGTCGTGTTAGAATAAATCCGAGGCCACCGTCGATCTATCGAGGACCAAGCAATCACACCAGGCACGGCACCGAGATTCGTTAACGAGGTTCACCGATATGGCTACATCCCCAGGGCCTGACTACGAGCGCTCCTCCCCATGACACCGCTCACAATACCGCACCCAGGCCGCCCGGGCGCCGGCACACGCCGCCGGCTCCCCCGCGTGCCCGTGCTATTATGTTGGCATAGGTTACATCGTGTGTCTACCCCGATATATATATGAGAGGCCTAGGATACAAGTGTCCTATTAGGACACAACTCATACCCTGTCTGTAACCTACCTTGTACAATAATATTCGACACAACTCTAACAAACTCCACCTTGTCGAATATTCTTCACCACCTTGGATTCATCCATGCGTCGAACCTCCATGTACATTGGACTTGAGATACGCCATGAGAACCGCTTCTACTCCTAGACTCCATGTGACTCCACCTGCAACTGTAGTCCCTTCTCGTCTTCTTCACAATCAACACTCGAGAAAAATTAAGTTCCTCATTACTCTACTTTGTGCTCCCAACTTTCAGAGAATTCGTTCAACGCCATCACACGCCGACCACTGTCTGCGTGAAAGTGAACAACTCACATATTGGACGCTACATAGAAGAGTTACCTGAGCTCAACGTCACCGCTCTCTCTTGACTGCTTGTCTGAAAGTTGAAGGAATTTCACCGTCGCCCTACCCCGAGTCAAAATCGCAGTTGTCTCATCCTTTTTTCCCGGATAGTCTCTGACATGTCCCACAGCTATAGCAGTTCGCCTCCTTCTGTATCAGTCATTCGCATTTTGCCATGTGCACTAAACACCACAGAATATACGGCCATGTACTCTCTCTGTTTTGACAACTTCAGACTTTCCGCCACTTTCTCAGATTCCCTCTGGTCCACTCTAATCCATCTGACATGTCAAACTTGATAGATCTAGTCACCAACTTGAACCTAGTACTTGTCAACACTGCTTCAGCACCTTGCACACTTCGTGTGACCACATGTTTCACCATTAGTGCCTTGGTCTATCGTTGTGTCCCCGTGCTTGCCGCACGCCTCGCCGCTATCACTGCATCGAGTCTCTGCTGTCCTGGTCGAGTCTCCCAAGGTCGCGAATGAAGGAAATATGCCCTAGAGGCAATAATAAAGTTGTTATTTATATTTCCTTATATCATGATAAATGTTTATTATTCATGCTAGAATTGTATTAACCGGAAACTTAGTACATGTGTGAATACATAGACAAACAGAGTGTCACTAGTATGCCTCTACTTGACTAGCTCGTTGAATCAAAGATGGTTAAGTTTCCTAGCCATAGACATGAGTTGTCATTTGATTAACGGGATCACATCATTGGATAATGATGTGATTGATTTGACCCATTCCGTTAGCCTAGCACTTGATCGGTTAGTTTATTTGCTATTGCTTTCTTCATGACTTATACATGTTCCTATGACTATGGGATTATGCAACTCCCGAATACCGTAGGAACACTTAGTGTGCTACCAAACGTCACAATGTAACTGGGTGATTATAAAGGTGCTCTACAGGTGTCTCCGATGGTGTTTGTTGAGTTGGCATAGATCGAGATTAGGATTTGCCACTCCGATTGTCGGAGAGGTATCTCTGGGCCCTTTCGGTAATGCACATCACTATAAGCCTTGCAAGCAATGTGACTAATGAGTTAGTTGCAGGGTGAAGCATTACGGAACGAGTAAAGAGACTTGCCGGTAACGAGATTGAACTAGCTATTGATATACCGACGATCGAATCTCGGGCAAGTAACATACCGATGACAAAGAGAACAATGTATGTTGTCATGCGGTTTGACCGATAAAGATCTTCGTAGAATATGTAGGAACCAATATGAGCATCCAGGTTCCACTATTGGTTATTGACCGGAGATGAGTCTAGGTCATGTCTACATAGTTCTCGAACCCGTAGGGTCCGCATGCTTAATGTTCTGTGACTATCGGTATTATGAGTTTATGTGCTTTGATGTACCGAAGGTTGTTCGGAGTCTCGGATGTGATCACGGACATGACGAGGAGTCTCTAAATGGTCTAGACATAAAGATCGATATATTGGATGGCTATGTTTGGACATCACAATGGTTCCGGGTGAGTTCGGGCATTTACCAGAGTACCGGGAGGTTACGGACCCCCCCGGGGAGTGTATGGGCCTTATTGGGCCTTAGTGGTAGAGAGGAGGAGGCGTCCTAGGAGGGGGTGCCCCCCCAATCCCAATCCAAATTGGGAGGGGGGCCGGCCCCCCTTTCCTTCCTCCCTCTCTCCTCCTTCCTTCCTCTCCTACTCCTACTTGGAAGGGGGGAATCCTACTCCCGGTGGGAGTAGGACTCCCCTAGGGCGCGCCATAGAGAGGGCCGGCCCTCCCCCTCCTCCACTCCTTTATATACATGGGAGGGGGCACCCCATAGACACACAAGTTGATCATTATCTTAGCCGTGTGCGGTTCCCCCCTCCACCATAATCCACCTCGGTCATATCATCGTAGTGCTTAGGCGAAGCCTGCGCCGGTAGCTTCATCATCACCGTCATCACACCGTCGTGCTGACGAAGCTCTCCCTCGACATTCAGCTGGATCGACAGTTCGTGGGACTTCACCGAGCTGAACGTGTGCAGATCGCGGAGGTGTCGTACTTTTGGTACTAGGATCGGTCGGATCATGAAGATGTATGACTACATCAACCGCGTTGTCATAACGCTTCCGCTTACGGTCTACGAGGGTACGTGGACTACACTCTCCCCTCTCGTTGCTATGCATCACCATGATAGATCTTGCGTGTGTGTAGGAATTTTTTTGAAATTACTGTGTTCCCCAACAGCGAACCCATACCACTCAACCACCACTGCAGAGAACCACCGATCATCACCAACCGACGCCGAGTATCATGCCTCCATTAGACCACTGGTACCCAGTCCGACCCACGTGTCTCTCGCTATCCCGCTGAAATAGGCTGCGATTCTTCGTGCACTTAGGCCGTAGCCCCTCCATCAGCACAGAGTGAAGTCCTCCGCCAGACTCTAGCTCCACATCCAACATGACTCCATGGTGGTTGTACGTGCCACCCTGCACCCCGTCGACTTCAAGCTCTGATGTGTGCACCATCTTGAATCAACCCCGCGCCATAGTCTGTCGAAGCTGCACAAGCCCTCCGGCATGCACCACATGGTTCCACGTCCCAGAAGTCGACCACCATCAGCATCACGCTCCTATGTCGTCGTCGCTGAAATCACCGCCGTCTTCTACTTTGACCGACATCCCCGTCGATCCATCAGACTCTCCTGACCGACCCAGCCGAAATTATGTTGCTGCAATCATGCTCCACCTTGCGTCGTGTCCGCCTCCGCACATCTCCGTGCATTGCCTTGACGCCCTGTGTATGCATGTTCCTGCCACGACATGCTCCAGACGCCTCCGAGCCTTATATGCATGTCATCAACCTGTCATCCTCCTGGTAGAACACCATGTGCAATTAGCAAAACATCCCAAAAAAAATTTTGATTTCCTGGTAGCCTCCATGGTACACCAAGCATGTGCGCCGTCACTTCCAACACTCCTTTTCTTTTGTCATGTTGCTATCCCAAGCACAAAGCCACGTACTACCAATTGCAGGCTGCCTTTTTTCCATAAATAAATCGCACGATGCATCTCCTCAACCAAACCAACATCTTCCGATCGATTCGCCTGCACCCTGCTCCGCGCACATCTTGTTGGGGATCGTAGCAGAATTTTAAAATTTTCTACGCATCACCAAGATCAATCTATGGAGTAATATAGCAACGAGGGAAGGGGAGTGCATCTACATACCCTTGTAGATCGCTAAGCAGAAGCGTTGCAAGAACGCGGATGAAGGAGTCGTACTCGTAGCGATTCAGATCGCGGTTGATTCCGATCTAAGCGCCGAACAACGGCGCCTCCGCGTTCAACACACGTGCAGACTGGTGACGTCTCCCATGCCTTGATCCAACAAGGAGAGAGGGAGAGGTTGGGGAAGACTCCGTCCAGCAGCAGCACGACGACATGGTGGTGAAGGAGGAGTGTGGCAATCCTGCAGGGCTTCGCCAAGCACCGCGGGAGAGGAGGAGGACTTGGGAGAGGGGGAGGGCTGCGCCAGAACTTGGGCGTGGCTGCCCTCCCACCCCCCACATATATATAGGGGCAGGGGAGAGGGGGTACGGCCCCTTTAGATCCAATCTGAGGAGGGGGGCGGCGGCCAGGGGGGTTGCCTTGCCCCCCAAGGCAAGGGGGGCGCCCCCCTCTAGGCTTCCCCCCAAACCCTAGGCGCATGGGCCCTAGGGCGGAGGCGCCCAGCCCACTAAGGGGCTGGTCCCTCTCCACACACAGCCCATAGGGCCCTCCGGGGCAGGTGGACCCTCCCGGTGGACCCCTGAAACCCCTTCGGCGGTCCTGGTACAATATCGGTAACCCCTGAATTATTCCGGTGACCGTATGATGACTTCCCATATATAAATCTTTACCTCCGAACCATTTCGGAACTCCTCGTGACATCCGGGATCTCATCTGGGACTCCGAACAACATTCGGTAACCACGTACATCTATTCCCTATAACCCTAGCGTCATCGAACCTTAAGTGTGTAGACCCAATGGGCTCGGGAGTCATGCAGACATGGCCGAGACAACTCTCCGGTCAGTAACCAACAATGGGATCTGGATACCCATGTTGGCTCCCACATGCTGCACGATGATCTCATCGGATGAACCACGATGTCAAGGATTCAATCAATCCCGTATACAATTCCCTTTGTCTATCGGTATAGCACTTGCCCGAGATTCGATCGTCGATATCCCGATACCTTGTTCAATCTCGTTACCGGCAAGTCTCTTTACTCGTTCCGTAACACATCATCCCGTGATCAACTCCTTGGTCACATTGTGCACATTATGATGATGTCCTACCGAGTGGGCCCAGAGATACCTCTCTGTTACACGGAGTGACAAATCCCAGTCTCGATTCGTGCCGACCCAACAGACACTTTCGGAGATACCCGTAGTGCACCTTTATAGCCACCCAGTTACGTTGTGACGTTTGGCACACCCAAAGCACTCCTACGGTATTCGAGAGTTGCACAATCTCATGGTCTAAGGAAATGATACTTGACATTAGAAAAGCTTTAGCATACGAACTACACGATCTTGTGCTAGGCTTAGGATTGGGTCTTGCACATCACATCATTCTCCTAATGATGTGATCCTGTTATCAACGACATCCAATGTCCATGGTTAGGAAACCGTAACCATCTATTGCTCAACGAGCTAGTCAACTAGAGGCTTACTAGGGACATGGTGTTGTCTATGTATCCACACGTGTATCTGAGTTTCCTATCAATACAATTCTAGCATGGATAATAAATTATCATGAACAAGGAAATATAATAATAACTAATTTATTATTCCTCTAGGGCATATTTCCAACAGTCTCCCACTTGCACTAGAGTCAATAATCCAATTCACATTGCTATGTGATTAACACTCAAGGTAACATCCCCATGTGACTAACACCCAAAGAATTTACTAGAGTCAATAATCTAGTTCACATTACCATGTTATTAACACTCAGCGAGTTCTGGGTTTGATCATGTTGTGCTTGTGAGAGATGTTATAGTCAATGGGTCTGAACCTTTCAGATCCGTGTGTGCTTTACAAATCTCTATGTCATCTTGTAGATGCAGCTACCACACTCTATTTGGAGCTATTTCAAATAACTATTCTACTATACGAATCCAGTTTACTACTCAGAATCATCCAGATTAGTGTCAAAGATTGCATCGGCGTAACCCTTTACGACGAACTCTTTTACCACCTCCATAATCGAGAAAATTCCTTAGTCCACTAGTTACTAAGGATAACCTTGACCGTTGTCCTGTGATCCATTCCTAGATCACACTCGTACCCCTTCAGGTGCGGTACACCATAGCATACTTTAGAGCCTACGTCTAAAACATAGGGGACGGCCTTCGTCCTTTCTCTCTATTCTGCCGTGGTCAGTTCTTGAGTCTTACTCAATACTCGTACCTTATAACTGTCACGACTGCCTTTCCAATAAAACATTTATTGTAAAGCCAACCTTTGTATTAACCAGTACATAAGGATTATTCTTACTGGCAGACAAAACCTTGATACAAAAATCCAACAGTACTAATATTATACATGGTTGAGCTGAGGATGCTCAACAATTTATTACAAGCACGCCTGTATTTTACAAAAAGGCGGATATGGCACAAGGGTAGGGTGGCATAGCTACTGACTCGTAATAAAGGGTGGTGGTGGATATGTCACAGATAAGTGGGTGACATGACTCTGAAATCTTACAGCTCATCAAGCGTCGGGGTGAGGCTTGATGATTTTATTTGGGTGGCGGAAGCGTGTATAGTACAAGTGAACAACTCCAGGGTCGCACGTGACTGACTAGGACTCCTCTAGGCGTCGGACTCGCTATCGAACTCTTCATCCATAAGATCGCCTTCGTCAACATCTGGCCAAATCAACAAGCCAAGTGAGTACTTTGAATGTACTCGCAAGACAGTTCAGACATAAGATATAACAAATGTAAACATGATGCACATGAGCAGGTTAGTATGCACAATCAAATAATAGATTTGCACTGCACGATAAATAAGAGGAAATCAGGCGGTAGTCCTCCCGAAATCCCAATAAAAATAACTGAAGACCGATCGGGTGTCTGAAGTGACGCCTCGAAAGGTGAAAACAAATTTAACATGCCATAGTCGGGCGTCGAGGCGACACCACATAAAGGGCTTATATTGAAAAGTAAATGCCAGGACATGCCACAGTCGGGCGTCTAAGCGACACCTCGGAAAGGGCTTATGGTGAAAATAAATAACAATGATGCCACAGTCGGACGTCTGAGCGACATCACATAAAGGGCTTATATCAAAATGAAATAACAATAGTGCCACAGTCGAACGTCTGAGCGAGATCACATAAAGGGCTTATATCAAAATTAAATAACAATAATGCCACAGTCGGACGTCTGAGCGACATCACATAAAGGGCTTATAACAAAAGTAAATAACAATGATGCCACAGTCAGACGTCTGAGCGACATCGCATAAAGGGCTTATAGTTTATCGTTCAAATTTAAATAGCTCATGGATTTAAATCATCACAAGTAAGTATTCAGCATATAAGGAATGGGTTAGTCCATTCACATAAATAACCTTCAGCCGAGTTTACCACTCTCGGTTTTATGTTCACTCTCCGGAGGCTGTCACCAGGGTTGATACTGAGATTTGTCAATGATACTGATATTGATAATGAGATGATGACCAAGTCCTTGCTCATGGACCTAGATATTCAAAGGGTTTTGACTCTGCAGAGTTTGTACTTTTTACCACAGCCAACGGATTTCGGAAGTCACAAGGACTAGTTCCGTTTACGATGTTTAAGAAGAAACACGTCTAACCATTCCACATTCCGTTGCCAGGAATCACCCTCGGCAACATTCAAGAAAAACCTTAAGACGGGGAGGCCAAAACCTCGAATAGCATGGGATCAAATTTATATCGCGCGCTCTAAGGGGTGCCCCCCTCTCGGTCCCAACCGGAAACACCCATGCCCCCTGACCGGATGACGGGCTTTAATCCAGGGCCATGTAACCCTCATCACGGTCCCTCTGTTTGGTGTGTACCAGGAAAGAGGTTTGCAACTTACTAAACCGCACTCTTTGCAGAAAACATGTGGCAGCACGAAGGGGAAACGAACGGGATTGAGACTTGACCCACGTTAAAACTGGATTTCACGGTTGACATAAAACTGGCATGCTTCAACAATACTAGCCTGCAACCCATCATGTCACCACATGATCGTGTTATCTTATCATCATAAGAACACATCAAACTTTGAAGCTCACTTGTAGCCTGTCTTGCATGCACATAACATTCACCAATGCTTATATAAACATGCCATGAGAAAAACTACTCAAGAAAACATGCAAAACACTCATCATATCAAAGGTTCGAACATGCTTGCATGGTTCAGAGAAGTTGGAGTCTAGCTCGGCGAAGTTCGCGTCTCCTTTACCCCTTCCGGTATCTACGTATTAAAAGAAAACCGGATACTACATAAATACCGTGCGTGCACAAAAAGTATCCCAAATATTTTTCAAATGAATATGACAAAAAACTAGACAGAAATATAAAGGTGACAGAAAAAGTTTCAAGTTAAAATCATCCTTTGTTTAAAAGTTATAAGAGTTTTAGTCCAGGGACCTTTCTATAATGAAACAGAAAGTTTCCAGGGTTCACTTTATAAAAACAGAAAACGTTTCAGTCTAGAATACGTCAGTCCAGGGGGAAGACGTATTTTGCCCGAAGGCGTTTTCAGAAAATGTTTCAAAAAAGAGAAAAAGCTGACGGGGAGGTCCCACCCGTCGGGTTTGAAAACTAAAACAGAGTGCTGGCGCCCGAGGGCCGCGGTGGTCGCCGGCGGCGATCCACGGCGAGGCAGGGGGATCGGGGGTTACCAACGTGTTCACCGTGTCCTTCCTCGTCTGTGGGTGGTGGAGTTGAGCGTCGGCGAGCCCCACGTCGACGGCGGCCCTAACTCCGGCGGACGGTGGTTCGGGCGTTGGTGGATCTCACCGGGGAGAGCTGCAAAGGTCGAATTGAAGCTCGGGTTAGGGTACTGGGTGCGCTAGGGGTTTGCTGACGCGGTTTGGGAGGCGGGGGTGGCCTCACCTGAGTGAATCAAGTCGGAGCCTGAGGAGGATCGGGGCGGCCGGAGTCGGGGAAGGTGACCTCCTCGAGGTCCTCCTAGTGGCTAGGCGGGGCTCTGGTGAGGTGGAGGTGTGGCGCTGGGTCGAGAACGAGCTCGGGGGCTCCTTTTATAGCCGATCCGAGGCGGTGGCCGTGAACGGGATAACGCCGGCGAGGATTACGGCGAGGCAGAGGTTGGTCAGGTGGATTACTGAGCTAGGCATCACTACGATGGTCCACTAGTTCCATTCAAGTGCTAAGCTTGGTCTGCCTTGGGTGGTAATCCACATTCTCGATGGAACAGCTCACGGGACTCGTCGGCGGCAGAGAGCACGCTCTGTGCTGCTCAGGCCACGGCGACGGTGCCGAGGCGTGCACAGGCAAGCAGACAGCCACGTGGAGGCCACGGGTGGCTTAGGCGGTGCTGGACGGCGCCGAAAGGTGGTGCTGATCCCTGCTGGCCGCCACGGGTGGCTCTGCCACCGCGGAAGCTGCCGGTGTCGGCGAGACGCGTCACCACCGACGATGGTGCCCGTCCAAACGAGTGTGCGACGCTCTGGATAAGGAGGGGGAATAGGGAGCAAGGCGCCACTGCGGTTACTGGCGAGATCGACACCGTGGTCTGAAGAAAACGACACTGACGGCGAAAACAGGAACACTGAACTTTCTGAACTTGAATAGCAATAGTGCATGCCAGGTGCTCGATGAAATGATTTTGGCATGTGGGAAATTTTTCTGGAGCTGATCTTTGGTGAGGTGGCCTCTTGGTGTATCTGGAAGCTGCATGAATTATCTCAGAATTTTTGGAAATAGAAAAATATGAATTTCACCAAAAATGGCATTTCTGGTCCAAACTTGCAGTGGGCAAAATTTGAGATATTTGAACTGAGGCCAAGTGGATCTTGATGGATCTAGGTTGAGGGTACTAAGGACTAGTCATAGGAGTTGGTTTGGGATCAAAGCTCAAAAGAAATTTGGTACTTCCTTTGTAAACCACCTAGGTCCAAAACAAAACACAGAAATAGTTTTTGAGGAAAAATAAATTGAATAAAAATCAAAAATGGCTTGAGACTTGCTAGAGATGGGAGTCTTGACTTGATCCAAGGCAGGGAGGGGTTTTGGAATGCTATGTCAAAATGTGACATGGCAAAAGAGGAAATTTTGAATGGGGAAAAGGATAAACCCATAATCCCTAGGGTTTCTTCTTAATAGAAGAAATTTCAAAAAAATAACTAGAGTAGAGTCAAGACAAAAATGAAAAGCTCTCAAGACCAAAAATCAAGGTTGAGAGGAGTACCAAAATATTTGTCATAAAAGTTTTGAGAGGGAGAGGGTTTAAGAAAAAAATTAAATAGCTTCAATTTTTTTTAAATATCCTCCTCCAAATCAAATAAATATTTTGGTAAAAACCAAATCATTTTTTTGGAGTGTCACAATAACACAGCCAAGAACTCCTTCTTTGCCAATCTATTTTTGAACTCCTTCAAAATCTTGTCATGGTATGTGTTCGTTTGAAAGTACTATTAAGCATTTTTTATCTATCCTTATAGATCTTGATGCTCAATTTTCAAGTAGCTTAATCCAGGTTTTCCATTGAAAAACACTTTTCAAATAACCCTATAAGCTTTCCAGAAATTCTACATCATTTCTGATCAACAATATGTCAACAACATATACTCATCAGAAATTCTATAGTGCTCCCACTCACTTCTTTGGAAATACAAGTTTCTCATAAACTTTGTATAAACCTAAAATCTTTGATCATCTCATCAAAGCGTACATTCCAATTCCGAGATGCTTACTCCAGTCCTTAGAAGGATTGCTGGAGCTTTGCATACTTGTTAGCATCTTTCAGGATTGACAAAACCTTCTGGTTGTATCACATACAACCTTTCCTCAAGAAAATCGTCGAGGAAACAATGTTTTTACATCCTATCTGCAAGATTTCATAAATAATGTAGTAACTGCTATCATAATTCCAACATACTCTTAGCATCGCTACGAGTGAGAAAGTCTCATCGTAGTCAACTCCTTGAACTTGTCGGAAACATCTTAACGACAAGTCGAGCTTTCTTAATGGTGACATTTACCATCACTGTTCGTCTTCCTTTTAAAATCCATCTGCACCCAACAGCCTTACGACCATCAAGTAGTTCTTTCAAAGTCTATACTTTGTTTTATACATGGATCCTCTCTCGGATTTTATGGCCTCGAGCCATTCGTCGGAATCCGGGCCCAACATCGCTTCTCCCTAGCTCGTAGGTTCATTGTTGTCTAGCAACATGACTTCCAAGACATGATTACGTACCACTCTGAAGTAGTACACATCCTTGTCGACCTATGAGGTTTGGTAGTGACTTGATCCGAAGCTTCATGATCTCTATCATAAGCTTCCACTTCAATTGGTGTAGGAGCCACAGGAACAACTTCCTGTGCCCTGCTACACACTAGTTGAAGTGACGGTTCAATAACCTCATCAAGTCTCCACCATCCTCCCACTCAATTCTTTCGAGAGAAACTTTTCCTCGAGAAAGGATCCGATTCTAGAAACAATCACTTTTGCTTCCGGATCTGAAATAGGAGGTATACCCAACAATTTTGGGTATTCTATGAAGATGCATTCATCCGCTTTGGGTTCGAGCTTATCAGCCCGAAACCTTTTCACATAAGCGTCACAGCCCCAAACTTTTAAGAAACGACAACTTAGATTTCTTTGAACCGTAGTTCATACGGTGTCGACTCAAACGGAACTGCGTGGTGCCCTATTTAAAGTGAATGTGGTTGTCTCTAATGCCTAACCCATAAACGATAGTGGTAATTCGATAAGAAACATCATGGTATGCACCATATCCAATTAGGGTGCAATTATGATGTTCGGACACACCATCACACTATGGTGTTCCAGGCGGCATTAGTTGTGAAACAATTTCCACAATGTCTTAATTGTGTGCCAACCTCGTAACTCAGATATTCATCACTATGATCATATCATAGACATTTTATCATCTTGTCACGACGATCTTCAACTTCACTCTGAAATTACTTGAACCTTTCAATAATTCAGACTTGTGTTTCATCAAGTAAATATACTCATCATCTACTCAAATAATCTGTGAAGTAAGAACATAACGATATCCACTGTGTGCCTCAGCACTCATTGGACTGCACACATCAAAATGTATTACTTCCAACAAGTTGCTTTCTTGTTCCATCTTACTGAAAATGAGGCCTTTCAGTCATCTTGCCCATGTGGTGTGATTTGCATGTCTCAAGTGATTCAAAATCAAGTGAGTCCAAACGATCCATCTGTATGGAGTTTCTTCATGCATATCTACCAACGGACATGGTTCGCATGTCTCAATCTTTTCAAAAACGAGTGAGTCCAAAGATCCATCAACATGGAGCTTCTTCATGCGTTTTATACCAACATGACTCAAATGGCAGTGCCACAAGTATGTGGTACTATCATTACTATCTTATATCTTTTGGCATGAACATGTGTATCACTACGATCGAGATTCAATAAACCATTTATTTTAGGTGCAAGACCGTTGAAGGTATTATTCAAATAGACAGAGTAACCATTATTCTCCTTAAATGAATAACCGTATTTGAGATAAACATAATCCAATCATGTCTATGCTCAACGCAAACACCAAATAACAATTATTTAGGTTTAACACTAATCTCGATGGTAGAGGGAGCAGGCGATGCTTGATCACATCAACCTTGGAAACACTTCCAACATATATCGTCATCTCACCTTTAGCTAGTCTCCGGTTTTTCCATAGCCTTTTATTTCAAGTTACTAACACTTAGCAACCGAACCGGTATCTTAATACACTGGTGCTACTAGGAGTACTAGTAAAGTACACATTTAATATAATGTATATCCTATATATACTTCTGTCAACCTTGCCAGCCTTCTCATCTACCAAGTATCTAGGGTAGTTCTGCTTCTGTGACTGTTCCCCTCATTACAGAAGCACTTAGTCTCGGGTTTTGGGTTCAACCTTGGGTTTCTTCACTAGAGCAGCAACTGATTTGCCGTTTCATGAAGTATCCCTTCTTGCCTTTGCCCTTGCCCTTCTTGAAACTAGTGGTTTTACTAACCATCAACAATTGATGCTCCTACTCGATTTCTACTTTCGCGGTTTCAAACATCGCGAATTGCTCAAGGATCATCATGTCTATCCCTGATATGTCATAGTTCATCACGAAGCTCTAATAGCTTGGTGGCAGTGACTATGGAGAACCATCACTATCTCATCTGGAAGAATAACTCCCACTCGATTCAAGTGATTGTAGTACTCAGACAATCTGAGCACATGCTCAATGATTGAGCTTTTCTCCCTTAGTTTGCAGGCTAAGAAACTTGTCAGAGGTCTTAAACCTCTTGACGTGGGCACGAGCCTGAAATCCCAATTTCAGCTCTTGGAACATCTCATATGTTCTGCGACGTTTCAAAAATGTCTTCAGTGCCCCAATTCTAAACCGTTTAACATTACGCACTGAACTATCACGTAGTCATCAAAACATGTATGTCAGATGTTTGCAACATCCACAAACGACGCTCGAGGTTCAGCACACCGAGCGGTGCATTAAGGACATAAGCCTTCTGTGCAGCAATGAGGACAATCCTCAGAATACGGACCCAGTCCGCATAATTGCTACTGTCAACTTTCAACTAAATTTTCTCTAGGAACGTATCTTAAACAGTAGAACTAAAGCGTAAGCTACAACATAATTTGCAAAGATCTTTTGACTACGTTCATGATAATTAAGTTCATCTGATTATTTAATGAACTCCCACTCAGATAGACATCCCTCTAGTCATCTAAGTGATACATGATCCGAGTCAACTAGGCCGTGTCCGATCATCACGTGAGACGGACTAGTCATCATCGGTGAACATCTTCATGTTGATCGTATATTCTATACGACTCATGTTCGACCTTTCGGTCTTTCGTGTTCCGAGGCCATGTCTGTACATGCTAGGCTCGTCAAGTCAACCTAAGTGTATTGCGTGTGTAAATCTGGCTTACACCCGTTGTATTCGAACGTTAGAATCTATCACACCCGATCATCACGTGGTGCTTCGAAACAACGAACCTTCGCTATGGTGCACAGTTAGGGGGAACACTTTCTTGAAATTTTAGCGAGGGATCATCTTATTTATGCTACCATCATTCTAAGCAAATAATGTGTAAATCATGATAAACATCACATGCAATCAAATAGTGACATGATATGGCCAATATCATTTTGCTCCTTTTGATCTCCATCTTCGGGGCGCCATGATCATCATCGTCACCGGCATGACACCATGATCTCCATCATCATGATCTCCATCATCGTATCTTCATGAAGTTGTCTCGTCATCTATTACTTCTACTACTATGGCTAACGGTTTAGCAATAAAGTAAAGTAATTACATGACGTTTATGTTGACACGCAGGTCATAAATAAATTAAGACAACTCCTATGGCTCCTGCCGGTTGTCATACTCATCGACATGCAAGTCGTGATTCCTATTACAAGAACATGATCAATCTCATACATCACATATATCATTCATCACATCCTTTTTGGCCATATCACATCACACGACATATGCTGCAAAAACAAGTTAGACGTCCTCTAACTGTTGTTGCAAATTTTTACGTGGCTGCTATAGGTTTCTTAGCAAGAAGGTTTCTTACCTGCGCCCAAACCACAACGTGATATGCCAATTTCTATTTACCCTTCATAAGGACCCTTTTCATCGAATCCGATCCGACTAAAGTGGGAGAGATAGACACCCGCTAGCCACCTTATGCAACTATTGCATGTCAATCGGTGGAGCCTGTCTCACATAAGAGTACGTGTAAGGTCGGTCCGGGCCGCTTCATCCCATGCTGCCGACGAATCAAGATAAGACTAGTAATGGCAAGTAACTTGACAAAATCGACGCCCACAACAACTTGTGTTCTACTCGTGCATAGAAACTACGCATAGACCTAGCTCATGATGCCACTGTTGGGGATCGTAGCAGAAATTTAAAATTTTCTACCCATCACCAAGATCAATCTATGGAGTAATCTAGCAACGAGGGAAGGGAGTGCATCTACATACCCTTGTAGATCGCTAAGCGGAAGCGTTGCAAGAACGCGGATGAAGGAGTCATACTCGTAGCGATTCAGATCGCGGTTGATTCTGATCTAAGCGCCGAACAACGGCGCCTCCGCGTTCAACACACGTGCAGCCCGGTGATGTCTCCCATGCCTTGATACAGCAAGGAGAGAGGGAGAGGTTGGGGAAGACTCCGTCCAGCAGCAGCACGACGGCGTGGTGGTGAAGGAGGTGCGTGGCAATCCTGCAGGGCTTCGCCAAGCACCGCGGGAGAGGAGGAGGACTTGGGAGAGGGGGAGGGCTGCGCCAGAACTTGGGTGCGGCTGCCCTCCCACCCCCCACATATATATAGGGGCAAGGGAGAGGGGGGCCGGCCCCTTCAGATCCAATCTGAGGAGGGGGCGGCGGCCAGGGGGGTTGCCTTGCCCCCAAGGCAAGGGGGGCGCCCCCCTTTAGGGTTCCCCCCAAACCCTAGGCGCATGGGTCCTAGGGGGGAGGCGCCCAGACCACTAAGGGGCTGGTCCCTATCCACACACAGCCCATAGGGCCCTCCGGGGCAGGTGGACCCTCCCGGTGGACCCCCGGAACCCCTTCGGCGGTCCTGGTACAATACCGGTAACCCCCGAATTATTCTGATGACCGTATGATGACTTCCCATATATAAATCTTTACCTCCGGACCATTCCGGAACTCCTCGTGATGTCCGGGATCTCATCCGGGACTCTGAACAACATTCGGTGGCCATGTACATCTATTCCCTATAACCCTAGCATCATCGAACCTTAAGTGTGTAGACCCTATGGGCTCAGGAGTCATGCAGACATGGCCGAGACAACTCTCCGGTCAATAACCAACAGCGGGATCTGGATACCCATGTTGGCTCCCACATGCTCCACGATGATCTCATCGGATGAACCACGATGTCAAGGATTCAATCAATCCCGTATACAATTCCCTTTGTCTACCGGTATAGCACTTGCCCGAGATTCGATCGTCGGTATCCCGATACCTTGTTCAATCTCGTTACCGGCAAGTCTCTTTACTCGTTCCATAACACATCATCCTATGATCAACTCCTTGGTCACATTGTGCACATTATGATGATGTCCTACCGAGTGGGCCCAGAGATACCTCTCCGTTACACGAAGTGACAAATCCCAGTCTCGATTCGTGCCAACCCAACAGACACTTTCGGAGATACCCGTAGTGCACCTTTATAGCCACCCAGTTACGTTGTGATGTTTGGCACACCCAAAGCACTCCTACGGTATCCGGAAGTTGCACAATCTCATGGTCTAAGGAAATGATACTTGACATTAGAAAAGCTTTAGCATACGAACTACACGATCTTGTGCTAGGCTTAGGATTGGGTCTTGTCCATCACATCATTCTCCTAATGATGTGATCTCGTTAGCAACGACATCCAATGTCCATGGTTAGGAAACCGTAACCATCTATTGATCAACGAGCTAGTCAACTAGAGGCTTACTAGGGACATGGTGTTGTCTATGTATCCACACATGTATTTGAGTTTCCTATCAATACAATTCTAGCATGGATAATAGAAGATTATCATGAACAAGGAAATATAATAATAACTAATTTATTATTGCCTCTAGGGCATATTTCCAACACATCTGGCCTCTGGCTTCGCACAGCTCTAGAAAACTCATGTTTCGCCTGGCTTTGCGTCCGATTGCGGCTGCCCGCACACTGATACGTCCATTTTGCATCATGCTTTTATATTGATATTTATTGCATTATGGGCTGTTATTACACATTATGTCATAATACTTATGCCTATTCTCTCTTATTTTACAAGATTTACATGAAGAGGGAGAATGCCGGCAGCTAGAATTCTGGGCTGGAAAAGGAGCAAATATTAGAGACCTATTCTGCACAACTCCAAAAGTCCTGAAACTCCACGAAAGTCATTTTTGGAAATAATAAAAAATATTGGGCGGAAGAAATACCAGAGGGGGCCCACACCCTGGCCACGAGGGTGGGGGCGCGCCCTACCCCCTGGGCGCACCCCCTACCTCGTGGGCCCCCTGTTGGCCCTCCGGTGCCCATCTTCTGCTATGTGAAGTCTTTCGTCCGAAGAAAAATCATAAGCAATCTTTCAGGACGAGACTCCGCCGCCACGAGGCGGAACCTTGGCGGAACCAATCTAGGGCTCCGGCGGAGCTGTTCTGCCAGGGACACTTCCCTCCCAGAGGGGGAAATCATCGCCATCGTCATCACCAACGCTCCTCTCATCAGGAGAGGGCCAATCTCCATCAACATCTTCACCAACACCATCTCCTCTCAAACCCTAGTTCATCTATTGTATCCAATTCTTGTCTCTAAGTCTGGGATTGGTACCTGTAGGTTGCTAGTAGTGTTGATTACTCCTTGTAGTTGATGCTAGTTGGTTTATTTGGTGGAAGATCATATGTTCAGATCCTATATGCATATTAATACCCCTCTCATTATGAACATGAATATGCTTTGTGAGTAGTTACGTTTGTTCCTGAGGACATGGAGAAGTCTTGCTATTAGTAGTCATGTGAATTTGGTATTCGTTCGATATTTTAATGAGATGTATGTTGTCTCTCCTCTAGTGGTGTTATGTGAACGTCGACTACATGACACTTCACCATTATTTGGGCCTAGAGGAAGGCATTGGGAAGTAATAAGTAGATGATGGGTTGCTAGAGTGACAGAAGCTTAAACCCTAGTTCATGCGTTTCTTCGTAAGGGGCTGATTTGGATCCACATGTTTCATGTTATGGTTAGGTTTACCTTAATACTTCTTTTGTAGTTGCGTATGCTTGCAATAGGGGTTAATCATAACTGGGATGCTTGTGCAAGTAAGGACAGCACCCAAGCACCGGTCCACCCACATATCAAATTATCAAAGTACCGAACGCGAATCATATGAACGTGATGAAAACTAGCTTGACGATAATTCCCATGTGTCCTCGGGAGCGCTTTTCTCTATAGAAGAGTTTGTCCAGGCTTGTCCTTTTCTACAAAAAGGATTGGGCCACCTTGATGCACTTTATTTACTTTTGTTACTTGTTGCTCGTTACAAATTACCCTATCACAAAACTACCTGTTACCTATAATTTCAGTGCTTGTAGAGAATACCTTGTTGAAAACCGCTTATCATTTCCTTCTACTCCTCGTTGGGTTCGACACTCTTACTTATCGAAAGGACTACGATAGATCCCCTATACTTGTGGGTCATCAAGACTCTTTTCTGGCGCCGTTGCCGGGGAGTGAAGCGCCTTTGGTAGGTGGAATTTGGTAAGGAGAAATTTATATAGTGTGCTGAAATTTACTGTCACTTGTTACTATGGAAAGTAATCCTCTGAGGGGCTTGTTCGGGGTATCTTCACCCCGACCAGTAGAGCTAAGAGTTGCTCCTCAACCTACTGAACCTACTGAAAATGAAAATGTCTACTTTGAGATTCCTGCGGGTATGATATAAAAACTGCTAGCTAATCCTTTTGCAGGAGATGGAACAATGCATCCTGACGAGCACCTAATATATGTTGATGAAGTTTGTGGATTATTTAAGCTTGCAGGTGTGCCCGATGATGTTATTAAAAAGAAGGTCTTCCCTTTATCTTTGAAGGGATATGCATTGACATGGCATAGGCTATGTGATGATATGGGATCATGGAACTACAAACGATTGAAATTGGAATTTCATCAGAAGTTTTATCCTATGCATCTTGTTCATCGTGATCGCAATTATATATATAATTTTTTGCCTCGCGAAGGAGAAAGCATCGCTCAAGGTTGGGGGAGACTTAAATCAATGTTATATTCGTGCCCCAATCATGAGATCCCAAGAGAAATAATTATTCAAAACTTTTATGCTCTGCTTTCTGATAACAATCGCACCATGCTCGGTACTTCTTGTGCTGGCTCTTTTATGATGAAGACTATTGAATTCAAATGGGATTTATTGGAAAGAATTAAACGCAATTCTGAAGATTGGGACCTCGACGAAGGTAAGGAGTCAGGTATGACACCTAAGTTTGATTGTGTTAAATCTTTTATGGATACCGATGTTTTCCGTAAATTTAGCACTAAATATGTACTTGACTCTGAGATAGTAGCTTCTTTCTGTGAATCTTTTGCTACTCATGTTGATCTCCCTAAGGAGAAGTGGTTTAAATATCATCCTCCCATAGAAGTAAAAGTAGCTGCACCTATTAAAGTTGAAGAAAAGACTATCACTTATAATGATCCTATTGTTCCTACTTCTTATGTTGAGAAACCACCTTTTCCTGTTAGGATAAAAGATCATGCTAAAGCTTCAACTGTGGTTCATAAAAGCAATATTAGAACTTATACACCTCCTGAGCAAGTTAAAGTTAAACCTAATATTGCTATCGTTAAGGATCTCTTGGCTGATAATATTGATGGGCATGTAATTTACTTCCATGATGAAACTGCTAGAATTGCTAAACCTTGTGCTAAAGATAAACATAGACCTGTGGTAGGCATCCTGTTATTTCTGTTAAAATAGGAGATCATTGTTATCATGGCTTATGTGATATGGGTGCTAGTGCTAGTGCAATACCTTTTGACCTATACAAAGAAATTATGCATGATATTGCACCTGCTGAGTTAGAAGATATTGATGTCACAATTAAACTTGCCAATAGAGATACTATATCACCAATGGGAATTGTTAGAGATGTTGAAGTCCTGTGTCGGAAAACTAAATATCCTACTGATTTTCTCGTTCTTGGTTCCCCACAAGGTAGTTTTTGTCCCATTATATTTGGTAGACCCTTCTTGAACACTGTTAATGCTAAGATAGACTGCAAAAAGGATGTCCTTACTATTGGTTTGGGTGATATGTCTCATGAGTTTAATTTCTCTAAATTTCGTAGACAACACCATGAAGAGGAATTGCCTAGTAAAGATGAAATTATTGGTCTTGCCTCTATTGCCGTACCTCCTAGTGATCCTTTACAACAATATTTGCTAGACCATGAAAATGATATGTTTATGAATGAAAGAAGGGAAATAGATGAAGTATTCTTTAAACATAAACCCATCCTGAAACACAATTTGCTTGTTGAAATTCTAGGAGATCCTCCTCCACCCAAGGGTGATCCCGTGTTTGAGCTTAAACCATTGCCTGATACTCTTAAATATGCTTATCTTGATGAAAAGAAGATATATCGTGTTATTATTAGTGCTAACCTTTCGGACAAGGAGGAGGAAAAATTATTGGAAACTCTGAAGAAGCACCGAGCTGCTATTGGATATACTCTTGATGATCTTAAGGGCATTAGTCCCACTCTATGTCAACACAAAGTAAATTTGGAGAAAGATGCCAAACCAGTTCGTGATCACCAACGACGGCTGAATCCTAAGATGAAAGAAGTGGTAAGAAAGGAAATACTAAAGCTCCTTGAGGCAGGTATAATTTACCCCGTTGCTGATAGTCAGTGGGTAAGTCTTGTCCATTGTGTCCCTAAGAAGGGAGGTATTACTGTCGTTCCTAATGATAAAGACGAATTGATTCCGCAAAGAATTATTACATGTTATAGGATGGTAATTGATTTCCGCAAATTAAATAAAGCTACTAAAAAGGATCATTACCCCTTACCTTTCATTGATCAAATGCTAGAAAGATTATCCAAACAGACACAATTTTGCTTTCTAGATGATTATTCTGGTTTCTCGCAAATACCTGTGTCAGCCGATGATCAATCAAAGACCACTTTTACTTGCCCTTTTGGTACTTCTGCTTATAGACGTATGCCTTTTGGTTTATGTAATGCACCTGCCACCTTTCAAAGATGCATGATGGCTATATTCTCTGACTTTTGTGAAAAGATTTGTGAGGTTTTCATGGACGATTTCTTCGTCTATGGTGTTGGGGAACGTAGTAATTTTAAAAAATTTCCTACGCACACGCAAGATAATGGTGATGCATAGAAACGAGAGGGGAGAGTGTTGTCCACGTACCCTCGTAGACCGAAAGCGGAAGCGTTATGACAACGCGGTTGATGTCGTCATACGTCTTCACGGCTCGACCGATCAAGCACCGAAACTACGGCACCTCCGAGTTTTAGCACATGTTCAGCTCGATGACGATCCCCGAACTCCGATCCAGCAAAGTGTCGGGGATGAGTTCCTTCAGCACGACGGCGTGGTGACGATCTTGATGTTCTGTCGTCGCAGGGCTTCGCCTATGCACCGCTACAATATTATCGAGGTTATGGTGGAGGGGGGCACCGCACACGGCTAAGAGATCTCAAGGATCAATTATTGTGTCTATGGGATGCCCCCTGCCCCCGTATATAAAGGAGTGGAGGAGGGGGGAGAGGGTCGGCCCCTATGGCATGCCCTGAAGGAGTCCTACTGCCACCGGGAGTAGGATTCCCCCCTTCCAAGTAGTAGGAGTAGGAGTCAAGGAAAGGGAAGAGGGAAGAGAAGGAAGGAGGGGGCGCTGCCCCTCCCCCTAGTCCAATTCAGACTAGTCAATGGGGAGGCGCGCGGCCTGCCTCTCCCTCTCCTCTAAAGCCCAATAAGGCCCATATACTTCTTCCCCCGTATTCCCGTAACTCCCCGGTACTCCGAAAAATACCCGAACCACTCAGAACCTTTCCGATGTCCGAATATAGTCGTCCAATATATCGATCTTTACGTCTCGACCATTTCAAGACTCCTCGTCATGTCCCCGATCTTATCCGGGACTCCGAACTCCTTCGGTACATCAAAACTCATAAACTCATAATATAACTGTCATCGTAACGTTAAGCGTGCGGACCCTACGGGTTCGAGAATAATGTAGACATGACCGAGACACGTTTCCGGTCAATAACCAATAGCGGAACCTGGATGCTCATATTGGCTCCCACATATTCTACGAAGATCTTTATCAGTCAGACTGCATAACAACATACGTTGTTCCCTTTGTCATCGGTATGTTACTTGCCCGAGATTCGATCGTCGGTATCTTAATACCTAGTTCAATCTCGTTACCGGCAAGTCTCTTTACTCGTTCCACAATACATCATCTCACAACTAACTCATTAGTTGCAATGCTTGCAAGGCTTATGTGATGTGCATTACCGAGAGGGCCTAGAGATACCTCTCCCACAATCGGAGTGACAAATCCTAATCTTTAAATACGCCAATCCAACATGTACCTTCGGAGACACCTGTAGAGCTCCTTTATAATCACCCAGTTACGTTGTGACGTTTGGTAGCACACAAAGTGTTCCTCCGGCAAACAGGAGTTGCATAATCTCATAGTCATAGGAACATGTATAAGTCATGAAGAAAGCAATAGCAACATACTAAACGATCGGGTGCTAAGCTAATGGAATGGGTCAGGTCAATCACATCATTCTCCTAATGATGTGATCCCATTAATCAAATGACAACACATGTTTATGGTTAGGAAACATAACCATCTTCGATCAACGAGCTAGTCATGTAAAGGCATACTACTGACACTCTGTTTGTCTATGTATTCACACAAGTATTATGTTTCCGGTTAATACAATTCTAGCATGAATAATAAACATTTATCATGATATAAGGAAATAAATAATAACTTTATTATTGCCTCTAGGGCATATTTCCTTCATATGGATCCTCTTTTGATGATTGCTTAAGCAACCTTGATCGAGTTTTGCAGAGATGTGAAGAAACTAACCTTGTCTTGAATTGGGAGAAGTGCCACTTTATGGTTAATGAAGGTATTGTCTTAGGGCATAAAGTTTCTGAAAGAGGTATTGAAGTTGATAAAGCCAAGGTTGATGCTATTGAGAAGATGCCATGTCCCAAGGACATCAAAGGTATAAGAAGTTTCCTAGGTCATGCCGGTTTTTATAGGAGGTTCATTAAGGACTTCTCAAAAATTTCTCGGTCTCTGACTAATTTATTACAAAAAGATATACCTTTTGTCTTTGATGATGATTGTGTAGAAGCATTTGAAATACTTAAGAAAGCATTGATCTCTGCACCTATCGTTTAGCCGCCTGATTGGAATTTACCCTTTGAAATTATGTGTGATGCTAGTGATTATGCTGTAGGTGTTGTTCTAGGGCAAAGAGTTGATAAGAAATTAAATTTTATTCAATATTCTAGTAAAACTCTAGACAATGCCCAGAAAAATTATGCTAATACTGAAAAAGAATTCTTAGCAGTTGTATTTGCTTGTGATAAGTTCAGACCTTATATTGTTGATTCTAAAGTAACTATTCACACAAATCATGCTGCTATTAAATACCTTATGGAAAAGGAAGATGCTAAACCTAGACTTATTAGATGGGTTCTCTTGCTACAAGAATTTGATTTACATATTATTGATAGAAAGGGGGCTGAGAACCCCGTTGCAGACAACTTGTCTAGGTTAGAAAATGTTCTTGATGACCCACTACCTATTGATGATAGCTTTCCTGATGAACAACTAGATGTCATAAATGCTTCTCATACTGCTCCATGGTATGCTGATTATGCTAATTACATTGTTGCTAAATTTATACCACCTAATTTCACATACCAGCAAAATAAAAAGTTTTTCTATGATTTGAGACATTACTTTTGGGATGACCCACATCTTTATAAAGAAGGAGTATATGGTGTTATTAGACATTGTGTACCTGAGTGTGAACAGGAACAGATCCTACGCAGGTGTCATTCCGAAGCTTACGGAGGACATCACGCTGGAGATAGAACTGCACATAAGGTATTGCAATTCGGTTTTTATTGGCCTACTCTCTTCAAGGATGCCCGTAAGTTTGTCTTATCTTGTGATGAATGTCAAAGAATTGGTAATATTAGTAAACGTCAAGAAATGCCTATGAATTATTCACTTGTTATTGAACCATTTGATGTTTGGGGCTTTGATTATATGGGACCTTTTGCTGCCTCTAATGGATACACACATATTTTAGTTGTTGTTGATTACGTTACTAAGTGGGTAGAAGCTATTCCAACTAGTAGTGCTGATCATAACACCTCTATTAAGATGCTTAAAGAAGTTATTTTTCCAAGGTTTGGAGTCCCTAGATATTTAATGACTGATGGTGGTTCACATTTTATTATGGTGCTTTCCGTAAAATGCTTGCTAAGTATGATGTTAATCATAGAATTGCATCCCCTTATCACCCACAGTCTAGTGGCCAAGTAGAATTGAGTAATAGAGAACTCAAATTAATTTTGCAAAAGACTATTAATAGATCTAGAAAGAATTGGTCCAAGAAACTTGATGATGCATTATGGGCCTATAGAACTGCATATAAAAATCCTATCGGAATGTCTCCGTATAAAATGGTTAATGGAAAAGCATGTCACCTACCTCTTGAATTAGAACATAAGGCATATTGGGCTATTAAAGAGCTCAATTATGATTTCAAACTTGCCGGTGAGAAGAGGTTATTTGAGATTAGCTCACTTGATGAATGGAGAACCCAAGCCTATGAGAATGCCAAGTTGTTTAAAGAAAAAGTTAAAAGATGGCATGACAAAAGAATACAAAAGCGTGAGTTTAATGTAGGAGATTCTGTATTGCTATACAACTCTCGTTTGAGATTTTTTGCAGGAAAACTTCTCTCTAAATGGGAAGGGCCATACGTTATCGAGGAGGTCTATCGTTCCGGTGCCATAAAAATCAACAACTTCAAAGGCACAAATCCGAAGGTGGTGAACGGTCAAAGAATCAAACATTATATCTCAGGTAATCCCATAAATGTTGAAACCAATGTTATTGAAACTGTAACCCTGGAGGAATACATAAGGGACACTTTCCGAAATGTTTCAGACTCCGAAAAGGAATAGGTATGTGGTACGGTAATTAAACCGACTCCAAAATAGTTCTAAAGGCAATTTTTCTCTGTTTTGGAATATTTAGAAAAATAGAAAAATAAGATGCAGTCCGGGAAGGACACGAGGGCTCCACGAGGGTGGAGGGCGCACCCCTGCCTCGCGGGCACCTCATGTGCTCTCCGGACTACGTTTTCTTGCACGATACATATTTTTGTCGGTAAAAATTCATTATATAATCTCCCAAGGTTTTGACTCCTGTATCACGCAAATATCCTCTATTTTCGTTTCGAGCTGTTGCTGCTGCAGAATAGAGCAAGATGTCTTCTCAAGAGTCAGTCGGGGAGAGTCGGGTGTCTCATCCGGCAACGAGACCAAGGACAAACAGCGATGCTGACCACTTTGGGCCAGCAACGGAAGAAGAGATGGAGGCTGATTTAATGAGGATAGATGCCATGGAGGAGGATCAAGAAGTCACTTCTTGCTTCCGAGCTGGACTCACGCTGGGAGAACTACAGAGCTCGGCTATTCCAAACTCGGTTATCCCTTCCAATGTTAGATTTCTTTCTTATGAAAATATGAAGAAGAGTGTCACTTGTTCTCCCGCGACTATGCAACACCCTTGGGTGCAAGGAGCTTTAGCCGTTATAGGGAAGCTTCGTAAGGAGATAATGTATCTCAAGCAGCAACTCAACAAGCTAGAGGAAGAGAATCGTATCCTATGGGGCATCATTGCCCAGAATATCACATCACCACCTCCGAAGAAGGAGACATAATCACATGGGTATGGGCACTCCCCTTGGCAACTGCCAAGCTTGGGGGAGGTGCCCCGGTGTCGTATCACCATCACATCTCTATCTTTACCGGTTTTCTTAGTTCGATCCTATTAGTAGTATCTTGATCTAGCAGAATAAAAGTTTTTGGTTTGATCTAGTTTTGAGTTTTGCTTTATGATTCCTCTATGTAATCGAGTCCGTGAGCTATATAATAAAGATTAATGTTGAGTCAAGGGCTTGATTATTTTGCCATGATCTTGAGTGAATAAAAAGAAAAGAGAAAATAATAAAAAGAAACAAAGAGATCATATTGATCGTATGGAGAGTAATGACTTCACATAGAAAGAGTATGATGATTAAAAGTTGTTGAGAGTTGGCAAACATAGCTTTGGTCATCGTTGCAATTAATAGGAAGTAATAAAGAAAGAGAGGTTTCACATATAAATATACTATCTTGGACATCTTTTATGATTGGGAGCACTCATTAAAATATGACATGCTAAAGAGTTGATGTTGGACAAGGAAGACAACGTAATGGGTTATGTTTTCTTATATCTGAGATAAAGTATATTGTCATGGATCATCCAACATGTTGAGCTTGCCTTTCCCCCTCATGCTAGCCAAATTCTTTGCACCAAGTAGAGATACTACTTGTGCTTCCAAATACCCTTAAACCAGTTTTGCCATGAGAGTCCACCATATCTACATATGGATTGAGTAAGATCCTTCAAGTAAGTTGTCATCGGTGCAAGCAATAAAAATTGCTCTCTAAATATGTATGATTGATTAGTGTGGAGGAAATAAGCTTTATATGATCTTGTGATGTGGAAGAATTAAAAGCGACGGACTGCATAATAAAGGTTCATATCACAAGTGGCAATATAAAGTGACGTTCTTTCGCACTGAGATTTTGTGCATCCAACCATAAAAGCGCATGGCAACCTCTGCTTCCCTCTGCGAAGGGCCTATCTTTTATTATTATCTTCTACCTTATGCAAGAGTCATGGTGATCTTCACCTTTTCTTTTTACGTTTTATCCTTTGGCAAGCACAGTGTGTTGGAAAGATCCTGATAGATATATCTAATTAGATGTAAGTTAGCATGAGCTATTATTATTGACATTACCCTTGAGGTAAAAGGTTGGGAGGCGAAACTATAAGCCCCTATCTTTCTCTATGTCCGATTAAAACTCCGTAACCACAAGTATTGCGTGAGTGTTAGCAATTATGGAAGACTAAATGATAGTTGAGTATGTGGACTTGCTGAAAAGCTCTGACATAGACTCTTTCTGATGTTATGATAAATGGCAATTGCTTCAATGGCTGAGATAATAGTTTGTTAGTTCTCAATAAAGTTTCCGATTCATACTTTGCATTGTGAACACATTATTACTTGAGCATAAGAAATCATATGACAATATCCATATATGTTGCTGTTATAAGAAGGTTCATGATTCCCTCATGTCCGTATTTTATTCTACCGACACCTCTACCTCTAAACATGTAGACATATTTATCGTTATCGGCTTCCGTTTAAGGACAAGCGAGGTCTAAGCTTGGGGGAGTTGATACGTCCATTTTACATCATGCTTTTATATTGATATTTATTGCATTATGGGCTGTTATTACACATTATGTCACAATACTTATGCCTATTCTCTCTTATTTTACAAGGTTTACATGAAGAGGGAGAATGCTGGCAGCTGGAATTCTGGGCTGGAAAAGGAGCAAATATTAGAGACCTATTCTGCATAACTCCAAAAGTCCTCAAACTCCACGAAAGTCATTTTTGGAAATAATAAAAAATATTGGGCGGAAGAAATACCAGAGGGGGCCCACACCATGGCCACGAGGGTGGGGAGCGCGCCCTACCCCTGCCTTGTGGGACCCCTGTTGGCCCTCCGGTGCCCATCTTCTACTATATGAAGTCTTTCGTCCGAAGAAAAATCATAAGCAATCTTTCAGGACGAGACTCCGCCGCCACGAGGCAGAACCTTGGCGGAACCAGTCTAGGGCTCCGGCGGAGCTGTTTTGCAGGGGACACTTCCCTCCGGGAGGGGGAAATCATCGCCATCGCCATCACCAACGCTCCTCTCATCGGGAGAGGGCCAATCTCCATCAACATCTTCACCAGCACCATCTCCTCTCAAACCCTAGTTCATCTCTTGTATCCAATTCTTGTCTCTAAGTCTGGGATTGGTACCTGTAGGTTGCTAGTAGTGTTGATTACTCCTTGTAGTTGATGCTAGTTGGTTTATTTGGTGGAAGATCATATGTTCATATCCTATATGCATATTAATACCCCTCTGATTATGAACATGAATATGCTTTGTGAGTAGTTACGTTTGTTCCTGAGGACATGGGAGAAGTCTTGCTATTAGTAGTCATGTGAATTTGGTATTCGTTCGATATTTTGATGAGATGTATGTTGTCTCTCCTCTAGTGGTGTTATGTGAACATCGACTACATGACACTTCTCCATTATTTGGGCCTAGAGGAAGGCATTGGGAAGTAATAAGTAGATGATGGGTTGCTAGAGTGACATAAGCTTAAACCTTAGATTATGTGTTTCTTCGTAAGGGGCTGATTTGGATCCACATGTTTCATGCTATGGTTAGGTTTACCTTAATACTTCTTTTGTAGTTGCGGATGCTTGCAATAGGGGTTAATCATAAGTGGGATGCTTGTCCAAGTAAGGACATCACCCAAGCACCGGTCCACCCACATATCAAATTATCAAAGTACCGAACGCGAATCATATGAACGCGATGAAAACTAGCTTGACGATAATTCCCATGTGTCCTTGGGAGCGCTTTTCTCTATATAAGAGTTTGTCCAGGCTTGTCCTTTGCTACAAAAAGGATTGGGCCACCTTGCTACACTTTATTTACTTTTGTTACTTGTTGCTTCTTACAAATTACCCTATCACAAAACTATCTGTTACCTATAATTTCAGTGCTTGTAGAGAATACCTTGCTGAAAACCGCTTATCATTTCCTTCTGCTCCTCGTTGGGTTTGACACTCTTACTTATCAAAAGGACTACGATAGATCCCATATACTTGTGGGTCATCACACACCACAGGATCAGTCAGACCCGAGTCGTTTCTAAACCACGTCAGCGTTCCGCCTTGGCCCGAGTCATGACACCCGCGTTTGCTTGAACCGCCTTGATTCACCCAGCTTGTACGCACCGCCTTGCCCAGGCCTGCATCTATGCGCCTCGGTTCACATGCGCCCTATGATTTCCGCACGCCAAGACGCGTCTGCTGCCAGCTTTCGAATTGATTCGATCTGCCGATCTCGATGGGCACATGCCTATGCGCCTCGCGCCGTTTGATGCGATTTGCCGCCTTCCGATTACTTTGACACGAACAGAACTCCCGCCGCTTCCATCGATCATTTCCGGTCGCAGGTCTCCGACCACCAACCGATTCAACGAATTCTACTACATCTCTAGATCAACCTCAAATCAAACCTTGCTCATGATACCACTTGTTAGAATAAATCCGAGGCCACCGTCGATCTACCGAGGACCAAGCAATCACACGAGGCACGACACCGAGATTTGTTAACGAGGTTCACCGATATGGCTACATCCTCGGAGCCTGACTACGGGCGCTCCTCCCCATGACACCGCACACAATACCGCACCCAGGCCGCCCGGGCGCCGGCACACGCCGCCGGCTCCCCCGCGTGCCCGTGCTATTATGTTGGCATAGGTTACATCGTGTGTTTACCCCGATGTATATGAGGATACAAGTGTCCTATTAGGACACGACTCCTACCCTGTCTACACACAGTCCAAAACCAAGTCTAACTGTAACCTACCTTATACAATAATATTCGACACAACTCTAACATGTCGGACGCGGTGACGTCGGCGCCAAACGGTTCTTCCTGGATGCTCATCTCCGATGGACGTCGGGGACGAAGGTGATGTGGAGTACTGCGAAAGGGACGAAGGTGAAGGCGTCGGGGACGTAGTTAACTGTGTATTTGCTCGCCGGTGAAACTAGTTTGTTTATAATGTGTAGGTAGCTGCATCCCAACTAAAACCTACGGCGACAAGGACTTGGTCCGTATGTGCTTCGAAGTTCACTTTATCTGGTACACTAAGAGAGTTAGGTGGCCTTTGTTTTGTTTGGCTACAGATAGTGATTCTTGGATTCTAGCTCTTTCAAAATCTCATTGTCAAACAAATATCCAGTTTCCTACCTCATCTTCGTAGAATCGATTCTGCAAAATGCACTAGATGCGCCCGGAAGCCAAAATCTGTGGTTTTACAGATAGGTTTCCACATCCACCTATAGGTATCCATTTCATTTACATGTGCACGACAATATTGTTTTAGTTATCTAGTTGATCTCATGTGTAAAACTCTATTACCTTACCTACTAATAAAGCAAGGTGCGTTTCTTTGATTTTTTTTCATCCGTTAACCTATGTAAAGTTTTTTTCTATCCGAGGTGGTACTAAATTTTTGTGCATCCGTCTGCTAGAAAAAGATAAAACAATTTTCGTACATGGGCCATGCACGCTTCGGCCCGACGAAGCCAGCCCACTTATATATCTGCCCAGACAACTGTGAAAGCCTATTGTTGGAGACATATGCTAGAGCATCTGGCCAGAGAATAAATAAAGATAAGTGTTCACTATTCTTTAGTAAGGGTTGTCCTGAGTCCACAAGAGAGGCTATAAAAACTATCCTGCAAATTCCCAATGAACAACTAAATGAAAAATATCTTGGCATGCCTTCTGATGTTGGGAGCTCAATGAATGGTGCTTTTAAGTATCTAAAAGACAGGCTTTGGAAACAAGATACAAGGATGGATGGAGAAGCTACTTTCAGCAGCTCGGAAGGAAGTGCTTATAAAATCAGTAGCCCAGGCTATCCCGGTATACTCAATGTCTTGCTTCAAGCTTCCAAGGGGGTTATGCCAACAATTGACGTCAATGATTAATGCCTTTTGGTGGGGAAGTAAGCAAGGTCAGAGGAAACCTTATTGGGTGTCTTGGGATTCTATGAGTATGCCAAAGTATATGGGGGGACTAGGCTTTCGTGATTTTGAAAATTTAAACTTGGCGCTTTTGGCAAGGCAAGCGTGGAGAGTTCTAGAAAACCCTAGTTCACTAAGTGCTCGAATCCTCAAAGCGGTTTATTACCCGGAGGGGGATCTTCTGACAGCAAATTTGGGGGGGGGGGCATCCTTCCAAAGTATGGAGGGGCCTGATTGAAGGTCGTGACATCCTGAAGATTGGGCTTGTTCGAAGGATAGGCAATGGAAACACGACTGATATATGGAACATGAACTGGCTGCCAAGAAAGGAAATATGAGGCCCATTGTAGCCTTAAAAGCTGACCCACCGCAGCTTGTGGCGAAACTGCTGGATCGGGATAATGCTTGCTGGAATACAGTTTTGCTTGGTGAAGTCTTCCTCCCATATGATATAACAGCTATTTTGAAGGTCCCTGTGTGCACCAGAAATATGGAGGATTTTTGGTCATGGGGTTTTGAAAGGAACGAAATCTTCTCCGTTCGCTCGGCCTACAAGATGATAGTGGATATAAAAAGAAGGCGCGAGGATTGGCTGGAAGGTAGAGGTGGATCCTCTAATACTGTAGCGAATGAGAAGGCTTGGGCTACATTGTGGAAAGTGCAGGTTCCGGCAAAGTTGAAAAAATTTCTTTGGAGGCTGTCCAAAAATTCGCTACCAACTGAAGATGTTAGGAAAAACAGAAAAATGTCTCATCATAATCAGTGTTATGCTTGCGGAGGCCAGGATTCATGGAGACATAGTTTGCTCGAGTGCATGTGTCTGGTCTCTTGTAGATCATGATTTGCTGGATCATGTGATTGCTACAACGGAACCATCGACGCGGGCCTGGATGTTTTACATGATGGAAACCCTCGATCGTGAAAAGTTAACAAAATTGATAGTTACTATGTGGGCGATTTGGTATGCACGGAGACAGCTCATCCATGAGGGAATGCACCAAAGCCCATATGAGACACACAGGTTTGTCCTAGCATACATAGCTGACCTTGATCAGCTCACTCCGGTGCAGGAGACACATAGAAGGACAGATCAACCAATTGCTAGACAAGCTTCCAGATGGGTTCCACCACCAGAAGGAAGTGTCAAGATCAATGTAGACGCGGGAGTTTCGGAAGGAAGAAACACGGGGACGGCAGCAGCTGTATGTCGGAACCGGGATGGTGTTTATTTGGGCTCATCAATGTTGGTAATTCAAGGGTTAACAGATCCAACTACACTAGAGGCAATCGCTTGCAGAGAGGGTTTGTCTTTGGCGCAGGATCTTGGAGAGAATCGTCTACAGATTGCTTCGGATTGTAAGCAGGTAGTAAACCATATCCATCAAAGAGCGGGAGGCGATCATGGCACTATTATTAGAGAGATCTTACAATCTTCTACTTTATTCACGTCTTGTAATTTTTCTTTTGAACCTCGAGAGTCGAATTATGAGGCTCATAGATTAGCCAGGTTTGGTGTCTCGCTCCCTGCTGGGAGGCATATTTGGTTGGGTATCCAGCATGACCCAATTGTAATACCTATGCACATTTCAGTTGATCAATAAAGACCGGGGGAGTTTTTATAAAAAAAAGCTGTGAAAGCCTATTTGCCGCACGCAACGTCAAATAGTAGGAGCTTCGCACAGGACGGCCAAGACTGGGCCCGCCCATTTTCATTTCTCTGTGTTTTGTTTCTATTTTTTTCCTGTTCCTTTCTCTTTTTCTTTCATGAAAATTTTTCCTACCAATTTTAAATTATTTTCCCTTTTCTCGGAAATTTAAATATTGAAAAAATTGTCCAAAATTTAAATTTTCCCATATTTAGGAAAAAGTCAGAATTCAAAATTTTTGTTCTTATTTTGTATAATGTTCGAAACGTTATTTTTATGTTCCCATTCCAAAATGTGTTCAAAATTAAAAAAATATTCCCATTTTTCCTAAAATGTTTATGTCTTACAAAAAAAAGATTTTCAAAATAATTTGCATTTAAAAAAATATTCTTGTAGTGAAATGTTCACAAATTCAAAATAATTTTCGTGGTTGAAAAACATATGTGATGGACTTGTTCTAAATGTTCAAAACATGTTCACACATTCAACAAATGTTCGTGTTTTTTCAAAAGGTTCATGTTGTCAAAAAATGTTTATGATTTTTTTCTAAAATCTACCTATTTTAAATGATGTTCGTCTTTTTCCAAAAAATGAATGAAATTTTCAAAACCTGGTTTGTATTTTTTTAAACTGTTCGGGGTTTTAAAAATTGTTCATGTTTCCAAAAAAATCGGCAATTCATAAATATTAATTTATTTTTGAAAAAAACAGAAAAAAAAACAAAAAGGTTTTGAATCTGACGCTACATCATATTTTTAAATATTACTTGGTTAGCAGGACCCATTTGTTCGAGTGGCTAGCATTCCATGGTTGAGTTTTTTAGGTCGTGAGTTCGATCTTTCAACACGTCATTTGTATTATTTAGAGAAGTCCTACTTCCCGCACGAAGCTTCAAATAGTTGGCACTTCGTACAGGACGTCCAAGATAAGGCCGGCCCATTTCCTTTTTCTATTTGTTCTGCTTCTATTTTTTTCCTGTTCTTTTCTGTTTGTCTTTCATGATTCTGTTTTCCTACCAATTTTAGATTAATTTCCCTTTTCACGTAAATTAAAATGTTGAAAAAATCATTCAAAAATTTACTTTTTTGCATATTTTAGAAGAAAAAGATCATAATTTAATTTTTTGTCCCACTCTCTTGTAAAAGGTTCAAAACTTTTATTTTTGTTCCGTTCCAAAATGTGTTCAAAATTAAAAAATGTTTACACTTTTTCGGAAAATGTTTGTGTATTATAAAAAATATCAAGATTTTCAAAATAAGTTGTATTTAAAAATATTACATATTTTAGTGAAATGTTCGCAAATTCAAAATAATGTTTGTGGTTAGAAAACACATTTTCTGAACTTTTTCTAAATGTTCAAAACATGTTCACACATTCAACAAATGTTCGTGTTTTTTCAAAAGGTTCATGTTGTCAAAAAATATTTATGATTTTTTTTAAATCTACTTGTTTCAAATGATGTTCGTCTTTTTCCAAAAATTAATGATATTTAAAAAAAATGATTCATATTCTTGAAAACTGTTCAGGGTTTCAAAAATTGTTCATGTTTCCAAAAAATATTTGGCAATTCATAAATATTAATTTATTTTTGAAAAAATTCAGAAAAAATATAAAATGTTTCGAATCTGATGTTGCAACATGTTGTTAAATATTAATTGGTTAGCAGGACCCATTTGTTCGAGTGGTTAGCAGCCAGTGGACGAGTTTTTGAGGTCGTGAGTTTGATACTTCAACATGTTATTTTTTAAGTTTATATCGTGCCCTACAAACATAGGTCATTTCGGTGCGTGCTAATGGGCTGACCCAGATGTGAACTGTTGGGCATCCTACGGGATATGCTTGTTGGCTATAATTGAAATATATTGTGGGCACGTGTCAATAAAAGAGAATATGCTGGTTTGGCTCTAAGTAAGAAGAATTGTGGGCACGTGAGCGCTGAAAAAAAATTAAAGTGAATAAACCCTGATAAAGAAGGGACTGCCTGGTTATGCATGGATTATGCTAATAAAACGGGATTTGTTGGGGATATTACTACTGGGCGTAAACCGGCCTATCTGGGCCAGTAACCCGCCGGTGTTAAACCGGGCGGAAGCTCCCGGAGCTGATGCGCCGATTCAGCCACACTTGATGGACCCGCCACGTCAGAATAACATCATACCGCAGCCTGTCCCGACGCCTCCGGGTCATTATTCCAATCCAATGGACATCCTCGCGGCTGCCGCTTCACGACTGGAGGCCATCCCGATTGAAGGTGATTCTCCGCAGGCGGTGAAGACGCGCTGGGTTAAGGAACTTCTTCGAACAGCTCTGATTCAACAGAAAGCATATTCATACAGCCGCGACCGAATTCACTCTACCCCTCGCCCAAGCCGGAGCTACAGCAGGCGTATGGATGAACCGGCCGTGTCAAGTAATGCCCGAAACCGTGAAGCGCCCCGTGGCATCAATCCGGCAGGTGGTGTTGGTGATGCCCAAGAAGTAGTGGACCGGGCCCGAGCACGCAGGGAGGCCGAGTTAGCGGCGCAATATGAGGCTCGTCAACTCACGCCGGTTCGTCCAACTAACTCAGTCGAGCCTGGCGTTACTTCTAGTTCGTTGGGGGTACCTTGTCTTGTCCCCGCTTTACGCAATGTGCGCCTGCCCAAGGATTTCAAGGGCCCACGCAAAGTGCCAAATTACACAGCTGATCGGCCTCCAGAGACATGGGTGGAGAGCTATGAGATGGCTATGGAGATGCTTGATGTGGATGATGCGGCGTGTGCAAAGTACTTCACCATGATGCTCGAAGGGACGACCCGCACTTGGTTAAAAAGTTTACCGGCCAACTCTATCAGTTTATGGGCCCAATTGCGAGCCCGGTTTATCCAGAATTTCAAGGATACATGCAAACAGCCTATGTCGATAGTGGACTTAGCAGCCTGTGTCCAGGAGGAAGGAGAATCGACGACCCGTTGGGTGTGTCGGGTCTCGCAAATTTTGCATTCATCGGACCGTATCAACGCCGATACCGCGGTTATAACCTTGGAAGGCAACTGCTGGTTTGGGCCTCTAAAGTTGAAATTAGGACAGATGAAGCGCCACTGCAACGATATGGGGACCCTCATGGCTGCGTTAGTGAAGTATGCTGATTCTGATAGTACCAAGGATCCCGAGTCTGATGATGACAAGACAGAGAAGGGAAAGAAGAACAGCAACTCCAAAGGGCAGCAGCATAACCCGACAGGTCATGGAAACAGAGGCATGCGTAAAGCGGATAGCATCATGGACTTTGTGGCTAATACCAACGCGCAAGACAAGGGCCAGCGACGCAAGGGTAAACCGCAGAATCGCAGTGGAGCGCCTAATCCTAACCCGGACCGCCTGACTTATCTGTTAAACCAGCCCTGCCCCAAAGCACGGGACGAAGGAGATGCCAGCCAACCACCTTTGGAAGGATTGCTACATTATGCATGAGTTCAAGAATTCTAATGCTTTCCGGTATTATCACGGATCAGGTGGTGGCTCAGGATCCGGGCCGGGCTACGGTGGAGGAAATTCTGGTTCAGACTTCAATGGTAATCAGGGCGGACATAACAATCAAAATAATCAGGGTAGCCAGGGGGGTTACAACCAGCAGCAGCAACAGTCGGGTTATCAGAGTCACCCGAAGCAGTTAAATAGTGGGCAATATCATGTCTTCACCACTAGCTTTGACAAGCGGGACCAGAAGCTTCATAAGCGGGCGGTACATTCTGTTGAACCGGCCGTGCCCCGTTATTAACGTTGGTCTGAGTAGCCAATTGTATGGAGCAGAGAGGATCACCTTCCCCAGGTTGACAATCCGGGTCAACTAGCGTTGGTGGTGGCACCTTAGGTGGGAGGCTATAAATTCACAAAGGTGCTCATGGATGGAGGGAGCAGCATTAACATCCTATACTATGAAACCTTCCGCCGTATGGGACTAACAGATAAGAATCTTAAACCGTCCAATACGCTGTTCCATGGTGTGGTACCTGGTAAGTCAGCATATCCTGTTGGCAAAATAGCTCTAGAAGCGGCCTTTGGAGATGATCATGATTCCAGGTCGGAGACATTGACCTTTGAGGTGGTGAAAATTCAAAGTCCGTATCACGCCCTGTTTGGGCGGCCGGCTTACGCCAAATTTATGGCACGACCCTGTTATGTATATTTGCAGCTCAAGATGCCGGGTCACAAGGGAACAATTATGGTTCATGGAAGCCGTAAGATCGCTTTGGAGTGTGAACAAGGTGATGCAGCCTATGCAGAGTCGGTTTGTGCCACAGAGGAGCTCAAATATTATAAGGACAATGTTGACCCGGCAGACATGACTCCGTTGAAGAAGCCAACTACAGAGCATGATCCGGCCCTGAAGTTCAATTCGGCAGCTGAGACTAAGCTTGTTGACTTTGTGCCTGGCGATTCGTCCAAGCAGTTCAGTATTAGTGTCAACTTAGATCCAAAATAGGGAAGGGCGCTCATCGAGTTCATCCGTGAGAATCGGGACATCTTTGCATGGAAGCCTTCTGACATGCCAGGAGTACCGAGGCAACTCGCTGAGCACACCCTTAATGTTGATCCCAAATACAAACCGGTGAAACAGTTTCTCCGCCAGTTTAACGAAGAAAGACGCAAAGCTATTGGAGAAGAGGTAGCCAGGCTTTTAGTGGCTGGCTTTATTGTTGAAGTGTTCCATCCTGAATGGCTGGCTAATCCGGTGCTGGTCCTTAAGAAAAACGACACCTGGCGCATGTGTGTGGATTACACAGATCTTAACAAAGCTTGTCCAGCAGATCATTTTTCCCTCCCCCGTATTAATCAAATTATTGATGCTACGGCGGGCTGCGAGCGTTTGAGTTTTCTGGATGCATATTCTGGTTATCATCAGATCAAGATGGCAGTTAAGGACCAGGAGAAGACGGCGTTCATAACTCCCTTTGGAGCCTTCTGCTATGTGTCGATGCCCTTTGGGCTCAAGAGTGCCTAGGCAACTTATCAACAGTGTGTACAAAATTGCCTTCATAAACAGATTGGCCGTAATATACATGCCTATGTGGATGATATGTGGTTAAGTCAAGGGAGAAAGAGACTCTGGTTAATGATTTGAAGGAAACCTTTGATAACCTACGGTCATACAAGATGATGCTCAATCCGGCCAAATGTGTCTTTGGTGTACCGGCAGGCAAGTTATTGGGTTTTTTGGTGTCCAACATGGGAATTGAGGCTAATCCGGAAAAGATCACAGCTATCACCTCCCTAGCTAAATCGAAGTGCATCAATGACGTTTAGCGTTTGGCAGGCCGGCTTGCCACGTTGAGCCGGTTTATCAGCCGCCTTGGTGAAAAAGCAATCCCTTTGTATCAGATGTTGAAGAAGACGGATCAATTCATCTGGAGTTCTGCTGCTGATAAAGCATTTGAGGATTTGAAGCGGTAGTTAGCCAATCCGCCTGTTCTCGCCGCTCCAATTGACAAGGAGCCGTTGCTACTATATGTCGCAGCTAATGCTCGTGCAGTCAGCGTGGCTATTGTGGTGGAGCGCAAGGAGGCACGCAAGGAGTATCCGATTTAGCGTCCGGTTTACTATATCAGCGAGGTACTTATTGAGTCCAAGCAAAGGTACCCGCATTGGCAGAAGCTAGTATATGGAGTTTTTATGGCAAGCCGGAAGCTTAAGCAGTACTTCCAGGGACACCCCATCACAGTGGTCAGTTCTGCTCCCTTGGGAGACATAATCCAGAACAGGGAGGCAACCGGCCGGATTGCCAAGTGGGCTATAGAGCTTGGGCCGCACGGATTGAAATACCTGCCTCGGACGGCGGTCAAGTCTCAAGCACTTGTGGATTTCATCAATGATTGGACAGAGCTGCAAGCACCTGAAGAGAAGCCGGATCACACATATAGGACTATCCATTTTGATGGGTCCAGGCAACTGGAGGGCTCGGGGGCTGGAGTTGTGTTAACTTCCCCACGAGGTGATAAGTTTTGTTACGTTCTTCGCTTAATGTTCCCTTATACTAACAATGCAGCTGAGTATGAAGCCTTACTCCATGGTCTCCGGATGGCTAAAGAGATGAATCTAAGCCGAGTTAAGTGCTTCGGTGACTTGGACCTGGTGGCTCAACAGGTGTCTGTCACTTGGGATTCCAAGGACCCGCTCATGGTAGCATATCATCGTGAGGTGGATATTGTTGCAAGTCACTTCAAAGGTTATCAGGTGGATCACGTGGACCGGTGAAAGAATGAAGCGTCGGACGCTTTAAGTCGGTTGGGTTCTCAACGTAAACCGGTCCCGCCTAATGTTTTCTTGGATATTCTGCATCATCCGTTTGTCAAGCTCCCTAGTGAAGAGGACTTGGCTATTCCTGATCCGGAGGCTCAATTAGTGGCAGCTCTTCATGTCATTCCGGATTGGACGATTCCTTATCTTGCGTACTTGAACCGGGGCGAGTTACCAGAGGATGAGACTCTGGCCAGACAGATAGTCCGGCGATCCAAATCCATGACTATTGTCAATGGCGAGTTGCACCGTTGTAGTGTATCAGGGGCATTTCAACGCTGTGTATCTCCTGAGGAAGGCTGTGAAATCTTACGTGAGATCCATGAAGGAGATTGTGGTCACCACGCCGGTTCAAAGTCTTTGGTGGCTAAAGCGTTTCGCCACGGCTTCTATTGGTTGACTGCTCATGCTGATGCGGAAGATCTGGTCAGACGATGTGAAGGTTGCCAAAAGTTCTCAAAACGCGCTCATGTGCCGGCTCAAGAATTGAGGATGATTCCAATCACTTGGCCGTTTGCGACTTGGGGGCTGGATATGGTTGGGCCTTTCAAAAGGTCCAAAGACAAGAAGACCCACCTTTTGGTGGCGGTTGATAAGTTTACAAAGTGGGTGGAGGCAGAACCCGTTAGCAAGTGTGATGCGGCCACAACGGTTCAATTCATCAAAAAGGTGACTTTCCGGTTTGGTTTTCCACACAGCATCATCACTGATAATCGTACTAATTTATCCAAAGGTGCTACGAGGGAGTTTTGTGAACGTGAGCACATCCGGCTTGACTTTTCATCAGTGGCTCACCCACAGTCCAATGGCCAAGCAGAGAGGCTTAATCAAGAGATCTTGCGAGGCATCAAACCCCGGCTTATGGTTCCTTTGCAGAGAACGCCGGGTTGTTGGGTGGAAGAGTTACCATCTGTGCTATGGAGTATCAATACTACACCCAATAGATCAACAGGATACACACCGTTCTTCATGATCTATGGAGCGGAGGCGGTTCTCCCCAGTGATATCCGTCATGATTCACCTCATGTAGCGGCTTATGTTGAAGCGGACAACGAGGCAGCACGGCAAGATGCTTTGGACCTGTTGGACGAGGAGCGTGATATAGCAGCTGCCCGCTCGGCGATTTACCAACAGGATCTTCGTCGTTATCACAGTCGCCGGGTCAGAACCAGAACCTTTCAAGAAGGAGATTTGGTGCTTCGAATTATCCAGGACAAGACTGATATGCACAAGTTATCCCCGCCTTGGGAGGGGCCTTTCGTGGTCAGCAAAAATCTGCACAACGGGTCATACTATCTGATCGATATTCGAGAGCATAAAGACTCACGTACATCAGAAGAGGAGACCAACAGGCCGTGGGACATAGCTCATCTTCGGCCTTACTATACATAAGCCATCTACTCTACTTATGTACATATTATGACAACGTATATATTATGATCAATTCAATAAACCGGAGCCTCAGCCAAAGCGGGGTCTCTGTTCTTTTTACATCATGTGTGGTTACACAGAGTTTTTTTGTCTTTAAGCAGCCTCCGGTTTACCCCTTGAGTTAGCTTTTTAAACTTTGATGTTATATCAATTGGGGGCTTGGTCGTATCCAAACCAATGCAACACCTTTTGATAGGCGAAAGCCACAAGATCACTTGGGGGCTTGGTCGTATCCAAACCAATGCAACACCTTTTGATAGGCGAAAGCCACAAGATCACTTGGGGACTTGGTCACGTCTGAACCAGTCACACCTCTTGATCGGCCTAAGGCCACAGAATCACTTGGGGGCTTTGGTCGAACCCGAACCATCGCTACACCTCTTGATCGACATAATGCCACTGCATCATTTGGGGACCTGGCTGACTTGAACCATAGCTACGCCTATTGGGGGCTTGGTCGTGTCCGACCATGGTAATGCCACTTGATCGGCTCAATAGCCTCTTTTTGCAAATGGTTTTATCATTGCCTTTGTTTGAAATTTTGTTTTGATAAATATTTCTTCTGTTGTGTTTTTAAACCGACAATTCTTAAACCGGTTCGACTGTCACTTGACGGAACATGGTCAGCTCTTAATCCGGAGATTATTTGCCTGGTTTGACTAATTTTGTTAACATCCTATTATGGAGTAACACCGGCATTCATCATAACCCGGAGCGGTTTACATGGTAAACCGGCATGATATACATAGGAGCTGTTTTTTCTCCTCCAAGCAGTACGAGTTTATAAAACTCCGCTTCAAGATTGGCAAAGCCAAACTTCATGCCCAACAACGGCAGGTATTATGTATCACAATGTTTGATCATATGCTTAAATATAAGATATTATATTTCATATCATAACCCGCCTGGCGGTACAACCGCGGCGGTGCTTTTAGATTTTTTGATTGCAGAAAATAGTTTGGAGATTGATCATCCAAAGGAAGCACAAGTTGCAATAACTATGCATGAAGGCATATCAAAATCAAATGTATCGGCTAGTCTATTACAAGGCAACACGGTGCCCAGATACAATCATTGTTTTTCTGCGTCACATAAAGGAACAGTAATTTAAACCGGCTTCTGGTTCAAGCTTGGTCACCAGCCTGGCCTGATGGTTGCGGGTCATCTCGCGCCGCTTCAACCTCTGCTTCTCTACCCAGCGGCTGGAAATCAACAGTTGTCCAGTCGATTCCCGTTAATGCTTGAAAGACAGCTTCATCATTGATCAGCAACGACGGTTCAATGTCAGGAGCGTAAGTATGCTTACAGATTGGAGGGATAAGGTTCTCCGCTTCAGGAATTGGTGCAGCTACTCGCTTGTTTTGGTCATCATATTGGGCTTGATAATGAGACAAGTCTGCCTCTTCAACCAATTGACAAGCTAGAGGACGCACCTCCCGGTTTATTGCTCGCAGATCCGCTTCACTGAACTGTGATCCGTCTTCCTTCAAGCTGGGATAGCCCTGAGCCGCTTCAATAGGATCGAAATCCGGCACCCACGCTTTTTCCCGGATCAAGGCGTTTATAGCACTGGTTCGAGCAGCAGATTTCTTCAGCTCTTCAACCCGGGCAGGGAGCATAGACAACCTTTTAAGGGTATCTTGGATCAAGGCGGGCGCCGGGTTGTTGTGAGAAGCAGTAGAGATGATCCGCTGCGCACCACTATACAATTGCTCTATCAAGGTATAGGCGGCTCTCAGTTTCTTCCGCACGTCTGATCCCAAGTGACCAATCCGTGTCCCTGTATCATACAATGGGTTAATAAACCGACAGTTACATAAGAATGCCTCGTTAATTCAGAAATCAAGAAGGTTTACCAAATACAGCAGCGGTCATGGCATGCACTTGCCGCTTTATGCTGGTTAGTTCATCCACTACCGGTTTGAGTGCGGCCTCGGCATTCTCTGCTCGCTGAGTTAAAGCGGATTTCTCCGTAGCCCAGTCCGCCTGCTCTTTGTTGAAACCCTCCTTAAGTTGTTCCATGACGCTTAAAGCGCTGGTTAATTCCTCTTTCGCCTTGGAGGTTTCTGCTTGTTGGGACTTCAGATTTTCTTGCAGATCGGCGATTTGGCTTTCTCTTTTGTTAAGCTCAGCCTGCATACAGATAGTAATGTGATTCAGAGAGCGATACAAGAATAGATGTACCAACCACATAACAAGTTATGCCCTTGGTACTTGGGGGTAATGTCTATTTGCTCTTCATCCTACAATTGTTCATGAAGTCCCAAGCTCAATACAAGTATTCAACTTGGCACTTGGGGGCTAATGGCTATTTGTTCAATCAGTACTGATGCTACAATCTTTATTACCTAAAGTCCCGGTTTAACTACACTAAGTTGAACCGACCCTTGGGGGCTACATCAGCAAATTCAGATACATTGAAGTTTCTATTGGCAAGTCCCGGTTTAAGTTGAAGATTTTAAACCGACCCTTGGGGGCTAGGGGAGTTGACAGATTGAAACGTACAAACAGTGAAGCATATGGAAGTTACCTCATATTTGTCTTTCGTCATATTAACCAGATCGGCTTCATAATCACGGCTAGTATATAGCCGGTTCAGATAGCCGGAATGGAGATCTTGGGCGTTCAGAGCGGCATAAGTCGCCAGATCAGCATTCCATTTGCCTTTACCAATGGCAGCAAATTCCTCTTTGGCAGTATGTCTGGATAAAGCGACGGGATTGCTTGGCTCTGTGCGACCAAATCCAGTAATAATAACTTCATCATCTTTTGCTTCGCCGGTTTGCACTGGGGCCGTCGGCTTGTCAGTAGACTTTGATGGACTAGTGGATCTATCAAACCGGACGGGGCTTGCGGGCTGATCAACAGGGCCTGAGGTATCAACATGTGTCTCTTCGGCAACAAAGTTATCATCTTGCGGTGGTGGGTCGTTTGGTACATCCTCACGAATAGCCGCTTCAAGATCTGGTATTTTTTCCGGTTCAGAAGCAGTATTTTCTTCTACCGCTTTGTCCAGGCGAGCCTTCTTGCTTGGCCTAGGCTTGGCCCTGAAAAGGAATAAGACAGATCAATACAACATATGTTGCAAAGTCATACATCAGAAATATTATAAGAAATATAGCTCACCCAAGCACCGTCTTGAGTGGGGGAAGCTGAGTAGTTGATGAGTCGCCAGAAGACAAATGAGAAGTGCCCTGATAATCAGAGTCAGATGGATTAAGAGGTTGACGAAAACAACCCGCTTTAGGACAAGCATTGACAAGAGAGTTAGACACCTCTGAACGGCGTTTCCGAACTGGACTGTTTGTTAAACCGGCGGGGGTAACTACCTGGCCGCTGTGCTGGATTGTGCGGCAGGCTTCATGTTGTTGTGTCTTCACAAGAAAGTTTGGATCCAAATAAACAAGTGGATGAGAAATTTTAATTTTCCGGTTTGCCCGACGGACTTTTAGTGAAGGTAAAGGGCTTGAATCGGAGGACAGAGTGATTACCTCTACAACATCAGCCTGACTGCCTTCCGCATCATCCTGACAATGGTCATTATCAATAAGACATGTGAAAAATAATCCAAGTGAATCAAAGCTCTACTTCAAGGTCCGGGTTACCCACATCATCGTCAACTGCCGGATCAGAAGACGCAGTGGTTCTCTTCCTGTTAGCAGGCCTCTTCACAACTCTGGTCTTGGGCCGGGTTGGTCTCTCCGGTTTCTCTGGCTTCTCCGGATTCTCTTGCGGAGGTTTCTTGCTCCAAAACGGATCATCGCCCTGTTTGAAAAATGTTGATATTAGGAAATTGATACTTTGATCAGGCAGATTCAATGAAAAGTACAAGGTATAAGTCTTATACCTGGCGATTTGTTGATGGCACAGAAGGGAGCTAGGCCGGTTTGGGTGCAGGCAACTTCCGGTTCATTCAGCATCTTTTTCACAGCTTCTGTGACTTCGTCGTCTGAGAGCTGGATGTCAATGTGTCGAAGAGGGTCTTTTTCACTTCCTGTGTATTCGCACATCCAATCGGAATGCTGACTTAAGGGCAGTATACTCCATGATATCCAGCAGCGGGCAAGGTCGACCCCTGTCAGTCCATTAGCCATGAAGGCCCTGAGTTTGGATAATTGAGGAGCATATTTGTTTCTCTCCTTAGCGGTTAGTCTTTGTGGGAAAGGATGTGTGTTGCTAAGCCGCTCTGGACGGTAACCCGGCAAAGGATTTTCGTCAAAAGGAGAGGTATCTTTGCAGTAGAACCATGTTTGATTCCACTCTTTGGGATGGATGTGCAGTTTGGCGTGAGGGTAAGTGACCTCTTTCCTCTTTTGAATCGCCATAGCACCTAACTCTGTGTTGGGACCGTCAGTAAATTAAGTACGGCGGTTTAAATGGAAGCAATCTCTGAATAATTCAACTGTGGGCTCCTCTTGAAAGAACACCTCACAGAGCACTTGAAAGTGACATCTGTTGGTTACGGAGTTTGGGCCTATATCTTGCGGACGGAGTTGGAAATTGGCTAGGACGTCCCGGTAAAATTTTGAACCGGGAGGATTGAAGCCCCGGGCTAGATGATCAGCAAAAACAACCGCCTCTCCCTCTTTAGGCTGGGGAGGACATTCTGTGCCTGGGACCCTCCAATGGATAACATCCTGTCTGCTTAAAGCGCCAGTCTTGACTAAATTGGTCAGTTGAGTTTCAGTCACACGAGAAGGAACCCAGTTGCACTCGTACACTTGTTTGGCCATAGTGCAGTCTGCAAAGTAGTAATTGCCGGTTCAAGAAGATATTGGAAAGGTATACCTTGATGCGTGTATGATTAAACCGGAGATAGTTATTTTCTAAACCGGAGCTTTATAAAACGGCAGGGTCTGAATAAGGAATTCCGGCGGTTCAACCAGGGGACTAATGGTACATATACCGGTTTGGTAATTTTTCTACAAAGTTAAACCGCCTGGTCTAAACACTGAAGCAATCGAGATTACAGATGAGTAAATATGCAAAAACAGGTTTCACCAAATTGCACTACAGCGTGAGATCTGGAACATGTTCATAAAAGGGAGAAAATTTCAAGGACCAAAAGCAGCAGTGCTGAATCAGTAAGCCATTGCTACGGATAAGATCTATGGTCTTAATAGGCAAAAGTAAAAACAGAAGATAACGCTACTATTACACAAGAGAAAATATTACAGCGTTGGATCTAGCATATGAACAAGAAGCAGGCGAAGAACACTAGAGAACATGGAAACCCTAGAACAGATCTGTAATGAAAAGGATAGAAGACTCACCGGAGCTGAGGACGGCGCGGGAGATCGCCGCGGTGCTCTGGTACAATCAGGGTGATGCAGCGGCCCGAGTTGATGCAGAGGTTGGGGGCGGCGGCGGCACTCTGAAGCTAGGCGACGCAAGGAAGACGAAGAAGAGGAGCACGAAGGGGAGAAAAGAAATGACCCTTCGGTCCTATTTATAAGGAAGGGGACATGTGTCAGGCGCGAGAATCAAGGGGCCGCGGGTTTGGAAACGGAGTTGTCGCCTTGATTATCGCAGATCTATTAAACAAGGAGGCATCATAGATAACTTCTTTATTACAGATGACGTCGCTCCGGTTTATAGCAATCAGAGAAGATGACGTCACGGCGGTTCACCAAACTACAAGAAGATGTTGAAGATGAAGTTTTTTGATAAGGATTGACATGAACCTGTTCAAATCAATCTGGGGCCTAATGTTGGGGATATTACTACTGGGCGTAAACCGGCCTATCTGGGCCGGGTTAACTTCATCAGTAGTTGAGTATGAAAAACCCATGAAGGTAGATAAGGGCTTAAAAGCCCATGATCGGTTTAAGGCCTGTAGCCGTAAACCGGCGTCGGTATGTAAACTTGTGTTGTAAATTAGGAATAAGTAGAGACCAAACCGGACATGAGTATGAGCCGGTGTTGGGACTCTGTAAACCGACGGGTGTCACCCATGTATATAAGGGGACGACCCGGCGGCGGTTAAAGGACAACAGACAACAACTTGAGACTTAGGCGAAGCTTGTTTGCTCCCTAGTCATCGAAACCCCATCAATTCCATCACAACTAGACGTAGGCTTTTACCTTCATCGAAGGGGCCGAACTAGTATAAAACACTCTCGCGTCCCTATGTCCGCTTTAACCCCTTCAAGCTAACCCGTTCCAATGGCTCCACGACTAAGTCCTTTCATGAGGACATCTGCCGTGACAAAACCACGACAGGATTTATGTTAATCCATTCGGTTATGTTATCGTCGGAGAGAGTGGTCGAAGCAATCGTGCCCCAAAGATTGTCGCGCAGCTGCCAAATGAACAGACAGCCACAACCCTGACATGGAGGTGAACCTGAAGGAAAAAACACAAGTTGGGTGGTCGCCGCCATGCCGAATAATGCCACGACTATCAAGATCTTGCGGGACAAACATGACTCACAAGAAGACCACAACTCCTCGCTCTGTTGCCTCACCACTGTGGATACCGTTGATACCGTTTTTGGTGAACACATAATTTATCTCTCTCATTGCTTCTCAAAAAAAATTCTTGCTGCAACGCATGGAAATATATGCTAGTATTACTTTATGCAGGGAGGTATTATCTTGTTGACTTGGTTGCCCCAATTGTGATGGATATTTAGCTCCATACAAAGGGAAAAACTACCATGTGCCAGGATTTCGCCAAGGTCTCCCACCGAATTTGAAAAAGGAAACATTTAACTTTGCACGTTCATCTCCGTGCAATGTTATTGGGCGTTCCTTTGGTGTCTGGAAGATGAAATGACGTATTTTACTGAAAATGCCAAGCTACCCTCCTAAGAAGCAAGCTCGGATCATCATTGCATGTATGTCACTTCATAATTGCATTAGAGAAAGCAATTTGAGAGAGTTGGAGTTTGACAAATGTGATCATGATGAAAACTACATGCCACGGGATTTACAACCACTACCCACAGGACATGTTTCCAACATTGTGGTTGGTGGTGATGCAACCATGAAGCAACTCGTGAGGCGATTGCTAATGGATCGATGGTGGATCAAGTATAGTTTCACATGTTACTTGATGAGACTATGATGATTGGTACATATTTTGGATGATATGTGTACGTATGTAAGACTATGATGTTTAGTGCATATTTTGGACGATAAGTCCACGTATGTAAGCCTATGATGGGTGATCCATATATGTTGGGGAACACGGTATTTCAAAATTTTACCTACGATCACGCAAGATCTATCTAGGAGATGCATAGCAACGAGCGGGGAGAGTGTGTCCACGTACAGAAAGCGGAAGCGTTTAGTAACGCGGTTGATGTAGTCGAACGTCTTCGCGATCCAACCGATCCAAGCACCGAATATACGACACCTCCGTGTTCAGCACACGTTCAGCTCGATGACGTCCCTCGAGCTCTTGATCCAGTTGAGGCCGAGGCAGAGTTCCATCAGCACGACGGTGTGGTGACGGTGATGATGAAGTTAGCGACAAAGGGCTACGCCTAAGCACTACGACGATATGATCGAGGTGTGTAACTGTGGAGGGGGGCACCGCACACGGCTAAGAGATAGTCTGTTGTGCTATTGGGGTGCCCCCTGGCCATGTATATAAAGGAGGGAGGGAGAGAGGAGGCTCGCGAGGTAGGGCGCGCCAAGGGGGGAGTCCTATTTGGACTCCTACTCCAAGTAGGATTCGGCCCCCCTTTTTCCTTTCTTCCATCGGAGGGAAAGGGAAGGGAGAGAGAGGGAGAAGGAAAGAGGGGAGCCGGCCCCCTCCCCTAGTCCAATTTGGTTTGGGCAAGGGGGGCGCCCCTCTCACGTGGCCTCTCTCCTCTCCTACAATAAGGCCCAATAGGCCCAATACTTCTCCCGGGGGGTTCCGGTAACCTCTCGGCACTCCGAAAAAATGCCCGAACCACTCGGAACCATTCTAATGTCCAAATGCAACCTTCCAATATATGAAGCTTTACCTCTCGACCATTTCGAGACTCCTTGTCACGACCGTGATCTCATTCAGGACTCCGAACAAACTTCGGTCATCAAATCACATAACTCATAATACAAATCGTCATCGAATGTTAAGCGTGCGGACCCTACGGGTTTGAGAACTATGTAGACATGACTGAGACACGTCTCCGATCAATAACCAATAGCGGAACCTGGATGCTCATATTGGCTCCTACATATTCTACGAAGATCTTTATCGGTCAGACCGCATAACAACATACGTTGTTCCCTTTGTCACCGGTATGTCACTTGCTCGAGATTCGATCGTTGGTATCATCATACCTAGTTCAATCTCATTACCGGCAAGTCTCTTTACTCATTTCGTAATGCATCATCCTGCAACTAACTCATTAGTCACATTGCTTGCAAGGCTTATAGCGATAAGCATTACCGAGAGGGCCCAGAGATACCTCTCCCAAATACAGAATGACAAATCCTAATCTTGATCTATGCCAACTCAACAAACACCATTGGAGACACCTGTAGAGCATCTTTATAATCACCCATTTACGTTGTGACATTTGATAGCACACAAGTTGTTCCTCCGGTATTCGGGAGTTGCATAATCTCATAGTCAGAGGAACATGTATAAGTCATGATGAAAGCAATAGCAATAAAACTAAAAAATCATTAATGCTAAGCTAACGGATGGGTATTGTCCATCACATCATTCTCTAATGACGTGATCCCATTCATCAAATGACAACACATGTCTATGGCTAGGAAACTTAACCATCTTTGATTAACAAGCTAGTCTAGTAGAGGCATACTAGGGACACTCTGTTTGTCTATGTATTCACGCATGTACTAAGTTTACGGTTAATATAATTCTAGCATGAATAATAAATATTTATCATGATATAAGGAAATAAAAATCACAACTTTATTATTGCCTCTAGGGCATATTTCCTTCAGTCTCCCCGTCGGTGTCAAAACCGACGGATCTCGGGTAGGGGGTCCCGAACTGTGCGTCTAAGGTCGATGGTAACAGGAGACGGGGGACACAATGTTTACCCAGGTTCGGGCCCTCTCTATGGAGGTAATACCCTACTTCCTGCTTGATTGATCTTGATGAATATGAGTATTACAAGAGTTGATCTACCACGAGATCGTAATGTCTAAAACCCTAGAGGTCTAGCCTGTATGACTATCGTTGGTTTCCGGACTAAGCCCTCCGGTTTATATAGACACCGGAGGATACTAGGGTTGTACAAAGTCGGTTATAGAGAAAGGAATCTTCATATGCGGTCGCCAAGCTTGCCTTCCACACCAAGGAGAGTCCTATCCGGACACGAGAGAGAGTCTTCGGTCTTGTATCTTCGCAGCCCATCAGTCCGGCCCATGTCCAACAGGCCGGACGCGCGAGGACCCTTAGTCCAGGACTCCCTCGGTAGCCCCTGAACCAGGCTTCAATGACGAGGTGTCCGGCGCGCAGATTGTCTTCGGCATTGCAAGGCGGGTTCTCCTTTCCGAATACTCCAAGATAGTCTTCGGACGCAACGAACGTGTCCGGATCTGCAACACAAGTACCACACACACAGCCGTAGAGAGTATAATATTTCACGAGTCCCATCTGCTGAGAACTTTTCGCAAGATGACATCACGCCTGCCCGGTCATTATTTTGAACCGTTTCCTATCCTGCCGTTCCACGTTTCGAGGAGAGTTTTTTATTGGCACGTCTCGTCGAAGCAGAGACCATGTCCCCTATCACGGGATTTTTATTAATACGAGTGTGGGTAACCCAACCGTTCCATTGGAAAGATTCCATGGGAATAGGCAGGTTTTCAGGCTTAGGAGGAGGCGTTCGATACCCGTTGCCTTTATAAAGGCGCAAAGGGTCGTCTTTATTTTCGCCAAACTTCTCCTTAGCCTCCCCAACCTCGTGTTCTAGCACCCAAGGCTCGACTCCATTGCTCCAATCCTCCCAGTCATGTCCGGACCCAGCCCGCAGGGCCGATGGATGGCATCCTCTACTACAGAGGAGGATATTGCGAAGCTTCGGGCAGCTAGATACCTGACCGCGGAGATCCCCCACAGGCTTCCTGCTCAAGGACAGGTTATTCCAACTCCCAGATCCGGCGAGAGGGTTGTATTCATCTCTCACTTCCTCCGAGGGTTAGGGTTTGCTCTTAACCCCTTCGCCCGGGGGCTCATGTTTTATTACGTACTAGATTTTCACGATCTAGCCCCAGATTCTTTCCTTCATGTTTCAGTGTTCATCATCACATGTGAAGCCTTCCTCCGAATTCCCCCACACTTCGGCTTATGGCTCAAGGCTTTTAGTGCAAGGCCGAAGGTGGTCGACGGGAAACAGGCGGAGTGCGGCGGCGCTGTAGTGAGCAAGCTTACCAATGCTCTTTGTATAAAAGGTTCTTTCACCGAAACTCCAAACCAACGGCAGCGGGAGTGGTTTTATACCACAGGCTTCCTGCTCAAGGACAGCTTGCATCATGGATTAATAAGGGGCTGGACTGGGAATCAGTTGATGAAGTGCAGACTCTACAGAGCCGCATCCAAACCCTCCTTGAGAGGGACATCGATCTTGTCAAAGTGATTCAAGTAATGCTAGTCCGCCGAGCCCTACCATGCCAGCGTAGGCCTCTTCGCATGTGGGAGTTCAATCCAGAAGGACCACGAACCCTCCAACACTACTTTGCCACTACGCACAAAGGGATATGGAAGTTATTTTTCGGGAAACGAAAACAGTGGCCGGATACCACCGAGGACATCGGCCTCGACTGCAACCATCCGGATACCCCGGTACGCGCTCAATTCCCGGACACTTTGTAGTTAAGCATGCCATAATACGTTACTGAGCAAACTGTTTTTTTGTTTTTTAGGGCTGGGTAAAGAAAGCGGAGCAAATTAGGTGTTCGGCCCCCCTCCCCGAAGACTTAGAGGATCCCGTACTAACAAGGATGCTGGACCCGGCACCATACCAGATGCCTATGAAGGAGGACAAGGCAGAAAGCGGGAGGACCAAAGGCGGCCTCCATCCCGAAGGTACATCAAACATTGTGTCTGGGGGAATCAAAATTCCATCGTCTGAAGACAAAAGTGAAGGAGAAGTCAACGTCTCTTCCCCCCATGGTAAGAAAAGGGTTGCCTCCAAAGACCGGGGAGGAAAGGCTCCTAAGCGAGGCAAGGTGCCCCAGTCGGGCGGCTCGGGCTTGAAGGATGGCGTATTCGCACAGTCCTACGACGAGGACAAGCCTCTAGCCGAATTGTGAGTGAACGAGGGTGTTTTTAAACATATCCCGTTATTTTCCTGTTACCAAAGTAACATCTAGAGTATATGTTTTTGCAGCTCGGCAGATAGTCTTCTTAACCGATCCTCTTCCTCTGGAGATCTTCTTACGGAGATGATGGAAAGCGAGACACCACCTCCGGTCTCCTCGCCCAATAAGGCGGACGACTTTGAGGTGTCGTCCCGAAGGGTCTCTCCTGATCAAGTGGTGCGAGGGGTGATGAAGACACAACCCGAAGGTGATACTTCGGTAGCCCAGGATCCGGGGACCAACAATAAAGGCCCTGGACTGTCCGGCTTACAGCCGGTGACGACTCTGGGAATAGATACACTGATCCCTTCGAAGGGAGGCCGTACTCCTACAGCAGCTTCCGGAGGTCCAGAAGTGCCGGATATATTGACGAGCAAGTTGCGACAAGAGTCCGTCTCGGAGGAACATCGTACCTTGATGGGTATGGTGGTTGAAAAGGTTCTGTCCGCAAAAAGTGGACTGAATGAAGCCTGCACGAGCCTGTTAAGAGGCTTCGAGGTTTGTACTGAAAAAAATCATTGAGTGTGTTTTATTCACGAACTATACCTGTGTATAGGTAGTAGCCCCTGAGACTCTGATTGGCCTCTCGGGGGGGGGGGGGGGGGGGGCGGTCAGAGGATCAAAAAGATATCCCCATGAAATAATCTGATGAATTGGAACACAGGCTGTTACCCCCCCCCCCCCCCCGGCGACTGCCCGGACTACGGAGGTTGCAGAGCTGCAGCGGAAGCTTGATGTAGCGGATGATGACATTACGCTTATCAACAGGTGGCTCGACGAGGTGCAAGGTATGTCTCGGGGGCGATCATTACATGCACATGCCTGTTATTTGATCATGACGCTAATAATTGTATACTGAAATATGCATGACTACAGATGGTGCTGCCACGATCGAGGTCCTTCGAGCTGAGCTGGCCCGGGCCAAGGAGCAGGCCCGGGTTAACAGTGCGGCTGTCGAGAAGGCATCTACTGAGCTAAAGGCCGACCAAGCTGCTCGGCGCCAATGCGAGGAGAGAATATCCACTATGGCACGTGAGCTAAAGGATGCCGCTAGTCGCTGTGAAATCCTCGAGAAGGATAATAAAGCAAAAACGGCTGATCTTGGCAAGGCCTTGCGAGAGGCGAAAGTAGCGCAGTCTGAATCTAGAGCGGCCTGGGAGGAGATTCGACAAGATGGGGATATCGCGGCTGGTAAGCCCTTTTTATTGCAAACTAAGTTCGCCAATCCGAATTATGCTCCACTTAATAAGGTGTGGAGTTCTCCCGACGCGTTGTTGGACTTGCCGAAGAGTGCTTCCGATGCGGCGTAGTTTTACCAAGTGCAAGAAGGTTATGCAACGGAGAAGCTTTTCTGTTCGCAGTTCGGTACGTCAAAACACCCACTGTTGCTGAACGAACAGATGACCCAATGGGCCGAGCTCCATAGACTATCCAGTTCTGCCATGAAGGATGCCGTGACCGGGCTGTGGCCGAACGAGCCAATTCCGGATAGTTATTTTGGTTTGGTGCGGCGACTTGCTGATGCGGTGCCGCGTATCGACGTTGTTAAGCGGTCGGCGTGCATTGAAGGTGCACGGATGGCTTTTGTCCGTGTCAAGACATACTGGGCAAAGATGAAGGCCACAGATGTTGCCGAGAAGGGTCCAGCCAAGGGCAAGGACCATCACACACAAGAGCATTATTTCGAGGATGTCCTGGAGGGTACCCGCTTGATAGAGGGTCGATGCTCGAAAAATATAATATTCGAGTGAAATGTATGGAGATTTTGTAAAAGACAATATTTATAATAAGGCTATTTTTGTAGTTTCGCCTAAAACTTTTGTTCCTCCTGTGCGGCCCTTTTTTGTATTATCTTGAAAGTTTTCCAGTCGTCGGCTTCAGCCCACTCGTATAAAGTACAGGGGTGTTCGGAAAAGCATTTGATCACTCTTAACCCAACGTGTTGGTCCATTAAGGAGGTGTCAATGCGGTGAACTAGGCAATCAGACTATAGGGTGTTAACACTTTCACTTAGCCATAGGAGTTTTATGGGGGGGACTACGATATAGCCCCTGGTATGTATACGACTTATTCCGATATGGTGCGTTACATATATGACCTGAAGAAAAAGGTCCTTCGTATAACACGGAGGGAATCGTGAAAGATTCCGATAAGTCATCGAGTGTTTGACCAGCTCTCGCCGCATCATGACAGTCAATTTTCGGCTTTCTCTACTGAGGTGCTTGACCAGATGAACTGGAAGCACAATCGCAGTAGTTCTCGCTTTACTACCCTAGCCGATAGAGCGGAACGTAAGGTAGCAAGCACAGGAGCCGGGCAACCCAACTATTGACCCAAGACATGATTCGGAGCTGATGCATATAAGGCCAAACTCACGACACCGAAGTACGCTATAAAGCTGTTCGAACTTGTCGGCAACTCATTTGTTCCCATACCGAGCCCATCGCAAGTTATGCCGAGGTATATGTGTGAAACAACCACAGGAGCCAAATTCAGTTTTTTTGAAAAAAGCGAATGCTGGTTGCGGATTATGTTTACTGGGACATGAGTGATATGCCAATATTTATATTATAGATAACAACTATTTGACATGCCTGGGGTCGAAGGCGGAGGAAAAGGCACATTACAAGCTCGAAATAAAGAGTGTGGATTCAGTCAAAAATAAAATAAAGAGTGTGGTCTACAAAAAGTTATTTTGGACCTCCTGTCGCACGCCTGGGCTGCCTGTCCTCGGTGAGGGGATTCCTTGATGGAAATAGCCTTTAGGGGAGTGTATGAGTCTGAACTCCGATAGAGTCCATGAAATGATTAGCCTTTGCATCACCTGTGGTAACGGGAAAAGGAAAGAGTAATTAGAAAAGAAACAAAGGTTATGGGAGTGCTTGCAGGCTCGCTCGTATTGTGCTTCCGCCGATGCCCATGGTATTTTAAGTGCATATTATGTATGCGCGGTACAGATTTCACAGGTATAAGAGGTGGGCGGCGGAAGCCGAACTGCTAGTTCCGCTCCGGAATTGGTCGATCCTGTTGACTGGAGACCGGTGGCTTAAGGGCCGACAAGGTATGCGGTTTAATAAGACCGCTTTGTACTTCGGCTGAGGTCGCCGTAGTATGATCTTCAGTCCGGAGGGACTACTTCTCCTGCTCCCGTGTAGCGTTGTGTGTCGCGTATACCATGTTCACTGTTTTTACTTCAGGGGGAAATTGCTTCTGACCCCCGGTATTTGGTTGGTGAGTCTCTTCGTTGTCTCTATCGTCACTGGGCGGCCTCCTCCCCTTGTGTTCGGCGTTGAGCTTGCCGGCCTGCTTGAAGACCCAACAACTTCTGTTGGTATGATTAGCTGGCTTATCGGGGTGGCCATGAATCTGGCAGGGCCGGTCCAATATCTTGTCTAAATTGGATGGTCCGTCTCTGTTTGCCTTGAATGGCTTTTTCCGTTGACCAGGTTTGGGACCGCTGAATCCAGCGTTGACCGATGTGTCGCGCGTTCTGTCGTTATCATTGAGACGTTCGTGCTTGCTGCGCCGTGGCATGCCATTGCCATCTCGGACTTCTGAAATGCCCGGATCGCTGGCGCTGTTGCTTCTACGAGTGAGCCAGTTGTCCTCTCCTGCGCAAAAGCGGGTCATCAGAGCTGTAAGGACTAACATGGATTTTGGTTTTTCTTGACCGAGGTGGCGGGCAAGCCATTCGTCCCGGACGCTGTGTTTGAAGGCCGCTAGGGCTTCCGCGTCCGGACAGTCGACGATTTGGTTCTTTTTAACTAAGAACCTAGTCCAGAGCTTCCTGGCTGTCTCTCCGGGCTGCTGGACAATGTGACTTAAGTCGCCGGCGTCTGGTGGCCGGACATATGTACCTTGGAAGTTGTCGCGGAAGGCGTCTTCCAAGTCCTCCCAGCTGCCAACAGAGTTTTCCGGCAGACTGTTTAACTAATACTAAGCTGGTCCTTTGAGTTTTAATGGTAGGTATTTGATGGCATGAAGGTCATCTCCGCGGGCCATGTGGATATGGAGGAGGAAATCCTCGATCCATACCGCGGGATCAGTTGTTCCGTCGTATGATGCAATATTCATGGGTTTAAACCCATCTGGGAATTCGTGCTCCATTACTTCGTCTGTGAAGCAAAGAGGATGTGCGGCGCCTCTATATTGGGCCACACTGCAACGTAGCTCCGATGGAGTCCGTCTGCGGTTTTCGGCCTGGGCATGACTAGGCTTGTCGCGTCCGAGTAGATAGTCGTCGCCGCGCGTCGGGGCACGTCCTCGTGATCCTTAGATTGATCTAGTATGTCTTGCTCTGTTGTCCAGGCCCTACCGGAGGTCATATGTATAACCCTGAGTTGTTTTATCTCTGCCTTTATGGTGAGGTGGGGCGGGATGGTGTTCGGCTTGGGTTGCCGCTCTGTCGTGACCGCATTGTGGTCGATTAGCCGCATTGTGTGATGATGGTATGCGCACCGGCACCTCATCACCGAACTGGGGTAGCAATTTGCGCTTCAGATATTTATTAGCTGGGCCACTAAGCTCGTATTCCTCGGTGGCTAGGACTTCAGTCCATCTATCATTGAGCAGATCTTGATCAGCTTGAAGCTGCTGCTGCTTCTTTTTCAGGCTCCTTGTAGTGGTTATTAGCCGGCGCTTAAAGCGCTCCTGATCCAGAGGCTCCTCAGGCACGATGAAATCCTCGTTGCCGAGGCTCTCTTCGTCTTTGGAGAGTGGAAGATAATTACTGTCCTCCGAGTCTTCATTTATGGCCTGTTCATCAGGGCTAACGTGCCCGTCTTCCCATTCATCCTATTCGGAGGTTGTCCCAACAGGGTCTTCGTTGTCTTAGGCCTCGTTCGGAGTATTGTTTTCTCCGGTGCCGGTGTTGCTGTCTTTTGCACGACCTGACTTAGAGCAGCGCCACTGGTGCTGGCGTCTGGGTTGTGTCTCAGGAGGTTTATCCTCAACTGGATCCTCTTTGCCGTTGTTAGTTTCTTTAGGTGTATCCACCATGTATACGTCGTACAAAGAAGTGGTCGTCCAGCTTCCGATAAGCGGCGGGTTTTGGCCCTGCTCCTCATTGGCATCGTCGCCCATGCCCTTGATGTCTTCGGAGGCGTAATCGAGCATGTCGGTTAAGTCCTTGACAGTGGCTATGTAGTGGGTTGCGGGTGGGAAGCGAAATTCCCTGTCATCAGCCTCCAGTTCGAACCGGAAATAGTTCAGCTGTGACTCCCCCGCTAGGGACAGATTTTTTAATAAGTTTAACATGTCGCATAAAGGCGAGTGCCGGAAGATGTCCGCGGCGCTGAATTCGGCGATCGATGACTGATCCAGCTCGACGTGCGCGGTCACACATGGTTCGGAGCTTAAGGCCGGAAACGAGTCCGAGGCTCCGGAGACACAGATATAACCCGGGATTAGGTCTGTGTGCTGCTCCAATGCCGCGAAGTCTACGGCTTCCGTGGCGGGGTAGAGCTTCCCGTCCTCGGTTGTCGCGATCTGCTCCGAATCTAAGGCGGGAGTAGTTACAGGTGCAATTTCCTGAGTATAGACCGGTGACAGATTTAAGTCATGTTCGCCGTTGGGATAGGGAGCGGCTGTCGTGGTCCCAAAGCCATCAAAGATCAAGTCTCCACGGATATCCGTGACATAGTTCAAGCTCCCAAATCTGACCTGATGGCCAGGGGCGTAGCTATCGATCTACTCTACATGGCCAAGCGAGTTGGCCCACAAAGCGAAGCCGCCGAACACGAAGATCTGTCTGGGAAGGAAGGTTTCCCCTTGGACGGCATCGTTGTTGATGATCGAAGGAGCCATCAAAACCTTTTGGGGACGGCACAGCAGATCTCAATGAAAGCACCAATGTCGGTGTCAAAACCGGCGGATCTCGGGTAGGGGGTCCCGAACTGTGCGTCTAAGGTCGATGGTAACAAGAGATGGGGGACACAATGTTTACCCAGGTTCGGGCCCTCTCTTTGGAGGTAATACCCTACTTCTTTCTTGACTGATCTTGATGAATATGAGTATTACAAGAGTTGATCTACCACGAGATCGTAATGGCTAAAACCCTAGAGGTCTAGCCTATATGACTATCGTTGGTTTCCGGACTAAGCCCTCCGGTTTATATAGACACCGGAGGAGACTAGCGTTGTACAAAGTCGGTTACTGTCAGGGATATACCCACCGGCCGGAAGTTAACCCGGCCGGACTTGGCGGTTTATCTGAAGACCCCGCTGACACTCGGCGAGTTACTAGCGACCCGCCCTGACCTGGCGGTTTACAAGCAACCCGCCTGGTCATTATGACTCACTAGTAACCCGGCGGGCGGGTCAGACGGATGACAAGGCCCAAGGCCTAGAAGGCCGGTTCATACTATGGTGGGCCGGTTTAAGAGGAAAGGCATGAGGAATATTTACCTTATAAGGAGTTAAGACCAGGACTTGTATCCGGTTTGTATTAGAGATAGACTAGTCCTAATCCTAATAGGACTCCACATGTAACCCACCCTTTCAACATATATAAGGAGGGGCAGGGCTCCCCAAAAGAGGGGAAGCGACAAGCAACAAGAAACGATATATAGGGTAGACACAAAGAGGAGAGCCGGTTTACGGCGTCTCCCTCGTGGATAATGAGACCTAGCCTCAAATAGCATGTAGGGTTTTTACCGGATGATGTTTCCCGGGGCCCGAAGCTGTCTAAATCCTTGTCTTGCGTGTTGATCCGCCCTGCATCTCTCGTCCCACTCAACCCCTCTCAAGCTACCACATAGATGCGTTGGCCTCGCGACTAAGTCCTGACACTAAGGACATCTGCCGTGACAAAACCACGACAGTTGGCGCTCACCGTGAGGCCTGCGCACAACCGTGATGAGTTTTTGGAAGGATCTCTCCTAGGGTTCGAGAAGCTCGCGATTTCGTCGCATGAAGAAGAGTGGGCACGAAACAATTGTGGAGCTGGCAAGTTCGTCGGTTCGGTGGTCAAAGTCATGATTAAACTTTGGAGCGGACAAATGCGAGATTAAATCAAGAGGAGAATTAAGGGTTGCATCGATCCTGCCGCCGTTTTCTTACAAGACCGACAGGAGTTTCGTCTGCAGGGTCATTTCGGATTGGCATATTGGTTTTCTTTTTCTTAGACATCCTCGAGCAGGCTGTTGGGTCAGGTCCACTCGTGCAGTCATCCACGGAGGGTCTGGTAGTACCCGGTCAAATCTATGTGCGGATCGAGGAAGGAATCTTTCGGTCAGTGCTCCGTCCCGTGAGGAAATACCCAAACCAGCTTTTTTTGTCTTCCTTTGCTACACGAAGAGGCAAATCTCTCAAGGGCACAAGTTCCCAGGCCCATCATGACCTCCAGATTGATAGTATCACGTGGAAGCCATCCACACTACAAATCAAAATTCTTTGTATTCAGCCACTATGCAACGTCGGGAGCGGACGCAGTATTTTCCAAAGACGGCCATGATGCAGGAAAGAATACGGAGCAGGTTCAAAGAAAAAAAGGGGGCGCCATGACCCGGTCTGTTCAATCGGCGGCGACTCGGAAGCAACCCCCACTGGCACCTCGTTTCACGGGTACCTCGGCTGCTGGGTTGAGCTGATTCGACTCTGCTGTTTCCAACTCGCCTCTGCTGACTAGCCACAGTGGGAGTAATTTCAGCAGTAACTTCAAGTCCAACTCAGCAAATTTGTCTATGTGACAATTTTTTTAGTTAATGAAGAGAGAGGTACTTCTAGTAACTTAGCTAGTTACTGTAACATTACACATATCAAGACAAGATGGCTCTATAGCATAATAAATGAAGTATTGCATGTTATTACTAATATGTTACTTCCCACTATAGAGATAGTAACATAGAGTAGTAACATGAGTATGTTACTACTCTATGTTACTAACCATTGTGGTATATTGTCTCTGCGATGAGCCGCCCCCGCAGCACCGCGGTGATGGGTTGACTAGTGCGTCAAGCCGTCGTGGCCGCACCGGCCTGGCCTGGTCTCCTGAGCCGCCCATTCGTTGGCTCGGATGTGCCGCTCGCGCGACCGCGCGCCTGTCACCTAAATAAATCAGAACCTTGAAAGTGTGGCTGTGATCATCTGCGGACGACGTTCTGTGATCATCTGCTAGGCTCATTCAACTACGTGTGGCTGTGTATATGCACAAATCTGGAGTAAATTCCCAGCGGTGGCAGCAGGCAAAACCAAGGCGTTTTTGTGTTGGTACTTTTCTATGTGAAGACAAATTTGTTCAATCAGACTAGATGGAGTCCTACTCCCTGGCGTAAAGACAAAGTCGTGCAAGTCAATTTGCACTTTTTAAATATCCGTTTGTTACTTCCTCAATTCCACAATGTAGTGCTTCCTCTATCCACGTGCTTCAACTTTGACCGTAAATTTAACTATCAAGACCGTTTGCGGCGGGAGCAAAAATCATATCAGTGAATTCGTATTCGAAAGAAGTTTTCAATTATATAATTTTTTTCTTCCGCCGCAGTTGGTCTCGTTGGTTAAATTTATGGTCAAAACTGGACCTCGGGAAGCGCGGGCGCACTATATTTTGGAATGGAGGGAGTACAAGGAGAGGCCAACCTGCAAAGGCACAAGTTCTCAGGCTAATTATTTCCTAAAGGTTCATCTCACGTGAAGGCTGGTCACAATGGGCAAGAACATAAACTAGTAACTTACACACTTCCCTAGACTATGTTACTACCTCCATAGTGGGTAGGAACATCTATGTAGTGTCATGCAATGATGTATTTATTAGGTTATAGACTCATTGTTTCTTGGAGTATGTGATGTTCCGGTAAATTAGCTAGTTACCACAAGCACCTCTCTCTTCATTAAATATGTGCCACATAAGCAAAGTTGTATTGAAGTGTGTGATGTACTCCTAAGTTCCTGCCCATTGTGACCAGCCGAAGGACTAGGCTGATTGACATCACGTGGTGGAGAAATCAACACTACTGACTCATCAGATATCAGACCAGACGGAGGGCTAGATCCGCAGATTAGCACGTTCACGTTGCTGCTGGGCCTCCGTATCCCAGTTAAACTATGGACGCGCAAAGATCATCTGTCATCCCAATGCACCAGGTGATATCCGTCTAATCTATTTTTATAAACATATTTATTCTTTCAAGAACAATTACTCTGGCCTGTGATGTTTTTTATACATGAAAATTGTTCACTACATCAACACGACGTGGTTGACTCGCCCGTCCGCACGGTTTACCGCACCAGCGATCGACTCGTCCGTCCACGCCGGCTTACAACACCGTGGCCGGTTCATCTGCCTGAGCCGCCTCTAGTGCTGCGATCGTCTTTACCGTTCGCCTCTCGCGGCCTGGTCTACATAAGCACACCGGGCCGCACCTGTTTGCATGAACTGTTTATTGAGTATGAGCAAGTCACAACTTGGGTAGCCCGGTTTTCTTTCAACAAAATGGAGACAAATTATCATATACTATCAACCGTCGTCTGCACTGGGTGGCTCAATGGGCAGGCGCACAAGTCGCCGCCACTATAGTTTGGATAACTTCAAATAGCCAGTTGGAAGGAACCATTGGCCGAGTTGCTGACACGGCTCATGCGAGATCATTTATAACCCGTCCCGATCACCTCAACCTTCTGTGGATTCACATCATGCTATCAACACCAATGATATACAACTTATGCCGCTTTACATCACGGTCAAATATGGAGAATCTCAAGCCAACTCCTCAAATCGCCTTGAGACTCAGGTGCTACGATGATATGACTCAGCAAGTCTTGCTAGTTTCAGCAAATTCAAGTGCCCCAGGATGTTGAAGGGAAAGATAACCCGGTCTCGGAGGCTATTGTTATATTGATGAAAATTTAAAGGCCGCCAGAAATATTCCGGCTCACTATGATGCTTCCGGTTTATAGTCCGATTTAAGGGAAATCCCGTCTCTCACACAGCGCTGAAGCCCTTAGTATCTGGTTTAAATCCGGTTTAAGAGGAAACTATCTCTTGCAAAGCTCCGGCGCTCTCAAAATCCAGTTCAAAAATCCCGGTTCAAGAAGAATTTATCTCTTGCAAAAAAGTTAAAGGTTGCCGAAGAGGACCTGTTGCCATGATGCCCGGTTCAAACACGGGTATCCTGCCTTATTGGCTTATCATTTTATTGATTACATGGGGGCTTCTGTTATAAAGCGGAGTCCGATTTACCCCTTGATTCAGCTTATAAAGCCATATATAAAAATCACTTGGGGGCTTGGTCGTATCCGAACCATAGCTACACCTCTTGATCGGCTCAATGCCACAACATCACTTGGGGGCTTGGTCGTATCCGAACCAATGCAACGCCTTTTGATAGGCGAAAGCCACAAGATCACTTGGGGGCTTGGTCGTATCCGAACCAATGCAACACCTTTTGATAGGCGAAAGCCACAAGATCACTTGGGGACTTGGTCACGCCTGAATCTGTCACACCTCTTGATCGGCCTAAGGCCACAGAATCACTTGGGGGCTTTGGTCGAACCCGAACCATCGCTACACCTCTTGATCGGCATAATGCCACTGCATCATTTGGGGACCTGGCTGACTTGAACCATAGCTACGCCTATTGGGGGCTTGGGCGTGTCCGACCATGGTAATGCCACTTGATCGACTCAATAGCCTCTTTTTGCAAATGGTTTTATCATTGCCTTTGCTTGAAATTTTGTTTTGATAAATATTTCTTTTGTTGCATTTTTAAACCGACAATTCTTAAACTGGTTCGACTGTCAAATTACAAATTGACGGAACACGGTCAAATCTTAATCCGGAGGCTATCTGCCCGGTTTGATTTTCTGTTACCATCCTATTATGGAGTAAACCGGTGTTTATCAACCCGGCTCGGCTTTCAACTACAACTTGTCAGTACACGATCAAGTTATAATCCGGAGACTATCAGCTCGGTCTGGTTTGACTACGAGTCGCTAGTATTATATGTGGTTAAACCGGTGTTTATCACAACCTGGTACGGTTTTATCATAAACCGACACAATATGGAAGGAGTTATCAGTACTCAAAATCTGGGTTATTACCCCTATTACAAAAAGTTGGTAAACCAACGATGTGATTCAATGTCACAGGTATGATATATTTCATATTTGATTATTCTTAAGTGCAGCCTTGGTTATAAACCTGGGTTATATGTTGGGCATTATGACCCGTCCGACGGTAAACCGCCCGGACACTTTAAACTTGTTGTATGCAGAAACAGGTTGAATAAAGCATGATTATAAATCACCAGCGTTTACTAACCCGGCCTGGCTTTCGACTATAAAGTTGCCAGTATGATGATAAATTATCCGGTGTTTATTAAACCGGCCTGGTTTTAAGACGATAAGTCGCCAGTATATGATGAGAAATTATCCGGTGTTTGTTAACCCGGCCTGGCTTTGGACTGTAAGTTGCCAGTATATATTTGGATTGCATCATTGGAATCACGCGCTTATAAATCATTGGGTTATATTATTCAAATAGCCAAACTTGGCTGAATTTTCATTATGATATTGAATGAATAAGGTTTTCATACCGGATTATATTATCTTGAATAGCCAACATGGCTGGATTTTTATTATGGTTATTATAACCGGTATTATTGAGGTTTTCAAAGTCGCTTTAGCGCAATGGCTATTATTTTATCAAAGGATATGATTTATTCTACAATGGAAGGAATAGTCCCGAGTCGCTACAGGCTTACGACCCGGCACTCGGGGGCTACATTATTCAAATTGAGATTACATGCAAGTCTCATGTCGCAGCAAGCATGCACCATGACACTTGGGGGCTAATGCAAAGTCATTTTTATTGGCCTTATTGAAGTCCCGACTCATCATATCATAATGAGCCGGCCCTTGGGGGCTACATATCGCTGCTCAAGTCTACATGATCATATTTATAAAGTCCCTGCTCATTATTGCATAATGCCCCGACCCTTGGGGGCTACATTGGTTGAAGTTTTATGGGCATCAGTCAATTACAAGTCCCAGGTTGCTGCAAGCATGACAACCCGGCCCTTGGGGGCTACATAATATGGAGTATTCAGTTTTTACTAGTGACTGGGATGAACAACATGGATTTCTTCGAAAGTGGCAGTATTTATATTGAAGCAAGTCTTAAGCCATCACTTTGTTCTGCTCAAGACTTGGGGGCTACAAGTATTATATTATTATCAGAGAAATATTTTCAAATTCTTTGTTTTGAGCAAATCAGATTGACCCGGCGTCACCAATTATTATGACCCTGTGTTTGCAACCCGGCATCATCAATAATCATAAACCAGCGTTGGCAACAATCATGAACCGGAGTTAGCAACAATCATGACCCGACATTATCAGTCATATAACCCGGCAATTTTTGGCAATGATAAACTGGCAAGTTCGGCATCTTCAAACCAGTTAAATATCAGATGAGTATTTCAAGACCCATATTTCTTAATCCGGCGCTTTGGAAGCCGACTCAAGTGGATTATTCTTCATAATATTTCTTTGTGAGAAACCAATGTCAGCAAATTGAGTATGAAGCTGGCTTATTGACTTGGATTTTCTAGAAGAAGGAAATGGCAAGGAATTAAGGATGATCAGATGCCGGTTTACAAGAATTCTTAACCCGGAGCATAATCTACCAAATTTGTTCTTGTATTTGTTTTACATGATCAGTTTAACATGGATAAATCCAAATTAAACTGGGGGCTAATGTTGGGGATATACCCACTGGCCGGAAGTTAACCCAGCCGGACTTGGCGGTTTATCTGAAGACCCCGCTGATACTTGGCGAGTTACTGGCGACCCGCCCTGACCTGGCGGTTTACAAGCAACCCGCCTAGTCATTATGACTCACTAGTAACCCGGCGGGCGGGTCAGACGGATGACAAGGCCCAAGGCCTAGAAGGCCGGTTCATACTATGGTGGGCCGGTTTAAGAGGAAAGGCATGAGTAATATTTACCTTACAAGGAGTTAAGACCAGGACTTGTATCCGGTTTGTATTAGAGATAGACTAGTCCTAATCCTAATAGGAATCCACATGTAACCCGCCCCTTCAACATATATAAGGAGGGGCAGGGCTCCCCAAAAGAGGGGAAGCGACAAGCAACAAGAAACGATATATAGGGTAGACACAAAGAGGAGAACCGGTTTACATCGTCTCCCTCGTGGTGATAATGAGACCTAGTCTCAAACAGCATGTAGGGTTTTTACCGGATGATGTTTCCCGGGGCCCGAAGTTGTCTAAATCCTATCTTGCGTGTTGATCCGCCCTGCATCTCTCGTCCCACTCAACCCCTCTCAAGCTACCACATAGATGCGTTGGCCTAGCGACTAAGTCCTGACACTAAGGACATCTGCCGTGACAAAACCACGACAGTTACAGAGAAAGGAATCTTCATATGTGGTCGCCAAGCTTGCCTTCCACGCCAAGCAGAGTCCTATCCAGACACGGGAGAGAGTCTTCGGTCTTGTATCTTCACAGCCCATCAGTCCGGCCCATGTCCAACAGGCCGAACGCCCGAGGACCCCTTAGTCCAGGACTCCCTCAGTAGCCCCTGAACCAGGCTTCAATGACGGTGTCCGGCGCACAGATTATCTTCGTCATTGCAAGGCGGGTTCTCCTTTCCGAATACTCCAAGATAGTCTTCGGACGCAATAAACATGTCCGAATCTGCAACATAAGTACCACATACACAGTCGTAGAGAGTATAATATTTCACCAGCGGGGACGACACAGTGGAACTTGATACGTCTCCAACGTATCTACAATTTTTTATTGTTCCATGCTAAATTATATTATGTTTTGGATGTTTAATCGGCTTTATTATACACTTTTATATCATTTTTGGAACTAACCTATTAATCGGAGGCCCAGCCCAGAATTGCTGTTTTTTTTGCCTATTTCAGAGTTTCGCGGAAAAATATATCAAACAGAGTCCAAACGGAATGAAACATTCAGGAACGTGATTTTCGGAACGAACGTGATCCAGAGGACTTGGACCCTACGTCAAGACATCAACCATGAAGGCACGAGGTAGGGGGCGCGCCTACCCCCAGGCATGCCCTCCACCCTCGTGGGCCCACGTTGCTCCACCGACGTACTTCTTCCTCCTATATATACCGACGTACCCCCAAACTACCAGATACGGAGCCAAAAACCTAATTCCACCGCCGCAACCTTCTGTACCGTGAGATCCCATCTTGGGGCCTTTTCCCGAGCTCCGCCGGAGGGGGCATCGATCACGGAGGGCTTCTACATCAACACCATAGCCTCTCCGATGATGTGTGAGTAGTTTACCTCAGACCTTCGGGTCCATAGTTATTAGCTAGATGGCTTCTTCTCTCTTTTTGGATCTCAATACAATGTTCTCCCCCTCTCTTGTGGAGATCTATTCAATGTAATCTTCTTTTGCGGTGTGTTTGTTGAGACCGATGAATTGTGGGTTTATGATCAAGTTTATCTATGAACAATATTTGAATCTTCTCTGAATTCGTTTATGTATGATTGGTTATCTTTGCAAGTCTCTTCGAATTATCAGTTTGGTTTGGCCTACTAGATTGATCTTTCTTGCAATGGGAGAAGTGCTTAGGTTTGGGTTCAATCTTGCGGTGTACTTTCCCAGTGACAGTAGGGGCAGCAAGGCACGTATTGTATTGTTGCCATCAAGGATAACAAGATGGGGTTTATATCATATTGCATGAATTTATCCCTCTACATCATGTCATCTTACTTAAAGCGTTACTCTGTTCTTATGAACTTAATACTCTTGATGCATGCTGGATAGCGGTCGATGTGTGGAGTAATAGTAGTAGATGCAGGCAAGAGTCAGTCTACTTGTCGCGGACGTGATGCCTATATACATGATCATACCTAGATATTCTCATAACTATGCTCAATTCTATCAATTGCTGAATAGTAATTTGTTCACCCACCGTAATACTTATGCTCTCGAGAGAAGCCACTAGTGAACCCTATGGCCCCCGGGTCTATTTTCCATCATATTAATCTTCCAACACATAGCTTTTTTTATTGCCTTTTATTTTACTTTGCATCTTTATCATAAAAATACCAAAAATATTATCTTATCATATCTATCAGATCTCACTTTCGTAAGTGACCATGAAGGGATTGACAACCCCTTTATCGTGTTGGTTGTGAGGATTTTATTTGTTTGTGTAGGTGCGAGGGACTCGTGCATGGCCTCCTACTGGATTGATACATTGGTTCTCAAAAACTGAGGGAAATACTTACGCTGCTTTACTGCATCACCCTTTCCTCTTCAAGGGAAAACCAACGCAGTGCTCAAGAGGTAGCAGAACTCTCAATGAAAGCACCAATGTCGGTGTCAAAACCGGCGGATCTCCGGTAGGGGGTCCTGAACTGTGCGTCTAAGGTCGATGGTAACAGGAGACGTGGGACACAATGTTTACCCAGGTTCGGGCCCTCTCCCACTTGCACTAGAGTCAATAATCTAGATTACATAGTAATGATTCTAACACCCATGGAGTCTTGGTGATGATCATGTTTTGCTCGTGGAAGAGGATTAGTCAATGGGTCTGCAACATTCAGATCCGTATGCATTTTGCAAACTTCTATGTCACCCTCCTTGACTAGATCACAGATGGAATTGAAGCGTCTCTTGATGTGCTTGGTTCTCTTGTGAAATCTGGATTCCTTCGCCAAGGCTATTGCTCCAGTATTGTCACAAAAGATTTTCATTGGACCCGATGCACTAGGTATGACACCTAGATCGGATATGAACTCCTTCATCCATACTCATTCATTTGCTGCTTCCAAAGTAGCTATGTACTCCGCTTCACACGTAGATCCTGCCACAACGCTCTGTTTGGAACCGCACCAACTAACAGCTCCACCATTCAATATAAATACATATCCGGTTTGTGACTTAGAGTCATCCGGATTAGAGTCAAAGCTTGCATCGACGTAACCATTTACGACGAGCTCTTTGTCACCTCCATAAACGAGAAACATATCCCTAGTCCTTTTCAGGTATTTCAGGATGTTCTTGACTGCTGTCCAGTGATCCACTCCTGGATTACTTTGGTACCTCCCTGCTAAACTAATAGCAAGGCACACATCAGGTTTGGTACACAGCATTGCATACATGATAGAACCTATGGCTGAGGCATAGGGAATGACTTTCATTTTCTCTCTATCTTCTGCAGTGGTTGGGCATTGAGTCTGATTCAACTTCACACCTTGTAACACAGGCAAGAACCCTTTCTTTGACTGATCCATTTTGAACTTCTTCAAAACTTTATCAAGGTATGTGCTTTGTTAAAGTCCAATTAAGCGTATTGATCTATCTCTATAGATCTTCATGCCCAATATATAAGCAGCTTCAGCGAGGTCTTTCATTGAAAAATTCTTATTCAAGTATCCTTTTATGCTATTCAGAAATTTAGTATCATTTCCGATCAACAACATGTCATCTACATATAATATCAGAAATGCTACAGAGCTCCCACTCACTTTCTTGTAAATACAGGCTTCTCCAAAAGTCTGTATAAAACCATATGCTTTGATCACACTATCAAAGCGTATATTCCAACTCCTAGAGGCTTGCACCAGTCCATAAATGGATCCCTAGAGCTTGCACACTTTGTTAGCACCTTTTGGATCGACAAAACCTTCTAGTTGCATCATATACGACTCTTCTTTAAGAAATCCATTGGAATGCAGTTTTGACATCCATTTTCCAAATTTCATAATCATAAAATGCGGCAATTGCTAACATGATTCAGACAGACTTAAGCATCGCTATGGGTGAGAAGGTCTCATCGTAGTCAACTCCATGAACTTGTCGAAAACCTTTCGCAACAAGTCGAGCTTTGTAGACAGTAACATTACCGTCAGTGTGAGTCTTCTTCTTGAAGATCCATTTATTCTCTATTGCTTGCCAGTCATCGGGCAAGTCAACTAAAGTCCACACTTTTTTCTCATACATGGATCCCATCTCAGATTTCATGGCCTCAAGTTATTTCACGGAATCTAGGCTCATCATCGCTTCCTCATAGTTCGTAGGTTCGTCATGGTCAAGTAACATGACCTCCAGAACAGGATTACCATATCACTCTGGTGCGGATCTTACTCTGATTGACCTATGAGGTTCAGTAGTAACTTGATCTGAAGTTTCATGATCATTATCATTAGCTTCCTCACTAATTGGTGTAGGAATCACTAGAACTAATTTTTGTGATGAACTACTTTCCAATTCAGGAGGAGGTACAATTACCTCATCAAGTTCTACTTTCCTCCCACTCACTTCTTTCGAGAGAAACTCCTTCTCTAGAAAGGATCCATTCTTAGCAACAAATATCTTGCCTTCGGATCTGTGATAGAAGGTGTACCCAACAGTCTCTTTTGGGTATCCTATGAAGACACATTTCTCCAATTTGGGCTCGAGCTTATCAGGTTGAAGCTTTTTCACATAAGCATCGCAACCCCAAACTTTAAGAAACGACAACTTGGGTTTCTTGCCAAATCACAGTTCATATGGTATCGTCTCAACGGATTTAGATGGTGCCCTATTTAACGTGAATGTAGCCGTCTCTAAAGCATAACCCCAAAATGATAGCGGTAAATCAGTAAGAGACATCATAGATTGCACCATATCCAATAAAGTACGATTACGACGTTAAGACACACCATTACGCTGAGGTGTTTCAGGTGGCGTGAGCTGTGACACCATTCCGCACTGTTTCAAATGAAGACCAAACTCATAACTCAAATATTCACCTCCACGATCAGATCGTAGAAACTTTATTTTCTTGTTACGATGATTTTCCACTTCATTCTGAAATTCTTTGAACTTTTCAAATGTTTCAGACTTATGTTTCATTAAGTAGATATACCCATATCTGCTCAAATCATCTATGAAGGTCAGAAAATAACGATACCTGTCGCGAGCCTCGACACTCATCGGACTGCATACATCAGTATGTATTATTTCCAACAAGTCTGTTGCTCGCTTCGTTGTTCCGGAGAACGGAGTTTTAGTCATCTTGCCCATGAGGCATGGTTCGCAAGCATCAAGTGATTCATAATCAAGTGATTCCAAAAGCCCATCAGCATGGAGTTTCTTCTTGCGCTTTACACCAATATGACTTAAACGGCAGTGCCACAAATAAGTTGCACTATCATTATTAAAATTATATCTTTTGGCTTCAATACTATGAATATGTGTATCACTACTATCGAGATTTAACACAAATAGACCACTCATCAAGGGTGCATGACCATAAAAGATATTACTCATATAAATAGAACAACCATTATTCTCTGATTTAAATGAATAACCATCTTGCATAAAACAAGATCCAGATATAATGATCATGCTTAACGCTGGCACCAAATAATAATTATTCAGGTCTAAAACTAACCCCGAAGGTAGATGTAGAGGTAGCGTGCCGAGGGCGATCACATAGACCTTGGAACCATTCCCGACGCGCATCGTCACCTCGTCCTTAGCCAATCTTCGTTTAATCTCTAGCCCCTGTTTCGAGTTGCAAATATGAGCAACAGAACCAGTATCAAATACCCAGGCACTACTAGGAGCATTAGAAGGTACACATCAATAACATGTATATCAAATATACCTTTCACTTTGCCATCCTTCTTATCCGCCAAATACTTGGGACCATCATCTTTCAACTTAAAAATTCAAAGGAACGGTAGCACGGGCCATTGATCTACAACAACATAGACATGCAAAATACTATCATGTACTAAGTTGATGATAAATTAAAGTTCAATTAATCATATTACTTAAGAACTCCCACTTAGATAGACATCCCTCTAGTCATCTAAATGATCACGTGATTCAAATCAACTAAACCATGTCCGATCATCACGTGAGATGGAGTAGCTTTCAATGGTCACAAACCTTCACAAACTCGATCACTCGGCGATCCACAATTTCCTCTTGGATGCTCTAGACCATGACGCCTAACCGTCTGGAAGATGCACAATCTTCAAAGGTAACAAGCATCGGATCCACACAGGAACAATCTCTTCAGTGATGCTCAATCACTTTGGGTTTGTAGGTGTTTGGGTTTGGATTTTCCTCACTTGATGATTTTCGCTCAAAGTCCTCGGAGGATGGGATGCTCTCAGTGACAAGTGTGAGTTTCTCTCGGAGCAGCCAACCAACTAGTGTTTGTAGGGGGCGACTATTTATAGCCTAGGGAGCAGCCCGACATGACAAGACACAAATGCCCTTCAATGATATGACGGTTAGGTGGGTGAGATATTTTGGGACAGCTGGCGCATAGAACAACAACGGTCGGAAATTTGAGTATCAAATTCCTCAAGGCTATCATGTTCCTCACTTGTAGGCAATCTGCACTGGCGAATTCCTAACTCCTCAGTCAGAACAAATTCCTCAGAGACCAGAAGAACTTCGTTTGTGTCACTAAATAAATTGACTGAACTGTATGAGATTTCCAATGGCTTCACTCGAAGGGATTGGTAGGTATAGGATTTTGAGATGAGCATCACTTGGAAACTTTTCCTTAGTTTTTCCTCGACCCCCTTTAACAGTATGGCGTTTCCTGAAAATGAAACTACGAAAACAAAAGTCTTCACGCTTCATATTCCTCACATGAATACCAAGTCTTCACGGTCACACCAATTTCTTCACTTTTAAAGGCTTCAGAAAGCCAAAGTCTTCAGCTGAAGACATTCATTTTTAGGGGTCGACTTCCTCTATAAATATCAAACTACTCATAGACTTATAGACCTGTGTACACTCACAAACACATTAGTCCCTTAACCTATAAGTCTTCAATACACCAAAATCACTAAGGGGCACTAGATGCACTTACACGGCGCCCCCTGCAATCGCCAATCATCACCTCCGCATCGGTCTCGAACACTCTGAAAAGATGGATTCGACATACATCTCGTCCTTAAACGAGCTGTTAGATCGCATCGCCGCCCTGGGGCTTTCAACGGATTATGATCGGATCGCGCATAAACTTGACTAGAGGGAAATCAATTTTCCGCCAATCACTCACCTGGTGGCGGTCATCGAGGAACGAGACAAGAACACTTCTTCTCCTAAGTTAAAAAACAGCTATGTTCGGATCTCCGAACCCATTGAACCGATACTCTTCCTTTGGAGGAAACCCCACCTCCCCCGAACTCAGGGTCGGACTTAGGGTCCGGGGAGCACTTGGATCTTCCCGGACCCCAACAGGTGACCTCGGAGATTTTACAAGCTCCGAACACAATTTTGGGCAGGGATTCAAGTTTTAGCCCACCCGCCCACCACAATCAATACTCTCCAAGCAATTCAGGCCCTCCTGACATATAGGACCTGATGTATGTACGACAGCAACCTCAGGAAATGGTCCATCACTTTTGGGCCAGGTTTCTACTTGTCAAAAACAAGATCAAAGATTGTTGCGACGACGATGCGGTCTCGGTTTTTCATCACAATTTCACCGATGAGGGAAATCGGAATGCCCTCGACCGCCGTCGCATACATTGTTTCACGAAACTATTGCACATAGTACGGAAGTACTGCTCGATGGGAAGCACGTGGAAGGCCCAAAAAACCCAATTGGAACCTGCTGCATTTAAGCAGTACACTGCCCGCGCAAAACGGGTACACCCTTGCGAGGCATCCGATCATCAGACCGCAGGCAAGAAAAATAAACCCTTTGCAGGACACAGGTCCATTCTTGATGAACTCCTCGACAAGCCATGTCAGATACATGCAACGCTAAGCACCGAACCAACTCATAGCCTTCGGGCATGTTGGGTACTCCGGCAGGTGGCTAAAAGCGGCGAGGCTATTCTCACCATCACTGCTCCAGAGAAGCACTCTCCGGGGGATGATGACTTTAACGTCCTCACGGTCTTTGAAACCTTCTCCTCAAACAATCGGTGTAAAAGGGCACTTCGCTGCCTCGCCGAAATTAACCAAGTAACCGCAATGAGCCCATGGAACTACGCAACAATAACCTTCACCGCTGACGATGAACCAAGGGCCTCATCAGTCCGAGCACCCGCCGCCTTGGTTTTAAACCCAATTGTGTACGGCCTTCGACTTACCAAAGTGCTCATGGACAGCGTCAATGGACTTAACCTCATCTACAAGGACACACTCAACAAAATGCATATTGACAAGGCCTGCATCGAGCAAAGTGATACATCTCCAACATATCTATAATTTTTTATTGTTCCATGCTATTATGTTATCCATCTAGGATGTTTTATATGCATTCATATGCTATTTTATATGAATTTTGGGACTAACTTATTAACCTAGAGCCCAGTGCCAGTCTCTGTTTTTTCCTTGTTTTTGAGTATCGCAGAAAAAGAAAACCAAACGGAGTCCAATTGACCTGAAATTTCACTAAGATTATTTTTGGACCATAAGAAGCCCACGGAGTATCGAAGATGGACCAGAAGAGTCCCGAGGCACCCACGAGGGTGGGGGCGCGCCCTATGCCCCTGGGTGCACCCCCTACCTCGTGGCCGCCTCGGAGACCCCCTTGACTTGTTCCCGACGCCAAAAATCCCTATAAATATAGAAACCCCCGAAAAGAAACCTAGATCAGGAGTTCCACCGCCGCAAGCCTCTGTAGCCACCAAAAACCAATCGAGACCCTGTTCTGGCACCCTGCCGGAGGGGGGATCCCTCACCGGTGGCCATCTTCATCATCCCCCGACGCTCTCCATGACGAGGAGGGAGTAGTTCACCCTCGGGGCTGAGGGTATGTACCAATAGCTATGTGTTTGATCTCTCTCTCTCTCTCTCTCTCTCTCTCTCTCTCGTGTTCTTGATTCGACACGATCTTGATGTATCGTGAGCTTTGCTATTATAGTTGGATCTTATGATGTTTCTCCCCCTCTAGTCTATTGTAATGGGTTGATTTTTCCCTTTGAAGTTATCTTATCGGATTGAGTCTTTAAGGTTTTGAGAACACTTGATGTATGTCTTGCATGTGCTTATCTGTGGTGACAATGGGATATTCACATGATCTACTTGATGTATATTTTGGTGATCAACTTGCGGCTTCAGTGACCTTGTGAACTTATGCATAGGGGTTGGCACACGTTTTCGTCTTGACTCTCCGGTAGAAACTTTGGGGCACTCTTTGAAGTTCTTTGTGTTGGTTTGAATAGATGAATCTGAGATTGTGTGATGCATATCATATAATCATACCCAGGGATACTTGAGGCGACATTGGAGTATCTAGGTGACATTAGGGTTTTGGTTGATTTGAGTCTTAAGGTGTTATTCTAATACAAACTCTAGGATAGATCATACGAAAAGAATAGCTTCATGTTATTTTACTAACTCTTGAATAGATCGATCAGAAAGGATAACTTTGAGGTGGTTTCGTACCCTACCATAATCTCTTCGTTTGTTCTCTGCTATTAGTGACTTTGGAGTGACTTTTGTTGCATGTTGAGGGATATTTATATGATCCAATTATGTCATTATTGTTGAGAGAACTTGCACTAGTGAAAGTATGAACCCTAGGCCTTGTTTCCTAGCATTGCAATACTGTTTACGCTCACTTTTATCGCTTGCTACCTTGCTGTTTATATATTTTTAGATTACAAAGACCTATATCTACCATCCATATCGCACTTGTATCACCATCTCTTCGCCGAACTAGTGCACATATACAATTACCATTGTATTGGGTGTGTTGGGGACACAAGAGACTCTTTGTTATTTGGTTGCAGGGTTGTTTGAGAGAGACCATCTTCAACCTACGCATACCACGGATTGATAAACCTTAGGTCATCCACTTGAGGGAAATTTGCTACTATCCTACAAACCTCTGCACTTGGAGGCCCAACAACGTCTACAAGAAGAAGGTTGCGTAGTAGACATCAAGCAATTTCTGGCGCAGTTGACGGGGAGGTGAGTGCTTGAAGGTATATCTTTAGATATTGCAATTGAATATTTTAGTTTCTTGTTTTATCACTAGTTTAGTCTATAAAAGAAAACGAAAAAAATGGAATTAAGGGTGCCTCATATGCTTCATCTTTTTAATGTCTTTCGTGAAAATGATGGGAAGGAAAATTGTGCTCAAGTACTAGAAGAAGAATTACATAGAATGCTTGGCATAAACTATGTGAATGATGAGCATGATTGCAATGTTGTTAGTATGAATTCTTTGAAAACCCATGATGCTAATGATATGCAAAGCCACAAGCTCAGGGATGCTATGTTTGATGAAGATGATATGTTTACTCCCCAAGTTTTGATGAGCAAATTTATTATGATGAAAGCATGCCTCCTATTTATGATGATTATTGTGATGACACGTATGTTATAAAGAATAAAGATAACCATGAAACTTGTCATCATGATTTTAATTTTCAATTGGATTATGCTTCACATGATAGTTATTTTGTTGAGTTTGCTCCCACTACTATTGATGAGAATAAATTTGCTTATGTGGAGAGTAGTAAGATTTCTATGCAAGTAGATCATGAAAAGAATGCTTTATGTGCTTGTTATATGGTTCAATTCATTCACGATTCTACTAAAACATATTATTAGAGAGGATCATATGCTTCTACATATTGCAATAATATCAAGTTTCCTCTCTATGTGTTGAAAATCTTGAAGATTTGCTTGTTTTACCTTCCTATGCTAGTTGTTTCATGTTACCATAAGTTGTTTGCTCACAAATCCCTATGTATAGGAAGTGGGTTAGACTTAAATGTGCTATTAATATTCTTCATGATGCTCTCTTTATGTTTCAATTCTTATCTTCTATGTGAGCATCATTGAAATCATCATGCCTAGCTAGGGGCGTTAAACATAAGCGCTTGGTTGGAGGCAACCCAATTTTATTTTTGTACTTTGCTTTTTGCTCCTGTTTAGTAATAAATAATTCATCCAGCCTCTGGTTAGATGTTGTTTTATGTTTTAGTTAGTGTTTGTGCCAAGTAGAACCTTTGGGAAGACTTGGGTGAAGTCTTTGCGATCTTGCTGTAAAAAACAGAAACGTTTGCGCTCACGAGATTAGCTGCCATTTTTTACTGGAGAGTGATTTTAGGTTGATTCTTTTTCCAGATAATTAATAGACAAATTCCTCAGGTCCACAAATTTATTTCAGAATTTTTGGAGTTACAGAAGTATTCGAGCGATACATATTACTACAGACTGTTCTGTTTTTGATAGATTCTGTTTTCTATGTGTTGTTTGCTTATTTAGATGAATCTATGAGTAGTATTGGAGGGTATGAACCATAAATAAGTTGGAATACAGTAGATATTACAACAATATGAATTTAGAATGAGTTAACAACAGTACCTAAGTGGTTATTTATTTTATTATACTAACGGAGCTTATGAGTTTTCTGTTAAGTTTTGTGTTGTGAAGTTTTCAAGTTTTGGGTAAAGATTCGATGGACTATAGAATAAGGAGTGGAAAGAGACTAAGCTTGGGATTCCCAAGGCACCCCAAGGTAATATTCAAGGACAACCAAGAGCCTAATCTTGGGGATGCCCCGGATGGCATCCCCTCTTTCGTCTTCGTTCATCGGTAACTTTACTTGGAGCTATATTTTTATTCACCACATGATATGTGTTTTGCTTGGAGCGTCATTTTATTTTATTTTATTTTGCTTGATGTTTGAATAAAATACCATGATCTTAAATTCTTAAATGTTATAGAGTCTTCACATAGTTACATAATTATTCAACTACTCATTGATCTTCACTTATATCTTTTGGAGTAGTTTGTCATTTGCTCTAATGCTTCAATTATATCTTCTTAGAGCATGGCGGTAGTTTTATTTTGAAATTGTTGATCTCTCATGCTTCACTTATATTATTTTGAGAGTCTTTTATAACAGCATGGTAATTTTCTTTGGTTATAAAATTAGTCCAAATATGATGGGCATTCAAGATGGGTATAATAAAAACTTTCATATGGAGTGCATTGAATACTATGCGAAGTTTGATACTTGATAATTGTTTTGAGATATAAAGATGGTGATATTAGAGTCGTGCTACTTGAGTAATTATGAAATTGAGAAATACTTGTGTTGTGGTTTGCAAGTCCCGTAGCATGCACGTATGGTAACCGTTGTGTGCAAATTTGAAGCATGAGGCGTTTTTTGATTGCCTTCCTTATGAGTGGCCGTCGGGGACGAGCGATGGTCTTTTCCTACCAATCTATCCCCCTAGGAGCATGCGCGTAGTGCTTGGTTTTGATGACTTGTAGATTTTTGCAATAAGTATGTGAGTTCTTTATGACTAATGTTGAGTCCATGTATTATACGCACTCTCACCCTTCCATCATTGCTAGCCTCTTCGGTACCATGCATGGCCCTTTCTCACCTCGAGAGTTGGTGCAAACTTCGCCGGTGCATCCAAACCACGTGATATGGTACGCTCTATCACACATAAACCTCCTTGTATCTTCCTCAAAACAGCCACGATACCTACCTATTATGGCATTTCCATAGCCATTCCGAGATATATTGCCATGCAACTTTCCAGTGTTTCGTTTATTATGACACGCTTCTTCATTGTCATATTGCCTTGCATGATCATGTAATTGACATCGTATTTGTGGCATGGCCACCATTCATATTTTTTCATACATGTCACTCTTGATTCATCGCGGTACACCCCCGAAGGCATCTACATAGATTCATATTTTGTTCTAAATATCGAGTTGTAATTCTTGAGTTGTAAGTAAATAAAAGTGTGATGATTCTTCATTATTAGAGCATTGTCCCATGTGAGGAAAGGATGATGGAGACTATGATTCCCCCACAAGTCGGGATGAGACTCCGAACGAAAAAAAGAGAGGCCAAAGAAGCCCAAATAAAAAAAGGCCAAAGAAGCCCAAATAAAAAAAGGCCAAAGAAGCCCAAACAAAAAAAATGAGAGAAGAAAAGAGAAGGCGCTATGTTACTATCCTTTTTCCACACTTGTGCTTCAAAGTAGCACCATGGTCTTCATGATAGAGAGTCTGTTATTTTGTCACTTTCATATACTAGTGGGAATTTTTCATTATAGAACGCGGCTTATTTATTCCAATGATGGGCTTCCTCAAAATGCCCTAGGTCTTCGTGAGCAAGCAAGTTGGATGCACACCCACTTAGTTTCTTTTGATGAGCTTTCATATATTTATAGCTCTAGTGCATCCGTTGCATGGCAATCCCTACTCCTTGCATTGACATCAATTGATGGGCATCTCCATAGCCCGTTGATTAGCTGCGTTAATGTGAGACTTTCTCCTTTTTTGTCTTCTCACATAACCTCCACCATCATATGCTATTCCACCCATAGTGCTATGTCCATGGCTTGCGCTCATATATTGCGTAAAAGTTGAAAGAGTTTGAAAAGGCTAAGTATGAAACAATTGCTTGGCTTGTCATCGGGGTTGTGCATGATGGGAGCATTTTGTGTGTCGAAAATGAAGCATGGCCAAACTATATGATTTTGTAGGGATAAGCTTTCTTTGGCTATGTTTGATAAGACATAATTACTTAGTTAGCATGCTTGAAGTATTACTATTTTTATGTCAATATTAAAACTTTGTCTAGAATCTTTTGGATCTAAACATTCATGCCACAATAAAGATAATTACATTGAAAATTATGCTAGGTAGCATTCCACATCAAAAATTCTGTTTTTATCATTTACCTCCTCGAGAACGAGCAGGAATTAAGCTTGGGGATGCTGATACGTCTAAAAAATATCTATAATTTTTTATTGTTCCATGCTATTATGTTATCCATCTAGGATGTTTTATATGCATTCATATGCTATTTAATATGATTTTTGGGACTAACCTATTAACCTAGAGCCTAGTGCCAGTTTCTGTTTTCCCCTTGTTTTGAGTATCGCAGAAAAGGAAAACCAAACAGAGTCCAATTGACCTCAAATTTCACGGAGATTATTTTTGGACCAGAAGAAGCCCACGGAGTATCGCAGATGGACTAGAAGAGTCCCGAGGCACCCACGAGGGTGGGGGCGCGCCCTACCCCCCTGGACGCGCCCCCCTACCTCGTGGCCGCCTCGGAGACCCCCTAACTTGTTCCCAACGCCAAAACTCCCTATAAATATAGAAATCCCCCGAAAAGAAACCTAGATCAGGAGTTCTGCCCCCGCAAACCTCTGTAGCCACCAAAAACCAATCGAGACCCTGTTCCGGCACCCTGCCGGAGGGGGGGATCCCTCACCGGTGGCCATCTTCATCATCCCGGTGCTCTCCATGACGAGGAGGGAGTAGTTCACCCTCGGGGCTGAGGGTATGTACCAGTAGCTATGTATTTGATCTCGCTCTCTCGTGTTCTTGTTTCGGCACGATCTTGATGTATCACAAGCTTTTTCTATTATAGTTGGATCCTATGATGTTTCTTCCCCTCTACTCTCTTGTAATGGATTGAGTTTTCCCTTTGAAGTTATCTTATCGGATTGAGACTTTAAGGATTTGAGAACACTTGATGTATGTCTTGCATGTGCTTATCTATGGTGACAATGGGATATTCACGTGATCTACTTGATGCATATTTTGGTGATCAACTTGCGTGCTCAGTGACCTTGTGAACTTATGCACAGGGGTTGGCACATGTTTTGGTCTTGACTCTCCGGTAGAAACTTTGGGGCACTCTTTGAAGTTCTTTGTGTTGGTTTGAAGATGAATCTGAGATTGTGTGATGCATATCGTATAATCATACCCACAGATACTTGAGGTGACATTGGAGTATCTAGGTGACATTAGGGTTTTGGTTGATTTGTGTCTTAAGGTGTTATTCTAGCACAAACTCTAGGATAGGTCGAACGGAAAGAATAGCTTCATTTTATTTTACTACGGACTCTTGAATAGATCGATCAGAAAGGATAACTTCGAGGTGGTTTACTACCCTACCATAATCTCTTTGTTTGTTCTCCGCTATTAGTGACTTTGGAGTGACTCTTTGTTGCATGTTGAGGGATAGTTATATGATCCAATTATGTTATTATTGTTGAGAGAACTTGCACTAGTGAAAGTATGAACCCTAGGCCTTGTTTCCTAGCATTGCAATACCGTTTACGCTCACTTTTATCGCTTGCTACCTAGCTGTTTTTATATTTTCAGATTACAAAAACCTATATCTACCATCCATATCGCACTTGTATCACCATCTCTTCGCCGAACTAGTGCACCTATACAATTTACCATTGTATTGGGTGTGTTGGGGACACAAGAGACTCTTTGTTATTTGGTTGCAGGGTTGTTTGGGAGAGACCATCTTCAACCTACGCCTCCCACATATTGATAAACCTTAGGTCATCCACTTGAGGGAAATTTGCTACTGTCCTACAAACCTCTGCACTTCGGGGCATCATCCCCAGTCGAGAAGCACGATGTTCGGCGAAAAACAAACTTGATGTACTATTCAGCACGCCTGATAATTACATATCCGAAGAGTTGCTTTTCCACATGGCTCCCTTTAATAGCGGATATCACGCCCTTTTGGGGCGGAACGCTTTCTCACGCTTCCAAGCCATACCCCATTATGGGTACATGAAGCTTAAAATACCAGGGCCTAATCGAATAATCATAGTTACTAGTGATCCGGATAAAGCACTCCGCGTCGAAAACAAAACCGCATCCTTGGCCCTTGAGGCACTATCCGAAGCCCATGCGGCCGAAGAACTAACCACCCTGCGATCCACGGTGGACAAGGATGATGTGATCCTTGATAAGAGACCCAAAACCACCTCTTTCAATCCAGCAGATGAAATAGTCAAATTTCAAGTGCACCTGACGGATCCTAACAAAACAACGTCCATTGGAGCACAGATGGATCCGACGGTTGATGCCGCCCTACGAGCATTCCTGCGTGAAAATTGGGATATCGTTGCTTGGCGCCCTTCGTACATGCCTGGGATCCCACACAGACTGGCCGAACATAGCCTCAACATAATATCAAGGGGTTTAAACCAGTCAAACAAACGTTGCGGCGATTTTCCGAACACAAATGACAAGCTATGGGGCAGGAGCTGCTAAACTACTCGAAGCCGGGTTCATCAGAGAAATCAAACATCTAGATTGGCTAGCCAACTTGGTCATGGTGCCGAAGAAGGATAAGTCTTGGTGCCTTTGCGTTGATTTCAAAGACCTCAATAAGGCTTGCCCCAAAGACCCTTTCCCATTTCCCCACATTGACCAGATTATTGACGCGACCGCAGGACACGACTCCTTGTGTTTCCTCGACGCTTACTCCGGATACCATCAGATTAAAATGAAGGATTCTGACCAGGCCGCAACGGCATTTATCACCCCGTATAGGCCTTTCTGTTTCAACACTATGCCTTTCGGGCTTAAAAACGCTGGTGCCACTTACCAACGCATGATTCAAGCATGTGTGGAAAAACAAATCGGCAAGATAGTGGAAGCATATGTGGACGACGTGGTCATCAAGACTAAACACGTCAAATCACTTGTGGACGATCTCTGCCTCACATTTGAAAACCTCTGAACATATGACATACGGCTCAATCCGGAAAAATGTGTTTTTGGCGTTCTAGCCGGAAAGCTGCTAGGGTTCATTGGCTCCAATAGAGGAATTGAACCAAACCCAGCCAAAATCCGAGCCTTGTCACAACTGGCGATTGTTGGGGAACGTAGTAATTTCAAAAATTTCGTACGCACACGCAAGATCATGGTGATGCATAGCCACGAGAGGGGAGAGTGTTGTCCACGTACCCTCGTAGACCAAAAGTGGAATCGTTAGCTCAACGCGGTTGATGTAGTCGTACGTCTTCACGATCCAACCGATAAATTACCGAACGCACGGCACCTCCGAGTTCAGCACACGTTCATCCCGATGACGTCCCTTGAACTCCAATCCAGCCGAGTGTTGAGGGAGAGTTTCGTCAGCACGACGGCGTGGTGACGATGATGATGTTCTACCGGCAGGGCTTCGCCTAAGCACCACTACAGTATTATCGAGGTGGACTATGGTGGAGGGGGGTACCGCACACGACTAAAAGATCAAACGATCAATTGTTGTGTCTATGGGGTGCCCCCTTCCCCCGTATATAAAGGAGCGAAGGGGGGTGCGGCCGGCCAGGGGAGAGGGCGCGCCAGGAGGAGTCCTACTCCCACCGGGAGTATGACTCCCCCCTTTCCTAGTTGGATTAGGACTTGGGAGTGTGTCGGCGTACTAGGAACCAGGGTACCCAGACTTGCCTGTCTGCGGCCCACGTCGCGTTCCTGGTACGGCCCGGTAGGGCCCAGATGATCGACCAGCTGCTCAAGACCCTCGCGAGGGGGCCAACCCTAGCGAGGAGAACGACCAAGACCCCCTCAAGGAGCGGCCTCACCTAGGCTGCTCCAGAGGGGCAACCAAGACCTCTCCCAAGAGTGGCCTCAGCTAGGCTGCTTCGGAGGGCGGAGATCTTAAGGCAAGGGCTGCCTCAGGAGGAGGCAGTGATGCAAGCCATGACGAACCATGCCAGCGGGCGCCAGCGAGCGCCAGCGGGCGCAGTTTCCATATCGGTGCAAAGGAGACCGCACAGGCGCAGGTTCCCGAGGGGCGAGACAAAGGTTTACCCTTTGGTGCAACAAGACCGAAGACCACAAGGACGGCAGGAAGGATGTCATCGCCGAGCCCACCACCACGTCACCGCGTGCCCTCTTTGCAAGCGAAGACCACCTTTTGTCAGGATAGGAGCGTCCTTGTGTTCCCGCTCAAATGGCCGTTGTGGGATTCCCTTCCCGCCTAAACATTTCGGGGGAAGAGGACCGTGGCTGCCTATATAAGTAGCTAGGGTACCCATCATAGGGGGGAGGATCGACCAACCCATTGGGACTTAGCATAGGAAAGAAGCAAGAACATCCGCTTCCTCACCCATCTTGAGCTCGCCTCCTGAGCTCAGGAAACCACTGTACTTATTCATACTCGAGCCCTCGCGAGGCCAATCCACTAAAGCAGGACGTAGGGTTTTACACCGCAAGGTGGCCTGAACCTGGGTAAACTCTTGTGTGCTCTACTTGTTTTTCTTGCTTGCATTCCATTCTCACCACCAGGAGAAGAGCGAGGCACTAGGTAGGCGTGTAGTGGGAGAGATCTTCGTCACGCCCCTGTGTTCGAATCTTAAGGGTTTTGCGGAGCCCGAAATCCGACATTTGGCGTGCCAGGTAGGGGGCTTGTCGAAATCTCGCTTCTCCGATGACCTCGCTCTGCTCTTCTCTGTTGACCTCGTTTCACCGCCATGGTGGACACTCGCCGAGCACGCGCCGCTCGCTGCGCCGCCAACGTCACTCAGACGGCGCCCGCGGGTAACGGTGCACCACTCCGCCCCAACTCGCCGGTCGCCAACGCGGCCACGGACCCAGCCGTTCAGGAGCAGCAGGACTCGTCGCTGCCGCTGTCCGTGCGGCACCGCACGACGACCCCGTCACCTTCGCCGGTCGCGGCCTCGTCCTCGCTGGTCCGTCGCGGGCCGGTCTACCAGCAGCCTGCGCTACTGATGGCGCGAGAGCTCCTACATTACCATCCGGCGGACGACCTCTATGACGAATGGCTCCACCGCATCACCGAGCTTGTCAACACTGCCGGGGAGGCGCCCGCGCCGACCCATTCCACTCACCCTCCGTCGCCCATGGCGGGGAACGAAGATCACGGCACTCCGCCCCCACTTCCACCGCGCGGCGCCGGCCAGGGGCTCAGGCGCGAGGCTCCACGGCGCAAACAGCCCCGCAGGGCCCCCGCGTGCGACGAGGAGAGCTGCCAGGTGGTCCCGCGCCCCCAGGCAGAAGCGCGCGTGCTCCCCGCTCAGGAGCACCAGAACCGCGCCCCACAGGAGGTGGTGGTGCCCGCACCCCAAGATCCAGCACCGCAGGCGCAAGGGGCGCCAGCAATCATGAGCGTGGGTGGATGCCGTGCCCTAGCTCCTGAGCTACGGCGCCTTGTATGGCCCGGCAAGTTCAAGCCGGACCTGCCTCCGCGTTACAACGGCACCGCCGACCTGGCAGAGTTCCTCCAGCTCTACGAGCTCAGCATCGAGGCGGCGAACGGCACCGAGCAGGTCATGGCGAACTGGTTCCCCATGGCCCTCAAGGACGGTGCGCGCTCCTGGCTCCTGAACCTTTCTCCAGGATCCATCTCTTCTTGGGAGGAGCTTCGCAAGCGCTTCATCGCCAACTTCCAAGGTACCCGCGACCGATCTCCAGCAGCCGCATACCTACGCCGCGTGAAGCAGCAGCCTGGGGAGACCCTGCAGAAGTACATTCAACGCTTCAACACCGTGCGCCTCAAGATCCCCAGGGTCTCCGACGAGGCCATCATCTCGGCGTTCTCCGACGGTGTCCGCGACGTTAGGATGAAGGAGGAGCTTGCCATCCACGAGGACCTGTGCACGGCCCTTGAGATGTTCAATCTCACGGCAAGGTGCGCCAGGGCAGAGGAAGGCCGCCTCTCCCTCCTGGAACTGCCTGAGGCGGAAGCCGACGATAAGAAGACCAAGGCCAAGGAAGCAAAGCGCAAGGGACCTGCCGTGCTGGCTGTGGAGCCAGAAGTGAAGCGCGGCTGCGGCTACAACGACCCTCCAAGAGACAACCGTCCGTACTGCGTCTTCCATGATGTCCATAGCCATAACACCAACGACTGCCAAGAGCTCAGGGCGATGCGCGGCGGGCGCGTCGGGCAGCACCCTGAGCGCGACAACCGTGGCTACGGTCGCGGAGGAGGCCGTGTCGGAGGACGCTGGGATGGCAGGAACTCGTGCCAAGGATGGCGTGACCAGCCTCGTGAAGACCGTTGGCAGGAGCAGCCTCGTGACGCCCCCTGGCGTGACCAGCCTCGTGAGGGTCACCCTCAGGGCAACGCGGGCCTGCCTCCGCTGCCACCACCGCCAAGAAGGAACGACGACGACCGCCACGGAGACGAAGCAGGGGGGCTTCCAGGAGCCACGTGGGGTCGCGTGCATCCTGGGAGGATCCCACGCTCCGGCTTCTCACCGCATCTTCAAGCAGTTCGCTCGTGAGGTGAACGCGGCAATCCCCAGGCCTGACGCCGCACGCAACCTCAGGTGGGCCAAGTAGATCATCGCCTTCGACCCCAAGGATCAGCTCAGGTGCACCGCCGTGCGAGGCACTCTCCCGATGCTCTGCACCCCGACCATCAGTAACGTCCGCGTGACCAAGACCCTCATCGACGGTGGGGCAGGGCTCAACGCCCTCTCCGTCCAGATCTTCGAGACTCTTCAAGTACCCTACGATCAGCTGCACCGACCAAGCCATTTTACGGAGTCACAGATGGCTCCACCCTCCCGATGGGGCAGGTCCGCCTCCCCGTCACCTTCGGCGACCGCGACAACTACCACACCGAGCTCATCGACTTCGACTTCGCCAACATCAACCTCCTGTACAACGCCATCCTAGGGTATCCGGCCCTCTCCAAGTTTATGGCGGCGACCCATCACAGCTACAACGTCCTCAAGATGCCTGGAAGCGGCAGAGTCATCACGATCGCCTGCGACGAGAAGAAAGCAGTACATTCTCTGGAGCGCGCCTACCAGACTGCGGCGATCAAGAGCTCCGACGGAGACAAAGCCGTATTCGCCCTGATGACCGCCCCCAAGAAGAAGAAGCATCCGCTCGACTCTCAGGCCTCGGGGGCTCCCGACGGCACCACCTCAAGCTCCGCGCCTGCTGACGAGGTGCCCTCCACCCTCGCATAGGGAGGCACACCCGGCGCCCCTCTTAGGACGGGCTCGGGGGCTCCCCTCAGGGGGACCCTGGACCTGGTCGTGAGGGAGGTGCCCAGGCACCACTCGCGGGCGCCCCCCGCCGTGCGTAGTCATGAGCCCAGTGTGAGCTTCATAACGCTGGGGGCTCAGGACCCCATCGACCAAGCTACCAAGGAACCTTACCCACCCACACAAGACCCAAGCAACCAGTTTCGCGTCTGCATCGACATCCCGAGCCTCAACAGGGCTGCCGCCTAGGGCCTCTTCCAGCAGATGGCGGTCGGCTGGGGGAGGGCCTTCCCCTCTGGTCTCCGCAACGCGGCCGCCACATACCAACACTTCATACAACAGGCCGCGGGGGCTCAGGAGGCTCAGCGGCAGGCGGTCCTGATGGAGCAGGACCAGGACCCCCGCGACCGCTGAGAGCCTCCGGAGCCCCTGGTCCTTGGGAGCTCGGCTCTCCTCAGGAGCAACCCGCATGGCTCGCATCTCCAGCTACCCCAACTCCTCTTCAGCGACAAGTACCAGGTGATGTCTCGGGTATTCCGTCGAGGGCGCCCCTCGGGCTGCATCATCCTCAAGCTGCTGGGGGCTTACCCCCACAGCTGTCTATTTTTGCACATGAATCAGAACTGGTTGCTTCCTTTTGCATTATCTATATGGTTGGCACCCTCACCGCCACTAAGGTCATGAGCCCTTGTGAGCCCATCCGCGATCGCCCCATGATTAAGGACTGGCACGACGTCTGTGCTCGGGTCCGTCCCTGCAGCGTTGCTAAAACCAAGGGCTGCGCTCTGTCTTGCGAGCCATTCCCGTGACGTCACCTCCCGTGGTCCTTGGTGCCTTGTTCTTGCATGGCATAACCGTTGGTGGGTAAGTAGGGGCCCGTGGCAGGTGCCTCGCTCCCGCGGGAACCGCGTGCCGGTTGTTTATCTTTTGGACTATGGCATGAGAAGACTGGGCACGGCGTCTGTGCTCGGGTCCGTCCCTGCAGCATCGATAAATCCAGCGGCTGAGCTCTGTCTTACGGGCCGGTCCCGCTAACGTCACCTCCTGGGGTCGTTGGTGCTGCGGCCTTCTCATGCAATGCCCTCTGGAGATGCATTCGGTGCAGGTCTAGGCAACCCATCTCTTTTCACATTTTGCAGAAGAAGACTTAGGCGCAACCCGCCTCAGGGTAGGGTCTCGTGAGTGATGCGTAAGCTCGTGAGAACTTCCTCAGAGTCGTTCAGATCATCCTGAGGAGGGCCCATATACACCCTGGCTATCCCGCCGTGCAAGCCACGTGTCCGGATGGGCTGTACACGCCTGGGAGTCTCTCCCGGTGGGAGGCTCCCCTCCCACGATCCAGTGGAAGTGCTTAGCTCCGCGTTGGCAAGACCGAGGAGCGGTTGTGCCAACGAACCAGTGGAAGCACCAAGCTCCGCGCTGGCCGATACGACCGCGGAGCGGTTATGCCCACACTCCACGCAAGTGTGGTAGCTCTATGCTCCGCGCTAGTTGTAAACAACTAAGGGCGGCCCCCAGCGGTCGCACCAACCTTAGGGAGCTTTTCAGCTCACGACGCTCACAGCTTCTCCTTGGAAGGGTATCGCGAGGGGGGCTAGGCACGGGGGCTATGCTCAGGTCACGCCTGGCAGACGCCACCCTACCAGGTGCCCAGACACCTGGCTTTCTCACGCCCCCATCCTAGGCGAAGGCTCGTGAGCAAGGTATGGTGCTTGTTCTCCCTCACGAGAGCCGTTCGTACGTCAAGGGGGACCCCTGGGCATCGCGACCCAGGGGCCTCACTATTCACGTAGCCCCTCACTCCTTGGGCCCGGTGCTCAACTACGATCGAGGTATGCGCGGGGCTGGGCCCTGCCGACGCAGAAGCAAACGGGTCGCTTGAGCGTTAAGGGGGACCCCTGGGCATCGTGACCCAGGGGCCTCACTAGTCACGTAGCCCCTCATTCCTTGAGCCTGCCCTGGTGACCCGGAGGGCTCAATGGCGATCGAGGTATGCGCGGGGCTGGGCCCTGCCGACGCAGAGCACTTAAGCAAACATGAATGGAAGCAAGCACGGAAATCACAGAATTCAAAGCCTAGCTATTACAATAAGCTCAAGTTCATCAAACTCAAACAAGTCTCACGCCTCCCCGAGGCACTCGCATTCTCCTCAGCGGGAACAGGTCAGGCATCGCCGGACGCGCTGACATTAGCTTCCGCCTCTTCAGACGCATCAGCAGCAGCCGAAGGAACGCCTCCACCAGCTCTTTGACCTGCTCCACCACACACTCAGCAGCCGCGCCCCCAGGCTCGCGGCCAGCGGCTAGGAGCATGGCCAGGTCGAAGCTGGGGTCATGAAGGAAGAGATGGATGCACACCTGCGCCAAGGCAGAGGTAAGAAGCAATCGGCCCTCAGTATCAGCTAACTGACCGATTGCAGATGCCACGTCGCCCAGGGCCTTCACGAGCGTAGCTAGGAGCCCGGTGGCGCCATCCTCCAGGGTGGCCAGCGGCTCTTCGAACCCCTCCCCGTAGGCGATGCGCAGCAGCCTGCGGGCCTCGAGCTCGAAGGCGGCGAGGGCCTCACGGCCCACCGTCGCCGTCTTCTTCGAGGCTGCAAGGGCGTCCTCCCTGGCCTTCAGCTCGCCCTCGCGCTTGGCTTGGGACGCCTTGGCTTCCTCGACCTCTGTCTTCAGCTTCTCCAGGATCGTGCGGTCGGCGGGCTGCTCCTTCTGCAACCGCGATGTCTCGGCCTTCTCGCCCTGGAGCTCCTTCTCCAACCTCTCAAGCTCCAGGGCGTGCTTTGCTCTCTCCTCACAGAGGGTCTTAAGTTCGTCTTCTGCCTCCTGACGACGCTTCTCGGAGGATGCTGCCTGGGCTTCCGCGGTCTCCCGCGCCCGTGTAGCCAAGGCAGCCTCCTCCCGACCCTCGGCGATGGCCGGCGAAGCCTGACTCCAGGTGGCCTGCACGGACTCCTCCGCTTGCAGCCACCCCGAGAGTAGGACCAAGTGGGCATCCACCGCACGGTCATCACCGTCCCGAAAGACAGCGCAGAGCTGGTTCAGCGCAGTGAAGGCCGCCTCCAAGGCCTCGGGACCAGACCTCACCTGCTGACGAGGGGGCGCCACCACGATCGCCCGCTCGGCTGAGGGCTTGGGGGATCCCGTTCCCTTCGCTGGCACGGCGGGAGTAGGGGTCACCTGGCCCTCGCGAGGAGCTACAGCGGAGTCCACTGAAGGCGTCGCCACCACGCGCTCAGCAGTTTGGCTAGCTGAGGCGTGTGGAACCACCACAGCAGCGACATCAGCAACAGGAGGGGCGGGACTTCAAGAAGTGGCCCCTCCCTTCATCTTCTTCAGCACGCCGCCAATGCTACTGCATCAAGAAACGCGCGTCAGAAGCGCAACGGGCAATAGAACAACAGAAGAACCTGCACTCACACGTCAGAGCCCTGGCGCGCCCTCCTCTTCGCCAGCAGATCGGCAGTGGCTTCCTTCGCAGGGGGCACGCCGCTGGCCCGAACGTTGGCAAGACGCGAAGCCAAAGATTTGGGCACAACAGTGGCCGCTGGCCTTGCCGGGGCAGAGCTCCGCCCAAGAGTCGCTGCATCACCCCCTCCGGACGAAGAGCGTCTAGATCGACGCGGGGTGACGGCCTTGGGCTGCCCAGCGACTCCAGCCCTCGGCGGCAACTCCTCAACGGATTCCGCGGAGGAAGCGTCATCAAGATTCAGGTCCAGGTCCCCGAGGGCTTTCTCAAAGTCTTCCTCCTCCTCCTCGCTCTCCTCTTCGCCACCACAAGACACATCAACCGTGGCCGGAGCAGGCGTGGCCACCTCGACATAGCCCGACATAGCCTCCAACTGCTTGGCCTTGTCAGGGCGGCGGTACAGCGGCAGGTGGGCCATCGGAAGGTCCGCAGGCATCGTCTCCAGGAGAACGCTTGAGGTGAGGTCCAGATCAGAAGAGGGCAGTATCCCCAAGCGTAGTCGGAGCTTGTCGTCATCCTCCATCAGCTCCCACATGGGACGCGAGTGCGCCTGGAGTGGCGCCAGGCGCTGCCTCAGGAAGTCCTTCACGATCTGTCCCCCCTCGAGCCTCGAGGCCATATCGGCCTCAATCCTCGCCAAGATGGGCCCAGCCTCAGGATAAGTAATCTTCACATGGCTCCAGCAGGCGCGCTTCCACGGACGCGCAGTAGGCAGCGCCAGCAACGGGTGCGTGCGCTGAGCATCCAGATAGACCCATCTCTTCCAATGGGTGTCTATTTTCTTCCCCGCCTTCATCAACCGGCAGCCCTTGCGCTGAAAGACGAAGGAGATGCACGCTGAGCACGAGCCCTCCTCGTACAGCCGGACGGCGAGGAGGTGGCGGAAGAGGGCGACAGTCGGCCTCACCCCCATGAACACCTCGCAATAGAAGGCGAACAGCGACAAGACGAGGAGGGGGCGAGGCTGGATATGAAGGGCGTGCACCTGGTAGTGGTCCAAGATGGCGTAGAAGAATTCAGAGAAGGGCGGCACAAGCCCAAGGGATATGTTGTGGAGGAAGAAGGGGTAGCAGGTCGTCGTCAAGGCCGGTGCAGTAGCCGACCCGACCAGGATCTTCGTCAGGCCATGCTCGTTGTGCTCACTTGACATGAAGGACTGGACTTCCGCGTAGCCCCCCTCCGTGGCGACAGAAGACTCCTCGAGTGCCGCCACGGGAGAGGAACCAGGCCCGGACACTTGCGCGGCGCCCTTGCCCTTCTTCGCCATTGCCGAAGGTGTCGGGGAAGGCAAGGGATCCGAGAACATTGGAGGCGGAGGAGAAGGGGATCTGAGCAAGAAGGAAGGGGAGCAATAACCCCTCTGCGGTGAAGACAGTCTCTTTTGTTAAGTCACATGGTTACCAAGGCTGCGTGGGGAGTGGAGTCGTAACGTCCCATCAACTTTCACGCGCCAGCCTGGCCCACAGTCTTTGGGGCCCATGACGCTTCGTCCTCGGCTAGGCTTCGCCCAGAAGCCGACTCCGCGCGCGCCTTGGGCCCAGGGGCTACTGTCGGCGTACTGGGAACCAGGGTACCCAGACTTGCCTGTCTTCTGCCCACGTCACGTTCCTGGTACGGCCTGGTAGGGCCCAGCTGATCGACCAGCTGCTCAAGACCCTCGCGAGGGGGCCAGCCCTAGCGAGGAGAACGACCAAGACCCCCTCAGGGAGCGGCCTCACCTAGGCTGCTCCAGAGGGGCAACCAAGACCTCTCCCAAGAGTGGCCTCAGCTAGGCTGCTTTAGGAGGGCGGAGATCTCAAGGCAAGGGCTGCCTCAGGAGGAGGCAGTGACGCAAGCCATGAAGAACCATGCCACCGGGCGCCAGCGCGCGCCAGCGGGCGCAATGTCCATATCGGTGCAAAGGAGACCGCATAGGCGCAGGTTCCCGAGGGGTGAGACAAAGGTTTCCCCTTTGGTGCAACAAGACCGAAGACCGCAAGGACGGCAGGAAGGATGTCATCGCCGAGCCCACCACCGCGTCACCGCGTGCCCTGTTTGCAGGCGAAGACCACCTTTTGTCAGGATAAGAGCGTCCTTGTGTTCCCGCTCAAATGGCCGTTGTGGGATTCCCTTCCCGCCTAAACATTTCGGGGGAAGAGGACCCTGGCCGCCTATATAAGTAGCTAGGGTTCCCATCATACGGGGGAGGGTCGACCAACCCATTGGGACTTAGCATAGCAAAGGAGCAAGAACATCCGCTTCCTCACCCATCTTGAGCTCGCTTCCTGAGCTGAGGAAACCACTGTATTTGTTCATACTCGAGCCCTCACGAGGCCAATCCACTAAAGCAGGATGTAGGGTTTTACACCGCAAGGTGGCCTGAACCTGGGTAAACTCTTGTGTGCTCTACTTGTTTTGCTTGCTTGCATTCCATTCTCACCACCAGGAGAAGAGCGAGGCGCTAGGTAGGCGTGTAGTGGGAGAGATCTTCGTCACGCCCCTGTGCTCGAATCTTAAGGGTTTTGCGGAGCCCGAAATCCGACAGAAGGGGAAAGAGATGGAGGACAAGAAGGAAGGGGGGCGCCGCCCCCCTCTCCTTGTCCTATTAAGACTAGGGGGGAGGGGCGCGCGGCCCAGCCCTGGCCGCCTCTCCTCTCTTCCACCAAGGCCCACTAAGGCCCATTAAGTCCCCGGGGGGTTCCGGTTCCAATATATCAATCTTCATGTCTCGACCATTTCGAGACTCCTCGTCATGTCCGTGATCACATCCGGGACTCCGAACAACCTTCGGACATCAAAACATATAAACTCATAATATAACTGTCATCGAAACGTTAAGCGTGCAGACCCTACGGGTTCGAGAACTATGTAGACATGACCGATACAAGTCTCTAGTAAATAACCAATAGCGGAACCTGGATGCTCATATTGGCTCCCACGTATTCTACGAAGATCTTTATCGGTCAGACCGCATAACAACATACATTGTTCCCTTTGTCATCGGTATGTTACTTGCCCGAGATTCGATCGTCGGTATCTCAATACCTAGTTCAATCTCGTTACCGGCAAGTCTCTTTACTTGTTACGTAATACATCATCCCGCAACTAACTCATTAGTTGCAAGGCTTAAGTGATGTGCACTACCGAGAGGGCCCAGAGATACCTCTCCGACAATCGGAGTGACAAATCCTAATCTCGAAATACGCCAACCCAAGAAGTACCTTCGGAGACACCTGTAGAGCACCTTTATAATCACCCAGTTACATTGTGATGTTTGGTAGCACATAAAGTGTTCCTCCGGTAAATGGGAGTTGCATAATCTCATAGTCATAGGAACATGTATAAGTCATGAAGAAAGCAATAGCAGAATACTAAACGATCAAGTGCTAAGCTAACGGAATGGGTCAAGTCAATCACATCATTCTCCTAATGATGTGATCTCGTTAATCAAATGATAACTCATGTCTATGGTTAGGAAACTTAACCATCTTTGATCAACGAGCTAGTCAAGTAGAGGCATACTAGTGACACTCTGTTTGTCTATGTATTCACACATGTATTATGTTTCCGGTTAATACAATTCTAGCATGAATAATAAACATCTATCATGAAATAAGGAAATATATAATAACTTTATTATTGCCTCTAGGGCATATTTCCTTCAGTCTCCCACTTGCACTAGAGTCAATAATCTAGTTCACATCACCATGTGATTTAACACCAATAGTTCACATCACCATGTGATTAACACCCATAGTTGACATCGTCATGTGACCAACACCCAAAGGGTTTACTAGAGTCAATAATCTAGTTCACATCGCTATGTGATTAACACCCAAAGAGTATTAAGGTGCGATCATGTTTTGCTTGTGAGAGAAGTTTAGTCAACGGGTCTGCCACATTCAGATCCGTATGTATTTTGCAAATTTCTATGTCAACAATGCTCTGCACGGAGCTACTCTAGCTAATTGCTCCCACTTTCAATAAGTGTCCAGAGACTTAGAGTTATCTGGATCAGTGTCAAAACTTGCATTGATGTAACCCTTTACGACGAATGTTTTTGTCACCTCCATAATCGAGAAACATATCCTTATTCCACTAAGGATAATTTTGACCGCTGTCCAGTGATCTACTCCTAGATCACTATTGTACTCCCTTGCCAAAATCAGTGTAGGGTATACAATAGATCTGGTACACAACATGGCATACTTTATAGAACCTATTGCTGAGGCATAGGGAATGACTTTCATTCTCTTTCTATCTTCTGCCGTGGTCGGGCTTTGAGTCTTACTCAATTTCACACCTTGTAACATAGGCAAGAACTCTTTCTTTGACTGTTCCATTTTGAACTACTTCAAAATCTTGTCAAGGTATGTACTCATTGAAAAAACTTATCAAGCGTCTTGATCTATCTCTATAGATCTTGATGCTCAATATGTAAGCAGCTTCACTGAGGTCCTTCTTTGAAAAACTCCTTTCAAACACTCCTTTATGCTTTGCAGAATAATTATACATTATTTCCTATCAACAATATGTCAATCACATATACTTATCAGAAATGTTGTAGTGCTCCCACTCACTTTCTTGTAAATACAGGCTTCACCGCAAGTCTGTATAAAACTATATGGTTTGATCAACTTATCAAAGCGTATATTCCAACTCCGAGATGCTTGCACCAGTCCATAAATGGATCACTGGAGCTTGCATATTTTGTTAGCACCTTTAGGATTGACAAAAACCTACTGGTTGCATCATATACAACTCTTCTTTAATAAATCCATTAAGGAATGCAGTTTTGTTTATCCATTTGCCAGATTTCATAAAATGCGGCAATTGCCAATATGATTCGGACATACTTAAGCATAGATACGAGTGAGAAACTCTCATCGTAGTCAACACCTTGAACTTGTCAAAAACCTTTTGCGACAATTCTAGCTTTGTAGATAGTAACACTACTATCAGCGTCCATCTTCCTCTTGAAGATCCATTTAATCTCAATGGTTCACCAATCATCGGGCAAGTCAATCAAAGTCCACACTTTGTTCTCATCTATGGATCCCATCTCAGATTTCATGGCCTCAAGCCATTTTGCGGAATCTGGGCTCATCATCGCTTCCTCATAGTTCGTAGGTTCGTCATGGTCAAGGAACATGACCTCCAGAATAGGATTACCGTACCACTCTGGTGCGGATCTTACTCTGGTTGACCTACGAGGTTCGGTAGTAACTTGATCTAAAGTTACATGATCATCATCATTAGCTTCCTCACTAATTGGTGTAGGAGTCACATGAACAAATTTCTGTGATGAACTACTTTCCAATAAGGGAGTAGGTACAGTTTCCTCATCAAGTTTTACCTTCCTCCCACTCACTTCTTTCGAGAGAAATTCCTTATCTAGAAAGGATCCATTCTTAGCAACGAATGTCTTGCCTTCGGATCTGTGATAGAAGGTGTACCCAACAGTCACCTTTGGGTATCCTATGAAGACACATTTCTCCGATTTGAGTTCAAGCTTATCAGGTTGAAGATTTTTCACATAAGCATCGCCGCCCCAAATTTTAAGGAACGACAACTTAGGTTTCTTGCTAAACCACAATCCATACGGTGTTGTCTCAACGGATTTATATGGTGCCCTTTTTAACGTGAATGCAGCTATCTCTAATGCATAACCCTAAAAAATAGTGGTAAATCGGTAAGAAACATCATAGTTCGCACCATATCTAATAAAGTACGGTTACGACGTTCGGTCACACCATTATGCTATGGTGTTCTAGGTGGCATGAGTTTGTGAAACTATTCCACATTGTTTTAATTGAAGACCAAACTCGTAACTCAAATATTTGTCTCTACCATCAGATCGTAGAAACTTTATTTTCTTGTTATGATGATTCTCTACTTCACTCTGAATTTCTTTGAACTTTTCAAATGTTTCAGACTTATGTTTCATCAAGTAGATATACCCATATATGCTCAAATCATCTGTGAAGGTCAGAAAACAATGATACCTCCCGTGAGCTTCAACACTCATCGGATCACATACATCAGTATGTATTATTTCTAATAAGTCAGTTGCTGGCTCCATTGTTCGGGAGAAGCGAGTTTTAGTCATCTTGCCCATAAGGCATGGTTCGCAAGCATCAAGTGATTCCAAAATCCCATCGGCATGGAGTTTCTTCATGCGCTTTACATCAATATGACCTAAAACGGCAGTGCCACAAATAAGTTGCACTATCATTATTAACTTTGCATCTTTTAGCTTCAATATTATGAATATGTATATCACTACAATCAAGATCCAACAAACCATTTTCATTGGGTGTATGACATTAGAAGGTTTTATTCATGTAAACAGAACAACAATTATTCTCTAATTTAAATGAATAATCGTATTGCAATAAACATGATCAAATCATATTCATGCTCAATGCAAACACCAAATAACATTTATTTAGGTTCAACACTAATCCCGAAAGTATAGGTAGTGTGCGATGATGATCATATCGATCTTGGAACTGCTTCCAACACACATCATCACATCATCTTAACTAGTTTCTGTTCATTCTGCAACTCCCGTTTCGAGTTACTACTCTTAGCAACTGAACTAGTATCAAATACCACGGGGTTGCTATAAACACTAGTAAAGTACACATCAATATCATGTATATCAAATATACCTTTGTTCACTTTGCCATCCTTCTCATCCGCCAAATACTTGGGGCAGTTCCGCTTCCAGTGACTAGTCCCTTTGAAGTAGAAGCACTTAGTCTCGGGTTTAGGTCCAGACTTGGGCTTCTTCACTTGAGCAGCAACTTGCTTGCCATTCTTCTTGAAGTTCCCCTTCTCCCCTTTGGCCTTTTCTTGAAACTAGTGGTCTTGTTAACCATCAACACACGATGTTTTTCTTGATTTCTACCTTCGTCGATTTCAGCATCACGAAGAGCTTGGGAATTATTTCCATTATCCCTTGCATATTATAGTTCATCACGAAGTTCTACTAACTTGGTGATGGTGACTAGGGAATTCTGTCAATCACTATCTTATCTGGAAGATTAACTCCCACTTGATTCAAGCGATTGTAGTACCCAGACAATCTGAGCACATGCTCACTGCTTGAGCTATTCTCCTCCATCTTTTAGGCAAAGTACTGTCAGAGGTCTCATACCTCTTGACACGGGCATGAGTATGAAATACCAATTTCAACTCTTGGAATATCTTACATGATCCGTAGCGTTCAAAACATTTTTGAAGTCCCGGTTCTAAGCCGTAAAGCATGGTGCACGAAACTATCAAGTAGTCATTATACCGAGCTTTGTCAAACGTTCATAACGTTTTGCTTTTGCTCCTGCAATTGGTCTGTCACCTAGCGGTACATTAAGGACAAAATTCTTCTGTGCAGCAATGAGGATAAACCTCAGATTATGGAGCTAGTCCGCATCATTGCTACTAACATTTTTCAACATAGTTTTCTCTAGGAACATATCAAAAAATAAACAGGGAGCAACAATGCGAGCTATTGATCTACAACATAGTTATGAAAATACTATCAGGACTAAGTTCATGATAAATTAAAGTTCAATTAATCATATTACTTAAGAAATCCCACTTAGATAGACATCCCTCTAATCATCTAAGTGATCATGTGATCCAAATCAACTAAACCATAACCGATCATCACGTGAAATGGAGTAGTTTTCAATGGTGAACATCACTATGTTGATCATATCTACTATATGATTCACGCTCGACCTTTCGGTCTCAGTGTTCCGATGCCATATCTGCATATGCTAGGCTCGTCAAGTTTAACCTGAGTATTCTGCGTGTGCAAAACTGGCTTGCACCCGTTGTAGATGGACGTAGAGCTTATCACACCCGATCATCACGTGGTGTCTGGGCAGGACGAACTTTGGCAACGGTGCATACTCAGGGAGAACACTTTTATCTTGAAATTTAGTGAGAGATCATCTTATAATGCTACTGTCAATTAAAGCAAGATAAGATGCATAAGAGATATACATCACATGCAATCAATATAAGTGATATGATATGGCCATCATCACCTTGTGCTTGTGATCTCCATCTCCGAAGCACCGTCATGATCACCATCGTCACCGGCGTGACACCTTGATCTCCATCGTAGCATTGTTGTCGTCTTGCCAATCTTATGCTTCTACGACTATCGCTACCGCTTAGTGATAAAGTAAAGCATTACAGGGCGATTGCATTGCATACAATAAAGCGACAACCATATGGCTCCTGCCAGTTGCCGATAACTCGGTTACAAAACATGATCATCTCATACAATAAAATTTAGCATCATGCTTTGACCATATCACATCACAACATGCCATGGAAAAACAAGTTAGACGTCCTGTACTTTGTTGTTGCAAGTTTTACGTGGCTGCTACGGGCTGAGCAAGAACCGTTCTTACCTATGCATCAAAACCACAACGATAGTTTGTCAAGTTGGTGCTGTTTTAACCTTCGCAAGGACCGGGCATAGCCACACTCGGTTCAACTAAAGTTGGAGAAACTGACACCCGCCAGCCACCTGTGTGCAAAGCACGTCGGTAGAACCAGTCTCGTGTAAGCGTACGCGTAGTGTCGGTCCGGGCCGCTTCATCCAACAATACCGCCGAACCAAAGTATGACATGCTGGTAAGCAGTATGACTTATATCGCCCACAACTCACTTGTGTTCTACTCGTGCATATGACATTTACGCATAAAACCTGGCTCGGATGCCACTGTTGGGGAACGTAGTAATTTCAAAAATTTCCTACGTACGCACATGCAAGATCATGGTGATGCATAGCAACGAGAGGGGAGAGTGTTGTCCACGTACCCTCGTAGACCGAAAGTGGAAGCGTTAGCACAACGCGGTTGATGTAGTCGTACGTCTTCACGATCCGACTGATCAAGTACCGAACGCACGACACCTCCGAGTTCAGCGCACGTTCTGCCCGATGACGTCCCTCAAACTCCGATCCAGCCGAGTGTTGAGGGAGAGTTTCGTCAGCACGAAGGCGTGGTGACGATGATGATGTTCTATAGGCAGGGCTTCGCCTAAGCACCACTACAGTATTATCGAGGTGGACTATGGTGGAGGGGGGTACCGCACACGGCTAAAAGATCAAACGATCAATTGTTGTGTCTATGGGGTGCCCCCTGCCCCCGTATATAAAGGAGCAAAGGGGGGTGCGGCCGGCCAGGGGAGAGGGCGCGCCAGGAGGAGTCCTAGTCCCACCGGGAGTAGGACTCCCCCCTTTCCTAGTTGGATTAGGACTTGGGAGGGGGAAAGACGTGGAGGAGAAGAAGGAAGGGGGGACGCCGCCCCCTATCCTTGTCCTAATCGGACTAGAGGGGAGGGACACGCGGCCTAGCCCTGGCCGCCTCTCCTCTCTTCCACCAAGGCCCAATAAGGCCCATTAAGTCCTCGGGGGGTTCCGGTAACCTCTCCGGTACTCTGGTAAAAGCCCGATTTCACCTGGAACACTTCCGATATCCAAACATAGGCTTCCAATATATCAATCTTCATGTCTCGGCCATTTCGAGACTCCTCGTCATGTCCGTGATCACATCCGAGACTCCGAAAAACCTTCGGTACATCAAAACATATAAACTCATAATATAACTGTCATCGAAACGTTAAGCGTGCGGACCCTACGGGTTCGAGAACTATGTAGACATGACTGATACAAGTCTCCGGTCAATAACCAATAGCGGAACCTGGATGCTCATATTGGCTCACACATATTCTACGAAGATTGTCGGTGTCAAAACCGGCGGATCTCGGGTAGGGGGTCCCGATCTGTGCGTCGAGGTCGGATGGTAACAGGAGACAAGGGACACTTTATTTTACCCAGGTTCGGGCCCTCTCGATGGAGGTAAAACCCTACTCCTGCTAGATTAATATTGATGATATGGGTAGTACAAGAGTAGATCTACCACGAGATCAAGGAGGCTAAACCCTATAAGCTAGCCTATGGGTATGATAATGGTTATGATGTGTTCGTCCTACGGACTACAACCCTCCGGTTTATATAGGCACCAGATAGGGTTAGGGTTACACAGAGTCGGTTACATTGGTAGGAGATCTTGAATATCCGCACGCCTAGCTTGCCTTCCACGCCAAGGAAAGAACCTTCCGGACACGGGACGAAGTCTTCAATCCTATCTCTTCATAGTCCTGGAATCCGGCTGAAGATATAGTTCGGCTATCCGAACACCCCCTAATCCAGGACTCCCTCAGTAGCCCCCGAACCAGGCTTCAATGACATCGAGTCCAGCGCGCAAAATTGTCTTCGGCATTGAAAGGCGGGTTCCCCCTCGAATCTTGTGTACCTGTATGAATAATGTCCGTAGCGCTCCTTGGTCTCGGTGCCCAATAATTGCCGTCTTCCACGTGTTGAACGAATGCGAAAAGCCCGAGGGTGTTTTTATATTCACACCCTTGGTCATATAAACGAGCCGCCTATTTAACGGGATGGGGATCTAGATCCAAACCGCATCTTCTTCTCCCCGCGAGTTATCATCAGAGCGTCTCCAGCAAAGGTCCATTCCAACATGGCCAGCCGTTGTAGCTCCTCCCCTCGCCCCTCCAGCCCCAAATCGGGAGACTGGGAGAGTTGCACCATCCCACACAGCGAGCTAGTGTCACTGCAGGCCAAGGGATTCCTTCCCCAAGCATATATGGTCCCGGTCCGAGCCGGAATCGCCACCTACAACGGCGGCAAGCAAGCGGAGAGCACCCCCAATCCTTCTAAAGGAGAGCGGGTGTGCCTCCTCCCTTATTTATTAAGGGGTTTGGGATTTCCAATTCATCCATTCCTCCACGGGCTTCTGGAGTTCTACGGCCTCCAGCTGCACAACCTCACGCCTGGCTCCGTGCTACATATTGCAGGCTTCGTTGCCCTTTGCGAGCTATTTTTAGGCGTCGAGGCTCATTTTGCGCTGTGGAAGAGGTTGTTCTGCTTGGTGCCCCGTTCTCAGAAGGGGTCTATATACCAAGTGGGCGGAGCCGAAGTATGGCGCATCGCCGGGACCGGATACCTATCCGGAACCCCAAAGAAGGCGTCCGAGGACTGGCCTTCAAAATGGTTCTACATAGACGACGTCCCACTACCGGACCCTGTCCGGGTCGGCCTCCCTGAGTTCAGCATGGCTCCCTTAAGGAAACGCTTAAGTTGGCGTCCGCGGAGCTCTCAGAGAGAAAGCAACAGAGACGTTCTTTACCTGATGGGCCGGATAAGACTATTGGCTCATTCCGGACTAACCATGATTGGAGTCATGGCCGCATGTATTATGCGGGTGGTGCAGCCGCTTCAATATAGGAGCCACCCCATGTGGAATTTCAACGGGGAGGATGACGCCACCTGTTACGGCCGCAAAGGGCCAGACACAGCTGCTGCTCTAGTAAAGATTCTAACATCTTTGTACAAGGGAGAAAAGGAGGACTTCCTCCGCGTCAACCCGCGGGGCGGATTCACTATGTATGAACCTCCAAGTTGGGTAAGTGAACAATTGCACTCGCCCGCTTATTTAATGCTCCCATGACTAGATACGTAATCTGGTGATTTCAATGCAGGAGCTTCGACAGGAGGTAAAGGATATCAACAGCTGCCCTCCACAGCCTGAGGACCCAGAACGGTCCCTTGATCTGGACCCCGAAGAGGATCCGGACATATCGGTGGAGCTCCTCGACGGGGTGTTCCACCAGTTAAGCAAAGATAATACCTTGGTGGCCATTATGGCTGATTATCCCGGGTTAATCCCGGCCTCCCAGGTGACAGAAACCGGAGTGTTTATTCCCGCAAGAGAGATTCCGTCCTTACATATTCCGGCGTTTCTGACGACAACCGTATTTTACAGGGGAGATTTCCGAGGAGGGAGGCCGAACCTGCGGCGGCTAGCCAACGAGGAGCCACCGGGCCCCATGGGGTAAAAAGGGATGAAGTCCGGACTGAGAGTTCGGCACAAAGGTATAACGCGCCCTCTGTCTTCCTAGCGTTATTCTGTCAGGGCATGTTAACATCCGTACTGTTTCCAGGACGAAGAGGCCTCGCCGGACTATATCCGGAGGGGCCGCCAACCACGCCTCTACCAGCCAGGCTCCAACGTCTGGTCCGGAGGCGGGGACGAACACCAGGCTTGCGCCGGACGCTCCTCCAACAGAGGATGCGGACCGGCTATCTGCCACAACTTCAGAAGTGGAGAGCGCCATGAACCATAGGCGTCGCCGGACAGTTCTACGAGACGCTTGTTTCTCCCGAGAGGCCTTAAATGCCTTCAATTCGGGAGATGCGTACCTTCGTGCTGCTCAAGATGGTTTAGCCAGAGCCACGGAGCAGTATGTGAAAGACATACGGGTAAGAAAATTTAAATATATATATGCCAGTAGCCCCCGAGACTTGAAACAGTTAAACTAACTGATTTAAGGATCATATAATATGTAGGTTCTTACTGAGAAGAACACCGTGCTGTCCCAGGAGCTGGAAAAGTGCAAGGCCCAACTAGAGGCCGCACTAGCCGCAACAGGGGAGCCCAAAGGGACCCCTTCAGGTACGATATACGTTGAGAGATTGGTATTGTGCGGCTTATGTGCGAATCTGACAATTAATGTTGCAGATGGTGCCGGACTAGATCCGGAGAGGGAACAACTCTTACGCCAGTTAAAGGCTGGCGAGAGTATGTTGACAAGGGTGAGGCGAGAGAAGAATGATCTTCAGGATGCCAACACCAAGCGGGATGTTGAACTGAAAGACGTTCGTGGCCAGCTATCTGACTCCACGAAGGAGAATCAGCGTCTTCGACGCGACATATTTAGTAAGTGCTTGAGCGAACCCTTTGAAAAAAAGGAGTTCGGCGAGGAAGACGAATAACAGAATTATGTCTGTAGGTACGCTCACAGGTCGTCCTGCAGAGGAGATGCCCGGTTCTACGGGTGACCTTCTCCCCGAACTCCTGCAACTGCACGAACGAATTCGGCAGGCAATGCAAGGGGTTGCCCGGGCCTTATGGCCTGCCCACTCCATGCCCGAGGGCCTTGGAGAGCTTGCGGAGAAGCTGACGGGAGCTCGGCGGCGCATCCGGTTGTGGAAGATATCAGCCTGCCGACAAGGCGCAAGGGAGGCATAGGCCATGGTGAAGACCCGCTTTACAAAGTCTGACCCCAATCACATGGCCGAGGTCGGACCAGTGGGGCCTGACGGGAAGGAGATCCGTGTGAGCTTGGTGTATGGCCAGGTAGAGCTGGCCGCAAAGTATTCCCAGCAGGACTGTAAATTAGACAGCCTGTTAGATGGTATAGAGGAGGAATACGATCAGTCAAGATGACTATGTAATTTATAATTGACATGTGTAATGCCTTCTAGCCGGATTGTAGATCGTTTGTCGTTGCCGACCTTTTCGTTTCGACCTCGGGACCTGACGGTCCGGAGTGTGTCCGAATACCATAACGGCTATATAAAAGCCGGGGTATGCATGGAGACCAGGCGTAGGGGTCATTAGTGCTTTATCAGACAAGTGCCCAACTAGTTATGTTATATTACATGGTTAGTAAGAAACATCTTCCAGAGAGAATAGTTCCGTTAAGGGTTCCTTTCGCTGGGGTGGCGTGCCCTAAAGTGCACGTCCGGACTGCAAATGCAGAAGATCATCTGGGGGCATGTATAAAATAAAAAGGTTCATCTTTAGTTCATCGACCGAATATTCCCTTAAGAACGCTAGCTTTCGGCTTCACCCAGTCTGAGGTACACATCCGGCTTATCCGGCAGTAACAATCGCAGAGGTGCTCCCTTTACCGCCTAGCCGAACAATCGGGAACGTAGGGGTAAGCACAGGAGCCAGGCAACCCAGCTTGGCCAAAACTTAAGTCATATCGATGCATATAATGGCGAAGAAAAGGTGCATGCGGAAGTCTGACGCATGCATTGGGTGTGAAACCCATATAGACAAGCTTCTGTTAAAGAAGCCCCCAGGTTTAAGAAGCGCGGACAGCGTGTCACATAATGAGCCTTTTAAGGGCTAGAAAAGAAAAGGGTAGTAGACAAAGTAAAAAAAGGTATAAATGTAAATAATGGAAAGAGGAAGGAGACAAACACAGAGTCCGGCGCTAGGCATAGAATCTTCGGAGACGTGTGGCGTTCCATGGGTTCGGCTCGAGTCGGTTATCCGACGCATCTCGCAGGCGGTACGCTCCACCAGTTAGGACTTGGTCGATTATGAATGGATCTTCCCATTTGGGCTTGATTTTGTTCTTTTGCTTATCCGGCAGGCGCAGAACTAGTTCACCAACGTTGTAATTTTTGGCCCGTACTTCTCTGCTTTGATATCTTCGAGCTTGATGTTGATAGAATGCGGAACGGGTCTTAGCCACGTCACGCTCTTCCTCTAAGGTGTCCAGGTTGTCCTGCCGATCAAGCTCGGCTTCTCTTTCTTCGTACATGCGCACTCGAGGTGAGTCATGAATTATGTCGCAGGGCAGAATCGCCTCAGTGCCATACACCATAAAGAATAGCGTGAATCCGGTGGTACGATTTGGCGTGGTTCGCAGCCCCCAGAGTACGGAGTCGAGCTCCTCTACCCAGTGCATATCAGATTCCTTGAGGGACCGCACTAGTCTAGGTTTGATGCCGCTCATGATGAGACCATTTGCACGTTCGACCTGTCCGTTAGTTTGTGGGTGATAGACATAAGCGTAGTCGAGCTTAATGCCCATGTTTTTGCACCACAGCTTTACTTCATCAGAAGTGAAGTTTGTGCCGTTATGAGTGATAATGCTGTGGGGGACACCATAACGGTGTACGACCCCGGATACGAAGTCTATCACAGGTCCGAATTTAGCCGTCTTGAAAGGCTTGGCTTCTATCCATTTGGTGAATTTATCCACCATGACCAATAAGTATTTTTTCTTGTGGGTTCCGCCTTTAAGGGGTCCCACCATATCGAGCCCCCAGACCGTGAAAGGCCAAGTGATGGGGATAGTTCGAAGGGCGTTGGGTGGCATATGGCTTTGCTTGGCCAAGAGCTGGCAACCGACGCACCGTTTGACTAGGTCCTGAGCGTCTGCTCTAGCCGTCGGCCAATAGAAGCCAGTACGGAAAGCCTTGCTTACAAGGGACCGAGCCGCGGCGTGATGGCCACCGAGTCCGGCATGAATTTCAGCCAACAGACTCCGCCCTTCCTCTTCGGAGATACACCTTTGAAGGACTCCTGTAGTGCTTTTCTTATATAGCTCTCCCTCGTGGACTTTATAGGCTTTAGATCGCCGCACTATGCAGCGTGCCTCGTTTTGGTCCTCGGGGAGTTCCTGCCTAGTAAGGTAGGCTAGGAATGGTTCCGTCCACGGGGCGATTACCGCCATTATTGCGTGGGCTGAGGGTGTAATTTCGGTGGCGGGGCCGGCGATTATGTCTGATTGTTCGGCATTGGGTTGTGCGGTTATGCCCGGGCTATTATCCGAGGGTTCCCCCTCCCATGTTACGAATGGTTTGAATAATCTTTCTAAGAAGATGTTGGGGGGGACTGCATCTCGTTTTGCTCCAACGCGTGCCAGGACGTCCGCTGCCTGATTATTTTCTCGGGCTATGTGATGGAACTCCAGTCCCTCGAACCGAGCTGACAGTTTTAGTACGGCATTGCGATAAGCTGCCATTTTTGGGTCTTTGGCGTCGAAGTCGCCATTTAATTGGGATATCGCGAGGTTTGAGTCCCCGCGTACTTCCAGGCGTTGAATGCCCATGGATACCGCCATCCGGAAGCCATGTAGAAGGGCCTCGTATTCGGCTGCATTGTTGGAGTCCGTGTACATAATTTGGAGTACATATTGGACTGTATCTCCTGTAGGGGACGTCAAAACGACGCCAGCCCCCAGTCCGGCCAGCATTTTGGAGCCGTTGAAATGCATGACCCAGTTTGAGTACGTGTCGTACTCTTTAGGGAGTTCGACCTCTGTCCATTCGGCGACGAAGTCGGCTAGGACTTGCGATTTAATTGCTCGCCGTGGCTTGTAGGTTATATCGAACGGGAGGAGCTCTATGGCCCATTTTGCTATTCGGCCTGTTGCATCGCGGTTGTTGATAATATCGTTGAGTGGTACTTCCGAGGCTACTGTAATAGAACACTCTTGAAAGTAGTGTCGTAGCTTCCGGGATGCCATGAATACCGCGTATGCGATTTTTTGATAATGCGGGTACCGTGATTTGCATGGTGTGAGGACAGTGGACACGTAGTAAACCGGCCTTTGAAGGGGTAATTTATGTCCGTCCGTTATCCGTTCGATGACGAGTACTACGCTAACAACTTGATGGGTTGCGGCAATGTACAATAGCATGGGTTCGCCGGAATTCGGCGCGGCCAGGACGGGGTTTGTTGCCAAGATGGCCTTTATTTCCTCGAGTCCGGCCATGGCAGCGTCCGTCCACTCGAAGTGTTCGGTGCGCCTAAGGAGGCGGTAAAGGGGTAGTGCCTTTTCTCCCAAGCGGGAGATGAAGCGGCTTAAGGCCGCCACGCATCCGGTGAGCTTCTGAATTTGCTTGAGATCTTTTGGGACATCCAATTGTGACAGAGCTCGGATTTTAGCTGGATTTGCTTCAATACCTCTGCCGGATACAATGAAGCCCAGGAGCTTTCCAGCTGGGACGCCGAAAACACATTTTTCCAGATTGAGCTTGATGTCGTATTTTCGCAGGTTGTCGAATGTAAGTCTCAAGTCGTCTACTAGAGATTCGACGTGTCTTGATTTAACGACCACATCATCTACGTACGCCTCCACTGTTTTGCCGATCTGGTTTGCCAAACATGTTTGAATCATGCGCTGATATGTCGCGCCGGCGTTTTTGAGCCCAAAGGGCATTGTGTTGAAGCAGAATGGGCTGTATGGCGTGATGAATGCTGTTGCAGCTTGGTCGGATTCTGCCATCTTTATTTGATGGTAACCGGAGTATGCGTCGAGCAAACACAGGGAATCGTGTCCTACGGTGGCATCGATGATTTGATTAATTCGAGGGAGGGGAAAGGGATCCTTTGGGCAGGCCTTATTGAGGTCTTTGAAGTCGACACACAGGCGCCAGGATTTGTCCTTCTTTGGTACCATTACCAGGTTTGCTAGCCAGTTCGGGTGTTTGATATCTCTAATGAATCCGGCCTCCAATAATTTGGCTAGCTCCTCTCCCATGGCCTGTCTCTTTGGTTCGGAGAAACGTCGAAGGGTTTGTTTGACAGGTTTGAATCCTTTCTGGATATTTAAGCTGTGCTCGGCCAGCCTGCGTGGGATTCCTGGCATATCTGAGGGGTGCCGAGCAAAAATATCCCAGTTCTCTCATAGGAACTCGCGCAGTGCGGCATTTACATCAGGGCTCAATTGTGCCCCGATGGAGGCTGTTTTATTCGGGTCCGTTGGGTGGACCTGGAATTTGACTATTTCGTCCGCTGGTTTGAAGGATGTGGATTTGGATCTCTTATCGAGTATCACATCATCCCTGCTAACCGTGGATCGCAGCACCGTCAGCTCTTCGGCCGCTAAGGCTTCAGATAGTGCCTCGAGGTCCAATGCGGCTGTCTTGTTTTTGGCGCGGACTGCTATGTCCGGATCACTAGCGAGAGTGATAATTCCGTTTGGCCCAGGCATCTTAAGCTTCATGTACCCGTAATTGGGTATGGCTTGGGAAACTATGAATTCCTCTCGTCCTAATATAGCGTGATATTCGCTTCTGAACGGGGCCACCTGGAACGTGATTTGTTCGGACCTGTAATTATCCGGCGTGCCGAATACCACATCTAGTGTGATCTTTCCGGTGCAGCGTGCTTCCTGACTGGGGATTATTCCTCTAAAGGTTGTGCTGCTTCGCTCAATGCGGTTCCAGTCTATTTCCATCTTTTGGAGGGTTTCCTCGTAGATGAGGTTCAATCCGCTGCCTCCGTCCATAAGTACCTTTGCGAGGCGACAGCCGTCCACTATGGGACTGAGAACCAATGCGGCTAGCGCTCTAGCTGTTCGGAATTTAGGTTCGTCGCTCGCATTGAAGGTGATGGCAGTATTGCTCCATGGATTTATGGTTGCTACTTGGTAGACTTCGGCGAGGCTGCGAAGTATTCTTTTTCGCATGTTATTTGATGCGAAAGTCTCGGAGATTGTGAGTACGGTATTGAAATTCTCGGGCTGGTTTCCTTCGACCTCTGGATTTAGGAGGTCCTCGCCAATTTTGGCCACCTGCCGGAGTATCCAACATGCCCTGAGGCTGTGAGTTGGGGTGGCATCCTCTGTACTATGAATCTTGCAGGGTCCATCGAGCCACCTTTCTAGCACGGTTCCGTGCCCCCTAGAGGGTTTTGATTTTTTATTTAATCCGGGCGCTTTGCTGTAGTGCGCCCTTTTGATTCTGACAGGATTGCTATTCAAGGCCGGATTATCCCAAAATTTAATTTCGGTTTTCCGAGCACTTTCCATCGCACAGTATTTTTGTACTATGGATGCCAAGTCAGCAAAGCGCGTAACATTACGACGACTTATGGCGTTGAGTATCCCCTTGTCCGTGCAGTCACTGCAGAAGATTGAAATCGCGTCTCCCTCGTGGCAGTCCTTTATCCTGTTCATAAGCAGGAGGAATCTGGCCCAGTAATGATGTACTGTTTCTTCGGGCATCTGCTTAATTTGGGAGAGATCGCTTAAGATCGGACGGGCGGAATTCATTAGATCTGATACTTCGCCCGGTTTGCTGTTCGGAGGCTGAAAGACCTCCGGATGCCGAGATCCGGAGTCCTGTATGTTTTCCGGTTTGCCTGGCTCCAAGCCCAGGTCTTGGGTTGTATCCTCCCCTCCGTGGATATCCGGCATGGTGGGTTCCGGAATTCGGACGTAACTGGTCCTTAAGATTGATGAAGGGTCACCGCATTGTGTTTCCACCACAGCAACATGATGGGTCGCTTGGGGAGAGTTGATTTCCCTTAGATCGGTTTAGGCCCAACCTGGTCGTAGTTTGTAGCGGTCCCCAAGGTAGTGACGGCGCCGTCTTTAAAGACGGGAAAAGGCATCCTTCCTGATCGCGACGGCACAGAGGAACTCTCAATGAAAGCACCAATGTCGGTGTCAAAACCGGCGGATCTCGGGTAGGGGGTCCCGATCTGTGCGTCAAGGTCGGATGGTAACAGGAGACAAGGGACACTTTATTTTACCCAGGTTCGGGCCCTCTCGATGGAGGTAATACCCTACTCCTGCTAGATTAATATTGATGATATGGGTAGTACAAGAGTAGATCTACCACGAGATCAAGGAGGCTAAACCCTAGAAGCTAGCCTATGGGTATGATAATGGTTATGATGTGTTCGTCCTACGGACTACAACCCTCCGGTTTATATAGGCACCGGATAGGGTTAGGGTTACATAGAGTCGGTTACATTGGCAGGAGATCTTTAATATCCGCACGCCTAGCTTGCCTTCCACACAAGGAAAGAACCTTCCGGACACGGGACGAAGTCTTCAATCCTGTATCTTCATAGTCCTGGAATCCGGCTGAAGATATAGTTCGGCTATCCGAACACCCCCTAATCCAGGACTCCCTCAAAGATCTTTATCGGTCAGACTGCATAACAACATACGTTGTTCCCTTTGTCATCGGTATGTTACTTGCCCGAGATTCGATCATCGGTATCTCAATACCTAGTTCAATCTTGTTACCGACAAGTCTCTTTACTCGTTCCGTAATACATCATCCCGCAACTAACTCATTAGTTGCAATGCTTGCAAGGCTTAAGTGATGTGCATTGCCGAGAGGGCCCAGAGATACCTCTCCGACAATCGGAGTGACAAATCCTAATCTCAAAATACGCCAACCCAACAAGTACCTTCGGAGACACCTGTAGAGCACCTTTATAATCACCCAGTTATGTTGTGACGTTTGGTAGCATACAAAGTGTTCCTCCGGTAAACTGGAGTTGCATAATCTCATAGTCATAGGAACATGTATAAGTCATGAAGAAAGCAATAGCAGAATACTAAACGATCAAGTGCTAAGATAACGGAATGGGTCAAGTAAATCACATCATTCTCCTAATGATGTGATCCCATTAATCAAATGACAACTCATGTCTATGGTTAGGAAACTTAACCATCTTTGATCAACAAGCTAGTCAAGTAGAGGCATACTAGTGACACTCTGTTTGTCTATGTATTCACACATGTATTATGTTTCCGGTTAATACAATTCTAGCATGAATAATAAACATTTATCATGAAATAAGGAAATAAATAATAACTTTATTATTGCCTCTAGGGCATATTTCCTTCAGCCATACCAACCGACTTAAAGCAGGTCCAAAAACTAGCAGGGTGCGTGGCAGCGTTAAGCCGCTTCATCTCCAAATTAGGAGAAAAGGCATTACCACTTTATAGACTGCTTAGACGCACCGACAACTTCGAGTGGACGGATGCGGCTACTGCCGGATTGGAGGAAATAAAAACCTTATTAGCAGGCAACCCAATCCTAGCCGCCCAGTGTTGGTGAGCCTATGTTGCTTTACATATCCGCAACTCACCAGGTAGTGAGCGATGTACTCGTCATCGAGCGAGGGGAAAAAGGACATAAATTCCTCATCCAAACACTAGTGTATTACGTATCGGAGGTGTTGGGGAACGTAGCATGCAATTTCAAAAAAATTCCTACGCTCACGCAAGGTCTATCTAGGAGATTCATAGAAATGAGGGGGGGGAGAGTGTGTCCATGTACCCTCGTAGACCGAAAGCGTAAGCGTTAGCTTAATGCGGTTGATGTATTCGAACGTCTTCTCGATCCAACCTATCAAGCACCAAACGAATGGCACCTCCGAGTTCTGCACACGTTCAGCTCGATGACGTCCCTCCAACTCTTGATCTAGCAAAGTGTTGAGGGAGAGTTCCGTCAGCATGATGGCGTGGTGATGATGATGGTGAAGTGATCCACGCAGGTCTTCGCCTAAGCACTACGTGAATTATGACCGGAGGGTGAACTATGGAGGGGGGCGCCGCACACGGCTTGGAACAATTGATGTGTATTAGAGGCGCCCCCACCCCCGTATATAAAGGAGGTTGAGGGGAGGAGGCCGGCCCTAGGCACGCCGCAGGTAGGAGGAGTCCTACTTGGGCTCCTAGTAGAATTCAGCCCACACTTCCTTTTACCAGGGGGAAGAGGGAGAGAGAGGGAGAAGGAAAGGAGGGCGCTGCCCGCTCCCCTATTCCAATTCGGATTCCTCCCTTGTGAGGGGCGCACCACACCTATGTGGGCTGGTGTGCCTCCCTCGTATGGCCCATATCTTCACCCAGGGGGTTCCGGTAACCCCCCCCCCCCAGTATTCCGATATGTACCCGATACATTCCGAAACACTTCTGGTGTCCAAATACTATCATCCAATATATCAATCTTTACCTCTCGACCATTTTGAGACTCCTCGTCATGTCCTTGATATCATTCAGGACTCCGAACAACATTCAGTCACCAAATCACATAACTCATATAATACAAATCGCCATCAAACGTTAAGCGTGCGGACCCTACGGGTTCGAGAACTATGTAGACATGACCGAGACACCTCTCCGATCAATAACCAATAGCGGAACCTGGATGATCATATTGGTTCCTACATATTCTACAAAGATCTTTATCGGTCAAACCGTAATGACAACATACGTCATTCTCTTTGTCATTGGTATGTTACTTCCCTGAGATTCGATCGTTGGTATCTTCATACCTAGTTCAATCTCGTTACCGGAAAGTCTCTTTACTCGTTCCGTAATGCATCATCCCGCAACTAACTCATTAGTCACATTGCTTGCAAGGCTTATCATGATGTGCATTACCGAGAGGGCCTAGAGATACCTCTACGATACTCGAAGTGATAAATCCTCATCTCGATCTATGCCAACCCAACAAACACCTTCGGAGATACCTTTAGAGAATCTTTATAATTACCCAGTTACGTTGTGATGTATTATAGCACACAAGGTACTCCTCCAGTATTCGGCAGTTGCATAATCTCATAGTCAAAGGAATATGTATAAGTCATGAAGAAAGCAATAGCAATAAAACTTAACGATCATTATGCTAAGCTAACGGATGGGTCTTGTCCATCACATCATTCTCCTAATGATGTGATCCCATTCATAAATTAAACTCATGGCTATGGTTAGGAAACTTAACCATCTTTGATTAACGAGCTAGTCTAGTAGAGGCTTACTAGGGACACTGTGTTTTGTGTATGTATTCGCACATGTATCAAGTTTCTGGTTAATACAATTCTAGCATGAATAATAAACATTTATCATGATATAAGGAAATATAAATAACAACTTTATTATTGCCTCTAGGGAATATTTCCTTCAGTCTCCCACTGGCACTAGAGTCAACAATCTAGATTACATTGTAATGATTCTAACACCAATGGAGTCTTGGTGCTGATCATGTTTTGCTCGTCGAAGAGGCTTAGTCAACGGGTCTGCCACATTTAGATCTGTATGTATTTTGCAAAACTCTATGTCTCCCTCCTTGACTTGATCACAGATGGAGTTGAAGCGTCTCTTGATGTGTTTGGTTCTCTTGTGAAATCTGGATTCCTCTGCCAAGGCAATTGCTCCAGTATTGTCACAAAATATTTTCATTGGACCAAATGCACTAAGTATTACACCTAGATTAGATATGAAAACTCCTTCATCCATACTCCTTCATTCGCTGCTTCCGGAACAACTATGTACTCCGCTTCACACGTAGATCCCGCCACAACGCTTTGCTTGGAACTGCACCAACTGACAGCTCCACCATTCAATATAAATACGTATCCGTTTTGTGACTTAGAGTCATCCGGATCAGTGTCAAAGCTAGCATCGACGTAACCATTTACAATGAGCTAAACGAGAAACATATCCTTAGTCCTTTTCAGGTACTTCAGGATGTTCTTGACCATTGTCCAGTGATGCGGCTTGAAGCTACGTCGGTATTTCCCCAAAGAGGATGGGATGATGCAGCACAACAGCGGTAGGTATTTCCCTCAGTGATGAGACCAAGGTTATCGAACTAGTAGGAGAACCAAGCAACACAACGTAAACAACACCTACACCCAAATAACAAATACTCACAACCAGACGTGTAAAAGGGGTTGTCAATCCCTTTCGGGTAATGGCGCCTAGAGATAGGCAAACGGACATGAGAGAGCTGTAAATATTGATAGATCGAACATCAAATAAAATAAATTGCAGCAAGTTGTTTTTATTTTTTGTTTAATAGATCTGAAAACAAAAGCAAAGGAAAATAGATCGCGAAGGCAAATATATTAAACAAGAGACCCGGGGGACGTAGGTTTCACTAGTGGATTCTCTCGAGAAAAATAGCAAATGGTGGGTGAACAAATTACTGTTGGGCAATTGATAGAACCTCAAATGATCATGACAATATCCAGGAAATGATCAGTACATAGGCATCATGTCCAAGATTAGTAGACCGACTCTTGGCTGCATCTACTACTATTACTCCACACATCGACCGCTATCCAGCATGCATCTAGTGTATTAAGTTCATGGAGAAACGGAGTAATGCAATAAGAACGATGACATGATGTAGACAAGATCTATTTATGTAGAAATAGACCCCGATCGTTTTATCCTTAGTAGCAACGATACATATGTGTCGGTCCCCCTTCTGTCACTGGGATCAAGCACCGTAAGATCAAACCCACTACAAAGCACCTCTTCCCATTGCAAGATAAATAGATCAAGTTGGCCAAATAAAACCCAAATATCGAAGAACAAATACGAGGCTATAAGAAATCATGCATATAAGAGATCAAAGAAGACTCAAATAACTATCATGCATAAAAAGATAGATCTGATCATAAACTCAAAGTTCATCTGATCCCAACAAACACACCGCAAAAAGAGTTACATCATATGGATCTCCAAGAGACCGTTGTATTGATAATTAAAAGAGAGAGAGAGAGAGGAAGCCATCTAGCTAGACCTACGGACCCGTAGGTCTACAGAGAACTACACACGCATCATCAGAGAGGCACCAATGGAAGTGGTGAACCCCTCCGTGATGGTGTCTAGATTGGATCTGGTGGTTTTGGACTCTGCGGCGGCTAGAATTTATTTTCGTCGACTCCCCTAGGGTTTCTGGAATATTGGAGTATTTATAGAGCAAAGAGGCATTTCAGGGGACACCCGAGGTGGGCACAACCCACCTGGGCGCGCCCCCAGGCGCGCCCTGGTGGGTTGTGCTCCCCTCGGAGCACCCCCTAGGTGCTTCTCTGTCCCACTGGATGTCTTCTGGTCCAAAAAAATCTCCAAAAAAGTTTCACCGCGTTTGGATTCCGTTTGGTATTGATTTCTTGTGATGTAAAAAACATGCAGAAAACAACAACTGGCACTTGGCACTATGTCAATAGGTTAGTGCCAAAAAATGATATAATATGACTATAAAATGATTGTAAATCATCCAAGAATGATAATATAACAGCATGGAACAATAAAAAATTATTGATACGTTGGAGATGTATCACCAGTGATCCACTCCTGGATTACTTTGGTACCTCCCGGCTAGACTTATAGCAAGGCACACATCAGGTCTGATACACAGCATTGCATACATGATTGATCCTATGGCTGAGGCATAGGGAATGACTTTCATTTTCTCTCTATCTTCTGTAGTGGTCGGGCATTGAGTCTGACTCAACTTCACACCTTGTAACACATGCAAGAACCCTTTCTTTGACTGATCCATTTTGAACTTCTTCAAAACTTTATCAAGGTATGTGCTTTGTGAAAGTCCAATTAAGCGTCTTAATCTATCTCTATAGATCTTGATGCCCAATATATAAGCAGCTTCACCGAGGTATTTCATTGAAAAACTTTTATTCAACTTTCCTTTTATGTTATCTAGAAATTCTATATCATTTCCAATCAACAATATGTCATCCACATATAATATTAGAAATGCTACAGAGCTCCCACTCACATTCTTGTAAATACAGGCTTCTCCAAAAGTCTGTATAAGACCATATGCTTTGATCACCTCATCAAAGCGTATATTCAAACTCCGAGATGCTTGCACCAGTCCATAAATGGATCGCTGGAGCTTGCACACTTTGTTAGCACCTTTAGGATCGACAAAACCTTCTGGTTGCATCATATACGACTCTTCTTTAAGAAATCCATTAAGGAATGCAGTTTTGACGTCTATTTGCCAGATTTCATAATCATAAAGTGCGGCAATTTCTAACATGATTCAGGGAGACTTAACCATCGCTACGGGTGAGAAGGTCTCATCGTAGTCAACTCCTTGAACTTGTCGAAAACCTTTCGCAACAAGTCGAGCTTTGTAGACAGTAACATTACCATCAACGTCAGTCTTCTTCTTGAAGATCCATTTATTCTATGGCTTGCCGATCATCGGGCAAGTCAACCAAAGTCCACACTTTGTTCTCATACATGGATCCCATCTAAGATTTCATGGCCTCAAGCCATTTCGTGGAATCTGGGATGCTCATCGCTTCCACATAGTTCGTAGGTTCGTCATGGTCTATTAACATGACTTCTAGAACATGATTACGGTACCACTCTGGCGTGGAACGTACTCTGGTTGATCTACGAGGTTCGGTAGTAACTTGATCTGAAGTTTCATGATCATCATGATTAGCTTCCTCACTAATTGGTGTAGGCATCACGTGAACTGCTTTCTGTGATGAACTAATTTCCAATTCGAGTGAAGGTACAATTACCTCATCAAGTTCTACTTTCCTCCCACTCACTTCTTTTGAGAGAAACTCCTTCTCTAGAAAGGATCCATTCTTAGCAACAAATATCTTGCCTTCGGATCTATGATAGAAGGTGTACCCAACAGTCTATTTTGGGTATCCTATGAAGACACATTTCTCCAATTTGGGCTTGAGCTTATCAGGTTGAAGCTTTTTCACATAGGCATCGCAACCCCAAAATTTAAGAAACGACAGCTTAGGTTTCTTGCCAAACCATAGTTCAAACGGTGTCGTCTCAATGGATTTAGATGGTGCCCTATTTAACATGAATGCAGTTGTCTCTAATGCATAACCCCAAAAGATAGTGGTAAATTGGTAAGAGACATCATAGATTGCACCATATCTAGTAAAGTACGGTTACGACGTTCAGACACACCATTATGCTGTGGTGTTCCAGGTGGCATGAGTTGTGAAACTATTCCACATTGTTTTAAATGAAGGTCAAACTCGTAACTCAAATATTCACCTCCATGATCACTACACCACAACACTGATGCAACGACATGTAAACTGTCGTGAGAAAGCACTTCAAGCGGCACACTATCTGCCGGGACAGTATTTCTCCCGGCAGATAGAACCGCCACGAGAATGGCTGTCGGGGATTACTTGTCCCGGTAGATAAAATATTCTCGGCAGTCCTACTGCCCTAGTGCATTTATTTGCCGGCAGTTTCGTTTCTCCTGACAGATTAGCCAAGACACGTGGAATATCAGTTATTGGCAGTCAAACTGCCGACAGAAGAGTGTTGACCCGGTAGTTGTTTTGCCAGTATGTAGATTTCACTACCCAATTGTTCTGGGCATCCCCTATGTAATATCCATTTACTATCTTCAGTCAATCAGGACATATCACACGTACAATTTATATACTTCAATCAAAGTCGTATATGTCTCATCCACACACTTCAATCAAAATAATGTCAGGCCTCATCCAGAACCTTAAAACGTCATTGGATAAACATAACCATAATATACATATAAGGAGGTTGTGCCACAAAAGGTACAGTGTAGATATGTTTTAAAATGTGCCACACAACCATCAAAAGTAAATAGTGCGACAATTGGAGAAGTACATGTTTCTGGGTGTGCCACACAACCAAAATGAGTAGAACGGCTTAACAACCAGCAAAATGAGCGGAGCAAGTGTGTCCAGGTTTCACAAAGTAAACAAGCATATTACATAAAAACTCCACCAACTATTGTAGGTCTTCCAAATCTTCAGGAGCTTGAAAATCTTCCAATCCTTCATCTGACTTGTGTACCTTTGGGAAACCTGCAACAGATAGGATACTCAATAGGGAGCTCTCGTTTGAGAATTTAAATTAACATTAAAGTTGACATGCTACAGTTAAACTCAAGGAACATTTACAAAGACCTGGAGAGTAGTCATTCTTTGCATCTCAAGGAATAATATGACACATGTACAAAAGAATACACCATAGTACAAAGTGGCAATTTTTTGACAAACCAAACTATGCGCCTATGCCTCGTCTAGTATACAGGAACACTAATATTGCTGACGTGCAGCCAAGTATTATCGAACAAAGCATGAAGGAATCAAAATTTCAGTAGCAAATTACCAAAACAATCTGATATAGTCACATCATCACAGCAGTACAGGACAATAATACAATAGAACAATCATGTCAGAGATACTAATAACATCATCTTTGGATGGTAAACTATTCCCAGGTTTCAAAAATTGGATGCATCTAACATGTTGTACACACTGAAGATCTTGATTAGCTAAACCAACCAAAGAACAGCAGGAGGCTAGGAAAGCTACCCCTAAGAAAGCATCAACTATGTCAACTGCCAAGAAAAATAAGAAAGAAAAGGATGATGATTCTGCAAGTATTGGGCTTGATAAAGGGAAGGCTGATGATTCTGCAAGTAATGGGCTCGATGCCATTCCAGAACAGGACATAAGCAACACGTATACCAAGTTAACATGCAATTGTTGGAAAGGGTAAATATAAACCTCACTCCAGAGGTAGAGGTAAACATGTATACCAAGTTATCGACTAAAGTGACCACTTATCAAGAATTGGTAGCATCTATCTATTATATTATTAAACCAAAATGAAGATTTTTCAACCTTAAGTTGTGAAACTTTAACGGAGACTGATCAGTTTAGAAATAAGGTAGAAGTATATACTACTTGGCATGCATCTAAAAAAGAGGCCATGTGCGATTAGGGACTAAATATGGTCCTGTTGCTAGAATACTCATTCCTATTTGTGAAGGTACCAAACTCCTTGCAATCTGCATCATATAAAAGTTCAAGTCATGCTGGAAACAAACAGTCAGACTCTGGCTGCAGTATAAAGTGGGATAAATATTTTAGTGTACTTGAAACAAGAAAAAATTCAATGACAGATCCGGAACTGACTAGACGAACAGAACAACAAGTATACAGAGACAATATTTGAAGATGTTATGCAAGAATGGACATGTAAAGTCTTCCACTAGTCATATGCAAGAACATGCATACACAGGACATGCAAGAGCAACATCCAATAAAAGTCTCCATTGGTCCAGTCACATAGATCAAGCAATTAACCATGCAGCAACTTAACATTACACACATAGCAGCCAAGAGAAACATGTATATTACCTCCTTAGCTTGCTTGTGGTCGCGTTCCTGCTTTTTCCATGGAATTGTCCACTTCCAACTAAATAGATAGAAGCAAAGCTTTTTCAGCAATCAACCATCATAGTCATTGGTAAGTTTAATCATAAGAAAATAAGAACAAAAGCTCACATGCTTGTGTGGCCATGCGATACATCGCCCTTGAGCTTGCCCCATGGTGGTCATGTTCCCAACACCACGAGGTAGTATAGCACTGTCAGTGTACTAGAGTAGGGGTACCCTAGTATCCCGAACTTGTGCACGGGCAGTCGCAGTGTCCCGCGGCAAGGCTTGCCAGGTGACCGCCAAGGTCCTCCGTGGTTCCTTTGGAGCCATTCAAGAACAAAGTATTTAAGCCAAGGAGACAAGTCCCCGGCAGGAGGAGCTTGCCGGGAAGGCCACTCAAGGCACAAGACCCCGGCAAGAGGAGCTTGCCGGGAAGGCCAACCAAGGCATCTCAAGGAACTTGCCGCGACGCGCCACGCGTCCCGGCAGGACCCGGCGAGCGACAAGCTCCCGGACGCGACAAGACAACGGCCGCGACAAGCCACCACTCTGTAACCGCGCTCCAGCACACCCACCTACGTGTCGCTCTGGGACCCTTCCAGGCGTACGTGGCGGGAGGCTGTGCAGCCAAGGGTACACTATGGCATGCGGCGCTGACAAGATCGCCATCATGGCAAGAAGTGGCGCCCCTGACGGTCCCTTTTTTGCACTGTCTGGGCGACGTAGATAGGCATTTAATGCCCTTGTCCCCTGCCGTCAGGGTTAGGTATGATACACTGTGTAGGTAGCTGTACCTACCGCAACACCTTTCCATTTTTGCCCTTGCCTACGCTGCCACCTGTTGGAGACCCCTTGAGCATATAAAAGGAGGCCCATGCACAACGTAGGGAGAAGGGGGACGAACAGTAGAGCACTCACGCTCGGTCTCGTTAGCTGCTGGTGTGTACTGTAGCACTCAGCGCTCCCGAGCAAGAAATCAATACAATCCACAAAGCAGCAGTAGGAGTATTATCTCTCCGGAGAGCTCCGAAGCTGGGTAAAACCCCTCGTGTGCCTCGCCTCGATCTGCTCTTTGCGCGACCTCCGCCCCCCGCCGAACCGAAAAGGGGCTCCGTCCCCATAGGTGCTCGTGGAGTCAGCTTCCCCGACATCTTTGGCGTGCCAGGTAGGGGACGTCGAGGTTGTGTGAACCTGATTCGGCGTTCACACGAGCTAGATCTTCATCGACTTCATCGACATGCCGCCGAAGAAGAAGGCTTCAGAAGCGGCTGCTCCGTCCGCGTCGAACCCACCGCCGCCGGAGCAAACGGCTGGTGGGGAAGACGCCGGCGGAAGAACGGGCGTCGACGAGGGAGCCCACGGTGCCGCCAGGTCCAAGGACAAGGCTGCGCTGCCCGTCGGCGGCGTAGCAGGCTCCCATGATGACCGGGCATCCGTTGATGCTCCGCGCCCATCTCAGGAAGCGCGGGACCGGCAGCGTCGTGGTACTCACGGTACCATACGCTCGCTGGACCCAAATCGAGCTGGCGGATCTCGGGATGCTCAAGGCCAACATGCACGCCAACGTGCCGGCGCGAGCGAGGCACGGTCGCCTGGACGGAATACTGCTCCTTCTAACATCGTTGGAAGTCCGAGCATATCCCGCTCCTCGCAACGTTCGCCACCGCTACCCGCCACTCCAGCAGAAGCTTTGGCGCGAGCTCAACTGCTCCTAGACTTCCCTCCAACGCCAGACAAGATCGACGACTGGAGGGCCACCATTCAGAGCCTCATCGGCTTCGCCAACGGCGACACTCCGCGGCAGCCGACTGCATCGCAGCCGCGGCAAATCAGCAAGGTGCGAACTGATGGCGACAAGACCGCGGGAGGTGCAACCAACGTACACTCTCCGCCTCGAAGGACAAGATCGCCGACTCGCCGGGCCCACCACGACAGCGACTCCACCGCTTCATCAGATCCGCGAGCTCGCCGCGATCAGCGCCAAGTTCTTCACGAACGACAGCAAGAAGACGCTCATACTCGCATCGAGCGCCGAAGAGAAGCGCGGCGTCAATCAGACCGACACGCTGGGCCCACTGTCGACATGCATGCTCCAAGGGTACCAGGCGACCTGCCGTATGCGGTAGGTTGCCCTGCGTTTACTCATGAGCTGCGGCAAGTCGAGTGGCCCAGCATGAAGAATTTCAAGCCAGACGTACCGGAGAAGTACGACGGCAGGTTGCATCTGTCGGAGTTCCTCAGCATCTACACCATTGCGGTGCAGGCTGCCGGGGGCGAGACAACAAGATCCTTGCCAACTACTTCCCGCTGGTGCTCAAGCCCAACGTCAGATCCTGGCTCATGCACTTGCCGGAAAACTCCATATCTTCCTGGGCAGACCTATGCCATCAGTTTGTCGGCGCCTTTACGGGCGGCCACAAACCTCATGGCCAGGAGAGTGACCTTCACCTGCTTGCCCAGAAGGAAGGAGAGCCCCTGTGCAAGTACATCCAGAGATTCAGCCAAGTGCAACGCAACATCCCAGATGTCCACCCTGCCGCGGTCATCAGCGCGTTCCACCAGAACGTGCGTAACCGCAGGATGCGGGAGGAGATGGCGATGTGCAAGATCAGAGACGTCAGCGAGCTGTATGCTCTGGCTGACAGATGTGCACGTGCTGAGGAAGGGAGGAAACTCCCCGGAGAGGATGCAGGAGCAGGAGGATCTGACAGCGAGGATGCTGCCCCGGCAAATAAAAACCGGCGGCGGAACAAAAGGAAAAGGAAAGGCAAAGACGTGCTAGTTGTTGAGCAGTCCGGCAACGACGGTGGCGCCAAGAAAGCCAAAGATGGTAGCTCCGGCATGGAGGTTGCCGCATGCGCCAACTGCCAGGCTGTGGCGGCCGCCGACAAGCAGGAAGGCACCAACAAACAGTAATGCAAGATCCACCGCACCAAGGGCCATGACCTCCAGAGCTGCAAGAAGGCCGAGCAGCTTGTCGAGCTGCAAAAGGCCGAGTACGAGTGACGCGACAAGGAGAAAGCCCAAGGAGGTGCTGGAGGATCCGGTACGAAGCGCACCGGCCGGGGAGGACGCCGCGGCAAGGCCAATCAGCGGCAAGGAGACAGACCTCCCAGCGGCCGCGACAAAGATGAAGACGAGGACGATGAAGACATGGGTGATGACGAGACCAGTGAGCAGGAGTTTCAGAAAGCCACAAAGGTCTTGTGTGTTGACGGCGGTGCTTCTCTGCATACTTCGCACCGCCAACTCAAGCACTGGGTGCGGGAAGTCAATGCGGCAGAACCACCCGCTGAGTCACGCAAGCTTCTGAAATGGTCCAGCACGCCTATCATCTTTGATATTGAGGACCACCCTGATCGCACAACTGCGGTCGGGTGTTTGCCGATGTTGGTCTCACCAACTATCCGCAACCTCAAGGTCACTAATATGCTAGTTGACGGCGGGGCCGGCTTGAACCTGATCTCCTCCGCTGTGCTCCGAAAACTCCAGGTCCCTGACAGCGAGCTCGAAGAGACCGGCACATTCCAAGGAATCAACCCGGGAAGGAGCAAGCCGAAGGGGAAGATCACGCTGCCGGTGACATTTGGCAGCGAGCTGAACTTCAGGACTGAGAGGATCACTTTTGACGTTGCCGATTTTCCATTGCCTTACAATGAAATTCTTGGCCGTCCAGCGCTCGCCAAGTTCATGGCGGCCTCTCACTACGCGTACAACATGCTGAAGATGCCAGGCCTGATAAGTGTCATCTCTGTCCCTGGCGACAAGAAAGATGCTCTTATCTGTGCCGACAAGATCTACCGGGAAGCAGCAGCCGCAACGGATCGCGAGACACTTGCCGCTGAAGCCCCCGGGGGGAAGAAGAAGACCAAGTCCGGCAAGAGTTCTGATGCCCACTCCGGCAAGCGCACCTCTTCGGAGTGCTGCGCTACCGTCGAGGACGCACCATCGAGCTCCACCGGCAAGTGTAAGAAGACAATGGCAGCTCCGCCAGCGACCAAGAAGGTGTCCGCCAAGGAGGACGACACTGGTGGTACTTTCACCATCAGTGCCACTCTCGACCCTAAATAGGAAAGCGCGCTCATTGCTTTCCTGCGGGCGAACGTCAACGTGTTTGCGTGGCAACCGTCTGACATCCCCGGTGTTCCCAGGAAAGTAATTGAGCACCACCTTGCCGTCTGTCCTCATGCGCGACCCGTCAAGCAGAAAGTCAGGAAACAAGCAGTGGAGCGCCAAGAATTCATCGCAGAAGAGATCAAGAAGTTGGAAGCAGCAGGCCTTGTCAGAGGAGTGCTCCATCCGACGTGGTTGGCCAATCCTGTAGTCGTGCGCAAGGCAAACGGGAAATGGAGGCTTTGTATTGACTTCACCGATGTCAATAAAGCTTGTCCCAAAGACCCATTTCCCTTGCCGCGCATTGACCAAATTGTTGACTCCACGGCCGGATGTGATTTGCTTTCATTTCTTGACGCATACTCAGGATATCATCAGATCTTCATGGCAGAAGAAGATGAGGAGAAGACCGCATTCATCACTCCATGTGGCACGTACTGTTTCGTACGGATGCCTTTCGGTTTGAAGAATGCTGGTTCAACATTTGCAAGGGTAGTCCATACTGCTTTTGAGCCACAGATACACAGAAATGTGGAAGCCTACATGGATGACATAGTGGTCAAGAGCAGGGACAAAGCAACTCTGGTTCAAGATCTAGAAGAGACTTTTGCAAATCTGCGCAAGATCAGCCTCAAGCTCAACCCCGAGAAGTGTGTGTTTGGAGTCCCCTCCGGCAAGCTTCTCGGGTTCTTCGTGTCTCAGAGGGGAATCGAAGCCAATCCCGACAAGATCAAGGCCATTGAGCAGATCGAAGCACCGAAGCGCGTCAAGGATGTGCGGAAACTTGCCGGATGCGTGGCGGCTCTCAGCAGGTTTATCTCTAAGTCTGCTGAGCGCGCCCTGTCGTTTTTCAAAATTTTGAAAAAGGCAGGTCCAATGAAATGGACTCCGGAAGTGGAGGCTGCGCTACAGGACTTGAAGACATATCTGTCCTCCACTCTAATACTTGTCGCACCTAAGCCACAAGATAAGTTGCTGCTGTATCTGGCGGCAACCAATGAAGTGGTTAGTGCTGCGTTAGTAGCGGAGAGGGAGGCAGATGGTGAGCCAGCAACCGCGGCAAGCACATCCAGCGACAAGCAGAGGGCTTCCCCGACAAGCTCAGGTCCCAACAAAGATGGATCTGCGCAGATGTGCAAAGAGATACATCAGAAGAAAATGGTGCAGCGCCCAGTCTACTTTGTCAGTTCCCTTCTGCAGGGGGCTAGGTCAAGGTACTCTGGTGTGCAGAAATTGCTTTTCGGCCTTCTCATGGCCTCGAGAAAGTTGCGCCATTACTTCCAAGTGCATGAGATAATAGTTGTCACTCGCTTTCCGGTGAAGAGGATACTGCAGAATCCAGAAGCAACAGGCAGGATTGTTGAGTGGGCACTGGAACTGTCAAGCTTTGGCCTCAAGTTTGAGAGCACTTCAACTATCCAAAGCAGAGCATTGGCAGAATTCATAGCAGAGTGGACGCCAACACCAGATGAAGAAATTCCAGAAACGAGCATCCCCGTCAAGGAAGCAAGCAAAGAGTGGCTGATGTACTTTGATGGTGCTTTCTCACTGCAAGGCGCCGGTGCTGGCGTGCTGCTTGTCGCACCCACCGGAGAGCACCTCAAGTACGTGGTCCAAATGCACTTTCCCAAGGAGCAAGCAACAAACAATACTGCAGAGTATGAAGGTTTGCTTGCCGGTCTCAGGATCGCGGCAGAACTTGGGATCAAGCAACTCATTGTCAGGGGTGACTCGCAGCTTGTCGTCCGCCAAGTGAACAAGAATTATCAGAGTCCGTTGATGGAAGCTTACGTTGATGAAGTTAGGAAGCTAGAGGAGCGCTTTGTCGGCCTACAGATGGAACATGTTCCAAGAGCTCAGAACGACATCGCCGACGGCCTGTCAAAGTGCGCAGCACTTAAGTTCCCTGTGGAACCAGGGATCTTTGTGCTCAAGCTGACTCAACCGTCCGTGACGCCATCAACTGGACAGAGCAAGAAGAGGAAGTTGATTTCTGGTGACTATCTTCCGGCAGAGCTTCCCGAAGCCGCCGCCAAGAAGGTCCCCAAGATCAACGCCAAGAGTGCTGAGGAGCAGTCTGCTCCGACAAGCCCCAGGGTTTGTTTCGTTGAAGCAGACGCTCTCGACAAGTTTTGCTCCGGCAAGCTTGCCGGGGAACGTCAAGCTTCGGCTGAGCCGCAGGTTCTTGCCGTAGAAGCGGATGTTCCCGCAGCAGCAGATATGCCTTTAGTCCTTGTTGTCGAGCCGCAAGCTCCAGCATGGGCACAACAGATTGTCCGTTTCCTCCAGACAGGAGAACTTCCCGAAGAGCAGGAAGAAGCGGAAAGAGTAGCCCGGCAGTCAAGTATGTACCAATTTGTCGACAATGCACTATACAGAAGAATACTCAACGGTGTGAAATTGAAGTGTATTCACCGGGAAGATGGACAGAAGCTGTTGGCAGAGATACATGGAGGCATTTGTGGTCACCACATTGGCGCAAGAGCACTTGCCGGCAAAGCGTTCCGGCAAGGCTTCTTTTGGCCGACAGCCCTCCAGGATGCAACTGCACAAGTAACCAAGTGTGAAGCGTGCCAGTTCCATTCCAAGCAGATACACCAGCCAGCACAAGCTCTCCAGACGATCCCTTTATCCTGGACATTTTCTGTCTGGGGGCTCGACATCCTCGGCCCCTTCCCCCGAGCAGTCGGGGGCTTTGAGTACTTGTACGTCGCAATCGACAAGTTCACAAAGTGGCCGGAAGTGGAACCAGTGAGGAAGGTGACAACACAGTCAGCAGTCAAGTTCTTCAGGTCGATTGTTTGCCGCTTCGGGATCCCTAACAGGATCATCACCAACAATGGTACGCAATTCACGAGCCGCACCTTCATGCAGTACGTCCAAGATCTTGGCGCCAAGGTCTGCTTCACTTTTGTTGCTCACCCCAGGAGCAACGGTCAAGCGGAGAGGGCAAACGTTGAAGTGCTGCGTGGGCTCAAGACCAGGACTTTCGACAGGCTGCACAGGTGCAGAAGAAACTGGATTGAGGAGTTGCCGGTGGTTCCTTGGTCGATCAGGACGGCGCCAAATCGAGCCACTGGCCAGACACCTTTCGCTCTAGTCTATGGAGCAGAGGCAGTTATCCCCACGGAACTCGTATACGGGTCGCCTCGAGTGCTCGCTTATGATGAGCTTGAGCAAGAGCAGCTGCGACAAGATGACGCGCTGCTCCTTGAGGAAGACCGTCTTCAGGCTGCTGTGCGAGCTGCTTGCTACCAGCAAGCTTTGCGCCGCTACCATAGCCGCAAAGTTAATGCCAGAAGTCTCGAGGAAGGCGACCTTGTTCTTCGGCGCGTCCATTCCGCCAAGAATTCCAACAAGTTGACGCCGAAGTGGGAAGGCCCTTACCGGGTGAAACGAGTCACTAGGCCTGGCGCTGTCCGCCTTGAGACCGAAGATGGCTTTCTGGTGAGCAACTCCTGGAACATCGAGCATCTTCGTAAGTTTTACCCGTAAGGCGCGGTTGTCGGACCCTGTCCGGCAACCACCTTTTTGTACAAGTCTTGCCGCTGTTGCATGTAATCCTTTGTACAAAGCCAGGCGCAGACCCTGAGCGTAGATGAAGCGCTGGCGCCCTAAGTTATAGCATGCATGCTGTGTCGAGTCTCGTCCTTGGTTAGGGTTGACAGTGTTTAGCAGCGGCTAACCCCTAACTTAGAGGTCGAGTGTGCGTCCTTTTGTCGTTCTTTCGTTTCCTTTGGTTCGCAGGGCTTGCATATCCTGACCGGACCGCTAGAGGACGAAAAAGAGAAGAAGGACGGACCAACGTCTGGACCCCGGCAAGCCAGTGTTGCCGGGGGCTGCAAGACCCCGGCAAGTCAGTGTTGCCGGGGGCTGCAAGTACAAAGATTAACCCACGGCGAACCAGAGTTGCCGGGGGCTGCAATCTCAGATAAGTTTTTCATCCCTTATCATGCATTCTCTTATGGACTGAGGTATGCGAAACCTCGTTTCTTCCTAAAAAGCTACCGTGCTCCCATAACTCTAGGCCCTAGGGCTCGTTCCCGGGGCCAGGTTTGGTCGTAGTCGCGGCAGGAAAGGGACGAAACGAGGAGCCTGAACCCACCTCATCCCTGCCTCCGCCAAAAGCGTGAGATAGGTCGAGCGACGTGGGAAGACGGCAGGGCCTGCTGCCGGGAAAGAAGTGTCTATCTTAAAGATATCAAGGATTTGCTCCTTGACGCGGGTTCCACCCGCGAGACAAGTGACCCGGCAAGCATCCCCTTTTCATTAAAAAAACATTCCACTCAGGTACAGTTCATAAGAGAATGAAAAACATGAATGATGGGATTACAAGTTTTAAATGGAGCTAAGGCCCGAGGGCTTACAAATTAAAAAGAGATAAGGTCCCCGTAATCCCTTTCTTGTCCCTATCTTCAGGAGGTAGGGCAAGGAGGCGAAAAGGGCAAAAGGGGCGCCTAGGAGAGCTACGGGAAGCAGAAGACACCAAGAGAACATCTCGGTGGTCGTCCAAAGGCGGGATGGTGATGGCGGCGCCGGAGGCAGGGCTCGAAGACGAGGCGGCAGGACGTCAGCACGCTGTCGAGGGCGTCGTGCCCTCGTACTCTGAGTTGACGGCCTTGCCGCCTGCCCTCTTCCTCTTCCGCAGCCTCCCTACGCCAGCCGCCCAAGGAGACGGCCCCGAGAAGCTCCAGGAGCCGGCGACGCGGATGATGGGGTCGCCGGTGCCGCACGGAGCGGCGCCCGACACCTAGTCGGACCCGTCATCCTGCCGCCCGCTACCCTCATCGTTGCTGTCGCTGTCCTCCTCGTCACTCCCGCCCGAGGAGGAGTCTTCGCTATCGGAGGAGCTCTCCACGCAGCACCTTGCCCGAGTCCCGAAGCACCCGAAGACCTTGACGGAGAGGAGACCGCCCTCCATTAGCTTAAAATGGAGGGTGAGCCCCTCCGTTAAGCTATGGATACGGGCGAACGTCTTCCACCCTCGACCAAGATACATCACATTAGGCGCCGGGAAGTCAACGCGGACTCGCGTACCGCTGATTCCATAGCCCCTCATGTGCAAACTCAGTGTCTCGGGCGGATCCAACTCCATCTCGCTCGCAAATGGAGTCGGGAGACGAAGGCGACGACGAGGCGGCCGACGCAGCCTGACAAAGAACTCGCAAGGGTCGTCGCCAATATGGTCCGCCATGGGACGAGAAACCGCTAGCGGAGGCGAGGCCGACGAGCCGCCCCGTCCACCTCTTCCCCGAGCGCCTCGGCCTCGCCCTCGACCTCGCCCGCGGCCTCGCCCCCTCCCTCTTCCCCCTACGGCTGGCCCTGCCACCACGGGTGTGGGAGAGGGAGGGACGCGTTGTCTAGAGGCGACCCTCGCCGCCACCGTTGAAGGACCAGGGTTCCCTTTCTCCATGGCGAATGAGAGAGAGGGGAGCAGAAGCTGAAGGAAAGAGGAGATGAAAGAATGCGGACCTCCGTTTCCCCCCTCGCCCCTTATAAAGAGGCGGCGTGGGGGCTCGGCCGCCCCGCTCAGCTAATCAAGACACATAAGGGGCAGGGAACTGGGACCGGCCCTCTGCCTCGACCCACGACGGCCCGGTTCCCCGCCTCCACCGTCCGCCGCCCCAAGCGCATGGAAGCCGCGTGGCGGGCGTGCAGAACTGAGGTGACGGATGAGGCAACCTCTCCTCACCCCGTGATCGTGGGGAGTGGACGCCTCGAAAACCGCGCCCCTGCCCCTGATTCCCCTGTTTATAGGAGGGAAGGGGGCGGATGTTCCGCCTTTCCAAATAAATAAACCACCCACGACCTCTCCCACGACGCCGCAATCGACGCGTGCCGTTCGGGGAGGGCGCGGTGGATACGGAGTAGGATACGACGTGATCCAGGCCGCGTGTGCCCGTGCCCTGTTTTGGGCCTGGCCCAACAGCGCTCGGCACCGTGTATGGCCCAGGCCCGGGGGCTCCTGTCGGTGTACTAGAGTAGGGGTACCCTAGTATCCCGAACTTGTGCACGGGCAGTCGCAGCGTCCCGCGGCAAGGCTTGCCAGGTGACCGCCAAGGTCCTCCGTGGTTCCTTTGGAGCCATTCAAGAACAAAGTATTTAAGCCAAGGAGACAAGTCCCCGGCAAGAGGAGCTTGCCGGGAAGGCCACTCAAGGCACAAGACCCCGGCAAGAGGAGCTTGCCGGGAAGGCCAACCAAGGCATCTCAAGGAACTTGCCGCGACGCGCCACGCGTCCCGGCAGGACCCGGCGAGCGACAAGCTCCCGGACGCGACAAGACAACGACCGCGACAAGCCACCACTCTGTACCTGCGCTCCAGCACACCCACCTACATGTCGCTCTGGGACACTTCCAGGCGTACGTGGCGGGAGGCTGTGCAGCCAGGGGTACACTGTGGCATGCGGCGCTGACAAGATCGCCATCGTGGCAAGAAGTGGCGCCCCTGACGGTCCCTTTTTTGCACTGTCTGGGCGACGTAGATAGGCATTTAATGCCCTTGTCCCCTGCCGTCAGGGTTAGGTATGATACACTGTGTAGGTAGCTGTACCTACCGCAACACCTTTCCATTTTTGCCCTTGCCTACGTTGCCACCTGTTGGAGACCCCTTGAGCATATAAAAGGAGGCCCATGCACAACGTAGGGAGAAGGGGGACGAACAGTAGAGCACTCACGCTCGGTCTTGTTAGCTGCTGGTGTGTACTGTAGCACTCAGCGCTCCCGAGCAAGAAATCAATACAATCCACAAAGCAGCAGTAGGAGTATTATCTCTCCGGAGAGCTCCGAAGCTGGGTAAAACCCCTCGTGTGCCTCGCCTCGATCTGCTCTTTGTGCGACCTCTGGCCCCCGCCGAACCGAAAAGGGGCTCCGTCCCCATAGGTGCTCGCGGAGTCAGCTTCCCCGACATCTTTGGCGCGCCAGGTAGGGGACGTCGAGGTTGTGTGAACCTGATCCGGCGTTCACAAGAGCTAGATCTTCATCGACTTCATCGACATGCCGCCGAAGAAGAAGGCTTCAGAAGCGGCTGCTCCGTCCGCGTCGAACCCACCGCCGCCGGAGCAAACGGCTGGTGGGGAAGACACCGGCGGAAGAACGTGCGTCGACGAGGGAGCCCACGGTGCGGCCAGGTCCAAGGACAAGGCTGCGCCGCCCGTCAGTTGCGTAGCAGGCTCCCACGATGACCGGGCATCCGTTGATGCTCCGCGCCCATCTCAGGAAGCGCGGGACCGGCAGCGTCATGGTACTCACGGTACCATACGCTCGCTGGACCCAAATCGAGCTGGCGGATCTCGGGATGCTCAAGGCCAACATGCACGCCAACGTGCCGGCACGAGCGAGGCACGGTCGCCTGGACGGAATACTGCTCCTTCTAACATCGTTGGAAGTCCGAGCATATCCCGCTCCTCGCACCGTTCGCCACCGCTACCCGCCACTCCAGCAGAAGCTTTGGCGCGAGCTCAACTGCTCCTAGACTTCCCTCCAACGCCAGACAAGATCGACGACTGGAGGGCCACCGTTCAGAGCCTCATCGGCTTCGCCAACGGCGACACTCCGCGGCAGCCGACTGCGTCGCAGCCGCGACAAATCAGCCAGGTGCGAACCGATGGCGACAAGACCGCGGGAGGTGCAACCACCGTACACTCTCCGCCTCGAAGGCCAAGATCGCCGACTCGCCGGGCCCACCACGACAGCGACTCCACCGCTTCATCAGATCCACGAGCTCGCCGCGATCAGCGCCAAGTTCTTCACGAACGACAGCAAGAAGACGCTCGTACTCGCATCGAGCGCCGAAGAGAAGCGCGGCGTCAATCAGACCGGCGCGCTGGGCCCACTGTCGACATGCATGCGCCAAGGGAACCAGGCGACCTGCCGTATGTGGTAGGTTGCCCTACGTTTACTCATGAGCTGCGGCAAGTCCAGTGGCCCAGCACGAAGAATTTCAAGCCAGACGTAATGGAGAAGTACGACGGCAGGTTGCATCCGTCAGAGTTCCTCAGCATCTACACCATTGCGGTGCAGGCTGCCGGGGGGCGAGACGACAAGATCCTTGCCAACTACTTCCCGCTGGTGCTCAAGCCCAACGTCAGATCCTGGCTCATGCACTTGCCGAAAAACTCCATATCTTCCTGGGCAGACCTATGCCATCAGTTTGTCGGCGCCTTTACGGGCGGCCACAAACCTCATGGCCAGGAGAGTGACCTTCACCTGCTTGCCCAGAAGGAAGGAGAGCCCCTGCGCAAGTACATCCAGAGATTCAGCCAAGTGCAACGCAACATCAGAGACGTCAGCGAGCTGTATGCTCTGGCCGATAGATGTGCACGTGCTGAGGAAAGGAGGAAACTCCCCGGAGAGGATGCAGGAGCAGGAGGATCTGACAGCGAGGATGCTGCCCCGGCAAATAAAAACCGGCGGCGGAACAACAGGAAAAGGAAAGGCAAAGACGTGCTAGTTGTTGAGCAGTCCGGCAACGACGGTGGCGCCAAGAAAGCCAAAGATGGTAGCTCCGGCAAGGAGGTTGCCGCATGCGCCAACTGCCAGGCTGTGGCGGCCGCCGACAAGCAGGAAGGCACCAACAAACAGTACTGCAAGATCCACCGCACCAAGGGCCATGACCTCCAGAGCTGCAAGATGGTCGAGCAGCTTGTCGAGCTGCGAAAGGCCGAGTACGAGCGAGGCGACAAGGAGAAAGCCCAAGGAGGTGCTGGAGGATCCGGTACGAAGCGCACCGGCCGGGGAGGATGCCGCGGCAAGGCCAATCAGCGGCAAGGAGACAGACCTCCCCGCGGCCGCGACAAAGATGAAGACGACGACGACGAAGACATGGGTGATGACGAGACCAGTGAGCAGGAGTTTCAGAAAGCCACAGAGGTCTTGTGTGTTGACGGCGGTGCTTCTCTGCATACTTCGCACCGCCAACTGAAGCAGTGGGTGCGGGAAGTCAATGCGGCAGAACCACCCGTTGAGTCACGCAAGCTTCTGAAATGGTCCAGCACGCCTATCATCTTTGATATTGAGGACCACCCTGATCGCACAATTGCGGTCAGGTGTTTGCCGATGTTGGTCTCACCAACTATCCGCAACCTCAAGGTCACTAAGATGCTAGTTGACGGCGGGGCCGGCTTGAACCTGATCTCTTCCGCTGTGCTCAGAAAACTCCAGGTCCCTGACAGCGAGCTCGAAGAGACCGGCACATTCCAAGGAATCAACCTGGGAAGGAGCAAGCCGAAGGGGAAGATCACGCTCCCGATGACATTTGGCAGCGAGCTGAACTTCAGGACTGAGAGGATCACTTTTGACGTTGCCGATTTTCCATTGCCTTACAATGAAATTCTCGGCCGTCTAGCGCTCGCCAAGTTCATGGCGGCCTCTCACTACGCGTACAACATGCTGAAGATGCCAGGCCTGATAAGTGTCATCTCTGTCCCTGGCGACAAGAAAGATGCTCTTATCTGTGCCGACAAGATCTACCGGGAAGCAGCAGCCGCAACGGATTGCGAGACACTTGCCGCTGAAGCCCCCGGGGGGAAGAAGAAGACCAACTCCGGCAAGAGTTCTGATGCCCACTCCGGCAAGCGCACCTCTTCGGAGTGCTGCGTTACCATCGAGGGCGCACCATCGAGCTCCACCGGCAAGTGTAAGAAGACAATGGTAGCTCCGCCAGCGACCAAGAAGGTGTCCGCCAAGGAGGACGGCACTGGTGGTACTTTCACCATCAGTGCCACTCTCGACCCTAAATAGGAAAGCGCGCTCATTGCTTTCCTGCGGGCGAACGTCGACGTGTTTGCGTGGCAACCGTCTGACATCCCCGGCGTTCCCAGAAAAGTAATTGAGCACAACCTTGTCGTCTGTCCTCATGCGTGGCCCGTCAAGCAGAAAGTCAGGAAACAAGCAGTGGAGCGCCAAGAATTCATCGCAGAAGAGATCAAGAAGTTGGAAGCAGCAGGCCTTGTCAGAGGAGTGCTCCATCCGACGTGGTTGGCCAATCCTGTAGTCATGCGCAAGGCAAACGGGAAATGGAGGCTTTGTATTGACTTCACCGATGTCAATAAAGCTTGTCCCAAAGACCCATTTCCCTTGCCGCGCATTGACCAGATTGTTGACTCCACGGCCGGATGTGATTTGCTTTCATTTCTTGACGCATACTCAGGATATCATCAGATCTTCATGGCAGAAGAAGATGAGGAGAAGACCGCATTCATCACTCCATGTGGCACGTACTGTTTCGTACGGATGCCTTTCGGTTTGAAGAATGCTGGTTCAACATTTGCAAGGGTAGTCCATACTACTTTTGAGCCACAGATACACAGAAATGTGGAAGCCTACATGGATGACATAATGGTCAAGAGCAGGGACAAAGCAACTCTGGTTCAAGATCTAGAAGAGACTTTTGCAAATCTGCGCAAGATCAGCCTCAAGCTCAACCCCGAGAAGTGCGTGTTTGGAGTCCCCTCCGGCAAGCTTCTCGGGTTCTTCGTGTCTCAGAGGGGAATCGAAGCCAATCCCGACAAGATCAAGGCCATTGAGCAGATCGAAGCACCGAAGCGCGTCAAGGATGTGCGGAAACCTGCCGGCTGCGTGGTGGCTCTTAGCAGGTTTATCTCTAAGTCTGCTGAGCGCGCCCTGCCATTTTTCAAAATTTTGAAAAAGGTAGGTCCAATGAAATGGACTCCGGAAGCGGAGGCTGCGCTGTAGGACTTGAAGAAATATCTGTCCTCCACTCCAATACTTGTCGCACCTAAGCCACAAGAGATGTTGCTGCTGTATCTGGCGGCAACCAATCAAGTGGTTAGTGCTGCGTTAGTAGCGGAGAGGGAGGCAGATGGTGAGCCAGCAACCGCGGCAAGCACATCTAGCGACAAGCAGGGGGCTTCCCCGACAAGCTCTGGTCCCGACAAAGATGGATCTCCGCAGATGTGCGAAGAGATACAGCAGAAGAAAATGGTGCATCGCCCAGTCTACTTTGTCAGTTCCCTTCTGCAGGGGGCTAGGTCAAGGTACTCTGGTGTGCAGAAATTGCTTTTCGGCCTTCTCATGGCCTCGAGAAAGCTGCGCCATTACTTCCAAGTGCATGAGATAACAGTTGTCACTCGCTTTCCGCTGAAGAGGATACTGCAGAATCCAGAAGCAACAGGCAGGATTGTTGAGTGGGCACTAGAACTGTCAAGCTTTGGCCTCAAGTTTGAGAGCACTTCAACTATCCAAAGCAGAGCATTGGCAGAATTCATAGCAGAGTGGACGCCAATACCAGACAAGCAAATAACCTTCAAACGTTTTTGGCTCATGGTTTTTGTTGTTGTTATTAGACCAAAGCAATTAAAACTTGATGCTTTGTTCTAACTGACGGAATAGTTCAGTGCTGCTACTTTTCAACATTATTTTTGAGCACAAGCTTCAAAGGGCAGAAGGTGTTCTAGCCATCAGCAAGGAAGAACAAACGAATTCATTGGGTCAAACTAGCAATGTAGTCTTAGGGGCTTTGATCTCAAGATCCATAGCTGCACATTCAGAACAAAAGAAGGCACAAAAATTGTTATGAAACCTTACCAGCTGTCAAATGAAGTACAGTAGGCAGCGATGTCGATGTTCAGTAGGCAGAGCTGCTCACTAGAGAGGAGGGCCAACCCGCGGACTGCTGCTTCAGGGGCTTGTCAAGGAGGTGCCTGCTCGCTGGAGAGGAGGGCCAACGTGCGGTCTGCTGCTTCAGGGGCTTGTGGAGGAGCGGACCCGTGACTTGGTGCTCGCCTGCTCAGTGAAGCCTGCTCGGGGAGGAAACATAGCTCGATCTGGAGTGCGGAGATGATGACAGTGGCTGACAGCGGCTTGGTGGCAGGCGGAAAAAGAGCTCAGGGAGGAAACAGAGTTCGGTCTAGTGGAGGGCGATGGATGGTTGGTGGCGGCGGCGGTGGCGATGGTCGGTTGGGGGCGGCGGCAGTGGTTGGTTGGGAGCACCGGCGCCGGCGATGGATCGATGGTTGGGGTCGGCGGCAGCTTGCGGTGGTGAGGGGTGGAGGAGCTGCGGTGGTGAGGGGTTACGCCGACGGCGGGGGTGGGGGGCTATACTAGAGGAGGTATGAGCGGAAGGCGGTCGTGCGCCGGTGGTGAGCGAGGTTTCGGGGGCGGCGGCGGCGCGCGGTCGATCTGGTGGAGGCGCAGGATTGGGGATCGATTTGGGGGAAGCGTTGCGGCTCTCTCTAGGTCGCGGGAGGGCCGACGCGTCTATTTCACAATGGGCCAAAATTTTCGTCAAGTCGCGCACTTTTTTTTCCTCGCTGGCGTGCGCTAACTAGGCCGTTTTCCCGTTTCGCGCCAAAGACGGCCTCCGACATGGGCCGACAAACAGTGGGATGTGATTTAGTTCTTCCGGCAGATTATGGGTCGTAAAGTATACCGGCAGTGCACATGCCATTGTTGTTGTAGATCTCCCGGCAGTTAGACCGCCCTAAGACGCTTCTAGCGGCAGTAACAACTGTCCCGGCAGGCGAATTGCCCTTAGGCGGGTTTTTCTCCCGGCAGTTAACTGCCCCCAATCAAGTGTTGTGGTGTAGTGGATCAGACCGTAGAAACTTTATTTTCTTGTTATGATGATTTTCCACTTCATTCTGAAATTCTTTGAACTTTTCAAATGTTTCAAACTTGTATTTCACTAAGTAGATATACCCATATCTGCTCAAATCATCTGTGAAGGTTAGAAAATAACGATACCCGCAGCGAGCCTCAACACTCATCTGACCGCATACATCGGTATGTATTATTTCCAATAAGTTAGTGGCTCGCTCCATAGTTCCGGAGAACGGAGTCTTAGTCATCTTGCCCATGAGGCATGGTTCGCAAGCATCAAATGATTCATAATCAATTGATTCCAAAAGTCCATCCGCATGGAGTTTCTTCATGCACTTTACACCAATATGACATAAACGGCAGTGCCACAAATATGTTGCACTATCATTATCAAATTTGCATCTTTTGGCATCAATATTATGAATTATCTGTATCACCACGATCGAGATTCAATAAAAATAGACCACTCTTCAAGGGTGCATGACCATAAAGGATATTACTCATATAAATAGAACAACCATTATTCTCTGATTTAAATGAATAACCGTCTCACATCAAACAAGATCCAGATATAATGTTCATGCGCAACGCTGGCACCAAATAACAATTATTCAGGTCTGAAACTAATCTTGAAGGTAGATGTAGAGGTAGTGTGCCGATGGCGATCACATCAACCTTGGAACCATTCCCGACGCGCATCGTCACCTCGTCCTTAGCCAATCTTCGTTTAATCCATAGCCCCTGTTTCGAGTTGCAAATCTGAGCAACATAACCAGTATCAAATACCCAGGCGCTACTACGAGCATTAGTAAGGTACACATCAATAACATGTATATCAAATATACCTTTGTTCACTTTGCCATCCTTCTTATCCGCCAAATACTTGGGGCAGTTCCGCTTCCAGTGACCAGTCCCTTTGCACTAGAAACACTTAGTTTCAGGCTTGGGTCCAGACTTGGGCTTCTTCCCGGGAGTGAAAACTTGCTTGCCATTCTTCTTGAAGTTCCCCTTCTTTCCCTTGCCCTTTTCCTTATAACTTGTGGTCTTGTTAACCATCAACACTTGATGCTCTTTCTTGATTTCTACCACCGCAACCTTGAGCATATCAAAGAGCTCGGGAATTGTCTTATCCATCCCTTGCATATTATAGTTCATCACGAAGCCTTTGTAACTTGGTGGTAGTGATTGAAGAACTCTGTCAATAACACTATCATCCGGAAGATTAACTCCCAGCTGAGTCAAGTGGTTATGATACCCAAACATTCTGAGTATGTGTTCACTGACAGAACTGTTCTCCTCCATCTTGCAGCTATAGAACTTGTTGGAGACCTCATATCTCTCAACTCGGGCATTTGCTTCAAATATTAACTTCAATTCCTGGAATATCTCATATGGTCCATGACGTTCAAAACGTCTTTGAAGTCCTGATTCTATGCCGTAGAGCATGGCACACTGAACTATAGAGTAGTCATTGGACCGCGTCTGCCTGACGTTCAAAGTGTCTACATTAGCGATAGGGGGCTTGTCACCTAGCGGTGCATCAAGGACATAATTCTTCTGAGTAGAAATGAGGATAATCCTCAAGTTACGGACCTAGTCCGTGTAGTTGCTACCATCATCTTTCAACTTAGCTTTCTCTAGGAACGCATTAAAATTCAAGGGAACCGTAGCACGGGCCATTGATCTACAACATAGATATGCAAAAACTGTCAGGATTAAGTTCATGATATATTAAGTTCAATTAATCATATTACTTAAGAACTCCCACTTAGATAGACATCCCTCAAGTCATCTAAATGACCATGTGATCAAAATCAACTAAACCATGTCCGATCATCACGTGAGATGGAGTAGTTTTCAATGGTGAACATCTCTCTGTTGATCATATCTACTATATGATTCATGTTCGACCTTTCAATCTCCAGTGTTCTGAGGCCATGTATGTACATGCTAGGCTCGTCAAGTTTAACCGAAGTATTCCGCATGTGCAAAACTGTCTTGCACCCGTTATATGTGAACGTAGAGCTTATCACACCCGATCATCACGTGGTGTCTCGACACGATGAACTATCACAACGGTGCATACTCAGGGAGAACACTTATACCTTGAAATTTTAGTAAGGGATCATCTTATCATGCTACCGCCGTACTAAGCAAAATAAGATGCATAAAACATAAACATTACATGCAATCAATATATGTGACATGATATGGCCATCATCATCTTGTGCCATCGATCTCCATCTCCAAAGCACCGTCATGATCTCCATCGTCACCGGCTTCACACCTTGATCTCCATCGTAGCGTCGTGGTCGTCTCGCCAACTATTGCTTCTACAACTATCACTAACGCATAGTGATAAATTAAAGCAATTGCATGGCGTTTGTATTTCATACAATAAGGCGACAACCATAAGGCTCCTGCCAGTTGCCGATAACTTTTACAAAACATGATCATCGCATACAATAACGTATATCACATCATGTATTGACCATATCACATCACAACATGCCCTGGAAAAACAAGTTAGACGTCCTCTACTTTGTTGTTGCAAGTTTTACGTGGCTGTTACGGGCTTCTAGTAAGAACCGTTCTTACCTACGCATCAAAACCACAATGATGTTTCGTCAAGTTTGTTGTTTTAACCTTCAACAAGGACTGGACGTAGTCAAATTCATTTCAACTAAAGTTGGAGAAACAGACACCCGCCATCCACCTTTATGCAAAACAAGTTGCATGTATGTCGGTGGAACCGGTCTCATGAACATGATCATGTAAGGTTGGTCCGGGCCGCTTCATCCAACAATACCGCTGAATCAAAATAAGACGTTGGTGGTAAGCAGTATGACTATCATCGCCCACAACTCTTTGTGTTCTACTCGTGCATATCATCTACGCATAAACTGGCTCGGATGCTACTGTTGGGGAACGTAGCATGCAATTTCAAAAAAAATCCTACGATCAAGATCTATCTAGGAGAAGCACAACAATGAGAGGGGGAGAGTGTATCCACATACCCTCGTAGACCGAAAGCGGAAGCGTTAGCTTAACGCGGTTGATGTAGTCGAACGTCTTCTCGATCCAACCGATCAAGCACCGAACGTATGACACCTCTGAGTTTTGCACACGTTCAGCTCGATGACGTAACTCGAACTCTTGATCCAGAAAAGTGTCAAGGGAGAGTTTCGTCAGCACGACGGCGTGGTGACGGTGATGGTGAAGTGATCCGCGCAGGGCTTCGTCTAAGCACTACGTAAATTATGACCGGAGGCGTAAACTGTGGAGGGGGGCGCCGCACACGGCTTGGAACAATTGATGTATATTAGAGGCACCCCCACCCCCGTATATAAAGGAGGGATAGGGGAGGAAGCTGGCCCTAGGCGTGCCCCAAGTAGGAGGAGTCCTACTTGGGCTCCTAGTAGGATGCGCCCCTCCTTCCTTTTATTGGATGGGGAAGGGGGAAGGAGAAAGAGAGGGAGGGAGAAGGAAAGGGGGGCGCCGCCCCCTCCCCTAGTCCAATTTGGACTGCTCACTTGTGGGGGGCGCGGGACCCCTATGTGGGCTGGTGTGCCTCCCTCCTATGGCCCATATCTTCCCCCGGGGGGTTCCGGTAACCCCCCCGGTACTCTGATATGTACCCAATACATTCGGAAACATTTCCGGTGTCCGAATACTATCATCCAATATATCAATCTTTACCTCTCGACCATTTAGAGACTCCTTGTCATGTCCGTGATCTCATCCGGGACTCCAAACAACATTCGGTCACCAAATCACATAACTCATATAATATAAATCGTCATCGAACGTTAAGCGTGCGGACCCTACGGGTTCGAGAACTATGTAGACATGACCGAGACACCTCTCTGGTCAATAAAAATAGCGAAACCTGGATGCTCATATTGGTTCCTACATATTCTAAGAAGATCTTTATCGGTCAAACTGTAATGACAGCATACGTCATTCCCTTTGTCATTGGTATGTTACTTGCCCGAGATTTGATCGTCGGTATCTTCATACCTAATTCAATCTCGTTACCGACAAGTCTCTTTACTCGTTCCGTAATGCATCATCCTGCAACTAACTCATTAGTTACGTTGCTTGCAAGGCTTATCATGATGTGGGTTACCGAGAGGGCCCAGAGATACCTCTCCGGTACTCGGAGTGACAAATCCTAATCTCGATCTATGCCAACCCAACAAACACCTTCGGAGATACCTGTAGAGAATCTTTATAATCACCCAGTTACGTTGTGAGCTTTGATAGCACACAAGGTATTCCTCCGGTATCCGGGAGTTGCATAATCTCATAGTCAAAGGAATATGTATAAGTCATGAAGAAAGCAATAGCAATAAAACTTAACGATCATTATGCTAAGCTAACGGATGGGTCTTCTCCATCACATCATTCTCCTAATGTTGTGATCCTGTTCATCTAATGACAACTCATGTCTATGGTCAGGAAACTTAACCATCTTTGATTAACCAGCTAGTCTAGTAGAGGTTTGATACGTCTCCAACGTATCTATAATTTATGAAGTATTCATGCTATTATATTATCCATCTTAGATGTTTTATATGCATTTATATGATATTTTATATGATTTTTGGGACTAACCTATTAACATAGAGCCCAGTGCCAGTTTTTGTTTTTTCCTTGTTTTTGAGTATCACAGAAAAGGAATACCAAACGGAGTCCAATTGACGTGCCAATTTTTGATGATTTTTCATGGACCAAAAGAAAACCCCGGAGTAAAAGAGTTGGGCCAGAAGAGGCTCGGGCTGTCCACAAGGGTGGGGGGCGCCCACCCCCTAGGCGTGGGCCCCTATCTCGTGGATGACTCGAAGACCCCCCTGACGTGGGATCTACACCCAAAATTCCTATAAATACATAAACCTCCAGAAAATAACCTAGATCAAAAGTTTCGCCGCTGCAAGCCTCTGTAGCCACAAGAAATCAATCTAGGCCCTCTCTGGCACCCTGCCGGAGGGGGCCATCATCACCAGAGGCCATGGAGGAGGATCCCGGAGGGGCCATCATCGCCATGAAGGCCAAGGACCAGAGGGAAAACCTCTCCCCATCTAGGGGGAGGCCATGGAGGAGGAAGCATAAGGGGGAGAACCTCTCCTCCTCTCTATTGGTGGCGCCGCAGTGCTATCAGGAGGGGAATCATCGTCGCGGTGATCGTCTTCATCAACATCACCATCCTCATATATTTTATGGGGTCCACTCTCCCGCACCCACTGTAATCCCTACTTGAACATGGTGCTTTATGCCACATATTATGATCCAATGATGTGTTGCCATCCTATGATGTTTTGAGTAGATACCCTTTGTCTTTGGGTTGATTGATGATATAGATTGGTATGCGTTGTATGTTTTATTTTGGTGTTGTCCTATTGTGACCTCCGTGTCGCGCAAGCATGAGGGATTCCCGCTGTAGGGTGTTGCAATACGTTCATGATTCGCTTATAGTGGGTTGCTTGAGTGACAGAAGCATAAACCCGAGTAAGGGGGTTGTTTCGTATGGGATAAAGGGGACTCGATGCTTTAATGCTATGGTTGGGTTTTACCTTAATGATCTTTAGTAGTTGTGGGTGCTTGCTAGAGTTCAAATCATAAGTGCATATGATCCAAGAAGAGAAAGTATGTTAGCTTATGCATCTCCCTCATATGAAATTGCAATAGTGATTACCGGTCTTGTTAACAATTGCCTAGGATAATTCCGCACACCGACCCATCATTATTACACACTCGCTATTTATAATATTTAGTAATATATTCTAACTCTGTGATAACAGCACCTACTTTTATGTTTTAGCTCTCCGATATCATGCAAAGTTATCCTCTTCATACCCACAACGTAGTTTTATTTCTCGTTTCTAGTGGGAAGCAAATGTTCGGTGTACGTAGAGTTGTATCAGTGGCAGATAGAGCTTGAGAGCATATTGATATTACATTTAGCTCCTTGTGGGTTCGACACTCCATACTTATCACTTCCACCATTGGGAATTGCTGCGATGATTCCCTGCACTTGGGGATTATCAAGCTCTTTTCTGGCGCCGTTGTCGGGGAGCAATAGCGTGGGGTTGATATTCTCGTGTGTGCTTGTTTGCTTTCTCACTAAGTAGATTTTATTTTCCTTTTTTTCTGTTTAGTTGTGGGTGAAACATACAAAAAAAATTAAGAATGAAAATGCAAAAAAAATTACTTGCCTCTCATGCCTAAAAAGTTTTTCAATAAGAGAAGTGATTGGAAGGTTATGCATTGGAAAAGTCAGGGTCGACCTTGAACACTTGTGTTCATGCTCATGGAAACAATGTAAATTTTTTCATGGAAGCTTATCTGAAAATAATTATCCCCTTGTATATATCCATTGTATTATAAAAATAATGTGCCAAGCTTTGGTTTTAGGATGATTAGATTGCTTGTTTACTATGTGCAGTACAAAAACAAAAACTTTGGCTGTAGCGCGTGAATTTACATTTTTTTTACTGGAAAGTCAAATTGGTCTGAAACTTTTTTCATATTTGTTCTGTACAAATTTTTTAAATTTTCATATTTTTTTAGAATTTTTTGGAGTTACAGAAGTTTACTAAACTTCTAGATTACTACAGACTGTCCTATTTTTGACAGATTCTGTTTTCTATGTGTTGATCGCTTATTTTGATGAATCTATGGGTAGTATCGGGGGGTATGAACCATGGTGAAGTTGGAATACAGTAGATAGAGTGCTAATATGAAATTGGAATGAGTTTGCAACAGTACCTAAAGGTAGTGATTTGCTTTAGTATACTAACGGATCTCACAAAATTTTGTTAAGTTTTTGTGGATGAAGTGTTCGAAGAACGAGGAGTTACCGATGTGAGAAGAATAAAGAGAGGAAAGAGTTCAAGCTTTGGGATGCCCAAGGCACCCAAAGTAAATATTTCAAGTATAATCAAGCATCTAAGCTTGGGGATGCCCCGGTTGGCATCTCATCTCTCTTCTTCAACAATTATCGGTATACCTCAGTTTTTGTTTTGTTAATATGATTTGTGTCCTTTGTGTTTTTGTTTTTCCTTTAAGAACCATGCTAGAATGAGATAGCCCTTTGATGACCCACAAGTATAGGGGATCTATCGTAGTCCTTTTGATAAGTAACAGTGTCGAACCCAACGAGGAGCAGAAGGAAAAGATAAGCGATTTTCAGCAAGGTATTTTCTGCAAATACTGAAATAATAGGGAACAGATAGTTTTGTGATAAGATAAATTGTAACGAGCAACAAGTAACAAAAGTAAATAAAGTGCAACAAGGTGGCCCAATCCTTTTTGTAGCAAAGGACAAGCCTGGACAAACTCTTATATCGAGAAAAGCGCTCCCGAGGACACATGGGAATATCGTCAAGCTAGTTTTCATCACGTTCATATGATTTGTGTTCGGTACTTTGATAATTTGATATGTGGGTGGACCGGTACTTGGGTGTTGTTCTTACTTGAACAAGCATCCCACTTATTATTAACCTCTATTGCAAGCATCCGCAACTACAACAAAAGTATTAAGGTAATCCTAACCATAGCATGAAACATATGGATCCAAATTAGCCCCTTACAAAGCAACGCATAAACTAGGGTTAAAGCTTCTGTCACTCTAGCAACCCATCATCTACTTATTACTTCCCAATGCCTTCCTCTAGGCCCAAAATAATGGTGAAGTTTCATGTAGTCGATGTTCACATAACACCACTAGAGGATAGACAACATACATCTCATCAAAATATCGAACGAATACCAAATTCACATGACTACTAATAGCAAGACTTCTCCCATGTCCTCAGGAACAAACGTAACTACTCGCAAAGCATATTCATGTTCATAATCAGAGGAGTATTAATATGCATAAAGGATCTGAACATATGATCTTCCACTAAATAAACCAACTAGCATCAACTACAATGAGTAATCAACACTACTATTAACCTACAGGTACCAATCCCGGACTTGGAGATAAGAATTGGATACAAGAGATGAACTAGGGTTTTGAGAGGAGATGGTGCTGGTGAAGATGTTGATGGAGATTGCCCTCTCCCGATGAGAGGAGCGTTGGTGATGACGATGCCGATGATTTCCCCCTCCCGGAAGGAAGTGTCCCCGGCAGAACAGCTCTGCCGGAGCCCTAGATTGGTTCCGCCAAGGTTCCGCCTCGTGGCGGCGGAGTCTCATCCCGAAAGGTTGCTTCCTTTTTTTCTTCGGACGAAAGACTTCATATAGCAGAAGATGGCCACCGGAGGGCCACCAGGGGACCCACGAGGCAGGGGGCGCGCCCAGGGGGTAGGGCGCGCCCCCCATCCTCATGGGCATGGTGTGGCCCCCCTCTGGAACTTCCTGCACTCAATATTTTCTATATATTCTGAAAATAACTTCCTGGAGTTTCAGGACTTTTGGAGTTGTGCAGAATAGGTCTCTAATACTTGCTCCTTTTCCATCCCAGAATTCCAGTTGTCGGCATTCTCCCTCCTTAAGTAAACCTTGTAAAATAAGAGAGAATATGCATAAGTATTGTGTCATAACGTGTAATAACAGCCCCTAATGCAATAAATATTGATATAAAAGCATGATGAAAAATGGACGTATCACCCTTCATTGATTTATAGAATACTTCATGTGCTTCACTTATATCTTTTAAGTATGATCTTATAGAATTGCTCTTTGTGCTTCACTTAAATCTTTTGAGTATGGTTTTATAGAATGCTTCGTGTGCTTCACTTATATATTTTGAGCTTGGATATTGGTTAGACTATATTAATTGTAGAATGCTCCATGAACTTCACTTATATCTTTTGGAGTATGAATAATACTATCATCTAAAGCTGGTTTGGAAGAGTGTCAACTTTAGGAATTAGTAATTCCACTTTTCTGGATGAGAAGAATTTTGCCTATGTGGAGAGTAGTAAATTTTCTATGCTTGTAGATCATGAAAAGAATGCTTTATGTGATGGTTATATTGTTGTACTCATTCATTATGCTACTGAGAACTATTATGAGGGAGGAATATATGCTTGTAAGAGTTGCAATAATATCAAGTTTCCTCTCTATGTGCTTAAAGTTTTGAAGTTATACTTGTTTGCCTTCCTATCTAGTTGATTCTTGTTCCTATAAATTATGTGCTCACAAAATCCCTAGGCATAGGAAGTGGGTTATATTTAAATGTGCTAGTCATATTCTTCATGATGCTCTCTTTATGTTTCAATTCTTATCTTTTATGTGAGCATCATTGAAATCATCATGCCTAGCTAAAAGGCATTAAAGAAAAGCTCTTGTTGGGACACAACCCAATATTTACCCTTAATGTTTTTGTGTGTTTACATGATTAAGCTACTGTAGTAATCATGTTTTATAGCTTTTTGTTTCAATAAAGTGCCAAGTAAGACCTTTGGGAAGACTTGGGTGAGAGTTAATGTGATCTTGCTGTAAAAAACAGAAACTTTGCGCTCACGGGATCAGCTACCGTTTTTTTACAGAAGAGTGCTTTTGAGTTGATTATTTTTTTAGAAGATTAATAGACAAATTCCTCATGTACACCAATTTATCTCATAATTTTTGGAGTAGCAGAAGAATGGTTGCTATTCAGATCATTACAGACTGTTATGTTTCTGACAGATTTTGTTTTCATTGCATAGTTTGCTTGTTTTCTAGTTTATATGGCTTATATTTCTCAATACAAATTGTAGAAATGGTATGGTATAGTAGGAATTGTGTGAGAACAATATCCCAGATAAATGGAGAGTTCGATGCAAAAGATCCAAAAATGGCGGCATATCAAAACGCCATATTAAAAATATCGGCTCGGTTCGAGGGGCTTTAGTTTCATCACGTCGCTCGAGACAGTAACCACGCAACAGACATACTTGCTCGAATGGGGGCCAAGCGCGACCCTGTCCCGCCTAACACCTTTGTGGAAAGGCTCTTCAAGCCATCTGTAGTGTGGCAAGACGAGAGCGTCAATAGCAGTCCGGACCTGATAACACCCCCAGCAGCCAAACAAGATGCAAGTATCATCAGGGGTTCGGATACCGAAATAACACCCTCTGCTCATGAAATCATGGTTGTTATTGCTCCATGGACCGAACCTTTCCTGGCCTACCTTAATAGGCAGGAGCTTCCCGACGATCAAAATGAGGCCCGTCGCATAGTTCGATGTTTTAAAGCCTATAAAGTCCACCAAGGTGAACTATACAAGAAAAGCACTACCGGAGTTCTCCAAAGGTGCATCTCTGAAGAGGAGGGACGACAACAATTGGCTGAAATACATGTTGGTCTGGGCGGCCATCACGCTGCAGCTCGGGCCCTTGTAAGTAAGGCCTTCCGGACTAGTTTCTTCTGGCCAACGGCCCGAGCAGACGCACAAGCCCTCGTGCAACGTTGTGCAGGATGTCAGCTTTTCACCTATCAAAGGCATATGCCATCCACTGCCTTAAGAACAATCCCCATCACTTGGCCTTTCGCGGTCTCGGGGCTAGACATGATCGGACCCCTTAAAGGGGGAAGCCAAAAAAAGAAATATTTACTGGTCATGGTGGATAAATTCACTAAATGGATAGAGGTCAAACCAGTAAAAATGGCTGAAGCAGGGCCAGTGATAGACTTTATATCCGGCGTAGTACACTGTTATGGCGTCCCGCGCAACATCTTCATTGATAATAGCTCTAATTTTACAGCTGATGATGTGAAAACCTGATGCGCTAACTTGGGCATTAAGCTTGACTATGCATCCGTCTACCACCCTCAAACAAACGGTCAAGTTGAATGGGCCAATGGCCTGATAATGAGCGGCATTAAACCTAGACTGGTGCGCTCCCTACGGGAGTCAGATAAGCATTAGGTTGAGGAACTTGATTCCATACTCTGGGGGCTGCAGACTACACCTAATTGAACGACTGGATACACACCTTTTTTCATGGTATACGACGCAGAAGTTGTCTTGTTCTGCGACATTATTCATGACTCACCTCAAGTGCGCATGTAAGAAGAGAGAGAAGCTAAAATCGATCGGTAGGACGACCTAGACGGCCTTGAAGAGGAGCGTGATATTGCATGAGCCCATTCCGCATTTTATCAATAACAGGCTAGGCGATACCAAAGTAGAGAAGTGCGGGCCAAGACTTATAACATCGACAAACTCGTTCTGCGCCTCCCGGAGAAGAAGAATGATAAGCTCAAACCAAAATGGGAGGGCCCCTTCATCATAGATGAAGTTCTCACAGGAGGAGCCTATCACCTTCGTAATGCATCGGATAATCGCCTTGAGCCGAATCCATGGAACGTTGCTCGGCTCCGACGATTCAACGGATAGTTCGGCCGCACCCTTTTTATTTTTTCTAGTTTATTTTTTTCTCCTCTTATTTTTAGCTTTTCCCCTTTTTCATACATCCCAGGGTATGTTCGGATCTGCCGAACTATTAGAGGTACACATCTTTAAATGTATACACCCCACTTTGACTTGGGCTTCTTCGACGAAGCTTGTGGCTTACATTGTCTACGTCGTTTGTTCTATACACTTTTTGCCATTATATGCACCTCTATGACTTTAGTTTTTGCCAAGCTGGGTTGCCTCGCTCCTGTGTTTATACCCTACGTTCCCGATTGTTCAGCTAGGGTGTAAAGGGAGCACCCCTGCGATTGCTACAACCGGGTAATCTGGATCTGTACCTCAGACGGGTGAAGCCGAAAGCTAGCGTTCTTAAGAGAATAATTGGTCGGCAAGCAACGAAGGATTGTTTACGTTTTGTAACTCTTCTAAAAAATAAGGGATCGGCTCCCCGTAGTTCCGATCAAAGCCTAGGCACGCATAACTAAGCGTGCCAACCCAAGGAAAGGAACCCTTAACGGAACTATTTTCCTTGGAAAATGTTTCTTACGTTAAATAGTAATATAACATAACTCCCCGAACATTTTTTTGTCTGTTTGAGCAATATGGCCGGATTGCCCGGTTTCCGAACATAATGAATGTTTCTTACATTCCAACATGGTATCTGGAAACACTCCACCTTCTTGGTTTGGAGGTTGAATCTGAAGGCCTGCGGTGACAAATTTTGACATGTTCAGTTGGAGATAAGTTCGATAATAAAGTACATTGATACATTGAATCAAACGCCTACTCTTTATCTATACCATCTATAAGACTGTCTAAGCTACAATCTTCTTGCGAATATTTTGCAGCTATCATCACTTGGTCATATACCAAGTTCATGGGAATCTCCTTTCCGTCTGGTCCCTGAGGTCCTACTCGGGCCATAGGATTTGGATCGAGTCCGATGTAGTGCGTCTTTGATGTCTACTACACAACTTTATTCTTGTAGACACGTGTTGGGCCTCCAAGCGCATAGTTTTGTAGGACAGTAGCAATTTTCCATCAAGTGGATGACCTAAGGTTTATCAATCCATGGAAGGTGTAGGATGAACATGGTCTCTCTTAAACAACCCTGCAACCAAATACAAGAAATCTCTTGTGTCCCCAACACACCCAATACAATGGCAAATTGTATAGGTGCACTAGTTCGGCGAAGAGATGGTGATAAAAGTGTAATATTGATGGTAGAAATATATTTTTATAATCTGAATAAATAAAAACAGCAAGGTAGCAAATAGTAAACGGGCACAAAATCGGTATTACAATGCTTGAAAATGAGGCCTAGGGTCCGTACTTTCGCTAGTGCAATCTCTGAACAATGCTAATATAATTGGATCATATAACCACCCCTCAAAGGGCGATGAAGAATCACTCCAAATTTCCTATCTAGCGGAGAACATAAGAAGAAAATAAATTGTTTGTATGGTACAAAACCACCTCAAAGCTATTCTTTCCGTTCGATCTATTCAAGAGTTCGTACTAAAATAACATAAAGCTATTCTTTCCGTTCGACCTATCCTAGAGTTCGTACTAAAATAACACCAAAGAAAATTCATATTCATAATACTCAATCCAACACAAAGAACTTCAAAGAGTGCCCCAAGATTTCTACCAGAGAAACAAAGACAAGAACGTGCATCAACCACTATGCATAGATTACCCCAATGTCACCTCGGGAATCTGCGAGTTGAGTGCCAAAACATATATCAAGTGAATCAATATGATACCCCATTGTCACCACGAGTATTCAATTGCAAGACATATATCAGTGTTCTCAAATCCATAGAAGTATTCAATCCGATAACAACAAAATCTCAAAGGGAAAAACTCAATCCATCACAAGATAAAGAGGGGGAAACACCATATGATCCGACTATATTAAGAAAGCCCGCGATACATCCAGATCGTGACATCTCAAGAACATGAGTGAGAGATATTAAACACATAGCTACTGGTACAAACCCTCAGCCCCGAGGGTGGACTACTCCCTCCTCATCGTGGTGGCTGCCGTGATGATGAAGATGGCCACCAGTGATGATTCCCCCCTCTGGCAGGGTGCCGGAACAGGGTATAGATTGGTTTTCGGTGGCTACAGAGCATTGCGGTGGCGGAACTTCTGATCTAGGGTTATTTCTAATGATTTCTCTATTTATAGGATTTTTGGGTGTCGGTTTCATGCGAAGGTGAGCCTCGAGGTGAGCACAACCCATCGGGGCAAGCCAGGCCCACCAGGCGCGCCCTGGTGGGTTGTGCCCTCCTCGTGGCTCTTTTGGCCCTCTGACGAAGCTTTGGGGGTCTCTTTTGTTCCAACAAAATCATCAAAAAGTTTCAGCTCATTTGGAAAACTTTCATTTCTGCACAAAAAACAACACCACGGTAGTTCTGCTGAAAACAACGTCAGTACGGGTTAGTTCCATGCAAATCATACCAAAACCATATAAAATTGTTGTAAACATGGCATGAATACTTCATAAATTATAGATCTATTGGAGACATATCAGCATCCCCAAGCTTAATTCCTACTCGTCCCCAAGTAGGTAAATGATAAAAGAAATAATTTATGAAGTGTGAATGCTAGCAAAGTGCATAAGTTTGATCAATGATAATTTCAATCACTTTTCCTAGCATCATAACAACAACTCTTTCCCATAAAACTTATCATGATAAAGTAGCAATTGAAAAGGGAATTTTTGTTGTGGAATGCTACCTGTCATATTCATCATAAACTCTTTTCTTTTGTAGCATGGACATTTGGACTTTTATATGGTTCCAAGCAATAGTCTAGTTTTGTGATGAGGACTTTAATACTCAAGCATACCAACAAGCAACCATGTCTTTCAAAATATCAATGCTAAAATAAGTTATCCCTAGCCCATCATACTCAATCATTGATCCATTCATGAAACACACTCGCATATTAGCTATACCCAACGCTCAATTACGATCATAGTGCCTCCTAGTTGGTGCTTTATAAGAGAAGATGGAGACTCAAATTAAAAATAAAAATTTCATAAAGTAAAAGAAAGGCCCTTCGCAGAGGCAAGTAGGGATTTGTAGAGGTGCGAGAGCTCAAAGAGAAAATTGAGAGATAAAAAACAATTTGAGAGGCATACTTTTCCCACGAAGTAAAATGACTTAGAGCTCCCAACACTTTCCATGCTAGATATATCATAGGCGGTTCCCAAACAGAAAATAAAGTTTATTCCTTTTTCCACCATACTTACACTTTCCATGGCTAACCGTATCCACGGGTGCCCTCCATACCAACACTTTCCAAGGAATTTATTATTTGACAACATAAAGTAAATTCATTTTTCATTTCGGGACTGGGCATCCCTAATACCTTTGCCTTACTCTCGTGCAATGACAAGTGAATAAACACTCATCGTGAGAATAACACATCTATCATGGAAAATGTTGTCCACCCCTCACCACCTCATGAGCGGTACGAGCACACAAAAGAGAAATTTATTTTGAAAATTAGAGATGGCACATACAAATTTTCTTAGAACGGCTAAAGAATACCGCATATAGGTAGGTATGGTGGACTCATGTGGCAAAACTGGTTTAAAGGATTTTGGATGCACAAGTAGTGATCATACTTAGTGAAAAATGAAGGCTAGCAAAAGATTGAGAAGCGACCAACCAAGAAACGAATAATCTCATAAGCGAGCATTGAGCATAATTAACACCGAGTAATGCACCACAAGTAGGATGTAATTTCATTGCACAACTATTTACTTTCATGCTTGCACAGGGAATCACAAACCTTAACACCAATATTCTTACTAAAGCACAATTACTCATCAACATTACTCACATACCACATCAACATATCTCAAAACTATTACGAGGAATCAAGTTTATTTTGTCCAATGATCTTCATTATTATATCCTTCTTGGATATCTATCACTTTGGGACTAATTTTCATGTGTTGCTTTTGATAAGCTCAAACAAATATAAGTGAAGATCATGAGAATAATATTTCTTTCTCTCAAATTAATTTAAGTGAAGCAAGAGTGAATTTCTTCAAAAATGCTAAAGCACACCATGCTCAAAAAGATATAAGTGAAGCACTAGAGCAATTCCATAGAAAAGAGCTTCGTTGACGGGATGTAAGTGCCGCTTACCTAGCCTCCCTAGCAACTATTTGAGGACTCTATTTTATTTTAAAAAAATCAGTTATAAGTATTTTATTAAAACAGAAAGCAAAACAAAACAAATGACATTTCAAGAATAGCACACATCATGTGAAGAAGCAAAAACTTAGGCTCAACCGATACTAACTGATAATTGTTGAAGAAGAAAGGTGGGATGACTATCTGGGCATCCCCAAGCTTAGATGCTTGAGACTTCTTGAAATATTATCTTGGGGTGCCTTGGGCAACCCAAGCTTCAGCTTTTGTGTCTCCTTAATTCCTCTCATATCACGTTTTTCCTAAATCTCAAAAGCTTCATCCACACAAAACTCAACAAGAACTCGTGAGATAAGTTAGTATAAACCAATGCAAAAACCTTATCATTCTCTACTGTAGCAAATCACTAAAATTATTATTCAACATTGCATACTAAATGCCTCTACATATTTAATACTCCTATCCTCAAATAGAATCATTAAACAAGCAAACATATGCAAACAATGCAAACATAACAGCAATCTTCCAAACCAGTACAATCTGTAAAGAATACAGGAGTATCAATACTTCTCTAACTCCAAAGATTATAAAATTCTACCACACTGTAGAAAATTTATCAGAGCTTAATTTGCAAAAAGTTTCAACTTTTTATCATATTCTGACCTTTCTAGGGAATTTTTGCAACAGTGGTAAACTTTCTGTTTTCAAACAGCAACATGTATACTTGCAAAATAAGCATGGCAAAGGCTATCATTGCCACTTTTATTGAAATAAAAGATGCAAAATATTATTATAAAAAACAGCAAGCAAATCCTAACAAAATAAAATGATGCTCCAAGCAAAACACATATCATGTGACGAATGAAAACATAGCTCCAAGTAAGGTTACCGATAATGTTAGAGACGAAAGAGGGGATGCCTTCCGGGGCATCCCCAAGCTTAGTTGCTTGGATCTTCCTTTAATATCACCTTGGGGTGCCTTGGGAATCCCCAAGCTTAGGGTCTTGTTACTCCTTATTCTCCTCATATCGACATCTCACCCAAAACTTAAAAACTTCAATCACACAAAACTTAACAAAACCTCGTGAGATAGGTTAGTATGATAAAGAGCAAGCCATTTCACTTTGGTACTGTCAAAGGCAAGGTCATAATTTTTTCCACACAATTCCTACTGTATCATATCATTTCCACAATTTATATTGAGCAATATAAGACATAGAAACTAGTAAACAAGCAAACTATGCATTGAAAACAGAATCTGTCAAAAACAGAACAGTCTGTAGTAATCTGTACTCAAACCATACTTATACTACTCCAAAAATTATGAAAGAATTGTGAAAACGTGAGAAATTTGTATATTAATATTATGCAAAAAGAATCAACTCAAAAGCGCTCTTATGTTAAAAATGAGAATTATTTTTATGAGCGCAAAAGTTTCTGTTTTTCAGCAAGGTCAAATCAACTATCACCCAACATGATCCCAAAGACTTTACTTGGCACTTTATTGAAACAAAAGCAACAAAACATGATTAATACAGTATACTAATCATGTGAACACACAAAATCAGTAATTAAAAGTGTTGGGTTGTCTCCCAACATGCGCTTTTCTTTTATGCCTTTTAGTTAGGCATGATGATTTCAATGATGCTCGCATGAAAGTAAAGAATTGAAACACAAAGAGAGCATCTTGAATCACATGGAAAACACATTTAAGCCTAACATACTTCCTATGCATAGGTATTTTGTGAGCAAACAATTTGTGGGTACAAGAATCAACTAGCATAGGAAGGGCAAACAAGCATGACTTCAAGATTTTCAACAAATAGAGATGAAACTTGATATTATTGCAATTCCTACAAGCATAAGTTCCTCCCTCATCATAATTTTTAGTAGCATCATGAAGAATTCAACAATATAATCATCACATAAAGCATTCTTTTCATGATGCAAAAGCATAGAAAACTTATTACTCTCCACATAAGCAAATTTCTTCTCATCAATAGTAGTCGGAGCAAACTCAACAAAATAACTATCATGAGAGTGAAATTTAAAATCATGATGACAAGTTTCATGTTTATAATTATTCAATATAGCATACATGTCATCACCATAATCATCATATATAATAACTTTGTTGTCATAATCAATTGCAACCTCCTCCAAAATAGTGGATTCATCATTAAATAAAGTCATGACCTCTCCAAATCCACTTTCATCAATATAATCATCATAAATAGGAGGTATGCAGTCATCATAATAAATTTTCTCATCAAAAGTTGGGTAATTAAAAAAATCATCTTCATCAAACATAGCTGATACGTCTCCAACGTATCTATAATTTTTTTATTGCTCCATGCTATATTATCTTATGTTATGGACATTATTGGGCTTTATTATTCACTTTTAAATTATTTTTGGGACTAACCTATTAACCGGAGGCCCAGCCCAGAATTGCTGTTTTTTTGCCTATTTCAGAGTTTCGCATAAAAAGAATATCAAACGGAGTCCAAACGGAATGAAACCTTCGGAAACGTGATTTTCGGAATGAACATGATCCAGAGGATTTGGACCCTACGCCAAGAAACAAAGGAGGAAGCCACGAGGTAGGGGCGCGCCTACCCCCCTAGGCGCGCCCTCCACCCTCGTGGGCCCCTCGTTGCTCAACCGATGTACTCCTTCCTCCTATATATACCTACGTACCCCCAAACGATCAGAAGGGGAGCCAAAAACCTAATTCCACCGCTGCAACCTTCTGTACCCACGAGATCCCATCTTGGGGCCTGTCCCGGAGCTCCGCCGGAGGGGGCATCGATCACAGAGGGCTTCTACATCAACACCATAGCCCCTCCGATGGTGTGTGAGTAGTTTACCTCAGACCTTCGGGTCCATAGTTATTAGCTAGATGGCTTCTTCTCTCTTTTTGGATCTCAATACAATGTTCTCCCCCTCTCTCGTGGAGATGTATTCGATGTAATCTTCTTTTTGTGGTGTGTTTGTTGAGACCGATGAATTGTGGGTTTATGATCAAGTTTATCTATGAACAATATTTGAATCTTCTGAATTCTTTTATGTATGGTTGGTTATGTTTGCAAGTCTCTTCGAATTATCAGTTTGGTTTGGCCTACTAGATTGATATTTCTTGTAATGGGAGAAGTGCTTAGCTTTGGGTTCAATCTTGCGGTGTCCTTTCCCAGTGACAGTAGGGGTAGCAAGGCGCGTATTGTTTTGTTGCCATCGAGGATAACAAGATGGTGTTTTTATCGTATTGCATGAATTTATCCCTCTACATCATGTCATCTTGCTTAAGGCGTTACTCTGTTCTTATGAACTTAATACTCTAGATGCATGCTGGATAGCGGTGGATGAGTGGAGTAATAGTAGTAGATGCAGGCAGGAGTCGGTCTACTTGTCTTGGACGTGATGCCTATATACAGGATCATACCTAGATATTCTCATAACTATGCTCAATTATGTCAATTGCTCAACAGTAATTCGTTCACCCACCGTAAAATACTTATGCTCTTGAGAGAAGCCACTAGTGAAACCTATTGCCCCCGGATCTATCTTCCATCATATGAATCTTCCAACACTTATCTATTTACTTTGCTTTTATTTTATTTTGCATCTTTATCATAAAAATACCAAAATATTATCTTATCATATCTATCAGATCTCACTCTCGTAAGTGACCGTGTAGGGATTGACAACCCCTTATCGCGTTGGTTGCAAGGATTTATTTGTTTTGTGTACGTGCGAGGGTCTCGCGCGTAGCCTCCTACTGGATTGATACCTTGGTTCTCAAAAACAGAGGGAAATACTTACGCTACTTTGCTGCATCACCCTTTCCTCTTCAAGGAAAACCAACGCAGTGCTCAAGAGGTAGCAAGAAGGATTTCTGGCGCCATTGCCGGGGAGGTCTACGCAAAAGTCAACATACCAAGTACCCATCACAAACCCTTATCTCCCACATTACATTATTTGCCATTTGCCTCTCGTTTTCCTCTCCCCCACTTCACCCTTGCCGTTTTATTTGCCCTCTCTTTTTTGTTCATCATTTTGTTTGCTCGTGTTACCATGTGCCTTCTATATGCTTGCATCTTCGCTTGCTGAAAATCTATTGATATGGATCCACTTAAAGTGTTCTACTTGGATCATCTTCGATCCTTATGTGCTCATGCCGAAACCCCAACTAGCCTAGTTGATGGTAAATCTTTAGATGAGCATGCTCATTTTGTGCGTCATCGTTTGTCTGAAAAAGGGAAGATCTTATGGTATTATATAAATAGTTTGCTATGCTATGCTTGGAATCTTTGTGAAATGTGTGATTTTACTTGTTGCTCTAAGAACCCTAAAAACACCTTCCCTGCCTATGTGAGTTCAATGATAATGAAATCTTATCTTCTTATGCAAAGGGTGTTTATAGTTACTTTGATATCGAACAAATTGAAGAATTTGTCATTTTTAAGGGTGCTCATGAAGTTGCTTCTTTGATTGAAAAGTATGATTTTACTCTCAACAAATCTGAAAATTCCGTCATACTTAAATATTGCAATGAAAACCTTGCTCATAATGTATATGTCCAAGAATTTATTGAAAGAATGACCGTTGATTTGGAAGAAAATAATGATATGCCTGAATCTATAGATAATGATGATTCTGATGATTTGGTTGAAATATCCCTTGATGAACATGTTGCTTGCTATTCTTGTGGCCATGATGCTAATATTTATGAAGACGACTTTACTATAGTTCCTTATGTTAAACATGAGATCGTTGCTATTGCACCCATACTTGATAGCTCCTTGAATAAAAAGCATGATTGCAATGATTTCACTATAAATTCTCTTGACATCAATTGTGCTAATAATATGCAAAACCCTAAGCTTGGGGATGCTAGTTTTTCTATGTCTACTACTTGTTGCAATGATCATGATTGGGCTGATTCTTCTTATGATCTTGAAAATTTATTCAATCCCCATGATGAATATGAGATTGATAATAATTTTTGCAATAATATTGAAAGTGGGTTTGGAAGAGTGTCAACTTTAGATCCCACATATTTGGAGAATGTTCAATCTTATGGTATTTTTGATAAAAAGTGGGTTTGGAGAGGTCATGACTTTAGTTAATGTTATTCCCACTATTTTGGAAGAGTGTCAACTTTGCATGCATGTGGATCATGTTGAAAATATTTATTGTGATAGCTATTTTGTTGAATTTGCTTATGATCCTACATGAAATTATCATGAGAGAGGAAAATATGGTTGTAGAAATTTTCATGTTACTAAACTAGCTCTCGTCATGTTGAGATTGCTATCGTCTCTTTCTTCTTCCTACCATATGCTAGTTTTTGCTTGCCTTGATAATTTGTTTGCTTATAAAATGCCTATGCATAGGAAGTATGTTAGACTTAGATGTGTTTGTCACATGCTTTTTGATGCTCTCTTTGTTCTTCAATTCTTGTCTCTCTTGCGAGCATCATTAAAATTATTTATGCCTAGCTAGGGGCGTTAAACGATAGCGCTTGTTGGAAGGCAACCCAATTTTATTTTTTTTAGTTTTTTGCTTTTTGCTTCAGTTTAGGAATAAATATTTGTTCTAGCCTCAGGTTAGATGTGTTTTTACATTTTAATTAGTGTTTGTGCCAAGTTAAACCTATAGGATCTTCTTGGATGATAGTTATTTGATCTTGCAGAAATATCCTGTAACTTTCTGTTCACGAAAATAATTGTTAAAAATCACCAGAACGTGATAAAGTACTGATTCCAATTTCTTCTGATCAATAAACAAATTGTCCAGGTCATCCTATTTTTATAGTTTTTTGGAGTTCCATAAGTTTGCGTTAGTTACAGATTACTACAGACTGTTCTGATTTTGACAGATTCTGTTTTTCGTGTGTTGTTTGCTTATTTTGATGAATCTATGGCTAGTAAAATAGTTTATAAACCATAGAGAAGTTTGAATACAGTAGGTTTAACACCAATATAAATAAATAATGAGTTCATTACATTACCTTGAAGTGGTCTTTTGTTTTCTTCCGCTAACAGAGCTCACGAGATTTTCTGTTGAGTTTTGTGTTGTGAAGTTTTCAAGTTTTGGGTGAAAGATTTGATGGATTATGGAACAAAGAGTGGCAAGAGCCTAAGCTTGGGGATGCCCATGGCACCCCCAAGATAATCTAAGGACACCAAAAAGCCAAAGCTTGGGGCATCCCCTCTTTCGTCTACTTCCATCGGTAACTTTACTTGGAGCTATATTTTTATTCACCACATGATATGTGTTTTGCTTGGAGCGTCTTGTATAATTTGAGTCTTTGCTTTTTAGTTTACCACAATCATCCTTTCTATACACACCATTTTAGAGAGACACACATGATTCAGAAATTATTAGAATACTCTATGTGCTTCACTTATATCTTTTGAGTTATATAGTTTTGCTCTAGTACTTCACTTATATATTTTAGAGCACGGTGGTGGATTTGTTTTATAGAAACTATTGGTCTCTCATGCTTCACTTAGATTATTTTGGGAGTCTTAAATAGCATGGTAATTTGCTTAAATAATCCTAGTATGCTAGGTATTCAAGATTAGTAAAAAAAAATTATGAGTGTGTTGAATACTAAGAGAAGTTCGATGCTTGATGATTGTTTTGAGATATGGAGGTAGTGATATTAAAGTTGTGCTAGTTGAGTAGTTGTGAATTTGAGAAATACTTTTGTTGAAGTTTGCAAGTCCCGTAGCATGCACGTATGGTAAAGTTATGTAACAAATTTTAAACATGAGGTGTTCTTTGAGTGTCTTCCTTATGAGTGGCGGTCGGGGACGAGCGATGCTCTTTTCCTACCAATCTATCCCCCTAGGAGCATGCGCGTAGTGCTTGGTTTTTGATGACTTGTAGATTTTTGCAATAAGTATGTGAGTTCTTTATGACTAATGTTGAGTCCATGGATTATACGCACTCTCGCCCTTCCATCATTGCTAGCCTCTTCGGTACCGTGCATTGCCCTTTCTCACATTGAGAGTTGGTGCAAACTTCGCCGGTACATCCAAACCCCATTATATGATACGCTCTTTCACACATAAACCTCCTTATATCCTCCTCAAAACAACCACCATACCTACCTATTATGGCAATTCCATAGCCATTCCGAGATATATTGCCATGCAACTTTCCACCATCCTGTTTATCATGACACGTTCATCATTGTCATATTGCTTAGCATGATCATGTAGTTGACATAGTATTCGTGGCAAAGCCACCGTTCATAATTCTTTCATACATGTCACTCTTGGTTCATTGCATATCCCGGTACACCGCCGGAGGCATTCATATAGAGTCATACTTTGTTCTAGTATCGAGTTGTAATCATTGAGTTGTAAATAAATAGAAGTGTGATGATCATCATTTTCTAGAGCATTGTCCCAAGTGAGTAATAAAAAAAGAGGGAGAAAGGCCATAAAAAAAGAGAGAAGGCCCAAAAAATGAGAGAAAAAGAGAGAAGGGACAATGTTACTATCTTTTTACCACACTTGTGCTTCAAAGTAGCACCATAATCTTCATAATAGAGAGTCTCTTGTTTTGTCACTTTCATATACTAGGGGGAATTTTTCATTATAGAACTTGGCTTGTATATTCCAACAATGGGCCTCCTCAAGTGCCCTAGGTCTTCGTGAGCAAGCAAGTTAGATGCACACCCAATAGTTTCTTTTGTTGAGCTTTCATACATTTATAGCTACAGTGCATCCGTTGCATGGCAATCCCTACTCCTTGCATTAACATCAATCGATGGGCATCTCCATAGCTCATTGATTAGCCTCATTGATGTGAGACTATCTCCCTTTTTGTCTTCTCTACATAACCCCCATCATTATACTCTATTCCACCCATAATGCTATGTCCATGGCTCGCGCTCATGTATTGCGTGAAGGTTTATAAGTTTGAGATTTCTAAAGTATGAAACAATTGCTTGGCCTGTCATCGGGGTTGTGCATGATGAGAGCATTCTTGTGTGACGAAAATGGAGCATGACTAAACTATATGATTTTGTAGGGATGAACTTTCTTTGGCCATGTTATTTTGAGAGGACATAATTGCTTAGTTAGTATGCTTGAAGTATTATTATTTCTATGTCAATATGAACTTTTATCTTGAATCTTTCGGATCTGAATATTCATACCACAATTAAGAAGAATTACATTGAAACTATGCCTAGTAGCATTCCACATCAAAAATTCTGTTTTTATCATTTACCTACTCGAGGACGAGCAGGAATTAAGCTTGGGGATGCTTGATACGTCTCCAACGTATCTATAATTTTTGATTGCTCCATGCTATATTATCTTCTGTTTTTGACATTATTGGGCTTTATTATTCACTTTTATATTATTTTTGGGACTAACCTATTAACTGGAGGTCCAGCCCAGAATTGCTGTTTTTGCCTATTTCAGAGTTTCGCACAAAAAGAATATCAAATGGAGTCCAAACGGAATGACACCTTCGGGAACGTGATTTTCGGAATGAACATGATCCAGAGGACTTGGACCCTACGCCAAGAAACAAAGGAGGAAGCCACGAGGTAGGGGGCGCGCCTACCCCCACCAGGCGCGCCCTCCACCCTCGTGGGCCCCTCGTTGCTCCACCGACGTACTCCTTCCTCCTATATATACCTACGTACCCCCAAACGATCAGAAGGGGAGCCTGACGGTGTCCTAGACTAGGGGGTCCAACATTAGTCTCGCAGTGCAACGCGGGACACCTTTTAGGGATTCGGCAAAAACATTCTCAGATATTGCTATATATGCATCGGTTTCGAATTGTGTCTTCGGTCAATAGTTGGTTCGCCCGGCTCCTGCACTTGCTTCCTACGTTCCATTTTGTTCGGCTAGGCGTGCAAAGGGAGAACCACTGCGATTGTGCTTCCAGCTCACATGGTTAAGCACCTCAGTGGAGAAAGCCAAAAACTGACTGTCACAATAAGCATAAACTGGTCAGCGATCCGATGACTATGTTAAATAACAGGCCGTTCATAACATTGGCCGAAGTGTTTACGGCTTGACCTCGACTGTCGCCGAACACTACCGGGGCCTATTAACTAGCCTCCCAAACTAAATCCTCGATATTTTGCTCTTACATTGGAGCTGAGGTTTTATGATCATGCTTAGCATGACAACCCAAAGAAAGGAACCGATAGCGGGACAATTTTCTTTGGAAGACATTTCTAATGTTAATATAACATATCTCTCCACGTACCTTTGTTTATAAAACTGCATGGCCAGATTGCCTTGTTTGTCGTAAACCTTTGCCCTCATAAAGGCTTTATAAAGTAGGACAAACACTCCTCGGCTACTAGCCAAGGAGGTGGAAGCCGATGGTCGGTCAACAAAGTTTTGTACAATGCGGATCCGAGCATTAATGACGTAAAGTACTTGGATACACAGAGTCATTACACATAATTTGTGATTTTACTATGGATATCGATCCTTAATTCGGCCACCCGTGCCCGCATTAAGGCTCGGGGGCTACTGGGCTTCGGGCTTATTATTTACAAATATTAAAGGGGCACATCGATCCCCTGATCTGGTGTTGCCACCCGACCAATGTGTCGGGGGCTACTGCATTGCTTGTTCAATGCAGAAAGTTTTATGTGCAATATAGTTTCCTAGGAGATTTGGATCCTCAGGTTGGTCGGCCGCACCCAACCTGAGTCTCGAGGACTGAGCACGCCGCTTTTAGTGTCCCGAAGTATTATGCCGAGCTAGGACTTGATCCTCAGGCCGATTTTGCAAATCGACCTGAGTCTCAGCGGCTACTGGGATCAGCGGTCTTATGTCATCCTTCATGTGCATCTCGGGTTTTAGACCGATACCCACCTTGAGGGCTACTGGCTATATATCTCGGCAGAGAATAAATTGCACCAATCAAAAATAATGACAAAAATCGGCCCACATTCAGGGTGGTGCACCACCTCGGAAGCAGTCCGGCATAAAGCTCGGGCGCTAGTGGCTGGCTCCATAGAGGGAATTTCCGACATTAAGCTCGGTTAAACTCCTTCAAACTTCTTTGAACCAAGGTGATTTACGACACCTCGGATACAGTCCGGCGTTGGAGCTCGGATACAGTCCGGCGTTGGAGCTCGGATACATAGTCCAGTGTTGGAGCTCGGATACATTCTGGCATTAGAGCTGGGAAGCGTTCCGGCGTTGGTGCTCGGCTGCAAAAGATACCTCGAATGCAGTCCGGCGTTGGAGCTCGGACGCAAGAGGACACTGCCTCCCGGGAACAACTTCAAACCCGAGGTGTGGCATAAAAACAAACAAGGCATTGATAAAGGCCGGAAACTTAAAGGGGCTACCCGACGTGTAAACCCGTCGAATGCATTTCGGCGATCCTCAAGATCGAAGATAAAGAAGATTTGTTGAACCAATTTTCAAGACCGACAACCGAAGATGAAGAATAGTTCGGAAGAATCCACGAGCGTCCCTAACTTGAAGACCGGTTCAGGGGGCTACTGACGGTGTCCTAGACTAGGGGGTACTCACCACGTCGTCTCCCAATCTGTTAGATTGGGCCGAAGACCCCTGTGGCCGTATACTCATGGGCCAGTTCGGACAGCTGCCGCATACAAGGAAGATTCCACAAGACTTGACGATCAAGACAAGGACTTCTCCCCACCGGCGTATTCGGCTAGGACTCTTGTTAACCTAGGCCTCTGGTGTATTATATAAACCAGGGCCAGGCTAGTCGATAGAGGATACACATAACAATCATACCATAGGCTAGCTTCTAGGGTTTAGCCTCCTTGATCTCGTGGTAGATCTACTCTTGTACTACCCATATCATCAGTATTAATCAAGCAGGAAGTAGGGTTTTACCTCCACCGAGAGGGCCCGAACCTGGGTAAAACTTCGTGTCCCTTGTCTCCTGTTACCATCTGGCCTAGACGCACAGTTCGGGACCCCCTACCCGAGATCCGCCGGTTTTGACACCGACAGAGCCAAAAACCTAATTCCACCGCCGCAACCTTCTGTACCCACGAGATCCCATCTTGGGGCCTGTACCAGAGCTCCGCCGGAGGGGGCATCGATCACGGAAGGCTTCTACATCAACACCATAGCCCCTCCGATGATGTGTGAGTAGTTTACCTCAGACCTTCAGGTCCATAGTTATTAGCTAGATGGCTTCTTCTCTCTTTTTGGATCTCAATACAATGTTCTCCCCCTCTCTCGTGGAGATCTATTCGATGTAATCTTCTTTTTGCGGTGTGCTTGTTGAGACCGATGAATTGTGGGTTTATGATCAAGTTTATCTATGAACAATATTTGAATCTTCTGAATTCTTTTATGTATCATTGGTTATCTTTGCAAGTCTCTTTGAATTATCAGTTTGGTTTGGCCTACTAGATTGATCTTTCTTGTAATGGGAGAAGTGCTTAGCTTTGGGTTCAATCTTGCGGTGTCCTATCCCAGTGATAGTAGGGGCAGCAAGGCACGTATTGTATTGTTTCCATCGAGGATAACAAGATGGGGTTTTTATCATATTGCATGAATTTATCCCTCTACATCATGTCATCTTGGTTAAGGCGTTATCTGTTCTTATGAACTTAATACTCTAGATCCATGCTGGATAGCGGTCGATGTGTGGAGTAATAGTAGTAGATGCAGGCAGGAGTCGGTCTACTTGTCTTGGACGTGATGCCTATATACATGATCATACCTAGATATTCTCATAACTATGCTCAATTCTGTCAGTTGCTCAACAGTAATTCGTTCACCCACTGTAAAATACTTATGGTCTTGAGAGAAGCCACTAGTGAAACCTATGGCCCCCGGGTCTATCTTCCATCATATTAATCTTCCAACACTTATCTATTTACTTTTCTTTTATTTTACTTTGCATCTTTATCATAAAAATACCAAAATATTATCTTATCATATCTATCAGATCTCACTCTCGTAAGTGACCGTGTAGGGATTGACAACCCCTTATCGCGTTGGTTGCGAGGATTTATTTGTTTTGCGTAGGTGCGAGGGAATCGCGCGTAGCCTCCTACTGGATTGATACCTTGGTTCTCAAAAACTGAGGGAAATACTTACGCTAATTTGCTGCATCACCCTTTCCTCTTCAAGGGAAAACCAACGCAGTGCTCAAGAGGTAGCAATAGCATCCCCAAGCTTATGGCTTTGCATATCATTATCATCATGGATATTCAAAGAATTCATACTAATAACATTGCAACCATGCTCATAATTTATGCCAAACATTTTATAGAATTCTTCTTCTATCCATTGAGCACAATTTTCCTTTCCATCATTTTCACGAAAGACATTATAGAGATGAACAATATGATGCAACCTCAATTCCATTTTTTGTAGTTTTCTTTTATAAACCAAACTAGTGATAAAACAAGAAACTAAAAGATTCGATTGCAAGATCTAAAGATATACCTTCAAGCACTCATGTAACGTCCCCAGCATCACACTACAGTAATCCCTTATGATCAATGCCAAGTCATCTTGATTTACAAAGCTTAATCATATTGGATTGATATCTCATTTCAAATTCCTTCTCTGAATCCAATTCAAATTCAAATTGAAAATTTCAAGTTGCACAAAGTTGATGGAAAAATATTCATCATTTAATATTCCAAAACAATTTATTGTTAAGGGAAAACAACTTCACCACAATGCTAAGGTGGACAGAAGCAACTATTACAGTGCAAAAAACATTTTAAAATGCCTTTCCAATTAGGAAAATTCCAAATGGATTCAAATAAATCCCAAGCTTATGGTGGCAGTGCACCACTTCCCCTAGTATTTCTTTTCACCAGTGGCACATTTTTTCAAAAGGTAATTATTGCAAAAGAAAATGTAAAAGGCTATTGTTAAATGAAAACAGAAAAGTTTTCAAAAGAAAAACTAAAAGAAAAGGAAGAGATGAGAGAGAGAGAAAGCGCCTGCCCCACTTCGGCTTCGGCCCACCCGAACCAGTTGGCCCAGCAGGCCGACCCACGCCCCCTCCCCGGTCGCTCTCCCCTCCCTCCTGTTCCCCCAACCTGGTGCGCGTGCCGAGCGCGCCCCCACCGCACCCGCTCGTTGTCGTCGAGGTGGATAAGCCTCCCGACGCCTCAGTCCCCTCCTCCCCTGCCACTCCCACTTCCCCTCGCCTGCTCTGCCTCTCCCTCTCCCCACCAGATCCCCCCTCGCCATCCCACTCCCTCGCTCTTTCTTCCCCTCTGCCCGAGCTTCTCCGAGCAGGCTCGCCACCGTTGTCGCGTCGATTCCGCGGCCACCACCTCCCGTTCGCCTCGCCGACGTGCTCGAACGCCTCCCCGATGTCGACTACGTCAACTACGCTGAACGGAACGAGACGGGAATCCTCTATGCCGCCGCCATCTTCTTCTCCTTCCTCGGATCGCCGCTGTCTGTCGCCGTCGATTACAGACACTCCGCGCCTCCCCAAGCACACTACCACCTCCCTACGGCTCCCGGTGAGCCACCGCGTCTTTCCCCTCTCCTCGCGCTTCTCTTCTTCCCCCGTAACTGCTCCCATCGTCGTGCCCGAGCTCGTCGCCACGGTGGTGCTCGCGGCCGTGGCCACGGCTCGCAGAGCTCGCCGCTGACCACCCCGCCGTGCTCAGCACCTCTGCCTGCACCCACTGCACGCGCCCGCTACCCCTCCCGCTCCCCCTGGCGCCGTCCTCGACAGGCCAGTGCTTTGACCGCCACCGCGAGCTCGTCTCCGGCGAGCTCGTCGCCTACCGCCTACTGCTGACTGCGGCAATGGATGCGCGCGAGCACCAGCCGCCCGTAGAGCCGCTCCGCACGAAGAACTGTGTCCCGAAGCACCATCTCCGCTGAGCGTCGAAGGCCACCTCTGCCCGTGCTCCACGCTAGCGTCGTCTCCAGCCGTCCCCGGGCGAGCCACCACCACCACCCGACTCGGCGTCGTCCACTCGTTCGAATGGTGCCAACCGCTCACGAAATGGCCGCCCCTAGATGGATTCCGGCGCGCGCCTGACCCTCCGCCATGGCTATGGCCACCGGCGGTTAAACGTCGGCGCCCACGGTGACGTCATCGGCCCGGGGCCACCCCCTGGTTCACTGACCCGTGGGCCACAGGGTCCCGGCCAGCCTGTTGACGGGTCAACTGTGTTGACTGGGCAGCCCCCAGCCACTGACATGTGGCCCCACCGCATATTAGGTTAACTAAAACATATTTATAATTAAAACTTAATTAGTTTAGTCAATTACCTATGACAGGTGGGGTCCAGTAGCTAATTAACCCAGATTAGTAAGTTTAATCCACTATTAGACTAACACAGGCTGACATGTGGGTCCCACTGGACCCACATGTCAGGTTTGACCTGGTCAGCCGACCAGTTGACTGCTGAAGTCATCCTCTAGACATGCTGACGTAGTAATTCTTTTCTGTTAATTTAATTAATTCCAGAAAATGTTTTAAACTTTAAAAATTCATAGAAAATAATCCGTAACTCGGATGAAAATGTTTTCTACATGAAAGTTGCTCAAAACGACGAGACGAATCTGAATATGCTCTCCGTTCATCTGTCACATGCCCCTAGCATAGCAAACATGCAACCTTTCCCCTCCGTTTCATCTGTCCGAAAATGCCACACTTCGGGAAAACTTTCCCGGATGCTACCCCCTTCGCCGGTATCATGTAGTACAGCGTTAAGACACATCTAGCGCCGCGTTTTGTCTTGTCATGCATAGTATTGCACATGTGTGCTTTGTATTTACTGTTTCTTCCCCCATCTTCTCTCTGATCGACCCCGAGACCGATGTCGATGCCGCTATGATCGACTACGTCGATGACGACCCTTCTTCCTTTACAGCAGAGCTTCCAGGCAAGCCCCCCCTTTGATCATCCCGATATCGCCCATTCCATTCCCTCATGCTTGCATTAGATTTTTCTACTATTATTGTTTGCTCCTATTCTGATGCATAGCCTGCTTTTGTAACCTGCTCATTGTACCTTACCTACTTATCGTAAACTTCTTAGTATAGGTTGGTTAGTGATCCATCAGTGACCCCACCTTGTCCTTGTTGCCCCTGCTTCATCATCAAAGACCCGTTCAACGGGATCGAAGACCAGAGCCCGACACCTCACATCACTTCACGCCCCTTTTGTTGCTCGACTCTGCAGAGTTACCATCGAGTGCCGAGGGTGGAACCTCATACATCACTCTTGATGAGATCTCTGTAGTGTAGCTATTCGTTCGTGGTCATCGAGGGTGATTTCCTCCTTAACCACTTCCGATACGACTCTGTCATGCAACCCCTCAAGTGTGAACCTCGAGGGTGGATCCTCTTACGTTCACCTTGATGAATACATCGAGTGGAATCCGTCAAGGGTGCTTCCTCAGGTTTTCCCCTTGGTATTAGACACACAGTTACTATGGTTACTATGACTTTACACTGAACCATGTTACTAAAGATGGGTCGGCCCTGAGGGGTACCCGCGCGAGCATATTTGCGAGTGATGAGGAGTCGGGTTGATCTGGATGGTGCCTGCAATATAATTACGAGGCGTGGCCGGGCATTCCTAGCCCTTGCCGCAAGTCCTCGAGACGGGGCAACGGGGTCACATTTTTCGTGAGTCTCTGCTTGTTACCGCGCATTCCTAATCCACTACGATTTGGATATTTGATCCGAGGGGCCTCTGGCCTGATAGCACTAACCATCACGTGGGCATAGTATGGGGGTTCTGCGTCGTATGCATCAGCCGAAGCTTAATAGACGTCAGCAACTGAGCGGCGCGCGCCAGGTTGGACTGTGTAAGCACCTGCCTTGTTAAAGGACGTAACTAGGTCTGCTCACCGCCCGCCCACGCAACGTACAGGAGTTCCCGGGGCGATGGCCCATGACCCCTGGGGGCATAAGTTTAGTCCGGCGTGCTGACCTCTCTATTAAGCCTAGGTCGGGTTGCGGCGTATTGTTTGGTCGAGGCCGGGTATGACCCGGGAAAGTGTGTTCGGGTGGAGTTAATCGAGCGTGGTGGGTAAGTTGGTGCACCCCTGCAGGGAAGAAAACATCTATCGATAGCCTGTCCTACGGTAACAGACACTTGGAGTTGTATCCCGATCGATACAACTATAACTGATACTTGAGATGAGAAATGGATATGTGAAATGGATAGTATGGCTCTGGGATTGCTTTCTCGTAGGGAGTCGAGAAAGGATCTCTGGCCGAGGTTGATAAGACTACTACTACTTTACTTTATGCTAGCCTCCACTCTTCTACTGCCGCAAGACCGCTGAAGATGCTGAAGATGCTAGTCTTCGATAGGACTAGGCTCTCCCCTCTATTCTGTCATTGTGCAGTTAAGTCCACATACACTACCCATTTCATTGACACCGATGCATATGTAGTGTAGATCCTTGCTTGCTGAGTACTTTGGATGAGTACTCACGGTTGCTTTGCTCCCTCTTTTCTCCCTTTTCCGTTCCTCTCGGATGTCGCAACCAGATGGTGGAGCCCAGGATCCAGATGACACCACCGACGACTACTACAACCCCGAGGGTGCCTACTACTACGTGGAGGCCACCGACAACCAGGAGTAGTTAGGAGGCTCCCAGGAAGGAGGCCTTGCCTTTTCGATCGTAGATGATTTTGTGCTGGCCTTCTTAAGGCCAACTTGTCTAACTTATGTCTGTACTCAGATATTGTTGCTTCTGTTGACACTTGTGTATTTGAGCTTATGTATTCGAGCCCTCGAGGCCCCTGGCTTGTAATATAAAGCTTGTATTATTTTAGTTTGTGTCTAGAGTTGTGTTGTGATATCTTCCCGTGAGTCCTTGATCTTAATCATACACATTTGCATGTATGATTAGTGTACAATTGAATTGAGGGCGTCACAAGTTGGTATCAGAGTCGACTGTCTGTAGGTAGCCCCCTTTCCAACTACCTTGGCCGAAGTCGAGTCTAGTCACTACAAAAACTTTTACTAGCATGGCTGTGTGGCTTACAGGCCCACGTTGCCATTGGGTGGTATTAGGATCTTTTATTCCTCGTCTATACTCTGGGACTCTGACCTCTCGTCTATTCGGTTTAAACATTTTACTAACTCTGACATTAGGTTCTCGTACCCACTTCCTCCCGGAGAGCCCCAACATTATCGATGATTGCTTGCTTCGCCAGAAGATTCTGTGGATACTCCTCGATGTTTCTTGAGACCCTGTGCCAACTGCCTTGCAGTTCCTGACCACTGATAATCCCCTTGAATAACATCCTTGACGCTTGTACCTTCATCCCTAGTTGCTCCTGTTATTACAAGATACCACTAATACTCTTCGTTGTTCCGAGAATCCTCTGTGCCTTCTGCTTTGCAGCTTCTTTTCGAACTGCGGATAATTCACTTAACCGGGGTTCGTTCATCCCCAGTTGTTCATTTGCTTTCCAAAATACCTGAAAAAGCTATCTGATCTTTCAAATTCCTCTACATCCTATTGCTCTTGATTCTCCTTGCCTACTTGCATTAGGACTAATTCCATATGTCTAGCAATATTCTTTAGAATTCTTTGTAATTTTCATTATGTTCCTATGGATTCTGGGTGTGTGCGAATACTCGCAATCGTCAATTAATCTTTGGAAATTTTCTTTTTGGCTCAGACATCCTTCCAGATATGAGATGGTTCTTGCCCAATCCAGATTTGATCGGGTACACCTCTAAGTCTATTCAACTTACTCATCTTTTGATCAGAGCCTCTGCTTCCGATCCTTCATCTTGAAATCATAATTCCTTTGTACTGAAGCATCGAATCATTCAGACGTTTCTATAAGCCGATGCCTTTGCATCCCCTTCTTCATCTGATTGATTACCGATACTCACATCAACTCTGTCCTGAATCGCCAGATCCATTGTTGGGTTGTTACCCGACAATGTCCTTCACATCCAAAGTCTTGTGAGTTTTTCCCTGATACATAATACCTTCGGTAAATTGTAACATCTGCTTTGACTCCGATACTCTGCTTTTGAACTCGTATCTTTTGCTTGGTTGATGGTTGTATAGATTCGTAAAAAAGCCCCGATGGGTTGAACTTATGCCTTCCATAATCCGTGTGAACCCAAGAGTTCTCACGAGTCTTACTCTTCTGGTACTTCACCAGATAAATCCTCTGCACTACAATTTCTTCGAAAAACAAGGAGTGAATGAAAGGTTATGCATTGAAGAAGTGGGAGTCGACCTTGAACTTTGTGTTCATGCCCATGGACCTGATGAGGCACTTATCATGGAAGCTTATTGTGATAATAATAATCCCCTTGTTATAAGTTAATCTAGTATCTATGTTTGGTCCTTTGCAACCGTGGTTCTGACCATGATTGTTCCCCTTTGATTCCATTTCTCGGAAAAGTTCACGCACTTGTCTTCTGCAGATCAATGCAACTCCACAACCTCTATTTTGATCTTCCTTCAAGTATTACCCTCTGGTATCTCGAGAATATCAAAGAACTATGTTGCTTCCTATGAGTCTTCATCTAGTATTGCTTCTCACCAATTTCAGATTTCCCCCGGGATCTGAGTTATTAATCACTCGAAGACACCGATAAGTGAATCGGTTGAATCGATTCCACACTCCCATTCTATAACTCTAAGTAATTTTCATTGCTTATGAGTTTAATAATCCTTCAGCTCATTCCTAGCCTGGTCGGCTATGTCATTATCGTGCTAAATTTTAACTATGCTACCTGGTCCTTCTTCCCGGAACAGAATTTTCGACAATGGGCTAAGCTTATGTCGATCTTCCTCGTCATACCATTTCGCCTTGAACAGCAAGCTTGCTTTCGAGTTTGTTCTGTACCCATGGTTCCAATAACTTTTCACTTCATCATTCCTTTGACTTGATGTCATCGCCGATCGATTACATCTTCCTGAAATCTCTCGACAATTGTGTCGTGCTCGTTAACATTCTGAGCTCTTCCAGCATATCAATCGAATTCGGATAAGAAATACCATCCTTGACCTTCGATGATTTGAGTTGTCATCGACAACCCCTTGTCTTCTTTCCAACACATATTTGATCATGTCTTGGTTATACCTTGGACTCCTTGCTATTCCTGCAATGGTTCCTTGAGTATTTCTTGTGATCTTCAACTCAAACCACTACTTGGAACACCATGTTAATGCTACCTCAAAGCATGACTGAGGTATTCCGAATATCAATAATAATCCAAACACCGTTGTATGGGTAATATCATGATTCTTATTGCCCCATTAACTAAATGGATAAGTACTTGATGTCCTGTCATGTATATCTTGCTCTGTTTGTTCTTGGGAAGCATATACTCTAATACTTTTGTATAAGCACCTTTTCCTTTCCATTGGCCTGGTTAAAATAATAATCACATTTTCCTTTCCATTGGTTTGTTTAACCATTCTCGTAATCTCCTTAGGTAAATACCTCGATGTACAACTCTGTCAGCAAGACCTTGTTACTATTGTTGATAACATTCCGGTAGCCACCGATGGATGAGAACTTTGCCTATTGGTCTGCCTCATTTTAAAGAGCAGGAAAATGGTTCTCTTCGTCCCTCGCCCTTGGAACCAATGTTGTTGCCAACATAACTGACAGGCTATCCTCCGACATGCCCTGCTACCATGACCATGCAATATGTTAACGTCCTTCCTACTTTTGAACCACAAGGTGGGCCCATAACCCACAATTCCACAGGATCAAAACCTGACTCTCCTGTACATCCTTGATTTTGAAGTATCCTTTGCACTTTCCTTCGTATTTAATTCACGAGCCACCCTCCGAGAGATGATCTATACCCGATACTCTGAACCCCCTTCTCACACGTTGTTCAGGTATCGATCGTTTGTACATTTGCTTGAAACTTCTTATTGTGCCTTCTTATTTTTGCTCTTGATGTTTACCTTAAGTTCAATTCGAGAGATACTTCTGCCACATTTCCTAAAATGTTCACTAGATAAGTAACCCTATAAGGGTCCGTTCTCCCGAAGTTACCCCTTACTCCACGCTAAAATCTAGGGATGTGATTCCTTGTAGTGGAGGAGATTTGTAACGTCCCCAACATCACACTACAGTAATCCCTTATGTTCAATGCCAAGTCATCTTGATTTACAAAGCTTAATCATATTGGATTAATACCTCATTTCAAATTCCTTCTCTGAATCCAATTCAAATTCAAAGTGAAAATTTCAAGTTGCACAAAGTTGCTGGAAAAATGTTCATCATTTAGCAAATATTCCAAAAGAATTTATTGTTAAGGGAAGAAAACTTCGCCACAATGCTAAGGTGGACAGAAGCAACTATTACAGTGCAAAACAACATTTTAAAATGCCTTTCCAATTAGGAAAATTCCAAATGGATTCAAATAAATCCCAAGCTTATGGTGGCAGTGCACCACTTCCCCTAGTATTTGTTTTCACCAGTGGCACATTTTTGCTAAAGGTAATTGATGTCTACTACGCAACCTTCTTCTTGTAGACGTTGTTGGGCCTCCAAGTGTAGAGGTTTGTAGGACAGTAGCAAATTTCCCTCAAGTGGATGACCTAAGGTTTATCAATCTGTGGGAGGCGTAGGATGAAGATGGTCTCTCTCAAACAACCCTGCAACCAAATAACATAGAGTCTCTTGTGTCCCAACACACCCAATACAATGGTAAATTGTATAGGTGCACTAGTTCGGTGAAGAGATGGTGATACAAGTGCAATATGGATGGTAGATATAGGTTTTTGTAATCTGAAAATATAAAAACAGCAAGGTAACTAATGATAAAAGTGAGCACAAACGGTATTGCAATGCTAGGAAACAAGGCCTAGGGTTCATACTTTCACTAGTGCAAGTTCTCTCAACAATAATAACATAATTGGATCATATAACTATCCCTCAACATGCAACAAAGAGTCACTCCAAAGTCACTAAGAGCGGAGAACAAATGAAGAGATTATGGTAGGGTACGAAACAACCTCAAAGTTATCCTTTCTGATCAATCTATTCAAGAGTCCGTAGTAAAATAACATGAAGCTATTCTTTCCGTTCGATCTATCATAGAGTTCGTACTAGAATAACACCTTAAGACACATATCAACCAAAACCCTAATGCCACCTAGATACTCCAATGTCACCTCAAGTATCTGTGGGTATGATTATATGATATGCATCACACAATCTCAGATTCATCTATTCAAAACAACACAAAGTACTTCAAAGAGTGACCCAAAGTTTCTACCGGAGAGTCAAGACAAAAACGTGTGCCAACCCCTATGCATAGGTTCATGGGTGGAACCCGCAAGTTGATCACCAAAACATACATCAAGTGGATCACGTGATATCCCATTGTCACCACAGATACGCACATGCAAGACATACATCAAGTGTTCTCAAATCCTTAAAGAGTCAATCCGATAAGATAACTTCAAAGATAATCTCAATCCATTACAAGAGAGTAGAGGGGGAGAAACATCATAAGATCCAACTATAATAGCAAAGCTCGCGATACATCAAGATCGTACCACCTCAAGAACACGAGAGAGAGAGTGAGAGAGAGAGAGAGGGATCAAACACATAGCTACTGGTACATAGGCTCAGCCCCGAGGGTGAACTACTCCCTCCTCGTCATGGAGAGCGCCGGGATGATGAAGATGGCCACCGGTGAGGGATCCCCCCCTCTGGCAGGGTGCCGGAACAGGGTTCCGATTGGTTTTTTGTGGCTACAGAGGCTTGCGGCGGCGGAACTCCCGATCTATTCTGTTTTTGGATGGTTTTAGGGCATATTGATATATATATAGGCGAAAGAAGTCGGTCAGGGGAGCCACGAGGGGCCCACGAGGATGGAGGGCGCGCCCAGGGGTGGGCGCGCCCCCCCTGCCTCATGCCTTCCTTGTTGCTTCCCTTACGTGTACTCCAAGTCTTCTGAATTGCTTCCGTTCCAAAAATAACTCTCACGAAGGTTTCATTCCGTTTGGACTTCGTTTGATATTCCTTTTCTGTGAAACACAGAAACAAGGGGAAAAACAGGAATTGGCACTGGGCTTTGGGTTAATAGGTTAGTCCCAAAAATAATATAGAAGTGTTCAATAAAGCCCATAAACATCCAAAACAGATAATATAATAGCATGGAACAATAAAAAATTACAGATACGTTGGAGACGTATCAGCATCCCCAAGCTTAATTCTTGCTCGTCCTCGAGTAGGTAAATGATAAAAGCATAATTTTTGATGAGGAATGCTACCTAGCATATTTATCAATGTAATCTTCTTTATTCTGGCAAGAATATTCAAATCCATAAGATTCAAGACAAAAGTTTAATATTGACATAAAAATAATTATACTTCAAGCATACTAACTAAGCAATCATGTCTTCTCAAAATAGCATGGCCAAAGAAAGTTCATCCCTACAAAATAATATAGTTTAGTCATGCTCCATTTTCGTCACACAAGAATGCTCTCATCATGCACAACCCCGATGACAAGCCAAGCAATTGTTTCAGACTTTAGTAATCTCAAACTTTTTCAACCTTCACGCAATACATGAGCGTGAGCCATGGATATAACACTATGGGTGGAATAGATATAATGATGGGGGTTATGTGGAGAAGACAAAAAAGGAGAAAGTCTCACCTCAACGCAGCTAATCAACGGCCTATGGAGATGCCCATAGATTGATGTTAATGCAAGGAGTAGCGATTGCCATGCAATGGATGCACTAAAGCTATAAATGCATGAAAGCTCAACAAAAGAAACTAAGTGGGTGTGCATCCAACTTGCTTGCTCATGAAGACCTAGGGCATTTGAGGAAGCCCATTGTTGGAATATACAAGCCAAGTTCTATAATGAAAAAATCCCACTAGTATATGAAAGTGACAAAACAAGAGACTCTGTCATGAAGATCATGGTGCTACTTTGAAGCACAAGTGTGGAAAAAGGATAGTAGCATTGTACCTTTTTATTTATATTTTTTTTGGGCCTTCTTTTTTTTGGTATTTCTCTTTTTTTATTGGGACAATGCTCTATGAATGATGATCATCATACTTCTATTAATTTACAACTCAATGATTACAACTCGATACTAGAAGAAAGTATGACTCTATATGAATGCCTCCGGCGGTATACTGGGATAGAAAATGAATCAATAGTGACATGTATGAAAAATTATGAACGGTGGCTTTGCGACAAATACGATGTCAACTACATGCTCATGCAAAGCAATATGACAATGATGAACGTGTCATGATAAACGGAGCGGTGGAAAGTTGCATGGCAATATATCTCGGAATGGCTATGGAAATGACATAATAGGTAGGTATGGTGGCTGTTTTGAGGAAGATATAAGGAGGTTTATGTGTGATAGAGCGTATCATATCACGGGGTTTGGATGCACCGGCAAAGTTGGCACCAAGTCTCAATGTGAGAAAGGACAATGCACAGTACCGAAGAAGCTAGCAATGATGGAAGGGTAAGAGTCTGTATAATCCCTGGACTCAACATTAGTCATAAAGAACTCATATACTTATTGAAAAAATCTACAAGTCATCAAAAACCAAGCACTACGCGCATGCTCCTAGGGGGATAGATTGGTACGAAAAGACCATCGCTCGTCCCCGACCGCCACTCATAAGGAAGACAATCAAAGAACACCTCATGTTTCAAATTTGTTACATAACGTTTACCACACGTGCATGCTATGGGACTTGCAAACTTCAACACAAGTATTTCTCAATTTCACAACTACTCAACTTGCACAACTTTAATATCACTACCTCCATATCTCAAAACAATCATCAAGCATCAAACTTCTCTTAGTATTCAGCACACTCATAAGAAAGTTTTTACTAGTCTTGAATACCTAGCATATTAGGATTAATTTCCCAAAAAAAATTACCATGCTGTTTAAGACTCTCAAAATAATATAAGTGAAGCATGAGAGAATAATAGTTTCTATAAAACAAGACCACCGCCGTGCTCTAAAAGATATAAGTGGAGCACTAGATCAAAAACTATATAGCTCAAAATATATAAGTGAAGCGTAAAGAGTATTCTAGTAAATTACGAATCATGTGTGTCTCTCTCAAAAGGTGTGTAAAACAAAGATGATTGTGGTAAACTAAAAAGCAAAGACTCAAATCATACAAGACGCTCCAAGCAAAACACATATCATGTGGTGAATGAAAATATAGCTCCAAGTAAAGTTACCGATGGAAGTAGACGAAAGAGGGATGCCTTCCGGGGCATCCCCAAGCTTTGGATTTTTGGTGTACTTAGATTATCTTGGGGTGCCATGGTCATCCCCAAGCTTAGGCTCTTGCCACTCCTTGTTTCATAATCCATCAAATCTTTTACTCAAAACTTGAAAACTTCACAACACAAAACTTAGCAGAAAATCTCGTGAGCTCCGTTAACGAAAGAAAACAAAACACCACTTCAAGGTACTGTAATGAACTCATTCTTTATTTATATTGGTGTTAAACCTACTGTATTCCAACTACTCTATAGTTTATAAATATTTTACTAGCCATAGATTCATCAAAACAAGCAAACAACACACGAAAACCAGAATCTATCAAAAACAGAACAGTCTGTGGTAATCTGTAACTAACGCAAAGTTCTGGAACTCCAAAAATTCTACCAAAATAGTACGACCTAGACAATTTGTTTAATGATCTGCTGCAATTGGAATCAGTATTTTATCATGTTCTGGTGATTTTTAACAATTGTTTTTGTGAACAGAAAGTTTCTGGAATTTTTAGCAAGATCAAATAACTATCATCCAAGAAGATCCTATAGGTCTTACTTGGCACAAAGACTAATTAAAACATAAAACCACATCTTAATAGAAGCTAGATGGGTTATTTAGTACTTAACAGAACCAAAAAGCAAGAGACTAAAATAAAATTGGGTTGCCTCCCAACAAGCGCTAACGTTTAACGCCCCTAGCGAGGCATGATGATTTCAATGATGCTCACATAAAAGATAAGAATTGAAACATAAAGAGAGCATCATGAAGAATATGAATAGCACATTTAAGTATAACCCACTTACTATGCACAGGGATTTTGTGAGCAAACAACTTATCGGAATAATAATCAACTAGCATAGGAAGGCAAAACAAGCATAACTTCAAAACTTTAAGCACATAGAGAGGAAACTTGATATTATTGCAATTCCTACAAGCATATGTTCCTCCCTAATAATAATTTTCAGTAGAATCATGAATGAATTCAACCATATAACCAGCACATAAAGCATTCTTTTCATGATCTACAAGCATAGAATTTTTATTACTCTGCACATAAGCAAAATTCTTCTCATTCGGAATAGTGGGAGCAAACTCAACAAAATAACTATCATGTGAAGCATAATCCAATTGAAAATTAAAATCATGATGACAAGTTTCATGGTTATCATTATTCTTAATAGCATACAAGTCATCACAATAATCATCATAGATAGCAACTTCGTTCTCATAATCAATTGGAACCTCTTTCGAAATAGTGGATTCATCACTAAATAAAGTCATGACCTCTCCAAATCCACTTTCATCAATATAATAAGCATAAATAGGAGGCATGCTTTCATCTTAATAAATTTGCTCATCAAAACTTGGGGGACAAAGGATATCATCTTCATCAAACATAGCTTCCCCAAGCTTGTGGCTTTGCATATCATTAGCATCATGGGTATTCAAAGAATTCATACTAACAACATTGCAATCATGCTCATCATACAAAGATTTAGTGCCAAACATTTTATAGATTTCTTCTTCTAGTACTTGAGCACAATTTTCCTTCCCATCATTTTCACGAAAGACATTAAAAAGATGAAGCATATGTGGCACCCTTAATTCCATTTTTTTGTAGTTTTCTTTTATAAACTAAACTAGTGATAAAACAACAAACTAAAAGATTCGATTGCAAGATCTAAAGATGTACCTTCAAGAACTCACCTCCCCGGCAACGACGCCAGAAAAGATCTTGATGTCTACTACGCAACCTTCTTCTTGTAGACATTGTTGGGCCTCCAAGTGCAAAGGTTTATAGCACAGTAGCAAATTTCCCTCAACTGGATGACCTAAGGTTTATCAATCCGTGGGAGGCGTAGGATGAAGATGGTCTCTCTCAAACAACAGTGCAACCGAATAACAAAGAGTCTCTTGTGTCCCCAACACACCCAATACAATGGTAAATTGTATAGGTGCACTAGTTCGGCGAAGAGATGGTGATACAAGTGTAATATGGATGGTAGATATAGGTTTTTGTAATCTGAAAATATAAAAACAGCAAGGTAACTAATGATAAAAGTGAGCACAAACGGTATTGCAATGCTAGGAAACAAGTCCTAGGGTTCATACTTTCACTAGTGCAAGTTCTCTCAACAATAATAACACAATTGGATCATATAACTATCCCTCAACATGCAACAAAGAGTCACTCCAAAGTCACTAATAGCGCAGAACAAACGAAGAGATTATGGTAGGGTATGAAACCACCTCAAAGTTATCCTTTCTGATCGATCTATTCAAGAGTCCATAGTAAAATAACATGAAGTTATTCTTTCCGTTCGATCTATCATAGAGTTCGTACTAGAATAACACCTTAAGACACATATCAACCAAAACCCTAATGTCACCTAGACACTCCAATGTCACCTCAAGTATCCGTGGTTATGATTATACGATATGCATCACACAATCTCAGATTCATCTATTCAAACCAACACAAAGTACTTCAAAGAGTGCCCCAAAGTTTCTACCGGAGAGTCAAGACGAAAACGTGTGCCAACCCCTATGCATAGGTTCATGGGTGGAACCCGCAAGTTGATCACCAAAACATACATCAAGTGGATCACATGATATCCCATTGTCACCACAGATATGCACATTCAAGACATACATCAAGTGTTCTCAAATCCTTAAAGACTCAATCCGATAAGATAACTTCAAAGGGAAAACTCAATCCATTACAAGGGAGTAGAGGGGGAGAAACATCATAAGGTCCAACTATAATAGCAAAGCTCGCGATACATCAAGATCGTACCACCTCAAGAACACGAGAGAGAGAGAGAGAGAGAGAGAGAGAGAGAGAGAGAGAGAGAGAGAGAGAGAGAGAGAGAGAGATCAAAATGTAGCTACTGGTACATACCCTCAGCCCCGAGGGTGAACTACTCCCTCCTCGTCATGGAGAGCGTCGGGATGATGAAGATGGCCACCGGTGAGGGATCCTCCCCTCCGGCAGGGTGCCGGAACAGGGTCCCGATTGTTTTTTTGTGGCTACAGAGGCTTGCGGCAGCGGAACTCCCGATCTATTCTGTTTTTCGATGGTTTTAGGGTATATTGATATATATAGGCGAAAGAAGTCGATCAAGGGAGCCACGAGGGGCCCACGAGGGTGGAGGGCGCGCCCCCCTGCCTCGTGCCTTCCTTGTTGCTTCCCTTACGTATACTCCAAGTCTTATGAATTGCTTCCATTCCAAAAATAACTCTCCTGAAGGTTTCATTCCGTTTGGAGTTCGTTTGATATTCCTTTTCTACGAAACACTGAAACAAGGAAAAACAGAACTGGCACTGGGCTCTGGGTTAACAGGTTAGTGCCAAAAATAATATAAAGGTGTAAAATAAAGCCCAGAAACATCCAAAACAGATAATATAATAGCATGGAACAATCAAAAATTATAAATACATTGGAGATGTATCAGTAATTATTGCAAAAGAAAATGTAAAAGGCTGTTGTTAAATGAAAACAGAAAAGTTTTCAAAAGAAAAACTAAAAGAAGAAGAAGAGGTGAGAGAGAGAAAGCCCCTGCCCCACTTGGGCTTCGGCCCACCCGAGCCAGCTAGCCCAGCAGGCCAGCCCACGCCTCCTCCCCGGTTGCTCTCCCCTCCCTCCTGTTCCACCGACCCGTTGCGCACGCCGAGCGCGCCCCCACCGCACCCGCTCGCCGGTGTCGAGGTGGATAAGCCTCCCGACACCTCAGTCCCCTCCTCCCCTGCCCCTCCCACTTCCCCTCGCCCGTTCCGCCTCTCCCTCTCCCCACCAGAAACCCCCTCGCCATTCCACTACCTCGCTCTTTCTTCCCCTCTGCCCGAGCTCCTCCGAGCAGGCTCGCCACGTCGATTCCGTGGCCACCACCTACCGTTCACCTCGCCGACGTGCTCGAACGCCTCCCCCACGTCGACTACGTCGACTACACCGAACGGAACGAGTCGGGAAGCCTCTACGCCGCCGCCATCTTCTTCTCCTTCCTCGGATCGCCGTTGTCTGTCACCGTCGATTCCGGACACTCCGTGCCTCTGTGAGCACACTACCACCTCCCTACGACTCCCGGTGAGCCACCGCGTCTTTCCCCTCTCCTCGCGCTTCTCTTCTCCCCCGTAGCTGCTCCCATCATCATGCCCGAGCTCGTCGCCACGGTGGTTCTCGCCGCCGTGGCCACGGCTCGCGGAGCTTGCCGCCGACCACCCCGTCGTGCTCAGCACCTCCGCATGCGGCCGCTGCATGCAGCCTCTACCCCTCCCGCCCCCCTGGCGCCTCCCTCGACGGGCCAGTGCTCCGACCGCCGCCGCTAGCTCGTCGCCTCCCGCCTACTACCGACTTCGGCAATGGATGCGCGCGAGCACCAGCCGCCCGTAGAGCCGCTCCGCACAAAGAACCGTGTCCCAAGCACCATCTCCGCCGAGCGTCGAAGGCCACCTCCGCCCGTGCTCCACATCGGCGCCGTCTCCGGCTGTCGGGGAAACTGATCCACGAGCACCTATGGGGACCGAGCCCCTTTCGTTTCGGCAGGGGGCAGAGGTCGCACGAAGAGCAGATCGAGGCAGAGCACACGAGCAGTTTACCCAGCTTCGGAGCTCTCCGGAGAGATAATACTCCTACTGCTGCTTTGTGGTTTGTATTGAGTTCTTGCTCGGGAGCGCTGAGTGCTACAGTACGCACCAGTAGCTAACGAGACCGAGCGTGAGTGTTCTACTGTCCCCCTTCTACGTTGTGCATGGGCCTCCTTTTATATGCTCAAGGGGTCTCCAACAGGTGGCAACGTAGACAAGGGTAAAAATGGAAAGGTCCTGCGGTTGGTACAACTACCTGTACAGTGTATCCTACCTAACCCTGACGGCAGGGGACAAGGGCATTAAATGTCCGTCTGCGTCGTCCAAACAGTGCAGAAAGGGACCGTCAGGGACGCCACCGTTTGCCACGATGGAGATCTTGTCAGCGCCGTTTGCCATCGCGTACCCCTGGCTGCACAGCCTCTCGCCACATACACTTGGGATAGTCCCTGAGCGACACATTGGTGGATGTGCTGGAGCGTGGGTACGAAGTGGTAGCTTTCCGCGGCAAAGTGCCTTGCCGCGGTCATTGTCTTGTCGCGTCCGGAAGCTTGCCGCTCGCCGGGCCTTGCCGGGACGCGTGGTGCGTCGCGGTAAGTACCTTGAGATGCCTTGGTTGGCCTTCCCGGCAAGCTCCTCTTGCCGGGGTCTTGTGCCTTGAGTGGCCTTCCCGGCAAGCTCCTCTTGCCGGGGCCTTGTCTTCTTGGCTTGAATACTTTGTTCTTGAATGGCTCAAAAGGAACCACAGAGGGCCTTGGCGGTCGCCCGGCAAGCCTTGCCGCGGGGTGCTGCGACTGCCCGTGCACAAGTTTGGGGTACCCCTACTCTAGTACACCGACAACGGCCGTCCCCAGGCCTGGGCCATACACGGTGCCAAGCGATGTTGGGCCAGGCCCAAAACAGGGCACGGGCACACGCGGCCTGGGTCACGCCGTATCTTATTCCGTATCCACCGCGCCCTCCTTGAGCGGCACGCGTAGATTGTGGCGTCGTGGGAGAGATCGTGGGTGGCTTCTTTATTCGGGAAAACGGACCCCTCCCCCCTTATAAGCAGGGGAAACAGGGGTATTTCGTCCATCCGTCCGTTGCTATTCCGTCCTTGACAATCTTCGCCACTCCCCTTCTTCCCAAAGCTGAAAGAGAGCAGCGCTCCGCCCCCTATCGCCACCAACACCACCAACGCCGTAGACCTCCCTCACTACTTCCGCCATGGCTCCGAAAGCCGATAAGGGGAAGGTCGTGAAGTCGGCCGAAGCGCAGCGGCTCGCGGCGCTGCGAAAGGAGCGGGCCGTATTCCCCCCCAAGCTCGCCGCAGGGGATCTGAGGGAGTACTACTACCTCTTCTGGTCGACGGAGACGCGGGTGCACCCACGCATGAAGGTACTCCTAGCCGCCTCTTGGGAAAAAGCTCCCACTGGGTACCCTTTCTTCGCCTTGTTCTTCTACTGCGGGCTCTGCCCGCCCTTTTCTGAATTCTTCTGTGACGTCATGAACACCTACGGGCTCCGCCTCCTTGACTTCACCCCCAATGTTGTCCTAACCATGGCAGTTTTTGCACATCTCTGCGAAAACTTTGTCGGAATCCATCCAAACGTAGCCCTTTTCCGCCACTTCTTTTCGCCTCGAGTTGAGAAAGGAGAGCCTTTATCCGGCGGAATCGCCTGGATCTCAAAAACCGGTAAGAAGGATGCTTATCTGGATGGAGAGTTCCGCAGCAAGTGGGAGGAGTGGAGGGCGGACTGGTGCCTGATTGTCGAGGAGAACCCGCAGCCGTTTGCCGCCCAGCGCCAAACTCCAGTAGTGCGCGGCAGTGATTGGAGTAGCTTGGCCCCGGAAGACGACAGACTGAAGATTGCCGTCGCCCGGATCCAACGCCTCAGGCTTGCCGGGCTTACTGTGGGAGCGATTGGCGCAGATTTCCTTCACCGCCGCATTGCCCCCCTGCAGGAGAGGAGGAGACCCGCCTGGGAGTTCCAGAACACGGCGGATATCATGAGGATGCGGCCGGGCCTCAACTTCAACTTCACTGTCCTGGAGCTCAACGCGATGCTCCAGGAGCTGTTTAAGTACGACCCACAGCATCCCGAAGTGTTCAGGTTGCCGAGGGGCGTCGTTCCGCTGTGCAACAACTCCTCGCTCGACCGCATCCGTGCAATGATGCCGCTGTGTGACTCGCATGGAATTGACCCAGCCTGGATAGAGCCTGCAGATGACGTCGTGCAGGCGTTCTTCGATGGCTTGGTAGAAGTGCCGATCTGCGCCGATGAGTAGAGGGGCCTCACCCAGGACACCACCGACGAGGAGATCAAGCGCATCGCCACCAGGCTGGAAGAGGCGGCGGCAGCCGCAGCTGCGGGCGAGTTTGGGTTCACCGTGGAGGAGGCAGAGGCAGCAGAGGCGGCAAGCCTTGCCGAGCGAGAGGATCTTGCCGGTGAGGAGAAGTCCGTCGGGCATGACGTCGGGCCGAGCGGGCCCGCCGAGGATATGAGCGGCTCATTGGAGATCGGCTCCTCTTCCTCTTCGTCTTCGGGCAGCTTGCCGCAAGCAGAGCCCTCGGCTCCACAAACAGAGCCCCCGGCTCCACCAAGAAGGCGTCTTCGCAAGGCCGGGGATGTAGCGGAGCGGCGGACGAGTCAACCCCCGCCGCGCCGCACGACACACTCCACCGCGGCAAGTTCTGTTGCCGCGGAAGCACCTCACGCTGCAGCGGCAACTGGAGTGGGGTCCTCCCGGTCTGCCGCTCCAGCTCCCGCCAAGCGGCCAAGGGGTCCTACTCCTCCGCCTCCTCGCGCCGGAGGTGCGCCAGGCTTTGACTTCTCCGCGCTCAGCTCCGACGATGAAGAAGAAGAGTAAGATTCTTGTTGTACTTGTATGTCTTCAATACTTGTTGTCTTGTCTTGTATCTCATTTGCTTTACTCTGAACTTATTCCTTTTTAGGACTCTAGCACAGAGAGCGGCAAAGAGAGCCAAGGTGCCGGTGATTGTCATCGAGGACGATCCCACCGTGTCAGCAGGGGGTGCGCCCGAGACAAACTTGCCGGACCCGGCAGCTGTTCTTCAGAGCAGCCCCCAGCGCAGCCCCCAGTGTAAGTATATGGTTTGCTTCCCGCTGTTGGGTGCGCATGGATACTCTTTGTTTGCTGATATCTGACTGTTGGCTTGTGTAGGAGCAGAGCAGCCCCACCAGGAGCGTCCGGAGGCCGCCCCTGACATGTCATCTGCTTCGACTACGCCGCCAAGGGAGAGTTCTCCGGCAAGGGAGAATCCTCCGACAAGGGAGAGTTCTCCGGCAAGGGAGAAGTCTCCGGCAAGGGACAATACCAGCGACCCCCCGGCAGCGGAGATCCCAACTGCCGAGCCTGGTACAGGTACTTCTTGCTTTTAAACTTCCCTTGGGTTCTTCTTCATTTGATCTTCTTTTTGGATATCTGCTTGACTTTTCTTCCTTTTTCGGCCGTCAGATCCATCTACTGCGAAGCCGATGGAGACCGAGGTTGTTATTGATGATGTCGCCGCCACCGAAGAAGCGGCCGGCGCTGATGATCCCACCGGCGAAGAGGCCGCCAAGGCTGCCGCCGCAGCAGCTGACGAGGGGTCTGGCGATCGCACTGACGGCCCTGAGGCCGCAGGAGCGTCAGGCGCTACGCCGACCGCCGACCCTTCTGCCGCTGCTGCAGCGTCGGGCTCCGAAGGGCCCCAGCCAGGCGTCTACTTGAAGGCCGGCGATGGCGTCTTCATCAACCTCCCCTGGGCGTCAACGTCCAGGGCGCCGGTCGAAGGAGAAAGCTTTGACATGGAGGTGCTCGCCTCCGCTGTGCTGACGCTGGTCGACGCACCAAGCAGCAGCAGCGACGAGCCTGAGGAGGAGCGGCTGCTGCGGAAGCTGTTGTCACTCTACCGCGCTCGGCAAGCCAAGCTGGAATCCCGCGACGCGCTTGCCGCGAAGGCGGGAGCCGACATTGAGAAGCGCACGGCGGAGCTCCGAGGCATCAACCAGGCAGCTCTCCGGTCCCTGGCGGAGGAGCGGGAGCATCTCGAGGAGGCGCAGAAGGCCTTCCTCCTCGAGAAGGCTGACGTCGAGGAGCAGCAGCGGCTTGCCGCTGAGAAGCTGTCGGCGCAGGAGGGTGAACTGGCGCAGCGGAAGGTCAACCTCGATAGCCACGAGGAGGAGCTTGCCGCGCGCGAGCAAACACTTGGCGGAGCTATCAAGCAAGCGCAGGATGCTGCCGCAGCCGCCGAGGCCGCCAAGAAGGAGATGGAGGTGAAGGTGGCGCAGCTGGAGGCCGACCTCAAGGCGAGCGGCGAGGAGCTCGTCGCGCTCAAGCGTGAGCGGGAGAAGGACGTCTACATCTTTGCAGAGCTGCAGGTCTGTCTCTCCGAGAAGGGAAAGGAGCTCAGCGCCGCCAAGGACTCCAACGCAGATCTTGAGTTGAAGCTGACCACTTTGACCAAGACGCTGGACGGCGCCAGGGAGCAGGAGGCGGCCTTGAAGAAGGAGATCCAGGCCGACAAGGCGCTGCTGGAGAGTGTTGCCGCCACCCAGAACGCTTTTAGAGAAACCGTGGAGCAGTGGACGGAAGGTCTTGTGAATGCTGCCGCCGACATTGACAGGGAGCTGGCGCAGCTGGGGATGGAGGATCTCGGGTATCCCTCCAACGAGAACCTCCAATCCAGCGCCAAGCTCACCTTGTTCTTCAAAGGCGTGGCGACGGCCCTTCAGTGACTCCGGGAGAGGATCCCAAAGCAGCTGGCCGACGAGTTGTGCAAGATCTGCGCGGGAGCTCTTCAAAAAGTGTTGGTGAAGGTAGCCTTCCGCAACCCGGGTCTCAACCTCACCAACGTCCTCAGATCCCTGCCGGCGGAAGCTGATCTGGGGGCGCTCAAGGACCTTGTCGCACCCATTGTGGACAAGGTGAGCGGGATCAAGAGGGTTGAGGGCGATTGCATGGACTAGGCCGCCCGTTTCCTTCTTTTCTTGTCGCTGCTGATCATGTTATGAAAACAGTCTATTAGAGCCGCGACAAGCTATGTTGTAATATAACTCTTATTTTGGGTAGCGATTGCAATGTTATTTCCTTTACTTGATCCCTTACTTTGTATGTTTTTGCCCTACGCTTTTAGGGAACTTGCCGACGCAGGCACCCTTGCCGCGAGCGCTGAGTGCGGGACGTTAGCAGCCTGCTGGCAGTGTCGTTGCCGACAAAAAACCTTGTCGTAACTAGTCGCAGCTCGCTTAAGTTGTTGAGCGAACTCGAAACAAAGTAAGGGCGCGACTCTAGTCGCAGCACACTTAAACTGCTGAGCAAACTCGAAACAAAGTAAGGGCGCAACTAGCCATGAGCCGGTTCCTTCGTGCACAGGTTTTCCATACAAAGCATGGTCGTTTAAGGAAGATAACTTAAAAATTTAAAAACATCTGATTGCTCAAACTTTGGCAACTTAGCTTTTCTGTCGTTTGCTTCCCGGCAAGGAGAGACTTTCTTGAATGACGCCTGGTCCACACCATTATCTTCCCCTTCCCCCCCGGCAAACTTGTGGGCGAAGGAACCTTCCTTTCCTTGAGAAAAAAGAAAGTAGAGAAAATAATGATATGGAGCCTTATGGCTCGTTATTGCTTACCGGGGGTGTTCGCTGCACAAAGTGTCAGATAACTCATGCAAAAAATAAAAAGCATGAAATTGACAAGATGTGCGGAGCACATGAGCTTTATTTATGCACAGGGTCTGTGCCTGGCTTTGTACAAAGGATTACATGCAACAGCGGCAAGACTTGTACAAAAGATGGTTGCCGGAGCAGGGTCCGGCAACCGCGCCTTACGGGTAAAACTTACGAAGATGCTCAATGTTCCAGGAGTTGCTCACCGGAATGCCATCTTCGGTCTCAAGGCGGACAGCGCCAGGCCTAGTGACTCGTTTCACCCGGTAAGGGACTTCCCACTTCGGCGTCAACTTGTTGGAATTCTTGGCGGACTGAACGCGCCGAAGAACAAGGTCGCCCTCCTCGAGACTTCTGGCGTTAACTTTGCGGCTATGGTAGTGGCGCAAAGCTTGCTGGTAGCGAGCAGCTCGTACAGCAGCCTGAAGACGGTTTTCCTCAAGGAGCAGCGCGTCATCTTGTCGCAGCTGCTCTTGCTCAAGCTCATCATAAGCGAGCACTCGAGGCGACCCGTATACGAGTTCCATGGGGAGAACTGCCTCTGCTCCATAGACTAGAGCGAAAGGTGTCTGGCCAGTGGCTCGATTTGGCGTCATCCTGATCGACCAAAGAACCACCGGCAGCTCCTCAATCCAGTTTCTTCCGCACCCGTGCAGCCTGTCGAAAGTCCTGGTCTTGAGTCCACGCAACACTTCAGCATTTGCCCTCTCCGCTTGACCGTTACTCCTGGGGTGAGCAACAGAAGCGAAGCAGACCTTGGCGCCAAGATCTTGGACGTACTGCATGAAGGTGCGGCTCGTGAATTGCGTACCGTTGTCGGTGATGATCCTGTTAGGGATCCCGAAGCGACAAACAATCGACCTGAAGAACTTGACTGCTGACTGTGTTGTTACCTTCCTCACTGCTTCCACTTCCGGCCACTTTGTGAACTTGTCGATTGCAACGTACAAGTACTCAAAGCCCCCGACTGCTCGGGGGAAAGGGCCGAGGATGTCGAGCCCCCAGACTGAAAATGGCCAGGATAAAGGGATCATCTGGAGAGCTTGAGCTGGCTGGCGTATTTGCTTGGAATGGAACTGGCACGCTTCACACTTGGTTACTTGTGCAGTTGCATCCTGGAGGGCTGTCGGCCAAAAGAAACCTTGCCGGAATGCTTTGCCGGCAAGTGCTCTTGCGCCAATGTGGTGACCACAAATGCCTCCATGTATCTCGGCCAACAGCTTCTGTCCATCTTCCCGGTGAATACACTTCAATTTCACACCGTTGAGTCTTCTTCTGTACAGTGCGTTGTCGACAAACTGGTACATACTTGACTGTCGGGCTACTCTTTCCGCTTCTTCTTGCTCTTCGGGAAGTTCTCCTGTCTGAAGGAAACGGACGATCTGTTGTGCCCATGCTGGAGCTTGTGGCTCGACAACAAGGACTAAAGGCACATCTGCTGCTGTGGGAACATCCGCTTCTACGGCAAGAAACTGCGGCTCAGCCGGAGCTTGACGTTCCCCAGCAAGCTTGCCGGAGCAAAACTTGTCGGGGGCGTCTGCTTCAACGGAACAAACCCTGGGGTTTGCCGGAGCAGACTGCTCCCCAGCACTCTTGGTGTTGATCCTGGGGACCTTTTTGGCGGCGGCTTCGGGAAGCTCTGCCGGAAAATAGTCACCAGAAATTAACTTCCTCTTCTTGATCTGTCCAGTTGATGGCGTCACAGACGGCTGAGTCAGCTTGAGCACAAAGATCCCTGGTTCCACAGGTAACTTAAGTGTTGCGCACTTTGACAGGCCATCGGCAATGTCGTTCTGAGCTCTTGGAACATGTTCCATCTGTAGGCCGACAAAGTGCTCTTCTAGCTTCCTCACTTCATCAACGTAACCTTCCATCAACGTACTCTGATAACTCTTATTCACTTGGCGAACGACAAGCTGCGAGTCACCCCTGACAATGAGCTTCTTGATCCCAAGGTCTGCCGCGATCCTGAGACCGGCAAGCAATCCTTCATACTCTGCAGTATTGTTTGTTGCTTGCTCCTTGGGAAAATGCATCTGGACTACGTACTTAAGGTGCTCTCCGGTGGGTGCGACAAGCAGTACACCAGCACCGGCGCCTTGCAGCGAGAAAGCACCATCAAAGTACATCAGCCACTCTTTGCTTGCTTCCTTGACGGGGATGCTCGTTTCTGGAATTTCTTCATCTGGTGTTGGCGTCCACTCTACTATGAATTCTGCCAATGCTCTGCTTTGGATAGTTGAAGTGCTCTCAAACTTGAGGCCAAAGCTTGACAGTTCCAGTGCCCACTCAACAATCCTGCCTGTTGCTTCTGGATTCTGCAGTATCCTCTTCAGCGGAAAACGAGTGACAACTGTTATCTCATGTGCTTGGAAGTAATGGCGCAGCTTTCTCGAGGCCATGAGAAGGCCGAAAAGCAATTTCTGCACACCAGAGTACCTTAGCCCCCTGCAGAAGGGAACTGACAAAGTAGACTGGGCGCTGCACCATTTTCTTCTATATCTCCTCGGGTGCCTGCGTAGATCCATCTTTGCCGGGACCAGAGCTTGTCGGGGAAGCCCCCTTCTTGTCGCTGGATGCGCTCGCCGTGGTTGCTGGCTCATCATCTGCCTCCCTCTCCGCTACTAACGCAGCACTAACCACTTGATTGGTTGCCGCCAGATACAGCAGCAACTTCTCTTGTGGCTTAGGTGCGACAAGTATTGGAGTGGAGGACAGGTATCTCTTCAAGTCCTGCAGCGCATCCTCCGCTTCCGGAGTCCATTTCATTGGACCTGCCTTTTTCAAAATTTTGAAAAACGGCAGGGCACGCTCAGCAGACTTAGAGATAAACCTGCTGAGAGCCGCCACGCAGCCGGCAAGTCTCCGTACATCCTTGACGCGCTTCGGTGCTTCAATCTGCTCAATGGCCTTGATCTTGTCGGGATTGGCTTCAATTCCCCGCTGAGACACGAAGAACCCGAGAACCTTGCCGGAAGGGACTCCAAACACGCACTTCTCGGGGTTGAGCTTGAGGCTGATCTTGCGCAGATTTGCGAAAGTCTCGTCTAAATCTTGAATCAGAGTTGCCTTATCCTTTCTCTTGACCACTATGTCGTCCATGTAGGCTTCCACATTTCTGTGTATTTGTGGTTCGAAAGCAGTATGGACTACCCTTGCAAATGTTGAACCAGCATTCTTTAAACCGAAAGGCATCCGTATGAAACAGTATGTGCCACAGGGAGTGATGAATGCGGTTTTCTCCTCATCCTCTTCTGCCATGAAGATCTGATGGTATCCTGAGTATGCGTCAAGAAATGAAAGCAAGTCACATCCGGCCGTGGAGTCAACAATCTGGTCGATGCGCGGCAAGGGAAATGGGTCTTTGGGACAAGCTTTATTGACATCGGTAAAGTCGATACAAAGCCTTCATTTCCCGTTTGCCTTGTGCACGACTACAGGATTGGCCAACCACGTAGGATGGAGCACTCCTCTGACAAGGCCTGCTGCTTCCAACTTCTTGATCTCTTCTGCGATGAATTCTTGGCGCTCCACTGCTTGCTTTCTGACTTTCTGCTTGACGGGCCGCGCATGAGGACAGACGGCAAGGTGGTGCTCAATTACTTTCCTGGGAACACCGGGGATGTCAGACGGTTGCCACGCAAACACATCGACGTTCGCCCGCAGGAAAGCAATGAGCGTGCTTTCCTATTTAGGGTCAAGAGTGGCACTGATGGTGAAAGTACCACCAGTGCCGTCCTCCTTGGTGGACACCTTCTTGGCCGCTGGCGGAGCTGCCATTGTCTTCTTACACTTGCCGGTGGAGCTCGATGGTGCGTCCTCGACGGTAGCGTAGCACTCCGAAGAGGTGCGCTTTCCGGAGTGGGCATCAGAACTCTTGCCGAACTTGGTCTTCTTCTTCCCCCCAGGAGCTTCGGCGGCAAGTGGCTTGCGATCTATTGCGGCTGCTGCTTCCCGGGTTTTGTCGGCGCAGATAAGAGCATCCTTCTTGTCGCCAGGGACTGAGATGACACTTATCGGGCCTGGCATCTTCAGCATGTTATACGCATAGTGAGAGTCCGCCATGAACTTGGCGAGCGCCGGACGGCCAAGAATCCCATTGTAAGGCAATGGAAAATCGGCAACGTCAAAAGTGACCCTCTCAGTTCTGAAATTCAACTCGCTGCCAAATGTCACCGGCAACGTGATCTTCCCCTTCGGCTTGCTCCTTCCCGGGTTGATTCCTTGGAATGTGCCGGTTTCTTCGAGCTCGCTGTCAGGGACCTGGAGTTTCCTGAGCACAGCGGAGGAGATCAGGTTCAAGCCGGCCCCGCCGTCAACTAGCATCTTAGTGACCTTGAGGTTGCGGATAGTTGGTGAAACCAACATCGGCAAGCACCCAACAGCAGTTGTGCGATCAGGGTGGTCCTCAATATCAAAGATGATAGGCATGCTGGACCATTTCAGAAGCTTGCGTGACTCAACGGGTGGTTCTGCCGCATTGACTTCCCGCACCCACTGCTTGAGTTGGCGGTGTGAAGTATGTAGAGAAGCACCGCCGTCAACGCACAAGACCTCTGTGGCTTTCTGGAACTCCTGCTCACTGGTTTCATCATCATCCATGTCTTCTTCTTCGTCGTCATCTTCATCCTTGTCGCGGCCGTGGGGAGGTCTGTCTCCTTGCCGCTGCTTGTCCTTGCTGCGGCGTCCTCCCCGGACGGGACGCTTCGTATCGGATCCTCTAGCACCTCCTTGGGCTTTCTCCTTGTCGTGTCGCTCGTACTCGGCCTGTTGCAGCTCGACAAGCTGCTCGACCTTCTTGCAGCTCTGGAGGTCATGGCCCTTGGTGCGGTGGATCTTGCAGTACTGTTTGTTGGTGCCGTCCTGCTTGTCGGCGATCACCACAGCCTGGCAGTTGGCGCATGCGGCAACCTCCTTGCCGGAGCTACCAGCTTTGGCTTTCTTGGCGCCACCTTCATTGCCGGATTGCTCAACAACTAGCACATCTTTGCCTTTCCTCTTCCTGTTGTTCCGCCGCCGGTTTTTCTTTGCCAGGGCTGCATCCTCGCTGTCAGATCCTCCTGTTCCTGTATTCTCTTCAGGGAGTTTCCTCCCTTCCTCAGCACGTGCACACCTGTCGGCCAGGGCATACAGCTCACTGACGTCTCTGATCTTGCACATTGCCATCTCCTCCCGCATCCTGCGGTTACGCACGTTCTGATGGAACACGCTGATGACTGCGGCAGGGTGGACATCTGGGATGTTGCGTTGCACATGGCTGAATCTCTGGATGTACTTGCGCAGGGGCTCTCCTTCCTTCTGGGCAAGCAGATGAAGATCACTCTCCTGGCCATGAGGTTTGTGGCCGCCTGTAAAGGCGCCGACAAACTGATGGCATAGGTCTGCCCAGGAAGATATGGAGTTGTCCGGCAAGTGCATGAGCCAGGACCTGACGTTGGGCTTGAGCACCAGCGGGAAGTAGTTGGCAAGGATCTTGTCGTCCTGCCCCCTAGTAGCTTGCACCGCGATGGTGTAGATGCTGAGGAACTCCGACGGATGCAACTTGCCGTCGTACTTCTCGGGTACGTCTGGCTTGAAATTCTTCGTGCTGGGCCACTGGACTTGCCGCAGCTCACGGGTAAACGCAGGGCAACCTACCACGTACGGCAGGTCGCTTGGTTCCCCTGGCGCACGCATGTCGACAGTGGGCCCAGCGCGCTGGTCTGACTGACGCCGCGCTTCTCTTCGGCGCTCGATGCGAGTACGAGCGTCTTCTTGCTGTCGTTCGTGAAGAACTTGGCGTTGATCGCGACGAGCTCGTGGATCCAATGACGCGGTGGAGTCGCTATCGAGGTGGATCCGGTGAGGTGGTGATCTTGGCCTTCGCGGCGGAAAGTGCAAGGTGGTTGCACCCCCACCGGTTTTGTCGCCATTGGCCCGCGCCTGGCTGACTTGCCGCGGCTGCGATGTACTCGGCTGCCGCGGAGTGTCGCCGTTGGCAAAGCCGATGAGACTCTGAATGGTGGCCCTCCAGTCGTCGATCTTGTCCGCCTTTGGAGGGTAATCTAGGAGCAGTTGGGCTCGCGCCAAGGCTTCCGTTGGAGTGGCGGGTAGCGGTGGCGAACGGTGTGTGGAGCGGGATATGCTCGAACTTCTAACTATGTTAGAAGGAGCAGTATCCCGTCCGGGCGACCGTGCCTCGCTCGTGCCAGCATGTTGGCGTGCATGCTTGCCTTGAGCATCCCGAGATCCACCAGCTCGATCTGGGTCCAACGAGCGTATGGTACCGTGAGTACCATGACGCTGCCGGTTCCGCGCCTCCTGAGATGAGCGTGATGGATGTGCGGACGCCGAGGTCTACGCAGCCTTGTCCTTGGACCTGGCTACACCGTGAGCTCCCTCGTCGACGCCCGTTCTTCCGTCGGCGTCTTCCCCACCAGCCGTTTGCTCCGGCGGTGGTGGGTTTGTCGCGGACGGAGCAGCCGCCTCCGAAGCCTTCTTCTTCGGTGGCATGTCGATGAAGATGATGAAGATCTAGCTCGTGTGAACGCCGGATCAGGTTCACACAACCGCGACGCCCCCTACCTGGCGCGCCAAAGATGTCGGGGAAACTGATCCACGAGCACCTATGGGGACCGAGCCCCTTTCGGTTCGGCGGGGGGCGGAGGTCGCACGAAGAGCAGATCGAGGCGGAGCACACGAGCAGTTTACCCAGCTTCGAAGCTCTCTAGAGAGATAATACTCCTACTGCTGCTTTGTGGTTTGTATTGAGTTCTTGCTCGGGAGCGCTGAGTGCTACAGTACGCACCAGCAGCTAACGAGACCGAGCGTGAGTGTTCTACTGTCCCCCTTCTACGTTGTGCATGGACCTCCTTTTATATGCTCAAGGGGTCTCCAACAGGTGGCAACGTAGACAAGGGTAAAAATGGAAAGGTCCTGCGGTTGGTACAGCTACCTGTACAGTGTATCCTACCTAACCCTGACGGCAGGGGACAAGGGCATTAAATATCCGTCTGCGACGTCCAAACAGTGCAGAAAGGGACCGTCAGGGACGCCACCGTTCGCCATGATGGTGATCTTGTCAGCACCGTTTTCCACCGCGTACCCCTGGCTGCACAGCCTCTCGCCACGTACACTTGGGATAGTCCCTGAGCGACACGTTGGTGGATGTGCTGGAGCGTGGGTACGGAGTGGTAGCCTGCCGCGGCAAAGTGCCTTGCCGCGGTCGTTGTCTTGTCGCGTCCGGAAGCTTGCCGCTCGCCGGGCCTTGCCGGGACGCGTGGTGCGTCGCGGTAAGTACCTTGAGATGCCTTGGTTGGCCTTCCAGGCAAGCTCCTCTTGTCGGGGTCTTGTGCCTTGAGTGGCCTTCCCGGCAAGCTCCTCTTGCCGGGGCCTTGTCTTCTTGGCTTGAATACTTTGTTCTTGAATGGCTCAAAAGGAACCACAGAGGGCCTTGGCGGTCGCCCGGCAAGCCTTGCCGCGGGGTGCTGCGACTGTCCGTGCACAAGTTCGGGGTACTAGGGTACCCCTACTCTAGTACACCGACAGCGGTCGTCCCCGGGCGAGCCACCACCACCACCCGACTCGACGTCATCCAGGCGTTCGAATGGTGCCAACCGCTCACGAAACGGCCGCCCCTAGATGGATTCCGGCGCGCCCGACCCTCCGCTGTGGCTATGGCCACCGGCGGTTAAACGTCGGCGCCCACGCTAACATCGTCGGCCCGGGGCCACCCCCTGGTTCCTTAACCCGTGGGCCCCAGGGGCCCGGGCGGCCTGTTGATGGGTCAAATGTGCTGACTGGGCAGCCCCCAACGACTAACATGCGGCCCCACCGCATATTAGGTTAACTAAAACATATTTATAATTAAAAATTAATTAATTTAGTGAATTACCTATGACATGTGGGGTCCAGTAGCTAATTAACCCAGATTAGTAAGTTTAATCCACTATTAGACTAACAAAGGCTGACATGTGGGTCCCACTGGACCCACAGGTCAGGTTTGACCTGGTCAGCCGACTAGTTGACTGCTGACGTTATCCTCTAGGCATGCTGACGTAGTAATTCTTTTCTGTTAATTTAATTAATTCTAGAAAATGTTTTAAACTTTAAAAATTCATAGAAAATAATCCGTAACTCGGATGAAAATGTTTTCTACATGAAAGCTGCTCAGAAAGACAAGACAAATCCGAATACGCTCCCAGTTCATCTGTCACATGCTCCTAGCATAGCGAACATGCAACCTTTGCCCTCCGTTCTATCTGTCCGAAAATGCCAGACTTCGGGAAAACTTTCTCGGATGCTACCCCCTTCGTCGGTATCATGTAGTACTGCATTAGGGCACATCTAGCGCTGTGTTTTGTCTTGTCATGCATAGTATTGCACATGTGTGCTTTGTATTTACTTTTTGTTCCCCCATCTTCTCTCCGGTAGACCCCGAGACCGATATCGATGCCGCTGTGATCGACTACGTCGATGACGACCCTTCTTCCTTTACAGCAGAGCTTCCAGGCAAGCCCCCCCCATATGATCATCCCAATATCGCTCATTCCATTCCCTCATGCTTGCATTCGATTTTGCCACTGTTATTGTTTGCTCCTATTCTGATGCATAGCCTGCTTTTGTAACCTGCTCATTGTACCTTACCTACTTATCCTAAACTACTTAGTATAGGTTTGTTAGTGATCCATCAGTGACCCCCACCTTGTCCTTGTTTCCCCTGCTTCATCATCAAAGACCCGTTCAACGGGATCGAAGACCAAAGCCCGACACCTCACATCACTTCACGCCCCTTTTGTTGCTCGACTTTGCAGAGTTACCGTCGAGTGCCGAGGGTGGAACCTCATGCATCACTCCTGATAAGATCTCTGTAGTGTAGCTATTCGGTCGTGGTCATCGAGGGTGATTTCCTCCTTAACCACTTCCGATACGACTCTGTTGTGCAACCTCTCAAGTGTGAACCTCGAGGGTGGATCCTCTTACGTTCACCTTGATGAATACATCGAGTGGAATCCATCAAGGGTGATTCCTCAGGTTTTCCCCTTGGTGTTAGACACACGGTTACTATGACTTTACACTGAACCATGATCCTAAAGACGGGTCGGCCCTGAGGGGTACCCGTGCGAGAATATTTGCGAGTGATGAGGAGTCAGGTTGACCTGGAGGGTGCCCGCAAGATAATTACAAGGCGTGGCCGGGCATTCCTAGCCATTGCCGCAAGTCCTCGACACGGGGCAACAGGGTCACATCTTTCGTGAGTCTCTGCTTGTTACCGCGCGTTCCTAATCCACTACGATTTGGATATTTGATCCGAGGGGCCTCTGGCCTGATAGCACTAACGGTCACGTGGGCATAGTATTGGCGTTCTGCGTCATATGCATCAGCCGAAGCTTAATAGACGTCAGCGACTGAGCGGCGCGCGCCGGGTTGGACTACGTAAGCACCTGCCTTGTTAAAGGAGGTAACTAGTGAAGGAAATATGCCCTAGAGGCAATAATAAATTTATTATTTATTTCCTTATATCATGATAAATGTTTATTATTCATGCTAGAATTGTATTAATCGGAAACATAATACATGTGTGAATACATAGACAAACAGTATGTCACTAGTATGCCTCTACTTGACTAGCTCGTTGATCAAAGATGGTTAAGTTTCCTAGCCATAGACATGAGTTGTCATTTGATTAACGGGATCACATCATTAGGAGAATGATGTGATTGACTTGACCCATTCCGATAGCTTAGCACTCGATCGTTTAGTATGTTGCTATTGCTTTCTTCATGAGTTATACATGTTCCTATGACTATGAGATTATGCAACTCCCGTTTACCGGAGGAACACTTTGTGTGCTACCAAACGTCACAACGTAACTGAGTGATTATAAGGGTGATCTACAGGTGTCTCCGAAGGTACTTGTTGGGTTGGCGTATTTTGAGATCAAGATTTGTCACTCCGATTGTCGGAGAGGTATCTCTGGGCCCTCCCGATAATGCACATCACTTAAGCCTTGCAAGCATTGCAACTAATGAGTTAGTTGTGAGATGATGTATTACAGAACGAGTAAAGAGACTTGCCGGTAATGAGATTGAACTAGGTATTGAGATACCGACGATCGAATCTCGGGCAAGTAACATACCGATGACAAAGGGAACAACGTATGTTGTTATGCGGTGTGACCGATAAAGATCTTCGTAGAATATGTGGGAGCTAATATGAGCATCCAGGTTCCGCTATTGGTTATTGACCGGAGACATGTCTCGGTCATGTCTACATAGTTCTCGAACCTGTAGGGTCCGCACGCTTAAAGTTTTGATGACGGTTATATTATGAGTTTTGATGAACCGAAGGAGTTCGGAGTCCCGGATGTCAGCGGGGACATGACGAGGAGTCTCGAAATGGCCGAGACATAAAGATCAATATATTGGACGACTATATTCGGACATCGGAAAGGTTCCGAATGATTCGGGTATTTTCGGAGGTACCGGGGAGTTACGGGAATACGAGGAAGAAGCAATGGGCCTTAATGGGCCTTAGTGGGAAGGAGAGGCAGCAGCCAGGAGGTGGCGCGCGCCCCTCCCAAGCCCAGTCCGTATTGGACAAGGGGTTTGGGGCACGTCCCCTCTCTTCCTTCCTTCCCCTCTTCCCCCCTTTCCCCCTTCCCCAAGTTGGACTAGGAAAGGAGGAAACCTACTCCAACTAGGAGTAGGAATCCTACTCCCTTGGCGCACGCCTCCTAGGGCCGGCCTCCTCCTCCCTTTCTCCTTTATATACGGGGGCAGGGGGCACCCCATAGACACAACAATTAATCCTTGAGATCTATTAGCCGTGTGCGGTGCCCCCCTCCACCACAATCCTCGATAATATTGTAGCAGTGCTTTGGCGAAGCCCTGCGACGGTAGAACATCAAGATCGTCATCACGCCGTCGTGCTGACGGAACTCATCCCCGACACTTTGCTGGATCGGAGTCCGGGGATCGTCATCGAGCTGAACGTGTGCTAGAACTCGTAGGTGCCGTAGTTTCGGTGCTTGAACGGTCGGGTCGTGAAGACGTACGACTACATCAACCGCGTTGTTATAACGTTTCCACTTTCGGTCTATGAGGGTACATGGACAATACTCTCCCCTCTTGTTGCTATGCATCACCATGATCTTGTGTGTGCGTAGATTTTTTTTAAATTACTACGTTCCCCATCAGTGGCATCAGAGCCTGGTTTTATGCGTAGATGTCATATGCACGAGTAGAACACAAGTGAGTTGTGGGCGATATAAGTCATACTGCTTACCAGCATGTCATACTTTGGTTCGGCGGTATTGTTGGATGAAGCGGCCCGGACCGACATTACGCGTACGCTTACGCGAGACTGGTTCTACCGACGTGCTTTGCACATAGGTGCCTGGCGGGTGACAGTTTCTCCAACTTTAGTTGAACCGAGTGTGGCTACGCCCGGTCCTTGCGAAGGTTTAAACAGCACTAACTTGACAAACTATCATTGTGGTTTTGATGCGTAGGTAAGAACAGTTCTTGCTAAGCCCGTAGCAGCCACGTAAAACTTGCAACAACAAAGTAGAGGACGTCTAACTTGTTTTTGCAGGGTATGTTGTGATATGATATGGTCAATACATGATGCTAAATTTTATTGTATGAGATGATCATGTTTTGTAACCGAGTTATCGGCAACTGGCAGGAGCCATATGGTTGTCGCTTTATTGTATGCAATGCAATCGCCCTGTAATGCTTTACTTTATCACTAAGCGGTAGAGATAGTCATAGAAGCATAAGATTGGCGAGACGACAACGATGCTACGATGGAGATAAAGGTGTCGCGCCGGTGACGATGGTGATCATGACGTTGCCTCGGAGATGGAGATCACAAGCACAAGATGATGATGGCCATATCATATCACTTATATTGATTGCATGTGATGTTTATCTTTTATACATCTTATTTTTCTTAGTTCGGCGGTAGCTTTATAAGATGACCTCTCACTAAATTATCAAGGTATAAGTGTTCTCCCTGAGTATGCACCGTTGCAAAAGTTCTTCGTGCTGAGACACCACATGATGATCGGGTGTGATAGGCTCTATGTTCAAATACAACGGGTGCAAAACAGTTGCACATGCGGAATACTCAGGTTAAACTTGACGAGCCTAGCATATAACAGATATGACCTCGGAACACGGAGACCGAAAGGTCGAGCGTGAATCATATAGTAGATATGATCAACATAGTGATGTTCACCATTGAAACTACTCCATCTCACGTGATGATCGGACATGGTTTAGTTGATTTGGATCACGTGATCACTTAGAGGATTAGAGGGATGTCTATCTAAGTGGGAGTTCTTAAGTAATATGATTAAACTGAACTTAAATTTATCATGAACTTAGTCCTGGTAGTATTTTGCAAATTATGTTGTAGATCAATAGCTTGCATTGTTGCTTCCCTGTGTTTATTTTGATATGTTCCTAGAGAAAACTAAGTTGAAAGATGTTAGTAGCAATGATGCGGATTGGATCCATGATCTGAGGTTTATCCTCATTCCTGCACAGAAGAATTATGTCCTTGATGCACCGCTAGGTGACAGACCTATTGCAGGAGTAGATGCAGACGTTATGAACGTTTGGCTAGCTCAATATGATTACTACTTGATAGTTTAGTGCACCATGCTTAATGGCTTAGAATCGGGACTTCAAAGATGTTTTGAACATCATGGACCATATGAGATGTTCCAGTAGTTGAAGTTAATATTTCAAGCAAATACCCGAGTTGAGAGATATGAAGTCTCCAACAAGTTCTATAGCTAAAAGATGGAGGAGAATAGCTCAAGCAGTGAGCATGTGCTCAGATTGTCTGGTTACTACAATCGCTTGAATCAAGTGGGAGTTAATCTTCCAGATAAAATAGTGATTGACAGAATTCTCTAGTCACCATCACCAAGTTAGTAGAACTTCGTGAGGAACTATAATATGCAAGGGATAACAGAAACGATTCCCAAGCTCTTTGTGATGCTCAAATCGACGAAGGTAGAAATCAAGAAAAACATCAAGTGTTGATGGTAGACAAGACCACTAGTTTCAAGAAAAGGGCAACGGGAAGAAGGGGAACTTCAAGAAGAACGGCAAGCAAGTTGCTGCTCAAGTGAAGAAGCCCAAGTCTGGTCCTAAGCCTGAGACTAAGTGCTTCTACAGCAAAGGAACTGGTCACTGGAAGCGGAACTGCCCCAAGTATTTGGCGGATTAGAAGGATGGCAAAGTGAACAAAGGTATATTTGATATACAGATTATTGATGTGTATTTTACTAGTGTTTATAGCAACCCCTCAGTATTTGATACTAGTTCAGTTGCTAAGATTAGTAACTCGAAACGGGAGTTGCAGAATGAACAGAGATTAGTTAAGGGTGAAGTGACGATGTGTGTTGGAAGTGGTTCCAAGATTTATATGATCATCATCGCACACTCCCAATACTTTCAGGATTTGTGTTGAACCTAAATAAGTGTTATTTGGTGTTTGCGTTGAGCATGAATATGATTTGATCATGTTTATTGCAATATGGTTATTCATTTAAGTAAGAGAATAAATTGTTGTTCTGTTTACATGAATAAAACCTTGTATGGTTACACACCCAATGAAAATGGTTCATTGGATCTCGATCGTAGTGATACACATACTCATAATATTGAAACCAAAAGATGCAAAGTTAATAATGATAGTGCAACTTATTTGTGGCACTGCCGTCTAGGTCATATTGGTGTAAAGCGCATGAAGAAACTCCATGCTGGTGGACTTTTGGAATCACTTGATTATGAATCACTTGATGCTTGCGAACCATGCCTCATGGGCAAGATGACTAAGACTCCGTTCTCCGGAACAATGGAGCGAGCAACTGACTTATTGGAAATAATACATACTAATGTATGCGATCCGATGAGTGTTAAGGCTCGCGGCAGGTGTCGTTATTTTTTGATCTTCACAGATGATTTGAGCAGATATGGGTATATCTACTTAATGAAACATAAGTCTGAAACATTTGAAAAGTTCAAAGAATTTCAGAGTGAAGTGGAAAATCATCGTGACAAGAAAATAAAGTTTCTACGATATGATCGCGGAGACGAATATTTGAGTTACGAGTTTGGTCTTCAATTAAAACAATGTGAAATAGTTTCACTACTCACGCCACCAGGAACACCATAGTGTAATGGTGTGTCCGAACATCGTAACTGTATTTTATTAGATATGGTGCAATCTATGATGTCTCTTACCTATTTACCACCATCGTTTTGGGTTTATGCATTAAAGACAGCTACATTCACGTTAAATAGGGCACCATCAAAACCCGTTGAGACGACGCCTTATGAATTGGCAACAAACCAAAGTTGTCGTTTCTTAAAGTTTGGGGCTACGGTGCTTATGTGAAAAAGTTTCATCCTAATAAGCTCGAACCCAAATCGGAGAAATATGTCTTCATAGGATACCCAAAGGAGACTGTTGGGTACACCTTCTATCACAGATCCGAAGGCAAGACATTCGTTGCTAAGAATGGATCCTTTCTAGAGAAGGAGTTTCTCTCGAAAGAAGTGAGTGGGAGGAAAGTAGAACTTGATAAGGTAATTGTACCTTCTCCCAAATTGGAAAGTAGTTCATCACAGAAATCAGTTCCAGTGATGCCTACACCGATTAGTGAGGAAGTTAGTGATGATGATCATGAAACTTCGGATCAAGTTACTACTGAACCTCGTAGGTCAACCAGAATAAGATCCGCACCAGAGTGGTACGGTAATCCTGTTCAGGAGGTCATGCTACTAGACCATGACGAACCTACGAACTATGAGGAAGTGATGATGAGCCCAGATTCCACGAAATGGCTTGAGGCCATGAAATCTGAGATAAGATCCATGTATGAGAACAAAGTATGGACTTTGATTGACTTGCCCAATGCTCGGCGAGCCATTGATATTAAATGGATCTTAAAGAGGAAGACGGATGCTGATAGTAGTGTTACTATCTACAAAGCTAGACTTGTCGAAAAAGGTTTTTGACAAAGTTCAAGGTGTTGACTACGATGAGATTTTCTCACTCGTAGCGATGCTTGAGTCTGTCCGAATCATTTTAGAAAATTGCCACATTTGATGAAAGTTGGCAAATGGATGTCAAAACTACATTCCTTAATGGATTTCTTAAAGAAGAGTTGTATATGATGCAACAAGAAGGTTTTGTCAATTCTAAAGGTGCTAACAAAATATGCAAGCTCCAGCGATCCATCTATGGACTGGTGCAAAGCATCTCGAAGTTGGAATATACGCTTTGATAAGTTGATCAAAGCATATAGTTTTGTACAGACTTGCGGTGAAGCCTGTATTTACAAGAAAATGAGTGGGAGCACTACAACATTTCTGATAAGTATATGTGAATGACATATTGTTGATCGGAAATAATGTAGAATTATTCTACAAAGCATAAAGGAGTATTTTAAAGGAGTTTTTCAAAGAAAGTCCTCGCTGAAGCTGCTTACATATTGAGCATCAAGATCTATAGAGATAGATCAAGACGCTTGATAAGCTTTTTCAATGAGTACATACCTTGACAAGATTTTGAAGTAGTTCAAAATGAAACAGTCAAAGAAAGAGTTTCTTGCCTGTGTTACAAGGTGTGAAATTGAGTAAAAACTCAAAACCCGACCATGGAAGAAGATAGAAAAAGAATGAAAACCATTCCCTATGCCTCAGCCATAGGTTCTATAAAGTATGCCATGCTGTGTACCAGGTCTATTGTATACCCTACCACTGAGTTTGGCAAGGGAGTACAATAGTGATCTAGGAGTAGATCACTGGACAGCGGTCAAAAATTATCCTTAGTGGATTGAGGATATGTTTCTCGATTATGGACATGACAAAAAGGTTCGTTGTAAAGGGTTATGAGGGAGTCCTGGATTAGGGGGTGTTTGGATAGCCGGACTATACCTTCTGCCGGACTCCAGGACTATGAAGATACAAGATTGAAGACTTCGTCCCGTGTCCGGAAGGATCTTTTCTTGGCGTGGAAGGCAAGCTAGGCGTGCGGATATTCGAGATCTCCTACCATTGTAACCGACTCTGTGTAACCCTAACCCTATCCGGTGTCTATATAAACCGGAGGGTTGTAGTCCGTAGGACGAGAATCATCATACACAATCATACCATAGGCTAGCTTCTAGGGTTTAGCTTCCTTGATCTCGTCGTAGATCTACTCTTGTACTACCCATATCATCAATATTAATCTAGCAGGAGTAGGGTTTTAGCTCCACCGAGAGGGCCCGAACCTGGGTAAAATAAAGTGTCCCTTGTCTCCTGTTACCATCCGACCTTGACGCACAGTTCGGGACCCCCTACCCGAGATCCGCCGGTTTTGACACCGACATTGGTGCTTTCATTGAGAGTTCCTCTGTGTCGTCGCTTTTAGGCCCGATGGCTCCTTTGATCATCAACAACGATGAGGTCCAGGGTGAGACTTTCCTCCTCGGACAAATCTTCGTCTTCGGCGGCTTCGCTCTGCGGGCCAATTCGCTTGGTCCTCTGGAGCAGATCGAAAGCTACGCCCCTGGCCATCAAGTCAGGTTTGGAAGCTTAAACTACACGGCTGATATCCACGGAGACTTGATCTTCGACTGGTTCGAGCCACAGCCAAGCGCGCCGCACTATTTCGAGGGGCATGATATAGCTCTGCCTCCGAATAGTACCCTGGAGGCCGCACACGCTCCGGCCCCGATCCTTGACTCGGAGCCCGCTTCGTTCTCCGAGGATGAACGGTTGGACGTCACCTCGGGGGCTCCGATCTCAAAGGCGATCGAGCCGAATGCCAGCCCCGTACTCTGCACGGCCCAGAACTCCAAGGAGTCGGACTCTTCTCCGAACTCCGGGCCTTCCGTGCCCCCGCCGATCGAACCTGATTAGGCGCCTGTAATGGAGTTCACCGCCGCGGACATCTTTCAGTGCTCACCTTTCGGTGATATCCTGAATTCTCTCAAGTCTCTCTCTTTATCAAGAGAGCCTAGGCCGGACTATGGTCTGCGAGGTTGGGATTCGGACGACGAAGAAATTCAAAGCCCACCCACCACCCATTTAATAGCCACTGTCGATGATTTAACCGACATACTTGACTTCGGATCCGAAGACTTCGATGGTATGGACGACGAAGACGGAGACGAACTAGGACCAGCACCTATATGGCACTAGACCTCCACCCCACCTAACGATGTATTCATGGTGGATACCCCTACAGGAAATGACAACGAGGAAAAAGGGGGCGGAAAAAGGGGTAAACCCTCCGAAAAGCAGTCAAAGCGGCGACGTAGACGCCAAGCCAAGCCCCGCCTCGATCAAGACCCAGCCGTAGAGCAGGATGAGCTAGTAGACGACGAGCATGCCTCAGAGCAGCCGTCCGAACAGGGCAACACGGATGGAGAGGACAGACAGCCCTCCCCCGGCCATAATAGAACTCCGGACGAGCTCACGCCGGATAAAACCACGGAGCAGAAGAATCTCCACGAAAGGCTCGTTGCCACAGCACGCAGCTTGAAAAAGCAGAAGCGGAAGCTAAAGACGGCAGAAGATGCACTCAGAACAAGATGGAACAAGGTAGTCAAGACCGCAGATAAATACAGTGGCAGCCGCCGCACTAAAAGTTATCCGAAGAGAAAACTACTGCCCGAATTCGACCAGGAGGCCCTAGAGCCCCCACACTTAAAAAATAAAAAAGCCACACGGTCGGATAGACGACCCCACGGCCACCATAAAACGGCAAGCGGCGCCGCACTCAAGGCGGCATGCGACCCAATTAAAGACTCGCATCATGGCCCAGCCAGGTCCATTTACGGGCCAAGGAAGCAAGCTCTCACAAGCAATGCAAAAAATCCATCATCAGAATCTGGCACACCCAAATACAGGGGTGCCGCACACCCCCTATGTTTCACCGATGAGGTCTTGGAATATGAATTTCCAGAGGGATTCAAACCCGTTAACATAGAGGCGTACGATGGAACAACAGACCCCGGAGTCTGGATCGAGGATTACATCCTCCACATACACATGGCTAGAGGAGATGATCTCCACGCCATAAAATATTTACCTCTTAAGCTTAAAGGGCCAGCCCGGCACTGGCTTAAAAGCCTTCCCGAAAACACAATTGGAAGTTGGGAAGAGCTCGAGGATGCTTTCCGAGCAAACTTTCAAGGGACCTATGTCCGCCCCCCGGACGCAGACGATCTCAGTCATATAACTCAGCAGCCCGGAGAATCAGCTCGACAGTTCTGGAACAGATTCCTCACTAAAAAGAATCAGATAATGGATTGTCCGGATGCCGAAGCCCTACAGCTTTCAGGCATAATGTCCGAGACGAATGGCTCGCCAGACACCTCGGCCAGGAAAAGCCAAGAACAATGGCCGCACTCACAAGCCTCATGACCCGCTTTTGCGCAGGAGAGGACAGCTGGTTGGCACGATGCAGCCCCAGCGACCCAAGTACATCAGAAATCAGGGATGGAAACGGAAAACCGTGGCGAAATAAGGACCGTCGCAGAATCAAAAGAAAAAGTCCGAAGAGCATGGCAGTCAATGCCGGATTCAAAAGCTCACGGCAAAATCAGACAAAACCACCCCTTCAGGATAATAGGGATGATCCGTCCAGCTTGAAAAGAATCCTGGACAGAATATGTCAGATACACAGTACTCCTGGGAAGCCTGCCAATCACACCCACAGAGATTGTTGGGTTTTTAAACAATCCGGACAGCTTAACGCCGCACACAAGGGGCTCGATACACCAAGTGAAGAAGAGGACAAACCCCAAAGGCAGAATACCAGGAAACAAAAGAACTTCCCGCAAGAAGTCAAAACAGTGAACTTACTTCACGTGACAAAACGTGTGGCACCCATAAAGGTACGCACAATCAAGCTTTCCCCTCAGGAGTCCCGCCACTGGTCACTAAAGCCAATCATTTTTGATTAGCTAGATTATTCTAGAAATATCAAAAACGCAGGCCGGACTGCCCTGATACTGGATCCAATAATCGATGGATTCCAGTTTACCAATGTCCTTATGGACGGCGGCAGTGGACTAAACCTGGTATATCAGGATACAATCCACCGCATGGGCATAAACCCGGCAAGAATCCGCCACAGCAAAACCTCCTTTCAAGGGGTAGCACCAGGCCCGGACACCCATTGTATGGGTTTTCTCCGGCTGGTAGTCATATTTGGCTCTCCCGATAACTTTCGTCGCGAAAAGCTGACCTTTCATGTAGTCCCGTTTTCAAGTCGCTATCAAGCACTAATGGGACGCGGAGCTTTCGCTAGCTTTAACGCAATAACGCATTACGCATCTCTCACGCTTAAGATGCCCGGTCCTCGAGGCATCATCTCTTTAAAAGGAGCGCACTAAAATACGCCTCCCCCAAACGGAATATTGCGCGGCCGCTTAAACAGCCGCACAATAAAGTGGCCTCGCCAGCCAAAGGACTTTTTTATAAGTCATCAAAGGCCACGGACCCGGACTCAACGAGTTCGGCACAAGTCCATCATTAACGCAGGCTTAGTACGCCATATACCCCCATACCAGGGGTTGTACGCAGAGACAATAAAACTCAACCTTATATATTCTTTACTTTATATTTTGTTCCGCACGACCCATTTTTCAAATTAGTTCTTCTCTTTTACAGATGAACGTCGTGCGGCGCCCGTCCAGGACACGGCACAGCGGAGACACAGGCGCAGGCGTGCAGTAGGGACCCGTCCTAAAGGATTCTTTTTAGATTAAGACCCTGCGTAAACCTTTTTTACTGTCTCTTGCTGCTATACATCCCCTGGTTTTTTCTTCTCCGATATAACCAAGGAGGAGGCTGGCGTTTTGGCATGTGGCCACGCCAGAATTCTTGCTCATACCTAGACACTAAGGGCTTTTTATTCTTTTGTTTAAGCGTGTTGTTTCACACGCACTCACAAAGACCGAACACCTTAGGGAGTGTTCGGCGTCGCGAGTTATGGCACTATATGCATCAGCTCCGAATCATGATTTTGGTCATATGTTAGGTTGCCCGGCTCCTGAGTTCGGCTACCTTACGTTCCGCTCTATCGGCTAAGGTAGCACCAGGAGAACTATTGCGATTGTGCCCCGGTTCGGCCGAGTGAGCACCTCAATAGAGAAAGCCGAAAACTGACTGTCATGATGTAGCGCGAGACTGGTCGCCACTCGATGACTCATAGGAATTTATCGAATTCCTCCGCTTTGACGAAGGGCCGTTTCCCGGTCAGGCACGTACGCACTCCGAACTCGGGCAAAGCGCAGTCGCCACTAAAGGGCTACCTAAAGAGTCCCACTGTCAAGCTCCTATGGCTAAGTGAAAGTGTTAAAGCATTATAGTCTGGTTGCCTAGCCCGCTGCGCTATCACCTCCTTTATAGGACCAAGACGTTGGGTTAAGTGTGAAAATGCGTCTTCTGCGTGCACCCCCGCACTATGTGCGTGGGGGCTGAAGCCAACGACTGCAATCTTTCAGAATTTATATATTTAAACGGCCACACAGGAGGTGTTCCTAATACTTGAAGGCACAAGTCTAAAAATATGCCCCTGCAGTTTATCAAAATACTGTTTCATGATTACATATGCTATCATAACATAGCATCCTTCGAGCACTGCGTCTCTATTATGCGAGCGCCTTCAAGGACTTCCTCAAAATATTGCTCGGAAGGTATTCGGCTTTTATCCGAATCCCGGGACGCAACAACGGTGGGCTCCATATCTGCCCAGTATGTCTTGACACGGGCAAGAGCCAACCGAGCTCCCTCCGTCCACGTTGACCTCTTCATAGCACCGATACGTGGCACCACGTCGAGAAATTGTTGCACCAAGCTGGAATAACTCTTCGGCTTCGATCTCTCCGGACACAGATAATCCATGACGTACTTCATGGCGAGTCCGGACAACCTATTCAGTTCGGCCCATTGGGCCAAGCGATCGTCCACTGCAAGTGGACGCTCTGGATTGATGAATTGCGACCAGAAGAGCTTCTCCACTTCATGACCCTTCTTATCTTGAAAGTGTTTGGTCGCATCAGCAGCACTAGCCACCAAATCCAGATAGGTGTCCTCTACACTCCACGCTCGGTCCAATAGGGCAAACCTCGGGTCGCAAAATTTTCTCCGCAGCAAGAAGGGCTTTCCATCCGCAATTAGTCCGGCTTGACGTAGCTCCTCCTTTGCCACTCTCATTACAGAGCGGGCGTCCTTGGCGTTGGTAACAGCTTTCTCTAAGCTCGTTTGCCTCGCCCGACCTTCTTCTTCAAGAAGCTTGCAACGGTCAGTAGCACTTTTTAACATTACGGCCATATCAGCCACCTCCTCCTTGCTTCGGCAATGGGCATCCTGTTCGGCTTTCAGCTCTTCAAGGGCTTTCACGGCAGCCGCATCGCTTTTTCTGGCTTGTTCCTTCGCTCGGGCGAGTTCGGCCCTAAGACCTTCCACGGCGGCCGCACCATCTGCGTCAAGCACACACACGGTAAGATATTGACATAAAACTCCTCTTACTCACAATCGCCTAATGATTTCAATACCTTGAGCACCATCAAGCCGCTTGTTAACAAGCACGATGTCGGCTTCTCCCACATCCAGTTGTCGCTTTAGTTCGGCATATTCACGAGTCCGGCTCGACTCCGGACAATCAGCCACCTACGTATAAAGGTGCCACTTAAAGGACCTGGGATTAAGATCCTCTGCGCGTCGTACATCTTTACGACGCACAGAGTCTCAGGGGCTACTACCTACACAGGGCGCACTTTATTTATGCGCAATTAATACAAATATACATTATTTAAAACGTACCTCAAGGCCTTCCACTAAACTCTTGACGGCCTCGTGCAGTCCGCTTTCTGCGGATGAAATCTTTTCAATCACCGTGCTCATTAACGCACGATGCTCCTCTGAGACAGAGGCTCGCCCCAGCAGAATATTTAGCTCTTCCGACCGAACACCAGATGGTGCCGGACTCGTCCCATGGCCTTCCTCAAAGGCCGGACACGGAGAACCTCGGGGGGCTGCACCATCCACCCCTAGCGGATCCGGAGAAATCCCACACGACGACACTTCAGCGTCGCCCGCCTTGCTAGGCGATACAGAAGGAGGAGGCGTTCCGCTCTCCATCATCTCCGGAAGAAGATCCCCCGAAGACGAGTTCTGCTGAGAAGGGCTAACGTCCGAACTACAAAGTAAAGTTTCGGTTAAAACTTCTCAGATATAAATCAAGGATTTCTCTTAAAAGAATAACTCTTCTTCTACTTACGGCTCGCTGGAGAGCTGTTCCCTTTGAGGGTTTAGTTCGGCCGAGGGGCTCCCTGGCGTCGGGCCCTCTGACAAGGATTCTTTCCCCCGCTTCGAAGCTATGGTTTCCGGGCGGTCAGAGGCGGCCCTTTTCTTTCCCTTAGGAGGAGAATTATCGATTCCCCCCTTTGGAATGGTCTCTTTCGGAGAGGCCATGGTCTCCTTGTCTGCTCCCATATTTCCCTCCAAAGGCACTACCTCTAGCATCCTGACTAGCACAGGATCCAGCCTGGTTTCGGGAAGAGGAGCAGGACACCGGATCAGCTTCGCCTTCGCTATCCACTCTTGCTTAAAAGGAAAAGTGCTGTTAAAAAGCAAGTTAATTATGCGGATAGAAGGTTCGGTCGCAAGGTCACCTACTTGAGTATCCGGGCAATTGCGGCTTAAACCAGCATCCTCGGTCAAATCCGGACTCACTTCTTGTGATCCGAAGAACAGTTTATACATCTCCACAGGCGTCACGCCCATAAAATTCTGGAGAGCTTGTGGTCCCTCCGGATAGAATTCCCACAAGCGAAGGGGGCGACGTTGGTCGGGCAGTGTCCGGTGAATCAACATGACTTGTGTCACGTTGACCAGGTTGAGGTCTCCCTTCAAGAGATCCTTAATGCGGCCCTGCAGTAGAGGAACGTCTTTGGCAAGCCCCGACCTAACCCTGTGTTAATCCACGATGCTAACCGTGGTGGGGGACCCGAGCGAAAGGCCAGAGGCGCCACCCAGGCGGTGCCCCGAGGAGCGGTGATGTAGAACCACTCCTGTTGCCGTAAGCCAAGCTCCTCTTGAAAAACGCCCTCGGGCCATGGAGCGTCGGCATTTCTTTTTATAGCAGCGCCTCCGCACTCTGCGTGGTGCCCTTCGATTATCTTTGGTTCTACTTTGAAGGTCTTGAGCCACAATCCGAAGTGAGGGGTAACACGGAGGAACGCTTCGCACACAACTATGAACGAGGAGATATGGAGGATGGACTCCGGAGCTAAGTCGTGGAATTCCAGCCCATAATAAAACATCAGCCCCCTTACAAAGGGATCCATGGGGAAGCCTAATCCCCGGAGGAAGTGGGATATGAATACCACACTCTCGTCGGGCTGAGGGCTAGGGATCACCTGTCCTTGAACAGGCAGCCTATGCGGAATCTCCCTGGTCAGGAATCTAGCTTCCCTCAATCTTGATACATCCTCCTCCCTAACAGAGGAGGGCATCCATCGGCCTTGGAGGTCGGAGCCGGGCATTATCGAAGATCCGGTACGCTCGGAATCTGGAGTCCTAGGGTGTTGGAACTTGAGGCAACGGGCGAGCTCGTTTTGAGAGTAGAAGCGGGGAACAGGGCCTTGGTCTCTTTATAAGGAGCAGAATATCAAGCGCCCTCCCCGTAACCGTCTTGGACTAGCCTTTAATTAAGGCAAGACGTGCTAGCAGGCACGATTGGGTTATCCACGACCATATTAATGAGAATCCCGTTAGAGGGGGCACACGATCTCTGCTTTGACAAGACATGCCAAGGAAACCGCCTCGCTAAACGAGCTGAGGTGGATCAATGAAAGCAATTTATATAGAAGGCTTGGTCGTAGTGTTATGACGCACTACGGAATACATCAGCAGATTTGATTTGTGTTAATATTATTCTCTATATGGCAATATGTGGAAACTTATTTTGCAGAGCTGGACACTATTTTTTGGTGTTTATAATCTTCTTGAAGAACTTGGAGGAGGAACCCGCCTTGCAATCCCGAAGACAATCTGCGCGCCGGACTCGTCGTCATTGAAGCCTGGTTCAGGGGCTACTGAGGGAGTCATGGATTAGGGGGTGTTCGGATATCCGGACTATACCTTCTGCCGGACTCCAGGACTATGAAGATACAAGATTGAAGACTTCGTCCCGTGTCCGGAAGGATCTTTTCTTGGCGTGGAAGGCAAGCTAGGCATGCGGATATTCGAGATCTCCTACCATTGTAACCGACTCTGTGTAACCCTAACCCTATCCGGTGTCTATATAAACCGGAGGGTTGTAGTCCGTAGGACGAGAATCATCATACACAATCATACCATAGGCTAGCTTCTAGGGTTTAGCTTCCTTGATCTCGTGGTAGATCTACTCTTGTACTACCCATATCATCAATATTAATCTAGCAGGAGTAGGGTTTTACCTCCACCGAGAGGGCCCGAACCTGGGTAAAATAAAGTGTCCCTTGTCTCCTGTTACCATCCGACCTTGACGCACAGTTCGGGACCCCCTACCCGAGATCCGCCGGTTTTGACACCGACAGGTTACGTCGATGCAAATTTTGACACTGATCTAGATAACTCTAAGTCTCAATCTAGATACATATTGAAAGTGGGAGCAATTAGCTATAGTAGCTCTGTGCAGAGCATTGTTGACATAGAAATTTGCAAAATACATACGGATCTGAATATGGCAGACCCGTTGACTAAACTTCTCTCACAGGAAAAACATGATCACACCTTAGTACTCTTTGGGTGTTAATCACATAGCGATGTGAACTAGATTATTGACTCTACTAAACCCTTTGGGTGTTGGTCACATGACGATGTGAACTATGGGTGTTAATCACATGATGATGTGAACTAATTATTGACTCTAGTGCAAGTGGGAGACTAAAGGAAATATGCCCTAGAGGCAATAATAAAGTTATTATTTATTTCCTTATATCATGATAAATGTTTATTATTCATGCTAGAATTGTATTAATCGAAAACATAATACATGTGTGAATACATAGACAAACAGTATGTCACTAGTATGCCTCTACTTGACTAGCTCGTTGATCAAAGATGGTTAAGTTTCCTAGCCATAGACATGAGTTGTCATTTGATTAACGGGATCACATCATTAGGAGAATGATGTGATTGACTTAACCCATTCCGATAGCTTAGGACTCGATCGTTTAGTATGTTGCTATTGCTTTCTTCATGACTTATACATGTTCCTATGACTATGAGATTATGCAACTCCCGTTTACCGGAGGAACACTTTGTGTGCTACCAAACATCACAACGTAACTGAGTGATTATAAAGGTGCTCTACAGGTGTCTCCGAAGGTACTTGTTGGGTTGGCGTATTTCGAGATTAGGATTTGTCACTCCGATTGTCGGAGAGGTATCTCTGGGCCCTCTCGGTAATGCACATCACTTAAGCCTTGCAAGCAATTCAACTAATGAGTTAGTTGCGAGATGATGTATTACAGAACGAGTAAAGAGACTTGCCGGTAACGAGATTGAACTAGGTATTGAGATACCGACAATCGAATCTCAGGCAAGTAACATACCGATGACAAAGGAAACAATGTATGTTGTTATGCGGTCTGACCGATAAAGATCTTTGTTGGTGTCAAAACCGGCGGATCTCGGGTAGGGGGTCCCGAACTATGCGTCAAGGCCGGATGGTAACAGGAGACAAGGGACACGATGTTTTTACCCAGGTTTGGGCCCTCTCGATGGAGTTAAAACCCTACTCCTGCTTGATTAATATTGATGATATGGGTAGTACAAGAGTAGATCTACCACGAGATCAAGGAGGCTAAACCCTAGAAGCTAGCCTATGGTATGATTGTGTATGATGATGGTCCTCCTACGGACTACAACCCTCCGGTTTATATAGACACCGGATAGGGTTAGGGTTACACAGAGTCAGTTACAAAGGTAGGAGATCTTGAGTATCCGCACCGCCTAGCTTGCCTTCCACGCCAAGGAAAGTTTCTTCCGGACACGGGACGAAGTCTTCAATCTTGCATCTTCATGGTCCTGGAGTCCGGCGAAGGTATAGTCCGGCTATCCGAACACCCCCTAATCCAGGACTCCCTCAGTAGCCCCCGAACCAAGCTTCAATGACGACGAGTCTGGCGCAAATTGTCTTCGGCATTGCAAGGCGGGTTCTTTCCCGAATCCTATGTACCTGTACGAAATAATGTCTGATTTTTGTAGCGCTCCTTGGCTTCTGCGCCCAATAATGGCGGTCTTCCACATGTTGAACGAATGCGAAAATCCCGGGGCGTTCTTACATCCACGCCCCTAGCCATACAAATGAGCCGCCTATTTAACGGGATGGGGATTTAGATCCGAACCGCATCTTCCCCTCTCCGCGAGTTATCATCAGAGCTTTCCCAGCTAAGGTACATTCCAACATGACCAGCCGTCGCAGCTCCTCCCCTCGCCCCTTCGGTCCCAAGCCCGGGGATTGGGAGAGTTGCACCATTCCGCATAGCGCGTTAGTGTCGCTTCAGTCCAAGGGATTCCTCCCTCAGGCATATATGGTCCCGGTCCGAGCCGGTCTCGCCACCTATCGTGGCGGAAAGCAAGCGGAGAACACCCCCAATCCTTCTAAAGGAGAACGGGTGTGCCTTGTTCCTTATCTGATAAGGGGACTGGGATTTCCAATCCATCCATTTCTCCGCGGGCTTCTGGAGCTCTATGGCCTCCAGCTGCATCATCTCACGCCCGGCTCTGTGTTACACATTGCGGGCTTCGTTGCCCTTTGCGAGCTATTCTTAGGCGTCGAGGCTCATTTCGCGCTGTGGAAGAAGATATTCTGCCTGGTGCCCCGCTCTCAAGAGGGGTCTATATACCAAGTGGGCGGAGCCGAAGTATGGCACATCGCCAGGACCAGATACCTATCCGGAACCCCAAAGAAGGCGTCGGAGGACTGGCCTTCGGAATGGTTTTACATAGACGACGTCTCACTGTCGGACCCTATCCGGGTCGGTCTCCCTGAGTTCAACAGTGCTCCCTTGAAGAAACGCCTGAGCTGGTGCCCACGGAACTCTCAGAGAGAAAGCGACAGGGGCGTCCTTTACCTGATGGGCCGGATAAGACTGTTGGCTCATTCCGGACTAACCATGATCAGAGTCATGGCCACGTGCCTTATGCGAGGGGTGCAGCCACTTCAATACAGAGGCCGCCCTATGTGGGATTTCAATGGGGAGGATGACGCCACACGATACGGCCGTAAAGGGCCGGACTCAGCTGCCTCCCTAATAAAGGTTCTGTCCTCTTTGTACAAGGGAGAGAAGGAGGAGTTCCTCCGCGTTAACCCGCGGGCAGGATTCACTATGTATGAACCTCCAAGTTGGGTAAGCGAACAACTGCGCTTACCCATTTATTTGATACTTCCATGGTCAGATACGTACTCTGACGGCTTCAATGCAGGAACTGCGACAGGAAGTGAAAGATATAAGTAGCCGTCGTCCACAACCCGAGGATCCAGAACGGTCCCTCGATCCGGACTCTGAAGAGGATCCGGACATATCGGTGGAGCTTATCGACGGGGTGTTTCACCAGCTAAGCAAGGACAACACCTTGGTCGCTATTGTGGAAGATTACCCCGGGTTAATCCCGGCCTCCCAGGTGACAGAAACCGGAGTCTTTATTCCCTTGAAGGGGATTCCATTTTCCCGTATTCCGGCTTTTCTAACAACAACCATGTTTCACAGGGGAGATTCCCGAGGCGGGAAGGCGAACCTGCGGCGGCTAGCCCACGAGGGGCCGCGGGGCCCCGTGGGGAAAAAAGAGATGCAGTCCGGACCGAGATGCCGGCGCAAAGGTAACGCATTCTCCAATTCCGTGGTATTATTCCGCCAGGGTATATTAACGTTTGTGCCTTTTTCAGGACGAGGAGACCTCGCCGGACTATATCCGGAGAGGATGCCAATCGCGCTTCCACCAGCCAGGTTCCAGTGACCGGCCAGGACACGGAGGCGAGCCCAAGGTGTGCACCGGGCGCTCCTCCGACAGAGGATGCGGATAGGCTGTCTGCCACAAATTCTGAAGTGGAGAGTGCCATGAACCACAGGCGTCGCCGGACAATTTTACGCGACGCTTGTTTCTCCCAAGAGGCTTTAGATGCCTTTAATTTGGGAGACGCGTACCTCCGTGCCACTCAAGATGGCTTAGCCAGAGCCACGGAGCAGTATGTGAAAGACATACGGGTAAGAAAATTTTGGTTAAATATATATATATACTAGTAGCCCCCGAGACTTGAAACAGTTAAAGTAACTAATTTAAGGATCATATAACATGCAGGTTCTTACCGAGAAGAACACCGTGCTGTCCCAGGAGCTGGAAAAGTGCAAGGCCCAACTAGAGGCCGCACTAGCCGCAGCAGGGGAGCCTAAAGGGACCCCCTCAGGTAAAATACACTTTGAAAGATTAGTATTGTGCGGTTTGGGTGCAAATGTGACAATTGATGTTGCAGATGGCGCCGGACTTGATCCGGAGAAGCAACAACTCTTGCGCCGGTTAGAGTCCGGCGAGAGTATGTTAACAAAGGTGAGGCGGGAGAAGAATGATCTCCAGGATGCCAACACCAAGTTGGATGTTGAACTTAAGGACGTTCGTGGCCAGCTATCGGACTCCACGAAGGAGAATCAGCGGCTTCGGCGCGGCATATTTAGTAAGTGCTTGAGCGAACTTTGAAAAATGAGTTCGGCGAGGAAGTCGAATAACAGAGTAATTTCTATAGGTATGCTCACAGGTCGTCCTGCAGAGGAGATGCCCGGTTCTACGGGTGACCTTCTTCCCGAACTCCTGCAACTGCACAAGCGAATTCGGCAGGCAATGCAAGGCGTTGCCCAAGCCTTATGGCATGCCCACTCCACGCCCGATGGCCTTGAAGAGCTTGCGGAGAAGCTGAAGGGAGCTCGGCGGTGCTTCCGGTTGTGGAAGGTATCGGCCTGCCGACAAGGCGCTAGAGAGGCCTGGGCTATGGTGAAGACCCGTTTTACGAAGTCTGACCCAAACCATATGGCCGAGGTTGGACCGATGGGGCCTGACGGGAAGGAGATCCCTGTAAGCTTAGTGTACGACCAAGTGGAATTGGCCGCAAAGTATTCCCAACAGGACTGTAAATTAGACAGCCTGTTAGATGGTATAGAGGAGGAATACAATCAGTCGAAATGATTGTGTAATTGACATATGTAATGCCTTCTAGCCGGATTGTAGATCGTTTGTCGTTGCCGACCTTTTCGCTTCAACCTCGGGACCTGACGGTCCGGAGTGTGTCCGAATACCATAGCGGTTATACAAGAACCGTGGTATGCATGGAGACCAGGCGTATGGGTCATTAGTGCTTTATCAGACAAGTGCCCAACTAGTTATGTTATATTACATGGTTAATAAGAAACATCTTCCAGAGAGAATAGTTCCGTTAAGGGTTCCTTTCGCTAGGGAGGCATGCCCTAAAGTGCATGTCCGGACTGCGTAAAACGCAGAAAAAGCATCTGGGGGCGCATGAAAATTAATAAAAAGATCATCTTTATTCCACCGACCGAATATTCCCTTAAGAATGCTAGCTTTCGGCTTCACCCAGTCTGAGGTCCACATCCGGCTGACCCGGTAGTAACAATCGCAGAGGTGCTCCCTTTACCACCTAGCCGAACAATCGGGAACGTAGGGGTAAGCACAGGAGCCAGGCAACCTAGCTTGGCCAAAAATTAAGTCATATCGATGCATATAATGGTGAGAAAAAAGGTACATGCGGAAGTTTGACACATGTGTGGGGCATGAAGCCCGTATAAATAAGCTTCTGTTAAAGAAGCCCCCAGGTTAAATGAACGCTAGTGCGCGTCATGTAGTGAGCCTTTTAAGGGCTATAAAGGAAAAAGACGGGAAGAAGAGAAATATAAGACAAAAAAATGAAAAAAAAATGGACAGGGGAAGGAGACGAACACGGAGTCCGACGCTAGGCATAGAATCTTCAGAGACGTGTGGCGTTCCACGGGTTCGGCTCGAGTCGGTTATCCGACGCATCTCGCAGGCGGTACGCTCCACCAGTCAGGACTTGGTCGACTATAAATGGACCTTCCCATTTGGGCTTGAGTTTGTCCTTTTTCTTATCCGGCAGGCATAGAACTAGTTCGCCAACATTGTAATTTTTGGCCCGTACTTCTCTGCTTTGGTATCTTCGGGCCTGTTGTTCATAAAATGCGGAACGGGCTTTTGCCACGTCACGCTCCTCCTCCAAGGCGTCCAGGCTGTCCTGCCGATCGAGCTCGGCTTCTCTTTCTTCGTACATGCGCACTCTAGGTGAGTCATGAATTATGTCGCAGGGCAGAACTGCCTCTGCGCCGTACACCATAAAGAATGGTGTGTATCCGGTGGTGCGATTTGGCGTGGTCCGCAACCCCCAGAGTACGGAGTCGAGCTCCTCTACCCAGTGCGTGTTAGATTCCTTGAGGGACCGCACTAGTCTGAGTTTGATGCCGCTCATGATAAGACCATTTGCACGTTTGACCTGGCCATTGGTTTGTGGGTGATAGACTGAAGCATAGTCGAGCTTGATGCCCATGTTTTTGCACCATAGTTTTACCTCTTCGGCTGTAAAATTTGTACCGTTATCGGTTATGATGCTGTGGGGGACGCCGTAACGGTGTACAACCCCGGATATGAAGTCTATCATGGGTCCGGATTCATCCGTTTTGACAGGCTTGTCTTCTATCCATTTGGTGAACTTATCCACCATGACCAGTAAGTATTTTTTCTTATGGGTTCCACCTTTAAGGGGTCCGACCATGTCAAGCCCCCATATCGCAAAGGGCCAGGTGATGGGTATAGTTTGGAGTGCAGTGGGTGGCATATGGCTTTGGTTGGCAAAAAGTTGGCAACCGACGCATCGTTGGACTAGGTCCTGGGCGTATGCTCGGGCCGTCGGCTAATAGAAGCCTGTGCGGAAAGCCTTGCTAACAAGGGACCGAGCAGCAGCGTGATGGCCACCGAGTCCGGCGTGAATTTCGGCCAGAAGATTCCGCCCTTCCTCTTCGGAGATGCACCTTTGAAGGACTCCGGTAGTGCTTTTCTTATAAAGCTCCCCCTCGTGGACTTTGTAGGCTTTAGATCGCCGCACTATGCAGCGGGCCTCATTTTGGTCCTCTGGGAGTTCCTGCCTAGTAAGGTAGGCTAGGAATGGTTCTTTCCACGGGGCGATAACCGCCATTATTACGTGGGCTGAAGGTGTAATTTCATTGGCAGGACCTCCGATTATGTCAGGTTGTTTGGCGTCGAGTGGTTCGGCTGCGTCCGGGCTGTTAATTGCGGGTTCCCCCTCCCATGTTACGGATGGCTTGAACAATCTTTCCAAAAAGATGTTGGGGGGGGACTGCATCGCGTTTTGCTCTGATGCGTGCCAGGACGTCCGCTGCTTGATTATTTTCGCGGGCTATATGGTGAAACTCCAGCCCTTCGAACCGAGCTGACATTTTTAGGACGGCATTGCGGTAAGCTGCCATTTTTGGATCCTTTGCGTCAAAGTCACCATTTATTTGGGAGATAGCGAGGTTCGAATCCCCGCGTACCTCTAGGCGTTGAATGCCCATGGATACTGCCATCCGGAGACCATGTAGGAGGGCCTCATATTCGGCTGCATTATTGGAGTCCGTGTACATAATTTGGAGTACATATTGGACTATGTCTCCTGTGGGGGACGTCAAAATGACGCCAGCCCCCAGTCCGGCCAACATTTTGGAGCCGTCGAAATGCATGATCCAGTTTGAGTATGTGCCGTACTCTTTAGGGAGTTTGGCCTCCGTCCATTCTGCGACGAAGTCGGCCAATACTTGCGATTTTATAGCTCGTCGTGGCTTGTAGGTTATGTGTAGGATCGGAAGTATGTCTAGAGGGGGGTGATTAGACTAGACCAAATAAAAACTAAACCTTTTCCCAATTTTAGTTCTTGGCAGATTTTAGCAACTTTAGGACAAGTCAAGCAATCATCACACAATTCAAGCAAGCATGCAAAGAGTATATAGCAGCGGAAAGTAAAGCATGCAACTTGCAAGAATGTAAAGGGAAGGGTTTAGAGAATTCAAACGCAATTGGAGACACGGATGTTTTTCTCGTGGTTCGGATAGGTGGTGCCATCCTACATCCACGTTGATGGAGACTTCAACCCACAAAGGGTAACGGTTGCGCGAGTCCACGGAGGGCTCCACCCACGAAGGGTCCACGAAGAAGCAACCTTGTCTACCACCATGGCCATCGCCCACGAAGGACTTGCCTCACTAGCGGTAGATCTTCACGAAGTAGGCGATCTCCTTGCCCTTACAAACTCCTTGGTTCAACTCCACAATCTTGTCGGAGGCTCCCAAGTGACACCTAGCCAATCTAGGAGACACCACTCTCCAAGAAGTAACAAATGGTGTGTTGATGATGAACTCCTTGCTCTTGTGCTTCAAATGATAGTCTCCCCAACACTCAACTCTCTCTCATAGGATTTGGATTTGTTGGAAAGAAGATTTGAGTGGAAAGCAACTTGGGGAAGGCTAGAGATCAAGATTCATATGGTAGGAATGGAATATCTTGGTCTCAACACATGAGTAGGTGGTTCTCTCTCAAAACATATGAGTTGGAAGTGTAGATGTGTTCTGATGGCTCTCTTCATGAATGAAGAGGAGGTGGAGGGGTATATATAGCCTCCACACAAAATCCAACCGTTACACACAATTTACCAATCTCGGTGGGACCGAATCAACAAACTCGGTCGGACCGAAAAGGTAAACCTAGTGACCGTTAGAGATTTTCGGTGGGACTGACATGCAACTCGGTAGGACCGATATGGTTAGGGTTAGGGCATAACGTAATCTCAGTGAGACCGATTACACAAACTTGGTGAGACCGATTTGGTAATTGGCTAACCAGAGAGTTGGTCAGGCAAACTCGGTGGGACCGATTTGCTCTTTCGGTGAGACCGAAAAGTTACAAAGGGGAAACAGAGAGTTTACATTGCAATCTCGGTGGGACCGATTTGCTCTTTCGGTGAGACCGAAAAGTTACAAAAGGGAAACAGAGAGATTGCAACCCCATCTCGGTGAGACCGAGATCCCTATCGGTAGAACCGATTTGCTAGGGTTTGGCAGTGGCTTATGACAAGTGAAACTCGGTGGCGCCGGATAGAAAGAATCGGTAGGACCGAGTTTGGCTTGGAGTTTAGGTCATTTGTGGATATGGAAAAGTAGCTGGGGATTTTGAGCATATCATTAAGCACATGAAGCAAAAGGCCCATTAAGCAACACCTCATCCCTCTTGATAGTATTGGCTTTTCCTATGGACTCAATGTGATCTTGGATCACTAAAATGTAAAATGAAGAGTCTTGAGCTTGAAGCTTTAGCCAATCCTTTGTCCTTAGCATTTTGAGGGTCCCACTTTCACCATCCATGCCATGCCAATCATTGAGCTTTCCTGAAATAATTATCTTGGAATAGCATTAGCTCAATGAGCTATATGTTGTTATGAATTACCAAAACCACCTAGGGATAGTTGCACTTTCAATCTCCCCCTTTTTGGTAATTGATGACAACATATAGATCAAAGCTTCGACAAATGATAATAAGACTGAATTATATCGTTGCTTTGAGAAGTATGTGATAAGTAAGAGCTCCCCCTAAATTTGTGCATATTTAATAGTTGCTTTGGACTGCAAATGCACAAAGAGTTAGAATTATGGGTTACTCTTCCATGTCACATACATCTTGGTGGAGCGCTCAAAATGATAATAATGAAATACATGCACTCATCACCAAGGAAAAGTGAATGACCACATAAGATAGATAAGATATATCAAGCATGCATAAGTGCAGCTTATGATCAAACACATGATCATCAATGTCTCACAAGCATATCAAAGTATCTCGACCAAAAGCAAACAATGTTTGAAAAACCACCAAATAAAGCAAGAGAGAAGAAAGAAGAAAACAACACTCTCTCTCTCGAAGCCTATGATCTATACATTTTTCTCCCCCTTTGGCAACAAGTTACCAAAAAGTTCCTAGAAAATGCATAGTGCTAGATCGACACTCGGGCTTGATCTTCTGGTGGTGGTGAAGTCCTGATCACTCCAAGGACGAAGGCTTCCGTAGACGTGGTTGGAGTTGGAGCTGAAGTAGATGCTGGAGCTGGTTGGGCTGGTGCTGTGGCTGGAGTTGAGGCGGTGGCTCTTGTGTCAGGAACTGGCACTGCACTGGACCTCTGAGCTCGTGGCACTCTAGCAAATGCATCAGTGGTAGTCTTCCCTTTCCTCTCTTGCATGTCATCTTGAAGTTGCTCCACTGCAGTCTGAATCTCTGTCACCTTGATATCCAAGTCATAGAACTTTTGTTCTAGGATTCTCTCTAAGCTTGCCTGTTCCTGAGTTAGGGTGGCCAGTCCTTTCTCAATCCTTAGGGTGGATGCAATCAGGTAACTGAGCTGCTCTTGCTTGTTCTTCAAGAAGTACTCAGATGCCTCTTCTTGAGTTGGCATCTTGGCAGCTTTCTCCTTCCTTGCCTTCTCCTTCTTAGCTTGTGCCTGGACTGATGATGGTTCATTTTCATGCATCACAACTTGGTTGTCCTCGAAATCTGGATGGATAGGCAAATGTTCCTTGTCCAACAAGTATGTGTCTGTGCCCATTCTTGAGTTGATCAACATCTGGATCTGAGGGGCATATCCACAGCTCCTCTTCTGATCTGCTGCAGTCCTCTTGATAGTTTCTACTATGAGGCTCATGACCTTAAACTTTTGAGGCACATCAAAGATATGTAGCAGGTTGATGGCATGACCTCTGATCATCCTGTGATCTCCAGTCTTGGGAAAAAGTGTGTGCCTAAGGATCTAGTTGATTGTAGGCAGTCCTGACAACAGGTGTTTCACAGACCCAAACTGGTGAGTGTCAAGATCTTTTGCTGGAATCTCTTTGTACATATTTGCCATAGTGTTATGATCCATCTTTTTCTTGGCATAGAGATCCAAGTCATCTTCATTTTCTTCTGGGGCATTGATCAACCTTGCCCATTCCTCAACAGTTGAGTGGTACCTTGTACCTTCAGACATCCATGTGATCCTTCCATCTGGGTAGAAGTGTGTTGTGGAGTAGAATTGCATAATCAGCTCCTCATTCCACTTTGTGAGCTTCTGCCCAACAAAGTAAGCTACTCCACAAGCTCTGAAGCTATCTTGCACTCCAGGGTAGTGTTCTTCATTTTCCTTGATATATTCCCAATCAACCCATCTCATATCACACACAACTGGCTTCTTGTCTAACAAGACTGTCTCCTAGAAGTCCTGCTGTTCCTTAGTGTGGAACCTGTAGTCAACAGCAGTCCTTCTCCTGGTAGCATATGGATCCTCTGCTCTCCATTTTCTTAGCCCAGAGTCTCTTCTGATCTTCATGTCCTCAGCCACAGGATGAGCATCATTGTGGTCTGCGATCTTGGGCTTCAACTTTCTCAGCACTTGGCCTTCCTCTTCTTCAACAGCAGCTTCAGGCACTGGGGCCTTGTTCTTCTCAGCAGCTGGTATGCTCCTTGTATTTCTCTTTGGATTTGGCTTTGGAGCTGGCTTGGCTTTGGATGCAGCCTTGGGGGCTTCCTTGGGCTTAGATGCAACTGCCCCTGTTCTTATAGCATCACCCATCAGATTGGGTGCCTTAGGTGCTGGTGCAACATCCTCTTCTTCTTCCTCTTCTGAAGAATCTTTCCTCATGGAAGGCTTGCCAACAACTCTGGCAGTGGTTGTTCTAGCTCTCTTCTTTTTCTTGTCCTGGCCAATTTCTTCCTCTTCAGATTCCATAGTGAATTTTATAGTTTCCTCAGGAACAGCCTTCCTTGGCTTGGAGGTAGGAACTCTCCTAGCAGGTGCTTTCTTGTGCATTCCTGGCTTGATGGCTGTAGCTGAGCCATACTCCTTTTTGAGCACAACTCTCTTTGAAGTTGCTTCCTCCTCTGCCACATAGTCCTCATCCTCTGATTCTGAGGTTCTCTTCTTCCTTTGTCTTGTGGCAGCTTTTGGCAGGTTGCTGGGGGTGCTCCTGTTGCCTTCATCTGAAGAGCTGGAGGGACTAGTGCCCTCACTCATCTGCACTGGCTGCTTTGACAGGTTCTGGCTATCACTCTGGTCTGACATGATGAACAAGCTGACTGCTGACCCTGTGAATAGTTTATAGATGAGGTAGAGTGGATGAGCATCACAAAATGCAGAGATTTTTGCAAAAGAATGATTCAAAAACTTAGTTTTAGTTTCCCACAGAAAGCATTTCGGATCTACCGATTTTTAAACTCGGTGATACCGAAGCAGTTTTTGGAACCTAAACTAGTGAACTCGGTTGGACCGAGTCACAGTTCGGTGGCACCGAGACTGCTAAGGTTTCACAAAGTTCCAAAATCGGTCACACCGATTAGCAATACTCGGTCAGACCGAGTTTTACTTGTGCAATGGCATAAGCCAAATCGGTGGGACCGAGTTTTTCAACTCGGTGGGTCCGAGATGGTTTCGGCGGAAACCTAACCCTAAGTTTTTCGGATCAAACATATTCTACGAGTTCATTGACTGGATAGGAGTTTATCAAACGTGGCAAGAATCCACATGATCACAATGTGCTAGGAATCGGATTGGGGAATAGCACAAAGATCGAGTCCATACCCTAGTTCGGCGGAGACTCGCTACGGCGGCAACGGCGGGGTTGATTCTCGTTGACGGCGACGGAGACCAGCGACTGGAGGCGGCTGGCGGCGAGAAGACGATCCGGAGACCACGTAGGCAGAGCGAGCTATCGCGCGGGCGAAGGGGTTCGGAGAAATTTCCAAATTTTTGCCCGTGTCTATATATAGCCCGACCCTGTCGGTGTGACCGAGTGGAACAACTCGGTGGCACCGAGATGCAAAACTGTATACAGTTATTGCAACTCGGTGTGACCGAAAGGTTCAAATCGGTTGCACCGAGATCGAAAACATAGATCAACTTAATGATCTCGGTAAGACCAAAAGTGGGGTATCGGTCAGACCGAGAATCACAAAGAGGTTTTGGAAGTTTAAGTCTATGACGAATCGGGGACTCCGAGTGCTCCTCACACAGAGTGGTTCAAATCTGACTTGATCAATTTTGTGATGTAGCATGAATAGAGTTTGAGACGAGAAAAGCATAGATAGCTAGAGAAGGTTCTTAGGCATTCTTGTCCATCCACTTGGCAAAAGAAAAATAAAGCCAAACAATCAAAAAAACAAGTGGATGTCCTCGAATGAGTAAAATATGCAACCAACATGCTCACACAATAAAATGGCAATTGAAATATGTGACAAAGCATGCACAACCAATTCTAGCATCTATCAAGCAATTGGCGATGACTAGGTCATCTATATATGAGTATATTGACATAGGAGTCAAATGAAAACATTTGATAATAGGTCATACTCATCGTTTAAGCTCAAGTGGGGTTACCACTTTTACATAAAGCATTGTTGTGTTCACATCATTAGAGTTGCTTTTACTCAAGTCTTAGAGTAAAGCTCCCCCTAGATGTGATATCCCCCCTAAGAGGGATGAACTAACCTTGGGTTTTGTTGATGATGACTTCATGTAGATGTTGAAGATGTGGATGCTCAATGTAGATCACTTGGAGCTATCCTTTTGAGTGAATTACACTTTCAATACCTACATGGGTTAGTCCCACAAGGAACAAACAAGGATATCCATAGACATAGAGTGATGCACACACAAGATGATGTCTATGAAGGCTTTTAGGTTACCTTGTCCCTTGTCTTACCAACAAGAGGGTTTGTGACTCCTTGAACTAGCGCAAGATGTGGAAGTTGATTGCACTTGTTCTTGCTAAAATGATAAGAGTGAAGTATGTTGGCGGAGTCACCCTCAAGAACTCTCTAGTTCTTCTTCTTTTGGATCCACACCATCTTGATGGGAATCCTTGGAGTTGTAGTCGTACTTGATGAAGTGGAACTTGAAGTAGTCTTGGGAATCCACTTGACTAAGGTCTTAGGAGCTTCTTCAAATGCATCAATTTCCTCTTGAAGCTTGTCCTTGCCTTTTTGCTTGTAGTCTTGTGGTGGAAGATCATCTTGAGTTTGTGTCCCCTTGAATGAAGTAGGATCATACTTCTCTTGTTGAGAAACAAACTTTGTCTTGGGGTATTGATCTTCTTCCCACTCAACTCCATTGGCATTGAACTTCCGTTCAAAACCAACACCTTGATTCTTTCGGTGCCTTCCTTGCTTGCGTACAATCTCCTCGAATTGCTTACTTCCGGCAAGGCTTTTGTACACTCCTTTCTCTATGATTCCCTTCAATAAGCTATTTTCTTGCTCAAGAGTAACTTGGCTAAGAGAATCGTTAGTGGAATCAAGAGAACTACTAGAAGCAACAATATTGGATTTAACATGATCATTGTTACTACTAGAGGAAGAATCTTTCTTGTTCTTGTTATTAGACTTGACTTGAGGCATGTAAGTGGATAAGAGTAAACGCTTGGCAATGTAAGAAGAACTTTTCTTGCAGAGATCATCATTCATTTCCTTTAAAAACTCATGCTCTTGCTCAAGATTTAGCTTTTCAAAGCGTAGCTTCTCATGAGCTCTTAAAAGTTCTCGATGATCTTCGAAGATAGTTTCATGAGCTAACTTAAGAGTGTTTAGTTCTTTAGTTAGAGCCTCAATTTTCTCCTTATCATTGTCATTCGTTTTATCTTGATTAGCATGATTAATTGACGTTTCATCATAGTATGCATCACTAGAGTTGTCAACAAGTAAATCATCATCACCTAACAAGTCATCCTCATCACTATTGAAATCAACATACTCAGGGTGAGTTACCTTAGGACCTTTGGCCATGAAGCATCTTCCAATTCCTTCATTTGGTGAGTCAAATATGTCGAAGGAGTAGGTTGACACAAGTGCTAGACCGGCAACACCTTCATCTTGAGTATATTCGGAATCGGAGTGATAACTTCTCTCGGAGTGGTTGTCAGAGTCGGAGCCGGATACCCATTCACCAACATGAGCTTGATGTCTTCGTTTTGTGTAGCTCCTTGATGATTTTTCCTTTCTTTCCGAATCCTTGCTCCTCCGTGAGTATCTTCGTTCATAACGATCATCTCTGCTCCTTCTCTCTCTTGATGGTGATTCTTCTCTTTTGCCTTTTCTTTTTGGAGAATCTTCTCTTCTTTTGTAGGGAGCCGTACACTCATTGGAATAGTGTCCGGGTCTTCCACAATTGTAGCAGTTTGGCTCTCGACTAGAAGATCTTTTGTCATTGTAGGACCTTGACTTGGAGCTTATATCTTTGCTTCTACTCTTGTAGAACTTGTTGAAGTTCTTCACCATTAGGCTCAATTCTTCGTTGAAGTTTTGCTTCTCACTTGATGATGTGGGTACTTCACATGAGGCTTTGTAGGCATCACTTGATTTGTTGTGAAGTTCCTCTTTATCCTTGAACGACATCTCATGAGCAACAATTCTTCCAATGACCTCCGTTGGCTTGAGATCTTTGTAATTGGGCATCATTTGGATCAATGTGCACACGGTATCATATTTTCCATCCAAGGCTCTTAGGATCTTCTTGATGATAAATCTGTCGGTCATCTCTTCACTCCCTAAGCCGGCAATCTCGTTTGTGATGAGAGCAAGCCTAGAGTACATTTCAGCGACACCTTCACCATCCTTCATTTTGAACTTGTCAAGTTGACTTTGAAGCACATCCAATTTGGATTCCTTGACGGAGTCGGTACCTTCGTGCATATCAATCAAAGTATCCCAAATTTCCTTTGCATTCTCAAGACGGCTGATTTTGTTGAATTCTTCGGGGCACAATCCGTTGAAGAGAATATCACAAGCTTGAGCGTTGTATTGTAGCATCTTCAACTCATCCGTGGTAGCTTCACGGTATGGTTCCTTCCCGTCGAAGAAGTCACCTTGCAAACCAACACACACAATAGCCCAAACGGCGGGGTTATGTCCAAGAATATGCATTTTCATTTTATGCTTCCAACTAGCAAAATTAGTACCATCAAAGTAAGGACCTCTACGATGATAATTTCCCTCGCTAGACGCCATACTCTCCTAGGTTGTGAAACCAAGGCTATGACCACCAAAAGCTATGGAAATCAAAGCAAATGGAGACCAAAGCTCTGATACCACTTGTAGGATTGGAAGTATGTCTAGAGGGGGGTGATTAGACTACTTGACCAAATAAAAACTTAACCTTTTCCCAATTTTAGTTCTTGGCAGATTTTAGCAACTTTAGGACAAGTCAAGCAATCATCACACAATTCAAGCAAGCATGCAAAGAGTATATAGCAGCGGAAAGTAAAGCATGCAACTTGCAAGAATGTAAAGGGAAGGGTTTAGAGAATTCAAATGCAATTGGAGACACGAATGTTTTTCTCGTGGTTCGGATAGGTGGTGCTATCCTACATCCACGTTGATGGAGACTTCAACCCACGAAGGGTAACGGTCGCGCGAGTCCACGGAGGGCTCCACCCACGAAGGGTCCACGAAGAAGCAACCTTGTCTATCCCACCATGGCCATCACCCACGAAGGACTTGCCTCACTAGCGGTAGATCTTCACGAAGTAAGCGATCTCCTTGCCCTTACAAACTCCTTGGTTCAACTCCACAATCTTGTCGGAGGCTCCCAAGTGACACCTAGCCAATCTAGGAGACATCACTCTCCAAGAAGTAACAAATGGTGTGTTGATGATGAACTCCTTGCTCTTGTGCTTCAAATGATGGTCTCCCCAACACTCAACTCTCTCTCTCATAGGATTTGGATTTGGTGGGAAGAAGATTTGAGTGTGGGGAAGGCTAGAGATCAAGATTAAAATGGTAGGAATGGAATATCTTGGTCTCAACACATGAGTAGGTGGTTCTCTCTCAGAACATATGAGTTGGAAGTGTAGATGTGTTCTGATGGCTCTCTTCACGAATGAAGAGGAGGTGGAGGGGTATATATAGCCTCCACACAAAATCCAACCGTTACACACAATTTACCAATCTCGGTGGGACCGAATCAACAAACTCGGTCGGACCGAAAAGGTAAACCTAGTGACCGTTAGGGATTTTCGGTGGGACTGACATGCAACTCGGTAGGACCGATATGGTTAGGGTTAGGGCATAACGTAATCTCGGTGAGACCGATTACACAAACTCGGTGAGACCGATTTGGTAATTGGCTAACCAGAGAGTTGGTCAGGCAAACTCGGTGGGACCGATTTGCTCTTTCGGTGAGACCGAAAAGTTACAAAGGGGAAACAGAGAGTTTACATTGCAATCTCGGTGGGACCGATTTGCTCTTTCGGTGAGACCGAAAAGTTACAAAAGGGAAACAGAGAGATTGCAACCCCATCTCGGTGAGACCGAGATCCCTATCGGTAGAACCGACTTGCTAGGGTTTGGCAGTGGCTTATGACAAGTGAAACTCAGTGGCGCCGGATGGAAAGAATCAGTAGGACCGAGTTTGGCTTGGAGTTTAGGTCATTTGTGGATATGGAAAAGTAGCTGAGGATTTTGGAGCATATCATTAAGCACATGAAGCAAAAGGCTCATTAAGCAACACCCCATCCCTCCTTGATAGTATTGGCTTTTCCTACGGACTCAATGTGATCTTGGATCACTAAAATGTAAAATGAAGAGTCTTGAGCTTGAAGCTTTAGCCAATCCTTTGTCCTTAGCATTTTGAGGGTTCCACTTTCACCATCCATGCCATGTCAATCACTGAGCTTTCCTGAAATAATTATCTTGGAATAGCATTAGCTCAATGAGCTATATGTTGTTATGAATTACCAAAACCACCTAGGGATAGTTGCACTTTCATTATGTCGAACGGGAGGAGCTCGATGGCCCATTTTGCGATCCGGCCCGTTGCATCGCGGTTATTGATAATGTCATTGAGTGGTACTTCCGAGGCTACTGTAATCGAACACTCTTGAAAGTAGTGTCGTAGCTTCCGGGATGCCATGAATACTGCATATGCAATTTTCTGATAGTGTGGGTACCGTGATTTGCATGCAGTGAGGACAGTGGAAACGTAGTAGACCGGCCTTTGAAGGGGGAATTTGTGTCCGTCCATTTCTCGCTCGACGACGAGCACTGCGCTGACAACTTGATGGGTTGCCGCGATGTACAATAGCATTGGCTCGCCAGTGTTTGGCGCGGCCAGGACTGGGTTTGTTGCCAATATGGATTTTATTTCATCGAGTCCGGCCGTGGCGGCATCCGTCCACTCGAAGTGTTCGGTGCGCCGTAGGAGGCGGTGAAGGGGCATCGCCTTTTCTCCCAAGCGGGAGATGAAGCGGCTTAGAGCCGCCACGCATCCGGTTAATTTCTGTATTTGTTTGAGGTCTTTTGGGACATCCAATTGTGACAAAGCTCGGATCTTGGCTGGATTTGCTTCGATTCCTCTACCGGATACAATGAAGCCCAAGAGCTTTCCGGCTGGAACGCCGAAAACGCATTTTTCCGTATTCAGCTTGATGTCATATTTTCGGAGGTTATCGAATGTAAGCCTCAAGTCGTCTACTAGAGATTCGACATGTCTTGATTTGACGACCACATCATCCACGTACGCCTCCACTATTTTGCTGATCTGGTTTGCCAGACATGTTTGGATCATGCGCTGATATGTTGCGCCGACGTTTTTTAGCCCGAAGGGCACTGTGTTGAAGCAGAATGGGCCGTATGGTGTGATGAATGCCGTTGCGGCTTGGTCTGATTCTGCCATCTTGATTTGATGGTAACCGGAGTATGCGTCGAGGAAACACAACGAATCGTGTCCTGCAGTGGCATCGATAATTTGATCTATGCGAGGGAGGGGGAAGGGATCCTTTGGGCAGGCCTTATTAAGGTCTTTAAAATCGACGCACAGGCGCCAGGATTTGTCCTTCTTTGGTACCATCACCAGGTTTGCTAGCCAGTCCGGATGTTTTGTATCTCTAATGAATCCGGCCTCCAATAACTTGGCTAGCTCCTCTCCCATAGCTTGTCTCTTCGGTTCGGAAAAGCGCCGAAGGGCTTGTTTGACAGGTTTGAATCCTTTCTGGATATTTAAGCTGTGTTCGGCCAGCCTGCGTGGGATTCCTGGCATGTCTGAAGGGTGCCAAGAAAAAATGTCCCAGCTCTCTCGTAGGAACTCTCGCAGTGCGGCGTCTACATCAGGGTTCAGTCGTGCCCCGATGGAGGCTGTTTTATTGGGGTCCGTTGGATGGACCTGGAATTTGACTATTTCGTCCGCTGGTTTGAAGGATGTGGATTTGGATCTCTTATCGAGTATCACATCATCCCTATTAACCGTGGAGCGCAGCGTGGTCAGTTCTTCGGCCGCTAAGGTTTCGGATAGTGCCTCAAGGGCTAATGCGGCTGTCTTGTTTTCGGCGCGGAGTGCTATGTTCGGATCACTAGCGAGAGTGATAATTCCGTTTGGCCCAGGGATCTTGAGCTTCATGTACCCGTAATGGGGTATGGCTTGGAAAACTGTGAATGCCTCCCGTCCTAATATAGCGTGGTATCCGCTTTTGAACGGGGCCACCTGGAACGTGACTTCTTCGGACCTGTAATTATCCTGCGTGCCGAACACCACATCTAGTGTGATCTTTCCAGTGCAGCGTGCTTCCTGATTGGGGATTATTCCTCTAAAGGTTGTGCTGCTTCGCTCAACGCGGTTCCAGTCTATTTCCCTCTTTTGGAGGGTTTCCTCGTAAATGAGGTTCAATCCGCTGCCTCCATCCATGAGTACCTTTGCGAGGCGACAGCCGTCCACTATGGGACTGAGGACCAGTGCGGCCGGTGCTCGGGCTGTTCGGAATTTAGGTTCGTCACTCGCGTTGAAGGTGATAGCAGTGCTACTCCATGGGTTTATTGTTGCTACTTGATAGACTTCGGTGAGGTTGCGGAGTGTTCTTTTTCGCATATTATTTGATGCGAAAGTCTCAAAGACTGTGAGAACGGTACTGGTGTCCTCGGGCTGGCTTTCTTCGGCCTCTGAAATTAGGAGGTCCTCGCCAATTTTGGCCACCTGTCGGAGTATCCAACATGCTCTAAGGCTGTGTGTTGGTGTGGCGTCCTCTGTACTGTGAATTCTACAGGGTCCATCAAGACACCTTTCCAGTACGGTTCCATGCCCTCTAGAGGGTTTTGGCTTTTTGATATTTAATCCGGGTGCCTTACTGTGATGCACCCTCTTCGTTCAGACGGGATTGCTATTCAATGCCGGATTATCCAAAAAATTTATTTCGGTTTTCCAGACGCTTTCAATCGCACAGTACTTTTGTACTATGGACGCCAAGTCAGCGAAGCGTGTAATATCACGACGACTTATGGCGTTAAGTATTCCCTTGTCCGTGCAATTACTGCAAAAGATTGAAATTGCGTCTCCCTCGCAGCAGTCCTTTATCCTGTTCATAACCAGGAGGAATCTGGCCCAGTAGTGATGTACTGTTTCTTCGGGCTTTTGCCTGATTTGGGAAAGATCGCTTATGATTGGGCGGGCGGGTGTCGTTGAATCTGAGACCTCACCCAATTTACGATTCGGAGGCCGAAGAACTTCCGAACTCTGAAGTCCGGAGTCTTGGATGTTGTCCGATGAGTCTAGCCCGTTGCCTGATTCTAAGCTCACGTCTTGGATTGTATCCTCCCCTCCGCGGGTATCCGGCCTGGAGGGTTCGGGAATTCGGACGTAGCTAGTCCTTAGGATAGATGAAGGGTCGCCGCACTGCGCCTCTACCACGGCAACGTGGTGGGTGACTTGGGGAGAGTTAATTTCTCTTAGATCGGGTTTAAGCCCAACCCGGTCGTAATTTGTAGCGACCCCCAGTGCGGCGATGCGATCCAAGAGCTCGTTTACGGAAGAGAGCTCCATCGGATCCAACTGCTCGGCGAGTTCTGAGCTGACGTGAAGGTTGCTTTCGATGACCCAAGAGGTCACCGTCGGCGCAACGGCCGAACAGGCGGTCGTGAGAAAACCACCTAGCCGGAGGGTTTGGCCGACAGCCAAGGCTCCCTTAGTAATGGCGCCGTCTTTAAAGACGGGAAGAGGCATCCTTCCTGATCGCGACGGCACAGAGGAACTCTCAATGAAAGCACCAATGTCGGTGTCAAAACCGGCGGATCTCGGGTAGGGGGTCCCGAACTGTGCGTCAAGGCCGGATGGTAACAGGAGACAAGGGACACGATGTTTTTACCCAGGTTCGGGCCCTCTCGATGGAGGTAAAACCCTACTCCTGCTTGATTAATATTGATGATATGGGTAGTACAAGAGTAGATCTGCCACGAGATCAAGGAGGCTAAACCCTAGAAGCTAGCCTATGGTATGATTGTGTATGATGATGGTCCTCCTACGGACTACAACCCTCCGGTTTATATAGACACCGGATAGGGTTAGGGTTACATAGAGTCGGTTACAATGGTAGAAGATCTTGAGTATCCGCACCGCCTAGCTTGCCTTCCACGCCAAGGAAAGTTTCTTCCGGACACGGGACGAAGTCTTCAATCTTGCATCTTCATGGTCTTGGAGTCCGGCGAAGGTATAGTCCGGCTATCCGAACACCCCCTAATCCAGGACTCCCTCATCATACACAATCATACCATAGGCTAGCTTCTAGGGTTTATAAGAAAAGCACTACCGGAGTCCTTCAAAGGTGCATCTCCGAAGAGGAAGGGCGGAATCTTCTGGCCGAAATTCACGCCGGACTCGGTGGCCATCACGCTGCTGCTCGGTCCCTTGTTAGCAAGGATTTCCGCACAGGCTTCTATTGGCCGACGGCCCGAGCAGACGCCCAGGACCTAGTCCAACGATGCGTCGGTTGCCAACTTTTTGCCAACCAAAGCCATATGCCACCCACCACACTCCAAACTATACCCATCACCTGGCCCTTTGCGGTCTGGGGGCTTGACATGGTCGGACCCCTTAAAGGTGGAACCCATAAGAAAAAATACTTATTGGTCATGGTGGATAAGTTCACCAAATGGATAGAAGCCAAGCCTGTCAAAACGGCTGAATCCGGACCCGTGATAGACTTCATATCCGGTGTTGTACACCGTTACGACGTCCCCCACAGCATCATAACCGATAACGGTACAAATTTTACAGCCGACGAGGTAAAACTATGGTGCAAAAACATGGGCATCAAGCTCGACTATGCTTCAGTCTATCACCCACAAACCAATGGCTAGGTCAAACGTGCAAATGGTCTTATCATGAGCGGCATCAAACCCAGACTAGTGCGGTCCCTCAAGGAATCTAACACGCACTGGGTAGAGGAGCTCGACTCCGTACTCTGGGGGCTGCAGACCACGCCAAATCGCACCACCGGATACACACCATTCTTTATGGTGTACGGCGCAGAGGCAGTTCTGCCCTGCGACATAATTCATGACTCACCTAGAGTGCGCATGTACGAAGAAAGAGAAGCCGAGCTCGATCGGCAGGACAACCTGGACGCCTTGGAGGAGGAGCGTGACGTGGCAAAAGCCCGTTCCGCATTTTATCAACAACAGGCCCGAAGATACCAAAGCACAGAAGTACGGGCGAAAAATTACAATGTTGGCGAACTAGTTCTACGCGTGCCGGATAAGAAAAAGGACAAACTCAAGCCCAAATGGGAAGGTCCATTTATAGTCGACCAAGTCCTGACTGGTGGAGCGTACCGCCTGCGAGATGCGTCGGATAACCGACTCGAGCCGAACCCGTGGAACGCCACACGTCTCCGAAGATTCTATGCCTAGCGCCGGACTCCGTGTTCGTCTCCTTCCCCTGTCCATTTTTTTTACATTTTTCTGTCTTATATTTCTCTTCTTCCCCTCTTTTTCCTTTATAGCCCTTAAAAGGCTCACTACATGACGCGCACTTGCGTTCATTTAACCTGGGGGCTTCTTTAACAGAAGCTTATTTATACGGGCTTCATGCCCCACACATGTGTCAAACTTCCGCATGTACCTTTTCTCTCACCATGATATGCATCGATATGACTTAAGTTTTGGCCAAGCTGGGTTGCCTCGCTCCTGTGCTTACCCCTACGTTCCCGATTGTTCGGTTAGGTGGTAAAAGGAGTACCTCTGCGATTGTTACTGCCGGGTCAGCCGGATGTGTACCTCAGACTGGGTGAAGCCGAAAGTTAGCGTTCTTAAGGGAATATTCGGTCGGTGGAATAAAGATGATCTTTTTATTAATTTTCATGCACCCCCAGATGCTTTTTCTGCATTTTACGCAGTCCGGACATGCACTTTAGGGCATGCCTCCCCAGCGAAAGGAACCCTTAACGGAACTATTCTCTCTGGAAGATGTTTCTTACTAACCATGTAATATAACATAACTAGTTGGGCACTTGTCTGATAAAGCACTAATGACCCATACGCCTGGTCTCCATGCATACCACGGTTCTTGTATAACCGCTATGGTATTCGGACACACTCCGGACCGTCAGGTCCCGAGGTTGAAGCGAAAAGGTCGGCAACGACAAACGATCTACAATCCGGCTAGAAGGCATTACATATGTCAATTACACAGTCATTTCGACTGATTGTATTCCTCCTCTATACCATCTAACAGGCTGTCTAATTTACAGTCCTGTTGGGAATACTTTGCGGCCAATTCCACTTGGTCGTACACTAAGCTTACAGGGATCTCCTTCCCGTAAGGCCCCATCGGTCCGACCTCGGCCATATGGTTTGGGTCAGACTTCGTAAAACGGGTCTTCACCATATCCCAGGCCTCTCTAGCGCCTTGTCGGCAGGCCGATACCTTCCACAACCGGAAGTGTCGCCGAGCTCCCTTCAGCTTCTCCGCAAGCTCTTCAAGGCCATCGGGCGTGGAGTGGGCAGGCCATAAGGCTTGGGCAACGCCTTGCATTGCCTGCCGAATTCGCTCGTGCAGTTGCAGGAGTTCGGGAAGAAGGTCACCTGTAGAACCGGGCATCTCCTCTGCAGGACGACCTGTGAGCATACCTACAGAAATTACTCTGTTATTCGACTTCCTCGTCGAACTCATTTTTCAAAGTTCGTTCAAGCACTTACTAAATATGCCGCGCCGAAGCCGCTGATTCTCCTTCGTGGAGTCCGACAGCTAGCCACGAACGTCCTTAAGTTCAACATCCAGCTTGGTGTTGGCATCCTGGAGATCATTCTTCTCCCGCCTCACCTTTGTCAACATACTCTCGCCGGACTCTAACCGGCGCAAGAGTTGTTGCTTCTCCGGATCAAGTCCGGCGCCATCTGCAACATCAATTGTCAGATTTGCACCCAAACCGCACAATACTAATCTTTCAAAGTGTATTTTACCTGAGGGGGTCCCTTTAGGCTCCCCTGCTGCGGCTAGTGCGGCCTCTAGTTGGGCCTTGCACTTTTCCAACTCCTGGGACAGCACGGTGTTCTTCTCGGTAAGAACCTGCATGTTATATGATCCTTAAATCAGTTACTTTAACTGTTTCAAGTCTCGGGGGCTACTAGTATATATATATATATATATATATATATATATATATATATATATAACCAAAATTTTCTTACCCGTATGTCTTTCACATATTGCTCCGTGGCTCTGGCTAAGCCATCTTGAGCGGCACGGAGGTACGCGTCTCCCGAATTAAAGGCATCTAAAGCCTCTTGGGAGAAACAAGCGTCGCGTAAAATTGTCCGGCGATGCCTGTGGTTCATGGCACTCTCCACTTCAGAATTTGTGGCAGACAGCCTATCCGCATCCTCTGTCGGAGGAGCGCCCGGTGCACACCTTGGGCTCGCCTCCGTGTCCTGGCCGGTCACTGGAACCTGGCTGGTGGAAGCGCGATTGGCATCCTCTCCGGATATAGTCCGGCGAGGTCTCTTCGTCCTGAAAAAGGCACAAACGTTAATATACCCTGGCGGAATAATACCACGGAAACGGAGAATGCGTTACCTTTGCGCCGGCATCTCGGTCCGGACTGCATCTCTTTTTTTCCCACGGGGCCCTGCGGCCCCTCGTGGGCTAGCCGCCGCAGGTTCGCCTTCCCGCCTCGGGAATCTCCCCTGTGAAACACGGTTGTTGTTAGAAAAGCCGGAATACGGGAAAATGGAATCCCCTTCAAGGGAATAAAGACTCCGGTTTCTGTCACCTGGGAGGCCGGGATTAACCCGGGGTAATCTGCCACAATAGCGACCAAGGTGTTGTCCTTGCTTAGCTGGTGAAACACCCCGTCGATAAGCTCCACCGATATGTCCGGATCCTCTTCAGAGTCCGGATTGAGGGACCGTTCTGGATCCTCGGGTTGTGGAGGACGGCTGCTTATATCTTTCACTTCCTGTCGCAGTTCCTGCATTGACGGGGTGTTTCACCAGCTTGATGAAGAACCAACCTTGCAAAGCCGAACACATAAGTCGGATACTACATCATCATTGAAGGCAAGTTCGGGGGCTACTGAGGGAGTCCTGGATTAGGGGCTCCTCGGGTGCCCGGCCTATTCAATATGGTCCGAACTGATGGGCCGTGAAGATAAAAGCCGAAGGTTATCCCCCGTGTCCGGGTAGGACTCCTATATGCGTGAACGGCAAGTTTTGGTGTCTGGATGTATTATTTCCTTCCTCCGCAAACCGACTTTGTACTACCCTAGGCCCCTCCGGTGTGTATATAAACCGGAGGGTTTAGTCCATGGAGGCTATCAAAATTCTCATAGGCTAGAGAGTTAGGGTTTAGCCATTACGATCTCAAGGTAGATCAACTCTTGTAACCCCTATACTCATTGAATACAATCAAGCAGGACGTATGGTTTTACCTCCTTTAAGAGGGCCCGAACCTGGGTAAACATCGTGTCCCCATCGTCCCTTGTTACTATCCATCCTCAGGCACACAGTTCGGGACCCCCTACCCGAGATCCGTCGGTTTTGATACCAACAGCGGGCGGTGGGCGGCGGCATGGACGCGGCAACGGAGGGCGAGTTCGTCGCGGCAGCGGCGATGTGGGTCAGCCCATCGGTTGCGGCGGCGGCGGAGAAGGCGGCGGGGTCGTCGGCTTCGGTCATGGCGGCAGCGGAAGGCAGGGGGGCGGACGGGCGGGTTGCGGGTGGGCAGTCGCGAGGCGGAAGGGGAATGAAGTGGCGGTTGGGCGTTTGGCGGACGGTCGCGGTTTTACATCAGTTGCATCTCGTGATGTAAATTTGCATCATGAAGTTTTCAATTTTACATCTCCGAGAGGCGGTGGTCCAATTTTTTTACATAAGGACCGTCTGTTGGAGCAACTTTTTTTTGCTCTCGAAGCTCCAAAAGTTAGTTATATTTACATATGGACCGTCTATTGAAGATGCTCTTGCTAAGATAATCTGGTTGTTTGGTGTGTCACGCTCGTCAGATCCTCCAACCTACACCCTCAAAAAAAAAAAGATCCTCCAACCTACCTGGTTATTCCCTCGCCATATTGATAGGCGCATTTGGTCTCTTTAAATACATTCCTACAAAACCCTCATTTCTTCCCGCCTGAGCTTCTTCCCCTCCCAATCTACCCGCCTGAGTTTCTTCCTCTACGAATCCAAATCCAGCAAGGAAGGATGTCACAATTACCTAGCATCAAGGGCGTCGCCAAACCCCGTGGTCGTAGGAGCCTGTTGCCATCTCCATGGAGGAAGCAGGTATTTATCTTCTCTAACGTCGTCAACTCCTTGTGTTACAAGTATCACCGGTGATGGGCCCCCTCCGATCTGCCTCAAGAGCAAGTTTTTATTGTGTGATGAGATGAGTCATGAACTCTGTGAGTATGTACGAGTCCATGGTCTTAATGTCTTAGAATATCTGTTAGGCCTTATTCCGATATGCTATATTGTGAAAGTAAAATCCGAATTTTTTAATAATAATAATAATAATTAATAAAAAGGAAATTTTAGTTGCTCCACATGATTTGTACAGAGCTGCACATTTTTTTTTAGAAAAGGAGGATGACCCCCGGCCTCTGCATCTTGGAGATGCATGCGACCATTTTGTTGATTATTCTCAAGGACCTTATAAAGTATTACAACAATATGCCTGAATCAGCCATCTTGGCAACATTTGCCGCTACTCGTATCCAAATGATAAAGGCGTGCTAGCCGGGCCATTACCCAGACCACTCATCTGAGCCTAACATAAAAAATGATGAAGGGATGCTAGATGGGCCACTACCCAGACCACTCACCTAAGCCTAACATCAAAAGCTGGAAGCCCCAGCCGAGCCACATACCGGGTCTGGGGTACAAACCGGTCTGAGGCACTCGTGTGTCGTCGCCGCCATCTTCCACAGGTCCGTCTTCAGAGCAAATATTGAGGCTTCTACCTTGTCTGGCCACTCAGCCATCGACGTCACCACGACACCAGACAACTTCATCCTCCTGCACGAGTCCATCGCCACACATCGGACGCCGAATCTCCACCGCGCCACGCCGCCGAGATACGTCACCATCAATGAGTAGGATGAAGCACCGCTCCGCCGAGTCCGGCAGGGCTGCTGAAGACCAAGCACCGTGGAAGAATGACTCCGAGGCTGAGCACATAGGCGGCAGAGCGCCAACGCACCGCCATCAGACGAACTCCGACCATGCCACCAACCGCCGCCAAGCAACCAAAGCATCACATCCATCCCAAGCTCACCACGAACGACACCCCCAAGAGGGTGACGACGCCCGGAGCGCCGCTGTCACTCGATCCGGAAGGATTTGGGCTTTCGCCCGGCATACGAACTGGGTGGAAGGAAGAGGGGAAGGAGGCAACCTGGACGGCGCCTACAAGAAGGGTACGGCGCCCTCGGGCGCCGCCGCCGTCGTGGCCAGCACTGCTGGCCTCGGATTTCTCGGGAGCCACCTCCCACCTCCAGCCGCCAAACAGGTACAACTCCGGCGACAAAGGCCACCCAAAGCAGGACCATCGGAGGCAGCCCTGATTGAAGTAGACGGAGGCCTTCAGATCTGGATCGGGCGCCGCCAAGACGCCCGCACCACAGCCGCCACCTGCCGTCGCCTCGCCGCCCCCGCGGCCGAGGAAGAACGGCCAGCACCAACGATCACCGGTCACCGCAGACCCGGCGTCGATCCACCAGCCGAGGCCATCGCCACGGATCCAAAGCCCCCCGAGGAAGAACGGGGCGGCCAGATCCTCGCCGCCACCTTCACCGGCGGCCACCTCCAGTGGCGACGAGGGAGAGGAGAGGTGGGGGAGAGGGCCGGCGGCGGGCTAGGGTTACGCCGCCCGAGTCGCCCCTGCGGGAGCGACGCGGGGGCCTAGGGGGGACCTTCTGAAATGCTTTTTGAGTTATCTCTTTGGTTTTTATTCACAGAGCTGCACATTTGACATTGTTTGACCAAAAGAGTTGTAGTACAATCTGCAGTGCACCACTACAGGTATATGCAGAAGCAACTACTCGTTTGCGGACTTGGGTTACAACCTTTTTACAGACTCTGGGAGTGTGGGGGCCAAATTCGCTTGACTAGAATTTTAAATCCCCAGGCTTTGCTTGGTTAAAAAAAATCCTTGGATTCGAGCAAGGCATCCTGTATCTGAAAAAGATGTTGTGCTGCGTCTGTCGTAGTTGGCACAAAAACGAAAACAACCAAGAGGACAGTATCCATGCCCACGTATGACCGGTACGAGCGTGCTTCCTCATGCATGGACGTCTCTCTCTGAAACAAACAACTGGTTTTCGCGACGCCGCAACAGTGGTCCTTGTGCAACAGTGAACAATGGTCGCGCCAGCGTCCGTGTGACCAGTTGCTTTCTGATGGCATGAGAGGCCCAGCACAGGCAAAAGGGCATCAACTGAGGGCGGGCCAGCTTTGCACTGTTTTGTGCTGGCGTCGTTATGGCAGCTGCCAAGGCCAGGACGCCGGACACGAAGATGCCGCTCGCGGGAGGCCTACCGCGCGGCCCCTCCAGCCCAATATTCTTGGGCCTTTTTTACCGCAAGGGATGCACCGCGAGTCCGCGAGCCACTGCGTGGATTTGATTTTGGTGGCGTGAACACCCGTGCTTGTAGTCTCACAAGAGAGGATAACCAGATGCAGAGTTCATATGTGAAAAAACAACCCATGGATCTACCAGTCCTCTGACAACATTACCACCAACTGTTTGACTGTAAGGTGTTGGTGGCTCCACCAACACCTTACAGTCAAACACATACACGCCAAACCATGCACCAGGTTACACTACAAAGTCAAGAGAAACATCTGCCCCAGCACTTTGCTTAAACAAATACGTGCTGCTACACCTTGATATAACAAAAGTATCCTATCCAATCCAGGGTAGAAGAAGAATGTGCAGGGCCGACAAAAAAGACTCATTAGTCGTGCGTGGCCTTGTCTTGGCCCATGCTGTCACCTTGCGCACCAAAATGATTCATCCTAGGTTTCATTAATTAATCCTGCACTTAATCCGTACAGATCGACAAAAGCGCTCATGACTGACAGATGCATCTAGTAATATATTGCAATCCCTGCTAATATTATATACTTAGGGAGCAGTGCTTTGTTAAGTCAAACACACATGCACATGTGTCTTGCAAAAAGAATTCCTTTCCTTTAACAGAGAGTTAGTAACACTGAAACCACATGCTGCTGGTGCTGCTGAGTGGTGACAGTACAATATGCTACTGCTGTGACAGTTAAAAGGAAAAACTAGTTGCCCCACAGGACTTGCTCAGAGCTACACAATTGACATGTTTGACCAAAATAGCTGTAGTACAATCTGTGGTGCGCTACAGGTATATGCAGAAGCAGCTACGTGGACTTGGGTTACAAGCTAGAATGAAGATGCTGAAGGATTCTCTCAGCACAACAAATTCAAGACCAGCTCTGATATGATAAGAGCATGACACACAGGGCAGTTGCTTCCTAGAGATCTGGCACTGGCATTGGAACACCTTGCCATGGAAAACAAACTGCGAGATCTGCCACGGCTTCTCCGACTAGCTCCACCAACAGACCATCTGCAATCTGTTTCGTGATCTCATCCGCTTCCGATCTCGCTGATTTCATCCAGCCGCCTCCTTCCACCTCCTGGTGCACGATTCTTTCCAGCATCGTCGCAGCATCGCCGTACTCGTTTGCCGCCAATCTGTCGACCCCGTAAAGCCAATCCCTCACATGGCTCCATACTTCTTCCCCTAGATCTTGAGACAGTGCCTCGCTCCGTGCTCCGAAGCATGCTTTACCCCACGGGTAGGTTCTTAGCAAGGCTTCCTGACCAGTCTCAACCAATGCCATGTTTACACAATCGAAGAGAAGCTTTTGGTTCGACCTACGCTCCCTCGATTTAGCGGCCTCCTCCTTGCGGTCCAAGAACTTGTCACCCAGTGCGGGATCAAAAGGGCAATCAGCTGAATGCCAACCTGTGAAAACCATACTCACTTGTAGGTTGTCTAATCCAGCAGATGATAGTATCTTCTGTACAAGGGCATAACATTCTGATTCATTATCCTCTGCATTTGAGGAATTCAGATGATGCATGTGTAATGGCGAATGTGAGTATGTGTCCTCGCATGATAACGAGCGGGGAACAGACTCAATTGCACGAGATTGTAAGGCAACTCCTGCAACGTAATAAGAACAAATACTTAGTATGTATACCAACAGGAAACGACAGGCTCAACAATTAGAAAAGAAGGAAAAACTTACTCTCATTGCAGGCACCAGTACTTCTTGATGATTCAGGTTCATTAGTGTTGCTATCTTCAAGTGATGCATCCAGAACTGAAGTAGGACTAGGCTGATCGCGCATGCATTTCAGGCCACCATTTGATATAGGTTCATCAGTATATCCACTTGGGCAGTCAGAAGACACAGGTGCTTCCATGAAACCAACATCCTCCTGCTACATGTCAACAAGTTATTGCAAGTAAGCACAACAATAATATTTTGCATCAAAAGCCCCATACTCATGGCCATAGACAACAAGCAAATAGTAAGGCATAAACAAAATAATTTGAGATTAATACGTACATTTAAAGAACAATTTGTTTGTATGGTGGAATTGTCAGCTTTGTCCTTGCAAAATGCTATTTGCTCATCAAACTGAAGGTCACTATTGGTCTCTGATCGCTTGTCGTCAAGAAAAGTGACTTGAACTTTCTCACCAAAGCTATCAGAAGGAAGGGTGGTTTTCTCTTCTGCCAGCCTTTTACTTCTAGGGAAGAAAAAACTTGATACTTTCCCCTTGAATGATAATTTTCCTTTACCTTGCCTTGTATCCACCTTCGGTGTTTCACAGCCTTCAGAATTTGCAGACACCACCATGTTATCAAACATTGCTGATGACACCGGGAGAGATTTTGATCTCGCTAAATTTCTTGGAGAGCTCTCCCCGGTTTCATCCTCTCTTAATGTAGATACGGAACTAGCTTGCATGGCAAACTCATTTTTTGTGCCACATGACCGGCTACTTGAAGCAGAGTTTATTACAGCAACAGTTTCCTCTTTCTCAGTTTCTTTGATGGAGAGCATGTCACCCAGAGTTCTTGAGGTCCTTGGCAACTTTACTTCCTGACTGATCTCATCACATGCTACCGTTGTCCATCTCTCGGAAAGTCGCCTTTTGGCTTCTTTGATCACAGATGACTCAGCTGAATGTGAATGAGATGCCCTGCTATGAGTTGAAGATGAGTAAGTACTGCTATATCTTTTGATATAATCCCATGAATGCCGCGACACTGGACTGACTGCCTCCGAGTCACTTAGGCTACCACCATCTCCATCAATGTTATCACCTTCTGACCTGCTTAAAGAGCTCTCATCTCCATTATACCCATTTGAGTATACAGAAGACAGTAGAGACTCATCCCGCCGCCGCCGATCTTCTGGCAGGTATTGAGCCGAAGCACCCGATACTTCTGTACATCCTAGGGTGGATGTACCATCTTGTAAATCACCAAGAAAGGCTGTCCGCTGAATCAGTTCAAATGGAGATGATCTGGGAGTTAGCCTGGCATGTGCTCTGTTAGGTTTCCCAGGACTTGGCTTTAGGACCACTATCCTGTTTGGCTTCGAGAAGGTATCTTCTGCTGAATGAGATCTCTTGTGAGACTTTCCCATTACAAAGTCATTTTCTTCATCAGCTCGGTGTGTTCTGCTTTCTCTTGCCCCTTTATTCTCAGCAGATTTAAATGGTTTCAAGACAGTAATGCGCTTTGTCTGAGGTGGTGCAGCCATTGTGTGTTGTCCATAGAGCGGGTTTGAGAAAACAGAGCTTGGTTCTTCAAGGAACTTTAGAAACAGATCCTTATTTGAACTTAGAACCTCCAGGGCTTCATGAAACTCCTTTGAATGAAGGAAATTTTCATCTGTGGCAAGGCGTTTTGCTTGTATGAACTTTTGTCGAACAACTTCTATCCTTTCGTCTGTCTTGTTTTGTGAAGATCTCCCTCCTGAAGAAGTTTGATCCTGAAGTTGATGTGTTCTTAACGGTTCTTCGCAGACTGCGTACACATCCTTAAATTCTACTGTTTCCTTGGGGCCTATGTGGTTGCCCCGTGTTGTTTTGTTGTAGAGGCGCTGCTCTTGCTGCTGCAGGGCCTTCTTTGTTGCTGCATACTTATCATGTGAATGACTTCTCCTCAAATTACTTTTGGCAGAATGTAATGCCTGTTCTTGAGCAGGTAGATCATCTTCAAGCCCCATCAATCTGGCAACAACACTTGGTGGTTTCCTCTTTGATTCCACTTCTTTGGCTATCTCATTTGCTAGTAGCTTCTTCATGAGTGATGCATCTGACTTGCTGCTTAAAGAACTCCTAGTACTTGTCTCCTGCAGGGAAATTTGTATTAGAACAAAGAAGACAGAAAATTCTCACTTGCCAAAAAAAAAAAAAATAGTGGTTTCTTTGCTGCCGTATATTTACAAGAAACTTTGACCAGGATAAGTTAGGCAGTGCACCTATAACAAACTGGAGCATGACATGGCACTCACCAGTTTATCCTCTATACAAACTTTAGCAGGATCAACGGTTCTCTTGATATCTGTCCGGCCTCTACGAACTGGAGAATCTGAAAGGTCAAGCTAAACCAAATAAATAGTTTGACAATGACACAAAAACAACCTACATGCCAGACAAAACAAGCTAACACAAAAAGAACACAGCCAACTTCAATATTTAGACCAGCGTGTTGCGAAGAAATAGAAGCAGCATTCTTTGCTATTTCAAACCTATGGAGCAAAAAACATCCAAAGGAAAAGACAAGCAAAATATGTCATCATCCAAAGGCCAAATGTCTACATTATGCAAAGCAATCATTTTCCATACAATGCCAATGCCATCTAGCGCCCACATGAGGGAGACTGGCAACATTTGTGCCAGCAAATGTCCAAAATATTAGAACCAAAGGCAGAAATGTACAAAATGCTACACCCCACCCACCACCAAGTAGTACCATATATACTGTAGAACAGCAGCATTTATCTCAAGTAGAATGAAGCAGCTCACAACTGAATACACATTACTGAATAAAAAAAGCCTTGCAGATCAACAACATTGCAAAAATAAACATAAAGAGCAGTTTACGTACCTTCTCTGTGAGCTCTGTCAGAGAGTGCCTTGGTGTTGGCCATTCCCGTACTCAGGTCGAACAAGTTGATCATTGCCTTGTTCTCACTAAAAACACTTCCTCCAAGCATTACAACATCAGCGAAGATATAGGATTCCTGAAAAAACAGTGTCACAGCAAAGAAGTTAAGCAAAACGACGCAGAGGACATTAAACATCACCAGCCACATGATTGTACCTGAGATCCACAAGGCCAGCCAATCAAGCTAACTAAATAGCAAGAGCGTTTATAAGCCGCCGCCGGTACAAACAGCCAGCAGGGCAGCAATAGAGTGTAGTGGAGCGTCTTGAGAGGCTCTTAAGTAGCATTTGAAGCCTTAAAATTTGAACCTACGGGACATAAAGACCTAAAGAGGAGGCCTGGCGGTATTACTGTAGCGCGATGCCGTCCTCACAAGAAAACTTGGACACACACATGGCTAAGGCTGGGTTTTTCGCAGGCGTTGGTAGGCCACACGAGCACAGTCGATGGCCCTGTTCTTGTTCAAAACCGAGAGAAGATGGCAAAATGGCGCGTGGAACGAAGCGATAAACGACTGTGCCCGGCGACAGGAGGGGGCAAGTTGGAAAAGTGGGAAATGTTAGCAGCAGCGAACAGGGGGGTAACATGATGCAGAGTGCATTGGATCGGGTTTAGCAACTCATGGCCATGATTACCATCCAAAGGAATCTTTGCAGGCGGCGAGAGGCTTTTTAAGGCTGCGCTTTTGCCGTCGTCAGATGAGAGATGATTTAGCAGGCACGGGAATCACAGCTCACATGAGAGAGAGAGAGAAGGTGGAAACTGGAAAGGAGATCTGCTTTGCTTGCACACTTCATGGTTTGATGAGAAGTTAAAAAGTCGAGCTGTTGAGTTCAAAATGGTTCTAACACAAACTGTGGTGGATGAACGAGACGTAACGTAGGGGATTTAGAAAACTGTGGACCAGAGGAACGAACCTGAAGGCGCAAAGCAAAAGAAAAAGGGGGAGCTGTCCGAGGAGCGTCCGCACTCTGCAGTCTTCTCCGCAGGGGAGAGGAGGAGAAACACCAATAACTCGGGGCTTTCCACGCGGAATGCAGCTGAGTTCCCCAGTTTAATCCGGGAATCGAGAGGAGCCAGCGAACGGCAACAGCTCCGGTGGGCAGGGAATCTGGCAGAGACAGGCGCGCGTCGGAGCAATAAATTCTCGGGCGCGGGAGCAGAAAGGGACGGGAGGAACTGGGGGTGAAAAGCGGGCGCCTTTACGGCAGCATCGATGGCCGATATCTGGTCCCGGGGATCATAAATCGAGCTCGGATCTCCACATTCCCTCCCTCCTGCGCACGCCCGGGCCCGAAATTCCCTGGCGAAACCTAATGAAACCGCAAACAAACTCCTCGCCTGAGAAGAACACGACGGCCTGAATCGAATGCCGCCGCGCATCCGGCGCCCCATGGCCGAGTTCCGCGGCGGAGGAAGATGAACCCGAAACCAGATAAGGAAGGAAAAAAATGTACCAACGGAAACGCGAGAAGAAAAAGGAAGAGGATAGAATCCCACCCATGTCGCGCGTTACGGGGAAGGGGACGGGGGAGGAGGGAGGGCGGGGATCGGGGAGGGCGCACCTACGGGGGAGCGGCGGCGAGCATTGGCCGGCGGCGGGGGCGGAACAGCGAGCTGGTGCCACTGCTGCGCAGTGTGCAGTGGGAGCGGCGAATGGGACGGGAGGGAGGTTGGCGGAATTCACCCAGCTCCCTTCTGTCCCGTGAACTGTTGCTTTGTTGTGTTCTTGCTCCTCTCCCTTTCGCGTCTCTCGGATATCCTACCCGCCGCTCGTGCCGTGGACGTGGGGTGGGTTGCGTGCGTGCGTGCGTGCGTCGCGTGGAATGGAGAAAAGGCGGTGATGATGGGCGAGCGAGGGGCGCGGATCGTGGAGTGGAGTGACGAGGAACATACGGAGCGTGGCATGGATTCCGGGACGACGCTGCGTGATCCGAATGTGCCGTGCGTAGAAATTTATTGTGGTTTCTTGTATCTTCGGCCACCATGGTGGTACGTTGCAATCGTCGTGCCGTAGATGTAGTACGACTGCATTTACTCGCCGTGGCTGCTGTACTACCTGCATCTCTGTTTGTGGAAGGTGTTGTTTCAACCTTTTGAATTATTAAGAGCATCTCCAACACTGCCTTCGAAATGGACGCGGTATCCGGTCGCGATCGGTCGAGACGAGTCCGCGAACAGTGATGAAAGAATTGGACATCTAATCTTATTGTCCTTTTATCGAAAAAGGCTTTTGCCCCGCTTTATAGATAAAGTCAACTGCCAGAGCCACACAGGATACAAATGTCGCAACACAGAGAGAGAGAGAGAGAGAGAGTAACATAAAAGAGCGACAACAAGTACTGAGGTTATGCTGAAGGCACAGCTCAACAAGCCCAAAAAAGAAGAACACAAAGGGGGGGGGGGGGGGGGGAGGAGCACGGCAGTGGAGGAAGCGGCGGCGATAAGCGGACTGCCATCGAGCGAAGGTCGGCGATGAAGGCATAGATGGCATCACGGTCCTGGGGGCGGCTAAGCGGCCGCCAAAGCTGCAAGTAACCAGACAGTTTGAAGAGAGCGTCAGTAGCACGTCGAAGCGGAATGCGCTGAATCACAAGTCTACCGCGGATCGTCCAGAGGGTCCAGACGAGGACCCCAATCTCCAACCACCTAATGTGGCGAATACGCAGGGGGGGGGGGGCTGGAGTTCTGCGAACAGGTCGGGGAAATTGATGTGGCACCAATGGCCGCCAACCACCTCTCTAAAGCAGCTCCAAATAAATTGGGCGGACACACTGGAGAAGAAAATGTGATTCGAGTCTTCCGGGATGCCACAGAGCGGACAAAGATCGTGACCAGGACCATTGCGCTTTCGGACCTCCACACCGGACGGGGTCCGGCCGCGGATCCATTGCCACATGAAGATCCTAATCTTCAGAGGTAGGCGAATGGACCACACTGCCGTAAGAGGAAGGGGGGCGGTGGAGGAAGCGGCGGCGATAAGCGGACTGCCATCGAGCGAAGGTCGGCGATGAAGGCATAGATGGCATCACGGTCCTGGGGGTCGGCTAAGCGGCCGCCAAAGCTGCAAGTAAGCAGACAGTTTGAAGAGAGCGTCAGTAGCACGTAGAAGCGGAATGCGCTGAATCACAAGTCTATTGCGGATCGTCCAGAGGGTCCAGACGAGGACCCCAATCTCCAACCACCTAATGTGGCGAATACGCAGGGGGGAGGCCTGGAGTTCTGCGAACAGGTCAGGGAAATTGGTGTGGCACCAATGGCCGCCAACCACCTCTCTAAAGCAGCTCCAAATAAATTGGGCGGACACACTGGAGAAGAAAATGTGATTCGAGTCTTCCGGAATGCCACAGAGCGGACAGAGATCGTGACCAGGACCATTGCGCTTTCGGACCTCCACACTAGACGGGGTCCGGCCGCGGATCCATTGCCACATGAAGATCCTAATCTTCACAGGTAGGCGAATGGACCACACCGCCGTAAGAGGAAGGGGGGTGGTGGAGGAAGCGACGGTGATAAGCGGACTGCCATCGAGCGATGGTCGGCGATGAAGGAAGAGATGGTATCATGGTCATGGGAGCGGCTAAGCGGCCGCCAAAGCTGCAGGTAACCAGACAGTTTGAAGAGAGCTTCAGTAGCACGTCGAAGCGGAATGCGCTGAATCACAAGTCTATTGCGGATTGTCCAGAGGGTCCAGACGAGGACCCCAATCTCCAACCACCTAATGTGGCGAGTACGCAGGGGGAGGCCTGGAGTTCTGCGAACAGGTCAGGGAATTGGTGTGGCACCAATGGCCGCCAACCACCTCTCTAAAGCAGCTCCAAATAAATTGGGCGGACACACAGGAGAAGAAAATGTGATTCGAGTCTTCCGGGATGCCACAGAGTGGACAAAGACCGTTACCAGGACCATTGCGCTTTCGGACCTCCACACCGGACGGGGTCCGGCCGCGGATCCATTGCCACATGAAGATCCTAATCTTCACAGGTAGGCAAATGGACCATGCTGCTGTAAGAGGAAGGGGCGGTGGAGGGGGCAATGGCCCAGTAGAGGGACTTGGTGGAGAATTGGCCCGACGGCTCCAAACGTCACCGAACATGATTAGGGCCTGCTTCTACTTCCGGCTCGTGGAGGGCAATACAGTCAAGCAAATCGTGCTAGGCGGCAGTATCCGGAGGCCCAAATGGCCTCCGGAAAGTGAGGTGCCCTAAGTTAATAAGGGGCCTCTCGACGGAGATCCGGGGATCGACAGCTATGGAGAAGAGGTCGGGGAAGCGCGCGGCGAAGGGGATGTCTCCAGCCCACCGGTCAAACAAGAACAAAGTCGCAGCCCCGGTGAGGGAGTCCTGGATTAAGGGGTCCTCATGCGTCCGGGCTATGTGACATGGGCCGGACTAATGGGCCATGAAGATACAAGACAGAAAACTTCTTCCCGTGTCTGGATGGGACTCTCCTTGGCGTGGAAGGCAAGCTTGGCTTTCGGGTATGAAGATTCCTTCCTCTGTAAACCGACTCTATATAACCCTGGGTCCCTCCAGTGTTTATGTAAACCGGAGGGTTTAGTCCGTAGAGGCGATGATAATCAGAATCATATAGGCTAGACATCTAGGGTTTAGCCATTACGATCTCGAGGTAAATCAACTCTTGTAAAACCCATATTCATCCAAGATAATCAAGCAGGAAGTAGGGTATTACCTCCATCAAGAGCGCCCGAACCTGGGTAAAGACCGTGTCCCTGTCTCCTGCTACCTTCGATCCTTAGACGCACAGTTCAGGACCCCCTACCCGAGATCTGCCGGTTTTGACACCGACATTGGTGCTTTCATTGAGAGTTCCGTTGTGTCGTCGTCAGAAGGTTTGATGGCTCCATCAATCATCTACAACAATGCTGCCCTGAGGGAGGTCTTTCTCCCCGGCCAGACCTTTGTGTTCGGCGGCTTCTCACTGCGGGCCAACTCGCTTGGCCATCTAGAGCAGATTGACAGCTACGCCCCAGGTCACCAGATTAGTTTTGGAAATTTGGATTATGTTGCTGACATCCGAGGAGAGTTGATATTCCAAGGGTTTGCGACCCCAACCCTCGCTCTGGCCTTAGATCCGGAGCGCGTCACCAGGTCCTAAGACAGGATTCCGGAGCCCGCCGGACTCTCAGCGGCTATTGAGCCTAGCCCGGGAGAGTCGGAGGAAGTAGTGTCACCAGCCACCATCATAAAGCCGGACTCTCCTCCGAACACTGGCTCTGAATCCTCGGAGTCAGCTTCGTGTGAGCTCGGCCAAGGAATTGCCTTCCTGCCATACTCCATACTCCACGGACTCTTTTCTCCCTGGCCAAACCTCGCCTTTAAGCGAGGCTCTTGACTTAATGTGATCCCTCATCATTACAGAGGGGCAATGTCTGAACTATGCCTAGCCCGTAATAGGGGCTGAGAGCGGGGAATTTTCCGTCCCACCCACCACCCACTTCATAGCCACTGTCGAGGACATAACCGACATGCTTGATCGTAACTCCGAAGACATCTATGGCATGGAAATTGATGCCAAAGACGAACAAAGCCAAAACCCACCGCATACCAGACGCTAGGTGGCCACCTCCACATACGACGCATACATGGTGGATACGCCAAAAGAGGATGGCGATGAAGGCAACAAAGATCCAATCAAGGATAATAACACTGATAAACCACCAAAGCGGCAACATCAGCGGCGCCGTTCGAAATCACGCCGCACCAAAGAAAACAATACTGGCAATGGAGATGACAACACTCCGGAGAATGCTGGAGACCCTGACGCCCCCGTCGAACCAACATCCGAACATGATGATAGGGAGGAGGAGCAGGGTAACCCTGACGAGCCAGTCGGGAACGAAGACTTGGAGGACAGCAATTATATGCAACTCTCCAAAGACAAAATAAGCCTCGGCGACTAAGACTTCATCGTGCCAGAGGAACCCCTCGAGCAAGAACGCTTTAAGCAATAGCTCATCGCAACCGCGAGGAGCCTGAAAAGGAAACATCAATAGCTTCAAGCCGAACAGGATACAGTCAACGACAGATGGACTAATGTCCTGGCAACCGAGGAATATGGCCTCGCACGACCAACCAAAAGCTACCCGAAGCGCAAGTTGTTACCCCAATTCGACGTCGAGGCACGGGAGCCCATAATTTCAGCGCGTAATGCAGCTGATAAACCAGACCGGCCACCGCGTGGCCGAGACAGAACGGCTACCCAAACCGAACACCAGCCCACATTACCCCGCCATAAAGGCAGGGAGACAGCGGCCCGGGGCTACACCTACGACCTACGTCAAGACTTGGACACTAGGGCAGGCCTAGCCAGATCAATCTACGGGTCACGGGGACGTGCCCCAACATGAGAGGATGGCTATCAGGCCCGGCGTGATCGACACGACCTCACTCGGGGTGAAAACCACATAGGGACGTCCACCGAACTCCGTTGGGATGTGGCCCGTTATAGAGGCGCCACACACCCCCTATGCTTCACCGAGGAGGTAATAGAGCACGAATTCCCAGAAGGGTTCAAACCAATGAATATCGAATCATATGATGGAACAACCGACCCTACAGTATGGATCGAGGATTTTCTTCTCCATATCCACATGGCCCGTGGTGATGATCTACATGCCATCAAATACCTCCCACTAAAATTAAAGGGGCCAGCCCGTCACTGGCTAAACAGCCTCACAAAAAGCTCCATTGGCAACAGGGAAGACTTGGAAGACGCCTTTCGCGACAACTTCCAAGGGACATATGTCCGGCCTCCGGACGCCGATGACCTCAGTCACATCATCCAGCAGCCCGGAGAGTTAGCAAGGAAACTCTGGACTGGGTTCTTAATTAAAAAGAACCAAATTGTCGACTGTTCGGATGCCGAAGCCCTCGCAGCCTTTAAACATAGCGTCCGAGATGAGTGGCTGGCCCGTCACCTCGGCCAAGAAAAACCAAAGTCTATGGTAGCTCTTACCGCACTTATGACCCACTTTTACGCGGGAGAAGATAGCTGGCTGGCTCGACGAAGCACTAGCACCAGCAATCCTAGCACCTCCGAAGTAAGGGACGGTAATGGCAGGCCACGACGCAATAAAAACAAACATCAAAACAATAATGTAGGAACCCAAGACACGGCGGTCAATGCCAGATTCAGTAATCCGGTCAACGGATAAGCCATTCAAGGCAAACAAAGATGGTCCATCCAGTTTAGACAGGATACTGGATCGGCCCTGTCAAATTCATGGCAGCCCTGACAAACCCGCCAACCATACTAACAGAAATTGCTGGGTTTTCAAACAGGTCGGCAAGCTCAATGCCGAACTCAAAGGGAAGGGGCCACCTAATGGCAGTGAAGACGAAGAGACTCGCCAACTGAACACCGGGGGATAGAAGCAATTTCCCCCTAAAGTAAAAACAGTAAACATGATATCTGTGACGCATATCCCTACAAGGGAGAGCAAGCGCCCACTATGAAACGTATATGCCATGAAGTCTGTTGCCCCAAAATTTAACCCATGGGCGGCCTGCTCGATCACTTTTGATCGCAAGAACCACCCACCCGGTATCCATCACAGAAGATTGGCAGCTCTGGTCCTTGACCCAATCATTGATGGATTCCATCTCATGCGAGTTCTTATGGATGATGGCAGTAGCCTTAACTTACTCTATCAAGACACTGTTTGCAATATGGGCATTGATCCCTCAAGGATCAAGCCCACCACAACTACCTTCAAGGGAGTAATACCCGGCGTAGAAGCTCACTGTACGGGCACAATCACATTGGAAGTCGTATTCGGTTCGCCGGACAACTTTTGAAGTGAAGACTTGATCTTCGATATTGTCCCGTTCCACAGTGGATATCAAGCACTGCTTGGGCGGACTACTTTTGCTCGTTTCAATGCGGTCCCACACTACGCCTATCTAAAACTCAAGATGCCCGGTCCACGCAGTGTCATCACGATCAATGGAAACACAGAACGCTCCCTCCGCACCGAGGAGCATCATGCGGCCATCACAGCCAAAGTACAAGGGGGCCTCACCAATCCGCATATCTCATCGGCCATTAAGCCACCAACCTCTACTACATAGGACCGGTCAATTTTAGAGCTGGATTAGCAGTTCTGCCTCCATTGTTCGCCGCATATGCCCGCGAAGTTCGTATCGCGCATACATAATTATGCACTTAAAATACCTTGGTCATCAGCGGAGGCACAATAAGGACAAGCCTACAATACGTTTTGCCCTCCTACACCCTCCTTCTTTCCTTTTTAACTACTTCTTATATTTTTCCACAGGTGAATTAAAACCTGTTCATCCTACAAACCTGCAAGGACTCTTTCGGAGCCCGGTTTCGTCCAAGTAACCAAAAAACGCTCTTTTTAAGGAACGCTCTTCGCTACAGCAAATGCAGCGCAGACGTGCGATAGGAGGTCCAAAAGATTTTTTGTAGACCAAACACTCTATTTGAAACCTGCATAGAACCTTTTACCTTAGCCTTCGATCCCCTGGCATGTAAAATGACCTGGGTAGTGGTGTTACAATCTGTAAGATTGCGTTCGACGTATCAATCAGATTCCAGTGAACATAATCCGCCTTCAGTACTTGCTTTTCCTCATAGAACTATACTTTGCTTCTTCGGTTGTTTCACTCACACCTTGGCACTAAATCGCCAGGGGCTCGATATGGCAACATATTGGTTGCCCAAAAGTCCGAACAACTTTATAACACACTTCGGTGTCACGAGTTTGGAATTATATGCATCAGCTCCGAATCATGTCTTTGGTTAATAGTTGGGTTGCTCGGATCCTGTGCTTACTACCTTACGTTCCGTCTTATCGGCTAGGGTAGTAAAGGGAGAACTACTGTGATTGTGTTTCCGGTTAAACTGGTTAAACACCTCAGTAGAGAAAGCCGAAAACTGACTATCATGACGCGGCGAGAGCTGGTCAACCACTCGGTGACTTATTAAAATCTTTTGCGATTTCTTTCATATAACACGAAGGATTGTTTTCCAGTCACCTATGTAACACAACCGGTATTTGGATAAACACGTACATACCAAGGGCTACATCATTGTAACACCCTCGATGCAGCTATATCTCCCACGTGTCGAAGCACGACTTAGAGGCATAACCGCATTGAAAGCCATGTCGCAAGTGAGGTAATCTTCACACAACCCATGTAATACATAAGGGAAAGAGATACATAGTTGGCTTACAATCGCCACTTCACGCAATACATGAGTAAAGCATTACATCAATCAGATACAATCAGGGTCCGACTACGGAACCAAAATAAAAGAATACTACCCCAAATGCTACACAGATCCCCGATCGACCCCAACTGGGCTCCACTACTGATCATCTGAAATGAAGCAACACAATGAACAAGGTCTTCATCGAGCTCCTCCTTGAGCTCGGGTGCATCACCTACACGGTTTCATCGGCACCTGCAAACTGGTTTTGGAAGTATCTGTGAGTCACGGGGACTCAGCAATCTCACACCCGCGAGATCAAGACTATTTAAGCTTATAGGTAGGGTAAAAGGTATGAGGTGGAGCTGCAGCAAGCGACTAGCATATATGGTGGCTAACATACGCAAATGAGAGCGAGAAGAGAAGGCAAAGCACGGTCGATGAACTATGATCAAGAAGTGATCCTAGAACAACCTACGTCAAGCATAACTCCAATACCGTGTTCACTTCCCGGACTCCGCCGAGAAGAGACCATCATGGTTACACACGCGGTTGGTGTATTTTAATTAAGATCAACTTCGGGTTTTCTACAACCGGACATTAACAAATTCCCATCTGCCCATAACCGCGGGCACGACTTTCGAAAGTTCAAACCCTGCAGGGGTGTCCCAACTTAGCCCATTATAAGCTCTCGCGATCAACGAAGGATATTCCTTCTCCCCGGGAAGACCCGATCAGTCTCGGAATCCCGGCTACAAGACATTTCGACAGTAATAAAACAAGTCCAGCAAAGCCGCCCGGATGTGCCGACAAATCCTGATAGGAGCTGCACATATCTCGGTCTCAGGGCACACCGGATGAGCCAGACGTCGGGTTGGCATAGACCCTGATTGCGCAGGGGGAGCCGGACATCGCTCGGTTTGGACCAGCACTTAGAGAAGCACTGGCCCGGGGGGGCTAAAATAAAGATGACCCTCGGGCTGGCCGACCCAAGGGAAAGGGATAGGTGGTGGTGAGGCAAATGGTAAAACCAATGTTGGGCCTTGCTGGAAAAGTCTTATTCAAAGCGAACTGTCAAGGGGGTCACATAAATCACCCGACCGCATTAGGGACGCATAATCCGGGAACATAACACCGATATGACGGAAACTAGGGCGACAAGAGTGGAACAAAACACCAGGCATAAGGCCGAGCCTTCCACCCTTTACCAAGTATATAGATGCATTAATAATATAAGAGAGATTGTGATATCCCAACAAGTAAACATGTTCCAACAAGGAACAACATCTCCATGTTCCAACAAGGAACAAACTTCATCTTCACCTGCAACTAACAACGCTATAAGTGGGGCTGAGCAAAGCGGTAACATAGCCAAACAACGGTTTGCTAGGACAAGGTGGGTTAGAGGCTTGGTTTAACAATATGGGAGGCATGATAAGCAAGTGGTAGGTATTGCAGCATAGGCATAGCAAAAGAGCGAGCAACTAGCAAGCAAAGATAGAAGTGATTTCGAGGGTATGGTCATCTTGCCTGAGATCCCGCAAGGAAGAAGAACGAGTCCATGAAGAAGACAAACTGACGAAGATGAACGGATCCTCACAACTTCGGAACGAAACCGAAGCTAACGAGAGAAGCAACCCGGAAACAAACAAACAACAAAGTAAACAACCACCACATACACATGGCATGATATGCGGGATGTTGTATGCAATGCATATGCATGCTTCGGAAGGAAAAAGATGAACCAGACATAATCTTGGCAAACCAAGTATGCCACTGGAAAGGTGAGGTGATTTCGGTTGAAATCGATATAAAGATCACCGGGATCGGATGCACGGTTTGCATATGACAAGCAAAACAAGAATGACAAGATTCTGCCATTAACAGCATGATGCTACTTAGCAAGTAACAAGAAATTAAGCTACTGCACCCAACCATATCAACAAAGCATATGGCAGTGATCCACTCAAGATGCTTGACAAAAGATGAACACTGAGCTACGGCTAAATCACAACATAACAGGTTCAAACAAGCATGGCAAAAGTGCAAAAGCTTACAGGTTCACAGACTTAGTGAAAATACAACATGCCAGAATTAACATCAGGATGACATGTTTAGAGCAAGGAAACAACATGCTACATGAACATTACATAGCAAAATATGGCATGGAATGAATCTACTCAAAGCACTTAACAAAAGTCCCTTACTGACCATAAGCCAAAAGGAAACAGAAAATATCATAAAACCCATGTCAATTAAGCAAGTTTCGTTACAGGTTTCGGACTTTGCAGAAAACTGGACATGTCAAAAACAGATAACAAGTAGGCATGTTTACGAGCTCGATGCACTCACTACCGAGCATTGCATGATAAACTAAGCATACATACATCAAGAAGACATGGCATAGAAGCTAGACATGGCAAGAACAACATCATAGCATGCAAATATCAACTACAACAAGCTTGGCAAAATCGAATAACATGTAAACAATCTGCCAGTAACATTTTGTAACAAAAGTAGAGCTCGATTGACTCAAGCTATAGCACTCCATAATTACAAAAAAAAGCATGGATGGATATAGCACATTCATATGTTCAAAACATCCTTACTGATCATGCTCAAAAGAGGCATAGATCTCTCTGAAACAACATGAACACATGGCATAAAAATAACAGCAGGACATGACAGTGAAAATACTAAGTCCCTGAAATCAGCAACATTATGTACCCTAGTTTGCATGCTTGTTCTAGTCACCACATAGATTACAAAAATACATGGCATCCACCCCTGGAAAGATAGCATGGCATATTACAAAACACATGTAGGACTCAACTCCATAGGGTGCACACATCAATCATGGCAAAAATGACAAAAGTGCATCTACTGAAACAGATCTGAAACTAACATCACATAGCCCTCTTATAATAGCATTTCGGGCATCAAGATGAGCTCAAATGAGAATTATGCAATGAGATTAAATGATGTACTCCTCGAGGCGAACAATATGATATATAACACGCACGAAACGAAGCAGTATGCAGAAAGTTATGATGCGATGAACAAGGGACCATAATGCAAATAATTTCGGGACTTAGTCAAAATCAGCACCTCGGGGGAAGAAGTCAACGGGCGAGGTGGCCGGAGATGCTCGCCGGAGTAGAGGAAGAAGATGGCCGGAGAGGAGGGGATCCGGCGCGGCGGAGCTCGAGGTCGCCGGATCCGGTCCGGCCCGACCGGATCCGCGGCGAGGCGGCGCGGGGCGCGCGCGGGCGCGGACGCGGGCGGCGGCGGCACGGCTGTGCGGCGGCGGCGAGGTTGGCGGCGGGGCGCGCGGGGCGGGGGCGGCGCACGGGTGGCGGCCGACAGCACGGACGGCGGCGGGGCTCGCCGGCGAGCGGGCGGGCGCGGCCTGGTTCAGGCCCGGCGGGGGCCCGATCTGGGCTCGCGGGCCCGCGGCGGTGCGCATTGGGAGACGGCGGCGGCGGGACACATGGCGACACCTGGTTGGCTGGGCGCGACGGCCGGGTGACGTGGCGGCCTCCCATTGGCCGGAGCGACGTGGCGGCGGTGGTGGACGTGTCCGGCGCGGTGCGGACGCGTTCGGCATCGCGAGGAGGGAGAGGGCTAGGGTTCATCTGCGCGAAAAAATCCGAGGGGAGCACATATTTATAGGTAGGAGGAGCTAGGAGGCTCCAAATGAGGTGCGGTTTTCGGCCACGCGATCGTGATCGAACGACCGAGATGATGGAAGGGGTTTAGGTGGGTTTTGGGCCACTTTGGAGGGGTGTTGGGCTGGACACAAAAGAGGCTTCCACGGTTACCCGGTTAACCGTTGGAGTATCAAACGACCTCCGAATGACCCGAAACTTGACAGGCGGTCTACCGGGGTTATACCAAGGCCGCTTGACAAACCTCGGTCCATTCCGAGAAAGTTTAATACCCGCTCACGGAAAAAGGTAAAAGGGGACGCCGGGGAACATAGGAGCGCCGGATTGCAAAACGGACAACGGGGAAAATGCTCGGATTCATGAAACGAACACGTATGCGAATGCGATGCACATGATGACATGATATGAAATGCAGATGATGACATGGCAAAGTGCAACACGCAAGCACATGACATGGCAACGCTGACGAATAACTGACGGACACCTGGCGCATCAGATCCGGGGCGTTACAACACTCCACCAGTACGAGAGGATCTCGTCCCGAGATCTAGGATGGCACCGGAGGGGAAAACGGAAGAGAAAGAGAAGAGGTAAAACTAAGTTTCTTCTTTGACAAAAGAGTGAAACCACGAGCCTTAGAGGTTGAACAAAAATGAAAGAACGAAAACAACGAAGATGAACAAAGTTGAAAACACTCCGTTAGAAAAGAGGAACATGGGATATGACGAGAACCCAGCGGTTTAGTGATAAGATAGGTATTGAAACCACTCCGGTTAAGCTAGATAGAGAAAGAATAAGATTGATATAATTTGGGCAGCACTCCGACTGAAAATGGAAGGGATTTGAGCATGAACTTAACAAGATGAGAGGATACTTGCTGAAATTAACAACACACTGCCTCCTGAACTATTAAAAGAATGGCACAAGGGGTAAGAAAGATTTCAGACAGCACTCCGGTTGAGAAGAGATACAAGACTTGATAAGATGAGAGAGCTCGAATGAAAACACGACACTCCGGTTAAATGGAAGCCTAAGAGAACAACTACAAAACAGGGTCCTGACAAACAAAAAGATTTGACAAGAGAGCAACAACACAATGCCTCCGGAAGAAAGAATAGAAGATAGATCATTGGAAAGAAAGAAAGAATGGAGAAGAAAATGCCAAATTCTGCCACAAAAGAGCTTGGAAAGCACCCTTCCAAGAAGGTTATAGCGGAGTTGTTGGAAAACCAACAACGAAAAGATATGATCCTCGTGGGCTTAATGAGACATCTCGAAACTTGAGGTGAGCTTCTGCCACTAACGAAAACAATAGATTGGATTGAGATCAACAAGGAGATGAAAACTTATGTCACCGGGAGGATAAAAGAAGAACTTGGGTCATTTATAAGCACCATAAATAGCAACAATCCTTAGGGAAAGCTTTAGGTGAAATATAACCCAAGATAACTCCAACAAAGAGATTGATGGATTTAAAATACCTCATTCTTGACAACATATGAATCACGAAACATGAATGAAAATTGTCAAGAGTGATATAGCGCCATCTCAAAGATAAGGTAGAAAGAATGCACTTCAGAATGAAAGAAGAAGAATACTTGAACTCCTCAAAACAAACATGTGTTGAGCACCATGTTTATTTTAGAGTATAGCTTGACGCATCTTAACTCCGAGAGAAAACTTGAGGACAATCGAAGAATGAAAAAGGGTCCTTGATAAACCACCATGTAGAGCCTCCATGAAGAACTCCGGTAATAAACGGATGATCGGATAAAATGAAGGATGAAAAGAATAAGGTTGAAGCCTTGCAATGATTAGATGGATCTCCGTGGTGATATAATTGCGAGAGCTTGGAACTCCGAGGAAGACAAGATGAAACAATTGAAATCAAGAATTTTGATGAACCTCCGGAATAAGGAATAGAATTTACTCGATGAAACAAGAATAATAATTACATTATGCTTATCCTTCACCAATTTAAATTGATGACAAGCAATGGATTTGGCATACTACTAATTCTCGTAGAAAGGATTGAAGAGAGATATTGCTTAACTTGGGAAGGTCTTCAACGAACCACCCGTAGAGTTGGGAAGAAAGAATGAATCTATATGATAACAAAGGAAGAAGGATCTTGAACGAACCACCGTAAGAATTTAAAATGGACGAAGTAAAGGGATGAATCACCGGTAAGGATTTGAAAATGAACGATGATACTTGAGAGGATTTAGATACATGAGAACGAAGAGATCATGAACTGATTAGAGAATATTGAAAGATGCACCGGTAAGATTTGGAAAACAAGAGCTGAACGCTTGAATGAATAATAATGACATGATGGCCTTCGGAGGAAAGAAATGGAAAACAACTCATGAAATGCTCCGGATGGGTGAAAAGAATTCCCTCAATCGAAAACAATTATGAGAGGATGGCATCAACTTGAACTACACAACTTTGGAAGAACGGATAATGATTTAAGAGGAACTCTTCTTCGGTCTTCAAATGTTGAGAATGATGATGAGAAACACCACCATGAATTGTTCAGGCACTCCGTAATGAAAATTGGAAAGGTTGAACCAACGATGAAAAGAATATGAAAGCGAACTTGGAGAAAACATTTGACTGATGATAACTCATTCTTACGTCAAACTTTGAAATGAATTTGAGAATAACTCCAGAAAAATTAGAAGAGTCAGGTAAGATCCTGGGAAAAGACCTGTGGGTTAGGGCCCACTCAAAAGAAAACACTGTTGACCAATTGCTTGAAAAGAGAGATTGCATCGGTTGAATTGAATGACTTGAATGAGATAGCATCCTCAAAAGAAATTGAGTGAATTGAGAATGGAAGCTTGTATCTTCTGAGATATCTTCATCACTCCGGAACAATTGAATAGTGAGAAGTGGATGATTAAGAGGTGCACCGGTACGAGAAAACATTTGAAACGAGGAAAAAATATGATCGACACCGAAAGCTTGAATTGGAACCGCCGGAGAAGAAAAGAATGACGAATGATGAACTTGAAACTCCTGACCATCTTCATGATAATCACCGGATAAGAACATTGAAGGAAAGAATGAAGAAACTTCCATCAATAAAAAGGATACTTGATTGAGAAATCTGAGTCCTTGAAGAAAAAGGGTGGGAGGGTGAAAAAAAAAACAAATGCAACTTGGGACGGATGAAACGAACACCGTTTAGAAAAAAACTTAGAATTGATCTGTAACGCCCCGGATTCGATGCGCCAGGTGTCCGCCAGTTATTCGCCGTCGTTGCCATGTCATGTGCTTACGTGTTGCACTTTGCCATGTCATCATCTGCATTTCATATCATGTCATCTTGTGCATTGCATTGCATACGTGTTCGTTTCATGCATCCGAGCATTTTCCCCGTTGTCCGTTATGCAATCCGGCACTCCTATGTTCCCCGGCGCCCCCTTTTGCCTCTTTCCGTGTGCGGGTGTTAAACATTCTCGGAATGGACCGAGGCTTGACATGTGGCCTTGGTTTACTACCGGTAGACCGCCTGTCAAGTTTCGCGTCATTTGGAGGTCGTTTGATACTCCAACGGTTAACCGGGTAACCGTAAAGGCCTCTTTGGTGTGCAGCCCAACAAACCCTCCAAATCAGCCCAATAACCCATCTAAGACACTCCCATGTCCATCGCCGTTCGATCACGATCGCGTGGCCGCAAACCGCTCCTCAATTGGAGTCTCCTAGCTCCTTCTACCTATAAATATGTGTCTTTCCCCGAAATTTCGGGCAGATGAAACCCTACCATCTTCCTCCTCGCGCCACCGGACGAAAAACCCCGCCGCCGGACATGTCCAACCCCCGCCGCCACGTTGCTCCGACGAATCGGAGGCCGCCACCTCAGCCGCGTCGCCGCCGCCAGCCATTCCCGCGTCGCCACCTCATCCGCGCGCCGCCTCTCTCTCCCCGCGGCCCGCCAGGCCCGTCCCCGGCCCCCGCCGCGCCTGGTTCCGCGCCGCCGCCCCCGACTCTCCCCGCCTCGCTCCGCCGACCTCGCCCCGCCTCCAACGCCTCCCGCCGGTCCCGCCCGGCTCCGCCTCGGGCGCCGCCGCGTCCGCCCGCCGGCGGCCTCGCTCCGGTCCCCGCGCCACCGGCGGCCGCGCCTTGCCCCGCAAGATCCGGTCCGGATCTGCCCGTCTCCGGCCATCTCCCTTCTCTCCGGCGTCTACTCCGGCGAACCCCGGCCATCCTCGTAATCCGTGCCCAGATCTGGATCCCGCAGGTTGACCCCCCTCGTTTTTCTCTAAGTCCCAAGTTCTCTGCATTATGTTGGCATGTTCATCGCATCATAACTTGCTGCATACTGCTCCGTTTCATGCGTGTAATATGTCAAATTGTTCGACGCGATGAGTAAGTCATTTCTTCTCATTGCATCATTTTCATTTGAGCTCATCTTGATGCCTGAAATGCTGTTAGAAGAGGGCTATGTGATGTTAGTTTCAGATTCTCAGCAGAACATGCACTTTTGTCATTTTTGCCATGATTGATGTGTGCACCCTATGAAGTGGAGTCCTACGTGTGTTTTGTAATTTTCCATGCCATATTTACAGGGGTATATGCCATGTATTTTTGTGATCTCTTTGGTGACTAGCACAAGCATGCAAACTAGGGATCATAATGTTGCTGATTTCAGGGACTTAGTATTTTCACCAAGTTATTTCCTGCTGTTATTTTTATGCCATGTGTTCATGTTGTTTCAGAGAGATCTATGCCTCTTTTGAGCATGATCATTAAGCATGTTTTGAACTTATGGATGTGCTCTATCAATCCATGCCTTTGTGTGTAATTATGGAGTGCCATAGCTTGAGTCAGTCGAGCTCTACTTTTGCTATAAAATATTACTGGCAGATTGTTTACATGTTATTCGACTTTGCCAAGCTTGTTGTAGTTGTTCATTGCATGCTATGATGTTGTTCTTGCCATGATTAGCTTCTATTGCCATGTTTTCTTGATGGGTGTATGCTTAGTTTATCATGCAAAGCTCTGTAGTGAGTGCATCGAGCTCGTAAACATGCCTACTTGTTATCTGTTTTTGACATGTCCAGTTTTCTGCTAAGTCTGGAATCTGTAACGAAACTTGCTTAATTGACATGGGTGCTAGTATATTTTCTGGTCCTTTTTGGCTTATGGTCAGTAAGGGACTTTTGTTACATGCTTTGAGTAGATTCCAGCCTTGCTCTATTTTTACATGATAGCTTGCTGTAACATGTTGTTTGATAGCTCTAAACATTGTAACCTGATGTTATTTCTGCCATGTCCTGTGAATTCTGCTAAGTCTGTGAACCTGTTATTATTTGCAATCTTGCCATGCTTGTTTGAGTATGATCTAGTGATTTCTGGAGATAGCTCAGTGTTCATGTTTTGTCATGCTTTACCTGTACATCATGTCCATGCCTTTTGTTATCTTGTTATGGTGCTGTAGCATGTTGTTTTGATGCTTGCTAGATGCCTACTTGCTGTCTTGGACATATTGTTGTTATATCTTGTATAGGGTGTATGTGTTGAACCGTTGCTCCGTTTTGAGCATGCTATATATGAAACTTACTTAGAATTGCATGTAGCTTCATATTATCATGTTGCATCCTTGTCTTGAGTGAGTTTGCTTGATGTTTGCATGCATTTTGCATCGATGCCATGCTTACCTTGTTTTGCTCATATCTTCTAGGCCGTAACTCCGAATCTAATGAACTTTATATGTAACTTGACTAGAATTTTGTGTAGATCATCATGGTGCATCTTAACTTGCTGTTTATCAACTTTAACACAAGGTTTATTCAGATCTGGACCAATTTCGAAATTTGCATGTGGGGACTTACCGGAATTGTTCTATGATATTTCCGGCCTCATTTAAACTTGCCTTGTTGTGTTGCTCTTGTTTGCAGCATCTCTTGCCATGAGTAGCTTCATGTAGCTTAGTCATGCATCATACTTGTTTGTGCATCATGCCATGTGTATGTGGTGGTTGTTTACTATGTTGCTTGTTTCTTTCCGGGTTGCATCTCTCGTTAGCTTCGGTTTCGCTTCAGAGTTGTGAGGATTCGTTCGACTACATCCATTTGTCTTCTTCATGGACTCGTTCTTCTTCCTTGCGGGATTTCAGGCAAGACGACCATACCCTCGAAATCACTTCTATCTTTGCTTGCTAGATGCTCGCTCTTTTGCTATGCCTATGCTGCGATATCTACCACTTGCTTAACATGCCTCCCATATTGTTAAACCAAGCCTCTAACCCACCTTGTCCTAGCAAACCGTTGTTTGGCTATGTTACCGCTTTGCTCAGCCCCTCTTATAGCGTTGTTAGTTGCAGGTGAAGATGAAGTTTGTTCCTTGTTGGAACATGGAGATGTTGTTCCTTGTTTGGAACATGTTTACTTGTTGGGATATCACAGTATATCTTATTTAATTAATGCATCTATATACTTGGTAAAGGGTGGAAGGCTCGGCCTTATGCCTGGTGTTTTGTTCCACTCTTGCCGCCCTAGTTTCCGTCATATCGGTATTATGTTCCCGGATTTTGCGTCCCTAACGCGGTCGGGTGATTTATGGGACCCCCTTGACAGTTCGCTTTGAATAAGACTTTTCCAGCAAGGCCCAACATTGGTTTTACCATTTGCCTCACCACCACCTATCCTTTTCCCTTGGGTCGTCCAACCCGAGGGTCATCTTTATTTTAGCCCCCCCGGGCCAGTGTTTCTCTAAGTGCTGGTCCAAACCGAGCGATGTCCGACGCCCCCTGGGCAATCAGGGTCTATGCCAACCCGACGTCTGGCTCATCCGGTGTGCCCTGAGACCGAGATATGTGCAGCTCCTATCAGGATTTGTCAGCACATCCGGGCGGCTTTGCTGGTCTTGTTTTATTACTATCGAAATGTCTTGTAGCCGGGATTCCGAGACTGATCGGGTCTTCCCGGGGAGAAGGAATATCCTTCGTTGATCGCGAGAGCTTATCATGGGCTAAGTTGGGACTCCCCTGCAGGGTTTAAACTTTCGAAAGCCGTGCCCGCGGTTATGGGCAGATGGGAATTTGTTAATGTCCGGTTGTAGAAAACCCGAAGTTGATCTTAATTAAAATACACCAACCGCGTGTGTAACCGTGATGGTCTCTTCTCGGCGGAGTCCGGGAAGTGAACACGGTGTTGGAGTTATGCTTGACGTAAGTAGTTTCAGGATCACTTCTTGATCATAGTTGTTCGACCGTGCTTTTGCCTTCTCTTCTCGCTCTCATTTGCGTATGTTAGACACCAGATAAGCTAGTCGCTTGCTGCAGCTCCACCTCACTACCCTGTCCTACCTTTAAGCTTAAATAGTCTTGATCTCGCGGGTGTGAGATTGCTGAGTCCCCGTGACTCACAGATACTTCCAAAACCAGTTTGCAGGTGCCGATGAAACCGTGCAGGTGATGCACCCGAGTTCAAGGAGGAGCTCGATGAAGATCTTGTTCATTGTGTTGCTTCATTTCAGTTGATCAGTAGTGGAGCCCAGTTGGGGTCGATCGGGGATCTGTGTAGCATTTGGGGTAGTCTTCTTTTATTTTGGTTCCGTAGTCGGACCTTGATTGTATCTGTTTGATGTAATGCTTTACTCATGTATTGCGTGAAGTGGCGATTGTAAACCAACTATGTATCTCTTTCCCTTATGTATTACATGGGTTGTGTGAAGATTACCTCACTTGCGACATTGCTTTCAATGCGGTTATGCCTCTAAGTCGTGCTTCGACACGTGGGAGATATAGCCGCATCGAGGGCGTTACATGATCTTGCGAATGTTGAAGTGATCGGATCCACTTAAAGAGAGACACACCGGTTGGAAAAGAATTGGCATGATAATCTTGATGATCAAGAAGGATTAGTATTCACATAGAAATATGAGAACACCGTTTAGGGAAGTTATGGAATCAACACTTGACATTGAAGCAACTCGAATACCACAAATAAAACAAAATAAATGATTGGCTTGCGGAATAAGCCGGAAACAAACATATGATAGACCCCATATCGTATCATGTGTCTGTAGGAAAGATATCCTACGAGATACTTGAATTCCCACTTATAAACTCCCGAAACTTTCTGGTTATGCTATCAGGTGTTGGGGATACAGGGGACACAAAATATATCACCCAAACTAACAATACCTAGATCCAGCTGTATCCATCCTTCAAAACATAACCAAGAAAACTTCAGAAATCGTCTACCTCAACCTTCGAAAAGCATCCGTTATACGAGTTATGGCAATACTCCCGCACTCGCCTCAGTACTGGGCTATCAGGGTTATCTCACCAACAACTGTACAAAAGAGATTTTCGATGTCGGCATACTAAACTCAGGTATTCCAGAACTGTAACGATAAAATTATGACGACAACACCTCGGTGCTCAACTCCCCGGGACACCTCCACTAAACCCCTGCTGACAGGAGGCACCAAGACAATGTTGTCATCACAAAACCATCGGAACGATTCTAAGATACCCGCGTGATCCTAAATTTTTTTTAGTGAAATTTGAGAAGAGAAGAGTCAAAACTCTACGTCAGGATGCCTTACCAGAGCGATGAGGAGACTGGGAAGTAAAAAGAATTCCTAACTCTCCGATACATAATTCCTAAATGACTCAAAACATTTTTCTAGACACAACTCGGCCGCTAAAAACGATCAATCAGTGGGGGCTCCTAAGGTCAGGGAAGGCTCTGATACCAACTTGTAACACCCTCGATGCGGCTATATCTCCCACGTGTCGAAGCACGACTTAGAGGCATAACCGCATTGAAAGCCATGTCGCAAGTGAGGTAATCTTCACAAAACCCATGTAATACATAAGGGAAAGAGATACATAGTTGGCTTACAATCGCCACTTCACGCAATACATGAGTAAAGCATTACATCAATCAGATACAATCAGGGTCCGACTACGGAACCAAAATAAAAGAAGACTACCCCAAATGCTACACAGATCCCCGATCGACCCCAACTGGGCTCCACTACTGATCATCTGAAATCAAGCAACACAATGAACAAGGTCTTCATCGAGCTCCTCCTTGAGCTCGGGTGCATCACCTGCACGGTTTCATCGGCACCTGCAAACTGGTTTTGGAAGTATCTGTGAGTCACGGGGACTCAACAATCTCACACCCGCGAGATCAAGACTATTTAAGCTTATAGGTAGGGTAAAAGGTATGAGGTGGAGCTGCAGCAAGCGACTAGCATATATGGTGGCTAACATACGCAAATGAGAGCGAGAAGAGAAGGCAAAGCACGGTCGATGAACTATGATCAAGAAGTGATCCTAGAACAACCTACGTCAAGCATAACTCCAACACCGTGTTCACTTCCCGGACTCCGCCGAGAAGAGACCATCACGGTTACACACGCGGTTGGTGTATTTTAATTAAGATCAACTTCGGGTTTTCTACAACCGGACATTAACAAATTCCCATCTGCCCATAACCGCGGGCACGGCTTTCGAAAGTTCAAACCCTGCAGGGGTGTCCTAACTTAGCCCATTATAAGCTCTCGCGATCAACGAAGGATATTCCTTCTCCTCGGGAAGACCCGATCAGTCTCGGAATCCCGGCTACAAGACATTTCGACAGTAATAAAACAAGTCCAGCAAAGCCGCCCGGATGTGCCGACAAATCCTGATAGGAGCTGCACATATCTCGGTCTCAGGGCACACCGGATGAGCCAGACATCGGGTTGGCATAGACCCTGATTGCGCAGGGGGCGCCGGACATCGCTCGGTTTGGACCAGCACTTAGAGAAGCACTGGCCCGGGGGGGAGGGCTAAAATAAAGATGACCCTCGGGCTGGCCGACCCAAGGGAAAGGGATAGGTGGTGGTGAGGCAAATGGTAAAACCAATGTTGGGCCTTGCTGGAAAAGTCTTATTCAAAGCGAACTGTCAAGGGGGTCCCATAAATCACCCAACCGCGTTAGGGACGCAAAATCTGGGAACATAATACCGATATGACGGAAACTAGGGCGGCAAGAGTGGAACAAAACACCAGGCATAAGGCCGAGCCTTCCACCCTTTACCAAGTATATAGATGTATTAATAGTATAAGAGATATTGTGATATCCCAACAAGTAAACATGTTCCAACAAGGAACAACATCTCCATGTTCCAACAAGGAACAAACTTCATCTTCACCTACAACTAACAACGCTATAAGAGGGGCTGAGCAAAGCGGTAACATAGCCAAACAACGGTTTGCTAGGACAAGGTGGGTTAGAGGCTTGGTTTAACAATATGGGAGGCATGATAAGCAAGTGGTAGGTATCGCAGCATAGGCATAGCAAAAGAGCGAGCAACTAGCAAGCAAAGATAGAAGTGATTTCGAGGGTATGGTCATCTTGCCTGAGATCCCGCAAGGAAGAAGAACGAGTCCATAAAGAAGACAAACGGACGTAGACGAACGGATCCTCACAACTTCGGAACGAAACCGAAGCTAACGAGAGAAGAAACCCGGAAACAAACAAACAACAAAGTAAACAACCACCACATACACATGGCCTGATATGCGGGATGTTGTATGCAATGCATATGCATGCTTCGGAAGGAAAAAGATGAACCAGGAATAATCTTGGCAAACCAAGTATGCCACTGGAAAGGTGAGGTGATTTCGGTTGAAATCGATATAAAGATCACCGGGATCGGATGCACGGTTTGCAAATGACAAGCAAAATAAGAATGACAATATTCTGCCATTAACAGCATGATGCTACTTAGCAAGTAACAAGAAATTAAGCTACTGCACCCAAGCATATCAACAAAGCATATGGTAGTGATCTACTCAAGATGCTTAACAAAAGATGACCAGTGAGCTACGGCTAAATCACACCATAACAGGTTCAAACAAGCATGGCAAAAGTGCAAAAGCTTACAGGTTCACAGACTTGGTGAAAATACTAACATGCCAGAATTAACATCAGGATGACATGTTTAGAGCAAGGAAACAACGTGCTACAGTAACATTACATAGCAAAATATGGCATGGAATAAATCTACTCAAAGCACTTAACAAAAGTCCCTTACTGACCATAAGCCAAAAGGGATCAGAAAATATCATAACACCCATGTCAATTAAGCAAGTTTCGTTACAGGTTTCGGACTTTGCAGAAAACTGGACATGTCAAAAACAGATAACAAGTAGGCATGTTTACGAGCTCGATGCACTCACTACCGAGCATTGCATGATAAACTAAGCATACATACATCAAGAAGACATGGCATAAAAGCTAGACATGGCAAGAACAACATCATAGCATGCAAATATCAACTACAACAAGCTTGGCAAAATCGAATAACATGTAAACAATCTGCCAGTAACATTTTGTAACAAAAGTAGAGCTTGATTGACTCAAGCTATAGCACTCCATAATTACAAACAAAAGCATGGATGGATATAGCACATTCATATGTTCAAAACATCCTTACTGATCATGCTCAAAAGAGGCATAGATCTCCCTGAAACAACATGAACACATGGCATAAAAATAACAGCAGGACATGACAGTGAAAATACTAAGTCCCTGAAATCAGCAACATTATGTACCCTAGTTTGCATGCTTGTTCTAGTCACCACATAGGTCACAAAAATACATGGCATCCACCCCTGGAAAGATAGCATGGCATATTACAAAACACATGTAGGACTCAACTCCATAGGGTGCACACATCAATCATGGCAAAAAAGACAAAAGTGCATCTACTGAAACAGATCTGAAACTAACATCACATAGCCCTCTTCTAACAGCATTTCGGGCATCAATATGAGCTCAAATGAGAATTATGCAATGAGATGAAATGATGTACTCCTCGAGGCGAACAATTTGATATATAACACGCACGAAACGGAGCAGTATGCAGAAAGTTATGATGCGATGAACAAGGGACTAGAATGCAAATAATTTCGGGACTTAGTCAAAATCAGCACCTCGGGGGAAGAAGTCAACGGGCGAGGTGGCCGGAGATGCTCGCCGGAGTAGAGGAAGAAGATGGCCGGAGAGGAGGGGATCCGGCGGGGCGGAGCTCGAGGTCGCCGGATCCGGTCCGGCCCGACCGGATCCGCGGCGAGGCGGCGCGGGGCGCGCGCGGGCGCGGACGCGGGCGGCCGCCGAGCCCGGCGGCGAGGGCGCGGCTGTGCGGCGGCGGCGAGGCTTCACGGGCGGCGGCGAGGTTGGCGGCGGGGCGCGCGGGGCGGGGGCGGCGCGCGGGTGGCGGCGGAGCATGGCGTCGGCGGCGGGGCTCGCCGGCGAGCGGGCGGGCGCGGCCCGGTTCAGGCCCGGCGGGGGCCGGATCTGGGCTCGCGGGCCCGCGGCGGCGCGCATTGGGAGACGGCGGCGGCGGGACACATGGCGACGCCTGGTTGGCTGGGCGCGGTGGCCGGGTGACGTGGCGGCCTCCCATTGGCCGGAGCGATGTGGCGGCGGTGGTGGACGTGTCCGGCGCGGTGCGGACGCGTCCGGCGGCGCGAGGAGGGAGAGGGCTAGGGTTCATCTGCGCGAAAAAATCCGAGGGGAGCACATATTTATAGGTAGGAGGAGCTTGGAGGCTCCAAATGAGGTGCGGTTTTCGGCCACGCGATCGTGATCGAACGACCGAGATGATGGAAGGGGTTTAGGTGGGTTTTGGGCCACTTTGGAGGGGTGTTGGGCTGGACACAAAAGAGGCTTCCACAGTTACCCGGTTAACCGTTGGAGTATCAAACGACCTCCGAATGACCCGAAACTTGACAGGCGGTCTACCGGGGTTATACCAAGGCCGCTTGACAAACCTCGGTCCATTCCGAGAAAGTTTAATACCCGCTCACGGAAAAAGGTAAAAGGGGACGCCGGGGAACATAGGAGCGCCGGATTGCAAAACGGACAACTGGGAAAATGCTCGGATTCATGAAACGAACACGTATGCGAATGCGATGCACATGATGACATGATATGAAATGCAGATGATGACATGGCAAAGTGCAACACGCAAGCACATGACATGGCAACGCTGACGAATAACTGACGGACACCTGGCGCATCAGATCCGGGGCGTTACAATCATAGACCCACCGTCCAAATCCTATGGCTAAGTGAAAGCGTGAAAGCCCTATAGTCCGATTGCCTAGTTCGCCGCACAGACACCTCCTTCACGGACCAAGACGTTGGGTCAAGTGTGGTCTGGTGCTATTCCGAACACCCCGGTATTATATGCGAGGGGGCTGAAGCCGACGACTGGAAAACTTTCAGATTATAAATAACGGCCGCACAGGAGGAAATAAATTTTAGGCAAAAGGCATAAGTATAACACAACCATAATATATCATAATATTGTTCTCACAATTCCGGTACATTCACTCGAACATAATATTCTTCGAGCACTGACCCTCTATCAAGCGGGCACCCTCTAGGACATTCTTGAAATAATGCTCTGGTGTACGCTGGTCCTTGCCTCCGGGTGGGCCCTTCGCTGCAACATCGGTGGCCTTCATCTTTGCCCAGTATATCTTGACGCGGGCGAAGGCCATCCATGCACCTTCTATGCACACCGACCGCTTAACGGCGTCGATACGCGGCACTGCATCGACAAGTCGCTGCACCAAGCCAAAATAGCTGTTCGGAACTGGTTCAGCCGGCCATATCTGGACCACAACATCCTTCATGGCAGCTCCGGGCATCTTATGGAGCTCAGCCCACTGGGCCATCCGTTCGTTTAGAAAAGCTTCTCCGTAGCATGTCCTTCCTGTGCCTGGAAGAAATGCGCCACATCGGAAATACTCTTCGGCAGGTCCAAGAGCGCATCTGGAGAACTCCACAATTGATTAAGCAGAGCATACTTCAGGTCGCTGAACTTAGTCTGTAAAAGAAAATGCTTACCAACCGCTATCTCCCCAGCTTGCTGGATCTCCTCCCGAGCTGCTCTAGACTCGAACCGTGCTTCTCTCGCCTCTTATAAGGCCTTGTCGAGTTCGGCTGCCTTGGCTTTGATATCCTCCTCGAGTGATTGGCATTGGCTAGTGGCACCCTTTAGCTCTCGCGCCATGGTAGATATTCTCTCCTCGCACTGGCGCCGAGTGGTCTGTTCGGGCTTTAAATCAGCAGCCGTCTTCTTGGCAGCCGCATCACTCGCCCTGGCCTGCTCCTTGGCATGGGCAAGTTCAGCCCGAAGGTCTCAACCACGACAGCACCATCTGCAGTTATGCATGTCATAGTGTATCATTTTCAGCTTCGTGATCATACTATTATACATGCATAAGCGGACTGCCCCGAACATACCTTGTGCCTCATTGAGCCGCCTGTTAATAAGAGTAATGTCCTCATCTGCTAACTCAAGCTTATGCTTTAGATCGGCAACTTCCGCAGCCTGAGCGGTCGCCATTGACATAACAGCCTGTTTTCAAATTAATTATGTTACTTCCTGGGCATATCTTTTTGATCCTCTGATCGCCTCCCTGTGGAAACCGACCAGAGTCTCAGGGGCTACTATCTATACACAGGCACATTTTTGATGACCCACAAGTATAGGGGATCTATCGTAGTCCTTTTAATAAGTAAGAGTGTCGAACCCAACGAGGAGCAGAAGGAAATGATAAGCAGTTTTCAGCAAGGTATTCTCTGCAAGCACTGAAATAATAGGTAACAGATAGTTTGGTGATAAGATAATTGTAACGAGCAACAAGTAACAAAAGTAAATAAAGTGCAGCAAGGTGGCCCAATCCTTTTTGTAGCAAAGGACAAGCCTGGACAAACTCTTATATAGAGAAAAGCGCTCCCGAGGACACATGAGAATTATCGTCAAGCTAGTTTTCATCACGTTCATATGGTTCGCGTTCAGTACTTTGATAATTTGATATGTGGGTGGACCGGTGCTTGGGTGTTGTTCTCACTTGAACAAGCATCCCACTTATGATTAACCTCTATTGCAAGCGTCCGCAACTACAACAAAAGTATTAAGGTAAACCTAACCATAGCATGAAACATATGGATCCAAATCAGCCCTTACGAAGCAACGCATAAACTAGGGTTTAAGCTTCTGTCACTATAGCAACCCATCATCTACTTATTACTTCCCAATGCCTTCCTCTAGGGCCAAATAATGGCGAAGTGCTATGTAGTCGACGTTCACATAACGCCACTAGAGGCTAGACAACATACATCTCATCAAAATATCGAATGAATACGAAATTCACATGACTACTAATAGCAAGACCTCTCCCATGTCCTCAGAAACAAACGTAACTACTCACAAAGAATATTCATGTTCATAATCAGAGGGGTATTAATATGCATATAGGATCTGAACATATGATCTTCCACCAATTCAACCAACTAGCATCAACTACAAGGAGTAATCAACACTACTAGCAACCTACTAGTACCAATCCCAGACTTGGAGACAAGAATTGGATACAAGAGATGAACTAGGGTTTTGAGAGGAGACGGTGATGGTGAAGATGTTGATGGAGATTGCCTCTCCCGATGAGAGGAGCATTGGTGATGACGATGGCGATGATTTCTCCCTCCCGGAGGGAAGTGTCCCCGGCAGAACAGCTTTGCCGGAGCCCTAGATTGGTTCCGCCAAGGTTCCGCCTCGTGGCGGCGGAGTCTCGTCCCGAAAGGTTGCCTATGATTTTTCCCTGGATGAAAGACTTCATATAGCAGAAGATGTCACCGGAGAGCCAACAGTGGGCCCACGAGGCAGGGGGTGAGCCATGGGGGGTAGGGCACGCCCCCACCCTCGTGGGCAGGTGGTGGCCCCCCTGACGTATTTCTTCCGCTCAATATTTTTTATTATTTCCAAAAATAACTTTCGTGGAGTTTCAGGACTTTTGGAGTTGTGCATAATAGGTCTCTAATATTTGCTCCTTTTCCAGCCCAGAATTCCAGCTGCCCGCATTCTCCCTCCTTATGTAAACCTTGTAAAATAAGAGAGAATAGGCATAAGTATTGTGACATAATGCATAATAACAGCCCATAATGCAATAAATATCGATATAAAAGCATGATGCAAAATGGACGTATCAACTCCGCCAAGCTTAGACCTCGCTTGTCCTCAAGCGGAAGCCGCTAACGATAAATATGTCCACATGTTTAGAGGTAGAGGTGTCGATAAAACAAAATACGGACATGAGGGCATCATGATTATTCTTATAACAACAACGTAGATGGATATTGTCATATGATTTCTTATGCTCAAGTAATAATCTGTTCACAATGCAAAGTACGAATCCGAAACTTTATTGAGAACTAAGAAACTATAATCTCAGTCATTGAAGCAATTGCAATTTATCATAACATCAAAAAGAGTCTATGTCAGAGCTTTCTAGCAAGTCCACATACTCAACTATCATTTAGTCTTTCATAATTGCTAACACTCACGCAATACTTGTGGTTACGGAGTTTTAATCGGACACAGAGAAAGATAGGGGCTTATAGTTTCGCCTCCCAACCTTTTACCTCAAGGGTAATGTCAACAATAATAGTTCATGCTAACCCATATCCAATTAGATATATCTATCAGGATCTTTCCAACACCTTGTGCTTGCCAAAGGATAAAATAAAAAGGAAAGGTGAAGATCACCATGACTCTTGCATAAGGTAGAAGATAATAGTAACAGATAGGCCCTTCGCAGAGGGAAGCAGAGGTTGCCATGCGCTTTTATGGTTGGATGCACAAAATCTTAATGCGTAAGAACGTCACTTTATATTGCCACTTGTGATATGAACCTTTATTATGCAGTCCGTCGCTTTTATTTCTTCCACATCACAAGATCGTACAAAGCTTATTTCCTCCACACCAATTAATCATACTTATTTAGAGAGCAATTTTTATTGCTTGCACCGACGACAACTTACTTGAAGGATCTTACTCAATCCATAGGTAGATATGGTGGACTCTCATGGCAAAACTGGTTTAAGGGTATTTGGAAGCACAAGTAGTATCTCTACTTGGTGCTAAGAATTTGGCTAGCATGAGGGGGAAAGGCAAGCTCAACATGTTGGATGATCCATGACAACATACTTTATCTCGAATATAAGAAAACATAAGCCATTATGTTGTCTTCTTTTTCCAACATCAACTCTTTAGCATGTCATATTTTAATGAGTGCTCCCAATCATAAAAGATGTCCAAGATAGTATATTTATATGTGAAACCTCTCTTTCTTTATTACTTCCTATTAATTGCAATGATGACCAAAGCTATGTTTGCCAACTCCCAACAATTTTTAATCATCATACTCTTTCTATGTGAAGTCATTACTCTCAATAAGATCAATATGATATTTTTATTTCTTTTCATTCTTTTCTCTTTTCTTTTATTCACTCAAGATCATAGCAAGATAATCAAGCCCTTGACTCAACACTAATCTTTATTATATAGCTCACGGACTCAATTACATAGAGAGATCATAAAGCAAAACTCAAAACTAGATCATACGAAAACTTTATTCTACTAGATCAAGATACTACTAAATAGGATCGAACTAACAAAAAGGTAAAGATAGGAGATGTGATGGTGATACGATACCGGGGCACCTCCCCCAAGCTTGGCAGTTGCCAAGGGGAGTGCCCATACCCATGTGATTATGTCTCCTTTGCTGGTGAAGGGGTTGTTGATGATGTAGGCTTGTCGTCCATCTTCCAAGGCATAGGCTCACCATCATAAAAGGATAATCGAGTCTCCAGGATCCTTAAATCTGCAGCCAAACTCATCCTTTTGAATCTATATTCATACTCACAGTTTTGGTTTTGCAGGTCATAGATTTGAGCTTGGTGTTGGGGAACGTTGCAGAAAATTAAAATTTTTCCTACGGTTTCACCAAGATCCATCTATGAGTTCATCTAGCAACGAGTATTCAGATTGGATAGCATCTACATACCACTTTGTAGATCGCAACGGAAGCGTTCGAGTGAACGTGGATGAGGTAGTCGTACTTGCCGTGATCCAATTCACCGATGATCTAGTACCGAACGGACGGCACCTCCGCGTTCAACACACGTACGGGACGGGAGACGTCTCCTCCTTCTTGATCCAGCAAGGGGGAAGGAGAGGTTGAGGAAGATCCAGCACGACGGTGTGGTGGTGGATGCAGCAGAACTCCGGCAGGGCTTCGCTAAGCAACTACGGGAGGAGGAGGAGGTGTTGCAGGAAGGAGGGAGGCGCCAGGGCATTAGGGTTGGTTTTCTCCTCCTTTTCCCCACTATATATAGGGCCAAGGGAGAGGGGGAGGCACAGCCCTTGCCCCTTCCTCCAAGGAAGGGTGCGGCCAAGGGTGGGGAGGAGTCCATCCTCCCCAAGGCACCTCGGAGGTGCCTTCCCCTTGTAGGACTCTCCCCTTTTTTTCTCTCTTGGCGCATGGGCCTCTTGGGGCTGGTTCCCCTTGGCCCAAGCAGGCCAAGGCGCACCCCCTAAGGCCCATGTGGCCCACCAAGGCAGGTGGCCCCACCTGGTGGACCCCGGGACCCCTCCGGTGGTCCCGGTACAATACCGATAACACCGAAACTTGTCCCGATGGCCAAAATAGCACTTCCTATATATAATTCTTTACCTCCGGACCATTCCGGAACTCCTCGTGACGTCCGGGATCTCATCCGGGACTCCGAACAACATTCGGGTTACTGCATATACATATCTTCACAACCCTAGCGTCACCGAACCTTAAGTGTGTAGACCCTACGGGTTCGGGAGACATGCAGACATGACCGAGACGGATCTCGGGCAATAACCAACAGCGGGATCTGGATACCCATGTTGGCTCCCACATGCTCCACGATGATCTCATCGAATGAACCACGATGTCAAGGATTCAATTAATCCCGTATACGATTCCCTTTGTCAATCGGTATTTTACTTGCCCGAGATTCGATCGTCGGTATACCAATACCTCGTTCAATCTCGTTACCGGCAAGTCACTTTTCTCGTTCCGTAATGCATGATCCCGTGATCAAACACTTTGATCACCTTGAGCTCATTGTGATGATGCATTACCGAGAGGGCCCGGTGATACCTCTCCGTCAAGCGGAGTGACAAATCCCAGTCTCGATCCATGTCAACCCAACAGACACTTTCAGAGATACCCGTAGCATACCTTTATAGTCACCCAGTTACGTTGTGACGTTTGGCACACCCAAAGCACTCCTACGGTATCCGGGAGTTACACGATCTCATGGTCTAAGGAAAGGATACTTGACATTGGAAAACTCTAGCAAACGAACTATGCGATCTTATGCTATGTTTAGGATTGGGTCTTGTCCATCACATCATTCTCCTAATGATGTGATCCCATTATCGATGACATCCAATGTCCATAGTCAGGAAACCATGACTATCTGTCGATCAACGAGCTAGTCAACTAGAGGCTCACTAGGGACATATTGTTGTCTGTTATTCACACATGTATTACGATTTCCGGATAACACAATTATAGCACGAATAAAGACAATTATCATGAATAAGGAAATATAATAAGAATGCTTTTATTATTGCCTCTAGGGCATATTTCCAACACTTGGAGGTGCTCGATTTTCTCGTGGAGCTTGAAGATGGCCTCCCCAATGTCCTTGGCATCCAACTTGTGGTTGTTGGTGAACTCCGTGATCATTATGTTATTAGAATCAAGTCCATGCTCCACCATCTCCTGGCATTTGAAAACTTGTTGCTCCATTGCTTCAAGCCTTGTCTCCACTCTTCCGGTCCTCCGTGGTCCCTCAACATCGCTGATGTGCAGCAACCCATCACGCATCTCAATGGTTTGAGGGTGTTGCAGCACCTCCGCGAGGTAGGGGTTGATGACCTTCTCGAAAAACTTGTCCTTGGGGGCACTTGGAGACGTCATGATGATCTAGATCTGTCAGAAAAATAGCTCGAAACAAGGGCAGAGGATACTTGCGTGATACAGGAGTCAAAACCTTCGTGAGAATATATAATGAATTTTTACCGACCAAAATATGTATCGTGCAAGAAAACGGAGTCCGAAGAGCACATGAGGTGCCCACCAGGTAGGGGGCGCGCCCTCCACCCTCGTGGAGGCCTCGTGTCCTTCCCGGACTGCTTCTTATTTTTCTATTTTTCTGAATATTCCAAAACGGAGAAATATTGCCTTAAAAACTGTTTTGGAGTCGGTTTACCTACCGTACCACATACCTGTTCCTTTTCGGAGTCTGAAACGTTCCAGAAAGTGTCTCTTATGCATTCCTCCAGGGTTACGGTTTCAATAACATTGGTTTCAACATTTATAGGATTACCTGAGATATAATGTTTAATTCTTTGACCGTTCACCACCTTCGGATTTGTGCCTTCGAAGTTGTTAATTTTTATGGCACCGGAACAATAGACCTCCTCGATAACGTAAGGGCCTTCCCATTTAGAGAGAAGTTTTCCTGCAAAAATCTTAAATGAGAGTTGTATAGCAATACATAATCACCTACATTAAAATCACGCTTTTGTATCCTTTTGTCATGCCATCTTTTAACTTTTTCTTTAAACAATTTGGCATTTTCATAGGCTTGGATTCTCCATTCATCAAGTGAGCTAATATCAAATAACCTCTTCTCACCAGCAAGTTTGAAATCATAGTTGAGCTCGTTAATAGCCCAATAAGCCTTATGTTCTAGTTCGAGAGGTAAGTGACATGATTTTCCATAAACCATTTTATATGGAGACATACCATAGGATTTTTATATGCAGTTCTGTAGGCCCATAATGCATCATCAAGTTTCTTGGACCAATTCTTTCTAGATCTATTAACAGTCTTTTGCAAAATTAATTTGAGATCTCTATTACTTAATTCTACTTGACCACTAGACTGCGGGTGATAAGGAGATGCAATTCTATGATTAACATCATACTTAGCAAGCCTTTTACGGAAAGCACCATGAATAAAATGTGAACCACCATCAGTCATTAAATATCTAGGGACTCCAAACCTCGGAAAATAACTTCTCTAAGCATCTTAATAGAAGTGTTATGATCAACACTACTAGTTGGAATAGCTTCTACCCACTTAATAACGTAAACAACAATAACTAAAATATGTGTATATCCATTAGAGGCAGGAAAAGGTCCCATAAAATCAAAGCCGCAAACGTCAAATGGTTCAATAACAAGTGAATAATTCATAGGCATTTCTTGACGTCTACTAATATTACCAATTCTTTGACATTCATCACAAGATTGGACAAACTTACGAGCATCCTTGAAGAGAGTAGGCCAATAAAAACCGGATTGCAATACCTTATGTGCAGTTCTGTCTCCAGCGTGGTGCCCTCCATAAGCTTCGGAGTGACACTTGCGTAGGATCTGTTCTTTTTCATGCTTAGGTACACAACGTCTAATAACACCATCTACTCCTTCTTTATAAAGATGTGGGTCATCCCAAAAGTAATGTCTCAAATCATAGAAGTACTTTTTCTTTTGTTGGTATGTGAAGCTAGGTGGTATAAACTTAGCAATAATATAATTAGCATAATCAGCATACCAAGGAGTACTACGAGAAGTACTTATAACATTTAATTGTTCATCAGGAAAGCTATCATTAATAGGTAGTGGGTCATCAAGAACATTTTCTAACCTAGACAAGTTGTCTGCAACGGGGTTCTCAGCTCCCTTTCTATCAACAATATGCAAATCAAATTCTTGCAGCAGGAGAACCCATCTAATAAGTCTAGGTTTAGCATCTTTCTTTTCCATAAGATATTTAATAGCAGCATGATCAGTGTGAATAGTTACTTTAGAATCAACAATATAAGGTCTGAACTTATCACAAGCAAATACAACTGCTAAAAGTTCTTTTTCAGTAGTAGCATAATTTCTTTGAGCATTGTCTAGAGTCTTACTAGCATAATGGATAACATTTAATTTCTTATCAACTCTTTGCCCTAGAACAACACCTACAGCATAATCACTAGCATCACACATAATTTCAAAGGGTAAATTCCAATTAGGTGGCTGAACAACAGGTGCAGAGACTAATGCTTTCTTAAGTATTTCAAATGCTTCTACACAATCGTCATCAAAGACAAACGATATATCTTTTTGTAATAAATGAGTCAAAGGCCGAGAAATTTTGGAGAAGTCCTTAATGAACCTCCTATAAAAACCGGCATGACCTAGGAAGCTTCTTATACCTTTGATCTCCTTGGGACATGGCATATTTTCAATAGCATCAATCTTGGCTTTATCAACTTCAATACCTCTTTCAGAAACTTTATGCCCCAAGACAATACCTTCATTAACCATAAAGTGGCACTTTTCCGAATTCAAGACAAGATTAGTTTGTTCACATCTCTGCAAAACTTGATCAAGGTTGCTCAAGCAATCATCAAAAGAGGATCCATAGACGGAGAAATCGTCCATGAAAACCTCACAAATCTTTTCACAAAAGTCAGAGAATATAGCCATCATGCATCTTTGAAAGGTAGCAGGTGCATTACATAAACCAAAAGGCATACATCTATAAGCAAAAGTACTAAAAGGGCAAGTAAAAGTAGTCTTTGATTGATCATTGGCTGACACAGGTATTTGAGAGAAACCAGAATAACCATCTAGAAAGCAAAAATGTGTATGATTGCATAATCTTTCTAGCATTTGATCGATAAAAGGTAAGGGGTAATGATCCTTTTTAGTAGCTTTATTTAATTTGCGGAAATCAATTACCATCCTATAACCTGTAATAATTCTTTGCAGGATCAATTCATCTTTATCATTTGGAATGATGGTAACACCTGCTTCCTTAGGGACACAATGACAGGACTTACCCACTGACTATCAGCAATGGTATAAATTATACCTGCCTCAAGGAGCTTTAGTATTTCCTTTCTTACCACTTCTTTCATTTTAGGATTCAGCCGTCGTTGATGATCACGAACTGGTTTGGCATCTTCCTCCAAATTTATTTTATGTTGACATAGAGTGGGACTAATGCCCTTAAGATCCTCAAGAGTATATCCAATAGCAGCACGGTGCTTCCTCAGAGTTTTCAATAATCTCTCTTCTTCATGATCTGAAAGGTTAGCACTGATAATAACATGATATATCTTCTTTTCATCAAGATAAGCATATTTAAGAGTATCAGGCAACCGTTTAAGCTCAAACACGGGATCACCCTTGGGTGGAGGAGGATCCCCTAGGATTTCAACAGGCAAATTGTGTTTCAGGATACGTTCATGTTTAAAGAATACTTCATCTATTTCCCTTCTTTCATTCATAAACATATCATTTTCATGGTCTAGCAAATATTGTTCTAAAGGGTCACTAGGAGGCACGGCAATAGAAGCAATACCAATAATTTCATCCTTACTAGGCAATTCCTCCTCACGGTGTTGTCTACTAAATTTAGAGAAATTAAACTCATGAGACAAATCACCCAAGCCAATAGTAACAACATTCTTTTCGTAGTCTATCCTAGCATTAACTGTGTTCAAGAAGGGTCTACCAAGTATAATGGGACAAAAGCTATCTTGTGGGGAACCAAGAACAAGAAAATCAGCAGGATATTTGGTTTTCCCACACATGAATTCAACATCTCTAACAATTCCAATGGGTGATATTTTATCTCTATTAGCAAGTTTGATGGTAACATCAATACCTTCTATCTCAGCAGGTGCAATTTCATGCATAATTTCTTTGTATAAGTCATGAGGTATAGCACTAGCACTAGGACCCATATCACATAAGCCATGATAACAATGATCTCCTATTTTGACAGAAATAACAGGCATGCCTACCACAGGTCTATGTTTATCTTTAGCACAAGGTTGGACAATTCTAGCAGTTTCACCGCAGAAATAAATAACATGCCCACCAATATTATCAGCCAAGAGATCTTTAACAATAGCAATATTAGGTTCAACTTTAACTTGCTCAGGAGGTGTATCAGTTCTAATATTGCTTTTACGAACCACAATTGAAGCTTTAGCATGATCCTTTATCTTAACAGGGAAAGGTGGTTTCTCAGCATAAGAAGTAGGAACAATAGGATCATTATAAGTGATATTCTTTTCTTCAACTTCTATGGGAGGATGATATTTGAACCACTTCTCCTTAGGGAGATCAACATAAGCAGAAAAAGATTCACAGAAAGAGGCTACTATCTCAGAGTTAAGTCCATATTTAGTGTTAAATTTACGAAAAACATCGGTATCCGTAAAAGATTTAACACAATCAAACTTAGATGTCATACCTGACTCCTTACCTTCATCGAGATCCCAATCTTCAGAGTTGCGTTTAATTTTATCCAATAAATTCCATTTGAATTCAATAGTATTCATCATAAAAGAGCCAGCACAAGAAGTATCGAGCATGGATTGATTATTTCGAGAAAGCCGAGCATAAAAGCTTTGAAGAATTATTTCTCTTGAGAGCCCATGATTGGGGCATGAATATAACATTGATTTAAGCCTCCCCAAGCTTGAGCGATGCTTTCTCCTTCGCGAGGCCAAAAATTATATATATATATATATATATATATATATATATATATATATATATATATATATATATATATAATTGCGATCACGATGAACAAGATGCATAGGATAAAATTTCTGATGAAATTCCAATTTCCATCGTTTGTAGTTCCATGATCCCGTATCATCACATAGCCTATACCTTTTCGATGCATCTCCCTTCAAAGATAAAGGGAAGACCTTCTTATTAACAACATCATCGGGTATACCTGCAAGCTTAAATAATCCACAAACTTCATCCACATATATTAGGTGCTCATCAGGATGCTTTGTTCCATCTCCTACAAAAGGATTAGCTAACAGTTTTTCTAACATACCCAAAGGAACTTCAAAGGGAACATTTTCATTTTCAGTAGGTTCAGTAGGTTGAGGAGCAACTCTTTGCTCTACTGGTCGGGGTGAAGATACCCCGAACAAGCCCCTCAGAGGATTACTTTCCATAGTAACAAGTGACCGTAAATTTCAGCACACTATATAAATTTTTCCTCACCAAGTTCCACCTACCAAAGGCGCTTCACTCCCCGGCAACGGCGCCAGAAAAGAGTCTGGATGACCCACAAGTATAGGGGATCTATCGTAGTCCTTTCGATAAGTAAGAGTGTCGAAACCAACAAGGAGCAGAAGGAAATGATAAGAGGTTTTCAGCAAGGTATTCTCTGCAAGCACTGAAATAATAGGTAACAGATAGTTTGGTGATAAGATAATTGTAACACGCAACAAGTAAAAAAAGTAAATAAAGTGCAGCAAGGTGTCCCAATCCTTTTTGTAGCAAAGGACAAGCCTGGACAAACTCTTATATAGAGAAAAGCACTCCCGAGGACACATGGGAATTACCGTTAAGCTAGTTTTCATCACGTTCATATGGTTCACGTTCGGTACTTTGATAATTTGATATGTGGGTGGACCGGTGCTTGGGTGCTGTTCTCACTTGAACAAGCATCCCACTTATGATTAACCTCTATTGCAAGCGTCCGCAACTACAACAAAAGTATTAAGGTAAACCTAACCATAGCATGAAACATATGGATCCAAATCAGCCCCCTACGAAGCAACACATAAACTAGGGTTTAAGCTTCTGTCACTCTAGCAACCCATCATCTACTTATTACTTCCCAATGCCTTCCTCTAGGCCCAAATAATGGTGAAGTGTTATGTAGTCGACATTCACATAACACCACTAGAGGCTAGACAACATACATCTCATCAAAATATCGAACGAATACCAAATTCACATGACTACTAATAGCAAGACTTCTCCCATGTCCTTGGGAACAAACGTAACTACTCACAAAGCATATTCATGTTCATAATCAGAAGGGTATTAATATGCATATAGGATCTGAACATATGATCTTCCACCAATTAAACCAACTAGCATCAACTACAAGGAGTAATCAACACTACTAGCAACCTACTAGTACCAATCCCGGACTCGGAGACAAGAATTGGATACAAGAGATGAACTAGGGTTTTGAGAGGAGACGGTGCTGGTGAAGATGTTGACGGAGATTGCCCTCTCCCGATGAGAGGAGCATTGGTGATGACGATGGCGATGACTTCCCCCTCCCGGAGGGAAGTGTCCCCGACAGAACAGCTCTGCCGAATCCCTAGATTGGTTCCGCCAAGGTTCCGCCTCGTGGCGGCGGAGTCTCGTCCCGAAAGGTTGCCTATGATTTTCCCCTGGATGAAAGACTTCATATAGCAGAAGATGGCCACCGGAGAGCCAACAGGGGGCCCACAAGGCAGGGGGGCGCGCCCTGGGGGGTAGGGCGCATCCCCCACCTCGTGGGCAGGTGGTGGCCCCCCTGACGTATTTATTCCGCTCAATATTTTTTATTATTTCCAAAAATAACTTTCGTGGAGTTTCAGGACTTTTGGAGTTGTGCAGAATAGGTCTCTAATATTTGCTCCTTTTCTAGCCCAGAATTCCAGCTACTGGCATTCTCCCTCCTTATGTAAACCTTGTAAAATAAGAGAGAATAGGCATAAGTATTGTGACATAATGCATGATAACAGCCCATAATGCAATAAATATCGATATAAAAGCATGATGCAAAATGGACGTATCAATTTTGCATGTAGAGCGCGATTAAGATAATGCATGGCATACCTCGAAGCCTCTCAGCAGGCCCGAAAAGGCTTCATTCAATATGCTTCTCGCGGACAGAATCCTCTTAACTACCGTACCCATTAAGGTATGATGTTCCTCTGAGATGGACGCACTTTGCAATGCGCCCATTAGAGTACCCGGCACCTCCGGATTCCTGGAGGCTGCTTCGGGAGTATGGACTCCCTTCAAAGGGGTACATTTGCTCGACCCTAGAGTCGTCTCCGGCTGTAAACCAGATAGTTGTGGACCCTTGAGGACCAAAGTATCACCTTCGGGCGCTGTCTTCTTTGTCCCTCGCGCCACTTGATGGTCAGGGGAGATCCTCCGGGATGACACCACGAAATCGTCCGCCTTAAGGGGCGAGGAAGCCTGTGGAGGAGTCTTGCTTTCCATCATCTCCGGAAGCAAGTCCCTCAAGGAGGAGGACTGTTGGGGAAGACAGCGGGCCGGACTGCAAACATATATTTTAAATGTTAACCTTGTAACCTGAAAAGAACAGGATATGTCTATAACACCCTTGTTCACTTACGATTCGGCGAAGGGCTTGTCCTTTCGGAAGTACTGTGCGACAATGTCGTCTTCCGAACCCGAACCGTCTGACAGGGATATCTTCCCTCTCTTGGGTGTCTCCACCTCCAAGTCTTCGGAGGCAGTCCTTTCCTTCCCGTGGGGAGAAGGGATATCACTTTCCTCTTCCCCTTTGTCTTCAGGAGAGGGAGCTTTAGTCTCCCCGGACGTAGCGTCCAGTATACCTTTAGAGTGAAGGCCACCCTTGGTATTTTTGCTTTTCTTCTTGTCCTCCTTCGCCGGCACTTGATACGGTGCCGGGGCCAGCATCCTCATTAACACAGGGTCTGCTGAGTCTTCGGGAAGTGGAGTTGAACACCTAATTCGCTCCGCCTTCTTTATCCATCCCTAGCCGAAGATAGATTTCTCAGTACATCACTATGGGATAATCAACCAAGTTGCGTTCAGAAATTGAGTGCTTACCGAGGTATCCAGATGATTGCAGTCGAGGCCGATGTCCTCGGTCGTATCCGGCCACTATTTTCGGGTCCTAAAGAATAGTTTCCACATCCCTCCGTGCGTTGTGCCGAAGAAGTGCTGAAGGGTCCGTGGTCCCTCCGGATTGAACTCCCACATGCGGGGAGGCCGTCGCTAGCACGGTAGGATCCAGCGGACTAGCATCGCCTGGATTACATTGATGAGGCTGGTGTCCTTTTCAAGGATGCTCCGGATACGATTTTGCAGCGTCTGCACTTCATCAGTTGATCCCCATTCTAGCCCCTTATTAATCCACGATGCGAGCTGTAATGGAGGGCCAGATCGGAACGCGGGTGTGGCTGCCCATTTGGTACCACGGGGTTCGGTGATATAAAACCACTCCCGTTGCCATAAGTTGGAGGTGTCCGTGAAGGTGCCTTTTGGCCAAATAGCATTGGCGAGCTTGCTCACCATGGCTCCACCGCACTCCACTTGCTCACTGTCGACTACCTTCGACTTCACATTGAAAGTCTTGAGCCACAGGTCGAACTGTGGGGGAATGCGGAGAAAAGCCTCGCACATGATGATAAATGCCGAGATGTGAAGAAAGGAGTCCGGAGCTAGATTGTGAAAATCTATCCCATAGTAGAGCATGAGGCCATGAACGAAGGGGTGGAGAGCGAACCCTAGCCCACAGAGGAAGTGAGAGATGAATACAACCCTCTCGCCGGATTTTGGTGTAGGGATAACCCGCCCCTTAGCAGGATGCCTGTGGGGGATTTCCGCGGTCAGGTACCTCGCCTCCCGGAGCTTCACGATGTCCTCCTCTATGGCCGAGGAGGTCGCCCACCTGCCTTGGAGGCTAGATCCGGACATGACTGGGAAGCTTGTGGAAATTAAGTCGAGACCTGGGTGCTGGAGCTCGAGGTTGAAAAGGTTGAGGAAGAGGTAGGTGTGGAGGAGAAAGACGAGTCTGTACCCCTTTATGAAGGCGATGAATATCGAACGCCTCCTCACGAGCCTTAAAACTCGCCTGTTCCCAAGGAATCGTGCAAACGACACGGTTGGATTACCCATGCCCGTATTAATAAGAACCCCGTGATAAGGGGACACGATCTCTACTTTGACAAGACGTGCCAATAAAAACCACATCTAGTAACATGGAGCGGCAGGCTAAAAAACGGTTCAAAATAATAACCGGGCAGAGACGTAACGTCCCGCCACCAAAGTTGTCAGCAGATGGGACTTGTTAAATATCATACCCTGCTGTGGTTATGTGTGGTGTTTGTTTTGTAGAGCCGGGCACGTTTTGTGTGTTCAAGGATTGCATTAAAGTATTCGGAGGAGGAACCCGCCTTGCAATGCCGAAGACAATATACGCGCCGGACACATCGTCATTGAAGCCTGGTTAAGGGGCTACTGAGGGAGTCCTGGATTAAGGGGTCCTCGGGCATTCGGGCTATGTGACATGGGCCGGATTAATGGGCCATGAAGATACAAGACAAAAGACTTCTTCCCGTGTCCGGATGGGACTCTCCTTGGCGTGGAAGGCAAGCTTGGCTTTCGGGTATGAAGATTCCTTCCTCTGTAAACCGACTCTGTATAACCCTGGGTCCCTCCGGTGTCTATATAAACCCGAGGGTTTAGTTCGTAGAGGTGATGATAATCAGAATCATATAGCCTAGACATCCATGGTTTAGCCATTACGATCTCGAGGTAAATCAAATCTTGTAAACCCCATATTCATCCAAGATAATCAAGCAGGAAGTAGGGTATTACCTCCATCAAGAGGGCCCGAACCTGGGTAAACATCATGTCCCTGTCTCCTGTTACCTTCGATCCTTAGATGCATAGTTTGGGACCCCCTATCCGAGATCTGCCGGTTTTGACACCGACACCCGGATCCGATCGAGATGGAGGTCCCAATGCGAAGAATCGGGAGCGGCTGGATGACCGATTGCTAGAACTGGGAGCCGCCAGACCTGTGACGGAAGGTGATAACCCACAACAATAGGGGATTAATTGTAGCCTCTTTCAATAAGTAAGAGTGTCAAACCCAACGAGGAGCTAAAGGTAGAACAAATATTGCCTCAAGTTCTATCGACCACCGATACAACTCTACGCACGCTTAACGTTCACTTTACGTGGAACAAGTATGAAACTAGAAGTACTTTGTAGGTGTTGTTGGATAGGTTTGAAAGATAATAAAGAGCGCGTAAATAAAAATTAGGGGCTGTTTAGATAAAGAAACAATAAAGTTAGTATAGCGAGTGTGGAAAAGTGGTGGTAGGAGATGCGAAATTGTGCCTAAGCAATTGACTACTTTACTAGACCGATAGCAAGTTTTATGTGGGAGAGGCCACTGCTAGCATGTCATCCCTGACTTGGAATTCTATGCACTTATGATTGGAACTATTAGCAAGCATCCCAACCATAGAATTAAGATATATTGGTCCCCCTTCAATCTCGTATGCATCAATTTCTATGCTAGGTTGAAGCTTCTGTCACTCTTGCCCTCCAATACATAGTCCTATCAACATACAACTAACCCTATGGTGTGATCCACGCGCACGCTCATATGATGGGCACCAAAGGACAACAACATAACCACAAGAAAATTAAACCAATCATAGCAATTCACCAATTAACGATAGGAAAACAAAAATCTACTCAGACATCATAGGATGGCAACACATCATTGGATAATAATATGAAGCATAAATCAACATGTTCAAGTAGAGGGTACAGCGGGTTGCAGGAGAGTGGACAGTTGTAGATAGATGGGGGAAGGTGATGAAGATGCTGGTGAAGATGACGGAGGTGTTGGTGTAGATTGCGGTGACGATGATGGCCCCGGCGGCGTTCCGGCGCCACCGAGAGAGAGGGGGAGAGCCCCCCTTCTTCTTCTTCTTCCTTGACCTTCCCCCTAGATGGGAGAAGGGTTTCCCCTCTGGTCCATGGCGTCCATGGCGACGGAGGGGCGAGAGCCCCTTCGAGATTGAACCTCTCTCTCTGTTTCCTTCTATTTATGCGCTTCCTGATTCTGCCCTTTCACCGTTTTTTATATTCCCGGAGATCCGTAACTCTGATTTGATAGAAATTTGAACACGATTTTTATATGGATATTGGCTTTCTTGCGGCGAAAGAAGGGCACCAACCGCCTTACGGGGTGGCCACGAGGGTCAGGGGCGTGCCCCCTGCCTCGTGGCCCCCTCGGGCATTGATGACCCACAAGTATAGGGGATCTATCGTAGTCCTTTCGATAAGTAAGAGTGTCGAACCCAACAAGGAGCAGAAGGAAATGATAAGCGGTTTTCAGCAAGGTATTCTCTGCAAGTACTGAAATAAGTGGTAACAGATAGTTTTGTGACAAGATAATTTGTAACGAGCAACAAGTAACAAAAGTAAATAAAGTGCAGCAAGGTGGCCCAATCCTTTTTCTAGCAAAGGACAAGCCGGAACAAACTCTTATAATAGGAAAAGCTCTCCCGAGGACACATGGGAATATCGTCAAGCTAGTTTTCATCACGTTCATATGATTCGCGTTCGGTACTTTGATAATTTGACATGTGGGTGGACCGGTGCTTGGGTGCTGTTCTTACTTGAACAAGCATCCCACTTATGATTAACCTCTATTTCAAGCATCCGCAACTACAACAAAAGTATTAAGGTAAACCTAACCATAGCATGAAAGATATAGATCCAAATCAGCCCCATACGAAGCAACGCATAAACTAGGGTTTAAGCTTCTGTCACTCTAGCAACCCATCATCTACTTATTACTTCCCAATGCCTTCCTCTAGGCCAAATAATGGTGAAGTGTTATGTAGTCGACGTTCACATAACACCACTAGAGGCTAGACAACATACATCTTATCAAAATATCGAACGAATACGAAATTCACATGACTACCAATAGCAAGACTTCTCCCTTGTCCTCAGGAACAAACATAATTACTCACAAAGCATATTCATGTTCATAATCAGTGGGGTAATAATATGCATATAGGATCTGAACATATGATCTTCCACCAAATAAACCAACTAGCATCAACTACAAGGAGTAATCAACACTACAAGCAACCTACTAGCACCAATCCCGGACTTTGAGACAAGAATTAGATACAAGAGATGAACTAGGGTTTGGAGATGAGATGGTGCTGGTGAAGATGTTGATGGAGATTGCCCTTTCCCGATGAGAGGAGCGTTGGTGATGACGATGGTGATGATTTCCCCCTCCCGGAGGGAAGTATCCCCGACAGAAGAGCTCCGCCGGAGCTCTAGATTGGTTCCGCCAAGGTTCCGCCTCGTGGCGGCGGAGTCTCGTCCCGAAAGGTTCCTTCCGATTTTTTTCTCATCGAAAGACTTCATATAGTATACCACATACCTATTCCTTCTCGGATTCTGAATCGGTCTGGAAGGTGTCTCTTATGTATTCCTCCGGGGTTACAGTTTCAACAATATTGGCCCCGGTTTAATTCTTTGACCGTTTACCACCTTCGGATCTGTACCTTCGAAGTTGTTGATCTTTATGGCACCGGAACGATAGACCTCCTCAATAGCATAGGGGCCTTCCCATTTAGAGAGAAGTTTTCCGTCGAAAAATCTTAAACGAGAGTTGTATAGCAATACATAATCACCTACATTAAACTCACGCTTTTGTATCCTTTTGTCATGCCATCTTTTAACTTTTTCTTTAAACAACTTGGTGTCGGGGGAAATCTGCCTCCTCGAACACCTATGGGGACCGAGCCCCTTTCTTGGTTCGGCGGGGGGCGGATCAAGGCGATGCACACAAGGGGTTTACCCAGCTTCGGGCCGCACGGATGCGTAAATCCCTACTGCTGCTTTGTGGTTTTGTATTGTGTTCTTGCTCGGGAGCGTGTGGTGCTACAGTACACGCGAGCTGCTGGCGAGACCGAGCGTGAATGGCCTCCTTTTTCCCTCCCGTTGCTCATGGGGCCTCCTTTTATATGTGCAAGGGGTTACCCACAGGTGGCAACGGAGGCGGGGGTAAAACCGGAAAACGCTGTGTTGGGTACAGTTGTTTGCACAGTGCTATCATACCTAACTCTGACGGCAGGGGACAAGGGCATTAAATGCCTGTCTGGGTCGCCCAAACAGTTTAGGAAAGGGGCCGTCAGGAGCGCCACCGTTTGGCACGATGGCTACTCTGTCAGCGTTGCTTCGCCATCGCATGCCCCTGGCTGCGCAGCCTCTCGCCACGTACGCCTGGAATGGCCCCAGAGCGATGCGTGGGTGGATGAGCTGGAGCGCAGGCGCGGGGTGGTGACTTGCCGCGGTTGGTGCCTTGTCGCCCCCGGGAGCTTGTCGCTCACCGGTCCTTGCCGGGACGCGGGGCGCGTCGCAGCAAGTATCTTGTCGTGCCTCGGTCGGCCTTCCCGGCAAGCTCCTCTTGCCCGGGCCTTGTGCTTCGAGCGGCCGTCCCGGCAAGCTCCTCTTGCCGGGGCCTTGCTCTCTTCGGGTGGCCTTCGCGGCAAGCTCCTCCTGCCGGGGCCTTGGCTCAAATACTTTGTTCTTGGATGGCCCAAAAAGGGGCCACAGAGAGTTTTGGCGGTCGCCTGGCAAGCCTTGCCGCGGGGTGCTACGACTGCCCGTGCACAAGTTCGGGGGACTAAGGTACCCCTACTTTAGTACACCGACAGGAGCCCCCGGGCCTGGGCCATACACGGTGCCGAGCGCTGTTGGGCCAGGCCCAAAACAGTGCACGGGCACGCGTGGCCTGGGTCACGCCGCATCTTCTTCTGCATCCACCACGTCCTCCCCGAACGGCACGCGTCGAACGCGGCATCGTCGGGAGAGGTGCGTGACGTGGGCGGCGTGCGCGGGGCTGAGCCCCGCGGGCATGCGTCACGTCGCAGGTGATTTGTTTATTCGGAAAGGCAAAACGCCCCCTCCCTTCCCCCTCTCTTTCGGCCTTCAGACCCGCCCGCCACGGACCCGATGGAGACCGAGGTCGTCATCGAGGAGGATGCGCGCGGCCATACCGATGACGCGGCCGCCACGGGAGGGGCGAACGGTGCTGAAGATCCGGTCGGCGAAGAGGCCGCCAAGGCTGACGCAGCAGCCGCGGGCGAGGGGGTTGGTGATCGTATTGACGGCCCTGGGGCCGCAGGAGTGCCAAGCGCTGCGCCGACCGCCGATCCCGCCTCCGCAGCAGCGTCGGGCCCCGAGGAGCCCCAACCAGGCCTCTACTTGAAGGCCGGCGATGATATCTTCATGAAGCTCCCCTGGGAGTCGACTTCCAGGGCGCCGGTCGAGGGGGAGACCCTGGATGGAGAGGTGCTCGCCTCCGCCGGGCTGACGCTGGTTGATGCGCCAAGCAGTAGTGGCGGCGAGCCTGAGGAGGAGCGGCTGCTCCGGAAGCTGGTGTCACTCTACCGCGCCCGACAAGCCCGGGTGGAACGCCGGGAGGCGCTTGTCGCGAAGGCGGGAGTAGACATGGAGAAGCGCGCCAGGGAGCTCCGGGAGCTCAACCAGGAGGCCCTCCGATCCTTGGCGGAGGATCGAAGGCAGCTCGACGAGGCGCGGACGGCCTTCATCCTCGAGAAGGCAGAAGCCGAAGAGCAGCAAAGGCTTGCCGCCGCGGGGCTGGCCGCGCGGGAGGGCGAGCTGGTGCAGCAGAAAGCCAGCCTGGCCAGCCACGAGGAGGAGGTCGCCGCGCGCGAGCAAGCGCTCGGCGGAGCCCTCAAGGAAGCGCCAGATGCTGCCGCGGCCGCCGAGGCCGCCAAGAAGGCGCTGGAGGCGAAGGTGGCGCAGCTCGACACTGATCTCAAGGCGAGCGGTGAGGAGCTCGCCGCGCTCAAACAGGAGCGCGACAAGGGTGCCCACACCCTCGGCGAGCTGCAGGGCCGCTTCACTGAGAAGATCAAGGAGCTTGATGCCGCCAAGGGCTCCAACGCTGATCTCGAGCTGAAGCTGGACACCTTGACCAAGGCGCTGGACAGCGCCAAGGAGCAAGAGGCGATCTTGTGGAAGGAGGTCGCGGACAACGAGGCGCTGTTGGAGAGCGCCGCAGTCACCCAGAACGAATTTAGGGCAGTGGTGGAGCAGTGGACGGAGGGTCTGGTGGACATCGCCACCTCCATCGACAAGGAGCTATCGCTGCTGGGGATGGAGGGTCACGAGTATCCCTCCGACGCGAACCTCCCACCCAGCGCCAAGCTTACTTCATTCTTCAAAGGCGTGGCGGCGGCCCTTAAGCATCTCCGGAACATGATCCCAGAGCAGCTGGCCGGCGAGATGCGCGATGCCATCGCCGGAGCCCTCGAGAAGGTGCTGGTGAAGATCGCCTTCCGCAACCCAGGCCTCAAGCTCACCAACGTCCTCAGGTCCCTGCCGGCAGACGCTGACCTCGAGGAGATCAGGGCCCTCGTCGCGCCCATCGTGGAAAGGGTGGCCGGGATCAAGAGGATCGAGGGAGACCGCGTGGATTAGGCCGCCTGCCCTTTTCTTTTCTTGTCGCCGCTGGTCGAGTTATGAAAAACAATTCATTAGGGCTGCGACAAGCTATCTTGGAATATAACTTTATCTTAGGTAGTGATTGCACTGTTATCTCCTCTACTTGATTCCGTGCCTTGTATGTTTTTGCCCTACTCTTTTGGGGACTCGCCGGCATAGGCCTCCGCCTTGCCGTGGGCTATGAGTGCGGGACATCAGCAGCCTGCCAGTGGCGCCATTACCGGCAAGAAACCTTGCCGCGGCTAGCTGCAGCTCACTTAAATTGTTGAGCAGGCTCAAAACAAAGTAAGTGTTGCGACTGCAGTCGCAACACACTTAAGCTGCCGAGCGAGCTCGAAACAAAGTAAGGATGCCACTCTGGTTGTAGCACACTTAAGTCGTTGAGCGGACTCGAAACGAAGTAAGGGCGCAACTAGCCACGAGCCGGCCCCTCCGCGCACAGGTTTTTCATACAAAGCACGGTCGTTCAAGGGGGATAACTTAAAAACTCGATTGCTCAAACTTTGGCAACTTAGCTTTTCCGTGGCTCGCCGCCCGGCAAGGTCGCTTTCTGGCAAGGCGAAATATGGGGCTCGCCATTGCTTACCGGGGGTCGGTGCTGCATAGAGTGTCAGATAATGCATGCAAAGAATAAAGAGCATGATATCGACGAGATGCGCGGAACACATGAACTCAATCTGCGCACACGGTCTGCGCCTGGCTCTGTACAAAGGATCACATGCAACAGCGGCAAGACTTTGTACAGAAGGGTGGTTGCCGGACGGGGTCCGACAACCGCGCCTTACGGGCGAAACTTACGAAGATGCCCAACATTCCGGGAGTTGCTCACCGGAGTGGTATCTTCGGTCTCAAGGCGGACAGCGCCAGGCCTAGCGACTTGTTTCACCCGGTAAGGGCCTTCCCACTTCCTCGGAACTTCTGGCACTAACTTTGCGGCTAAAAAGCAGCGCAAAGCTTGCTGGTAACGAGCAGCTCGCACAACGGCCTGAAGATGGTCCTCCTCGAGGAGAAGCGCGTCATCTCGTCGCAGCTACTCTTGCTCGAGCTCAGCGTGAGCGAGCACTCGAGGTGGCCCGTATACGAGATCCGTGGGGCTAACTGTCTCCGCTCCATGGAATAGAGCGAGAGGTTGCCTGGTCATACCAGGGCTTACCTGCGCCGAGAGGCGTCTGCGTATGTTCGGACGCCGTGGCACCATGAGCTCGGTGCATGTTCGGACGCCGTGGCACCATGAGCTGGCTCGGTGGCGTCCGTTCCGCCGCCGGTGCCGTCCCCACCACCCGTTCGCTCCAGGGGCGGTGGGTTCGACGCGGACGGACCAGCCACCTCCGGAGCCTTCTTCTTCGGTGGCATGTCGATGAAGATGATGTAGATCTAGCCTGTGCAGATGCCGGATCAGGTTCACACAACTTCGACAGCCCCTACCTGGCGCGCCAAAGATGTCGGGGGAAATCTGCCTCCTCGAACACCTTTGGGGACCGAGCCCCTTTCTTGGTTCGGCGGGGGGCGGAGGTCGCGCGAAGAGCGGATCGAGGCGATGCACACAAGGGGTTTACCCAGCTTCGGGCCGCACGGATGCGTAAAACCCTATAGATGCTTTGTGGTTTTGTATTGTGTTCTTGCTCGGGAGCGTGTGGTGCTACAGTACACGCGAGCTGCTGGCGAGACCGAGCGTGAATGGCCTCCTTTTTCCCTCCCGTTGCGCATGGGGCCTCCTTTTATATGTGCAAGGGGTTACCCACAGGTGGCAACGTAGGCGGGGGTAAAACCGGAAAACGCTGTGTTGGGTACAGCTGTTTGCACAGTGCTATCATACCTAACTCTGACGGCAGGGGACAAGGGCATTAAATGCCCGTCTGGGTCGCCCAAACAGTGCAGGAAAGGGGCCGTCAGGAGCGCCATCGTTTGCCACGATGGCTACTCTGTCAGCATTGCTTCGCCACCGCATGCCCCTGGCTGCGCAGCCTCTCGCCACGTACGCCTGGAATGGCCCCAGAGCGACGCGTGGGTGGATGTGCTGGAGCGCAGGCGTGGGGTGGTGACTTGCCGCGGCAAGCGCCTTGCCGCGGTTGGTGCCTTGTCGCGCCCGGGAGCTTGTCGCTCACCGGTCCTTGCCGGGACGCGGGGCGCGTCGCAGCAAGTATCTTGTCGTGCCTCGGTCGGCCTTCCCGGCAAGCTCCTCTTGCCGGGGCCTTGTGCTTCGAGCGGTCGTCCCGGCAAGCTCCTCTTGCCGGGGCCTTGCTCTCTTCGGGTGGCCTTCCCGACAAGCTCCTCCTGCCGGGGCCTTGGCTCAAATACTTTGTTCTTGGATGGCCCAAAAAGGGGCCACGGAGAGTTTTGGCGGTCGCCTGGCAAGCCTTGCCGCGGGGTGCTATGACTGCCCGTGCACAAGTTCGGGGGACTAAGGTACCCCTACTTTAGTACACCGACACTTGGCATTTTCATAAGCTTGGGTTCTCCATTCATCAAGTGAGCTAATATCAAATAACCTCTTCTCACCAGCAAGTTTGAAATCATAGTTGCTCTTTAATAGCCCAATATGCCTTATGTTCTAGTTCAAGAGGTAGGTGACATGCTTTTCCATAAACCATTTTATACGGAGACATACCCATAGGATTTTTATATGCAGTTTTATAAGCCCATAATGCATCATCAAGTTTCTTGGACCAATTATTTCTAGACCTATTAACAGTATTTTGCAAAATTAATTTGAGCTCTCTATTGCTCAATTCTACCTGACCACTAGACTGCGGGTGATAAGGAAATGCAATTCTATGATTAACATCATACTTAGCAAGTATTTTACGGAAAGCACCATGAATAAAGTGTGAACCACCATCAGTCATTAAATATCTAGGGACTCCAAACCTCGGAAAAATAACTTCTTTAAGCATTTTAACAGAAGTGTTATGATCAACACTACTAGTTGGAATAGCTTCTACCCACTTAGTAACGTAATCAACAGCAACTAGAATATGTGTATATCCATTAGAGGCCAGAAAAAGTCCCATATAATCAAAGCCCCAAACATCAAATGGTTCAATAACAAGTGAATAATTCATAGGCATTTCTTGACGTCTACTGATATTACCAATTCTTTGACATTCATCAGATGACAAGACAAACTTACGGGCATCCTTGAAGAGAGTAGGCCAATAAAAACCGGATTGCAATACCTTATGTGCAGTTCTGTCTCCAGCGTGGTGCCCTCCATAAGCTTCGGAGTGACACTTGCGTAGGATCTGTTCTTGTTCATGCTCAGGTACACAACGTCTAATAACACCATCTACTCCTTCTTTATAAAGACGTGGGTCATCCCAAAAGTAATGTCTCAAATCATAGAAGAACTTTTTCTTCTGTTGGTATGTGAAGCTAGGTGGTATAAACTTAGCAACAATATAATTAGCATAATCAGCATACCAAGGAGTACTACGAGAAGTACTTCTAACATTTAATTGTTCATCAGGAAAGCTATCATTAATAGGTAGTGGGTCATCAAGAACATTTTCTAACCTAGACAAGTTGTCTGCAACGGGGTTCTCAACTCCCTTTCTATCAACAATATGCAAATCAAATTCTTGCAGCAGGAGAACCCATCTAATAAGTCTAGGTTTATCATCTTTCTTTTCCATAAGATATTTAATAGCAGCATGATCAGTGTGAATAGTTACTTTAGAATCAACAATATAAGGTCTGAACTTATCACAAGCAAATACAACTGCTAAAAGTTCTTTTTCAGTAGTAGCATAATTTCTTTGAGCATTGTCTAGAGTCTTACTAGCATAATGGATAACATTTAATATCTTATCAACTCTTTGCCCTAGAACAGCACCTACAGCATAATCACTAGCATCACACATAATTTCAATGGGTAAATTCCAATCAGGTGGCTGAACAACAGGTGTAGAGACTAATGCTTTCTTAAGTATTTCAAATGCTTCTACACAATCATCATCAAAGACAAACGGTATATCTTTTTTAATAAATTAGTCAAGGCCCGATAAATTTTTGAGAAGTCCTTAATGAACCTCCTATAAAACCCGGCGTGACCAAGGAAACTTCTTATACCTTTGATGTCCTTGGGACATGGCATCTTTTCAATAGCATCAACCTTGGCTTTATCAACTTCAATACCTCTTTCAGAAACTTTGTGCCCCAAGACGATACTTCATTAACCATAAAGTGGCACTTTTCCCAATTCAAGACAAGATTAGTTTCTTCACATCTCTGCAAAACTCGATCAAGATTGCTCAAGCAATCATCAAAAGAGGAAACATAGACGGAAAAGTCGTCCATAAAAACCTCACAAATCTTTTCACAAAAGTCAGAGAATATAGCCATCATGCATCTTTGAAAGGTAGCAGGTGCATTACATAAACCAAAAGGCATACGTCTATAAGCAAAAGTACCAAAAGGGCATGTAAAAGTAGTCTTTGATTGATCTTTAGCCGACACAGGTATTTGAGAGAAACCAGAATAACCATCTAGAAAGCAGTAATGTGTATGTTTGCATAATCTTTCTAGCATTTGATCAATAAACGGTAAGGGGTAATGATCTTTCTTAGTAGCTTTATTTAATTTGCGGAGATCAATTACCATCCTATAACCTGTGATAATTCTTTGCGGAATCAATTCATCTTTATCATTAGGAACAACAGTAATTCCTCCCTTCTTAGGGACACAATGGAAAAGACTTACCCACTGACTATCAGCAACGAGATAAATTATACCTGACTCCAGAAGCTTGAGTATTTCTTTTCTTACCACTTCTTTCATTTTAGGATTCAAACGTCGTTGAGGATCACTAACCGGTTTGGCTTCAGCTTCAAAATTTATTTTATGTTGACATAGAGTGGGTCTAATGCACTTAAGATCATCAAGAGTATATCCAATAGCAGCACGGTGCTTCTTCAGAGTTTTCAATAATCTTTCTTCTTCATGCTCTAAAAGGTTAGCACTAATAATAACAGGATATATCTTCTTTTCATCAAGATAAGCATATTTAAGATTATCAGGCAATAGTTTAAGCTCAAACACGGGATCACCCTTGGGTGGAGGAGGATCCCCTAAAATTTCAATAGGCAAATTGTGTTGCAGAATAGGTTCCTGTTTAAAGAATACTTCATCTATTTCCCTTCTTTCATTCATGAACATATCATTTTCATGGTCTAGCAAATAGTGTTCTAAAGGATCACTAGGAGGCACGGCAATAGAAGCAGGACCAATAATTTCATCCTTACTAGGTAATTCTTCCTCACGATGTTGTTTACTAAATTTAGAGAAATTAAACTCATGAACCATATCATCCAAGCCAATAGTAACAACATTCTTTTCGCAGTCTATCCTAGCATTAATAGTGTTCAAGAAGGGTCTACCAAATATGATGGGACAAAAGCTATCTTGTGGGGAACCAAGAACAAGAAAGTCAGCGGGATATTTAGTTTTCCCACACAAGACTTCAACATCTCTAACAATGCCAATTGGTGATATAGTATCCCTACTAGCAAGTATAATAGTGACATCAATTTCTACTAACTCAATAGGTGCAATGTCATGCATAATTTCTTTGTATAAGCCGATAGGTATGGCACTAGCACTAGCACCCATATCAAATAAGCCATGATAACAATGATCTCCTATTTTAACAGAAATAACAGGCACGCCTACCACAGGTCTATATTTATCTTTAGCACATGGTTTAGCAACTCTAGCAGCTTCACCGCAAAATTGAATAACATGCCCATCAATATTATCAGACAAGAGATCTTTAACAATTGCAATATTAGGTTCTACTTTAACTTGCTCAGGAGGTGTATAAGTTCTAATATTGCTTTTACGAACAACAGTTGAAGCTTTAGCATGATCCTTCATTCTACCAGGGAAAGGTGGTTTCTCAACATAAGAAGTAGGAACAATAGGATCATTATAAGTGACAGTCTTTTCTTCAACTTTAATAGGTGCAGCTACTTTTACTTCTATGGGAGGATGATATTTAAACCACTTCTCCTTAGGGATATCAACATAAGTAGCAAAGGATTCACAGAAAGAAGCTACTATCTCAGAGTCAAGTCCATATTTAGTGCTAAACTTATGGAAAATATCGGTATCCATAAAAGATTTAACACAATCAAACTTAGGTGTCATACCTGACTCCTTACCTTCGTCGAGGTCCCAATCTTCAGAGTTGCATTTAATTCTATCCAATAAATCCCATTTAAATTCAATAGTCTTCATCATAAAAGATCCAGCACAAGAAGTATCGAGCATGCTTTGATTGTTTTCAGAAAACCGAGCATACAAATTTTAAATAATTGTTTCCCTTGAAAACCCATGATTGGGGCATGAATATAACATTGATTTAAGCCTCCCCAAGCTTGAGCGATGCTTTCTCCTTCGTGAGGCCAAAAATTATATATATAATTGCGATCACGATGAACAAGATGCATAGAGTAATACGTTTGATGAAATTCCAATTTCAATCTTTTATAATTCCATGATCTCGTATCATCACATAGCCTATACCATAACAATGCGTCTCCCTTCAAAGATAAAGGGAAGACCTTCTTCTTAGCAACATCATCGGGTATACCTGCAAGCTTAAATAATCCACAAACTTCATCCACATATATTAAGTGCTCATCACGATGCTTTGTTCCATCTCCTGTAAAAGGGTTAGCTAGCAGTTTTTCCATCATACGCGAAGGAAATTCAAAAGGAGTTTCATTTTTCAATAGATTCAGTAGGTTGAGGAGCAACTCTTTGCTCTATTGGATGGGGTGAAGATACCCCGAACAAGCCCCTCAGAGAATTACTTTCCATAGTGACAAGTGACAGTAAATTTCAGCACACTATATAAATTTTTCCTTACCAAATTCCACCTACCAAAGGCGCTACACTCCCCGGTAACGGCGCCAGAAAAGAGTGTTGATGACCCACAAGTATAGGGGATCTATCGTAGTCCTTTCGGTAAGTAAGAGTATCGAACCCAACGAGGAGCGGAAGGAAATGATAAGCGGTTTTCAGCAAGGTATTCTCCGCAAGTACTGAAATAAGTGGTAACAGATAGTTTTGTGCAAGATAATTTGTAATGAGCAACAAGTAACAAAAGTAAATAAAGTGCAGCAAGGTGGCCCAATCCTTTTTGTAGCAAAGGACAAGCCAGAACAAACTCTTATAATAGGAAAAGCGCTCCCGAGGACACATGGGAATATCGTCAAGCTAGTTTTCATCACGTTCATATGATTCGCGTTCGGTACTTTGATAATTTGATATGTGAGTGGACCGGTGCTTGGGTGCTGTTCTTACTTGAACAAGCAACCCACATATGATTAACCTCTATTGCAAGCATCCACAACTACAACAAAAGTATTAAGGTAAACCTAACCATAGCATGAAACATATGGATCCAAATCAGCCCCTTACGAAGCAACGCATAAACTAGGGTTTAAGCTTCTGTCACTCTAGCAACCCATCATCTACTTATTACTTCCCAATGCCTTCCCCTAGGCCCAAATAATAGTGATGTGTTATGTAGTCGACATTCACATAACACCACTAGAGGCTAGACAACATACATCTTATCAAAATATCGAACGAATACCAAACCCTCAGGAACAAACATAATTACTCACAAAGCATATTCATGTTCATAATCAGAGGGGTAATAATATGCATATAGGATCCGAACATATGATCTTCCACCAAATAAACCAACTAGCATCAACTACAAGGAGTAATCAACACTACTAGCAACCTACTAGCACCAATCCCGGACTTTGCGACAAGAATTGGATACAAGAGATGAACTACGGCTTGGAGATGAGATGGTGCTGGTGAAGATGTTGATGGAGATTGCCCTCTCCCGATGAGAGGAGCATTGGTGATGACGATGGTGACGATTTCCCCCTCCCGGAGGGAAGTATCCCCGGTAGAACAGCTCCGCCGGAGCTCTAGATTGGTTCCGCCTCGTGGCGACGGAGTCTCGTCCCGAAAGGTTCCTTCTGATTTTTTCTCATCGAAAGACTTCATATAGCATAAGATGGACGTCGGAGACCCACCAGGGGGCCCACGAGGTAGGGGGCACGCCCTAGGAGGGTGGGCGCGCCCCCCACCCTCGTGAGCAGGGTGTGGGCCCCCTGGCCTTCATCTTTGGCGAGGATTTTTCTTTATTTATTTTAAGATATTCCGTGGAGTTTCAGGACTTTTGGAGTTGTGCAGAATAGGTCTCTAATATTTGCTCCTTTTCCAGCCCAGAATTCCAGCTGCCGGCATTCCCCCTCATTATGTAAACCATGTAAAATAAGAGAGAATAGCCATAAGTATTGTGACATAATGTGAAATAACAGCCCATAATGCAATAAATATCGATATAAAAGCATGATGCAAAATGGACGTATCAACTCCCCCAAGCTTTGACCTCGCTTGTTCTCAAGCGAAAAGCCGATAATAAAAAATATGTCCTCATGTTTAGAGGTAGAGGCGTCGATAAAAATAAAATACGGACATGAAGGCATCATGATTATTCTCATAACAACAATATATAGATTTTGTCATATGATTACTTATATTCAAGTGATGATCTTTTCACAATGCAAAAGTATGAATCAGAAACCTTACTGAGCACCAACAAACTATAACCTCAGTCATTGAAGCAATTGCAATCATAACATTGGAAAGAGTCTATGTCAGAGCTAAAAAGCAAGTCCACATACTCAACTATCATTTAGTCCTTCATAATTGCTAACACTCACGCAATACTCGTGGTTATGAAGTTTTAATCGGACACAGAGAAAGATAGGGGCTTATAGTTTTGCCCCACAACCTTTTACCTCAAGGGTAATGTCAACAATAATAATTCATGCTCCCTACATCCAATTAGATATATTATCATGTTCTTTCCAACATGCTGGGCTTGCCAAAGGATAAAATGAAAAAGGAAAGGTGAAGATCACCGTGACTCTTGCATAAGGTAGAGGATAATAATAAAAGATAGGCACTTCGCAGAGGGAAGCAGAGGTTGCCATGCGCTTTTATGGTTGGATGCATAAAATCTCAATGCGAAAGAACGTCACTTTATATTGCCCCTTGTGATATGAACCTTTATTATGCAGTCCGTCGCTTTTATTACTTCCACATCACAAGATTGTATAAAGTTTATTTCTCCCACACCAATCAATCATACATATTTAGAGCAATTTTTATTCCTTTGCACCGATGACAACTTACTTGAAGGATCTTACTCAATCCATAGGTAGATATGGTGGACTCTCATGGCAAAACTGGTTTAAGGGTATTTGGAAGCACAAGTAGTATTTCTACTTGGTGCTGAGAATTTGCCTAGCATGAGGGGGAAAGGCAAGCTCAACAAGTTGAGGATCCATGACAACATACTTTATATCAGATATAAGAAAAACTTAACTCATTACGTTGTCTTCCTTGTCCAACATCAACTCTTTAGCATGTCATATTTTAATGAGTGCTGCCAATCATAAAAGATGTCAACGATAATATATCTATATGTGAAACCTCTCTTTCCTTATTACTTCCTATTAATTGCAACAATGACGAAAGCGATGTCTGCCAACTCCCAACAACTTTTAATCATCATACTCTTTCTATGTGAAGTCATTACTCTCAATAAGATCAATATGAACTCCTTGTTTCTTTTTATTATTTTTCTTCTTTTCTTTTATTCACTCAAGATCATGGCAAAATAATCAAGCCCTTGACTCAACACTAATCTTTATTATATATAGCTCACGAACTGGATTACAAAGAGAGATCATAAAGCAAAACTCAAAACTAGATCATGCCATAAACTTTATTCTACTAGATCAAGATACTACTAATAGGATCAAACTAAGAAAAACGGTAAAGATAAGAGATGTGATTGTGATACGATACCGGGGCACCTCCCCCAAGCTTGGCAGTTGCCAAGGGGAGTGCCCATACCCATGTGATTATATCTCCTTTGTTGGTGAAGAAGGTGGAGGTGTTGTTGATGATGCAAGCTTGCCCTTCTCTTTCTCCAACTTGCGTCTGAGGGTGAAATTATCAATCCTCAACTCATCATTCTCAACCTCAAGCTTTATTATCCTTTTTCATAATGCCTCTTTGCGTTCTTGCTTGAAACGAGGAGGAACTGGTTCATCCTCATCTTCCTCATCGGGGTACCATATATATGGACAGGTATCCTTGAATATGTTCTTATCCAAAGGCTGTTAAGAAACTAGGCAATCCTCGTCTGAATCTTGAGACGACATGTTGATCTAATCTGCAGCAGCACAGCTCGAAACAAAAACAGAGGATATTTGCGTGATACGGGAGTCAAAACCTTCGGGAGAATATATAATGAATTTTACCGACCAAAATATGTATCGTGCAAGAAAACGGAGTTCGGAGGGCACACGAGGTGCTTACGAGGTAGGGGGCGCGCCCTAGGGAGGGGGGCGCGCCCACCACCCTCGTGGGGCCCTCGTGTCCTTCCCGGACTGCTACTTATTTTTCTATTTTTCTAAATAATCCAAAACGGAGAAATATTGCCTTAAAAATTGTTTTGGAGTCGGTTTACTTACCATACCACATACCTATTCCTTCTCGGAGTCTGAAACGGTCTGCAAGGTGCCTCTTATGTATTCCTCCGGGGTTACAGTTTCAACAATATTGGTTTCATCATTTATGGGATTACCTGAGATATAGTGTTTAATTCGTTGACCGTTTACCACCTTCGGATTTGTACCTTCGAAGTTGTTGATCTTTATGGCATCGAAACGATAGACCTCCTCGATAACGTAGGGGCCTTCCCATTTAGAGAGAAGTTTTCCTGCAAAAAATCTTTAAACGAGAGTTGTATAGCAATACATAATCACCTACATTAAACTCACGCTTTTGTATCCTTTTGTCATGCCATCTTTTAACTTTTTCTTTAAACAACTTGGCATTTTCATAAGCTTGGGTTCTCCATTCATCAAGTGAGCTAATATCAAATAACCTCTTCTCACCAGCAAGTTTGAAATCATAGTTGAGCTCTTTAATAGCCCAATATGCCTTATGTTCTAGTTCGAGAGGTAGGTGACATGCTTTTCCATAAACCATTTTATACGGAGACATACCCATAGGAATTTAATATGCAGTTCTATAAGCCCATAATGCATCATCAAGTTTCTTGGACCAATTCTTTCTAGACCTATTAACAGTCTTTTGCAAAATTAATTTGAGCTCTCTATTGCTCAATTCTACTTGACCACTAGACTACGGGTGATATGGAGATGCAATTCTATGATTAACATCATACTTAGCAAGTATTTTACGGAAAACAACATGAATAAAGTGTGAACCACCATCAGTCATTAAATATCTAGGGACTCCAAACCTTGGAAAAATAACTTCTTTAAATATTTTAATAGAAGTGTTATTATCAGCACTACTAGTTGGAATAGCTTCTACCCACTTAGTAACGTAATCAACAGCAACTAGAATATGTGTATATCCATTAGAGGCTGGAAAAGGTCCCATATAATCAAAGCCCCAAACATCAAATGGTTCAATAACAAGTGAATAATTCATAGGCATTTCTTGACGTCTACTAATATTACCAATTCTTTGTCATTCATCGCATGACAAGACAAACTCATGGGCATCCTTGAAGAGAGTAGGCCAATAAAAACCGGATTGCAATACCTTATGTGCAGTTCTGTCTCCAGCGTGGTGCCCTGCATAAGCTTCGGAGTGACACTTGCATAGGATCTGTTCTTGTTCATGTTTAGGTACACAACGTCTAATAACACCATCTACTCCTTCTTTATAAAGATGTCGGTCATCCCAAAAGTAATGTCTCAAATCATAGAAGAACTTTTTCTTTTGTTGGTATGTGAAGCTAGGTGGTATAAACTTAGCAACAATATAATTAGCATAATCAGCATACCAGGGAGTACTACGAGAAGTACTTATAACATTTAATTGTTCATCAGGAAAGCTATCATTAATAGGTAGTGGGTCATCAAGAACATTTTCTAACCTAGACAAGTTGTCTGCAACGGGGTTCTCAGCTCCCTTTCTATCAACAATATGCAAATCAAATTCTTGCAGCAGGAGAACCCATCTAATAAGTCTCGGTTTAGCATCTTTCTTTTCCATAAGATATTTAATAGCATCATCATCAGTGTGAATAGTTACTTTAGAATCAACAATATAAGGTCTGAACTTATCACAAGCAAATACAACTGCTAAAAGTTCTTTTTCAGTAGTAGCATAATTTCTTTGAGCATTTTATAGAGTCTTACTAGCATAATGGATAACATTTAATTTCTTATCAACTCTTTGCCCTAGAACAGCACCTACAGCATAATCACTAGCATCACACATAATTTCAAAGGGTAAATTCCAATCAGGTGGCTGAACAACAGGTGCAGAGACTAATGCTTTCTTAAGTATTTCAAATGTTTCTACACAATCATCATCAAAGACAAACGGTATATCTTTTTGTAATAAATTAGTCAAAGGCCGAGAAATTTTTGAGAAGTCCTTAATGAACCTCCTATAAAATCTGGCGTGACCAAGGAAACTTCTTATACCTTTGATGTCCTTGGGACATGGCATATTTTCAATAGCATCAACCTTGGCTTTATCAACTTCAATACCTCTTTCAGAAACTTTGTGCCCCAAGACAATACCTTCATTAACCATAAAGTGGCACTTTTCCCAATTCAAGACAAGATTAGTTTCTTCACATCTCTGCAAAACTCGATCAAAATTGCTCAAGCAATCATCAAAAGAGGAACCATAGACAGAAAAGTCGTCCATAAAAAACTCACAAATCTTTTCACAAAAGTCAGAGAATATAGCCATCATGCATCTTTGAAAGGTAGCAGGTGCATTACATAAACCAAAAGGCATACGTCTATAAGCAAAAGTACCAAAAGGGCATGTAAAAATAGTCTTTGATTGATCTTTAGCCGACACAGGTATTTGTAGAGAAACCAGAATAACCATCTTGAAAACAGTAATGTGTATGTTTGCATAATCTTTCTAGCATTTGATCAATAAGAGGTATGGGGTAATGATCTTTCTTAGTAGCTTTATTTAAATTGCGGAGATCAATTACCATCCTATAACCTGTGATAATTCTTTGCGGAATCAATTCATCTTTATCACTAGGAACAACAGTAATTCCTCCCTTCTTAGGGACACAATGGACAGGACTTACCCACTGACTATCAGCAACGGGATAAATTATACCTGCCTCCAGAAGCTTGAGTATTTATTTTCTTACCACTTCTTTCCTTTTAGGATTCAGACGTCGATGAGGATCACGAACCGGTTTGGCATCAGCTTCCAAGTTTATTTTATGTTGACATAGAGTGGGACTAATGCCCTTAAGATCATCAAGAGTATATCCAATAGCAGCACGGTGCTTCTTTAGAGTTTTCAATAATCTTTCTTCTTCATGCTCTGAAAGGTTAGCACTAATAATAACAGGATATATCTTCTTTTCATCAAGATAAGCATATTTAAGATTATCAAGCAACGGTTTAAGCTCAAACACGGGATCACCCTTGGGTGGAGGAGGATCCCCTAAATTTTCAAGAGGCAAATTGTGTTAAAGAATAGGTTCCTATTTAAAGAATACTTCATCTATTTCCCTTCTTTCATTCATGAACATATCATTTTCATGGTCTAGCAAATAGTGTTCTAAAGGATCATTAGGAGGTACGACAATAGAAGCAAGACCAATAATTTCATCCTTACTAGGTAATTCTTCCTCACGATGTTGTTTACTAAATTGAGAGAAATTAAACTCATGAACCATATCATCCAAGCCAATAGTAACAACATTCTTTTCGCAGTCTATCCTAGCATTAACAGTGTTCAAGAAGGGTCTACCAAATATGATGGGACAAAAGTTATCTTGTGGGGAACCAAGAACAAGAAAGTCAGCGGGATATTTAGTTTTCCCACACAAGACTTCAACATCTCTAACAATCCCAATTGGTGATATAGTATCCCTACTAGAAAGTTTAATAGTGACATCAATTTCTTCTAACTCAATAGGTGCAATGTTATGCATAATTTCTTTGTATAAGCCGATAGGTATGGCACTAGCACTAGCACCCATATCACATAAGCCATGACAATAATGATCTCCTATTTTAACAGAAATAACAGGCACACCTACCACAAGTCTATGTTTATCTTTAGCACAAGGTTTAGCAACTCTAGCAGCTTCACCGCAAAATTGAATAACATGCCCATCAATATTATCAGACAAGAGATCTTTAACAATAGCAATATTAGGTTCTACTTTAACTTGCTCAGGAGGTGTATAAGTTCTAATATTGCTTTTACGAACAACAGTTGAAGCTTTAGCATGATCCTTCATTCTAACAGGGAAAGGTGGTTTCTCACATAAGAAGTAGGAATAATAGGATCATTATAAGTGACAGTCTTTTCTTCAACTTTAATAGATGCAGCTACTTTTACTTCTATGGGAGGATGATATTTAAACCACTTCTCCTTAGGGAGATCAACATAAGTAGCAAAGGATTCACAGAAAGAAGCTACTATCTCAGAGTCAAGTCCATATTTAGTGCTAAACTTACGGAAAATATCGGTATCCAGAAAAGATTTAACACAATCAAACTTAGGTGTCATACCTGACTCTTTACCTTCGTCGAGGTCCCAATCTTCAGAGTTGCGTTTAATTCTATCCAATGAATCCCATTTAAATTCAATAGTCTTCATCATAAAAGAGCCAGCACAAGAAGTATCGAGCATGGTTTGATTGTTTTCAGAAAGCCGAGCGTACAAATTTTGAATAATTGTTTCCCTTGAAAACCCATGATTGGGGCATGAATATAACATTGAGTTAAGCCTCCCCCAAGCTTGAGAGATGCTTTCTCCTTCGCGAGGCAAAAAATTATATATATACTTGCGATCACGATGAACAAGATGCATAGGGTAATACTTTTGATGAAATTCCAATTTCAATCTTTTATAATTCCATGATCTTGTATCATCACATAGCCTACACCATATCAATGCGTCTCCCTTTAAAGTTAAAGGGAATACCTTCTTCTTAGCAACATCATCGGGTATACCTGCAAGCTTAAATAATCCACAAACTTCATCCACATATATTAAGTGCTCATCACGATGCTTTGTTCCATCTCCTGTAAAAGGGTTAGCTAGCAGTTTTTCCATCATACCCGAAGGAAATTCAAAAGGAGTTTCATTTTCAATAGGTTCAGTAGGTTGAGGAGCAACTCTTTGCTCTACTCGACGGGGTGAAGATACCCCGAACAAGCCCCTCAGAGAATTACTTTCCATAGTAACAAGTGACAGTAAATTTCAGCACACTATATAAATTTTTCCTTACCAAATTCCACCTACCAAAGGCGCTACACTCCCCGGCAATGGCGCCAGAAAAGAGTCTTGATGACCCACAAGTATAGGGTATCTATCGTAGTCCTTTCGATAAGTAAGAGTGTCGAACCCAACGAGGAGCAGAGGAAATGATAAGCAGTTTTCAGCAAGGTATTCTCTGCAAGTACTGAAATAAGTGGTAACAAATAGTCTTGTGACCAGATAATTTGTAACGAGCAACAAGTAACAAAAGTAAATAAAGTGCAGCAAGGTGGCCCACTCCTTTTTGTAGCAAAGGATAAGCCGGAACAAACTCTTATAATAGGAAAAGCGCTCCCGAGGAAACATGGGAATATCGTCAAGCTAGTTTTCATCACGTTCATATGATTCGTGTTCGGTACTTTCATAATTTGATATGTGGGTGGACCGGTGCTTGGGTGCTGTTATTACTTGAACAAGCATCCCACTTATGATTAACCTCTATTGCAAGCATCCACAACTACAACAAAAGTATTAAGGTAAACCTAACCATAGCATGAAACATATGGATCCAAATCAGCCCCTTACGAAGCAACGCATAAACTAGGGTTTAAGCTTCTGTCACTCTAGCAATCCATCATCTACTTATTAATTACCAATGCCTTCCTCTAGGCCCAAATAATGGTGATGTGTTATGTAGTCGACGTTCACATAACACCACTAGAGGCTACACAACATACATCTTATGAAAATATCGAACGAATACCAAATTCACATGACTACTAATAGCAAGACTTCTCCCTTGTCCTCAGGAACAAACGTAATTACTCACAAAGCATATTCATGTTCATAACCAGAGGGGTAATAATATGCATATAGGATCTGCCATATGATCTTCCACCAAATAAACCAACTAGCGTCAACTACAAGGAGTAATCAACACTACTAGCAACCTACTAACTCCAATCCCGGACTTTGAGACAAGAATTGGATACAAGAGATGAACTAGGGTTTGGAGATGAGATGGTGCTGGTGAAGATGTTGATGGAGATTGCCCTCTCCCGATGAGAGGAGCGTTGGTGATGATGATGGTGATGATTTCCCCCTCCCGGAGGGAAGTATCCCCGACAGAAGAGCTCTGCCGGAGCTCTAGATTGGTTCCGCCTCGTGGCGGCGGAGTCTCATCTCGAAAGGTTCCCTCTAATTTTTTTCTCATCGAAAGACTTCATATAGCAGAAGGTGGACGTCGGAGACCCACCAGGGGGCCCACGAGGTAGGGGGCGCGCCCTAGGAGGGGGGGCACGCCCCCACCCTCGTGAGCAGGGTGTGGCCCCCCTAGCCTTCATCTTTGGCGAGGATTTTTCTTTATTTATTTTAAGATATTGCGTGGATTTTCAGGACTTTTGGTGTTGTGCAGAATAGGTCTCTAATATTTGCTCCTTTTCCAGCCCAGAATTCCAGCTGCCGGCATTCTCCCTCCTTATGTAAACCTTGTAAAATAAGAGAGAATAGCCATAAGTATTGTGACATAATGTGAAATAACAACCCATAATGCAATAAATATTGATATAAAAGCATGATGCAAAATGGACGTATCAGACATCGTCTCGCGTTGATTCTTCTTCCCAAAATCACATATATTCCAAAAAAATCTCCGTAAGTTTTTATCCCATTTGGACTCCGTTTGATATGTATTTTCTGTGAAACAAAAAACATGCAATAAACAGGAACTGGCACTGGGCACTGGACCAATATGTTAGTCCCAAAAGTAGTATAAAAAGTTGCCTAAAGTATATGAAAGTTGTATAATATTGGCATGGAACAATAAAAAGATATAGATACGACGGAGACGTATCAGCATCCCCAAGCTTAATTCCTGCTCGTCCTCGAGTAGGTAAATGATAAAAAAGATAATTTTTTGATGTGGTATGCTACCTAGCATAATCTTGATCACATAATCGAATCATGGCATGAATATTAAGACACGAGTGATTCAAAGCAATAGTCTATCGTTTGACATTAAGACAATAATACTTCAAGCATACTAATAAAGCAATCATGTCTTTTCAAAATAACATGGCCAAAGAAAGTTATCCCTGCAAAATCATATGGTCTGGCTATGCTCCATCTTCACCACACAAAATATTCAAATCATGCACAACCCCGATGACAAGCCAAGCAATTGTTTCATACTTTTGACATTCTCAAACCTTTTAAACTTTCACGCAATACATGAGCGTGAGCCATGGACATAGCACTATAAGTGGAATAGAATATGATGGTGGAGGTTGAGTGGAGAAGACAAAAAGGAGAAAGTCTCACATCGACGCGGCTAATCAATGCTATGGAGATGCCCATCAATTGATGTCAAGGTGAGGAGTAGGGATTGCCATGCAACGGATGTACTAGAGCTATAAGTGTATGAAAGCTGAAACTGAAACTAAGTGGGTGTGCATCCAACTTGCTTGCTCATGAAGACCTAGGGCATTTGAGGAAGCCCATCGTTGGAATATACAAGGCAAGTTCTATAATGAAAATTCCCACTAGTATATGAAAGTGATAACTCAAGAGACTCTCTATATGAAGAACATGGTGCTACTCTGAAGCACAAGTGTGGTAAAAGGATAGTAACATTGTCCCTTCTCTCTTTTTCTCTCATTTTCTTTTCTTTTTTTCTTCCTTTTTTTGGTGGACTTCTTTGGCCCCTTTTTTATTTTGGCTTCTTTGGCCTCTTTTTTAAACCTCATATGGGACAATGTTCTAATAATGATGATCATCACACTTTTATTTACTTACAACTCAATATTAGAACTAGATACTAGAACAAAGATATGACTCTATATGAATGCCTCCGGCGGTGTACCGGGATGTGCAATGATCTAGTGTAGCAATGACATCAAAAAACGGACAAGCCATGAAAACATCATGCTAGCTATCTTACGATCATGCAAAGCAATATGACAATAAATGCTCAAGTCATGTATATGATGATGATGGAAGTTGCATGGCAATATATCTTGGAATGGCTATGGAAATGCCATGATAACTAGGTATGGTGGCTGTTTTGAGGAAGATATAAGGAGGCTTATGTGTGATAGAGCGTATCGTATCACGGGGTTTGGATGCACCAGCGAAGCTGCACCAACTCTCGAGGTGAGAAAGGGCAATGCATGGTACCGAAGAGGCTAGCAATGATGGAAGGGTGAGAGTGTGTATAATCCATGGACTCAACATTAGTCATAAAGAACTCACATACTTATTGCAAAAATCTATTAGTCATTGAAACAAAGTATTACGCGCATGCTCCTAGGGGGATAGATTGGTAGGAAAAGACCATCGCTCGTCCCCGACCGCCACTCATAAGGAAGACAATCAATAAATACATCATGCTCCAACTTCGCTACATAACGGTTCACCATACGTGCATGCTACGGGAATCACAAACTCCACAACTACCCACTAGCATGACTCTAATATCACCATCTTTATATCGCAAAACTATTGCAAGGAATCAAACATATCATATTCAGTGATCTACAAGTTTTATGTAGGATTTTATGACTAACCATGTGAATGACCAATTCCTGTCAACTCTCTAAATAGATATAAGTGAAGCAAGAGAGTTTTATTCTTTCTTAAAAAGATATGCTCATGCTCTAGCAAATATAAGTGAAGCAAAAGAGCATTCTACAAATGGCGGTTTTCTATGTGTAGAGAAACATGCAATCCATACTTCAAATGATATAAGTGAAGCACATGAATCATTCTATAAAGCCATACTCAAAAGATATAAGTGAAGTGAAATGAGCATTCTATAAATCAATCATGGACTATCACATACCAGCATGGTGCATCAAAGAAAAGTGAAAACTAAATGCAAAAGACGCTCCAAGATTTGCACATATCACATGAACGAAACGAAACCGAAAACATACCAATACTTGTTTGAAGAAAGATGGGATGCCTTCCGGGGCATCCCCAAGCTTAGACGCTTGAGTCTCCTTGAATATTTACTTGGGTTTCCTTGGGCATCCCCAAGATTGAGCTCTTTCCTCTCCTCCTTCTCCTCATATCGAGACCTCCTCGATCTTTGATCACTTCATCCACACAAAACTCAACAGAAAGCTCGGTAAGATCCGTTAGTATAATAAAGCAAATCACTACTCTAAGTACTGTTGCAAACCAATTCATATTTTTTTGTTTTTGCATTGTAGCTACTGTAATATAACTTTTCCATGGCTTAATCCACTGATATAAATCGATAGTTTTGTCAAAACAAGCAAACTATGCATCAAAAAACAGAATCTGTCTTAAACAGGTCAGTCTGTAGTAATCTGAACATTCACCATATTTATGGTACTCCAAATATCTTATACAATTAGGAAAAATAAAAAATATATATAGAAAGGCAGTGCAAAAAGTTTCAGAACCGTTTGACATTCCAGTAAAAAATGTAAAATCACGCACTACAACCAAAGTTTCTGTTTTGCACCGCACAAACCAACAAGCAATGTAAACATCCTAAAGGCAAATCTTGGCACATTATTTTTATAATACAATGGAATTATACTTTATAAAAGCACTCAACAGAAATAAACGAATCTCTAAAACTTCTGGGTTGTCTCCCTGGCAGCGCTTTCTTTAAAGCCATTAAGCTAGGCATATAGTGCTCAAGTAATGAATCCACCCGGATCCCACGGTATATCAAAGCCAATTTGAATTAGCAATGATTTGGCATTTAGTAGTGAGAACAAAGCAACACATATCAAGCAATGACGAAGTCTAACTCTCTTCCTATGCATCGGCATGTCATAAAAGAACAATTGATGCACACCAGGTAAAGGCCAATGCATAATATAAACACTTTCTTCCAATTTTATCGTGTGGGAAACATAAAGAGGTGGAGATATAGTTCCTCTCTCATAATAATTGCAAGTAGGAGCATCAAGCACATGCATATTATATCTATCAAAATCGTCATGTGTAGTAGTAAAACGCAACCCATCAATATAATCCTTAATAAGGGCAAATTTCTCCGATATAGTGTAGTCGAGAGAATTCAAAAAGATAATAGGACTATCATGCGTGGGTGCAATAGTAACAATTTCATGTTTAACATAAGGAACTATAGCAAGTTCATCTCCATAAGCATAATTCATATTGGCATCTTGGCCACAAGCATAGCAAGCATCATCAAAAAGGGATATTTCAAAAGAATCAACGTGATCATAACAGTCATCATAGCAATCATCCTTCAGTAAGCATGAAGGGAAATTAAACAATGTATGAGTTGAAGAGTTACTCTCATTTAGAAGGTGGGCACGGGTAGCTAATCCTCTCTTCCTCCTTTTGTTCTTCGCTCTCTTCATCATATTTTTCATCCAATGAGCCCACAGTTTCATCAATTCCTTCTTCCATAGACTCCTGCAAAATATTAATCTCTTCTTGGACAGCGGAGGAGTCCTCAATATATGGTTTAACATAGGCATTAGAAGCATAATTATCATAACAATATTTAAGTATGGCAAAATTTTCAGATTTTTAAAGAGTAGCATCATACATTTCAATCAAAGAAGCAATTTCACAAGCACCCTTAAAAGGAACAACTTCTTCAATTTGTTGAACATCATAGTAATTATAAACACCCTTAGCATACGAAGATACGATTCCATTATCACTAAACTCACATTGGTAGGTAAGGTGTTTCTTAGGGTTTTCAGAACAACAAGTAACATCATATATTTCACATAAATTCCAAACATAGCACTGTAAACGATGAATTTGATCCAGTAAAAGTTTCCCTTTTTCAGATATGGGTTTCGCACATAACAAGCATGCTCATCTAAAGATTTTCCCTCAACTAAGCTAGTTGGGGTTTCAGCTCGAGCACATAGGGATCGAAGATTATCCAAGTAAAAAGCTTCAGGAGTGTGATAGATTTTGAGTGGTTCTTCAACCATTGGTGTAGTAGGTACAACTAATTTTTTTGGTATTTTGTGTTTCCTACCCATAACTAAAGATAGAAAACAAGATCACAAAATAAAAACTACTTAGTGATAAAGTAAACAAGCACACACGAGAATATTCACCCCACACTATAACTCCCCAGCAACGGCGCCATAAAAAGGTCTTGATAACCCACAAGTATAGGAGATCAATTGTAGCCTCTTTCGATAAGTAAGAGTGTCGAACCCAACGAGGAGCTAAAGGTAGAACAAATATTCCCTCAAGTTCTATCGACCACCGATACAACTCTACACACGCTTAACATTCGCTTTACCTAGAACAAGTATGAAACTAGAAGTATTTCGTAGGTGTTGTTGGATTGGTTTGCAAGATAATAAAGAGCGCGTAAATAAAAAGTAGGGGCTGTTTAGATAAAGAAACAATAAAGTTAGTATAGTGAGTGTGGAAAAGTGGTGGTAGGAGATGCGAAATTATCCCTAAGCAATTGACTACTTTACTTGACCGATAGTAAGTTTTATGTGGGAGAGGCCACTGCTAGCATGTCATCCCTGACTTGGAATTCTATGCACTTATGATTGGGACTATTAGCAAGCATCCGCAACTACTAACGTTCATTAAGGTAAGACCCAGCCATAACATTAAGATATATTGGTCCCCATTCAATCCCGTATGCATCAATTTCTATGCTAGGTTGAAGCTTCTATCACTCTTGCCCTCCAATACATAGTCCTATCTACATACAACTAACCCTATGGTGTGATCCACGCGCACGCTCATATGATGGGCACCAAAGGACAACAACATAACCACAAGCAAATTAAATCAATCATAGCAATTCACCAATTATCGATAGGACAACGAAAATCTACTTATACAACATAGGATGGCAACACATCATTGGATAATAATATGAAGCATAAAGCACCATGTTCAAGTAGAGGGTACAACGGGTTGCGGGAGAGTGGGCCGTTGTAGATAGATGGGGGAAGGTGATGAAGATGCTGGTGAAGACGACGGAGGTGTTGGTGTAGATTGCGGTGACGATGATGGCCCCGGCAGTGTTCTGGCGCCACCGGGAGATTCCCCCTTCTTCTTCTTCTTCTTCTTCTTCTTCTTCTTCTTCTTCTTCTTCTTCTTCTTTCTTCTTCTTCTTCTTCTTCTTCTTCTTCTTCTTCTTCTTCTTCTTCTTCTTCTTCTTCTTCTTCTTCTTCTTCTTCTTCTTCTTCTTCTTCTTCTTCTTCTTCTTCTTCTTCTTCTTCTTCTTCTTCTTCTTCTTCTTCTTCTTCTTCTTCTTCTTCTTCTTCTTCTTCTTCTTCTTCTTCTTCTTCTTCTTCTTCTTCTTCTTCTTCTTCTTCTTCTTCTTCTTCTTCTTCTTCTTCTTCTTCTTCTTCTTCTTCTTCTTCTTTCTTCTTCTTCTTCTTCTTCTTCTTCTTCTTCTTCTTCTTCTTCTTCTTCTTCTTCTTCTTCTTCTTCTTCTTCTTCTTCTTCTTCTTCTTCTTTCTTCTTCTTCTTCTTCTTCTTCTTCTTCTTCTTCTTCTTCTTCTTCTTCTTCTTCTTCTTCTTTCTTCTTCTTCTTCTTCTTCTTCTTCTTCTTCTTCTTCTTCTTCTTCTTCTTCTTCTTCTTCTTCTTCTTCTTCTTCTTCTTCTTCTTCTTCTTCTTCTTCTTCTTCTTCTTCTTCTTCTTCTTCTTCTTCTTCTTCTTCTTCTTCTTCTTCTTCTTCTTCTTCTTCTTCTTCTTCTTCTTCTTCTTCTTCTTCTTCTTCTTCTTCTTCTTCTTCTTCTTCTTCTTCTTCTTCTTCTTCTTCTTCTTCTTCTTCTTCTTCTTCTTCTTCTTCTTCTTCTTCTTCTTCTTCTTCTTCTTCTTCTTCTTCTTCTTCTTCTTCCTTGACCTTCCCCCTTGATGGGAGAAGGGTTTCCCCTCTGGTCGATGGCCTCCATGGCGATGGAGGGGCGAGAGCCCCTCCGAGATTGGATCTCTCTCTCTGTTTTCTTCTGTTTCTGCGCTCCCTGATTCTGCCCTTTCATCGTTTCGTATATTCCCGGAGATCCGTAACTCTGATTGGATTGAAATTTGAACACAATTTTTATTCGGATATTGGCTTTCTTGCGGCGAAAGAAGGGCACCAACCGCCTTACGGGGTGGCCACGAGGGTCAGGGGCGCGCTCACCACCCTGGGGGGCGCCCCCTGCCTCGTGGCCCCCTCGGGCATCGTCTTGCGTTGATTCTTCTTCCCAAAAATCACATATATTCCAAAAAAATCTCCATAAGTTTTTATCCCGTTTGGACTCCGTTTGATATGGATTTTCTGCGAAACAAAAAACATGCAACAAACAGGAACTGGCACTGGGCACTGGATCAATATGTTAGTCCCAAAAATAGTATAAAAAGTTGCCAAAAGTATATGAAAGTTGTATAATATTGGCATGGAACAATCAAAAATTATAGATACGACAGAGACGTATCAGAAGGCAAGCGGTTGCCCACGCATGTATTTTGTTCTGGATGATGTCAAGCCAGAGACCACCTTGCCCTTGCGCGATACGCTAGAGCCAGCGGAATAGCAGGGCAATGTTCATGCGCTTAGAGCACATGATTCCGAGCCCCCCTTGCTCCCATGGCTTGCAAATGTCCAGCCAACTAACCATATGGTATTTCTATTTATTGTTGTCACCAGCCCAGAAGAATCGCGCCTGGACTTTAGCGATCTCATGATGCAAAGTCTCGTGTAGGCTATAGAAGCTCATGAGGAACATGAGGAGGCCGGATAGGGAAGAGTTGATGAGAATCGTCCTGGCAGCCTTAGACAACCACCGTCCCTGCCAAGGCTCAATATGCAACTGCAGCATGGCCACGGATGGCCGCAAGTCAGCTACAGGGAGCCGGGAGTCGCTAATGGGAATCCCCAGGTAGGAAGGGGGAAGGAGCCCAAGCGGCAGTTAAGCCGGTTGGTGATGCTTTTGCATTCGTCGGGAGAGTAGCCCATCACCCTCACATCACTCTTGTCTAAGTTGATCTTAAGGCCCGACATCTGTTGGAAGCAGAGGATGAGGAACTTCAGATTGGATATGTCCGCATCCGAGCCTTCCACCATAATAATGGTGTCGTCGGCGTACTGGAGGAGGGAAATCCCAGCATCGCCAGCCAGATGGGGAGTGATCCCACGAATATGGCCTGCCGCCTTTGCCTTGTCTAGGATGGAGGCGAGCGCGTCCACCACCATGTTAAACAAAAAAGGGGAGAAGGGGTCACCTTGTCTAACCACATAGGATGGGGAAGTAGGGTCCGATCTCCCCATTAATGTTAACGACAGTTCGACCGCAGGAAACCATCTGCATCACGCGGTGTTGGGAAATGTTGCATGCAAAACAAAACAAATTTCTATGCACACGCAATGATCTATCCATGGAGATGCATAACAACGAGGGGGAGAGTGTGTCTACGTACCCTTGTAGACCATAAGAGGAAGCGTTTCTCAACGTGGTTGATGTAGTCGAACTTCTCCGTGCTTCAACCGATCAAGTACCGAACGCACGACACGTCCGCGTTCTGCAAACGTTCAGCTCGGTGACGTCCCTCGCCTTCTTGATCCAGCAAGACGTCAAGGTAGTAGATGAGTTCCGTCAGCATGACGGTGTGGTGATGGTGATGGTGAAGTGATCCTTGCATAGCTTCACCTAAGCACTACGAAAATATGACCGAGGGTGTAAACGGTGGGGGGCGGGGGGCGCACACGGCTAGGCAATTGTCTGGTGTGTGCTAGGCGCCCCCTCCCACATATATATAGGTGGGAGGGAGGGAGGATCATCTAAAGGAGGCGCCCAAGTAGGAGGAATCCTACTTGGGGTCCTTCTCAAGCCGCGCCCCCTTCTTTCCTTATTTGGAGTGAGGGGAAAGGCAGGGGAGGGTGGCGCCCCTCCCTTTCCTTTCTCCCATGAGAGGGAAAGGCAGGAGGGGCTAGCCCTCCCCCTTTTCCTTCCCTAGGGCTGTCCAAACAAGTGGAGGGGCGCACCAGCCCCCTAGTGGGCTGGCATGTCCCTTCCTTTGGCCCATTAAGCCCATAACTTGCCGGGGGGTGCCCGGAACCTCTTTCGGTGACCCGATTCCTTCTCGGTATGTCCCGAAACACTTTCGGTGTCCAAATAGCATCGTACTATATATCGATCTTTACCTCTCGACCATTTAGATACTCCTCGCCGTGTCTGTGATCTCATCAGGGACTCCGAACAACATTCGGTCAACAAATCATATAACTCATATAACACTATATCGTCAACGAACGTTAAGCGTGCGGACCCTACATGTTCGAGAACTATGTAGACATGACCAAGACACCTCTCCGGTCAATAGCCAATAGCGAAACCTGGATGCCCATATTGGCTCCTACATATTCTACGAAGATCTTTATCGGTCAAACCATTATGACAACATACTTAATTCCCTTTGTCCATCGGTATGTTATTTGCCCGAGATTCGATCGTCGGTATCTTCATACCTGGTTCAATCTCGTTACCGGCAAGTCTCTTTACTCGTTCCATAATACGTCACCTCACGACTAACTCCTTAGACATTTGCTTGCAAGCTTATGATGTGTATTACCGAGAGGGCCCAGAGATACCTCTCCGATACTCGGAGTGACAAATTGATATGTCCATTTTGCATCATGTTTTCTTACTGTTATTTATAATGTTTTTGGGGTAATTCTAATGCCTTTTCTCTCATAATTTGCAAGCTACACACCAAGAGGGAGAATTCTGGCAGCTGGAAGTCTGGACCTGGAAAAGCTACATCAGGCCACCTATTCTGCACAACTCCAAACAAGCTGAAACTTAACGGAGATTTTTATGGAATATTTAAGAATTATTAGAGCAAATAACTACCAGAGGGGGCCCACCAGGTGGGCACAACCCATCTGGGCACGGCAGGGAGCCCAGGCACGCCCAGGTGGGTTGTGCCCTCCTCGGCCCACCTCCAGTGCCCATCTTCTGGTATATAAGTCATTTTGACCTAGAAAAATAATATGAAGACTTTCGGGACGGAGCGCCACCGTCTCGAGGCAGAACTTGGGCAGGAGCACTTTTGCCCTCCGGCGAAGCGATTCCGCCGGGGAAACTTCCCTCCCGGAGGGGAAAATCATCGTCATCATCATCACCAACAATGCCCCATCTTGGGGAGGGCAATCTCCATCAACATCTTCAACGACACCATCTCATCTCAAACCCTAGTTCATCTTTTGTGTTCAATCTTGTTACTGGAACAATAGATTGGTACATGTGGGTGACTAGTAGTGTTGATTACATCTTGTAGTTGATTACTATATGGTTTATTTGGTGGAAGATTATATGTTCAGACCCATTATGCTATTTAATATTCCTCTGATCATGAGCATGTTTATCATTTGTGATTAGTTACTTTTGTTCTTGAGGTCATGGGAGAAATCATGTTGCAAGTAATCATGTGAACTTGATATGTGTTCGACATTTTGATAGTATGTATGTTGTGATTTCCTTAGTGATGTCATGTGAACGTCGACTACATGACACTTCACCATCTTTGGGCCTAAGGGAATGCATTGTTGAGCAGCAATTAGATGATGGGTTGCGAGAGTGACAGAAGCTTAAACCCCAGTTTATGCGCTATTCCGTAAGGGAACGATTGGATCCAAAAGTTTAATGCTATGGTTAGAATTTATTCTTAATACTTTTCTCGTAGTTGCGGATGCTTGCGGGAGGGTTAATCATAATTAGGAGGTTTCTTCAAGTAAGAACAACACCTAAGCACCGGTCCACCCACATATCAAATTATCAAAGTAGCGAACACAAAACGAACCAACATGATGAAAGTGACTAGATGAAATTCCCGTGTACCCTCAAGAACGCTTTGCTTATCATAAGAGACTGTTTTGTCCTGTCCTTTGCCTCAAAAGGATTGGGCTACCTTGCTGCACTTTTGTTACTACTATCTTTACTTGCTCATTACAAATTATCTTGCTATCAAACTACTCCACTACTTACAATTTCAGCACTTGCAGACATTACCTTACTGAAAACTACTTGTCATTTCCTTCTGCTCCTCATTGGGTTTGACACTATTACTTATCGAAAAGAGCTACAATTGATCCCCTATACTTGTGGGTCATCAAGGCTATTTTCTGGCGCCATTGCCGGGGAGTGAAGCGCCTTTGGTAAGTGCAATTTGGTATGGAAACATTTATATAGTGTGCTGAAATTTATTGTCACTTGTTACTATGGAAAACAATCCTTGGAGGGGTTTGTTCAGGGTATCTTCACCTCCTCCGGAACCACAATTAGCTACCGTTCAACCTACTGCACCTACTGAAAATATTGAATATGAAATTCCTTCGGATATGATAGAACAACTGCTAGCTAATCCCTATGCAGGAGATGGAACCGAACATCCTGATATGCACTTGATAGATGTAGAACAAATTTGTGGATTGTTTAAGCTTGCAGGTTTACCCAGGGATGAAGTTATGGAAAAGGTTTTTCCTTTATCTTTGAAAGGAAAAGCATTGGCGTGGTATAGGCTATGTGATGATATTGGATCATGGAATTAGAATCATTTGAAATTGGAGTTTCATCAAAAAAATTATCCTATGCATCTAGTTCATCGTGATCGGAATTATATATATAATTTTTGGCCTCGTGAAGGAGAAAGTATCGCTCTATCTTGGGGGAGGCTCAAGTTAATGTTATATTCATGCCCCAATCATGAGCTCTCAAGAGGAATTATTATCCAAAAATTTTATGCTCGGCTTTCTCGTAATGATCAAACCATGCTTGATACTTCTTGTGCTGGTTCTTTTATGAAGAAGACTATTGAATTCCGGTGGGATCTTTTGGAAAGAATTAAATGCAACTCTGAATATTGGGAACTCGACGAAGGTAAAGAGTCAGGTATTAAACTTAAGTATGATTGTGTTAAATCTTTTATGGATATCGATGTTTTTCAAAAGTTTAGCACCAAATATGGACTTGACTCTGAGATAGTAGCCTCCTTTTGTGAATCATTTGCAACTCATGTTGGACTTCCTAAAGAGAAGTGGTTTAAATATCACCCACCTAGTAAAGAAGAAATTAAAGAACTGGTACCAGTTAAACAAGAAACTATACTTTATAATGTTGACCCAGTTGTCCCTTCTGCTTATATTGAGAAACTACCTTTTCCTGTTAGGATAAAGAACATGCTAAAGTTTCAACTGTGGTTAACAAAAACTGTATTAGAACACCTAAACCTGATGAACAAATCAAAGTAGAACCTAACATAGCTATGGTTAAAGATCTCTTAGAAGAAGATATAGATGTGCATGTTATTTACTTATGTGAAGAAGCTGCTAGAATTGCTAAACCTGATAAAAGGGACAAACATAGACCTGTTGTGCGCATGCCTGTCATCTCAGTTAAAATAGGAGATCACTGTTATCATGGCTTATGTGACATGGGTGCTAGTGTGAGTGCTATTCCTTACACCTTATATCAAGAAATTATGAAAGATATAGCACCTGCAGAGTTGGAAGAAATAGATGTTACTATTAAACTTGCTAATAGAGACACCATATCACCATTTGGGATTGTTAGATATATTGAAGTCTTGTGTGGGAAAATAAAATACCCTACCGGTTTTCTTGTTCTTGGTTCCCCACAAGATGACTTATGTCCCATTATCTTTGGTAGACCTTTCTTGAACACAGTTAATGCTAAGATAGATTGTAAGAAACAAACTGTCGGTTTTAGTTTTGGTGATGAGTCTCATGAGTTTAATTTTTCCAAGTTTAGTAGAAATCTTCATGAAAAAGAATTTCCTAGTAAGGATGAATTAATTGGTCTTGCTTCTATTGTTGTGCCATTTACTGATCCTTTAGAACAATATTTGCTAGATCATGAAAATGATTTACATATGCATGAAAGAAATGAAATAGATAAAATGTTCTTTGAACAACGTCCTCTACTTAAACACAATTTGCCTATTGAAACTTTAGGAGGTCCTCCTCCACCTAAAGGTGATCCTGTGTTTGAATTAAAACAATTGCCAGACACTTTGAAATATGCTTATCTTGATGAAAAGAAAATATATCCTGTTATTATTAGTGCTAACCTTTCAGAACATGAAGAAGAAAGATTATTGAAAGTTCTAAGGAAGTACCGAGCTACTATTGGATATACTCTTGATGATTTAAAGCGCATTAGTCCCACCCTATGTCAGCAGAAAATTAATATGGAACCTGATGCTAAACCCGTTGTTGATCACCAACGTTGGTTAAATCCGAAGATGAAAGAGGTGGTAAGAACGGAAATATTAAAACTTCTGGAAGCATGTATAATCTATCCTATAGCTGATAGTTGATGGGTAAGTCCTGTTCATTGTATCCCTAAGAAAGGAGGTATAACTGTAGTTCCTAATGATAAGAATGAACTAATTCCACAAAGAATTGTTACAGGCTACAGAATGGTAATTGATTTTAGAGAATTAAATAAAGCAACTAGAAAAGATCATTACCCCTTGCCTTTTATTGATCAAATGCTTGAAACATTATCTAAGCACACACACTTTTGCTTCCTTGATGGATATTCTGTTTTTTTTTCGCAAATACCTGTTTCTCAACCTGATCAAGAAAAGACCACTTTTACTTGTCCATTTGGACCTATGCTTATAGACGTATGCCTTTTGGTTTATGTAATGCACCTGCTACCTTTCAAAGATGTATGACTGCTATATTCTCTGATTTTTGTGAAAAGATTGTTGAGGTTTTCATGGATGACTTTTCTATTTATGGGAAGTCTTTTGATGATTGTTTAAGCAATCTTGAGCGAGTTTTGTAGAGATGTGAACAAAAAAATCTTGTCTTGAATTGGGGGAAGTGCCACTTTATGGTAAATGAAGGCATTGTCTTGGGTCAAAAAATTTCTGAAAGAGGTATTGAAGTGGACAAAGCTAAGGTTGATGCAATTGAGAAAATGCCATGTCCTAAAGATATAAAAGGTATTCATAGTTTCCTAGGTCATGCTGGTTTCTATAGGAGATTTATCAAGGACTTTTCTAAAATTTCTAGGCCTCTCTCTAATCTTTTGCAGAAGGATATTCCTTTTGTTTTTGATGATGATTCTTTAGAAGCCTTTGAAACACTCAAGAAAGCTTTAATTTCTGCACCTATTGTTCAACCACCTGATTGGAACTTGCCTTTTGAAATTATGTGTGATGCTAGTGATTATGCTGTTGGTGCTGTTCTAGGACAAATAGTTGATAAAAATTGAATGTTATTCATTATGCTAGTAAAACTCTAGATAGTGCTCAAATAAATTATGCTACTACTAAGAAGGAATTCTTAGCAGTAGCGTTTGCTTGTGATACATTTAGACCTTATATTGTTGATTCCAAAGTAACTGTTCACACAGACCATGCTGCTATTAAATATATTATGGAGAAGAAAGATGCTAAACCTAGACTTATTCGTTGGGTTCTTTTGCTACAAGAGTTTGATTTGCATATCATTGATAGAAAAGGTGCTGAGAACCCCGTAGCTAATAACTAGGCTTGAAAATGTGCTTGATGACCCACTTCCTATTCATGATAGTTTTCCTGATGAGCAGTTAGCTGCAATAAATGTTTCTCATAGTACTCTTTGGTATGCTGACTATGCTAATTACATTGTTGCTAAGTATTTACCAGCTAGCTTTACTTGCCAACAAAAGAAAAAATTCTTCTATGATTTAAGACATTACTTTTGGGATGACCCACATCTTTAGAAGGAAGGAGTAGATGGTATTATTAGACGTTGTGTACCTGAGCATGAACAGGGACAAATCCTACGGAAATGTCACTCCGAAGCTTATGGAGGGCATCATCACTACAAAAAAAAGACACTTCCGTGATGATACGTGTTTGTCACAGTAGGTCACGTTTTCTGTCATGCATGTACATCCATGACAATTTTATGACAGAATCAAGATAGTCATACCTGTGCTGTCGTAGAAGTGTTCCATGACATTATCAAAATTATCATCATGGAAGTGTCCCCTTCCATGACGATAAATCGCGCGTCATGGAAGTGCTTTCGTCAAGGGTGACCGACACGTGGCATCCACCGTAACAGGTCGCGGTTAAGCTATCGAGTCCGGTTTTGGATCCGATAACCCGTTAACAGCCCGGACCAATGAGGATTTTCCATGTGTAAAATTGTCATTGGCCGGAGGAAACACGGGTTGGCTCACCGTTGGGACAGATGCCATCCATTCATTGGACAGGAGGCGCCTATGATAGGTCGACATGTGGCACGGCCCAACAGAGGCCCATTCCGGTGAAAAGGCCGGCCCGTTTAACTTGGTCAAATGGTAATGAGCCAGCTCACAGAAAGTGTGTTCCTATATAGCCCATTTACGACCCGCTAACTCATGGCCCGTTATAGCCTATTGGAATTAAGCCCAATAGCTTCATCTGGGCCGTCCAATATGATTCCAGCCCATTGTAACTTTCGGCCCATGTATGGCCCATGATGTCTTTTGGCCCATACAAGGCCATTTGTAACTCTTGGCCCATTAACGACCCATAGTGAATCTGGCCCGCAATGAACAGTGTATCGCTTCATACCCACTAACGGCCCATTATTCCATTGGCCTGTTTCCAACCCGTGTTATCTTTCGGCCTTCTCAGGGCCCATTTATTATTGGGCTTATTTCCAGCATTCGGTTACTTATGGCCCGTTACTGGCCTTTTCTGCTTGTGGGCCAAATCTGTGGTTACAATCGGCCCGTTTGCAGCCCGTTAATCTGTTGGGCCGTTTTCATAGCGTCATCAAATACGACCGATTAACAATGGCCCGTTATTGTCGGCCCATGAACAAACGATTCCAAATCTAGACCGTTTACGACCCATAATGCGGTCTATTGCCCATGTTTGGCCGATCGATCATACGGCCAGTATAAGGCCCATTGATGCTACGGCCCGTATAAGGCCCATTGTTGCTACGACCCGTAGAAGGCCCATTGTTTTTACGACCCTTATAAGTCCCATTGTTTCTACGGCCCGTAGGAGGCCCATGGTAACTACAGAAAATATGTAGCCCATGGTTATTGTGGCCTAGTTTTAAAAAATAGGTTATTGCGGCCAAACCGTGGAGAAAGATTTGCACTGACTACAAGCAAACAAATAAACAAGACAACAAGGAAATAGATAAGAAAGCAACTTACGCTAGGCTATCACGGCTATTACACATATTACATCCACTGGGCATCAAAGTTCGCCACCAGTGCAAATATAGGGAACAAAGCAGCATATCATATACACTGGTTGTCAAAGTTGGCGACCAGTGCAAATAAACACCGCAGCAAAACAAGTCCAGAACTGAAACCACTTCAGAAGATCTCAAGAAACAATATCCTGGGTACCCATATTGCTGGCAAGATGCTTAGCAAGCTTATTAACTTTCTCTTGTTTGGCGCTTAAATCCTCCAGCGCTTGCTGTTGCACCAGAAAGTATGCATCTGAATTTTGCAGGGACTTCCTCACTCCTTCAGCTTCTTGTCACAGCACATCTGATCGATGTCTTTCAACTTGAAGTTGAGACTCAAGAAGACGAACTGATTCAGGCAGCGAGTTCGAAGAGCTTGTGCCAGCAGTAGTGGCCAGTAACTCGAACACTACATCAAGACAGGACTTTTGGGTTCTCTCACTGTCGTCAAGATTGTTTTTATCAGCTTTCTTGGAGACCAACAGGGATGTCTCACTGTCTTGAACCTTATCTGCATTAATTCCTTTACCATTGCATAACGGGGTACTGTTCTCCAATATTTTGTCTGCATTCTAAAAGAGAGACAAGCAGACACATCACAAGTTTACCATGTTGTATATGAAACTCATTTTGGTAAATCAGTTCAGTAGTAAAGTGGACAGGGTAACAACATGAAACAAACAAATATCTATGTACCATGGTCACTTTATGGTCTATATCATTCTAGTTTTTGTTGCCAAATCAAGATAGAGACACAGTTCAAATAATATTTGTTCAAGACAAAGCAGAATAGACAGAATATAAGTGTGGGAAACTATAGAGTAATAACAACACTTGTAATGTGCATGACATGAGAACATAACTGCTTATTCAATTGAAACTGAAATCAACATAGAGCAAGTTACAACAGCAAACCAGTTAAAGAAACAGGTTTAAAACATACCTGTTGCTCCATTGGAGTTTCAATTACATCCTTCAAATTTGAAAATAGTTGGTATGAGTAAATACAATGATGCAAGAGCAAAGGAGTATCAACCATAGCTACAGAACCTGACCTGAGAACAATTCTTCTTCTCCTTTAAGCGTTGAGTTAGGATTCGGAGTGGTGGTCCTCGTGCTTTGGGAACTGCAATTCCCTTACTAACTAATTGTGTTTGGGTGCTTTGTGGTGGAGACGGTGCTGTGTCAACTGGAACTGGGTTACTATCTGCTGGGGTTGGGGTTAGAAGGGGAGTAGCTGGTTCTCTGTCCAACTGGGTAGGGGTACAATCTCCGAGAGTCTGGGTTATGTGTGGTGGGGCTGGTTCTTGGGCAAGTACAACCGTGGTTCTATCTACATCAACTGGTAGCACTATCTTTTTTGAAGACCGTGTTGTTACTCCCTTAGATACTGCCACCACCCTCTCCAATTCAATGGTTGATAAACAAGAAAAGTAATTGAATGTACAGACATTGTATGATATGACAGGTGCAATGGATAGTGGGGAATAAAAGAGGGCATGAAATAATTCACATTTATGTTGTCTAACCAAACAGGATAGCATGACACAATTTTACATATATGATGGCTAACTAAACAGGATAGCATGACACAATTTCACATTATGATGGTTAACTAAAAAAGATGGAAAGACATAGTTCAAAATATGATGACTATGTAAACAGGATGACATGATATAACTATATAATGTGTTTATTAAATAGGTTGGCATGCCATAATTCACATACATGCCGCCTATGGAAACATGACAACATGATATTATTCACGGATAGAATGACATAATTCAAAATATGATGACTGTAAACACTAAACATGATGAGATGATATAACTATATGATGTCTTTATTAAATGGGTTGCCATGCCATAATTCAGATACATGTTGTGTATGTAAACATGATGGCATGTATAATTCAAATATATGATTTATATAGTAAGCAAGTAAGCAGATGGCAATCCATATATGATGTAAAAACTAAGCAATGCAAGAAAACATGCATGACATGGGTAATATAACCCTGCCAAGTTTGAGCATATACCATAGGGGGGAAATAGGACTGGTCATCAGCCTCCGAATATTCCTCTGAGGAGCTCTCTGTAACCAGCAAGATGTCTGCTTCAGCAGGTAGCATTGTCTGCTCTGAATACCTTGTTTTCACTCCAGATACTTCCATCACCGCTTCAAATGGCTGATGCACAGGAAGAGTAGTTGAATATACAAATGTTGTCGACAAATGGAACACGTAATACAAAAAATGATAGCATGATATAATTCACATACATGATGATTGGCTAAATAGCATGGCATTGGATAATTCACATATATAATGCCTTTGCAACAAGATAACATTGCATAATTCATATATATAATGTCTTGCAACAAGATGGCAATGCATAATTCACATATATGGTAATTAGACACTAAACAGGTGGCATTCACACAAAGCATGTCTAAACTAATCAAATGACATAGCAATGCAAGACACCATACACACGATATGAGCAACATAACCCTGCCAAGTTAGAGCATACACCTTGGGGGGACATAGGACTGATCATTTGTCTCTGAATCCTCCTCTGAGGAGCTATCCGTAACCAGCGAGATATGCACTTCGTCAGATAGCATATTCTGCTCTGAAGACCTTGTTTTCACTCCAGAATTTTCCATTACCGTGTCAAATGGTTGATGCACACGAAGAGTAGTTGAATGTACTAACATTGTTGACAAATGTAATACGTAACGAAAAAAAGGATGCCTTATATAATTCACATATAAGATGACTTGATAAGCGGGCTGGCATTGCAAAATTCACATATATGATGCCTGGCTAAACAAGATGGCGTTGCATAATTCACATAAACGATGTATAAACTAAACAGATGGCATTCACACAAAGCATGTATAAACTAAGCAAATGACATATTTGATGTATAAAGTAAGCAATGCAAGGCACCATATGCATGATATAACCAACATCAGCATGCCAAGTTAGAGCGAAGACCCCAGGGGGTAAATAGGAGTGGTCTTCTCCTTCTGAATCCTCCTTAGAATAGATATCTTCCTCTCGATGACAATCTGAAATGGGTGGAGGGAGGCTGCCTTTGTGCCTACCATGGAGCGACGTCTGCATGAAATTTTATTGCCACGCAAGGCTCGTCTATTTTGCTCTACATGTTCAGTTCCATTGTGTATAATAACTAACATGCATAGGAATAAAACATAGTGATATTATGTAAGGAGTGCATGCAGAAATCCAGAGTGATGGTAGCAACCTGTGGATAGACCCAAAACCAATGATAGTAGGCAGATAATGGCTTCAGTTAAAAAATATAGATAATGGCTTCTTTACTGTTTATTTCCCACCCAACATGAAACTCATAGTAGACACCAGAGATTAACCAGATAGTAGATAGATATTATTAATTGCGGCCTCGATATGTACCCCACAACCATTTAAAAACTCAAGTTTGACCATTAGTTTGGAGCTGACTCAGAGGCTAATCGGTGAACAAGACGATAAAGTAGCATGTAATATTAAGCGATGCATAACGTAAGCAGACACGAAAGAGTGTGACCTCTCTTGCGGACCCGTGTAGTCCTTGAGGTCATCTGCTCGGTTGATGATGGTAATGTGGTTGTCATGGCTGCCAGCGGCGGGGAAGAAGATCTGAGGCGGCGAAAGACAGTCTGGAGGCCGGATCCCTGCTGTGCTGGACCCTTCTGTCGTTGGAGCAGCTGAGCTGGGGTGGACGACTGCGCAACAGGAGTGGGACAAACCACACAAGGTTTTCTTTGACAACTATCTGTAAGACAAGTAATTCTGTAAGGCCTCGTTTGAATTGGAGGATTCTAACGACGCAGGGATAGGCAATACACAGTAATAGGATAGGAATGCACGTGCAAAACAGAGAATTTAAAAACACAGGATTTCTGCCAATCCGGGTGTTTGGTTCACAAGAATTGGAAGATCATAGGATGCAAAGAAGCATGGTGAGATTAAGTCAAACCACAAGAAAATGTACGATTATAATGCTATTATGCTACTATCTCTTAGTCTTGTGCTACATGAATAGGAATTTGAAAAGGAGGACAAGTGGATATTAAAATTCCTATGGTTTTTCTTTCAAGAAGACACTAAAGGAACAAATCCTACAGTTTTCCTTTGCTCCATTCCTTTGAACCAAATGCATGCATAGTAGTACCATAGGAAACTTTCCAATTTGAATGTTTTTCCTTCACTTTTCCTTTCAAGCAGTGGCGATTCTAGAAGGCAGGCTTGAGCAAGGAAAAGCCTACACTCAAAAAATGTTTTTGTGCTACTTCTACTACTTTGGACCCAGGCCACTGCCCTACTAGCTCAACTCACAGGCCCATCGACAAATGCACAACTCAAATGCGCAGAGATAAATAATGATGGCGTTCAAGATAGTCCATCACGGATAGCTAAGTTGCCTGGTACCTCACTGCTTGTCATATAGTAGGAGAAACTAATCTTATTTGACGTTACTGCGTGTGCTCAGTGGACAATATATATAACATTTGGAGTAAAAAAGAGAAGCAACAAGTGTACAACCTCTTTGGCGAAGCCATGTCGATCTCAGCGTGATTGGGTTGGTCAGTGAGGATGATCCGGCCGACTTGGCTGTCGGAGGAGGGGAAGAAGATCTTAGGCATCTTGAGATGGAGCCCGGGGTACTGCTCCGCTGTGATGGAGGGTTTCGTTGTTGGAGCAGCTCCGGTGAGTTGTATGACACCGAGGCTGAAGCAGGACAGGAGAGACAACGTTAACCTGAGTGGAATTATAATAGCATCTCCAATAAATGACATAAAATACATAACCACAAAGTGCTAGATGTAAAATACATCAGCCGCTCATCTCTAAACTTAACTGTCGAAACTGAATTTAACTGTCGGAACTGAACTTCACTGTCGAAACTGAATTTTGTTGTCGAAACTGAATGCACTAGTAGCAGAAAAGCAGTAGCAGCAGCAGCGCGTGCGAGAGCCGGGGCAGTTGGTCGTGTAGCAGCATCAGGTGAGGCTACCCTGAGCCGCCAGCCACCACCGGCCAAACAGCCGCCGCCCGCGGATGGCGGTGCGCGCCCCGCCCGCCCCGAAACCACTCCCCACCGCTGGTCTGCCGTCGCCCCGACCATCCCTCTAGGCCCCCCCGTGCCGATCTTTTTCTCCGGTGATCCCCACGCCACTGCCCCACCACCACCGGCGACCACCGCCCCCATCCTGAACCCTAAGATAGATACTGGGGTACCTCTCCGGCGAGCCCCCCTCCCCGCTGCAACTGAAGTGTAGCTAAATCGGAGCAACATCGCAAGCAGGAGCGAGAGTAGCAGCGCGACCAAGAGCAGACCAAGCAGGGGACCGAGAGCAAGAGCAGAGCAGCAGTGCGAGCGAGAGCTAAAGCAGCAACAACTCCTACTGATGTGGACGTCGCCGCCGAGGGAGCGACATCGCGGAGGAAGTGGCCGGCGACGCCGCCGTGGATGGAGCCGCGTCGTGTTGGCTCGGGACCGAGCGCTGGCAGCACCGTGAGATCGAATCAAGAAGAAAATGCGGCGATTAGTGTACAAACTCTTTGGTGGCGCCGATTAGGCCTCAACTTCATCAGAGGAAACGGTGATGACGATGCTCTTCCGATGGTGCAGGTGAAGATGGCGGTGTGGGAATAGAGGTGGCGTGAAAGACGAGGGGAACGCCGGGGCAGCTCCTTGGAGGTGGAGGACGGGGAGGCTGAATCGGCGGGACGGCGAGATCGACGACGGGTCCTCATCCGGTATGGTGGATGAGGGACGTCTAGGTGTTGCTGTGGACGACGTCATCGGGGAAGAGGCTCCGGCTGGGTGGCGGACGGAGGAGGGTGTGGGGCTTCGCGGGTTTTCGCGGCCTCGGTGTACGAATGGGTGGGCGGATGGGATGGGAGTTGGGAACCATGGCTTAGGGACGCGCTTGTCCGAAATGTGGGGTAAGTTACGAAAGTGCCCCCATCGATTTGACCTAGGCCATTCTTTCAGTTCAGGGGTATCACGAGCATTTCGCGTGTCGGGATTTCACAGGATGTGGGAGTTTTCGCGCGCGTTGTAATTTTGGAATAGCAAGGCACGGGTTGAGATGGAGGGAGTTGTCGGAGCACAAGAGACAATATATCTTAAATATTTCAGGGTAACAAGGCGCGGGTTGAAATTTCCGGACAAGCCTAATGTGTACTGTACCAAATCAATTCGTACTTCCGTCGACGAAAAAACAAAGAGAAATCAATTCGCAGCACACAAGAGATTCTAGTCCCGTGTACTGTACCAAATAAATTCGCACTACAAATGTCATTCAAAACTTTGAATTCATGTTATGTTCAATTAAAATATTTCACTACGTGTATAATGCATGCAACCTGCTACTCAAATGAACATTTTAGTGCATTCCAAACGTATATACTACCAATTCAATATGAACTAAATTTGAATTTGTTTCTGTATTTGAATAAGATCTACAATAATGATTGTTGTGAAGTCAAACCATTTGAATTTGTTTCTCTATTTTAATAAGATCTACAATCATCATTATTGTCAAATTAAACCATCGTTTGTGTATTATCTTCACAGCACACCACATGATTACTCTCGAGTTAGATATGAACTATGTGTACTATATGAACTCGAACTCGATTTTTTGAATCCACTTTATGTTATTTTCAAATCAAAGTACATTTCAAGCTCTAGCTAGATCATAATCTAAACCATGTCTCATATGTATAATGTGTTTATCACATAATGTATGGTGCCCCGCACCCTACGCCTACAAGTATTTAGATGTGAGTTGCAAACACCACACATTACCACAAATTCAAATAAAATATGAGATTGTTCGATATATAGTATTGTTTAGATTGTTCGATATTTAGTTGTAAGCTGCAAACACCACACATTATCACAAATTCAAATAAAATGTGAGATTGTCCGATGTATAGTATGGTTTAGATTGTTCAACATTTAGCTGTGAGTTGCAAACGCCATGCATTATCACATTATGGTATAACATGTGCAAAACCACAACACGCGTATCACCGCTATATTCATGCATGCATATGTTTATAACACTATGATCTCCTATTCAAATATATGAATCCACTTACATATTAAATTATGATCTTTGTTAGTCTCTTACACCCATAGAATCCTCTAACCCTTGTAGCTAGCACTAACTTTCTCTCGTGCACGCACACCGGCACACGCCCTCCTCGCCCTCCCCCTCCCTCAACATTCTATCCATCGCGCACATTCATTTTTCTTCTTTAGGTCGTTCTCCCACAGTCTCCACGACTCCTTTCTGACACACACTGATCGGTAAACCTCTCCAGCGATGTCTGCCTACAACATACACACGCACCTTCCATCCCTCCTTTTTGTGTCCATGCCTCGTGTCTCTCATACGGTCCCACACACGTGTAAACTCTCGCCCTTCTTTTCATCGATCTCACAACCGCACACTCCTCCCCTTATCTTTGTCTATCCATTATCTTTGTCTATCCATCTCGCTAGGCTTTATTTGCCTCTAACAAATGGATGTACACCGACCGATCTCCCGCTATATATATAGCTAGCTAGGTCCTTATAACTCGTCTTTCCCCATGCGTCTATCGATCTACCTCATTAGTTATGTCTCTCCCTTCCTCCGACAAACAACAATTGATCTACTGATCTAGTTAGGTTTGCTTATAAAACACATGGTTCCCCTTCATCATCCATGCATGCGTCCCGACAGACCTATCACGCACAAGCACACACGGAAACACATCGCCACTCTTATTGATAATATTGCAGCTCTACCCTCAGTTTGTCTGGTAGGCCTCTCCCACCATCTTCAAGAAGCAACTCCATCACCAATCCAACACTCTACCCCTCTCCCTCTCTCTCTCTCTCTCCTCTCTCTCTCTGTCCCAACCTATTTCCCGTCCTTCAGTTATGTATGGATGTCGACTGCTCTCCCTCAAGACATAGCTGGGTCTCTCCTTCTCAACATATATACGAGTCGTTCTACCTCTCTAGTTAGGCCTCTGCCTCCCCCTCCCCCCCACACACACACCGATACATCAAGTGCTCTGGTCATGTCTCCCTGCCACACACAAACTTGCCCTGTGCCCTCTGAAGTTCCAGTTGGTCAGTCACCCTATATCTTTGACTTGCACACACACAATTTCAATGGCTCTCTTCATCGTTCTCGCACCCACCCACTTGATCCTCTCTTCGACTCTATCGATATCTATGACCCCTCCCTCTCTTCTCGTGGATTGCCTCCTCTATATATGATATGGATAGGCCTCTATTTCACACACATTGCATGCAAAATTTTGTTTGAGATGTCATCGACACATATTCCCACAGATACATTCACGAAATCACCCCCCAAACAAAAAACACTCATGAACGCACACGCCATCTGTCTTGGTTTGTATCTCTCTCTCACACACCCACGTAGGTGGGGGGCATGCACGAAGAGAAGAGGTGTACACACGGCGCACGTACTCCCGTCTCTTTCCCAACCACACCTGTGCGGGTACACGGTGGAGCTCATTTATGTACAAAAAGGCAGCCCACGGGCGCGGTGGCTCGCAGGACGAGGTGAAGCTTGCTTACTACTACTCATATTCCCACAGTAGCTCGGCCTCTCGCATCACCTCCTAGCTCCATTATCTTTGTCTATCCATCTCGCTAGGCTTTATTTGCCTCTAACAAATGGATGTACACCGACCGATCTCCCGCTATATATATAGCTAGCTAGGTCCTTATAACTCGTCTTTCCCCATGCGTCTATCGATCTACCTCATTAGTTATGTCTCTCCCTTCCTCCGACAAACAACAATTGATCTACTGATCTAGTTAGGTTTGCTTATAAAACACATGGTTCCCCTTCATCATCCATGCATGCGTCCCGACAGACCTATCACGCACAGGCACACACGGAAACACATCGCCACTCTTATTGATAATATTGCAGCTCTACCCTCAGTTTGTCTGGTAGGCCTCTCCCACCATCTTCAAGAAGCAACTCCATCACCCATCCAACACTCTACCCCTCTCCCTCTCTCTCTCTCTCTCTCTCTCCTCTCTCTCTCTGTCCCAACCTATTTCCCGTCCTTCAGTTATGTATGGATGTCGACTGCTCTCCCTCAAGACATAGCTGGGTCTCTCCTTCTCAACATATATACGAGTCGTTCTACCTCTCTAGTTAGGCCTCTGCCTCCCCCTCCCCCCCACACACACACCGATACATCAAGTGCTCTGGTCATGTCTCCCTGCCACACACAAACTTGCCCTGTGCCCTCTGAAGTTCCAGTTGGTCAGTCACCCTATATCTTTGACTTGCACACACACAATTTCAATGGCTCTCTTCATCGATCTCGCACCCACCCACTTGATCCTCTCTTCGACTCTATCGATATCTATGACCCCTCCCTCTCTTCTCGTGGATTGCCTCCTCTATATATGATATGGATAGGCCTCTATTTCACACACATTGCATGCAAAATTTTGTTTGAGATGTCATCGACACATATTCCCACAAATACATTCACGAAATCACCCCCCAAACAAAAAACACTCATGAACGCACACGCCATCTGTCTTGGTTTGTATCTCTCTCTCACACACCCACGTAGGTGGGGGGCATGCACGAAGAGAAGAGGTGTACACACGGCGCACGTACTCCCGTCTCTTTCCCAACCACACCTGTGCGGGTACACGGTGGAGCTCATTTATGTACAAAAAGGCAGCCCACGTGGTAATTTGACACGTGTACTGGCTGTCCACTTGATGGAGGATCGTCTACCACGGGTGGACAAACAAATTGTGACTTGACGAGTTATGTTAAAAAAGAGGCAAACCATGTGGGGCCTACCTTAGAGGCAAGGATCTATACACTCGAGATGCTCTGTACGTATTACTTTTGATGTGTCCCGTCAACTCGTAGAACGAGGGTAAGCTTGCTTACTATGCTGTCTCCCCCGCCCACGGGCGCGGTGGCTCGCAGGACGAGGTGAAGCTTGCTTACTACTACTCATTGTACTATATTGGTTTATTGGTCCCCATTGTATATTATGTCAAATTTTGACTATAGATTGAACTAACGAAACATTCGTGCATATTACCAAAAATTATATCATTGAAAACTATGTTGAAATACGAATCCAACAATATAATTTTTGTTGACATGCATTAACATTTTGTTAGCTAAATATTTGCTAAAAATTTGGCACGAACTACAAAGGTGACCTATAAACTAGGACGGAGGTAGTAGTACTACGCCTTACGCCCGCTCCCTCGCCCACGCGCGCGGTGGCTCGCAGGACGAGGAGAAAATTTTACTACTCCCTCCGTTTACTCCTCGTCCCTACCTTGGTTAGAGAGATTATCATATTGTTTGGAATATATGTCCTTTAGTAGATTTCAATATGAACTACTAGTACATACTCCAAACGCTGATGTATATAGACGTATTTTAGAGTGTAGATTCACTCATTTTGCTCCGTATGTAGTCCATATTGAAACGGACGTAATAGTACGCACTCTCCCTCGCCCCTCGACCCTCACCCACATGGTGGACTTGCAACAATTCATTCGGTCTCATATAGCCAGAACAATATATACTGCAGTACTAGTATTGCTCGACTTCCCGAAGAGGCGAAGAGCCAATCGCAAGGTTAATATTTTGGAGATGCCAAGCGCAAGGTTTATAGGAGAATGAGTAGTAGGTGTCGCGTCATTTGTAAATAAAGTTTTTTTCTTCAGTGGCACATACGCAATATAAATAGGTTCATATGGAGAGAAAAGGAAACCTCTCCACTATATACATAGGTAGGACGAGTCTACACGGTTGCTTGCTGGGGTTGCTCTCTTCACACTCTCTCGCACAAAACGACTGTGGCCACATCTCTAACATCCCGGTGGATCACGTCCGCCGGGGGAAAGGGGTGGATGCTTAGTGTAGATGCGGTCGCCGTCGCCGACGGTGAAAACCCACTGTCGGCACGTCCCGATCAGGGGTCCTCGCCGTTCTCTCTCACAAAGCCGGTGAGGTTGCCTTTGTCCCTTGCTCACTGCCGCGATGTGGGCAGTTGCCGCCTCCCACTGCCCTCCTCTAGGTTGAGCTACGTCCCGACATCCGTCAGGTACAACTCCCTTTACAGCCGTCTTGCACCACTGCTCCAGCTGCCCACATCACTCCATGTGGATATTTCTCTACTTCTTTACCCCACACATACCTCTACTGGCTTCTACGTACTGTATTTGTGATGAGTGTATGTCTCATCAATTAGTCCCAGTAATCTTATTCTAATCACGCTTCTTCAATTTCTTTGCCACAAGGATGCTCATCTCGATTTTGGTGAAACTGCACAAAATGATCCGATGGTCAAAGGGTTGTAAACTTCATTTCTTCGGAATCTCCAATGTTGCCAGCAAATTAAAGCCTGGTTAGGGTTTACAGTTCAAGGGCTAGGGATTGCATGGATCCTTTTTTCTTTAGTTGTCTCTGTTCCAAAATAAGTGTCAACTTTAGTAGTAGTACAACTTTGTACTAAAGTTTGCATAAAGTTGAGACACTTATTTTGGAACGGAGGGAGTATATATTGGCTATGATCTGTCAATCATTGAGATGCAATAGCATGCATGTTAGTCTCCTTTGTATTTGATGAAATGTTGCAATGGGCAACCTTGGATGCAAGATACATGAAACAGAAGCTGGAAGCTTCATAGCATTGTACAAATTTATCTAGCTGATAAATTACAGTACGTACTATACTACTAGTACAATGTAAAGAGTTAGGTGTCGCACAGTGTCCAGAAAATATGGTGATAATGTGAGGTGGGCCATGTAATCACTGAGCCTGCGTGTTTTCACTGCCCTCGCACTCCTCCGTTGTAAGAATGGAGAAAATTGTAATCTAGTAGTACCTCCTTTCGCCGAAAGCATGGGACATCCAGTAGTCCTACCACGTCAGTAATAAAGACCAATGAGCCATCAAATCACATAGACCCGGCAGTAAGTTGGACAGAGGAAGAAACCATCACTCTTGAACCCGCTTCTCTCTTCAACGCAGGCGCTAGTGAGAGGTTGCAGCCGCTCTGCCCGGGCATGAATGCGGCACCGATTCTTTGGAGCGGCGCTGACCGTTTCAGGCGGGAAGCACGCGCGGGCGATGGAGGGGCTTTGTGTGGGCCAGGCTGGTCAGGAGCGGGCGTGGCAGTGGTCCACCTGTCCCGACCAGACGCCCGGAAGAGGATGCACCGACTCTCGCGGCTAAATCATACACTACACACCATCTCTCTGTAGGAGTAGGTCGATGTGTCGCTCTCTCTAACACACACATGATGTTAAACACACACGCACACGCACAAACAGGTTCATAGAATAGGAATATCCTGCAAGTTACTTAGGGAGCATTTGGATCCTTAATAAGAACAATTTATAGCCTAGCCGGGCAAGGTTAAGCGTTTGGAACTGTTAGACTACCCAAAGTGGAAGTAACATAGGTGGTAACATCACACTTATCTAAGCAAAATAGATGACGTGGCATGTAATTAATGAAGAAAGAGAGGGATGTGGTAACATATCTAGTTACTATAACATCACACATAGGAGTATCAAGAAAAGATGAGTCTACAACCTAATAAATGAAGTGATGCATCACACAACAAATATGTTACTACCCACTGTGGAGGTAGTAACATAGACTAGTAACATATGCATGTTACTACTCTAAGTTACTCCCCATTGTGACTAGTCTTAAAATATGTTAGATTTTGTGTGCCAGCTAGCTTGGGTGGGCTAGAAAAACCTTGCTAGCTTAGGAGAGCCAGATCGGCTCGCTTCCGATGGCAAACTTCACGTACTACCTCCCTCCTGGTTTATTGGTCCCCATTGTATTTCATGTCAAATTTTGACCATAGACTGAACTAATAAAATGTTCATGCATGTCACAAAAAATTATATAATTGAAAACTATGTTCAAATACGAATCCAACGATATAATTTTTGTTGACATGCATTAACATTTTGTTAGTTAAATCTTTGGTCAAAATTTGGCACAAACTACAAAGGGGACCTATAAACCAGGACGAAGGTACTAGTAGTAACATAGACTAGTAACATATACATGTTACTAGTCCAAGTTACTCACCACTATGACCAGCCTAAGCAATGTAACCAAACGCTTACTCTGCCTTGTTATCTCCCCCGGAAACCCAATGCATGGAGCGCGACTACGCATTGATCAGTCAAGAAATCAAAGTCGACTTGCATGCGAGTTAATACGTGGCCCTGCATGGTAGTTAAAACGACATCTCTTAGTTGTTGGGATTAATTGTTGTGTTTAGAGACAGAAATCAGGGCTTTGATTGGAGGAAGGACCGGTCAAGTTTCTCCTTCTCCTCCAATCTGCTTGCACCTTGGTCCCGCTGCACCTACTAACGTGACTGATTACACCTAGACAGAGGGAGTAGTACGAGATACGGTGGGACACTGACTTAGGTCGAAAACAAGTGCCCAAAATTGTGTGCATGTTATAATAAGGATTCACTTAAAATAGTACATGAGCGAACAGAGGGATCAATTAGACAGTGTTCACGAGCAGTAGCGAGATGTGTGAGGTAAGATACACCGCTGGCGCTTTTAATTTTTCTTATTAAATTGTTTGTTTCACCCTCTGACTGGTGGGACCCAACGTACTACATGGAGAGAGGTAAGGTGACTAAGGCTGCGTTATTTCTATAGTACCAACACTGCTTTAAATCCCAAAAGACCTTACCACGAAAGCCACATGACACGATTATGATTTAAATCCCAATGACTTGCATGCAAAAAAACACGACATGCTTGTCACACGAATGCAGGAATGTATAAAAGGTTATTTTCCTCTCGTTGAACATCACAAGAGGGTGGTGTAGCTGGTTAGCCTGTTCGCTCATCAAACTTGAGGTCTCGGGTTGGATAACTACACTTGATCATAATTTTGTTTTTGTTCGACTTCTTTCTTCCACCCAATGACAGGTAGGCCCCGCATGACAGATAGAGAAAGTGATCTGGGGCGGTGCCAGGAGGATTCTTTGACTAGTGAAAATGGATGGATATGGAGCTATACGATCTTGTAGTGACCGTATAATCACCGCATCACGTATACGCTGTAGCCTCGGCGCTTGTTTTCTAGGGTTTGCACTCTTCACACTCTCTCTCCAGTATATATATACACGCTGGAGCCTCAGCGCTTGTAGTTGCTCTCTTCACACTCTCTCACCCTCACCAGATCAGAACAAGACTTTGTTGGCCTCTCTATCTCTCCCCTCACTGCTGGTCAAAGAGCCGACAGGATCCGTCCGCCGGGAAGGGAAGGAGGCTTAACGTTGTCCCGGTCGGCGAGGGAGGGAATCCAACACCGGCGCAATTGTTCTCTTTCACCCAGCGGCGGCGCGGGAGGGCCTCTGACCCCTTCTTCCTCGCCGCCATACGTAGTGTGGGCCGAACGGCCTCCGGTCTCCCACTGAACCACACCCCAAGAACCTTACGGTATAATTTACTTATTCAACATGCATTGCTCTAGCTGCATGTGGGATTTTTCCGCTTCTGTACTCAAATCTAGGTGTTGGATCAAACAGGAAAGTAGTGGGGAAAGTTGTATAGCATGAATCTAGGACGTGGTTCAAAGAGGAAAGGAATGGGGGAAGTTATGGGGAAAATTGTATAGCATGAATCTAGGACGTGGTTCAAAAAGGAAAGGAAGGGGGGAAAGTAGTGGGGAAAGTTGTATAGCATGAATCTAAGACGTGGTTCAAAGAGGAAAGGAATGGGGGAACGTAGTGGGGAAAGTTGTATAGCATGAATCTAGGACGTGGTTCAAAGAGAAAAGGAAGGGGGGAAAGTACTAGTACAGACTAGCTATCCAGCACCTACGTTGGTCGAAAAGGGAAAACAATGACAAACATTGTACGCACATCTGTAACGAACTGATCTCTTTGTTTTGGGGGACAAGGCTGTAGAGTTTGAGCATGACTAGATTTGCTGTGCTCACATAGGGAAAGGTGTCTAAAGATAACAAAACTGGGACCAACACAAATATGCTCCTTGGTTGTTTGTTCTTTGTTGCAACAGACTGTGCATCACCCCTTCGTACATCGATAGATGCACATGGTGTTGGTGCATCCACTGTCCCGTGCAACTCTTTAGCTGTTGTTAATCTAAGGCCCTGTTTGGTTAAAAAGTCCCTATTCCCTACCTTCTTGGTTCCAGAGACTAAACATGGACTATAGGTTATTAAATAACATGCTAAAAGACCATGTTACCCCTAGTTATGAACTAATAGAGACAAGGTGCAATGCTTGGCAGGGGCAACTGTTGGAAAAAGTCCCAAAAAGACTCTCCCTCGGGGTCTTCTTTCTTTAGTCTGAAATGCCCACTTTTAGTCTGTGAAGCCCCCGATTCAATCGTACACTAATCATGCACGCAAATGTGTACGATCAAGATCAGGGACTCACGGGAAGATATCACAACACAACTCTACAAATAAAATAAGTCATACAAGCATCATAATACAAGCCAGGGGCCTCTAGGGCTCGAATACAAGTGCTCGATCATAGACGAGTCAGCGGAAGCAACAATATCTGAGTACAGACATAAGATAAACAAGATGCCATAAGATGGCTAGCACAAACGGGGATACAGATCGAACGAGGCGCAGGCCTCCTGCCTGGGATCCTCCTAACTACTCCTGATCGTCGTCAGCGGGCTGCACGTCGTAGTAGGCACCTCCAGTGTAGTAGGAGTCGTCGTCGACGGTGGCGTCTGGCTCCTGGAATCCGGCATCTGGTTGCGACAACCAGGTAGAAGGGAAAGGGGGAAAAGAGGGAGAAAAGCAACCGTGAGTACTCATCCAAAGTACTCGCAAGCAAGGAACTACACTACATATGCATGGGTATATGTGTAAAGGGCCATATCGGTGGACTGAACTGCAGAATGCCAGAATAAGAGGGGGATATCTAATCCTGTCGAAGACTATGCTTCTGGCAGCCTCCGTCTTGTAGCAGGTAGAAGAGAGTAGACTGAAGTCCACCAAGTAGCATCGCATAGCATAATCCTACCCGGCAATCCCCTCCTCGATGCCCTGTTGGAGAGCAATCACCGGGTTGTATCTGGCACTTGGAAGGGTGTGTTTTATTAAGTATCCGGTTCTAGTTGTCATAAGGTCAAGGTAGAACTCCGGGTCGTCCTTTTACCGAGGGACACGGCTATTCGAATAGATAAACTTCCCTGCAGGGGTGCACCACATAGCCCAACACGCTTGATCCCATTTGGCCGGACACACTTTTCTGGGTCATGCCCGGCCGCGGAAGATCAACACGTCGCAGCCCCACCTAAGCACAACAGAGAGGTCAGCACGCCGGTCTAAACCTAAGCGCGCAGGGGTCTGGGCCCATCGCCCTGAGCACACCTGCACGTTGCGAACGCGGCCGGAAGCAGATCTAGCCCCCTTAATACAAGAGCGAGCTTACGATCCAATGCGGCGCGCGCCACTTAGTCGCTGACGTCAAAAGTGCTTCGGCTGATACCACGACGTCGGGATACCCATAACTACTCCCGCGTAGATGGTTAGTGCGTATAGACCAAATGGCCAGACTCAGATCAAATACCCAGATCTCGTTAAGCGTGTTAAGTATCCGCGAACACCGACCAGGGCCAGGCCACCTCTCTCCTAGGTGGACTCAACCTACCCTGTCGCTCCACCTCAAAGTAATAGTCGGGGGCCGTCGGGAACCCAGGCCCACCTCTACCGGGATGGAGCCACCTGCCCCTTCAGCCCCCATCTCCGAACAGTATCTCAGGTAATGTAACAGTGTAAAGTATATAGTATATGCCCGCGATCACTTCTCGAAGTGATCACGGCCCAGTAATATAGCATGGCAGACGGACAAGAGTGTAGGGCCACTGATGAAACACTAGCATCCTATACTAAGCAGTAGGATTGCAGGTAAAGGTATCAACAGCAGTATAAAAAACAGGCTATGCATCAGGATAGGAATAACGAAAGCAGTAACATGCTACAGTACTCTAATGCGAGCAGTATAGAGAAGAATAGATGACATCTGGTGATCAAGGGGGGGGGGGCTTGCCTGGTTGCTCTGGCAAGAGAGAGGGGTCGTCAACACCGTAGTCGTACTGGGTAGCAGCGGCGTCGGTCTCGTAGTCTACCGAAGAGAAGAGGGGGGAGAAACAGTAAATACGTAGCAAACAAAGCATCACAAAACATAACGAGGTAATACGCGGTGCTAGGTATGCGCTAACGCGGTACTAGCGGAGGGGGGAACATCCGGGAAAGTATCCCCGGTGTTCCGCGTTTTTGGACAGATGAACCAGAGGGGGAAAGTTGCGTGTTTGCTATGCTAGGGATGTGTGGCGGACGAACGGGCTGCGTATCTGGATTCGTCTCGTCATTCTGAACAACTTTCATGTACAAAGTTTTTACATCCGAAGTACGGTTTATTTTATATTAATTTTCAAAGTTTTAACTCATTTTTCTATATTGTTATTATTAAATTAATTCAAAAAGAATTATGGCGTCATCGTGACATCAGCGTGACGTCAGCGGTCAAAGTTGACCGTTGACCAGTCAACTGACGGGTGGGTCCCATTTTTCATTGACTGTGATTAACTAAACAGGTTAATTAGTTTAATTACTTGATTAAGTTAACTAATTCTAATTTGTTTAGTTAAACAAAATTAATTAACTTAATTATTTCACTAATTAATTAATTTATTTATTATTACCTTTACTTATTTCATTTCATTATTAATTTTTTTTACATTCTGGGCAGTGGGCCCCGTTTGGAAGTGGCTAGCGAGTGGGCGACGGGCGCTGGGCGCCAGCCCGATAAGGCGCTCGCCCAGCCAACCGCGAGGCGCCGGCGGCCAAGTGCCCGGCCGGAGGCGGCGACCGGACCGGTGAGCGGGAGGCGCGGTGGCCGTGGGGGAAGGGGGTGCTGCGGCGGCGGCCGCGCAAGAGCAGGAGCAGCGACGAGCGCGGCGAGGCCGCGCGCGCGGGCGTGCAGCAAGGGCGCGAGGCGGGATGGCGACGCGGGGCTTGCGGCGGGCCGGGGGGCGAGGCGCAACGGCGCAGGCGAGGGTGCGTGCGCGCTTAGCGAGGCGCGGGCGCGTACGACGAAGGCCGAGCGCGGGCAGGAGGAGGGGTCGCGAGACGCGCGGGCGGCAGTTGCGGCAACGAGATTGAGGGAGGAGGTGGGGGTCATCGGAGAGGTTCACAGCGGAGCTCGTGGAGGGCTCGGTGAAGCCGGGGGAGGTCGAGGCCGTCCGGCAAGGTGGGGATGAGGACGACGGTTCCAGGCAGCGACGGTTGGCGTCGGTGCGACGAGCACGACGTCTTGCGGAGCTCGGGGAGGAGGACGAGGACGCGAGGTCCGGCAAGGAGGCGGTCGATCCGAGCGGCGACGGCGGGGCCTTCGGCTGTGGTGGTGGCGCACGGCGATGACGAGAAGGTGCGGTCCGGTGGGTGGCTCCGGCGACGGCGGTCCGTCGAGGCGCGGCGTCGGGCGAGCGGCAAGGGGCGTCGTTGCCCCCCGATCTAGGTCGGGGGAGAGGGATCGGACGACGTTGGGGGCGTGCGCCAGGGGCGATGGGGACGAGGCAAAGTTGCCTCGATCCCGATCCAGACAGGTGAGAGAAAGGGATCGTGGGGAGGAGTGGAGAGTGGGATCGGGCTAGGGTTTCATCGGGGTTGGTTATAGGCCAGGGGGAGTTGGACCGGTTTGGTGGCCCGGTTGGGCTGCAGGCCTGCTGGGCCGGAGCCCGGGGGTTCTTTTCCTCTTTTTTTGTTCGTTTGTTTTCTGTTTGTTTCGTTTCTTTTTATTTATTTTTCTTTCTACTTTATTCTTTTAATTGTTGTTTTAGAAAATATAAATACAACTCCTAAATTAATGTTATAATTTATTCTACTACCCCAATAAGTTTGACACCTAATTAAAATAGTTTGCATTATTATTATTTTTAAAGGGCATTTAATTAATTGTCATACCTGCGTTTTAATTACTTTAGAGCCTTTAAACATTTATAAAAGTGTGGTTTCTCCACTATAATTACCTATGCATTATTTGGCTCCACTCGAACATTTAGTTTTAATATTTGAAAACTTTTATTGTTTGCTTAATTTTGAATTTGAATTCGAACCGTTTTCGAACTAACGCGAGAGTAGCAACAGTAATCGAAGTGACGTGGCATCATTAGCACAGGTTCACTATAGCCTAATTATCCGGACGTCACAATTCTCCTCCACTACAAGAAATCTCGTCCCGAGATTTAGGAGGGGAGTAAGGGGAAAGGGATTGGGTTACGAAAAATCTAATGGATCTCCTCAGTTTTGGTTGCTCTTCTCGAAGAAGTTGATCCCTTTCGTTGATGTTTTTATTTCTCTGCTCCAGTCATCATGATGAAGTCGGCATCCTTTCTTCAGGAACTTTCACCGTACTTACGAAAAGGTAAGGGAAAAAATCTATAAGGACGGATCCTAACAAGATTGAGCATCAGATGGTTAACTCAGGGAAAGAAGCATAAGTATCTCTCGAATTGAAACTTAAGAAGATATTGAGAGCAAAGTAAGAAGGTACCATGAGAAGCTTCAAACGGATAGGCAATCGTATGATGCCTAATCAGAAGGTTAAAGCGTTTCAGGGTAACGAGAATAAGTATTTTGTCTGGTACCAGAATACATCATCTCTAAGAAGGTGACCCGGTCAAACACGAGGAATAATTATGGCAAACAAGGATGTACCGGAGAGTCAGGTTTCGATCCTAGGACCTGTGGGTTATGGGCCCACCATGTGGTTTATTTTTAATAGGAGCAGTGACATCTTGCACGGTCAGAGAGTACCATGTCAGTTATGTCGGCAACAATGTTAGTACCAAGGGCGAGGGATGAAGAGAACCATTTTCCCGCTCGTTGCTACGAGGCGGACCAATAGGCAAAGTTCTCGTCCATCGATGGTTACCAGAATGTCATCAACAAAAGTAACAGGGTCTTACTGACAGAATTGTACACCGAGGGGTTTACATAAACAGGGAATTAATATTGCTTAGACCATAATGATCACCAGAAAGGTTCAAACATATAATGGAAAGGAAAATATGATTATCAGATATTTCAGGGGTATACCCTTCCCACGGACAAGTAGGGCATGATGTCCATGACAGGATATAGAGTAGAAAACTCTTTAGGTAAGAGGAGAGAAACTTCATGACATTACCCATACAACGGTGTTTGGGTAATTGATAATGAAAATTTAGCCTTTGAGCTTTCAATGTTTTTATTGAAAATCGGATTACCACAGACATGCTTCGAGATAGCATTGACATGGTCTTCAAGCAAAGGTCAGACTTTGGATACACAAAGGATTCATCAGGAACAACTTATAAAACAAGCCATTCAATTTCCTCGTGGAAAATGGTTAACCTTGTTAAAAAGGAAACTATAACACTAGGTCCTCCGGCCAGGTATGGTTGGCATGACACCACCTTACCGGGTCATATAAAGACCAATGTTAAAAATCTTGGAAATAGGTTCCAACCATCGTATCTGGCCGAGATTCAGATCTGATTGGTGTCCGGATACCTCAGACAATTGGATGCCTGAGAAGAAAAGGTGCAACACAAATTGTCGAGATGATATTTTAAGATTCTCCAGAATTGAACTTATGGAAGCAAGTATTGAAACAAGAGTTCATCAATTAACCAAGGAGAGGATGAGGGGGTGGCTGATGGTCTCAGCGACAATTCCTCGAGATTTCCCAAAAAGATGGATTTCCACAATCACGTGATCAAGGAGATAACATTTATGGGATCAAATGTTATAATGATGTATGCTCGAGGAGAAACATACACAAGTAAACATTAGTTGAAAGGTGTGCCCGAAATATGGCCTTAGGTAGCATGATCAAATGTTAGAATGGTGATCAGTAATAAATAGTCTAGAAATGAATGTTCGACCATTAACTTCAAAGCAATAGGGTTGCTAGAAGGGCAGAATCCAAACAACATCATTCACTTGTTGATATTCCCGGTTAGTAACAACACGGGTACCAAGAAAGAATGGTGAGGGTGAGAAGTATCACCATACCAAGAATTCTTAAGAGGTGGTGAAATTCTCACAACCTTCTTGATATATAAGATGGTATTTCTTCAAGGTAGGACATAAGACAAGTCAGATAGCCAGGAACTCAAAGTACAGCCACAACACGAACAAGTTTGTGTTGGAAAGAAGGCAAGGAAGTAGTCGATGACAACACAAATCATCGAGGGGCAAGGATGGTAATTCTCATCATGAATTTGATTAATATTCTGGAAAGCTTAGAATGTTGATAATGATCACGACACATTTGTCGAGAGATTACCTGAAGATGTAATCGATCAGCGATGACATCAAGTCAAAGGAATGATGAAGCAAGAGGTTATTGGAACCATGGGTATGACACAAACTCGAAATCAAGCTTGCTGATCAAGGCGAAATGATATGATGAGGAAAATTGATGTAAGCTTAGCTTATCATCGAAAATTGTGCTACAGGAAGAAGGACCAAGTAGCACAGTTAAAAGTTTGCACGATAATGATATAGCCGATAAGGCTTGGAAATGACTTGAAGGGTTATTAAACTCGTAAGCAACGAGAATTACTTAGAGTTACTGAATCAGAGTGAGGAATCAATTCACTTAACGGTGTTCTTGAGTGTTTAATAACTCAGGGCCCATGAAAATTGGAACTAGTGAGAATGTAGCACTTGATGGAGAACTCATAAGAAGTTATGCAGTTCCATGATAATCTTGAGATACCAGGGGGGTAATACTCGATGACAGATCAAAGTAGAGATTGGACTAGGGTAATGCTCTGCAGAAGACAAGTACTTAAACTTGCACGAGAAATGGTATTTAAAGGAGAACATGGTCGGAATCCACGATCATAAAGGATCGAACCACGAATACAAGATGATCTTATAACAAGGGGGTAATTATTTTTACGAGCAGCTTCCATGATAAGTTATACATCGTGTCCCTGGGCATGAAAGCAAGGTTCAAGGTCGACTTCCACTTCTTCAATGTATAACCTTCCATTCACTTTTCGCTTTGATAAAGGCATTAGTGTTGAAAGTTTTATCTGGTGAAATACCAGATGAGTATGACTCATGAAAACTTCCGAGTTCACACATATAAAGGAAGACATAGGTTCAACCTATCAGGGTATCGTGGAAACATATACCACAAGCTTCAATAGTAAATACGACCAGCTCGAAAGCAGAGCTTGGCTAGCCTAGCAGATGATACAATTTACCAAGGGCATTATGTATCAGGTAAAGAACTCACAAGAATTTTGGTTGTGAAGGACATTGTCGGATAATAACCCGGCAATGGGTATGGCGGTCCACAACAGGGCTGATGTGAGTATCAGAACTCAATCAAAGGAAGAAGGAATGCCAAGGCATCAGATTATAGAAACAACTGACTAATTCAAAACTTAATGCAAAGAAATTTTATGATTTCCAAATCAAGGGATCAGAAGCAATCGTTCTGATCGAAAATGAATAAGCTCAATAGACTTGAAAGCACAAACGATCAAGGCATTGATTGGTCAAGAACCAGCTGATATACAAATGACGTCTGAGCCAGAAGGATGAATCCTAGGATTCGACTGAGGAATGCGAGCATCCTCAACATATTGAATCAATGGACTTAAAATGATAAAGACAAGGGAGGCCAATAAGATTATGAAACTTATGGGATTAACCATAATGCAAGCAAGCAAGAATTTCAAGAGCAATAGGCTCCTGAGGATTTTTGGAAGATCGAAAGGTATTTTGAAGATTGGTGTCATTCATGAATCAACTGGGGATGAGTGGATACTCGGTAAGTACGAGAATTTATCCGTAGGGATATTCATGTGGCAAGAACTGCAAGGCAGTAGGCACAACATATTCTCGGATCATTAGAGAGAATTTCGAAGTATCTTGTAATAACAAGATCCACTGGGAATAAAATTAAGCACGATAGGTGTGAGTATTTATCCATAAAGATATTTCGGTGGTAGGGAATTGCAAAAGCAATGGGCACAAGTCTCGAAAGAATATCATAGAATAACTTCGAAATCTTCTGGTGCAGCCGGTGATCATTTGTGATAAGGGGCTCTCCGGGAGGAAGTAGTTACGAGAACCTAGAGTCAGATTTAGTAAAATCATTTAACCCGAATAGATAAGAGATTAGAGTCCCAGAATATAGGTCGAGGAATAAAAGATCCTAATACCACCCAATGGCGACGTGGGCCTGTAAGACACACAGCCATGTTAGTAAAAGTTTTTGCAATGTCTAGACTCGACTTCGGCCAAGGAGTGTGGAAGGGGGATTCCTACAAGCAACTTGGCTCTGATACCAACTTGTGACGCCCCCGATTCAATCGTACACTAATCATGCACGCAAATGTGTACGATCAAGATCAGGGACTCACGGGAAGATATCACAACACAACTCTACAAATAAAATAAGTCATACAAGCATCATAATACAAGCCAGGGGCCTCGAGGGCTCGAATACAAGTGCTCGATCATAGACGAGTCAGCGGAAGCAACAATATCTGAGTACAGACATAAGATAAACAAGATGCCATAAGATGGCTAGCACAAATGGGGATACAGATCGAACGAGGCGCAGGCCTCCTGCCTGGGATCCTCCTAACTACTCCTGATCGTCATCAGCGGGCCGCACGTCGTAGTAGGCACCTCCAGTGTAGTAGGAGTCGTCGTCGACGGTGGCGTCTGGCTCCTGGACTCCGGCATCTGGTTGCGACAACCAGGTAGAAGGGAAAGGGGGAAAAGAGGGAGAAAAGCAACCGTGAGTACTCATCCAAAGTACTCGCAAGCAAGGAACTACACTACATATGCATGGGTATATGTGTAAAGGGCCATATCGGTGGACTGAACTGCAGAATGCCAGAATAAGAGGGGGATATCTAATCCTGTCGAAGACTACACTTCTGGCAGCCTCCGTCTTGCAGCAGGTAGAAGAGAGTAGACTGAAGTCCACCAAGCAGCATCGCATAGCATAATCCTACCCGGCAATCCCCTCCTCGATACCCTGTTGGAAAGCAATCACCGGGTTGTATCTGGCACTTGGAAGGGTGTGTTTTATTAAGTATCCGGTTCTAGTTGTCATAAGGTCAAGGTACAACTCCGGGTCGTCCTTTTACCGAGGGACACGGCTATTCGAATAGATAAACTTCCCTGCAGGGGTGCACCACATAGCCCAACACGCTTGATCCCATTTGGCCGGACACACTTTTCTGGGTCATGCCCGGCCGCGGAAGATCAACACGTTGCAGCCCCACCTAAGCACAAGAGAGAGGTCAGCACGCCGGTCTAAACCTAAGCGCGCAGGGGTCTGGGCCCATCGCCCTGAGCACACCTGCACGTTGCGAACGCGGCCGGAAGCAGATCTAGCCCCCTTAATACAAGAGCGAGCTTACGATCCAATGCGGCGCGCGCCACTTAGTCGCTGACGTCAAAAGTGCTTCGGCTGATACCACGACGTCGGGATACCCATAACTACTCCCGCGTAGATGGTTCGTGCGTATAGACCAAATGGCCAGACTCAGATCAAATACCCAGATCTCGTTAAGCGTGTTAAGTATCCGCGAACACCGACCAGGGCCAGGCCACCTCTCTCCTAGGTGGACTCAACCTGCCCTGTCGCTCCGCCTCAAAGTAATAGTCGGGGGCCGTCGGGAACCCAGGGCCACTGATGGAACACTAGCATCCTATACTAAGCAGTAGGATTGCAGGTAAAGGTATCAACAGCAGTATCAAAAACAGGCTATGCATCAGGATAGGAATAACAAAAGTAGTAACATGCTACACTAATCTAATGCAAGCAGTATAGAGAAGAATAGGCGATATCTGGTGATCAAGGGGGGGGGCTTGCCTGGTTGCTCTGGCAAGAGAGAGGGGTCGTCAACACCGTAGTCGTACTGGGTAGCAGCGGCGTCGGTCTCGTAGTGTACCGAAGAGAAGAGGGGGGAGAAACAGTAAATACGTAGCAAACAAAGCATCACAAAACATAACGAGGTAATACGCGGTGCTAGGTATGCGCTAACGCGGTACTAGCGGAGGGGGGAACATCCGGGAAAGTATCCCCGGTGTTCCGCGTTTTTGGATAGATGAACCGGAGGGGGAAAGTTGCGTGTTTGCTATGCTAGGGATGTGTGGCGGACGAACGGGCTGCGTATCTGGATTCGTCTCGTCGTTCTGAGGAACTTTCATGTACAATGTTTTTTCATCCGAAGTACGGTTTATTTTATATTAATTTTCAAAGTTTTAACTCATTTTTCTATATTGTTAATATTAAATTAATTCAAAAAGAATTATGGCGTCATCGTGACATCAGCGTGACGTCAGCGGTCAAAGTTGACCGTTGACCAGTCAACTGACGGGTGGGTCCCATTTGTCATTGACTGTGATTAACTAAACAGGTTAATTAGTTTAATTACTTGATTAAGTTAACTAATTCTAATTTGTTTAGTTAAACAAAATTAATTAACTTAATTATTTCACTAATTAATTAATTAATTATTACCTTTACTAATTTCATTTCATTATTAAATTTTTTAACATTCTGGGAAGTGGGCCCCGTTTGGAAGTGGCTAGCGAGCGGGCGACGGGCGCTGGGCGCCAGCCCGATAAGGCGCTCGCCCAGCCAACTGCGAGGCGTCGGCGCCAAGTGCCCGGCCGGAGGCGGCGACCGGACCGGTGAGCGGGAGGCGCGGTGGCCGTGGGGGAAGGGGGTGCTGCGGCGGCGGCCGCGCAAGAGCAGCAGCAGCGACGAGCGCGGCGAGGCCGCGCGCGCGGGCGTGCAGCAAGGGCGCGAGGCGGGATGGCGACGCGGGGCTTGCGGCAGGCCGGGGGGCGAGGCGCAACGGCGCAGGCGAGGGTGCGTGCGCGCTTAGCGGGGCGCGGGCGCGTACGACGAAGGCCGAGCGCGGGCGGGAGGAGGGGTCGCGAGACGCGCGGGCGGCGGTTGCGACAACGAGATTGAGGGAGGAGGTGGGGGTCGTAGGAGAGGCTCACAGCGGAGATCGTGGAGGACTCGGTGAAGCCGAGGGAGGTCGAGGCCGTCCGGCGAGGTGGGGATGAGGACGACGGTTCCAGGCGGCGACGGTTGGCGTCGGTGCGACGAGCACGACGTCTTGCGGAGCTCGGGGAGGAGGACGAGGACGCGAGGTCCGGCAAGGAGGCGGTCGATCCGAGTGGCGACGGCGGGGCCTTCGGCGGTGGTAGTGGCGCACGGCGATGACGAGCAGGTGCGGTCCGGTGGGTGGCTCCGGCGACGGCGGTCCGTCGAGGCGCGGCGTCGGGCGAGCGGCAAGGGGCGTCTTTGCCCCCCGGTCTAGATCAGGGGAGAGTGATCGGACGACGTTGGGGGTGTGCGCCAGGGGCGATGGGGACGAGGCAAAGTTGCCTCGATCCCGATCCAGACGGGTGAGAGAAAGGGATCGTGGGGTGGAGTGGAGAGTGGGATCGGGCTAGGGTTTCATCGGGGTTGGTTTTAGGCCAGGGGGAGTTGGACCGGTCTGGTGGCCCGGTTGGGCTGCAGGCCTGCTGGGCCGGAGCCCGGGGGTTCTTTTCCTCTTTTTTTGTTAGTTTGTTTTCTGTTTGTTTCGTTTCTTTTTATTTATTTTTCTTTCTACTTTATTCTTTTAATTGTTGTTTTAGAAAATATAAATACAACTCCTAAATTAATGTTATAATTTATTCTACTACCCCAATAAGTTTGACACCTAATTAAAATAGTTTGCATTATTATTATTTTTTAAGGGCATTTAATTAATTGTCATACCTGCGTTTTAATTACTTTAGAGCCTTTAAACATTTATAAAAGTGTGATTTCTCCACTATAATTACCTATGCATTATTTGGCTCCACTCGAACATTTAGTTTTAATATTTGAAAACTTTTATTGTTTGCTTAATTTTGAATTTGAATTCGAACCGTTTTCGAACTAACGCGAGAGTAGCAACAGTAATCGAAGCGACGTGGCATCATTAGTATAGGTTCACTGTAGCCTAATTATCCGGACGTCACATAGTCCCTAAAAGTCCCTCCTGTTTGGTTTAGATGGGACTGACAAGGACTTTTTTAGTCCCTACACCAAAAAGTGTAAACAAACACCCTCTAATAATGCAGCCAGAAAATTGATGCAATGCCACTGTTAAAAGCGAATTACATGTTTAACGAATCTTATTGTTAATATAATCTCTCTGTTAATATTAATCAATGCCACCGTTTGAGAAATGCTACTGTCTTGCTTTCTTTCCCATTTAGATATGTTAGATGCTTCTTTTTGTTGGCTTCTGTGTCATCCACCGTTATTGACCACTAGTTGTTTCCTTTGCACCTCTGTGTAAACAGGGTTATCTACTTCACCTTGTTCTATTGTGACCTTTTGTTGCACTACACAAAACACTTTTGTTTTAAGAGTGTTTTGTGCAGTTCAACCAAAATGTCACACCGACAACGTTGCTTGATTGCTTGATCTTAGTGGAACTGCACAAGAGGAGATCTTACTTCCTATCCGTGTTGGCAAACTTGGTTTAGATCTTCTTCTTGTGAGTTGTTTGAATTCCGCGTCATGAGAGGTCAATATTAGCTTTCTTTCACATGATTGTGCAGTGTGCTTTTATATGTTGTGCTACTTGTAAGGTAATGTTGCTTGATTTTAGTGAATTGCACAAATGGAGGCAAGACTTCCAATCTGTATGTGCACCATAATATCCCATTGAGGTAAGATAAGGATATTTCACAACTGTTGGCCTGTATTTTGCCACTTTCATCAGAAAATTAATGTCGTTGTTTAGTGTTATACTTGTGCTCCCTAATTGACATGCCAAACCTTACATTGAAGGCGAAGCTTGTCTGTTATTGAACAAAGTGATGAAGGGGAAGAACAAGCGGAAGAAAAACAAAAATCAACTCCCGGTGCTGCAATGAAGCACTGGAACTGTGATGACACAAGTAATGATATAGTTTTGCATCTTAATTTATTGCTATGGCTGGAACGAGCAGTTGTTTTGCCACTAATTTGATGCCACTCTTAATGTAATATGTAATTATCTCTACTTGTGCAAATAGGGATCTTCTTTGAAGATACCATATATTTTAGTGGAACTGCACAAGAAGATGTTGGAAGCATTAAACTAATCGAAGAGTATATAGTAAGCATGGCAACCACAGTAGATAACAACAAATGGTTCCAGAGAAGTGCTTGATTTGTATGCTCTACACAATAAGCCTCCTGACAAAGGTTGGTACTCGCCCATGGATTTCATCCATATGATTGAGCTTTGTCATATTTATTGGTGTTGTGCTACTGTTTAGATACTGTCATAAGAAAGTGGTATTGTCCTTGAGAAGTGCTTCATATGTGTTGTTTTAAATATTTCCTTTCCTTTCTTCTGAGCAAACAGAGATGCTAGCATTTAGTTGTCTTCTTGTCTTTGCACAACAGGATCATCCTCCTCTGAAGAAGAATATGGAGTATGTGAAGTGACTAGTTCCGATTATGCCAGGATGAAGAAGCCATGTCTATCTTCTCATCAGAAGGAGCAGTTGAAGGATGGTTACATTACTCCCCACAAGACCAAACTAACTTCAGCTCAGAAGGACTGACATATCTCCATCTTTGGTTACGTGCAAATTTGGTTGATTTTGGTGGAACTGCACAAAAAGAACAGCTAGTTTGTTTAGCACGAGGTGCCATGTCAATGTCCGAACTGATGGCAAACCCTGCCCATTCCACAATCGTAGGCATTTGATATTTTGGAATGGGAAATCCTTGTCAAAGTTTGCTCATTGATGTACGCAAAACAACAAGCATTTGACATTTTGGAATGGGAAAACCTTGTCAAAGTTTGCACATTGATGTACGCAAAACAACAAGCATTTGACATTTTGGAATGGGACAATCTTGTCAAATTTTGCTCATTGATGTTAGCAAGAAGACATGCGTTTGATATTTTCGAATGGGACGCCCTTTGCTATCAGCAGTGTCGATCTATTTTTCTTTATTCCTTAGTTGTGAAGTAAATATTGGCTCTGACATGTGAATCGTTGAGATGCATAATCATCGATTGTTTTGAATGTTCTCTATGAATTTCCAGGCCTGTGTGTTTGATTGCAATGTACAGGAACGCTAAAAAGCTGCTCAAACTCTTTGCACTCCGGTCAAAGTAGAGATACTTTGACTGCAGATAAAACTTGTATGCAGACTAAAAAGGACCGAAGGGAGTACATGTGAAACTGCTGCAAACGAGGTGATCACCCTGGGAATAATGGTAGTACGTTTTGTTTTGCATGTTCATCCAATGCCAGTGATACAAGAATTCGAACTAATCGAAGTAAATTCATTCATGCTCGATCAGATTTCATATAAACATGCTGGATTTCATTACATTTCATACATTCTTCAACTAAAAAGGGGTGCGTTGGAGGTATAATTAATTAACCGAAGCTACCCACCTGTGTCCGGCTGAGCCGAACAGAAGCTTCTTCTTCGGCGGACTAAGCTTCAGTGACTTAACTGCAGGTGCAGGTGCGTAGCTGACATGTGGCCAAGATGCTTGTTGGGCCCACGTGTCAGTGAGCCAACTGCACCAGCAGTTAAGTAGAAGCAGCGTCCTTCTCCAACATAGCTCTCCGACTCCACGTCGCCACCAAGAAGCTAATCGTCCGTCAATGGTCAAACTGCCTAGCTTGGCTTCAAACAGAGGTAGCAGTGGTGGCCTTACTTGGACCCGAGCGGCGGCGACCTACCGTGTTCTACTCTTCCTCGTTTTCTATGTGGCGCGGCCTCGTTGGCAGCGGGGCGGGGCCTCGACGGAGCCGGCGATGTCCTCTATTTCCTTGCCGGCGGGGCAGCCCCTTGGCGGAGCGGGGGAAATCCCCCCTCGTTGTCGGCAGGGTGGGGCCTCGGCTGAGCCGGCGATGTCCTCTGCCTCATTGTTGGTGGGGCGGGGCCTCGGCGGAGCAGGGCCTCGTTGACGCCAGCGGAGCCGGGACTCATCGGAGCTTTCATTGTCCTCTGCCTCGTCCTTGGTCTCGCCAAACTACGCCTCGCCCGCTTCATCGCCCTCTTTTGTAGGCGGCTGAGGGAGTCCTGGATTAGGGGGTGTCCGGATAGCCGTACTATAACCTTTGGCCGGACTGTTGGACTATGAAGATACAAGACTGAAGACTTCGCCCCATGTCCGGATGGGACTTTCCTTGGCGTGGAAGGCAAGCTTGGCAATATGGATATGTAGATCTCCTTCTATTGTAACCGAATCTGTGTAACCCTAGCCCTCTCTGATGTCTATATAAACCGGAGGGTTTTAGTCCATAGGACGAACAACAATCATACCATAGGCTAGCTTCTAGGGTTTAGCCTCTCTGATCTCGTGGTAGATCCACTCTTGTACTACCCATATCATCAATATTAGTCAAGCAGGAGTAGGGTTTTACCTCCATCGAGAGGGCCCGAACCTGGGTAAAAACATTGTGTCCCTTGTCTCCTGTTACCATCCGCCTAGACGCATAGTTCGGGACCCCCTACCCGAGATCCGCCGATTTTGACACCGACATTGGTGCTTTCACTGAGAGTTCCTCTGTGTCGTCATCTTTAGGCCCGATGGCTCCTCCGATCATCAACAGCGATGCGGTCCAGGGTGAGACTTTTCTCCCCGGACAGATCTTCGTATTTGGCAGTTTTGCACTGCGGGCTAATTTGCTTGGCCATCTGGAGCAGATTGAAAGCTACGCCCCTGGCCATCAGGTCAGATTTGGAAGTTTGAACTACACGGCTGACATCCGCGGAGACTTGATCTTCGACGGATTCGAGCCACAGCCGAGCGCACCGCACTGTCACGATGGGCATGATTTAGCTCTGCCGCTGAACAGTGCCCTGGTGGCCGCACCCGTATCCGCTCCGACCCTTAGCTCAGAGCCAACCGCGCCGATCGAGGACGGGTGGCTAGACCCCGCCGCGGGGGCTACAGTCTCAAAGGCGATTGAGCCGAACACTCGCCTTATCCTCTGCGAAGCCCATGACTCCAAGGTGCCGAACTCTTCTACGGACTCCGAACCCTCCGCGCCCCTGCCAATCGAATCCGATTGGGCGCCGATCATGGAATTCACCACCGCGGATATCTTTCAGCACTCGCCCTTCGGTGACATTCTGAATTCACTAAGGTCTCTCTCTTTGTCAGGAGAGTCCTGGCCGGATTATGACCGGCAAGATTGGGATGCGGACAACAAAGAAATTCGACGCCCACCCACCACCCACTTCGTAGCCACTGTCGATGATTTAACCGACATGCTAGACTTTGACTCGGAAGACATCGACGGTATGGACGACGATGTATGAGACGAACAGGAACCAGCGCCTATAGGGCACTGGAAAGCCACCTCGTCATATGACATTTATATGGTGGATACACCCAAAGAAGGCAATGGCGACAGGACAGCGGGGGATGACCCCTCCAAGAAGCAACCCAAGCGCCGGCGTCAGCGGCGCCGCTCTAAGTCCCGGCAAAGCAAAAACGGTGATACCGGCACGGGAGATAATAACACCCGGATAATGCCGAAGACAACTCCCTCTAGCAAGATTCAACGTAGGAGGATGGAGAAGCCAGCCCCCTGAGAGAGCGGCAGACAGGGAGGAAGAGGATGATAATTACATGCCTCCCTCCGAAGACGAGGCAAGCCTCGGCGACGATGAATTTGTTGTGCCTCAGGATCCTGTCGAACAAGAGCGCTTTAAGTGCAGGCTTATGGCCACAACGAGTAGCCTTAAGAAAAAACAGCAACAGCTTAGAGCTGATCAAGATTTGCTAGGTGACAGATGGACTGAAGTCCTTGCGGCCGAGGAATATGAACTCGAATGCCCCTCCAAGAGCTACCCAAAGCGCAGGTTGCTACCCCCATTAGAGGAGGAAGCACTTAAACCTACATCACCAGCGCACGATGCGGCTGACCGGCCACCTCGCGGCCGCGACAAAGAGGCCTCTCGGCCCTCCACTCAAGCCGCACCCCGGCGTCGCTCAAAAAATACCAAGGCACGGGGAAATGCGCTAGACCTGCGAGATATGTTGGAGGACAAGGCAAGGCAAACAAGATCGATCTACGGATCGCGCGGGCACCCCCCGACATGAGACGATAACCGTCACGCCGGATACAGTAAATCCGGCCGGGCCGAACACAGCAGACAAAGCTCATTTGAGCTACGTCGTGATATAGCCCAGTACAAAGGTGCCGCACACCCACTATGCTTCACAGATGAAGTAATGGATCATCAAATCCTAGAGGGTTTCAAACCCGTAAACATTGAATCATACGATGGGACAACAGATCCTGCGGTATGGATCGAGGACTATCTCCTTCATATCCACATGGCCCGTGGCGATGATCTACACGCCATCAAATACCTCCCACTCAAGCTTAAAGGACCAGCTCGGCATTGGCTTAACAGCTTGCCAGCAGAATCAATTGGTTGTTGGGAGCACCTAGAAGCCGCATTCCTCGACAATTTCCAGGGCACCTATGTGCGACCACCAGACGCCGATGACCTGAGCCACATAATTCAGCAGCCAGAAGAATCGACCAGACAATTCTGGACACGGTTCCTAACCAAGAAAAATCAAATCGTTGACTGCCCAGACGCAGAGGCCCTATCAGCCTTCAAGCATAACATCCGTGACGAGTGGCTTGCCCGGCACCTAGGACAGGAAAAGCCGAAATCTATGGCAGCCCTCACAACACTCATGACCCGCTTCTGCGCAGGAGAAGATAGCTGGCTGGCGCGTAGCAATAACATGACCAAGAGCCCTGGTAATTCGGATACCAAGGACAACAATGGCAGGTCGCGTCGCAACAAGCACAAGCGCCGCATTAACAGCGACAATGCTGAGGATACGATAGTTAATGCCGGATTCAGAGGCTCTAAACCCGGTCAGCGGTAAAAGCCATTCAAAAGAAATACTCCGGGCCCGTCCAGTTTGGACCGTATACTCGATCGCTCATGCCAGATACATGGCACCCCCGAAAAACCAGCCTATCACACCAACAAGGATTTTTGGGTGTTCAAGCAGGCCGGCAAGTTAAATGCCAAAAACAGAGAAAAGGGGCTACATAGCAACGACGGGGAGGAGCCCTGGCCGCCGAACAATAGTGGACAGAAGGGCTTCCCCCCACAAGTGCGGACGGTGAACATGATATATGCAACCCACATCCCCAAAAGGGAGCGGAAGCATGCACTTAGTGACGTATATGCGTTGGAGCCAGTCGCCCCAAAGTTCAACCCATGGTCCTCCTGCCCAATCACTTTTGATCGAAGGGACCACCCCACTAGCATACGCCATGGCAGATTCGCCGCATTGGTTCTAGACCCAATCATTGACGGATTTCACCTCACTAGAGTCCTCATGGACGGCGGCAGCAGCCTGAACCTGCTTTATCAGGATACAATGCGGAAAATGGGCATAGATCCCTCAAGGATTAAACCCACAAAAACGACCTTCAAGGGTGTCATCCCAGGTGTAGAGGCCAACTGTATATGCTCAGTTACACTTGAAGTGGTCTTCGGATCCCCGGATAATTTCCAAAGCGAGGAGTTAATCTTCGACATAGTCCCGTTCCGCAGTGGCTATCACGCACTGCTCGGGCGAACCGCATTTGCAAAGTTCAATGCGGTGCCGCACTATGCATACCTCAAGCTCAAGATGCTAGGACCTCGAGGAGTCATTACGGTCAATGGAAACACCGATCGCTCTCTCCAAACGGAGGAGCATACGACGGCCCTCGCAGCGGAAGCACAAAGCAGCCACTCAAGGCAATTCTCCAGTCCGGCTATTAAACGTCCGTACACCGTCAAGCGCGCTCGGAATAACCTACAACAAGACCGCCTGGCACGTTTCGAGCAAGCGTAGCAATGCGGCCCCAACCCCAGCCCTCACGAAACGGCAAAATTAGTGCTACGCGTACATATTACGCTCTGAAAATACCATGGGCACAGGGGGAGGGGCACCATCATGGCACGCCCGAAACGCGGCTTAACCGCACTAGGGGCTGCCGATTTTGTCATTTTTTCTTACTTTCAGGACTCCACTCTCCGGAGGACCGGGTCGGCAGTACAATTGCCGCACAAATGATACAACAACCAGGGAAGCAGAAAGCTACGCCGCACTATGGAACTTCCAGGTGGTCTCTATAACGAGCAGTATACCTGTTTCACATGCCATTCGCAGCCTGCCCCTGGAGGGGACATGTTAAATAGTCCCATCGCATGCTTACCGCAATATTTGTATCGTTCTGCTTTTGCAGCAGCCGTTTAAAATAAACAATGCTTAGCTTCAGCTTATTATCACATTCTCTATTCATTTCTTTTCAATATATATGTTCAGTCATGACATTTAGCACCCGCACACTTTGGTATAGTCAATACGCCAGGGGCTCAAGCACCCCATAATACGGAGTGAGAAGTCCGAACACTTTCACAAGTGCGGCCCTCCAAACTTATAGAATTATATGCATCAGCTCCGAATCATGTCTTTGGTCAATAGTTGGGTTTGCCCAGCTCCCATGTTTTGGTACCTTACGTTCCGCTATATCGGCTAAGGTAGCGCTGGGAGAACTACTGTGATTGTGCCCTAGTTGAGCTGGGCTAAGCACCTCAGTAGAGAAAGCTAAAACTGACTGTCATGATAGGGCGAGAGCTGGTCGCTTTTCGTGAGGTTTCGAGTCCATAAAGACTTATGCCGCTTAGAGCGAGGAGTCGGCTTTGTCCATCCTAGGCGTGTATAGCGCCCCGAACTCAGTCTTCCGAACACTAGGGGCTTAGCCGAAATTTAAAATTATAGAATTCTCTGGCCAAGTGAGAGTGATAATGCATTATAGTCCGATTGCCTTGTTCGTTGTGCTGAGCACCTCCCTCGAAGGACCCAAGAACAGGAAAAAGAGTGCTCAACTTTATCCCGAACACCCCAGCACTCGTGGCATGGGGGCTGAAGCCAACGACTCGCCATCTCTCAGACTTAATAAACGGTCGCATAGAAGGTAATATTTTAAACTAAAACAAGCATTGCATAGCGCATATGAACAAGTTTTCAACGCACGGGATAAAACGAACAAGTTTCACTCAAATATTACATCTTTAGAACATTCGTCTGCCACAAGGCGGGCGCCCTTCAGGACGCCCTCATAATACATCTCGGGGTGGCGATGCTCCTTGCCCTGCGGTGGCCCGTCCTTCACAAGCTTCTCCGCATCCATCTTGCCCCAGTGCACTTTAGCGCGGGCAAGCGCCCTACGGGCAACTTCGATGCAGACGAAGTGCTTGACGACTTCAAGCCACAGACATGCGTCCACTAGCCGCCTCACCAGCCCGAAGTAGCTCCCAGGCAGGGCCTCTCCAGGCCACAACCGAGCTATAAGGCCCTTCATGGCCTGTTCGGCCACCTTATGGAGCTCGACCAGTTGCTTCAACTGGTCGCTCAAAGGCACCGGGTGTCCGACCTCAGCATACTGAGACCAGAACACCTTCTCTGTCGAGCTGCCCTCCTTGGCCTGGTAGAAAGCGACGGCATCTGACACGCTACGGGGCAAATCTACGAATGCTCCTGGAGAGCTCCGGACTCGGGTAAGTAACAAGTAATTCACTTTCACGCGCTTGCTTTGCATAAAGAATGCCTTACCCTCCACTATCTTCTTCATCGCCTCAACTTCCTAGAGGGCTTTCTGGGCTTCGGCCTTGGCCGATGTGGCACTTTCAAGGGCCGTCGCGAGCTCGGACTCTCGCGTCTTTGAGTCAAGCTCCAAACTCTCGTGTTTTTTCAGGAGAGCCTAGAGCTCTTGCTGCACCTCGCCAACCCGCACCTCATGCTTCTCCCGCTCGGTGCGCTCTGTGGCCGCCCTCTTTTCGGCCTCGGAGAGCGCTTGCTTAAGGGTCGCCACCTTAGTCGTGGCCCCTAGGACACTAGTAGCGATCCTGTCATTTTTTGCAACTGCATCTTTTTAAATATACTCCACAAGGTATTACTTACCTTGTTTTTCCTCGAGCTCCTTCTTGGCAAGGCCGAGCTCTTGCACGGACCGCTCGAGGCTCTGCTTCAGCGCATCCACCTCCGCAGTCAGTGCGGCAGAGGCCAGCAGCGAAGCCTGCATATGCATATTGACTTAATTCTGTTAGACTCCTGTGAATGTTATTAGATCCTTTATTCGGATTTTATTTCCGAACGCCAAACGGAGCATCAGGGGCTACTGTCTATGCGGTAACATTTTCACATATTTTTCACATACCTCAAATCCTGTTAGTAGGCTGGCACAGGCTTTAGTCAGCCCGCTCTTGGCGGACTGAACCTTCTGGATCACCGCACTCATAATAGTGCGGTGCTCCTTGTCGATGGAGGAGCCGTTAAGCACCTCCAGCAAATTGTCCGGTGCCTCCGGTTGGACGGAGGTCACTGGCGACGTAGGCTTGCCCTTCTTACTAGGGGCCGCCTACCGGACTCTGGAACCGTTGAAGGTTCCGGTGCGGTGTCCGGCCCAGGGCCGGACTTGGAGCCCTTGGGGGTTTTGTCCCCTTTGCGCCTGGAATCCGGGAGGTTGCCTTGCGGAGCCTCCAGGACCACCTCCTCCTGGCTTGGAACCTTTTGGGACAGCACCTCGGCATCGTCCGTAGGGCGAGGGGAGGTAGCGGTCGGAAGTGAAAAACTATTCACATCCAACGAATCCAGGGAGCCGCTCGACGACATGTCGAGCCGGGCCTTGGGCGGATTGCATAATTATATTCGGCGTCAGAAGATACTGTGCAATAAAGGAACGCCATGAGTCATTTTGGTATCCGGATACTTACGATTTTGCCAGGGGCTTGGCCCTGAGCGGCCACTCCTCTTCGCCATCGTTGGTGTTGGTGAAGTGGTCCGTAGGAAGGGTCCTCCCTTTCTTGGACCCTCCGGCCTCCCCAGTTGGGGCGGCCTTCCTTTTCTTCTCTCCCCCTGCTGGGGAAGAAAACTCTCTTTCCTCCTCCTCGTCTTCGTGGGAGGAGTCCGCCTCGGAGTCATCGGACGATGAGTCCGACTCCACCGGGCGCCGGGAACTCTTCCGGGTTCCCGTGGCCTTCTTCTCCGGCACCACGTAAGGTGCCGGAACCAGCAGCTCCGCCAAGCGGGCGTCCGCTGGATCTTCGGGCAAAGGAGCCGAACGTTGATCTGTTCGGCCGTCCTCCGCCAGTCCTGTCAAAGGCATGGGGGCTTAGATCCCGCATAGAGTCAAACTATGAAAGACAAATATCCTGTAAGAGGCAAAAACAGCTTACCGCATTGGCTTGACGCTGCACGCTGAATCCGCGATCCTCGGTAGCGGATGCGGGAGCCTCGACGCCCTTGAATAGCACCTTCCAGGCATCTTCGTACGTTGTGTCGAAGAGCCTGCTTAGAGTTCGGTGCTGGGCCGGGTTGAACTCCCACAAGCTGAAAGCCCGTTGTTGGCACGGGAGGATCCGGCGGATGAGCATTGTGATGCCCCTGATTCAATCGTACACTAATCATGCACGCAAATGTGTACGATCAAGATCAAGGACTCACGGGAAGATATCACAACACAACTCTATAAATAAAATAAGTCATACAAGCATCATAATACAAGCCAGGGGCCTCGAGGGCTCGAATACAAGTGCTCGATCATAGACGAGTCAGCGGAAGCAACACTATCTGAGTACAGACATTAGTTAAACAAGATGCCATAAGATGGCTAGCACAAACTAGGATACAATCGAAAGAGGCGCAGGCCTCCTGCCTGGGATCCTCCTAACTACTCCTGGTCATCGTCAGCAGGCAGCACGTAGTAGTAGGCACCCCCTGAGTAGTAGTCATCATCGACGGTGGCGTCTGGCTCCTGGACTCCATTGTCTGTTCACAGCAATCGGGTAGAGAGATGGGGAAAAGGGGAAACAAGGCAACCGTGAGTACTCATCCAAAGTACTCGCAAGCAAGGAGCTACACTACATATGCATGGATATATGTGTAAAGGGGTCATATCAGTGGACTGAACTGCAGAATGCCAGAATAAGAGGGGGATAGCTAATCCTGTCGAAGACTACACTTCTGGCAGCCTCCGTCTTGCAGCATATAGAAAAGAGTAGACTGAAGTCCTCCAAGTAGCATCACATAGCATAATCCTACCCGGCGATCCCCTCCTCGATGCCCTGTTAGAGAGCGATCACCGGGTTGTATCTGGCACTTGGAAGGGTGTGTTTTATTAAGTATCTGGTTCTAGTTGTCATAAGGTCAAGGTACAACTCCGGGTCGTCCTTTTACCGAGGGACACGGCTATTCGAATAGATAAACTTTCCTGCAGGGGTGCACCACATAGCCCAACACGATTGATCCCATTTGGCCGGACACACTTTCCTGGGTCATGCCCGGCCTCAGAAGATCAACACGTCGCAGCCCCACCTAGGCACAACAGAGAGGTCAGCACGCCGGTCTAAACCTAAGCGCGCAGGGGTCTGGGCCCATCGCCCTGAGCACACCTGCACGTTGCGTACGCGGCCGGAGAGCAGACCTAGCAACCTCCATTACAAAGGAAGTCACGTTACGCGGTCCAACCCGGCGCGCGCCGCTCAGTCGCTGACGTCACGAAGGCTTCGGCTGATACCACGACGTCGGGATACCCATAACTACTCCCGCGTAGGTGGTTAGTGCGTACAGACCAAATGGCCAGACTCAGATCAAATACCCAGATCTCGTTAAGCGTGTTAAGTATCCGCGAACGCCGGCTAGGGCCAGGCCACCTCTCTCCTAGGTGGTCTCAACTTGCCATGTCGCTCCGCCACAAAGTAGCAGTCGGGGGCCGTCGGGTGGAACCACCTGCCCCTTCAGCCCCCATCTCCGAACAGTATCACAGGTAATGTAACAGTGTAAAGTATATAGTATATGCCCGTGATCACCTCCCGAAGTGATCATGGCCCAGTAGTATAACATGGCAGACGAACAAGAGTGTAGGGCCACTGATGGAACACTAGCATCCTATACTAAGCAGTAGGATAGCAGGTAAGGGTAACAACTGTAGCAACAATGACAGGCTATGCAACAGAATAGGATTAACCGAAAGCAGTAACATGCTACACTACTCTAATGCAAGCAGTATAGAGAAGAATAGGCGATATCTGGTGATCAAGGGGGGGCTTGCCTGGTTGCTCGGACAAGAAGGAGGGGTCGTCAACACCGTAGTCGATCGGGGTACCACCAGCAGCATCAGTCTCGGGGTCTACCGGGGAAGAAGAGGGGGAAGAAACAGTAAATACGGAGCAAACAAAGCATCACAAAACATAACGAGGCAATACGCGGTGCTAGGTATGCCCTAACGCGGTAGGAGGTGATACCGACGAAGGGGGAAAACATCCGGGAAAGTATTCCCGGTGTTTTGCGTTTTCGGACAGATGAACTGAAGGGGGAAAGTTGTGTGTTTGATATGCTAGGTATGTGTGGCGGATGGACGGATTGCGTATCCGGAATCGTCTCGTCGTTCTGAGCAACTTTCATGTACAAAGTTTTTCCATCCGAGCTACGGTTTATTTTATATTAATTTTAAAAGATTTAAATCATTTTTAGGATTTATTTATTTAATTTAATCAACATTATCCAGAACAGTGCACGCTGATGTTAGCATCATGTCAGCATGACGTCATCAGTCAACAGAGACGTTGACTGGTCAACTAACGTGTGGGTCCCGTTCGTCATTGACTGTTTAGTCTAATTAGGGTTTAATTAAACTAACTAGTTAATTAGATTAATTAAGCAGGATTAATTAACTTAATTAATTGTTATTTATTTATATATTTATATATATTTTTTTAATTCTTTTTTTAAAACCCTTTTATTTTCGTTTTTAGGGGCTAGGCCCCACGTGTAAGTGGCAATGGGGTGGGGGTTAGCTTAATGCTAACCACCCCGGTTAGTGGCCGGTGCACACCGGCATGGGCCGGCCTCACCAGGGAGGCCGCCAGGCGCACGACACGTCGAGGGCGTGGCTGGCAGCGGCCGAGCCACGGGCTAGCGCGGGCAGGGGCGGCAGCAGCCGCCGGCGGCGGCCACTGCGAGCGAGGGGGGCGAAGCGACCAAAGAGGGGTGGTCGGGGCACGACTGTCGGTGAGCGGGGGAACGCGGCCGGCTCAGCGGGAGAGACGGGGACGAGCAGGCATGGCCACGCGCCGGCGTGGACGACGCGGGCGTGCAGGTGCGCTGCCGGAGCACGGGGAAGAGGAGAAGGAGGGGGGTCCTCACAAGGGGTTGCAGGGTCATGGCTGGGCTCGGGGAGGACAGGGACAACGAGGTCGGGGTCGGGTCAGCGATGGTGATGAGGAGGAGGACGGCGAGGCGGCGACGAGATCCGGCGACTGCGTGGAAGCTCCGGGGCAACGGCGAGGCCGAGGCCTCAGGTCGGTGACGCGCGTCGGAGAAGGAGAGGCGAGGAGGCGACGGGCGAGGCGACGACGGTCGGGCGGCATGGCAGGGCGGGGCGGCTTCTGGGACGGGCGCCGGTGTCGGGCTCGGGGGGGCGACGGGATCGGGGCGCCCCCGATCCAGATCTCGCGGGGGGGATGGGAATCGTGGGTAGTGTAGTGGGGGAGTGGTGCGACGGGATAGGGTTTCTGGGGGGTTGGTGGCCTTGTAGGCCAGAGATGGGGGCGGCTGGGCCGGCCGGTCGGCCAGCTGGGCCGAGGCCCAGTGGAGTGGGGGGTTCTTTTTCTTTTCTGTATATTGCCTTTGTTTGTTTTGTTTTTTTCTATTATTTCATTCTGTTTTCTGTTTATTTATTATTTCAAAATGTTTTAGTTTTGTAAAACGTATAGCTAGTACCCAAATTAGTAATAGTGATTATACCATTGCCACAATTAACTTGGCACCTAGAATTTAATTGTTGTAATCGTTTATCATTTTAAAAGCATTTAATTAATTGTTTCATTTTGTTACTGTTTAAATCCATATAGTCCATTTAAGCATTTTATAAAAGGTTGATTTCTCCACCATATGTACTTAAGATTTATTTGACACAACCCGAACATTTTAGTTCTAATTTTTGAAAACTTTTGTAGTTTGCCTGATTTTTAAATTGAATTCAAATCGGTTTCGAACTAATGCGAGATTAGCAACAGTAATCGATATGACGTGGCATCATTAGCGGAGGGTTACTATAGCGTAACTATCTGGGCGTCACAAGCATGACCTGGACTATGTTGACAAGTTTGAGCTTCTTGCTCACCAGGTTTTGGACGCATGTTTGGAGTCCGGTCAACTCTCCTTTTTTACCCCACGGTAGGCCCTTCTCCTTCCAGGAGGTGAGCCGCGTAGGGATTCCGGATCGGAACTCGGGGGCTGCGACGCATGCAAGGTCGCGCGGCTCAGTGATGTAGAACCACCCCGATTGCCACCCCTTTATGGTCTCCACGAAGGAGCCCTCGAGCCATAGGACGTTGGGCATCTTGCCCACCATGGCGCCTCTACACTCCGCCTGGCGGCCGCCCACTACCTTCGGCTTGACATTGAAGGTCTTCAGCCATAAGTCGAAGTGGGGCTGGATGCAGAGGAAGGCTTTACACACGACGATGAACACCGAGATGTTGAGGATGAAGTTCGGGGCCAGATCGTGGAAGTCCAGGCCAAAGTAGAACATGAGCCCCCGGACAAATGGGTGGAGAGCGAAGCCTAGTCCCCGGAGGAAATGGGTGAGGAACACCACCCTCTCATGGGGCCTGGGGGTGGGGATAAGCTGCCCCTCGTCTGGGAGCCGGTGCGCGATGTCATCAGACAAGTATCCGGCTTTCCTCAACTTCTTGATGTGTCCCTCCGTGACGGAGGAGACCATCCACTTGCCTCCAGCTCCGGACATGGCTGGAGAAGGTTGAGGTGGGGAATGCGGACTTGGGCGCTGGAAATCGAGTGCGAGAAAATGGATGAGCAAAGGAGGAAGAAGGCGTGGGTGAAAAGGTGGATCCTTATCCCCTTATATGGGCGGCCGAAACTGCGTGTCCCCACCAGCCTGCTAAAACTCGCTTATCTCCCAAACGCCGTAATCAATGGCACGGTTGGGTTACCCACGCCCGTATTGATGAGAATCCCGGAATAAGGGGACACGATCTCTGCTTCGACAAGACATGCCAAGGAAACCGCCTCAGTAAACGCACTGAGGTGGGACAGTAAAAACGATTCGAATAAAGGCTTGGCCGTGGTGTGATGTCACGCTACGGAATGCGTCAGCAGATTAGATTTGTGTAAGTACTATTCTCTCTACGGCAGTATGTGGAACTTATTTTGCAGAGCCGGACACTATCCTTGTGTTCAAAATCTTCTATGAAGTATTCGGAGGAGGAATCCGCCATGCAATGCCGAAGACAATCTGCGCGCCGGACTCGTCGTCATTGAAGCCTGGTTCAGGGGCTACTGAGGGAGTCCTGGATTAGGGGGTGTCCGGATAGCCGGACTATAACCTTTGGCCAGACTGTTGGACTATGAAGATACAAGATTGAAGACTTCGTCCCGTGTCCAGACGGGACTTTCCTTGGCGTGGAAGGCAAGCTTGGTGATACGGATATGTAGATCTCCTCCCATTGTAACCGACTCTATGTAACCCTAGCCCTCTCCGGTGTCTATATAAACCGGAGGGTTTTAGTCCATAGGACGAACAACAATCATACCATAGGCTAGCTTCTAGGGTTTAGCCTCTCTGATCTCGTGGTAGATCCACTCTTGTACTACCCATATCATCAATATTAATCAAGCAGGAGTAGGGTTTAACTCCATCGAGAGGGCCCGAACCTGGGTAAAAACATTGTGTCCCTTGTCTCCTGTTACCATCCGCCTAGACGCATAGTTCGGGACCCCCTACCCGAGATCCGCCGGTTTTGACACCAACAGTGGCTGCAGCCTTCACCACCCGCATGCGGTACCGCCAGCGCTCGAGGCGGCCCTCGCGGGCGGAGTGGTACGAGTCGAGCAGCGCCTCCTGCTCCGCCCGCTCTGCAACGATTTACTCCTCAGCTTGCAAGTGCTCCTGGAGGAGATGCTGGTTGTAGGCGGCGTCGGCCTGTGCCTTCCGGAACTGCTCCTCACGCTTCTGCCTCACCATGTCCATGTATTGGGCACGGGCCTCGCGGATGGTCATGGTGCAATGCACCGGCGAGGATGGCGCGGAGGAGGGGGTTAGCGCCGGATCGTCGACTACCATGTTCTCCATTGGGACGTCGTCGTCCTCGGGCTGCCTGCCGGCCAGGCAATCGGCGGCAATGGCTGCCATCCCCTTGTGGTCCGATGCCTGCCCGTCCCGAAGAGCGCTGGAGCGCGAGGAAGCCATGGTGGGTAGTAGTGGTGTGGACAGGAGAAAGGGAACGGAGGCCGATGACTGCGGCTATTGCCGGCGCAACAGTTTATATAGCAATGGTGGGCGGCGGAGGGACGGACGTGTGGCGCCGGTGTAGCCGCCTTGGCAACCGCGTATCATTAATGTGGGCGGCAGACGGACGGACGACACTTGTGTCGTTTGAAGGCGGAGCAATCGCCTGCACCGGGAAGCGGGCGGGCGGAGCTGACCATTTCGGGCGGAAAGCGCGCGCGGGTGAGGGAGAAGGTCTGGGTGGGCCAGGGCAGTCAGACTCGTGCTTCGCAGCGGGTCGGTCCAGCAGTCGGACATGCTGGCTCGCTAGTGAGCTTGCCGAGCTGAGCGACGACAATCAGATGACGGACGTAGCTTCCGACTAGGAGCCGGCGCCACTGTCTAAGCCGGTTTGTCGGTGGGAACGACACCTATGGGATCACAAGAATCCCTACTACGGTTAGCGGGCACGGGGTCGTGAGAAGAGCGGATCAAACATATTGCACACGGTTCGTTTATCCAAGTTCGGGCCGCGAGGATGCGTAAAACCCTACTCCTGCTTTGGTGGATTGTATATCTGTGTTCTTGAGCTAGCTATGGGGCGTGAGGAGCTCCAAAAAGCCGAATCCTCCTCCTGGTCACCTCGGGCCTCCTTTTATAGGAAAAGGGGTTGCCACAGTGGCACACAGGAGGTGGAAAGGGTATAGTAACGTGAGGTTATCCCCCGCATTACATGACAAGGCGCATTTAATGCGTCTTGCTTAGGTGTCCTTGCTTTATCGGGGGCGGGGGCGAAGCCTGTCTCGTCCGTTGCCGCTCCCTCTTGCGTCGACACGCGCCCTGGCCAGCGGTGCCTGCGATGCCATGTAGGTAAGCAGGCAGCTGAGGTGGCGCAGTGGTGGGTCTCCAGGAAGATCTGCATGTTACCACGCAGGCGCCTGCCCAGCTGGTTGGGTCGGCAGCCGCATGCGCACGACGGTGGAGGTTTGATCGGCGTGGGCCTGATGGTGGCCCAGGGGGTGTCCTCGGCAAGGGCCTTGCCGGGGCCCCGGCAAGAGTCTTGCCGAGGCGCTTGCTGTCATCCCCGGCAAGGCGCTTGCCGGGGGCCTTGTAGTCCCTCTTGGCTAGGATCCCGCCAAGGGTTGTCATCTTCCATAGTGTGTATCTGATCTTGAATGTCTTCACAAAGATCTGCATGCCACCACGGGGATGTCTCCCGAATCCTTGCCCCATGGGGGCAGTGGACTCAAGGGTGACTCGCTCCATAGGTGTGGGGCGAATTGCCGCGGCAAGGGTCTTGCCGGGGTTGCTAAAACTGCCTCCCGGCAAGGATCTTGCCAGGGGAGTCCGCTTCATCCCTTTTGCTCTTTGTGGTATTGGCCTTGGCGTTGCTCTAGTTCTCTTGAGCTTTGGCCTTACCTTGGTTCACCTCCCTTGCCTTGCTCGGTGTGGTGGTGCCCGTGGCTCAAACTGCCCATGCACAGTTATAGGGGTACAAAAAGTGTACCCATCTTTTTGTACACCGACAGGCGCCCCCGGGCCTGGGCCACACGTAAGCGCAACGCGTCGTTGGGCTAGGCCCAAAAACGATGCGCGGGCAGGCGGGGCAGTTTTTACTGTGGTAAGATTCTTCGCGCGCTGCGCTTCCCACGACTCCCGCGCGTGACGTGGCGTGGGGAGGCGCGTGTGACGTGGGTGTCATATGTGGGGTTGCTCTCTGCACGCATGCGTCACGTTGTAGAAAAGGGGCGGTTCGCGCCTTCCCCATAAATGGAGGGAGGCGTGGAGGCGCGGACCATTTACTGAATGGGGCCGAGGCACGGTCTTCAAGGCGTCCACTCCCCACGATCACGGGGTGGGGGAGAAGTCGCCTCACCCGTTCCCTCGGTTCTGCACGTCCGCCACGTGTATCCCATGTGCCTGGGGTGGCAAACGGTGGAGGCGGGAAACCGGGCCGTCGCTGGCTGGGGCAGCGGGTCGGCCCCGGTTCCCTGCACCTTCTGCGTCTTGATTGGTCGAGCGGGGTGGCCAAGCTCCATCCCCGCTCCTTTATAAAGAGCGGGAGGGGGTGGTGTCCCGCATTCTCTCATCTTCTTCTTCCTTCAACTTCTGCTCCTCCCTTCCATCCGTCATGGAGAGAGGGAATCCCAGTCCTTCGACGGTGGCAGCGAGGGTCGCCGCTCGACAACACGTCCCTCCTTCTCCTGCGCCTGCGGTGGCAGAGCCAGCCGCGAGGGGAAGGGGGAGGGGGCGAGGCCGTGGGCGAGGCCGGGGCGCTCGGGGGAGAGGAGGACGAGGCAGCGCGCCGGCCTCGCCTCCGCCAGCAGCTCCTCCTCCACTGGAGGGCCACGTCGGGGATGGCCCTTGTGAGTTCTTCGTCAGGATGCGCCGGCCGCCGCGCCGTCGCCTTCGTCTCCCGACTCCGTTTGCGCAGGAGATGGAGCTGGATCCGCCGGAGTCGTTGCAGCTGCACATGAGGGGCTGCGGGTTCAGTGGCACGCGGGTCCGCGTCAACTTCCCCGCCCCTCATGTGATGTATTTTCGTCGGGGATGGAAGACGTTTGCTCATATCCACCGCTTGACGGAGGGTCTCACTCTCAATTTTAAGCTGATGGAGGGTGGCCTTCTCTCCGTCAAGGTCTTCGGGCTCTTTGGGACCCGTGTGAGGTGCTGCGTGGAGAGCTCTTCCGATAGTGAAGACTCCTCCTCGCACGGGAGTGATGAGGAGGACAGCGGCAGCGACGACGAGGGCAGTAGGCGGCAGGATGACGGGTCCGACTAGGTGTCGGGTGCCGCTCTGTGCGGCACCGGCGACCCCATCATCCGTGTCGCCGACTCCTTGAACTTCTCGGGGTCGTCTCCTTGGGCAGCTGGCGTTGGGAGGCTGCGGAATAGGAAGAGGGCGGGCGGCAAGGCCGTCAAATCGGATTACGCGGGCACCATCGCCTTCGACACGTGCTGACGTCCTGCCGCCTCATCTTCGAGCTTTGCTTCCGGCGCTGCCATCACCATCCAGCCTTCGGACGGCCACCGAGATGTCCTCTTGGTGTCTTCTGCCACCCGTAACTCGCCTAGGCGATCCTTTTGTCCTTTTCGCCTCCTTGACCTGCCTCCTGAGGAGAGGGACAAGAAAGGGATTACGGGCACCTTATCTCCTTTTAGTTTGTAAGCCTTCGGGCCTTTGTTGAATTTAGAACTTGTAATCCCATCATTCATGTTTTTCATTCCCTACGGACTGTACCTGAGTGGAATGTTTTTAATGAAAAAGGGATGCTTGCCGGGTCATTTGTTTGCGGGCGAAACCCACGACAAGGAATAAATCCTTGATATCTCCAAGATAAACATTTCCTCGCCCGACAACAGGCCTTGCCGTCTTCCCACTTTGCTCGACCTTTCTCACGCTTTCTGCGGAGGCAGGGATGAGGCGGGTTCAGGCTCCTCGTTTCATCCTTTCGCTGCCGCGACTACGACCAAACTTGGCCCCAAGAACGAGCCCTAGGGCCTAGAGTTAGGGGGGCACGGTAGCTTTAGGGAAAACGAGGTTTCACATACCTCAGTCCATAAGGGAATGCATGATAAGGGATGAAGAACTTATCTGAAGCTATAGTCCCCGGCAACCCTGGTTTGCCGTGGGTGAATCTTTGCTCTTGCAGCCCCCGGCAATACTGGCTTGCCGGGGCCTAGATGCTGGTCCGTCCCCTTGAGCTTTTCAAGTGGTCTGGCAAGGATATCTGTGTGTCCTGCGAACCAAAGAAGACAAAGAGAAAGACAAAGATACGCACACTCGACCTCTAAGCTAGGGGTTAGTCGCTGCTAAGCACTATCAACCCTAACCAAGGACGAGACTCGACCTAGCATGCATGCTATAACTTAGGGCGCTAGCGCTTCATTTATTTATGCTCAGGGTCTGCGCCTGGCTTTGTACAAAGGGTTACATGCATCATCGGCAAGGCTTGTACAAAAGGTGGCTTGCCGGGGGGGCCGGCAAGCCGCGCCTCACGGGTAAAATTTGCAAAGATGCTCAATGTTCCAGGAGTTACTCACCGGAACGGCATCTTCGGTCTCCAGGCAGACTGCACCGGGCCTGGTGACTCGTATTACCAATAAGGGCCTTTCCACTTTGGCATCAACTTGTTGGAATTCTTGGCCGATTGAACGCGCCAAAGAACAAGGTCGCCTTCCTCAAGGCTTCGGGCATGAACCTTGCGGCTATGGTAGCGGCGCAAGGCTTGCTGGTAGCGCGGTGCTCTCGCAGCCGCCCGAAGACGATCTTCCTCAAGGAGCGTTGCGTCATCTTGCCGAAGTTGCTCTTGCTCAAGCTCATCATAAGCGAGCACTCGAGGTGACCCGTATATGAGTTCAGTGGGGAGAACTGCTTCTGCCCCGTATACGAGGGCAAAGGGCATCTGGCCGGTGGCTCAATTTGGCGTCATTCTGATCGACCAAAGAACCGTCGGCAATTCATCAATCCAGCGCCTTCTACTCTTGTGCAGCCTGTCAAAGGTCTTTGTCCTTAAGCCCCGCAGTACTTCAGCATTTGCCCTCTCAGCTTGACCATTGCTTCGTGGGTGAGCAACAGAAGCGAAACAAACTTTGCTGCCGAGGTCTTGGGTATATTGCATGAAGGTGCGGCTTGTGAACTGTGTGCCGTTGTTGGTGATGACCCTGTTGGGTACACCGAAACGGTACACTAGTCCCTTAAAGAATTTGACGGCTGACTGAGCTGTGACCTTCCTCACTGCCTCCACCTCTGGCCACTTTGTGAACTTATCGATTGCAACGTACAAGTACTCAAAGCCCCCGACAGCGCAGGGGAAAGGGCCCAGTATGTCGAGCCCCCAGACCGAGAAAGGCCAGGAGAGAGGAATGGTTTGAAGGGCTTGAGCCGGCTGACGAAGCTTCTTTGAATGGAACTGACACGCTTCACACCTGGTGACTAGTGTCGTCGCATCCTGGAGGGCGGTGGTCCAGAAGAAGCCTTGCTGAAATGCCTTGCCGGCAAGGGCTCTCGACCCGATCCCATGTATCTCTGCAACAGCCCCAGTCCTTCCTCCCGGGGGATACACTTCAATTTCACGCCGTTCGGCCTCTTCCTGTACAGGACGTCATCGACGAACTGGTACATAGTAGAGCGACGGGCTACCTTTTCCGCTTCTTCCTACTCCTCAGAAAGTTCCCCTGTTTGGAGGAATCGGACGGTATGTTGTGCCCACGCTGGAGCCTGGGGCTCGACGACGAGGACTAAAGGCATTTCCTCCGCTATAGGAGTGGCTATCTGTGGGATCTAGAAGTAGGTGTGTCTAGAGGGGGGGTGATTAGACACTCGGTGCTAAAGTTGCAATTTTTAACCTTTTTCGGTTTGAGTGGAGTTTTAGGCACAATTTCAACATACACAATACATATAAAGCAAGCATGCAAAGAGTATATGATCAGCGGAATGTAAAGCATGCAACTTGCAAGAATGTAAAGGGAAGGGTTTGGAGAATTCAAACGCAATTGGAGACAAGGATGTTTTCCCGTGGTTCGGATAGGCGGTGCTATCCTACATCCACGTTGATGGAGATTTCAACCCACGAAGGGTAATGGTTGCGCGAGTCCACGGAGGGCTCCACCCTGAAGGGTCCACGAAGATGCAACCTTGTCTATCCCACCATGGCCATCGCCCACGAAGGACTTGCCTCACTAGCGGTAGATCTTCACGAAGTAGGCGATCTCCTTGCCCTTACAAACTCCTTGGTTCAACTCCACAATCTTGTCGGAGGCTCCCAAGTGACACCTAGCCAATCTAGGAGACACCACTCTCCAAGAAGTAACAAATGGTGTGTTGATGATGAACTCCTTGCTCTTGTGCTTCAAATGATAGTCTCCCCAACACTCAACTCTCTCTCATAGGATTTGGATTTGGTAGAAAGAAGATTTGGGTGGAAAGCAACTTGGGGAAGGCTAGAGATCAAGATTCATATGGTAGGAATGGAATATCTTGGCCTCAACACAAGGGTAGGTAGTTCTCTCTCAGAACATATGAGTTGGAAGTGTAGATGTGTTCTGATGGCTCTCTCCACGAATGAAGAGGAGGTGGAGGGGTATATATAGCCTCCACACAAAATCCAACCGTTACACACAATTTACCAATCTCGGTGGGACCGAATCAACAAACTCGGTAGGACCGAAATAGTAAACCTAGTGACCGTTAGAGATTTTCGGTGGGACTGACATGCAACTCGGTAGGACCGATATGGTTAGGGTTAGGGCATAACGTAATCTCGGTGAGACCGATTACACAAACTTGGTGAGACCGATTTGGTAATAGGCTAACCAGAGAGTTGGTCAGGCAAACTCGGTGGGACCGATTACTAAACTCGGTTGAACCGATTTTGGTAATGAGTTAACCAGAGAGTTTGCAATGTAATCTCGGTAGTACCGATTGCCTAAACTTGGTGAGACCGATTTTGACAATGGACATACACAGTGAGATTGCAATCCCATCTCGGTGAGACCGAGATCCCTATCGGTAAAACCGATTTGCTAGGGTTTGGCAGTGGCTTATGACATGTGAAACTCGGTGGCGCCGGATAGAAAGAATCGGTAGGACCGAGTTTGACTTTGGGTTTAGGTCATATGTGGAAGTGGGAAAGTAGCTGAGGGTTTAGGAGCATATCATTAAGCACATGAAGCAAAAGGCTCATTAAGCAACACCTCATCCCTCCTTGATAGTATTGGCTTTTCCTATGGACTCAATGTGATCTTGGATCACTAAAAATGTAAAACGAAGAGTCTTGAGCTTGAAGCTTTAGCCAATCCTTTGTCCTTAGCATCTTGAAGGAGTTCCCACAACCTTTAGTCCATGCCACTCCATTGTTGAACTTATCTGAAACATGCTAGATAGAAACGTTAGTCCAACAAGAGATATGTTGACATTAATTACCAAAACCACCTGGGGAGCACTTGTGCTTTCAATCTCCCCCTTTTTGGTAATTGATGGCAACATACATCAAAGCTTTAGATAAAGATATAAAGAATAGCAAGTAAAGCTTTGGAAGGACATGTAACAAACATAGGCTCCCCCTACATGTATGCAATCATGTGAATATAAAATATAGAAGCATGTGAGAGCATAATCATGACAGAGTAGGCAATGTGTTACATGTATCTTGGCCATATGCATCAGAGCAAAAGATTATTAAGAGAAATACCTTCATGCTTATGATTCCTTCTTGCAAACAGTATGTACAAAAGCAAGAATTCCTCATACACATGATTCTGATGCATATACTTACCTTGTAGTCTTGAGTTGGCTTAGGATGGAATGAACCTGCACAAACAAGGTTGATAACACAGGTACATCCACTAGCCAGAGCAAATCAAAAGAAAACACAAGAATACCAAGACTGGGATGACATGTAGATAGTGAGTACAAGGTACCACATTGGATTAGACATGTCCCCAAGAGCAAAGATATGCAATGAATTTGAGTGATTTCTTTCCCTTAGATGTCTTGCTCCCCCTGAATTTGACATGGGATATTGGGAGAAGATAGGGAACAGAAAATCAGAGCTGAAAGATATAAATGAATAGAACTTAATGCAAATAAGCACATATGAACATGTCTTTCCCCCAAAAAGACATGTGGCATCTCTCCTCTTGAACATCAAGCATCTGGGATCCTTGAGTATTCTCTCCCCCTAGAGATTTCTTTCTCCCCCTTAATACTTGGGATCCTTGAGTATTCTCTCCCCCTTAATACTTTCTCCTTTGTAGGTGATAAGCTTTGATGTGATCTCTCTCCCCCTTTGACATCAATTTCCAAGAAGGTTTTTCTGGGATCCGTCGAATGGGCTTGGTCCTTGAGACTCAGCACAAAGCAGTAGATAAAACTGTTATGCTTGTAGAGGACAAGATTCATTGAGTGAAGCTGGATCATAAGAAATATAGAACAAGTGGCAAACTATTTTTCCTGTTGTGAAGTCGGTGGCACCGAGTTGGTATGTTTCGGTGGTACCGAAAGGATTCGGTTGGACCGAAAACTACAATTCAGTGAAACCGAGTTCATCACAGAGAAAACACTTGTCACCTCAGCTCACTAGTCAAATAAGATCTCACAAAGATTTGCAATGAATTAACTGAAGGATTTGCAAGGAATTGATGCAGAAATATGCAGAACAAAAATAAGAAAAGTGAAGGTTCTAGATGAAGTTTTTTTTTTTGAAAAAGAGGGAAACAAATATGCAAGGGACAAATGCAATAGCACAAAAGAGAACACAAGAGAACTTCATCTAGAATTGGGCGGTGACATAGTCACCTATGTTAGAGTATATTGACTTAGGAGTCAAGTGAGAACACTTGATCATAGGTCATACTCATCGTTTAAGCTCAAAATGGGGTTACCATTTTTCGTTTAAGCATCTTGATGTATTCACATCTTGTGGAGTTGCTTTGACTCATGACTTTAATGCGTCTTGCTTAGGTGTCCTTGCTTTATCGGGGGCGGGGGCGAAACCTGTCTCGTCCGTCGCCGCTCCCTCTTGCGTCGACACGCGCCCTGGCCAGCGGTGCCTGCGATGCCATGTAGGTAGGCAGGCAGCTGAGGTGGCGCAGTGGTGGGTCTCCACGAAGATCTGCATGCCGCCACGCAGGCACCTGCCCAGCTGGTTGGGTCGGCAGCCGCATGCGCACGGCGATGGAGGTTTGATCGGCGTGGGCCTGATGGTGGCCCTGTAGGTGTCCTCGGCAAGGGCCTTGCCGGGGCCCCGGCAAGAGTCTTACCGAGGCGCTTGTTGTCATCCCCGGCAAGGCGCTTGCCGGGGGCCTTGTGGTCCCTCTTGGCTGGGATCCCGCCAAGGGTTGTCATCTTCCATAGTGTGTATCTGATCTTGAATGTCTTCACAAAGATCTGCATGCCACCACGGGGACGTCTCCCGAATCCTTGCCCCATGGGGGCAGTGGACTCAAGGGTGACTCGCTCCGTAGGTGTGGGGCGAATTGCCGCGGCAAGGGTCTTGCTGGGGTTGCTAAAACTGCCTCCCGGCAAGGATCTTGCCAGGGGAGTCCGCTTCATCCCTTTTGCTCTTCATGGTCTTGGCCTTGGCGTTGCTCTAGTTCTCTTGAGCTTTGGCCTTACCTTGGTTCACCTCCCTTGCCTTGCTCGGCGTGGTGGTGCCCGTGGCTCAGACTGCCCATGCACAGTTACAGGGGTACAAAAAGTGCACCCCTCTTTTTGTACACCGACACGGTTCATCCCGTGTTCACCATACAACAGGTGCGGCCGCACTTTGACGCCCTAATGGCGGAAGAGCTACCAGCACAAGAGGACTTGTGCTGCAACCTCTGTCTCGTCAATGAGCACTGGTGAACAAGAGGACGACAATGCCGTCGCAGACATGTGGCCCTATGATCCTGGCTTCCCGAATGAGCAGCGGGTGCTATGTCAGACCATCCGTAGGGTCCGCGAGGACCTCTCTGTCGTCCTTCGAGTTGTTGCGCTTGTCGTGGCGCCGCCGTCTCGCATTGTCAACATGGTTAACAGACATGAGGAATGAGGAGATGACTTTACTTGGAGAGGATGACAGTGGGGATCCACCAGGGCCATAGCCGCACGTACGCAAGTGCCTCCTTATTATATACTACAACTGTAATTTTTTTGCTTCCTCCTGGTTTCCTGACATCACGGTCCCACACCATTGTCAACCTATGTAGTCAATAAACGAGAGAATTGGGCAAGGAGCGGCCGACAGCTGGGACCAAGCAGCTCGAGCAGTATTTGTGTTTTTTAGGTGTGAGCACTGCAGAGTTTTTCTTGAGCGATGTTTTCATTTTTTTAGACAAGAGTGATGTTTTCGTTGTTCTTTAGAGGAGAGCAGGGTACTAATTGGGCGGGCTGTGGCCCGTCTAGCCCAGGCCAGATATCCAGCCCAGATATTAATTTTTTTCAAGCTAAAAATGGCTAGCACAACTATACTTTTTTTTGAGGAATACCTAGGCAAGGTCAACTTCTTATTCTCCGCCCCACTCGGCTGCAAATCTTTCCTAGGAGGGATGCATTAGGCTTAACAAGAAAATGGGCTTTAAGAAATAATAAATGGGATGTAAGTATAAAAATTGGGTTGTAACTAAAAAAATGCACCAAACACGTAATTAGTTTATAAAATATTATTTTTGGATTTTGAAAATTTTAATTTCATTAATTGTTGCGTGCGCAATGCTTTGTTGGATTTTTACATAAGACAAATTTATATTGAAATTGTATTTAATCTGACTAGAAATTTCGGGATAAAAATATTTCGGATCCCACCAAAATGTGGAAATTTTATTGAATTCTGTTTTGAACGGTTGGTTGAAATTATTAATCGTCGTCCTAGCTAGAAAATGGGTTGTACTTTTAACAAACTATAAATGGGTTGTAGTAAATTCCATTAGAATTCAAAAATGGGTTGTACATTCTGACAAATCTCAAATGGGCTATAAGTTCTCTGCCACACACTTGTGGGCCTACTAAGTTGACGCGTCCCCTAAAAAATTAAGTTGATGCGTATGTAAGGCTTTATCAACTTATAGGCAACACACGGTTCTAGCAACAGTTGCCGTTGGATGTCCGTCCAACCGATGTCGTGCTTCTTCTTCAATCTCAGATATTCTAGCTTCACCCGCCCAAAAAATGATTCCTCCCCCTGACATATGGGACGCACCGTTTCGGAGGCTGACCTGTGGGCCTACTAAGTTGATGCGTACCAAGGGCTTTGTCAACTTAGTCAATATAAACGATTCTAGCTGCAGTGACCGTATGATCTTCATCCAACGGCCATCGTGCTTCTTAACCTCTGGTCTTCTTGCTCCAGCCACCCAAAGCAGCGCCGGTCGTGCCGCCTGCTCCTACCTCCCGTGGCCGGCTGTGCTGCCGCGTAGGCCTCACAACCCCCTACTACTCCCACCGCTGGCCAGGCCCTGCGGCGACGGCAGCCTCACACCGCAGCCAAACAGTGAACCCTCGTACTCCTCCCAGTGTGGGCATCCACTGTCGCGTCTTCCCCGGCTCAGTGTCGTTCCCTTCCTATGCCTCGCCGTCGTCCACTGCCTTGGTGTTCTCGGCGCGGCGTGGTCAACATGGTCAACAAACGACTTCCGTCGGAAGAGTACTGTATGTGGAGAGACTGACAACTGGGTCCACGGCCGCAGTAAGGAAGTGCCTCCTTATTACACGGAAAATAATGATTCCTCCACCTGACAGCAGGGACCCACCAGACGGGCCACCGTATTTCACGAAAAAAAACATTTCCCCCCTGACAGCTGGGACCCACCACCTACATCTTCGCACGCAAGGAAGTGCCTGACAGTTGGGACCCACCCGGTCGAAGCATACATAGCATTGTCATTATGGTCTCTAACGTGTACGAACATACGATCTTCTATTTGCAGGCTGCAATGATGAACTGTACCCGTGTAAGGAAGGGCACGTGTCGTAGTAGAGATGCGCACGTAGCATGTACACGTACGTACATCGGCCAGGGTGCAAGAAACTAAATATGGCCACGTACGTACATACGGGTGGGGTCTCGAATGCCTACTCGTGCACACGTACGGTCAGGGCTCGTGTACATGGCTGGGTCGGAACGGAGAAACTGCGTCGTCGTCGTGTTCATGGGGAGGCAACGGAATGCGTCGTGTTCATCGGGAGGCAACGGAACGCATGATGTTCATTGATACGTCTTCGTCGTATCCACTTTTCCAAACACTTTTGCCCTTGTTTTGGACTCTAACTTGTATGATTTGAATGGAACTAACCCGGACTGACGATGTTTTTAGTAGAATTGCCATGATGTTGTTTTATGTGCAGAAAACAAAAGTTCTCGGAATGACCTGAAACTCCACGGAATACCTTACAATAAATAATAAAAAATCCTCGCCAAAGATGAAGACCAGGGGGCCCACACCCTGTCCACGAGGGTGGCGGGCGCCCCCCCCCCAGGGCGCGCCCCCTACCTCATGGGCCCCCTGGACACCTTCCGACGCCAACTCCAACTCTATATATTGGCTTTCGGGGAGAGAAAAATGGAGGAGAAGAAATCATCGCGTTTTATGATACGGAGCCGCCGCCAAGCCCTAAAACTTCTCGGGAGGGCTGATCTGGAGTCCGTTCGGGGCTCCGGAGAGGGGAATTCGTCGCCGTCGTCATCATCAACCATCCTCCATCACCAATTTCATGATGCTCACCGCCGTGCGTGAGTAATTCCATCTTAGGCTTGCTGGACGGTGATGGGTTGGATGAGATTTATCATGTAATCGAGTTAGTTTTGTTAGGGTTTGATCCCTAGTATCCACTATGTTCTGAGATTGATGTTGCTATGACTTTGCTATGCTTAATGCTTGTCACTAGGGCCCGAGTGCCATGATTTCAGATCTGAACCTATTATGTTTTCATGAATATATGTGAGTTCTTGATCCTATCTTGCATGTCTATAGTCACCTACTATGCGTTATGATCCGGCAACCCCGAAGTGACAATAATAGGGACCACTCCCGGTGATGACCATAGTTTGAGGAGTTCATGTATTCACTATGTGCTAATGCTTTGTTCCGGTTCTCTATTAAAAGAAGGCCTTAATATCCCTTAGTTTCCATTAGGACCCCGCTGCCATGGGAGGGTAGGACAAAAGATGTCATGCAAGTTCTTTTCCATAAGCACGTATGACTATATTCGGAATACATGCCTACATTACATTGATGAATTGGAGCTAGTTCTGTGTCACCCTATGTTATGACTGTTACATGATGAACCGCATCCGGCATAATTATCCATCACTGATCCGGTGCCTACGAGCTTTCCATATACTGGTTTACGCTTATTTACTTTCCCGTTGCTACTGTTACAATCACTACAAAATACCAAAAATATTACTTTGCTTTCTTTACTCTTTTGTCACCGTTACCACCACTATCATATTACTTTGCTACTAAACACTTTGCTGCAGATACTAAGTTTCCAGGTGTGGTTGAATTGACAACTCAGCTGCTAATACTTGAGAATATTCTTTGGCTCCCCTTGTGTCGAATCAATAAATTTGGGTTGAGTACTCTACCCTCGAAAGCTGTTGCGATCCCCTATACTTGTGGGTTATCATTCATCGGGAGCCAACCGGCTTGGATGGAACAGCCGATGGGAACAAGGCCTGGCGTACCTCAGAATGGAGGAAACGACCTTGTGTTCGACCGGCCACGGTGGAAACGGGATCCTGTTCATCGGGAGGGGTCTGGCGTACCGCAAAACAGAGGAAACGGACCTCCTACGGTCGAAACGGGGTCCTGTTGATTGGGAGGGGTGTGGTGTACCGCAAAACGGAGGAAACGGGCTTGTGTCGGAGCGCTACGGTCGAAACGGGGGTCCTGCTCATCGGGAGGGGTGTGGCGTACCGCAAAACGGGACTTCATGGGATACTGTTCATCTCCACCGTCGACCTCCTCCAGCCTCCACGGGCTCATGTTCATCCACCATCGACCTCCTCCAACCTCCACCTGTGACTGTTCATCCACGGGCTCCTATTCCTCCAGCCTCCACCGCGCGCTCCTCCATCTGCTACTGTTCAACCAGCCCTCTCCACGGGGTCCTGTTCAACCACCCCTCCATGGTCTACTGTTCATCCAGCCCTCCATCGGCTACTATTCAATCAGCCCTCCACCGGCTACTGTTCAACCAGCCCTCCACGAGGTCCTGTTCATCCAGCCCTCCACGGGGTCATGTTCATCCACCGGCTCGATCGATCGGGGTCCGGTTCATCCAGCGGCAATAGCCTCTACTACCACGGGACCTGTTCATCCAATCCTCCACCGGGAACTGTTCATCCAAACCCCCCAACAACGCTCACTGTTCATCAAGGGAAGGAGGCGACAGTGTTCGATTGGCTTTAGTTAGCAGCAGTAGCGAAGGAATCACTCGGGTTCAGTTAACAGCAAGGGATCGATCAATCGCTCGGGTTCAGTAACGCGTAGCCTGCAGTGCAATCACTCGGGTTCAGTTAGAGCGCAACGCCTTGCACACACGCGCGTACGTACGAGAGAAACGCGCATCGCTCGGTCCCCGACCTCCCACCGTAACCGGGAACTCCCCCAATATTTTCCTCGTCCTCGCTTCTACCACGGTTTTCTCCGTCATGGACGGCCCAAAATGTCATGCAGCTGCATCTCCGGCCCGCCCAGGACGAAAAGCCTATTTTCTGTAATGATTTTTTGTTTCAGATTATTTGCAGGAAAACTTCTCTCAAAATGGGAAGGCCCATATGTCATCGAGGAGGTTTACCGGTCTGGAGCCATCAAAATAAATAATTCCGAAGGTACTAACCCGAAGTTGTCAATGGACAACGAATAAATCATTATATCTCAGGTACGCCCATTAATGTTGAAAGTAATATTATCCAAACTTTGACAACGAATAAAGCATTATATCTCAGGCATGCCCTGGTGGGTTGTGCCCTCCTCGGCCCTCCTCCGGTGCCCATCTTCTGGTATATAAGTCATTCTGACCTAGAAAAAATAAGAGAAGGACTTTCGGGACGGAACACCGCCGTCTCGAGGCGGAACTTGGGCAGGAGCACTTTTGCCATCCGGCGGAGCGATTCCACCGAGGGAAATTCCCTGCTGGAGGGGAAAATCATCGTCATCATCATCACCAACAACTCTCCCATCTTGGGGAAGGCAATATCCATCAACATCTTCAACAGCACCATCTCATCTCAAACCCTAGTTCATCTCTTGTGTTCAATCTTGTTACCGGAACAATATATTGGTATTTGTGGGTGAATAGTAGTGTTGATTACTGTTGGGGAACGTAGTAATTTCAAAAAAATCCTACGCACACACAGGATCATGGTGATGCATAGCAACGAGAGGGGAGAGTGTTTTCCACGTACCCTCGTAGACCGAAAGTGGAAGCATTAGCACAACGCGGTTGATGTAGTCGTACGTCTTCAAGATTCGACCGATCCAAGTACCGAGCGTACGGCACCTCCCAATTCAGCACATGTTCAGCTCGATGACGTCCCGCTAACTATGATCCAGCAGAGCTTCACGGGAGAGTTCCGTCAGCACGACGGCGTGATGACGGTGATGATGTTGCTACCGACGCAGGCCTTCGCCTAAGCACCGCTACGATATGACCGACGTGGAATATGGTGGAGGGAGGCACCGCACACGGCAGGGAGAGATCAACAGATCAACTTGTGTGTCTTGGGGTGCCCCTTGCCCCCGTATATAAAGGAGCAAGGGAGGAGGAGGTCGGCCCTAGGAGGGGCGCGCCAAGGGAGTAGGATTCCTACTCCTAGTAGGAGTAGGGTTTCCTCCTTTCCTAGTCCAACTAGGAGAAGGGGGGAAAGAAGGGGAGGGGGAAGGAAGAGAGAGGGGGGCCGCGCCCCAAACCCCTTGTCCAATTCGTACTGGGCTTGGGAGGGGCGCGCGCCACCTCCTGGCTGCTGCCTCTCCTTCCCAGTAAGGCCCAGTAAGGCCCAATACTTCTTCCACGTATTCCCGTAACTCCCCGGTACTCCGAAAAGTACCAGAGTCACTCAGAACCTTTCCGATGTCTGAATATAGTCGTTCAACATATCGATCTTTACGTCTCGACCATTTCCAGACTCCTAGTCATGTCCCCGATCTCATCCGGGACTCTGAACTATCTTCAGTACATCAATACACATAAACTCATAATATAAATCATCACCGAACTTTAAGCGTGCGGACCCTACGGGTTCGAGAACTATGTAGACATGACCGAGACACGTCTCTGGTCAATAACCAATAGCGGAACCTGGATGCTCATATTGGGTCCCACATATTCTACGAAGATCTTTATCGGTCAAACCGCATAACAAAATATGTTGTTCCCTTTGTCATCGGTATGTTACTTGCCCGAGATTCGATCGTCGATATCTAAATACCTAGTTCAATCTCGTTACCGGCAAGTCTCTTTACAATTTCCATAATACATCATCCCGCAACAAACTCATTAGTTACAATGCTTGCAAGGCTTATAGTGATGTGTATTACCGAGTGGGCCCAGAGATACCTCTCCGACAATCGGAGTGACAAATCCTAATCTCAAAATACGCCAACTCAACAAGTACCTTTGGAGACACCTGTAGAGCACATTTATAATCACCCAGTTACGTCGTGATGTTTGGTAGCACACAAAGTGTTCCTCCGGTAAACGGGATTGCATAATCTCATAGTCACAGAAACATGTATAAGTCATGAAGAAAGCAATAGCAACATACTAAACAATCAAGTGCTAAGCTAACGGAATGGGTCAAGTCAATCACATCATTCTATAATGATGTGATCCCGTTAATCAAATGACAACTCATGTATATGGTTAGGAAACTTTACCATCTTTGATTCAACGAGCTAGTCAAGAAGAGGCATACTAGTGACACTATGTTTGTCTATGTATTCACACATGTATTATGTTTCTGGTTAATACAATTCTAGCATGAATAATAAACATTTATCATGATATAAGGAAATAAATAATAACTTTATTATTGCTTCTAAGGCATATTTCCTTCAGTCTCCCACTTGTACTAGAGTCAATAATCTAGTTCATATCGCCATGTGATTTAACACCAATAGTTCACATCACCATGTGATTAATATCCATAGTTCACATCGCCATTTGGCCAACACTAAAAGGGTTTACTAGAGTCAGTAATCTAGTTCACATTGTCATGTGATTAACACCCAAAGAGTACTAAGGTGTGATCATGTTTTGCTTGTGACAGAAGTTTAGACAATGGGTCTACCAAATTCAGGTCCGTATGTATTTTGCAAATTTCTATGTCTACAATGCTCTCGACGGAGCTGCTTTAGCTAATTGCTCCCACTTTCAACATGTATCCAGATTGAGACTTAGAGTCATCTGGATCAGTGTCAAAACTTGCATCGACGTAACCCTTTACGATGAACCTTTTGTCACCTCCACAATCGAGAAACATATCCTTATTCCACTAAGGATAATTTTGACAGATGTTCAGTGATCTACTCCTAGATCACTATTGTACTCCCTTTCCAAACTCAGTGTAAGGTATACAATAGATCTGGTACACAGCATGGCATACTTTATAGAACTTATGGTTGAGGCATAGGGAATGACTTCCATTCTCTTTCTATCTTCTGCCGTGGTTGGGTTTTGAGTCTTACTCAATTTCACACCTTTTAACACAGGCAAGAACTCTTTCTTTGACTGTTTCATTTTGAACTACTTCAAAATCTTGTCAAGGTATGTACTCATTGAAAAACTTTATCAAGCGTCTTGATCTATCTCTATAGATCTTGATGCTCAATATGTAAGCAGCTTCACCGAGGTTTTTCTTTGAAAAACTCCTTTCAAATACTCCTTTATGCTTTCCAGAAAATTCTACATTATATCCGATCAATAATATGTCATTCACATATACTTATCAGAAATGTTGTAGTGCTCCCACTCACTTTCTTGTAAATACAGGCTTCACCACAAGTATGTATAAAACTATCTGCTTTGATCAACTCATCAAAGCGTATATTCCAACTCTAAGGTGCTTGCACCAGTCCATAGATGGATTGCTGGAGCTTTACACACTTTGTTAGCACCTTTAGGATCGACAAAAGCTACTGGTTGCATCATATACAACTCTTCTTTAAGAGATCCATTAAGGAATGTAGTTTTGACATCCATTTGCCAGATTTCATCAAACATGGCAATTGTTAACATGATTCGGACAGACTTAAGCATCGCTACGAGTGAGAAAATCTCATCATAGTCAACTCCTTGAACTTGTCGAAAACCTTTTGCAAAAAGTCGAGCTTTGTAGATAGTAACACTACTATCAGCGTCCGTCTTCCTCTTGTAGATCCATTTATTCTCAATGGCTTGCCGATCATCGAGCAAGTCAACCAAAGTCCATACTTTGTTCTCATACATGGATCCCATCTCAGATTTCATGGCTTTAAACCATTTTGTGGAATCTGGGCTCATCATCGCTTCCTCATAGTTCGTAGGTTCGTCATGGTCAAGTAACATGACCTCCAGAACAGGATTACCGTACCACTCTGGTGCGGACCGTACTCTGGTTGACCTATGAGGTTTGGTAGTAACTTGATCTGAAGTTTCATGATCATCATCATTAATCTTCCTCACTAATTGGTGTAGGCATCACTGGAACAGATTTCGGTGATGGACTACTTTCCAATAAGGGAGCAGGTACAATTACCTCATTAAGTTCTACTTTCCTCCAACTCACTTCTTTCGAGAGAAACTCCTTCTCCAGAAAGGATCCCTTCTGAGCAACGAATACTTTGCCTTTGGATCTGTGATTAGAAGGTGTACCCAACAGTCTCCTTTGGGTATCCTATGAAGACGCATTTCTCCGATTTGGGTTTGAGCTTATCAGGTTGAAACCTTTTCACATAAGCATCGCAGCTCCAAACTTTAAGAAACGACAACTTTGGTTTCTTGCCAAACCACAGTTCATATGGTGTCATCTCAACGGATTTATATTGTGCCCTATTTAATGTGAATGCAGCTGTCTCTAATGCATAACCCCAAAACGATAGTGGTAAATTGGTAAGAGACATCATAGATTGCGCCATATCTAATAAAGTACGGTTATGATATTCGGACACACCATTACGCTGTGGTGTTCCAGGTGGCGTGAGTTGCAAAACTTATTCCACATTGTTTCAAATGAAGACCAAACTCGTAACTCAAATATTCTCCTCCATGATCAGACCGTAGAAACTTTATTTTCTTGTTACAATGATTTTCCACTTCACTCTGAAATTATATGAACTTTTCAAGTGTTTCAGACTTATGTTTCATCAAGTAGATATATCCATATCTGCTCAAATCATCTCTGAAGGTCAGAAAATAACGATACGTGCCGCGTGCCTCAATACTCATCGGACTGCATACAAGTCTGTTGCTCGTTCCATTGTTCCGGAGAACGGAGTCTTAGTCATCTTGCCCATGAGGCATGCTTCGCAAGCATCAACTGATTCATAATCAAGTGATTCCAAAAGCCCATCAGCATGGATTTTCTTCATGCGCTTTACACCAATATGACCTAAATGGCAGTGCCACAAATAAGTTGCACTATCATTATTAACTTTGCATCTTTTGGCTTCAATATTATGAATATGTATATCACTGCAATCGAGATCCAACAAACCATTTTCATTGGGTGTATGACCATAGAAGTTTTTATTCATGTAAACAGAACAACAAGTATTCTCTAACTTAAATGAATAACCATATTGCAATAAACATGATCAAATCATATTCATGCTCAACGCAAACACCAAATAACATTTATTTAGGTTCAACACTAATCCCGAAAGTATAGGGAGTGTGCGATGATGATCATATCAATCTTGGAACTACTTCCAACACACATCGTCACTTCACCCTTAACTAGTTTATGTTCATTTTGCAACTTCCATTTCGAGTTAGTACTTTTAGCAACTGAACCAGTATCAAATACCGAGGGGTTGCTATAAACACTAGTAAAGTACACATTAATAACATGTATATCAAATATACCTATGTTCACTTTGCCATCCTTCTTATCCGCCAATTACTTGGCGTAGTTCCGCTTCCAGTGACCAGTCCCTTTGTAGTAGAAGCACCTAGTCTCAGGCTTAGGTCCAGACTTGGGCTTCTTCACTCGAGCAGCAACTTGCTTGCCGTTCTTCTTGAAGTTCCCCTTCTTCCCTTTGCCCCTTTTCTTGAAACTAGTGGTCTTGTGAACCATCAACACTTGATGTTTTTCTTGATTTCTACCTTCGCCGATTTTAGCATCGCGAAGAGCTTGGGAATTGTTTTCGTCATCCCTTGCATATTATAGTTCATCACGAAGTTCTATTAACTTGGTGATAGTGACTAGAGAACTTTGTCAATTACTATCTTATCTGGAAGATTAACTCCCACTTGATTCAAGCAATTGTAGTACCCAGACAATCTAAGCACATGCTCACTGATTGAGCTATTCTCCTCCATCTTTTAGCTATAGAACTTGTTGGAGACTTCATATCTCTCAACTCGGGTATTTTCTTGAAATATTAACTTCAACTCCTCGAACATCTCATATGGTCCATGACGTTCAAAACATCTTTGAAGTCCCGATTCTAAGCCGTTAAGCATGGTGCACTAAACTATCAAGTAGTCATCATATTGAGCTAGCCAAACGTTCATAACGTCTGCATCTGCTCCTACAATAGGTCTGTCACCTAGCAGTGCATCAAGGACATAATTCTTTTGTGCAGCAATGAGGATAAACCTCAGATCACGGACCCAGTCGCATCATTGCTACTATCATCTTTCAATTTAGTTTTCTCTAGGAACATATCAAAAATAAAATAGGGGAGCTAAACGCGAGCTATTGATCTACAACATTGATATGCTAATACTACCAGGACAAAGTTCATGATAAATTAAAGTTCAATTGATCATATTACTTAAGAACTCCCACTTAGATAGACATCACTCTAATCATCTAAGTGATCACGCAATCCAAATCAACTAAACCATGTCCGATCATCACGTGAGATGGAGTAGTTTTCAATGGTGAACATCACTATGTTGATCATATCTTCTATATGATTCACGCTCGACCTTTCGGTCTCAGTGTTCCGAGGCCATATCTGCATATGCTAGGCTCATCTAGTTTAACCCGAGTATTCCGCGTGTGCAAAACTGTCTTGCACCCGTTGTATTTGAACGTAGAGCTTATCACACCCGATCATCACGTGGTGTCTCAGCACGAAGAACTTTCGCAACGGTGCATACTCAGGGAGAACACTTATACCTTGAAATTTAGTAAGGGATCATCTTATAAAGCTACCGCCGAACTAAGCAAAATAAGATGTATAAAAGATAAACATCATATGCAATCAAAATATGTGACATGATATGGCCATCATCATCTTGTGCTTTTGATCTCCATCTCCAAAGTATTGTCACGATCTTCATTGTTACCGGCATGACACTGTGATCTCCATCATCTTGATCTTTCATCAACGTGTCGTCACATGGTCGTCTCACTAGCTATTGCTTTTGCAACTATTGCTATCGTATAGCGATAAAGTAAAGCAATCACATGGCACTTGCATCTTATGCAAATAAAGAGACAACCATAATTCTCCTGCCAGTTGCCGGTAACTTTAAAAAAACATGATCATCTCATACAACAATTTATATCTCATCACGTCTTGACCATATCACATCACAACATGCCCTACAAAAACAAGTTAGACGTCCTCTACTTTGTTGTTGCAAGTTTTACGTGGCTGCTACGGGCTGAGTAAGAACCGTTCTTACCTACGCATCAAAACCACAACGATAGTTCGTCAAGTTAGTGCTGTTTTAACCTTCTCAAGGACCGGGCGTAGCCACACTCGGTTCAACTAAAGTTGGAGAAACTGACACCCACCAGCCACCTATGTGCAAAGTACGTCGGTAGAACCAGTCTCGCGTAAGCGTACGCGTAATGTCGGTCCGGGCGGCTTCATCCAACAATACCGCCGAACCAAAGTATGACATGCTGGTAAGCAGTATGACTTGTATCACCCACAACTCACTTCTGTTCTACTCGTGTATATAACATCTACGCATAAAACCTGGCTCGGATGCCACTGTTGGGGAATGTAGTAATTTCAAAAAAAAATCCTACGCACACACAGGATCATGGTGATGCATAGCAACGAGAAGGGAGAGTGTTGTCCACGTACCCTCGTAGACCCAAAGCGGAAGCGTTAGCACAACACGGTTGATGTAGTCGTACGTCTTCACGATTCGACCGATTCAAGTACCGAACGTACGGAACCTCCGAGTTCAGCACACGTTCAGCTCGATGACGTCCCGTGAACTCTGATCCAGGAGAGCTTCACGGGAGAGTTCCGTCAGCACGACAACGTGATGACGGTGATGATGTTGCTACCGACGCAGGGCTTCGCCTAAGCACCGCTACGATATGACCAAGGTGGAATATGATGGAGGGAGGCACCGCACACGGCTGGGAGAGATCAACAGATCAACTTGTGTGTCTTGGGGTGCCCCCTGCCCCCGTATATAAAGGAGCAAGGGGGGAGGAGGCCGGCCCTAGGAGGGGCGCGCCAAGGGAGTAGGATTCCTACTCCTAGTAGGAGTAGGTTTCCTCCTTTCCTAGTCCAACTAGGAGAAGGGGGAAAGGAGGGGAGGGGAGAAGGAAGAGAGAGGGGGTAGCGCCCCAAACCCCTTGTCGAATTCGGGCTGGGCTTGGGAGGGGCGCGCGCCACCTCCTGGCTGCTGCCTCTCCTTCCCACTAAGGCCCAATACTTCTTCCCATATTCCCGTAACTCCCGGGTACTCCGAAAAATACCCGAATTACTCGGAACCTTTCCGATGTCCGAATATAGTCGTTCAATATATCGATCTTTACGTCTCGACCATTTCGAGACTCCTCGTCATATCCCCGATCTCATCCAGGACTCCGAACTACCTTCGGTACATCAATACACATAAACTCATAATACAAATCATCACCGAACTTTAAGCGTGCGGACCCTACGTGTTCGAGAACTATGTAGACATGACCGAGACACGTCTCCGGTCAATAACCAATAGTGGAACCTGGATGCTCATATTGGCTCCCACATATTCTATGAAGATCTTTATCGGTCAAACCGTATAACAACATACGTTGTTCCCTTTGTCATCGGTATGTTACTTGCCCGAGATTCGATCGTCGGTATCTCAATACCTAGTTCAATCTCGTTACCGGCAAGTCTCTTTACTTGTTTCGTAATACATCATCCTGCAACTAACTCATTAGTTACAATGCTTGCAAGGCTTATAGTGATGTGTATTACCGAGTGGGCCAGAGATACCCCTCCGACAATCAGAGTGACAAATCCTAATCTCGAAATACGCCAACTCAACAAGTACCTTTGGAGACACCTGTAGAGCACCTTTATAATCACCTAGTTACGTTGTGACGTTTGGTAGCACACAAAGTGTTCCTTAGGTAAATGGGAGTTGCATAATCTCATAGTCATAGGAACATGTATAAGTCATGAAGAAAGCAATAGCAACATACTGAACTATCGAGTGCTAAGCTAACGGAATGGGTCAAGTCAATCACATCATTCTCTAATGATGTGATCCCGTTAATCAAATGACAACTCATGTCTATGGTTAGGAAACTTAACCATCTTTGATTCGACGAGCTAGTCAAGAAGAGGCATACCAGTGACACTATGTTTTGTCTATGTATTCACACATGTATTATGTTTCCGGTTAATACAATTCTAGCATGAATAATAAACATTTATCATGATATAAGGAAATAAATAATAACTTTATTATTGCCTCTAGGGCATATTTCCTTCAGTTACATCTTGTAGTTGATTACTATTGGTTTATTTGGTGGAAGATTATATGTTCAGATCCATTATGCTATTTAATACTCCTCTGATCATGAGCATGTTTATCACTTGTGAGTAGTTACTTTTGTTCTTGAGGTCACGGGATAAATCATGTTGCAAGTAATCATGTGAACTTGATATGTGTTCGATATTTTTATAGTATGTATATTGTGATTTCCTTAGTGGTGTCATGTGAACGTCGACTACATGACACTTCACCATATTTGGGCCTAAGGGAATGCATTGTGGAGTAGCAATTAGATGATGGGTTACGAGAGTGAGAGCAGCTTAAACCCCGGTTTATGCTCTATTTCGTAAGGGACCGATTGGATCCAAAAGTTTAATGCTATGGTTAGAATTTATTCTTAATACTTTTCTCGTAGTTGCGGATGCTTGCGGGAGGGTTAATCATAAGTAGGAGGTTTGTTCAAGTAAGAACAACACCTAAGCACCGGTCCACCCACATATCAAATTATCAAAGTAGCAAACACAAATCGAACCAACATGATGAACGTCACTAGATGAAATCCCCGTGTACCCTCAAGAACGCTTTGCTTATCATAAGAGACCGTTTTGTCCTGTCCTTTGCCTCAAAAGGATTGGGGTACCTTGCTGCACTTTTGTTACTACTATCGTTACTTGCTCGTTACAAATTATCTTGCTATCAAACTACTCCACTACTTACAATTTCAGCACTTGCAGACATTACCTTACTGAAAACTACTTGTCATTTCCTTCTGCTCCTCGTTGGGTTAAACACTATTACTTATCAAAAAGAGCTACAATTGGTCCCCTATACTTGTGGGTCATCACAAATCCTAATCTCGATCTATGCCAACTCAACAAACACCTTCGGAGATACCTGTAGAGCATCTTTATGATCACCCAGTTACGTTGTGACGTTTGATAGCACACAAGGTATTCCTCTGGTATCCGGGAGTTGCATAATCTCATAGTCGAAGGAATAAGTATTAGACATGAAGAAAGCAATAGCAATAAACTGAACGATCATTATGCTAAGCTAATGGGTGGGTTTTGTCCATCACATCATTCTCCTAATGATGTGATCCCGTTATCAAATGACAACACATGTCCATGGTTAGGAAACCTTAACCATCTTTGATCAAAGAGCTAGTCTAGTAGAGGCTTACTGGGGACATGGTATTTGTTTATGTATTCACACATGTATTTAAGTTTCTGATCAATATAATTCTAGCATGAATAATAAACCTTTATCTTGAATAAGGAAAAATAAAATAATAACTTTATTATTGCCTCTAGGGCATATTTCCTCCAGTCTCCCACTTGCACTAGAGTCAATAATCTAGTACATATCGCCATGTGATTTAACAACAATAGTTCACATCGTCATGTGATTTAACAATAATAGTTCACATCGTCATGTGATTAACACCCATAGTTCACATCGCCATGTGACCAACACCCAAAGCGTCTACTAGATTCAATAAGCTAGTTCACATCGCCAGGTGATTAACACCCAAAGAGTACTAAGGTGTGACCATGTTTTGCTTGTGAGATAAGTTTAGTCAACTGGTCTGTCACATTCAGATTCGTATGTATTTTGCAAATTTCTATGTCTATAATGCTCTGCATGGAGCTACTCTAGCTAGTTGCCCCCACTTTCAATATGTATCCACATCGAGATCCGAGTCATACAGATCGGTGTCAAAGCTAGCATCGACGTAACTCTTTACGACGGACTCTTTATCACCTCCATAACCAAGAAATATTCCCTTAGTCCTCTAAGGATAATTTTGACCGTTGTCCAGTGATCTACTCATGGATCACTATTGTAACCCCTTGCCAAACTCATGGCAAGGTACACAATAGGTCTGGTACACAGCATGGCATACTGTAACATCCCAAATTTTCAATTTGGAATGTTATACATAGATCATTCATGCATATCATATCTTATTGCATTTTCGTTTCGCGGTCCTCGAAATCCCAAGCAACTCAAGGACCCTCGGAGAGAGTTGGGGATTTCCCGGTTTTCATATTTGATTTTTATCAAATATTGAAACGAGGATTTTTTATTTTAATTATTTTTCTCTCCGAAAAATATTTCATATTAAAATATATGAGAGGGGATAATATGACTTCTCCAAAATAATTGAAATATTGGGGGAAAATATTAAAATCAAATATTTGATTTTATTTGGATTTTATTTGCATTAGAAAAATTGCACGTTTTCAAAATTGCATTTTAGGGCCAAGAAAATATTCATCTCGTTCCAAATATTTTATTTAGACAGTGAAAATTTGTTTTGGCATTTTTAGATTTTTATTTTATTTTCTAGGATTTATTTTCTATTCGGCGAAATTGTATTTTTTAACTTCCAGCGCCGCCTGGGCCGAAACCCAGCCGGGCTGGCCCATCTCGCCGCGCCGCTGTCTCCCGCCAGGACGCGCGCGCCACCGCCGCCGCTGACTCGGACAACAGTCCGAGCCGGACTCCTCCGCCGCTGCCTTGCCCCATCCTCCAAGCCACCCCCTCCCCCTCCTTAAATACCCCCAAGCCCCCCGCCACCACCACCCAACCCCGCCGCCGCCGTAGCCCCGCCTCCCGAGCCGCGTCGCCGCCTCCGCGCCTCGCCGCCGCCGCTGCAGCCGCGCCGCGCCTCTGTCGCCCGCTGCCCGAGCCCTGCCTCGCCGGAGCCTCACCGGAGAGGTAACGCGCCGCCGCTGCCGGTTTTTTTTAAGAAAACCTATTTGGTTTTTTTAAGAAAAACCCTAGTTCATTTTTTTCTAGATCGGTTCGCCGGTTTTCTCGGTTCTTGTATTTAGCGGACGTTCATCCGTATATTCGTTTTAACGAACGGTTTTCGCTCGATAGTTACAGACAACGAATGCTCGTTCGTTAGCCTGTTCGTCAGTTTTCTTTTTCTCAGATTTTTCCGCGATTATTTTCAGTCGCGATTTCTGATCCGATTTTCGTTTCAGTATATCTTTTCGCTCGTTTATCGGAATTAGGCGATTCAAGCGCCTAGATCTTCGTCTCGAGACCCTCTTTCTGTTTAATCAAATCAAACAATATTTTGGTACTGTAAAATTTGACTTTAGTTCATATTAGTAAACGGATCTTGTTTCTTTCGCCGTTTGAGTTTCGTTGCTCCGTTTGATTTGATTCGTTTTGCAAACCGGAGTTCTTAAGGTGAACTTTCTGGTCAATCTCTTATTTGAGTTTTGCCGTGCATCTTTGCTTGATTGCTTATGTATGCTATTGTTTGTTTGCGATACAATTCCCGGAGTGCGAAGCGTGCTACTACGAGTCCCTAGGTTTGTCGGATCGTCAGCAAGGCAAGTAACACATTGATCATACTCTTTCCATACCCAGTTTTTATGCATTAGTTTCAATCCTCAAACATTGCATGATTAGGATGTCATTAACATGTGGGTTGGGAATTAGTTGATGAGGTAGAACCTATTGCCCTGTTATATTCAAACCCTTGGGAGTTACTTCTACGTGTTGCTTATATTGCTATGATATGCTCGTAGACATGGTTTGGGTGAGTGAAATCCATGACAGATGTGAGATTGTTAACTAATGGTTCAACTTAAGGTGGCAACTTAAATACACATCTGGGTGGATTGAGGCACCTGGAGAATCCAGTGTTGCCTGTATTTTTGGAAATCCTGGGGTTCAGTGTGATCTTCCTATGGACCGCCACCCAGGCTCAAAGGGAACTGAGATGATTCATGCTAGAAACTTCCGTGTGTAGCCACAAGCTATTATGGCCTCTAGAATAGTTGAGTAAGTTACGTGAAGCTCTTGAAGAGCTGGATCAGCAGGTAGTGGGTTGTAGGTTTGGTATGGTCTTCCCGGAGTAGAGAGTTAATGTTTCTGAAAGACTGTGTCTCGTTCATCCGTTTCTCAAACACCATGTACGGTGAGAAATCCAACGGAGGTGATCGAGTCTTGTGAGGAAAAGTGCGCAAACCTCTGCAGAGTGTACAATCTAATCATGGTTAGCCGTGTCCCCTGTTATGGACAATCTTGAGTATCTAGTACTTGGAGTATCTTAAGTATCTCATCACTCTTAATTAATATTGTTGGGTTAATAATCACTTTAATTGGGATTGAGTTGGAGGAACCTTCTCAATGATGTTTCAACTACCATGATAGTTAAATTAAATCTATTCCTTTGTTGTAGGGAAAAATTGGCTTTTCGCAAAAACCATAACCGTAGAGCTTTCCACCAGCCAAATATGCATGTAGTGATAGCATTATTCTGTTCTTGCTTTACTGTGTTACATTGCGAGCATATTCCATGTGCTGACCCGTTTTCGGGCTGCAACGTATTATGTTGCAGACTTTTCAGACAAGGAGTAAGGTTCATTAGGTCATTGTCGTGCAGCTCAGCTATGCCGTTGGAGTTGATGGACTCACTTTATCTTCCAAGCCTTCCATTGTTATCGTATTAGATGGCCTTAAGCCATATTTATTGTAATAAGTTCTCTTTTGAGACATTCGATGTAATAAGTGTGTGATTGCTACTCTGTTATAAATCCTTCGAGTATTGTGTGTGTCAGCATTACCGATCCAGGGATGACACTGAAGCACAGAGACTTGATCGTTTGAGGTCGGGTCGCTACAAGATGGTATCAGAGCACACGCTGAGTGTAGGACACGACCACTAAGATAAACTCTAGGCCACTCTTCTCTACTCATTTCTGACTTCTCTCCATTTTCTACTCTTTAGGATGGCAGAGTTGAAGAATAAGTTTGCACAACCGGATGAAGACACACCCTTTGGACGCCACTTGAAGGAAGTCACTAGGTACTTGAACATTGGAATACCAAGCTTCACCAGGACGTACAATGCCACCTTACCAGAAGAGGAGTGCTGGATGATTCAAGTTCAAGTTCCAGGAAGGACGTTCTCGCCAACCTCCAAACCCATAGAATTTTCTTTCGAAGCACCCACCTGGAGTCTAGGCAAGAGCATGGCAGCCCACATTACTATGGGACGCATTGGGGAAGTCTATAGCAAGGATCTTAAGGGCACTATCTACCAGATATGTGGGCGCCGAGACGAGCAATGGGAGATAATCAGCACCAAGAAGGACAGATCCACTGCAGCTTTCATCCAGGAGTTAAACCAGCACATTCAACGTCAGGAGAACCACATGTGCGCAGACATGATGGACTTGAAGAAGGCGAAGACTAGGATCATCGAGTTGGAAGAACTTAATTTTACACGTGATGGATATGAGGAGGAAATTAAGACACTATTGGAGAAGAATGATGACCTGGTAAAGAAGATCGGAGTATTCATGGGAGATCCATCGCCGGGAAGAGAAGTCGACGATTCTACTTGCCCAGAGAACTATATCATCATCGACGACACCGACTCCGACCCTAGTTGAGGGAGTCCTGGATTAGGGGGTATCCGGACAGCCGGACTATGACCTTTGGCCGGACTGTTGGACTATGAAGATACAAGATTGAAGACTTCGTCCCGTGTCCGGATGGGACTCTCCTTGGCGTGGAAGGCAAGCTTGGCAATACGGATATGTAGATCTCCTTCCTTGTAACCGACTCTGTGTAACCCTAGCCCCCTCCGGTGTCTATATAAACCGGAGGGTTTAGTCTGTAGGACCAAGAACAACAATCATACCATAGGCTAGCTTCTAGGGTTTAGCCTCTCTGATCTCGTGGTAGATCAACTCTTGTAATACTCATATCATCAAAATCAATCAAGCAGGAGTAGGGTTTTACCTCCATCGAGAGGGCCCGAACCTGGGTGAAAACATTATGTCCCTTGTCTCCTGTTACCATCCGCCTAGACGCATAGTTCGGGACCCCTACCCGAGATCCGCCGGTTTTGACACCGACATTGGTGCTTTCATTGAGAGTTCCTATGTGTCGTCATCGTTAGGCTTGATGGCTCCTCCGATCATCGATAGCGATGCAGTCCAGGGTTAGATTTTTCTCCCCGGACAGATCTTTGTATTCGGCGGCTTCGTACTGCGGGCCAACTCGCTTGGCCATCTGGAGCAGATCGAGAGTTACGCCCCTGGCCACCAGGTCAGGTTTGGAAGCTTAAACTACACGACAGACATCCACCGAGACTTGATCTTCAACGGATTCGAGCCCTTGCCGAGTGCACCGCACACCCACGATGAGCATGATTTAGCTTTGCCACCGGACAGTGTTCAGGAGACCGCACCGGCAACCGCTCCGACCCTCCATCCGGAGCCAATTGCGCCATCCATGGACGGGTGGATAGACCCCGCCACGGAGGCCGCAGTCTCAGCGGCGATTGAGCCAAATACCAACCTTACCTTTCACGAGAGTAGTGACTCCAAACTGCCGGATTCTTCTCCGGCCACGGACTCCGACCCACCGGTGCCCGTGCCTGTCGAATCCGACTGGGCGCCGATCATGGAGTTCACCTCCGTGGATATTTTTCAGCACTCGCCCTTTGGCGACATACTTAACTCATTAAGGTCTCTCTCCTTGTCAGGAGAATCCTGGCCGAACTATGTCCGTCAGGATTGGGATGTGGATGACAAAGAAATTCGTCGCCCACCCACCACCCACTTAATAGCCACTGTCGACGATTTGACCGACATGCTCGACTTCGACTCCGAAGACATCAACGGTATGGACGACGATGCAGGAGACGAACAGGAACCACTGCCCACAGGGCACTGGATAGCCACCTCATCACATGATGTATACATGGTGGACACACCAAAAGAAAACGATGACGAGGAGCGGAAGGACGCAGCGAAGGATCGTTCCCTCGAGAAGCAGTCTAGGCGGCAGCGTAAGCGCCGCTCCAAACCCCGCCTCGGCAGAAACATCGCTCATATAGACCCGGCGATAGAGCAGGGTGAGCCAGCGGACGACGAACACGGCAACACGGAGAATCAAACCGAACAACCCGTCTCCGGCGAGGATAACAGTCCGGATGATATCACACCGGACAAACACCTGGAGCAACAGAATCTCCATCAAAGACTTGTCGCCACTGCGCGAAGTCTGAAAAAGCAGAAGCGAAAGCTCAAGGTTGCGCAAGATACACTCAGAAGCAGATGGAGTAAAATACTCAACAACGCAGAAAAATATGGCGGCAGTCGCCATACAAAGAGCTACCCGAAGCGAAAGCTACTACCTGAATTCGATGATGAGGCCTTAAAGCCCCTGCAATCAAGAAACAAAACAGCCACCCGGTTGGATAGACGACCTCATGGCCAACATAGAGCGGCAAACGACGCTGCACACAAGCCAGTACGTGATCCACATGAGGACTCGCATCAAAAGGACGGCCCAATTAGATCCATCTACGGGCCAAGAAAGCGCGCTCCAGCACGCAATGCAACACAACAAACGTCTGAACACCAAGGTACACCCAAATACAGGGGTGCCGCACACCCCCTATGTTTCACCGATGAAGTGCTAGACCATGAATTTCCAGAGGGATTCAAACCCGTAAACATAGAGGCATACGACGGAACGACAGACCCTGGGGGTCTGGATTGAGGACTACATCCTCCATATCCACATGGCTCGAGGAGACGATCTCCATGCCATCAAGTACTTACCCCTCAAGCTCAAAGGTCTAGCCAAGCATTGGCTTAAAAGCCTCCCCGAAAACACCATCGGAAGTTGGGAGGAGCTCGAGGACACTTTTCGGGCAAATTTTCAAGGGACCTATGTCCGACCACCGGACGCAGACGATTTAAGTCATATAACTCAACAACCCGGAGAGTCAGCCCAAAAGCTTTGGAATAGGTTCCTCACTAAAAAGAACCAAATAGTCGACTGTTCGGACACCGAAGCCTTAGCAGCTTTCAAGCACAGCGTCCGAGACGAATGGCTTGCCAGACACCTCGGCCAAGAAACATCGAGAACAATGGCGCATTAACAAGCCTCATGACCTGCTTTTGCGCGGGCAAAGATAGCTGGTTAGCCCGATGTAGCACCAGCGAGCCAAGTACATCCGAAGTCAGGGACGGGAACGGGAAGCCACGACGCAGCAAAAACAAGCGCCGGAATAAAGAAGACATCCCGAAGAGCACAGCGGTAAACGCCGGATTTAAAAGCTCTCGGCTGGGCCAGCAAAAGCTACCACCCAAAGGCAACAGGGATGAACTGTCCAGCCTAAACAAGATTCTGGACAAGATATGTCAAATCCACAGCACCCCCGATAAACCTGCAAATCATACCCATAGAGAATGTTGGGTCTTCAAGCAGTCCGGCAAACTCAACGCCGAACACAAGGGGCTGGATACACCAAGTGAAGACGAGGACGAGCCTCGCAAACAAAGCACTGGGGAACAGAAGAAATTTCCACCGGAAGTCAAAATAGTAAACGTATTACACGTGACGACGGGGAAAAACAAAGCGGCGCTCCTAGAGACACACGCCCCAGAGCCCGTTACCGCAGAGTTCTGCCACTGGTCGTCCCAACCAATCACCTTCGACCATCGGGATTACTCGGCCAGTATCCGGCAGGCAGGATGGGCTGCCTTGGTGTTAGACCCAATAATCGACGGATACCACTTTACACGAGTCCTGATGGACGGTGGCAGTATTTTAAACCTGATATATCAGGACACAGTCCGCAAAATGGGGATGGACCCAACAAAAATTGGCCATAGCAATACTACCTTTAAAGGAGTAATGCTAGGCCCAGAAGCCCATTGCACGGGCTCCCTGCTACTAGAGGTTATATTCGGCTTACCCGGTAACTTTCGAAGCGAAAAGTTAACCTTTCACATCGCTCCATTTCAAAGTGGCTATCAAGCACTACTCGGACGCGAAGCTTTCGCCCGCTTTAACATAGTAACACAGTCCCGCATCCCTGCTACTAGAGGTTATATACATACGTACATAAACAGCCGCACAGGAGGTATTATAATTCTTTCAGGCAAAAGTATAAAATAGCCTTTACAATTCAGCAAAACATTGTTTTTCAATGGGAATACATGTCCTTAAAACGTAATATTCTTCGAGCACTGCGCTTCTATTGAACGAGCGCCCTCGAGAACTTCTCGAAAGTAGTGCTCGGCAGGTACTCGGCTCTCGTCCGAATCTTGGGCTGCAACGGCGGTGGCCTCCATCTCCGCCCAGTATGTCTTCACACGGGCAAGGGCCATCCGTGCACCCTCTACGCACGCTGACCTCTTCATCGCGTTGATGTGCGGCACCGCACCAAGGAACTGCTGCACCAAACTAAAATAACTGTTCGGCTTTGGCCTTTCCGGCCACAGATGATCCACAACAGACCTCATGGCGAGTCCGAACAACCTATTCAGTTCAGCCCATTCGGCCAACCGATCGGTCAATGGAAGCGGACGCTCTGGAACGCTAAATTGTGACCAGAACAACTTTTCCATGTCGTGATCTTTTCGATCTCGGAAGTATTCGGCCGCATCGGCCGCACTCGCTGCTAAGTCCAGATATGTATCCGCAGAACTCCATAGCCAGGCCAAAGGGGCGTACTTAGGATCTCCGAACTTCATCCGCAGCATAAAGGGCTTCCCAGCCGCGATATCCCCGGCTTGACGCAGCTCCACCTTCATCGCTCTCATTGCAGAGCGGGTGTCTTTGGCCGCCGTCCTGGCCTTCTCCAGTTCTGTCCTCTTCGCTTGATCTTCCATTTCAAGAAGCTTGCATCGGTCAGCGGCATTCTTCAATTCCATAGCCATCCTGGCTATTTCCTCCTTGCTTTGGCAATGAGCAGCATGTTCGGCTTTCAGCTCCTCGATTGCCTTTAGGGCAGCCGCATCACTTTTTCTGGCTTGTTCTTTGGCTCGGGCAAGTTCTGCCCGAAGGTTCTCCACGGTCGCAGCCCCATCTGCATTCACACACACATTATAGATACTAGCATCATGCTCCTCTTCCCATGTGTCACCAGAGGAACCACATACCTTGTGCCTCGTCAAGCCGCTTGTTGACAAGTATGATGTCGGCATCTGCCACGTCAAGCTGTCGCTTTAACTCGGCTAACTCTTCAGTCCAGCTGGCCACCGGACACTTTGCCACCTGGATATTAGGGCGGCAAGATTATTCCTGGGACTATGATCCTCTGTGCGTCGTCGTCTTCGACAACACCCAGAGTCTCAGGGGCTACTATCTACACAGGGCGCATCTTAAAATGTGCGGTACTATCAAAAAGGTACATCATATCACGTACCTCAAAACCCGTCAGTAGACTCATAAAGGCTTCGTGCAACCCGCTTTCGGTGGACGAAATCCTTTCAATCACCGTACCCATCAAAGTGCGGAGCTCTTCTGAGATAGCTGCTCGCTCTAGCAGATCCCTCAATACGTCCGACCGTGCACCAGACGGTGCCGGACTCTTTTGATTGCTCTCTTCAATAGCTGGACACTGAGGACTTTGGGTGGCCATATGATTACCCTCTGGCCTTGCCGGATCAGGAGAAACCCTCCATGACGACACCTCGGAGTCGCCCGCCTCACAAGGCGGTATGGCAGGGGGAGGCGATCCGCTCTCCATCATCTCTGGAAGAAGATCCCCTGAAGACGAGCTCTGCTGAGGAGGGCTAAGATCCGAACTGCAAAACAAACGCTTCGGTTATCTCCTTCGGAAGTAAGGCAAGATATTTTCGTTATCAAGTATCGTTTTACTTACAGCTCGGTGGAGGGCTGATCCCCTTGAAGGCATTGTGCGGCCGGGGTATCCTCCGGGGCAGGACCCTCCGGTGAAGATTTCTTCCCCCGTTTAGAGACCATTGTCTCCGGGTCTTCGGAGGTGGTCCTCTTTCTTCCCTGGGGAGAGGAAGTTTTAGTTCCTCCTCCCCGGCTAACCTCCTTCGCGGAGGCATTAGCCTCTTTGTTCCCCCTTTATCTTCTCCTGAAGGCGCTGGGTAAGGCGTGATCTCCAGCATCCTAGTTAACACGGGATCCGGTGAGGTCTCAGGGAGGGGGGCCGGACACCTGATCAACTTTGCCTTCGCTATCCAATCTTGGTCAAAGAGCGGCTTTTTTAGGGCGACGTTGCGATAAATAAATGGACAGTTTGTTCAGAGGTGGGGCTACTTACTTGGGTATCCGGGCGATTGCTGCTCAGACCTGCATCCTCAGTGATGTCCGGACACATCATTTGTGATCCGAAGAACAATTTGTACATCTCCTCGGGCGTCATGCCGAGGAAGTGTTGAAGAGCTCGCGGTCCCTCCGGATTGAACTTCCATAGGCGGAGGGGACGACGTTTGCAGGGAAGGACTCAGCGAATTAACATGACTTGCATCACCACGACCAGATTGACATCTCTCTCTAGGAGATCTCGGATGCGGCTCTGCAATATGGGCACATCCTTTACTGGCCCCCAGTCCAGCCCCTTGTTGACCCATGACGTTAGTCGTGGCGGGGGACCCAAGCGAAAGACAGGTGGGGCCACCCACTTGGTACCCCTCGGAGCTGTGATATAGAACCACTCTTGTTGCCATAAACTGGCACCTCCTGGAAAGAGCCCTCGGGCCATGGGGCGTCGGCGTTTTTACTTATTACGGCGCCTTCGCACTCTGTGTCCCGCCCCTCGATCATCTTCGGCTCCACTTTGAAGGTCTGGGCCACAGTCCGAAGTGAGGGGTAATACGGAGGAATGCTTCGCACACAATGATGAACGATGAGATGTGGAGGATAGACTCCGGAGCTAAATCGTGGAAGTCCAGCCCATAATAGAACATGAGCCCCCTCACAAAGGGATCCGGCGCGAAGCCTAGCCCTCGGAGGAAGTGAGATACGAACACGACACTCTCACAAGGCTTGTGTTGGGGAACGTAGTAATTTCAAAAAAATTCCTACGCACACGCAAGATCATGGTGATGCATAGCAACGAGAGGGGAGAGTGTTGTCTACGTACCCTCGTAGACCGAAAGCGGAAGCGTTATATCAACGCGGTTGATGTAGTCGTACGTCTTCACGATCCGACCGATCCAAGCACCGTTACTCCGGCACCTCCGAGTTCTTGGCACACGTTCAGCTCGATGACGTTCCCCGGGCTCCGATCCAGCAAAGCTTCGGGGAAGAGTTCCGTCAGCATGACGGCGTGGTGACGATCTTGATGTACTACCGACGCAGGGCTTCGCCTAAGCACCGCGACAATATGACCGAGGTGGAATATGGTGGAGGGGGGCACCGCACACGGCTAAGGAACGATCACGTTGATCAATTATGTGTCTATGGGGTGCCCCCTGCCCCCGTATATAAAGGAGCAAGGGAGGGAGGAGGCCGGCCCTAGGTTTGGGCCCGCCAGGAGAGTCCTACTCCCACCGGGAGTAGGATTCCACCTTTCCTAGTCCAACTAGGTCAAGGGGGGAAAGAGGGGAAGAGGGGAAGGAAGGGAGAGAGGGGCCGCGCCCCAAACCCCTTGTCCAATTCGGACTGGGCTTGGGAGGGGCGCGCGCCACCTCCTGGTCCTTCCCACTAAGGCCCATCAAGGCCCATTGCTTCTTCCTCGTATTCCCGTAACTCCCCGGTACCTCCGAAAATACCCGAACCACTCAGAACCCTTCCGATGTCCGAATATAGTCGTCCAATATATCGATCTTTACGTCTCGACCATTTCGAGACTCCTCGTCATGTCCCCGATCCCATCCGGGACTCCGAACTCCTTCGGTACATCAAAACTCATAAACTCATATTATAACTGTCATCGAAACCTTAAGCGTGCGGACCCTACGGTTCGAGAACAATGTAGACATGACCGAGACACGTCTCCGGTCAATAACCAATAGCGGGACCTGGATGCCCATATTGGCTCCTACATATTCTACGAAGATCTTTATCGGTCAGACCGCATAACAACATACGTTGTTCCCTTTGTCCATCGGTATGTTACTTGCCCGAGATTCGATCGTCGGTATCCAATACCTAGTTCAATCTCGTTACCGGCAAGTCTCTTTACTCGTTCCGTAATACATCATCCCGCAACTAACTCATTAGTTGCAATGCTTGCAAGGCTTAAGTGATGTGCATTACCGAGAGGGCCCAGAGATACCTCTCCCACAATTGGAGTGACAAATCCTAATCTCGAAATATGCCAACCCAACATCTACCTTTGGTGACACCTGTAGAGCACCTTTATAATCACCTAGTTACGTTGTCACGTTTGGTAGCACACAAAGTGTTCCTCCGGCAAACGGGAGTTGCATAATCTCATAGTCAAAGGAACATGTATAAGTCATGGATAAAAGCAACAGCAACATACTAAACGATCGGGTGCTATGCTAATGGAATGGGTCATGTCAATCAGATCATTCAACTAATGATGTGACCTTGTTAATCAAATGACAACTCCTTTGTCCATGGTTAGGAAACTTAACCATCTTTGATTAACAAGCTAGTCAAGTAGAGGCATACTAGTGACACTCTGTTTGTCTATGTATCCACACATGTATTATGTTTCCAGTTAATACAATTCTAGCATGAATAATAAACATTTATCATGATATGTAAGGAAATAAATAATAACTTTATTATTGCCTCTAGGGCATATTTCCTTCAGTCTCCCACTTGCACTAGAGTCAATAATCTAGGTCACGTTACCATGTGATTAACTCACATCACCATGTGATTAACTCGATAGTTCACATCATCATGTGATTAACACCCATAGTTCACATCGCCATGTGACCAACACCCAAAGGGTTTGCTAGATTCAGTAATCTAGTTCACATCGCTATGTGATTAACACCCAAGGAGTACTACGGTGTGATCATGTTTTGCTTGTGAGAGAAGTTTAGTCAACGGGTCTGCCACATTCAGATCCGTTATGTATTTTGCAATTTTCTATGTCTACAATGCTCTGCACGGAGCTACTCTAGCTAATTGCTCCCACTTTCAATATGTATCTAGATCGAGACTTAGAGTCATCCAGATCAGTGTCAAAACTTGCATCGACGTAACCCTTTACGACGAACCTTTTGTCACTTCCATAATCGAGAAACATATCCTTATTCCACTAAGGATAATTTTGACCGCTGTCCAGTGATCTACTCCTAGATCACTATTGTACTCCCTTGCCAAACTCAGTGGTAGGGTATGCAATAGATCTGGTACACAGCATGGCATACTTTATAGAACCTATGGCTGAGGCATAGGGAATGACTTTCATTCTCTTTCTATCTTCTGCCGTGGTCGGGCTTTGAGTCTTACTCAATTTCACACCTTGTAACACAGGAAAGAACTCTTTCTTTGACTGATCCATTTTGAACTTCTTCAAAACTTTGTCAAGGTATGTGCTTTGTGAAAGTCCAATTGAGCGTCTTGATCTATCTCTATAGATCTTGATGCCCAATATGTAAGCAGCTTCACCGAGGTCTTTCTTTGAAAAACTCCTTTCAAACACTCCTTTATGCTTTGCAGAATAATTCTACATTATTTCCGATCAACAATATGTCATACACATATACTTATCAGAAATGTTGTAGTGCTCCCACTCAGTTTCTTGTAAATACAGGCTTCACCGCAAGTCTGTATAAAACTATATGCCTTGATCAACTTATCAAAGCATATATTCCAACTCTGAGATGCTTGCACCAGTCCATAGATGGATCGCTGGAGCTTGCATATTTTATTAGCACCTTTAGGATTGACAAAACCTTCTGGTTGCATCATATACAACTCTTCTTTAATAAATCCATTAAGGAATGCAGTTTTGTTTATCCATTTGCCAGATTTCATAAATGCGGCAATTGCTAATATGATTCAGACAGACTTAAGCATAGATACGAGTGAGAAACTCTTATCGTAGTCAACACCTTGAACTTGTCGAAAACCTTTTGCGACAATTCTAGCTTTGTAGATAGTAATAATACTATCAGCGTCCATCTTCCTCTTGAAGATCCATTTATTCTCAATTGCTTGCCGATCATCGGGCAAGTCAACCAAAGTCCACACTTTGTTCTCATACATGGATCCCATCTCAGATTTCATGGCCTCAAACCATTTCGCGGAATCTGGGCTCATCATCGCTTCCTCATAGTTCGCAAGTTCGTCATGGTCTAGTAACATGACTTCCAGAACAGGATTACCGTACCACTCTGGTGCGGATCTCACTCTGGTTTACTTACGAGATTCGGTAGTAACTTGATCTTGAAGTTACATGATCATCATCATTAGCTTCCTTACTAATTGGTGTAGTAGTCACAAGAACAGATTTCTGTGATGAACTACTTTCCAATAAGGGAGAAGGTACAATTACCTTATCAAGTTTTCTACTTTCCTCCCACTCACTTCTTTCGAGAGAAACTCCTTTTCTAGAAAGGATCCATTATAATCAACGAATGTCTTGCCTTAGGATCTATGATAGAAGGTGTACCCAACAGTCTCCGTTGGGTATCCTATGAAGACATAGTTCTCCGATTTGGGTTTGAGCTTATCAGGATGAAACTTTTTCATATAAGCATCATAATCCCAAACTTTAAGAAACGACAACTTTGGTTTCTTGCTAAACCACAGTTCAGATTGTGTCGTCTCAACGGACTTAGATGGTGCCCTTTTAAACGTGAATGCAGCTGTCTCTAATGCATGATCCCAAAACGATATTGGTAAATCGGTAAGAAACATCATAGATTGTACTATATCCAATAAAGTACGGTTATGACGTTCGGACACACCATTATGTTGTGGTGTTCCAGGTGGCGTGAGTAGTGAAACTATTTCACATTGTTTAACTGAAGGCCAAACTCGTAACTCAAATGTTTTATCTCTGCGATCATATCGTAGTAACTTTTATTTTCTTGTTACGATGATTCTCTACTTCACTCTGAAATTCTTTGAACTTTTCAAACGTTTCAGACTTATGTTTCATCAAGTAGATATACCCATATCTGCTCAAATCATCTGTGAAGGTTAGAAAATAATGATACTTGTCGCGAGCCTTAATATTCATCGGACCACATACATCAGTATGTATGATTTCCAACAAATCTGTTGCTTGCTCCATTGTTTCGGAGAACGGCGTTTTAATCATCTTTCCCAAGAGGCATGGTTCGCAAGCATCAAGTGATTCATAATCAAGTGATTCCAAAATCCCATCAGCATGGAGTTTCTTCATGCGCTTTACACCAATATGACCTAAACGGCAGTGCCACAAATAGGTTGCACTATCATTATTAACTTCGCATCTTTTGGTTTCAATATTATGAATATGTGTATCACTACGATCGAGATCCAATGAACTATTTTCATTGGGTGTGTATGACCATAAAAGGTTCTATTCATGTAAAAAGAACAACAATTTAGTCTCTTACTTAAATGAATAACCGTATTGCAATAAACATGATCAAATCATATTCATGCTCAACACCAAATAACACTTATTTAGGTTCCACACTAATCCCGAAAGTATAGGTAGTGTGCGATGATGATCCTATCAATCTTGGAACCACTTCCAGCACACATCGTCACTTCACCCTTAACTAGTCTCTGTTTATTCTGCAACTCCCGTTTCGAGTTACTACTCTTAGCAACTGAACCAGTATCAAATACTGAGGGGTTGCTATAAACACTAGTAAAGTACACATCAATAATCATGTATATCAAATATACTTATGTTCACTTTGCCATCCTTCATATCCGCCAATCACTTGGGGTAGTTCCGCTTCCAGTGACCAGTCCCTTTGCAGTAGAAGCACTTAGTCTCAAGCTTAGGACCAGACTTGAGCTTCTTCACTTGAACAGCAACTCGCTTGCCGTTCTTCTTGAAGTTCCTCTTCTTCCCTTTGCCCTTTTCTTGAAACTAGTGGTCTCGTCAACCATCAACACTTGATGTTTTTCTTGATTTCTACCTTCGTCGATTTCAGCATCACGAAGAGCTTGGGAATTGTGTTCGTCATCCCTTGCATACTATAGTTCATCACGAAGTTCTACTAACTTGGTGATGGTGACTAGTGAATTATGTCAATCACTATCTTATCTGGAAGATAAACTCCCCCTTGATTCAAGCGATTGTAGTACCCAGACAATCTGAGCACATGCTCACTAGTTGAGCGATTCTCCTCCATCTTTTAGCTATAGAACTTGTTGGAGACTTCATATCTCTCAACTCGGGTATTTGCTTGAAATATTAACTTCAACTCCTGGAACATCTCATATGGTCCATGATGTTCAAAACGTCTTTGAAGTCCCGATTCTAAGCCGTTAAGCATGGTGCACTAAACTATTAAGTAGTCATCATATTGAGCTAGCCAAATGTTCATAACGTCTGCATCTGCTCCTACAATAGGTCTGTCACCTAGCGGTGCATCAAGGACATAATTCTTCTGTGCAGCAATGAGGATAAACCTTAGATCACGGATATAATCCGCATCATTGCTACTAACATCTTTCAACACAATTTTCTCTAGGAACATATCAAAATAAACATAGGGAAGCAACAACGCGAGCTACTGATCTACAACATAGATATGCTAATACTACCAGGACTAAGTTCATGATAAATTTAAGTTCAATTAATCATATTACTTAAGAACTCCCACTTAGATAGACATCTCTCTAATCCTATAAGTGATCACGTGATCCAAATCAACTAAACCATGTCCGATCATCATGTGAGATGGAGTAGTTTCAATGGTGAACATCATTATGTTGATCATATCTACTATATGATTCACGCTCGACCTTTCGGTCTCCGTGTTCCTAGGTCATATCTTATATGCATAGCTCATCAAGTATAACCTGAGTATTCTGCGTGTGCAACTGTTTTGCACCCGTTGTATTTGAACGTAGAGCCTGTCACACCCGATCATCACGTGGTGTCTCAGCACGAAGAACTTTCGCAACGGTGCATACTCAGGGAGAACACTTCTTGATAATTAGTGAGAGATCATCTTATAATGCTACCGTCAATCAAAGCAAGATAAGATGCATAAAAGATAAACATCACATGCAATCAATATAAGTGATATGATATGGCCATCATCATCTCGTGCTTGTGATCTCCATCTTCGAAGCACCGTCATGATCACCATCGTCACCGGCGCGACACCTTGATCTCCATCGTAGCATCGTTGTCGTCTCGCCAATCTTATGCTTCCACGACTATCACTACCGCTTAGTAATAAAGTAAAGCATTACATCGCGATTGCATTGCATACAATAAAGCGACAACCATATGGCTCCTGCCAGTTGCCGATAACTCGGTTACAAAACATGATCATCTCATACAATAAAATTTAGCATCATGTCTTGACCATATCACATCACAACATGCCCTGCAAAAACAAGTTAGACGTCATCTACTTTGTTGTTGCAAGTTTTACGTGGCTGCTACGGGCTTAAGCAAGAACTCATCTTACCTACGCATCAAAACCACAACGATAGTTTGTCAAATAGACTCCATTTTAACCTTCTCAAGGACCGGGCGTAGCCACACTCGGTTCAACTAAAGTTGGAGAGACAGTCTTCCGCAAGCCATCTATGTGCAAAGCACGTCGAGGGAACCGGTCTCGCGTAAGAGTACGCGTAAGGTTGGTCCGGATCGTCTCGTCCAACAATACCACCGAACCAAAGTATGACATGCTGGTAGGCAGTATGACTTATATCACCCACAACTCACTTGTGTTCTACTCGTGCAAATAACATCAAACCATAAAACCAGGCTCGGATGCCACTGTTGGGGAACGTAGTAATTTCAAAAAAATTCCTACGCACACGCAAGATCATGGTGATGCATAGCAATGAGAGGGGAGAGTGTTGTCTACGTACCCTCGTAGACCGAAAGCGGAAGCGTTATATCAACGCGGTTGATGTAGTCGTACGTCTTCACGATCCGACCGATCCAAGCACCGTTACTCCGGCACCTCCGAGTTCTTGGCACACGTTCAGCTCGATGACGTTCCCCGGGCTCCGATCCAGCAAAGCTTCGGGGAAGAGTTCCGTCAGCATGACGGCGTGGTGACGATCTTGATGTACTACCGACGCAGGGCTTCGCCTAAGCACCGCGACAATATGACCGAGGTGGAATATGGTGGAGGGGGGCACCGCACACGGCTAAGGAACGATCACGTTGATCAATTGTGTGTCTATGGGGTGCCCCCTGCCCCCGTATATAAAGGAGCAAGGAGGGAGGAGGCCGGCCCTAGGTTTGGGCGCGCCAGGAGAGTCCTACTCCCACCGGGAGTAGGATTCCACCTTTCCTAGTCCAACTAGGTCAAGGGGGGAAAGAGGGGAAGAGGGGAAGGAAGGGAGAGAGGGGCCGCGCCCCAAACCCCTTGTCCAATTCGGACTGGGCTTGGGAGGGGCGCGCGCCACCTCCTGGTCCTTCCCACTAAGGCCCATCAAGGCCCATTGCTTCTTCCTCGTATTCCCGTAACTCCCCGGTACCTCCGAAAATACCCGAACCACTCAGAACCCTTCCGATGTCCGAATATAGTCGTCCAATATATCGATCTTTACATCTCGACCATTTCGAGACTCCTCGTCATGTCCCCGATCCCATCCGGGACTCCGAACTCCTTCGGTACATCAAAACTCATAAACTCATAATATAAGTGTCATCGAAACCTTAAGCGTGCGGACCCTACGGTTCGAGAACAATGTAGACATGACCGAGACACGTCTCCGGTCAATAACCAATAGCGGGACCTGGATGCCCATATTGGCTCCTACATATTCTACGAAGATCTTTATCGGTCAGACCGCATAACAACATACGTTGTTCCCTTTGTCCATCGGTATGTTACTTGCCCGAGATTCGATCGTCGGTATCCAATACCTAGTTCAATCTCGTTACCGGCAAGTCTCTTTACTCGTTCCGTAATACATCATCCCGCAACTAACTCATTAGTTGCAATGCTTGCAAGGCTTAAGTGATGTGCATTACCGAGAGGGCCCAGAGATACCTCTCCCACAATTGGAGTGACAAATCCTAATCTCGAAATACGCCAACCCAACATCTACCTTTGGTGACACCTGTAGAGCACCTTTATAATCACCTAGTTACGTTGTCACGTTTGGTAGCACACAAAGTGTTCCTCCGGCAAACGGGAGTTGCATAATCTCATAGTCAAAGGAACATGTATAAGTCATGGATAAAAGCAACATCAACATACTAAACGATCGGGTGCTATGCTAATGGAATGGGTCATGTCAATCAGATCATTCAACTAATGATGTGACCTTGTTAATCAAATGACAACTCCTTTGTCCATGGTTAGGAAACTTAACCATCTTTGATTAACAAGCTAGTCAAGTAGAGGCATACTAGTGACACTCTGTTTGTCTATGTATCCACACATGTATTATGTTTCCAGTTAATACAATTCTAGCATGAATAATAAACATTTATCATGATATGTAAGGAAATAAATAATAACTTTATTATTGCCTCTAGGGCATATTTCCTTCAGCTTGGGAGTGGGAATAACTTGCCCTGGAGCAGGCAGCCTATGCGGGATTTCGCCGGTCAGGTACCTGGCCTCCCTTAGCTTTATTACGTCTTCCTCCGTGACAGAGGAAGGCATCCACCGACCTTGAAGGTTGGATCCGGACATAATCGGAGGTCCGAAGTGCCTAAACCTAAGCTTTGGGTGTTGGAACTTGAGGCGGGAGGCGGATTTGATTGAGGCCGAAAGAAAAAGAACATGCCTTGGTCTCTTTATAAAGAGATTGAATACCAAGTGCCCTCCTCGTGACCGTTTGGGACTTACCTCCAATGGAGGGGTCGTACCAACGGGCGCGATTGGGTTACCCAAGTCCATGTTGATGAGAATCCCGTAATAAAGGGGACACGATCTCTGCTTCGACAAGACGTGCCAAGGAAACCGCCTCGCGGGACGCGCTGAGATTGGAAAAACGATTCGAGTAAAGGCTTGGTTGTGGTGTGATGTCACACTACGGGATACGTCAGCAGATTAGATTTGTGGAAATATTATTCTCTCTACGGTGGTATGTGGAACTTGTTTTGCAGAGCCGGACACGACCCTCATGTTCAAAATCTTCTATGAAGTATTCGGAGGAGGAACCCGCCTTGCAATGCCGAAGACAATCTGCACGCCGGACTCATCGTCATTGAAGCTTGGTTCAAGGGCTACTGAGGGAGTCCTGGATTAGGGGGTATCCGGACAGCCGGACTATAACCTTTGGCTGGACTGTTGGACTATGAAGATACAAGATTGAAGACTTCGTCCCGTGTCCGGATTGGACTCTCCTTGGCGTGGAAGGCAAGCTTGGCAATACGGATATGTAGATCTCCTTCCTTGTAACCGACTTTGTGTAACCCTAGCCCCCTCCGGTGTCTATATAAACCAGAGGGTTTAGTCCGTAGGACCAAGAACAACAATCATACCATAGGCTAGCTTCTAGGGTTTAGCCTCTCTGATCTCGTGGTAGATCAACTATTGTAATACTCATATCATCAAGATCAATCAAGCAGGAGTAGGGTTTTACCTCCATCGAGAGGGACCGAACCTGGGTAAAAACATCGTGCCCCTTGTCTCCTGTTACCATCCGCCTAGACGCACAGTTCGGGACCCCCTACCCGAGATCCGCCGGTTTTGACACCGACGCTAGTGATGATGACTTTGAAGACGAAGCTGGAGCAGATATCATGGAGTCTTCCACCGATCAAAATTTCTAGATGACCACCAAATAATTAGTAGTATTCCCCATGTATTTAGTAGTAGTTGAGCACTTTTACGATAGTTATAGACCGCTTGTATGCCCTTGCTTGATTGATTGAGTGAAATGTTTGTGTTTGTCTCATGTGCATATGGGTAGTGCTTTCTCATTAGACCTCTTTTCTATTCTGATCTCCCATCTAAACCCATCAGATGCCTCCCAGACGTGACACTGGATTTGCCTTCCCACCGGAGCTCACTCAGTTGACCCAGCAGCAGAACACCTTGATGCAATTGCTAGTTCAGAACCAAGGCACCAACACCAACAACAACAACACCAACACCACCAACACCACCACCACCACCACCACCACCACCACCACCACCACCAACAACAACAACAACAACAACAACAACAACAACAACAACAACAACAACAACAACAACAACAACAACAACAACAACAACAACAACAACAACAACAACAACAACAACAACAACAACAACAACAACAACAACAACAACAACAACAACAACAACAACAACAACAACAACAACAACAACAACAACAACAACAACAACAACAACAACAACAACAACAACAACAACAACAACAACAACAACAACAACAACCCACCTCAAGTGGACAACTTAGCCTGTTTTCTGAGGTTACAGCCGCCGATGTTTTTCAGTAGCACCGAGCCTATAGTTGCTGATGATTGGCTACACCGTATTGGAAGGGAGTTGACCATCGCAGGTTGCACAGATGCTGAGAAGGTGGGCTTTGCCGCACATCAATTGGATGGACCAGCAGCCTCATGGTGGGATAATTACACGGCCACTTTCCCCATAGCCAACGTCACTTGGGACCAGTTTCAGCAAGCTTTCCGTACAACCCATGTCTCAACTAGAGCCATGAATATGAAGAAGCGTGAGTTTCGCAACTTACACCAAGGGAACCGTACTGTGGCTCAGTACGTGGATGAGTTTAGCAAGTTATCTCGCTATGCCCCTGATGATGTGGCCACAGATGCCGCGAAGCAGGAGAAGTTTATGGAAGGGCTGAATGATGAGATGAGCATGCAGTTGATGGTAGCAACCTTCAACAACTACCAGGAGTTGGTAGATAAGGCTCTTATGATTGAAGGGAAGCAACAACAGATTGAGAGCCGTAAGAGGAAGTATGGACAAGGGAGGTATAACTCAGGGGCTCAGCAGAAGCCTCGTCTAACCCCGAACTCGGGAGGACTTTTTCATAACCATGGAGGTCATAACCACACCGGAGGAGGTTCGCATAACCACAATGGTTCAAAGAACGGGAATGGGAACGAAACTAACAACAATCAGAATTCCCCAATCCAGCCACACCCGCCAAAAGGGATCTAAGTCATATTACTTGCTATAAGTGCGGGAAGACTGGACACTATGCCACAGATCGCCCTGAAGGGAAGAATGGAAACGAAAATGGGAGCGTTGGGAAGAAGCCCAATCCATACAACAAAGGACAAGTGAAACACGTTAACGTGGAGGAGGTTGAAGAGCAGCCTGACGCGGTTATAGGTAAGTTTTTGGTTAAGTCATTTACCGCTCTTGTTCTTTTTTTATACTGGTGCATCGCATTCATACATATCAAGGGGATTCGTGGATAAGTTTAGAATACCAACCCAAACCCTTAGGACCCCTCTATTAGTGAGTTCCCCTAGAGCAGAGTATATGGCTAGTCGATGCTGCGACCAGATACCCCTAACCATTGGCACCCATGTTTTTCCGTCCCACCTAATAATCTTGGAGTCACAAGGATTGGATGTGATATTAGGTATGGACTGGATGTCAAAGTATGGAGGAAGTATTGACTGTGCTAGTAAGTCAATTTATCTCACCACCCCAGAGGGTAAAAGGATTAAGTATGTATCTAGGCATGTGCCTAGGAGGATCCAAGTGAATGCCCTCACGGGAGTTGTTCAGGAGGAAGTGCATGTAGTGAATGTCGGCGTTCTGGGAACGGGGGTCCCCAGACTTGCCTGCCTGCGGCCTGTGGCGTGGCTCGGATGGGGGCCCAGCACGGCCCATCTTTACCAACACAAGACCCAAGACCCTCGCGAGGGGCCAAGCCTCGCGAGGTGGACGACACGGTGCTTCCTCAGGCGCGGCCTCCTCAGGATGACTCACGAGGAGGCGGAGAGATCAAGGCAGGGTACCTCGCAAGGTGCCCATGACGCAAGCCATGACGACCAAGGGTGCCAGGCGGGCGCCAGCCCGCGCAGCGTTCCCCTTTCCTCTTTGGTGCAAAGGGGGCAACCGCGGGCAAGAGGATCAAGCAAAGGTACCCATTTCGGTGCAACAAGACCAAGACCAGTCCAACGGTGGGAAGGAGGTCACCATGGAGCCCAGAACGGCATCACCACAGGGCCTTTGGCAGGCGAAGACCAACTTTAGTCAGGATAAGTGTACTAGATGTTCCCCTTCGAATTGGCCAATTGTTGGCGCCCTTCCCGCTCAAATATTTGGGAAGAGGCCCAGGGCCTTTGCCCATAAATAGGACTAGCCACCCCCAGGGTAGGGGGAGGAGAAGCCAGCTAGAACGTAGCATCCACAAACAGAGCTAGCGACACACTTAGAGAGAGTGAAGGGTGATCGAACTCCCCCAGCAGTTCATCCCCTAGCCAAGAACAGACCCTCGCGAGGCTGTTCTTCCTTGTACTGTTCACCCTCATCAGCCCAAGAGGCAATCCATCCACCACAAACTAGAGTAGGGTATTACACCACAATGGTGGCCCGAACTAGTATAAACCCTGTGTCTCTTGTGCTGTTCGTTCTGTAGTTTAGATCCTTGCGAGACGGAGAGGTAGAGAGCATAATCTCCGCGCGCACCCCAGAGTTCGAACCTTAAGGGTCCGCCGGAACCCGTGATCCGACATTTGGCGCGCCAGGTAGGGGTGCGCCGGAATTTGCCTCCCTACCGCTCCGCCTCCCGTCGCATCGTCATCACCATGTCCGGCGACCAGGTGGGCAACCAAGGTCCATGGGCAGCGTGGCCCATCTGCGTGGAGCTGCCTGCTTCGGGCGACCCCGCGCCCCAGGCAGCTCGCGGTTCGCAGGGCGCTGCGGGCCGCGGGCGACGCGGACAAGCCTCCGCGACCCTTACACCGCGGCAGGCGCGGTCGGCGGCAAGGGCCTCCAACCATGCCGCGACTACGACACCGTACACCTGCCGGGAGCAGGCGAACTAGAGGGCCGCGCTCACGGTAGCACGAGAGCTGCTGCGGTGCAGGCTGCTGGAGGGCGGCCGCGACGTGCTGCTGCAGCAGGTCGCCAAACTCCTGGGCTTTGCCGCTTCGGGGGCTCACCCCTTCTGCATCCAACTTCCGCCCCAAGCCCACGGCGGCGCACGAGGAGGCCCCGCACGCTCCCGCGGGCCTCAGGGCTACCCCGACACCGGCGAATCCGCCGGCGCTAGACTGGTGGTGGCACTACCCCCGCCCCCGGCGCGCGAAGGAGAGGGGCTCGATGTGGCCTACGGCGCCAGCGGGCAACCGCGCTACCACCCCGTGGTGGGCACGTCAAGCAACGCCACATGGCGCATGGAGCACTACAGCACAGCATTCGGGGTGGCGGCGCCAGAAGAATACGTGCCTCACATGATGGACCAAGGGCACGCTCACGAGGGCGAGCAGGGCTCACTCTTCAGCCCTAGCTGGGGAGACGAGACGCCAGAGGCCGAGCCCTTCCAGGAGCCCCAGGACGGCTCCGTTGGCCACGCCGGAGGCGACAACTATCGGGTACCGTTAATTCCTCAAGAGCAGGTGTACGCTAATCATGGGTCACAGGAGGTGCAGGTCGCCGCAGCAAGCAGTTGCCCCGCTCCCGCGGCCTCCTACCCCTCGGGAGGAGGACGCAGGGGCTGCAGGAGAGGGGCAGGGATCCTACATCATCACCGCGGCGTCCGGAGCAAGGCGTTCTTAGAAGGTAGGCCCTCCGCTGGGGAGGCGCCTGAGGGCCTGCCCCTGGCGGAGGACCCGTGGTCGTCGGGGGAACCGCTGGCGACCGCTCTACCCCACCGGCGGCGTCCTGGTTTCCGGTCGTCGTTGGTGGTGTTGAGGAACGTAGTAATTTCCAAAAAATTCCTACGCACACGCAAGATCATGGTGAAGCATAGCAACGAGAGGGGAGAGTGATGTCTACGTACCCTCGTAGACCGAAGCGGAAGCGTTGATACAACATAGAGGAAGTAGTCGTACGTCCTCCTCGTGATCCGACCGATCCAAGCGCCGTTACTCCGGCGCCTCCGAGTTCTTGACACACGTACAGCTCGATGACGTCCCCGGGTCTCGATCCAGCAAAACCTCCAGGGATGAGTTCCGTCAGCACGACGGCGTGGTGACGATCTTGATGAACTACCGACGCAGGGCTTCGCCTAAACACTGCGACAATAAGACCGAGGTGGAATATGGTGGAGGGGGGCACCGCACACGGCTAAGGAACGATCTCAAGGATAAACTTGTGTGTCCTAGGGTGCCCCCCTGCCCCCGTATATAAAGGAGCAAGGGGGAGGGCCGGTCGGCCTAGAGGCGCGCCAAGGGAGGGGGGAGTCCTGCTCCTAGTAGGAGTAGGACTCCCCTTTCCTAGTCCAACTAGGAGGGAGGAAGGGGGAAGGAAAGAGAGGGAGAGGGAGAGGGAAAGGGGGGCCGCGCCCCCCCTCCTTGTCCAATTCGGACTGCCCATGGGGGGTGCGTGCCACCTCCTGGCGCGGCCCTCTCTCTCCCCTCGCGGCCCAATAAGGCCCATACTTCCCCCGGGGGGTTCCGGTAACCCCTCCGTCACTCCGGTATTATCCGAAACCACTCGGAACCATTCCGATGTCCGAACATAGCCGTCCAATATATCAATCTTTACGTCTCGACCATTCCGAGACTCCTCGTCATGTCCGTGATCACATCCGAGACTCCGAACTCCTTCGGTACATCAAAATGCATAAACTCATAATAACTGTCATCGTAACCTTAAGCGTGCGGACCCTACGGTTCGAGAACAATGTAGACATGACCGAGACACCTCTCCGGTCAATAACCAATAGCGGGACCTGGATGCCCATATTGGCTCCTACATATTCTACGAAGATCTTTATTGGTCAGACCGCATAACAACATACGTTGTTCCCTTTGTCATCGGTATGTTACTTGCCCGTGATTCGATCGTCGGTATCCAATACCTAGTTCAATCTCGTTACCGGCAAGTCTCTTTACTCGTTCCGTAACACATCATCCTACAACCAACTCATTGGTTGCAATGCTTGCAAGGCTTATGTGATGTGCATTACCGAGAAGGCCCTGAGATACCTCTCCGACATTCGGAGTGACAAATCCTAATCTCGAAATACGCCAACCGAACAAATACTTTTGGAGACACCTGTAGAGCACCTTTATAATCACCCAGTTACGTTGTGACGTTTGGTAGCACACAAAGTGTTCCTACGGTAAACGGGAGTTGCATAATCTCATAGTCATAGGAACATGTATAAGTCATGGATAAAAGCAATAGCAGCATACTAAACGATCGGGTGCTAAGCTAATGGAATGGGTCATGTCAATCAGATCATTCAACTAATGATGTGACCTTGTTAATCAAATGACAACTCCTTTGTCTATGGTTAGGAAACTTAACCATCTTTGATTAATAAGCTAGTCAAGTAGAGGCATACTAGTGACACTCTGTTTGTCTATATATCCACACATGTATTATGTTTCCGGTTAATACAATTCTAGCATGAATAATAAACATTTATCATGATATGTAAGGAAATAAATAATAACTTTATTATTGCCTCTAGGGCATATTTCCTTCAGTCTCCCACTTGCACTAGAGTCAATAATCTAGATTACATAGTAATGATTCTAACACCCATGGAGTCTTGGTGCTGATCATGTTTTGCCCGTGGAAGAGGCTTAGTCAACGGGTCTGCTACATTCAGATCCGTATGTATCTTGCAAATCTCTATGTCTCCCACCTGGACCAAGTCCCGTATGGAATTGAAGCGTCTCTTGATGTGCTTGGTTCTCTTGTGAAATCTGGATTCCTTCGCCAAGGCAATTGCTCCAGTATTGTCACAAAAGATTTTCATTGGACCCGATGCACTAGGTATGACACCTAGATCGGATATGAACTCCTTCATCCAGACTCCTTCATTTGCTGCTTCCGAAGCAGCTATGTACTCCGCTTCACATGTAGATCCCGCTACGACGCTTTGTTTAGAACTGCACCAACTGACAGCTCCACCGTTTAATGTAAATACGTATCCGGTTTGCAATTCCGAATCGTCCGGATCAGTGTCAAAGCTTGCATCAACGTAACCCTTTACATGAGCTCTTTGTCACCTCCATACACGAGAAACATTTCCTTAGTCCTTTTCAAGTACTTCAGGATATTCTTGACCACTGTCCAGTGATCCACTCCTGGATTACTTTGGTACCTCCCTGCTAAACTTATAGCAAGGCACACATCAGGTCTGGTACACAGCATTGCATACATGATAGAGCCTATGGCTGAAGCATAGGGAACATCTTCTCTCTATCTTCTGCAGTGGTCGGGCTTTGAGTCTTACTCAACTTCACACCTTGCAATACAGGTAAGAATCCTTTATTTGCTTGATCCATTTTGAACTTCTTCAAAATCTTGTCAAGGTATGTGCTTTGTGAAAGTCCAATTAAGCGTCTTGATCTATCTCTATAGATCTTAATGCCCAATATGTAAGCAGCTTCACCGAGGTCTTTCATTGAAAAACTCTTATTCAAGTATCCCTTTATGCTATTCAGAAATTCTATATCATTTCCAATCAGTAATATGTCATCTACATATAATATCAGAAATGCTACAGAGCTCCCACTCACTTTCTTATAAATACAGGCTTCTCCAAAAGTCTGTATAAACCCAAATGCTTTGATCACACTATCAAAGCGTTTATTCCAACTCCGAGATGCTTGCTCCAGTCCATAAATGGATCGCTGGAGCTTGCACACTTTGTTAGCTCCCTTTGGATCGATAAAACCTTCTGGTTGCATCATATACAACTCTTCTTCCAGAAACCCATTCAGGAATGCAGTCTTTACATCCATTTGCCAAATTTCATAGTCATAAAATGCAGCAATTGCTAACATGATTCGGATAGACTTAAGCATCGCTACGGGTGAGAAGGTCTCATCATAGTCAATCCCTTGAACTTGTCGAAACCCTTTTGCGCAAGTCGAGCTTTGTAGACAGTAACATTACCGTCAGCGTCTGTCTTCTTCTTAAAGATCCACTTGTTCTCTATTGCTTGTCGACCCTCGGGCAAGTCAACCAAAGTCCACACTTTGTTTTCATACATGGATCCCATCTCAGATTTCATGGCTTCCAGCCATTTTGCGGAATCTGGGCTCACCATCGCTTCTTCATAGTTCGTAGGTTCGTCATGATCTAGTAGCATGATTTCCAGAACAGGATTGCCGTACCACTCTGGTGCGGATCTCACTCTGGTTGATCTACGAGGTTCTGTAGTAACTTGATCTGTAGTTTCATGATCATCATCATTAACTTCTTCTCTGATTGGTGTAGATGTCACAGAAACCGGTTCCTGTGATGAACTACTTTCCAATAAGGGAGCAGGTACAGTTACCTCATCAAGTTCTACTTTCCTCCCACTCACTTCTTTCGAGAGAAACTCCTTCTCTAGAAAGGATTCATTTTTAGCAACAAATGTCTTGCCTTCGGATCTGTGATAGAAGGTGTACCCAACAGTCTCCTTTGGGTATCCTATGAAGACACATTTTTCTGATTTGGGTTCGAGCTTATCAGGTTGAAGCTTTTTCACATAAGCATCGCAGCCCCAAACTTTAAGAAACAACAACTTTGGTTTCTTGCTAAACCACAGTTCATAAGGTGTCGTCTCAACGGATTTTGACGGTGTTCTATTCAACGTGAATGTGGCCGTCTCTAGAGCATAACCCGAAAACGATAGCGGTAAATCTGTAAGAGACATCATAGATCGCACCATATCTAGTAAAGTGCGATTATGACGTTCGGACACACCATTGCGCTGTGGTGTTCCGGGTGGCGTGAGTTGCGAAACTATTCTGCATTGTTTCAAATGTAGACCAAACTCGTAACTCAAATATTCCCCTCCACGATCAGATCGTAGAAACTTTATTTTCTTGTTATGATGATTTTCAACTTCACTCTGAAATTCTTTGAACTTTTCAAATGTTTCAGACTTGTGTTTCATTAAGTAGATATACCCATATCTGCTTAAATCATCTGTGAAGGTGAGAAAATAACGATATCCGCCACGAGCCTCAACATTCATTGGACCACATACATCTGTATGTATAATTTCCAATAAATCTTTTGCTCTCTCCATAGTACCGGAGAACGGTGTTTTAGTCATCTTGCCCATGAGGCACGGTTCGCAAGTGCCAAGTGATTCATAATCAAGTGACTCCAAAAGTCCATCAGTATGGAGTTTCTTCATGCGCTTTATACCGATATGACCTAAACGGCAGTGCCACAAATAAGTTGCACTATCATTATCAACTCTGCATCTTTTGGCTTCAACATTATGAATATGTGTATCACTACTATCGAGATTCATTAAAAATAGACCACTCTTCAAGGGTGCATGACCATAAAACATATTACTCATATAAATAGAACAACCATTATTCTCTGATTTAAATGAATAACCGTCTCGCATCAAACAAGATCCAAATATAATGTTCATGCTCAACGCTGGCACCAAATAACAATTATTTAGGTCTAATACTAATCCCGAAGGTAGATGTAGAGGGAGCGTGCCGACTGCGATCACATCGACTTTGGAACCGTTTCCTACACGCATCGTCACCTCGTCCTTTGCCAGTGTTCGCTTAATCCGTAGTCCCTGTTTCGAGTTGCAAATATTAGCAACAGAACCAGTATCAAATACCCAGGTGCTACTGCGAGCTCTAGTAAGGTACACATCAATAACATGTATATCACATATACCTTTGTTCACCTTGCCATCCTTCTTATCCGCCAAATACTTGGGGCAGTTCCGCTTCCAGTGACCAGTCTGCTTGCAGTAGAAGCACTCAGTTTCAGGCTTAGGTCCAGACTTGGGTTTCTTCTCTTGAGCAGCAACTTGTTTGCTGTTCTTTTTGAAGTTCCCCTTCTTCTTCCCTTTGCCCTTTTTCTTGAAACTAGTGGTCTTATTGACCATCAACACTTGATGCTCCTTCTTGATTTCTACCTCCGCAGCCTTTAGCATTGCGAAGAGCTCGGTGATAGACTTATCTATCCCTTGCATATTATAGTTCATCACGAAGCCTTTGTAGCTTGATGACAGTGATTTGGAGAATTCTGTCAATGACGCAATCATCCGGAAGATTGACTCCCAGCTGATTCAAGTGATTATAATACCCAGACATCTTGAGTATATGCTCACTGACAGAACCATTCTCTTCCATCTTGCAGCTATAGAACTTATTGGAGACCTCATATCTCTCAATCCGGGCATTCTGTTTGAATATCAACTTCAACTCCTGGAACATCTCATATGCTCCATGGTTCTCAAACCATCGTTGAAGTCCCCGTTCTAAGCCGTAAAGCATGGCACACTGAACTATCGAGTAGTCATCAGCTTTGCTCTGCCAGACATTCATAACATCTGGCGTTGCTCCAGCAGCAGGCCTGGCACCTAGCGGTGCATCCAGGACGTAACTCTTCTGTGCAGCAATGAGGATAATCCTCAACTTACGGACCCAGTCCGTGTAATTGCTACCATCATCTTTCAACTTTGCTTTCTCAAGGAACGCATTAAAATTCAACGGAACAACAGCACGAGCCATCTATCTACAATCATCATAAACAAGCAAGATAGTATCAGGGACTAAGTTCATGATAAATTTAAGTTCAATTAATCATATTACTTAAGAACTCCCACTTAGATAGACATCCCTCTAATCATCTAAGTGATCACGTGATCCAAATCAAAACTAATCCATAACCGATCATCACGTGAAATGGATTATTTCTCAATGGTGAACATCATCATGTTGATCATATCTACTATATGATTCATGCTCGACCTTTCGGTCTCCGTGTTCCGAGGCCATATCTGCATATGCTAGGCTTGTCAAGTATAACCCGAGTATTCCGCGTGTGCAAAATTGGCTTGCACCCGTTGTAGATGGACGTAGAGCTTATCACACCCGATCATCACGTGGTGTCTGGGCACGACGAACTTTGGCAACGGTGCATACTCGGGGAGAACACTTCTTGATAATTTAGTGAGAGATCATCTTATAATGCTACCGTCAATCAAAGCAAGATAAGATGCATAAAAGATAAACATCACATGCAAATCAATATAAGTGATATGATATGGTCATCATCATCTTGTGCTTCGTGATCTCCATCTCTGCAGCACCATCATGATCACCATCGTCACCGGCGCGACACCTTGATCTCCATCGTAGCATCGTTGTCGTCTCGCCAATCTTATGCTTCTACGACTATCGCTACCGCTTAGTGATAAAGTAAAGCATTACAGGGCGATTGCATTGCATACACTAAAGCGACAACCATACGGCTCCTGCCGGTTGCCGATAACTCGGTTACAAAACATGATCATCTCATACAATAAAATATAGCATCATGTCTTGACCATATCACATCACAACATGCCCTGCAAAAACAAGTTAGACGTCCTCTACTTTGTTTGTTGCAAATTTTACGTGGCTGCTACGGGCTTAAGCAAGAACCAATCTCACCTACGCATCAAAACCACAACGATAGTTTGTCAAATAGACTCCATTTTAACCTTCTCAAGGACCGGGCGTAGCCATACTCGGTTCAACTAAAGTTGGAGAAACTGAAACCCACCAGCCACCTGTGTGCAAAACACGGCGGTAGAACCAGTCTCGCGTAAGCGTGCGCGTAATGTCGGTCCGGGCCGCTTCATCCAACAATACCGCCGAACCAAAGTATGACATGCTGGTAGGCAGTATAACTTGTATCGTCCACAACTCACTTGTGTTCTACTCGTGCAAAACATCAAACCATAAAAACATAGGCTCGGATGCCACTGTTGGGGAACGTAGTAATTTCAAAAAAATTCCTACGCACACGCAAGATCATGGTGAAGCATAGCAACGAGAGGGGAGAGTGATGTCTACATACCCTCATAGACCTAAGCAGAAGCGTTGACACAACGTAGAGGAAGTAGTCGTACGTCCTCCTCGCGATCCGACCGATCCAAGCATCGTTACTCCGGCGCCTCCGAGTTCTTGACACACGTACAGCTCGATGACGTCCCCGGGTCTCGATCCAGCAAAACCTCCAGGGATGAGTTCCATCAGCACGACGGCGTGGTGACGATCTTGATGAACTACCGACGCAGGGCTTCGCCTAAACACTGCGACAATATGACCGAGGTGGAATATGGTGGAGGGGGGCACCGCACACGGCTAAGGAACGATCTCAAGGATCAACTTGTGTGTCCTAGGGTTCCCCCTGCCCCTGTATATAAAAGAGCAAGGGGGGAGGGCCGGCCGGCCTAGAGGCGCACCAAGGGAGGGGGGAGTCCTCCTCCTAGTAGGAGTAGGACTCCCCTTTCCTAGTCCAACTAGGAGGGAGGAAGGGGGAAGGAAAGAGAGGGAGAGGGAGAGGGAAAGGGGGGCCGCGCCCCCCCTCCTTGTCCAATTCGGACTGCCCATGGGGGGGGCGCGCCACCTCCTGGCGCGGCCCTCTCTCTCCCCTCGCGGCCCAATAAGGCCAATACTTCCCCCGGGGGGTTCCGGTAACCCCTCCGGCACTCCGGTATTATCCGAAACCACTCGGAACCATTCCGATGTCCGAACATAGCCGTCCAATATATCAATCTTTACGTCTCGACCATTCCGAGACTCCCCGTCATGTCCGTGATCACATCCGGGACTCCGAACTCCTTCGGTACATCAAAATGCATAAACTCATAATAACTGTCATCGTAACCTTAAGCGTGCGGACCATACGGTTCGAGAACAATGTAGACATGACCGAGACACCTCTCTGGTCAATAACCAATAGCGGGACCTAGATGCCCATATTGGCTCCTACATATTCTACGAAGTTCTTTATCGGTCAGACCGCATAACAACATACGTTGTTCCCTTTGTCATCGGTATGTTACTTGCCCGAGATTCGATCGTCGGTATCCAATACCTAGTTCAATCTCGTTACCAGCAAGTCTCTTTACTCGTTCCGTAACAGATCATCCCGCAACCAACTCATTGGTTGCAATGCTTGCAAGGCTTATGTGATGTGCATTACCGAGAAGGCCCTGAGATACCTCTCCGACATTCGGAGTGACAAATCCTAATCTCGAAATACGCCAACCGAACAAATACTTTCGGAGACACCTGTAGAGCACCTTTATAATCACCTAGTTACGTTGTGACGTTTGGTAGCACACAAAGTGTTCCTACGGTAAACGGGAGTTGCATAATCTCATAGTCATAGGAACATGTATAAGTCATGGATAAAAGCAATAGCAGCATACTAAACGATCGGGTGCTAAGCTAATGGAATGGGTCATGTCAATCAGATCATTCAACTAATGATGTGACCTTGTTAATCAAATGACAACTCCTTTGTCTATGGTTAGGAAACTTAACCATCTTTGATTAATAAGCTAGTCAAGTAGAGGCATACTAATGACACTCTATTTGTCTATATATCCACACATGTATTATGTTTCCGGTTAATACAATTCTAGCACGAATAATAAACATTTATCATGATATGTAAGGAAATAAATAATAACTTTATTATTGCCTCTAGGGCATATTTCCTTCAGGTGGCACTAGAGTGTGGCGCAAGGCGGGGCCCTCGTCTGGCGATATGAAGCAAGGCCGGTTCCTGTGAAGAAGGACCAGTGCCTGTGAAGCTCACCACCCCGTGACACTCTCACGTAATAATGAGTGGGGCTGTACACGCCCCGGAGTCTCAGGGGTGCCGGCCTCAGGCCCTGGGGCTCCCTCCCACGCCCAGTGGACAGCACTTAGCTCCGCGCTGGTGAGAAGACGTCCAAGACTAGATTAGGTGCCGGACACGGCTTTTTGTCTGCTTTCATTTGCCTTTTCCCTTTGGTTGTAACTTTTTCCCCTGCTGGATTTAAGTTGAATTCGAATTTGAGCTTTGCGTGTGTTCGGGGAAGGGGTGCTTGGTCTCGTTCGAACCATTTCTCGCGTTCTGGTCACCGCCTCACCACGGCTACCTCCCCTCGCGAGCCCCTCGCGAGTCGGGCCAGGCCTAGCTCGAGCGCAGCCCTGACTGCCGCTGTTGCTTCCTCACGAGATTACCTTTTGGTGACAGCGGAAGTTGTCTTTTCCTAAGAAGGCCTGGAGCCTGTGAAGAAGGCGAACGCATGTGAAGACGTCTCGCTCGGGAGAAGGCCCGGAGCCTGTGAAGAAGGCAAACGCCTGTGAAGCCATTGCGTTTAGGAAAAGGCCCGGAGCCTGTGAAGAAGGCGAACGCCTGTGAAGACGTCCCGCTCGGGAGAAGGCCCGGAGCCTGTGAAGAAGGCAAACGCCTGTGAAGCCATTGCGTTTAGGAAAAGGCCCGGAGCATGTGAAGAAGGCGAACGCCTGTGAAGACGTCCCGCTCGGGAGAAGGCCCGGAGACTGTGAAGAAGGCAAACGCCTGTGAAGTTTTCCGTCAGCAACGATCCCACATCCTGAGATCTCAACTAGAGGACACCCAAGGCGCAGTGCCCTCCTGCAGGCAGCCTTGGAGCCAGCAAGGAACAAAGGTAAACCGGCCTACCATAGGGCACACGCACGATTTGACTTCCACTGATATAATGAACACCAGTTCTTACATGAGGGGCTTCCCCTCCCAAAAACGCTCTCACAACCGTCAGGCCAAACACCTGAGTTCTATCCATGCAGGGTAAAAAGACGGGAGTGGTACATGGTTAGTCTGACAAGTCTCCCAATGCATCCTCGGGAGCGCCTCCTGAGCTGTCGTTGGCATCACTGAACTCGCCTTCGTTGTCTGCGCCACCACCAGCGGCGCCGGGATCATCCACCACGCCGCCCACGTCGGCAGCCACGATCACGTCGTCGTCATCCGAGGTGAAGGCCCGGACGAGAGCATCCACGTTGTTCTCCACCCAATTCGCCAGGTCACCTCGGACGGCCTGGGGAACTGGGGCGATGGCGGCATCGAAGTCGAAGTGGGGATCCATGTCCTGAAGATGGCTGAAGACGCGGGAAAAGGCGCGCCCGAGCAGGGCGCGGCTCCTCTCCTCCACAAACCTGTCAGCCCTGGCCGACCATGCCTCCAGCTGCGTCACCACGGCGGTGAAGAACTGCAGGTTACCGACGTAGTTGATCGTGTGCGGCTCGTCAACGGCTGCCTCACAGATGTTGCCCAGGGCAGTGTTAGCCCTTTCCCTGAGCGTGGTGAGCATGGGGCCGTGCACGTGCTCCAGGACTTGCCGCTGGCGTATCTCATCGGCATTCTGACGCTCGACGGCCTCGGCCTCCTCCACCCGCTGGCGAAGACGAAGCACCAAGGCGACCTGCGTCGAGGACGCATGCCTGGCGCGCACAGTCAGTTGCCTCGCCAGAGGGCACGGCAAGGGGCTCAGGAGCCCCGGCCTCAAGCGTCGGAAGCGGCTGCACCTCGCCCGCAACCTCGACGGCACGGGCCTTAGGAGCTTCCCCATCAAGGGCATCGTCAGGTGCGATCACATCATCGGTGGCTCTCTCGAACCCCGCTGTCTCCTGCCTCCCTGCTCCACCACTTGAAGAGGATTCGCCTAGGCCAACCAGGAGGGCAATCACCACCACGGGGTTCTCGCGAGGCCCTTGGAAGCCGGCAGGGCGCAGCCCCCACTCGTCGAAAGGGGGCATCTGCCTCACGAAGTCATTCCTGTTCTGGCAGAGGTACAGCAAAGCTCCTCCCCGCTGGATGCTGCCCGGGTTGGGGTCGCCAGTCAGGACCAAGAGCACCGTCCTCAGCGCCGCGGGCGTCAAGTCTTCTTCCTGAAGCCTCATGCGATCATCATGCCCGCTGAAGGCCCACATCCGACGAGAATGGCGCTGGAGAGGGGCAATGCGGCGCATTAGGAACTCCTTCACCACCTTGGGTGCCGTCACGCCGAGCTTTCTCAAGAACATGAAGCGGCGCCAAACGAAGGCGAGCCGGGGGCTCTCGAGCGTCTCCTGGCCCCAGCCAAAGTTGGGTACAGCAGGTGAAGTTGGCTTCACCAGCAGGGGGCTGGGCACCCCGACATCAACGAACAACCACCGCTCACGGAACCCGGCTGAAGGCGGAGGGAGGTTGAAGTCGATACCAGAGGCCGCAGTTTCGGGCGAAGCTACGAAGCTCACGCATGCCGAGCATTGAGCGGGGTCGACCAGGCGCAAGGAGAAGAAATGGTGCAGCAAGGCAACAGAATGGGGGGATGCCCATCAGCGCCTCGCAAACAAAAGCGAAAACCGAGAGGAGGGCAATGGATTCAGGACCCAGATGCATCATGTGGATCTGGTAATGGGTGAGGACGGCGTTGAAGAAGTCGGAGAAAGGAGGAACCAGACCCGCCCACAAGGCGTCAGCAAAATAGTGAACCTCGGTGATAATCTTGTCCATGGGGAAGTGGGACGTAGGCCAAGCCATCGTCCTCCCACACTCGTTGAAGACGGTGGCCAGAGCAGGACTGAGCTTGTCCAGGCACTCCAGATTGAGTATGATTGAGTGGCCGACGGCGGGAGCCACCGGTGGCGGCAGGCAAGATGGAGGTGCAGGCTTTTTCCCTTTCTCTTTCTTCGTCGGAGCCATGGCGATGGACGGGGGAGAGGAGAAGTGAGCTGGGATTAGAAGCAAGAGTCAGAGTTCGAAGGGACGAAGAACAAGGGACAGTCGAGCAACAGGAAGAGGGGCGGCTGTGTACAACCGTGGGGCAACCTAGCGCGGCGCAAAATAAGGGAGCGTGGGCAAACAGTACCGCCCACGCCCAACCAACCGCCACGCGGCGCCCAAGGCCGCAGGCTGTTAGGGCCCGCGGCGCTTCGCCCTTGCCCTTTCGCCTCTCGGCACGGCCAAGTCCATGCGCGCCTTGGGCCCGGGGGCTACTGTCGGCGTTCTGGGAACGGGGGTCCCCAGACTTGCCTGCCTGCGGCCTGCGGCGTGGCTTGGATGGGGGCCCAGCGCAGCCCATCTTCACCAACACAAGACCCAAGACCCTCGCGAGGGGCCAAGCCTCGCGAGGCGAACGACACGGTGCTACCTCAGGCGCGGCCTCCTCAGGATGACTCACGAGGAGGCGGAGAGATCAAGGCAGGGTACCTCGCGAGGTGCCCATGACACAAGCCATGACGACCAAGGGTGCCAGGCGGGCGCTAGCCCGCGCAGCGTTCCCCTTTCCTCTTTGGTGCAAAGGGGGCAAGCGCAGGCGAGGGGATCAAGCAAAGGTACCCATTTCGGTGCAACAAGACCAAGACCAGTCCAACGGTGGGAAGGAGGTCACCATGGAGCCCAGAACGGCGTCACCACAGGGCCTTTGGCAGGCGAAGACCAACTTTAGTCAGGATAAGTGTACTAGATGTTCCCCTTCGAATTGGCCAATTGTTGGCGCCCTTCCCGCTCAAATATTTGGGAAGAGGCCCAGGGCCTTTGCCTATAAATAGGACTAGCCACCCCCAGGGTAGGGGGAGGAGAAGCCAGCTAGAACGTAGCATCCACAAACAGAGCTAGTGACACACTTAGAGAGAGTGAAGGGCGATCGAACTCCCCCAGCAGTTCATCCCCTAGCCAAGAACAGACCCTCGCGAGGCTGTTCTTCCTTGTACTGTTCACCCTCATCAGCCCAAGAGGCAATCCATCCACCACAAACTAGAGTAGGGTATTACACCACAATGGTGGCCCGAACTAGTATAAACCCTGTGTCTCGTGTGCTGTTCGTTCTGTAGTTTAGATCCTTGAGAGACGGAGAGGTAGAGAGCATAATCTCCGCGCACACCCCAGAGTTCGAACCTTAAGTGTTCGCCGGAACCCGTGATCTGACAGTGAAGGATTACCCGGATGTTTTCCCAGAGGAGTTACCAGGCATGCCACCGAATCGAGACATCGAATTTTTGATAGAGCTATTGCCAGGTACAGGGCCAATATCCAAGAGACCCTATCGGATGCCCGCGAATGATCTGGAGGAGATTAAGAAGCAGATCAAGGAGTTGTTGGAGAAAGGTTACATTCGACGGAGTTCGTCACCTTGGGGAGCCCCAGTGCTTTTGGTTGAGAAGAAGGATAAGTCTCTAAGAATGGTTGTTGATTATCGGGCCTTGAATGAAGTGACGATTAAGAACAAGTACCCACTGCCGATGATCAATGATCTGTTTGATCAGCTGCAAGGAGCTAAGGTGTTTTAGAAGATCGATCTACGATCGGGATGCCATCAGTTGAAGATTCGAGAGAAGGATATACCAAAGACAGCATTCACCACACGGTACGGGTTATACGAATATACGGTCATGTCATTTGGACTGACTAACGCCCCTGCCTATTTCATGTGCATGATGAACAAGGTGTTCATGGAATATTTGGACAAGTTTGTTGTGGTGTTTATTGATGATATAATGGTATACTCGAAGAATGAAGAGGAGCACAAGGAACATTTGCGTTTAGTTCTCGAGAAACTCATGGAACACCAGTTGTATGCCAAGTTCAGCAAATGCGAGTTTTGGTTGAAGGAAGTTGGATTCCTTGGACATGTTATATCAGGAGAAGGTATAGCAGTAGACCCCACCAAGGTCCAGTCAATCACTGAATGGTTGGCACCCACTTTGTCAGTGTTCTGGGAACGGGGGTCCCCACACTTGCCTGCCTGCGGCCTGCGGCGTGGCTCAAAAGGAGGCCTAGCACGGCCCATCTTCATCAACACAGACCCAAGACCCTCGCGAGGGGCCAAGCCTCGCGGGGCGGACGACGCGGAGCTTCCTCAGGCACGGCCTCATCAGGCTGGCTCGCGAGGAGGCGAAGAGATCAAGGCGGGGTACCTCACGAGGTGCCCGTGACGCAAGCCATGACGACCAAGGGTGCCAGGCGGGCGCCAGCCCACGTAGTGTCCTCCTTTCCTCTTTGGTGCAAAGGGAGCAAGCGCAGGCGAGAGCATCAGGCAAAGGCACCCGTCTTGGTGCAACGAGACCAAGACCAGCCCAACGACAGGGAGGAAGTCATTGTGGAGCCCAAGCCAGCGTCACCACCAGAGCCTTGGGTAGGCGAGGACCAACTTTAGTCAGGATAAGTGTACCAGATGTTCCCCTTCAAAATGGCCAATTGTTGGCACCCTTCCCGCTCAATATTTGGGAAGAGGCCCAGGGCCTTTGCCTATAAATAGGACTAGCCACCCCCAGGGTAGAGGCAATTGGAATGAGCTAGGATCCAGAGAATCAATCAGAGAGAGAGAGAGAGAAGGGTGACTGAACTCCTCCTAGTAGTTCATCCCCCCAGCCAAGAACAGACCCTCGCGAGGCTGTTCTTCCTTGTATTGGTTATCATCATCAGCCCAAGAGGCAATCCACCACACCACACACTGGAGTAGGGTATTACACCACATCGGTGGCCCGAACCAGTATAAACCCTGTGTCTCTTGTGCTGTTCTTTCCATAGCTTAGATCTTTGCGAGGCGGAGGGGTGCAGGTAGGAAGAAGGCGTAATCTCCGCGCGCACCCCAGAGTTCGGACCTCAAGGGTCTGCCGGAACCCGAAATTCGACATTTGGCGCGCCAGGTAGGGGTGCACCGGAGTTTTCCCTTCTGCCACCGCCACGACCTGCCTCGCGATGAGTAGCGCATCGCCCGCTCCGGCCGCCGGCGCCAGGACAGGGGCCAGGGGGCTCCAAGCCCTGGCCCCAGCCCTGCAACGGGTACGGTGGCCCGACAAGTTCAAGCCAACAACGCCGCCGCGCTAGAGCGGCGCGACTGATCCGCTGGCCTTCTTGCTGGTGTATGAGGAAGCCATCTTCGAAGCCGGAGGTGATGATAGGATCATGGCCAACTGCCTTCCCATGGCCCTCACCGGTGCTCCGCGCGCATGGCTGCTCCACCTGCCGGCAGCCTCCGTGGCCTCTTGGGAAGAGCTCCGCAACCTCTTCCTCGCCCACCACGCTACGCCAACACCCCCGATCGTCGCGGCCCTCCTAGGCGGCTCGCAGGCGCCGCCTACAAGTCACCACGTCAAGCCGTTCATCCGCCGGGTCAGCGCCGCTGCCGCACGGCAGGGGGCTCTCCTGGACCGGGCGGCGCCAAAGGCCGGCCTGACCTTCGGCTCGGAGGACCACCCCACCAACTCGGCCTGCTCGGGCGCGCTCCCCATGCTGTGCACCCCCACCATCTGCCGGGTGGCCGTCACCAGGACTCTCGTCGATGGCGGCGCGGGCCTCAGCGTGCTCTCGGTTGAGGCCTTCAACCTCCTATGCATACCCCTGGAACGGCTGCAACCCAGCTGACCCTTCTTAGGCGTTGGGGGCGGGTCATCCAGCTCCTTGGGACAGATCCGGCTCCCAGTAACCTTCGGCACCTACGACAACTTCCGTACGGAGCTGGTCAACTTCGACATCGCCCCCATCGGCCTCCCCTACAACGCCATCCTCGGCTATCGAGCGTTGGCCCAGTTCATGGCCGCGACACACCCGGCGTACAACCTCATGAAGATGCCCGGGAGCAGTGGTGTCCTCACCGTGCACGGGGACACCGGAGACGCGCTGCGAGTGCTCAAGCTCGCCTTCAAGACGGCGGCGTCGGCACAGCTCGCCGACTCGGAGACCCCCGAGCCCAAGGGGGATGCACCTGCCAAGAAGAAACAGTTGTTCACCCAAGACAAGGCAGAAACCAAGCAGATACCCGTCGATGAGGACGGGTCCACCGATGCCACTTTCACCATAGGCGCCAACCTCGAGCCCAAGCAGGAGGAGGCCCTGGTCAAGTTCCTGCGCGCGAACAAGAAGGTATTCGCTTGGGAGCCTGACCAGTTGGCGGGGATCCCTAGGAGCGTAATCGAGCATCACCTCAACGTGTGCCCCAACGTGCGCCCTGTGAAGCAGAAGGCAAGGTGACAGTCCATAGAAAAAGCAGGTCTTCATTGTCCAAGAGACCCGCAAACTAGAGGCCGCTGGGGTCATTCGCGAGGTCCGATACCCGGATTGGTTGGCCAACCCCGTCGTGGTGCCAAAGAAGGGAGGGAAGGAGCGCATGTGTGTCAACTTCACCAACCTCAACAAGGCATGCCCGCAAGATCCGTTCCCCCTCCCCCGCATGGACCAAATCGTCGATTCCACCGCAGAATGCGACCTGCTATGCTTCTTGGATGCCTTCTCTGGGTATCACCAGATCAAGATGGCGGTAGAAGACGTCGAAAAGACAGCCTTCCTAACCCCGTGTGGGGTGTACTGCTACACATGCATGCCATTTGGGCTGCGTAACGCGGGGGTGACCTTTCAGCGGCCGATACACATCACCTTGGGCCCGCAGCTCGGGAAGAATGTTGAGGCTTATGTCGATGACATTGTGGTGATGTCTCGGGAGGCCAGGACCCTGATACAAGACCTGGAGGAAACCTTCGCGAGCCTCAACGCAGTGAACCTGCGGCTCAACCCAGAGAAGTGTCTGTTCGGAGTCCCCTCGAGCAAGCTCTTGGGTTTCCTCGTGTCCCACCGAGGCATTGAGGCTAACCCAGAGAAGGTCAAGGCGGTCGAGGACATGAACCCGCCAAAGACCCTCAGAGAAATGCAGAAGCTCACTGGGCGCGTGACCGCGCTAGGGCGCTTCATCTCCAAGTTGGGGGAGCGAGCCCTGCCTTTCTTCCAGCTAATGAAGACAAAGGGGCCCTTTGAATGGACTGAAGAGGCCGACAAGGCGTTCCAAGATCTCAAGAGATACCTGACCAGCCCTCCGGTCATGGTGGCTCCGCCCCCTCAATAGCCCCTGGTGCTCTACCTCGCCGCCACTCCCTAGTCCGCCAGCGCAGCCCTGGTGGCGGTTAGGGAGGAGCGTCGAATCAAAACCACAGCAGCAGCCCGGGACAAGGCAAAACAGGAAAAGGGAAGGCCCAGAGAAACCGCCACCGCGACTGCGGAGGATCAGCCGACGCAGAGGAGCGCACCGGAGGCGGAAGGGGCCCCTCACCCAGATGGTCAGCCTCCGGAGGCCTCATCGCCTCAGGAGGCACCATTGTCTCCGGAGGGCGCCACAAGCACTGACGCACCCAACCTCGTTGAGCACCCAGTGTACTTCGTCAGCATGGTGTTGCGGGATGCGAGGGCACGGTACCCCATGCCTCAGAAGCTCCTCCTTGGGCTACTGGTGGCCTCGCACAAGCTGCGGCACTATTCTCAGGGTCACCCCATCAAGGACGTCTCGTCATACCCCTTGGAGAGAGTGCTCAGGAGCCCTAACTCGGCCGGAAGGGTCGCTGAGTGGAACATAGAACTGCAAGCGTTCCAGCTCGAATTCAGCACAACCCGAGTCATCAAGGGAGCAGCATTAGCGGATTTTGTGGCAGAATGGACGGAGGCACCAGGCATCAAGGCCGACGAGGATCGGTCCCCCTCCCCGGGAAGCGAGGCGCCAGAAGGTTGGGTCATGTACTTCGATGGGGCGTTGTCCAGGCATGGTGCTGGGGCTGGGGCGGTGCTTATATCGCCCACTCAGGACAAGCTCTACTACGCAGTACAGCTCTGTTTCCAGCAAGGTGAAAAGGTCTCCAACAACATAGCGGAGTATGAAGGTCTAATAGCGGGCTTGAAGGCCGCAGCTGCCCTGGGGGTGAAACGCCTCACCATCAAGGGCGATTCGCATCTCCTTGTCAATTTCTCCGACAAGGTGTACGAGCCGAAAGATGAGCACATGGAAGCCTACCTTGCGGAGGTCCGCAGGATGGAGAAGCAGTTCTGGGGGTTGGAGTTGCAGCATGTGCCCCGTGGCACCAATCAGGAGGCCGACAACATCGCCAGACGGGCGTCCAGGCGGTTACCTCAGGAGCCTGGCGTCTTCGAGGAGCGGCTCTTCAAGCCCTCAGCCCTGCCGTCATTGTCAAACACGGCTCACCCTCGGGAGGAGCTCCCCCAGCCACCTGCCTCAGGAGCCCCAGTCTGTGGCCCGGCCTCAGGAGCACGCTTGCTCCTGACAATGGAACCTCAGGAGGGGTGCTGGATCACGGAGCTCCGGAGTTACTTAACACAAGGGATCCTGCTGGAGAAGGAGGAGGAAGCGGAGCGTGTGGCACGGCAGGCCACGACATACTGCATCAAGGATGGAGAGCTCTACCGGAAGTGACCAAACAATGTATCCCTGCGCTGCATCTCCAGGGAGCAAGGAAAGGAACTGCTGGAAGATATACACGACAGAGACTGTGGACATCATTCATCATCACGGACCCTCGTCGGCAAGGCGTTTCGCAGCGGGTTTTATTGGCCCACCGCACTCAATGACGCCGTCGAACTGGTGAAGGCTTGTGAGGCCTGCCAGTTCCACGCCAAGCAGATCCATCAGCCGGCGGGAGGCCTGTAGACTATACCCCTTTCATGGTCGTTCGCAGTCTGGGGGCTGGACATCCTGGGCCCGTTTCCTCGGGCGCCAGGGGGCTACCGCTACCTCTACGTCGCCGTGGACAAGTTCACCAAGTGGGCTGAAGTAGAGGCCGTCCGCACCATCCCCGCGGGTTCCGCGGTCAAGTTCATCAGGGACATCATGAGCCGGTTCGGGATGCCGAACCGCATCATCACAGACAATGGTTCGTAGTTCACCAGTAACCTCTTCAAAACATAATGTGCTAACCTTGGAATGCAGATATGCTACGCTTCGGTGGCACACCCCCGAAGCAACGGCCAGGCTGAGCGAGCCAACGCAGAGGTCCTGAGGGGCCTGACCAGGACGTTCAAGAAGAAGCTAGAGGCCTGCGGCAGAGGTTGGTACGACGAGCTTCTGTCCCTGTTGTGGTCCATCCGCACAACCGCGACCAAGCCGACTGGAGAGACCCCGTTCTTCCTGGTCTACGGAGCCGAAGCGGTCCTCCCTCACGAGGTCAGACGTCGCTCCGCGTGGGTCCTGGCGTTCGACGAGGTGCAGCAGGACGCCATGCGGGGGATGGACCTCGTGCTGGGGTAGGAACGTTGCCGAGAAGTCGCGCTGCGAACGGCGAGGTACCAACAAGCACTGCGACGATATCACTGCCGCAACATCCGCCCCAGAACTCTCGAGGTAGGAGATCTCGTGCTCAGGCGGGTCCTCTCCAGGGAGGGACTGCACAAGCTCTCTCCCATGTGGGAGGGCCCGTTCTAGGTTGTTCATGTTTCCAGGCCTGGCTCCGCGTGCTTGGAGACTCAGGAGGGGGTGCCGGTCCAGAACGCATGGAACATCCAGCACCTCCGGAGGTTATACCCCTAAAAAGGCCCAGAGCATGTGAAGAAGGCGAACGCCTGTGAAGATTATCCTTTTTGGAAAAGGCCCAGAGCCTGTGAAGAAGGCGAACGCCTGTGAAGATTATCCTTTTTGGAAAAGGCCCAGAGCCTGTGAAGAAGGCGAACGCCTGTGAAGTTTATCCTTAAGTGTCACATCCCTAGTTCTGGTATGCTCAAGGCTAGCTAGTCATGTGTGCATCATGTTTAAAATTTCATTAAATTTTGAAATGAGGATTTGTGAAACCCTCAGAATCATTTCTGGAAATGACTCAGATAAAAATTGCTCCAAAAGGGTCCAAGAAATGTTCATGTCTCTCTCTGAAAATATTGGGCAGAGATAAAAATCCACCAATATTTTTAGGAGTTCATAAATATTTATTTTGGGCATTTGGAATTAATGCAATAGTTATTTGCTTTGGATATATAGTGTTATATATATGAAATATTGTCCAAAAATTATGCCACTAACTGAGGAGCTCTGGAATAATACCATTAGCCCCTGCAAAAATTGGCATAAGTAAATAAAATGGTTTAGTATTTTTATTAAACCAAACAAATGTCAGAAAATTAGAAAAGAAAACAAAAAGGGAGAAAACCCACCTGGCACTTACCTGGCAGCCCACCTCGCTGGCCCAGCCCAGCTCCTCCCCTCCTACTGTCTTCAACCTCCTGCCAGTAGGCAGGAGGGCGTGTGTCCCCGGCGCGCGACACGCGCGAGGCCACCTCCAGCCTGCCTGCTCGCTCTGGACGGCTTCGGACGTCTCCACGCACCCCCCTGGAATCCCCTCGACCCTCTGCACTTCTCCCCTCCTCGCAGCTCTCGCCCCTCCCCTCTCTGCTCTCTTCCCGAGCCCCACCGTCGCCACCAGCCACCGTTGCCGTCGCCACCCCCTCTCCCTCGCCTCACCGACGTGTTCCCGAGCACCGTCACGACGTCATCGTCCTCCCCGCCAAGCCACGTGAGCGGAAGCGCCCTGCAGCGTCGTCCTCGACCCCTTCTTCCTCCTCGGGTCGCCGGAGATCCCCTTCGCCGCCTCGCTCGCTCCGGCGCCTCCCCGAGCCGGCTGACCATCCCGACGACCCCGCTGTGAGCTCCCGAGCGTTCTCCCTCTCTCCCCGCGCTCAATCCCTTCCTCTAGCCACGCTAACCACCGGAACCGAGAGGTCCCGCCGCCGTGGTTCCACACCGTCGTGGCCTGGGCCACCGCAGCTCGCGTCCGCGCGTGCCACCTTGCTCAGAAAGCTCCCAGGAGCCCAAAACCGCAGTCCGTTCAACCTCGCATGCACCGTAGCGTCTTAGCCATCGCACCCGAACTCCGGCGCCGCCGCGAGCTCGTTTCCGGCGAGCTCCGGCCACCCCGCGCCTTCCGCGTGCCTCCCCTGGATGCGCGCGAGGAAGGGCAACCCTCTGGTGCCCTTGGCTTTGCCCAACACCGGCTGTAGCACCACCCCGGCGAGCTCCTGCCGCGGTTGTGGTCGCCGCCGGCCATACTCCGGCGAGTCGACGTGGCTCCACCATTAGGGGCTAATGACCCTGCTAATTAGCCCCTCTCTCACTGACAGTAGGGCCCCACTCCCTAATTAACCACGGTTTAATTTTGTTTAGACTAAACTAACCACGCAGGGCCCACAGGTCAGTTTGACCATGCCGCGTCACCTGTTGACCGGTCCCACGCGTCAGCTCTGACCCGGCTGACGTGGCCGTTGACCAGGCCCACATGTCATCCACACTAACCAGCCTGGGTCACTGACTTGTGGATCCCACACGTCAGGTTTGACCCGGGTCAACCTGGTTGACCTGCTGACGCAATGCTGCTGTCATGCTGACGCAGTATTGGATTTCTGGGTTTAAAATAATTCAGAAAATTCAAGAAAATATATTCTAAACTTCAAAAATTCATATCAAATCAACCGTAAGTCCAAATGAAATAAATTATATATGAAAAATTATCAGAAAAATCCAATCTATCCATCTGTACCATTTTCATGCATGTTAGAACAACCTATGGCTGTTGTTTAGGACAAACTAAGTGAGTGGCATTTGAATAATCACATATGGAGTTGAATTTGAATCTCTGGTTCAAACCAGCTTCATTTAATCTGGTTGCTAGCTGCATTAGCTCAAACCACATCATATTGCCATGTCATGATCACGCATCATATTGTCGCATTGCATTGATTGTGTTTTTTCTGTGTTGCCGGTAATTGCCCCCTTTCGATAGACGCGTTTCGACGATGTGATCGTTGACACTGATGAAGACTCAATGTTATCTTCAGAAGTGCCAGGCAAGCAAAACCCCCTTGTTCATTCCGATACAATCCCACTCTCTCGCTCCTGCTCTCTTTTACTGCATTAAGACAACAACGATTCAACTGTTACTTGCTGCGGTAGTTGAACCCCTTTATCCTTTGCATGACCTGTCATTGCCACAGTAATTAGATGAAACCCACTAGCATGAGTAGGAGTTGTTTGAGCCCTGATGTGCCTACTCATTTATGTTTGTTTGTCATGCCTGCTACTGCTTAGAGTTGAGTCGGGTCTGATTCATCGGGAATGAATTGGAATATGGTGAACATGTCCAACTGTTGAGAGCTAAGTGTGTGAACACGATTTGGTAAAGGTAGCGGTGAGAGGCCATGTAGGAGTACATGGTGGGTTGTCTCATTGCAGCCGTCCTCAGGAACTGAGTTCTGTGTTTGTGATCCATGAACAGTTACTACCACGCATTGGAATGCTTAAGTGCCCCTCTCGACTTATTAATCCACTTGATCTCTGTCCAGGAGTTGCAACTAGTTTCTGGTGTTTGTAGGTAGTGTTAGTAGTCTACCAAGTGGCACCCGGTACAGGTGGGCTTGGGACAGACTAGGCACCGTGGCCGGGTAGACCAAGCGCCGCCCGTTTGGTGGGCTTGGAACCCTGTACACATCGTTTGGGGCCGTGAGCGACACCCCGGCCGGATCTCCTTGCGGATGGAACCCGAATAGGCGATAAACCTGGACGAGAGACTTGTGTGGTTAGTCAGGTCGTGGCCGACTCCCTCGCCCGGCTTCCGCTTGAAGGTTGCCGAGGTACATGACGTGTACAGGGCGATAAGTGGCGAGAGCGTGTGTGAAGAAGTACACCCCTGCAGGGTTATCATTATCTATTCGAATAGCCGGATTCCTCGGATATGGAAACTTGGACCCCTTGCATAGTTCATAGACAAGTGAAAGTGGATACTCTAAAATGCGCAAGATAAGCGTGAGTGCTATGGATGGCGTCCCCGTAGGGAGACGGGAGCGGATCCATAGTGGTGTATTGATATGGTGAATATGTGGACTCGTGTGCGCCACCTCAAAAGAGTTACTTGCAGTCGTAGTTCAGGATAGCCACCGAGTCAAAGCTGGCTTGCTGCAGTTAAACTCCACTACCCCATTTTGATACTGATGCATAAGTAGTTAGTTCTGATGTAAGTCTTGCTGAGTACGTTTGTACTCACGTTTGCCTATTTTACGTTTTTGCAGAGAGACTTCAGTCTCGCTAGTAGTACCGCTTGGACTTCGACGTTTAGCTTGTTACCTCAGCTACGATCTTGTGCCCTCGGCAGGGTCTAGTGGATAGTCAGGCTTCTCAGCCTTTTTCATTTGTAGTTGTCTGTACTCAGACAGGTTAAGCTTCCGCATGTGCTTGTTGCTTGTATGCTCTGTATGTTGGGTCATGAGACCCATGTTTGTAATATCTCGCTCCTCGGAGCCTAATGAATAAATACTTTGAGTCGTAGAGTCTTGTTGTGATGCCATGTTGTATTTACACATATCGAGCATATTGTGTGTATGATTGAAATGCTTGGTATGTGTGGGATCCGACTATCTAGTTGTTTATCCTTGGCAGCCTATCATATGGGGAAATGTAGTCTAGTGCTTCTGAGCGATAGTAGTCCGCTACAGCCCGGTTCACCGGAGTCCTGCTAGCCCAGCACTACTGCTCAGGACGCTTGACTGGCCGGCATGTGTTTCACTTCGTTCTTGTGTCTGTCCCTTCGGGGAAATGTCACGCGGTGACATCCGGAGTCCTGCCTAGCCTGCTACAGCCCGGGTTACCGGAGTCCTGTTAGCCCAGTGCTACAGCCCGGATTCACACGCTGATGACCGACATGCTCGATGTGATTCATGTATGCCTGTCCTCATGGGTTAGCGCCGCTTTGGGTTCACGACTAGCCATGTCGGCCCGGGTTCTTTGTCATATGGATGCTAGCGACACTATCATATACGTGAGCCAAAAGGCGCAAACGGTCCCGGGCCAGGTAAGGTGGCACCCGTGGAATACCGTGCGTGAGGCCGCAAAGTGATATGATGTGTTACATGCTAGATCGGTGTGACTTAGGATCGGGGTCCCGACATTAAGGAAATATGCCCTAGAGGCAATAATAAAGTTATTATTTATTTCCTTACATATCATGATAAATGTTTATTATTCATGCTAGAATTGTATTAACTGGAAACATAATACATGTGTGGATACATAGACAAACAGAGTGTCACTAGTATGCCTCTACTTGACTAGCTTGTTAATCAAAGATGGTTAAGTTTCCTAACCATGGACAAAGGAGTTGTCATTTGATTAACAAGGTCACATCATTAGTTGAATGATCTGATTGACATGACCCATTCCATTAGCATAGCACCCGATCGTTTAGTATGTTGTTGTTGCTTTTATCCATGACTTATACATGTTCTTTGACTATGAGATTATGCAACTCCCGTTTGCCGGAGGAACACTTTGTGTGCTACCAAACGTCACAACGTAACTAGGTGATTATAAAGGTGCTCTACAGGTGTCACCAAAGGTAGATGTTGGGTTGGCGTATTTCGGATTAGGATTTGTCACTCCAATTGTGGGAGAGGTATCTCTGGGCCCTCTCGGTAATGCACATCACTTAAGCCTTGCAAGCATTGCAACTAATGAGTTAGTTGCGGGATGATGTATTACGGAACGAGTAAAGAGACTTGCCGGTAACGAGATTGAACTAGGTATTGGATACCGACGATCGAATCTCGGGCAAGTAACATACCGATGGACAAAGGGAACAACGTATGTTGTTATGCGGTCTGACCGATAAAGATCTTCGTAGAATATGTAGGAGCCAATATGGGCATCCAGGTCCCGCTATTGGTTATTGACCGGAGACGTGTCTCGGTCATGTCTACATTGTTCTCGAACCGTAGGGTCCGCACGCTTAAGGTTTTGATGACAGTTATATTATGAGTTTATGAGTTTTGATGTACCTAAGGAGTTCGGAGTCCCGGATGGGATCGGGGACATGACGAGGAGTCTCGAAATGGTCGAGACGTAAAGATCGATATATTGGACGACTATATTCGGACATCGGAAGGGTTCTGAGTGGTTCGGGTATTTTCTGAGGTACCGGGGAGTTACGGCAATACGAGGAAGAAGCAATGGGCCTTGATGGGCCTTAGTGGGAAGGACCAGGAGGTGGCGCGCGCCCCTCCCAAGCCCAGTCCGAATTGGACAAGGGGTTTGGGGCGCGGCCCCTCTCTCCCTTCCTTCCCCTCTTCCCCTCTTTCCCCCCTTGACCTAGTTGGACTAGGAAAGGTGGAATCCTACTCCCGGTGGGAGTAGGACTCTCCTGGCGCGCCCAAACCTAGGGCCGCCCTCCTCCCTCCTTGCTCCTTTATATACGGGGGCAGGGGGCACCCCATAGACACACAATTGATCAACGTGATCGTTCCTTAGCCGTGTGCGGTGCCCCCCTCCACCATATTCCACCTCGGTCATATTGTCGCGGTGCTTAGGCGAAGCCCTGCGTCGGTAGTACATCAAGATCGTCACCACGCCGTCATGCTGACGGAACTCTTCCCCAAAGCTTTGCTGGATCGGAGCCCGGGGAACGTCATCGAGCTGAACGTGTGCCAAGAACTCGGAGGTGCCGGAGTAACGGTGCTTGGATCGGTCGGATCGTGAAGACGTACGACTACATCAACCGCGTTGATATAACGCTTCCGCTTTCGGTCTACGAGGGTACGTAGACAACACTCTCCCCTCTCGTTGCTATGCATCACCATGATCTTGCGTGTGCGTAGGAAATTTTTTGAAATTACTACGTTCCCCAACATATCCTTTTTGGAAAAGGCCCCGAGCCTGTGAAGAAGGCGAATGCCTGTGAAGATCATCCTTTTTGGAAAGGGCCCAGAGCCTGTGAAGAAGGCGAATGCCTGTGAAGCTGTCGCGTTTTGGAAAAGGCCCAGAGCCTATGAAGAGGGCAAATGCCCGTGAAGCTCGTTTCCCCTAAGAAAGGCCCGGAGCCTGTGAAGAAGGCCAACGCCTGTGAAGCTCGCCGCCCGTGACACTCTCACGTAATAATGAGTTGGGGTTGTACACGCCCCGAAGTCTCAGGAGCGCCGGCCTCAGGCCCTGGGGCTCCCTCCCACGCCCAGTGGCAGCACTTAGCTCCGTGCTGGTGAGAAGACGTCGAAGACTAGATTAGGTGCCGGACGCGACTTTTTCATTTGCTTTCCGCAGTTGGCTTATTCATTCTCATTCGAAGTTTTATTGAAGCTATTGCCGCCTTTGACTTATGGTTCTTCGACTTTTCACTCTCCTACCTCGATTTCTCTTATGCAAGGCCTCGCGAGGGGGGGGCAGCCGTGCGCCCTCGTGAGTGTTTCGGTCCTAGCCGTTCAAAGGTTTCGCGACCTGGGTCCATTACAGGAGCACCCCTCCAGTCCGTGCCCCACGGGCACCGCGACACGAACACAGGGCCTGCGTCGGTCGCCCCCCCCCATGGCTGGGGCCGGGAACTATCTACACATGGGCACGTAGCCGGAAGGCACGATAACGGAAGCAAAGCGATGATTAACAACAATAACCCAAACACGCCCCCACGGGGCTCCATGTTACTATCTTTTTATGCAGGACAAAGGAAAAGAAAGAGCAAATCGGGCGCAGCTCGCCCCACATCGGCCTGCAGGGAAGACTCGAGCTGCCTCCGGGACTCAGGCAGACTCCCTCTCGCGCTTCACCGAAGCGCGACGACGGGCAGACGCGCTACCACCTCCCAAGCAGGTACGCCGGCATGGAGGCTGACTGCAGCCACCGCTAGAAGAGTCGCCGCCTGAAGAAGAACCGGTGAAGCTTGGGGAACCCTGAGCACCGCCAATCACGCGAGCGTTGTCCTCTCCGTCATCGCCGGGGCTGGGTCCCCGGCCGCGGTCGTCGTCCTCAGAGCAGCACCCTGCGCGGCGACCATCTTTCCCGAACACCCTCACGTAGAGGGTGGCATCGCCGACAAACTTGAAGTGCAGGGTGCACCGACGGCTCAGGCCCTGCGCGCGGGCAAACGTCTGCCAACCGCGGGTCAAGGCCAGGCTCCCAGCTGCGGAGACCTCCATTGAAGCCCATGAGGCCCGGCTGCAGCAGCCGTCTGCCTGAAGCCAGAGGCCCCCCGGGGCGCCGGCCAGGAGCTCGCCGAGGAGGAAGCGAGCAAGATGAAGTCGGGTGCTAGTCGGCTCCGCCGACCACACAACGAACTCCGGTAGCACCTTTGCAGCGCAAAGCGCAGCCTAGGGGGACGCTAGACCGAAGCGCGCCCCCCGGTCGCCGCTGTCCGCCCGTCACCGTGCTGGAAATCATCTCCACGGCCGCGGGGAGCTGTCATGGTGGCCACAGGATGTTTGCGAGGGCGCCCTCGGCCGCGCTTGGGCGGGGGAGAGGCAGGCTCAACCTGGCGAGCCTTCCCCTTCTTTGCGGCCGAGAACCTCCTCGACAGAGCCATGAAGAAGAAGGAGAAGCAAAGGGGGATGGACTGGAAGGGCGCGTGACGTTCCGTACTTATAGCCGGCGAAGGCTAACCATCGACCTCCACGATCGCAGGTAATCATGACCCGTTTTGCATGCAGGGACTTGTCCAATCCGTGCAGATGCCGAGGCGTCGTGGGGAAGTGGAGACGCCCACGTCCAATCAACTGCCATGCGGCGCCCAAGGCCGCAGGCTGTTAGGGCTCGCGGCGCTTCACCCTTGCCCTTTCGCCTCCCTGAACGGCCAAGTCTGGGCGCGCCTTGGGCCCGGGGGCTACTATCGGCGTTCTGAGAACGGGGGTCCCCAGACTTGCCTGCCTGCGGCCCACGGCGTGGCTCAAAAGGGGGCCCAGCACGGCCCATCTTCACCAACACAGACCCAAGACCCTCGCGAGGGGCCAAGCCTCGCGGGGCGGACGACGCGGAGCTTCCTCAGGCACGGCCTCATCAGGCTAGCTCGCGAGGAGGCGGAGAGATCAAGGCAGGGTACCTCACGAGGTGCCCGTGACGCAAGCCATGACGACCAAGGGCGCCAGGCGGGTGCCAGCCCGCGCAGTGTCCTCCTTTCCTCTTTGGTGCAAAGGGAGCAAGCGCGGGCGAGAGCATCAAGCAAAGGCACCCGTCTTGGTGCAACGAGACCAAGACCAGCCCAACGACAGGGAGGAAGTCATTGTGGAGCCCAAGCCAGCGTCACCACCAGAGCCTTTGGCAGGCGAGGACCAACTTTAGTCAGGATAAGTGTACCAGATGTTCCCCTTCAAAATGGCCAATTGTTGGCGCCCTTCCCGCTCAATATTTGGGAAGAGGCCCAGGGCCTTTGCCTATAAATAGGACTAGCCACCCCCAGGGTAGAGGCAATTGGAATGAGCTAGGATGCAGAGAATCAATCAGAGAGAGAGAGAGAGAAGGGTGACTGAACTCCTCCTAGCAGTTCATCCCCCCAGCCAAGAACAGACCCTCGCGAGGCTGTTCTTCCTTGTATTGGTTATCATCATCAGCCCAAGAGGCAATCCACCACACCACACACTGGAGTAGGGTATTACACCACATCGGTGGCCCGAACCAGTATAAACCCTGTGCCTCCTGTGCTGTTCTTTCCATAGCTTAGATCTTTGCGAGGTGGAGGGGTGCAGGTAGGAAGAAGGCGTAATCTCCACGCGCACCCCAGAGTTCGAACCTCAAGGGTCTGCCGGAACCTGAAATCCGACACACTTCAGTTAGCGAGATCCGCAGTTTTCTTGGACTCGCAGGATACTACCGGAGATTCATTGAGAATTTTTCCAAGATTGCAAAACCAATGATGGAGTTTTTTTTTACTATGTACTGTGAAGCAAAAGCTCCACAGTCTTTTATTCAAAAAACAAAGAAAAGAGGTCCACCTATATACAAACTAGAAAGGCAGAAAAGAAGCTTACCTACTTACGTATGTTACAAAATACAACATACTAAGGAAGATTATTAACCCAAGCTAAGAAAGCGGGTTTAACACCCTCCCTCACTCTATGGTACAACAAGTTGATATCATGTACAAATTTACCCCTCCACACACCAAACGAGGCCCTCTCTGATCTGAAGATCTTGCCATTCCTAGTAGTCCAAATGCACCAAGCTGCCGTGAGCATAACCTCAAGGAAGAATGGTTAATGAAAATTCTTCTTGGAGTGCAACAGGCAGGAGGTCACATCATGACCTCCCAACCAATCAATCTGAAGATAAGACCAGACCCGTTGACTGAAATTGCAATTGAAGAAGAGATGGAACCTATCCTCATGGAGATGGGCAGGACAAAGTACACAAGAATTATCCTCCTGATCAGACCTCCAATGTCTCTGGAGAAGCATGTCTCGAGTGTTCAGGCGATCAAAAAAGAGCAACCAGCCAAAAACCTTGATTTTCATCGTGCATGAGCTTCTCCAAAGCCAAACACAAGGTGTAACTGTCAGAAGGTGTGTGTGCATTATGGTGTAGAAACTCTTAGCAGAGTAACCAGACTTTAACGGCCAAGACCACACATCAGGAACAGTAGCATCTCTTTGCAACATAGTGACCCAAAGAAGAAGGTGCTCAAGTTCAAAAGCTGCAGTGCTGGAGATTGGCAAATGAAACATTGATGTCATATCCTCAGAATCCAAGTTTCCAGGAGTTATTGAAGAAGGATACCAAGTTTAAATGGACGGAAGATTGCGAGGCAAATTTCCAGGAGTAGAAGAAACGTTTGACTACAGCCCCAGTGCTGACACTGCCAGATATACGTAAGGATTCCCAAGTGTATTGTGACGCCTCTCGCTTAGGACTTGGAAGTGTGCTTATGCAGGATGGAAGAGTTGTTTCGTATGCCTCACGACAACTAAAACCGCACGAATTGAATTATGCCACGCATGATTTGGAGTTAGCAGCCGTAGTGCATGCATTGAAGACTTGGAGACATTACCTTATTGGAAACCGTTGTGATGTGTACACGGATCATAAGAGTTTGAAGTACATCTTCACACGGAGCTGAACCTTAGGCAGAGGAGATGGTTGGAGCTTATAAAGGATTATGACATGAAGCTGCACTATCATCCAGGAAAGGCCAATGTCGTAGCAGACGCTTTGAGCCGGAAGAGTTATGCTAATATCCTAGCAAGTACGGGATTACCAAAGGAGTTAGCAGAGGATCTCAGGGAACTTCGATTGGAGATTTGAAAGTGCAACTATCCCTAGGTGGTTTTGGTAATTTATAACAACATATAGCTCATTGAGCTAATGCAATTCCAAGACAATTATTTCAGGAAAGCTCAATGATTGGCATGGCATGGATGGTGAAAGTGGAACCCTCAAAATACTAACGACAAAGGATTGGCTCAAGCTCAAAAGCTCAAGACTCTTCATTTTACATTTTAGTGATCCAAGATCACATTGAGTCTATAGGAAAAGCCAATACTATCAAGGAGGGATGAGGTGTTGCTTAATGAGCTCTTTGCCTTATGTGCTTAATGATATGCTCCAAAATCCTCAGCTACTTTCCCATATCCACAAATGACCTAAACCCCAAGCCAAACTCGGTCATACCGATTCTTTCTATCCGGCGCCACCGAGTTTCTCATATGTCATAAGCCACTACCAAACCCTAGCAAATCGGTTCTACCGATAGGGATCTCGGTCTCACCGAGATGGGATTGCAACCTCTCTATTTCCTTTTCGTAACTTTTCAGTCTCACCGAAAGAGCGGATCGGTCCCACCGAGATTGCAATGCAAACTCTCTGTTTCCCTTTTGTAACTTTCGGTCTCACCGAAAGAGCAAATCGGTCCCACCGAGTTTGCCTGACCAACTCTCTGGTTAGCTAATTACCAAATCGGTCTCACCGAGTTTGTGTAATCGGTCTCACCGAGATTACGTTATGCCCAAACCCTAACCATATCAGTCCTACCGAGATGCATGTCAGTCCCACCGAAAATCTCTAACGGTCACTAGGTTTACCATTTCGGTCCGACCGAGTTTATTGATTCGGTCCCACCGAGATTGGTAGATTGTGTGTAACGGTTGGATTTTAAGTGGAGGCTATATATACCCCTCCACCTCCTCTTCATTCGTAGAGAGAGCCATCAGAACACACCTACACTTCCAATTTATATGTTCTGAGAGAGAACCACCTACTCATGTGTTGAGACCAAGATATTCCATTCCTACCATATGAATCTTGATCTCTAGCCTTCCCCAAGTTGCTTTCCACTCAAATCTTCTTTCCACCAAATCCAAATCCTGTGAGAGAGAGTTGAGTGTTGGGGAGACTATCATTTGAAGCACAAGAGCAACGAGTTCATCATCAACACACCATTTGTTACTTCTTGGAGAGTGGTGTCTCCTAGATTGGCTAGGTGTCACTTGGGAGCCTCCGACAAGATTGTGGAGTTGAACCAAGGAGTTTGTAAGGGCAAGGAGATCGCCTACTTCGTGAAGATCTACCGGTAGTGAGGCAAGTCCTTCGTGGGCGATGGCCATGGTGGGATAGACAAGGTTGCTTCTTCGTGGACCCTTCGTGGGTGGAGCCCTCCGTGGACTCGCGCAACCGTTACCCTTCGTGGGTTGAAGTCTCCACTAACGTGGATGTAGGATAGCACCACCTATCCGAACCACGGGAAAAACATCCGTGTCTCCATTAGCGTTTGAATTCTCCAAACCCTTCCCTTTACATTCTTGCAAGTTGCATGCTTTACTTTCCGCTGCCTATATACTCTTTGCATGCTTGCTTGAATTGTGTGATGATTGCTTGACTTGTCCTAAAGTTGCTAAAATCTGCCAAGAACTAAAATTGGGAAAAGGCGTAGTTTTTATTTGGTCAAGTAGTCTAATCACCCCCCCCCCCTCTAGACATACTTCCGATCCTACAAGTGGTATCAGAGCTTTGGTCTCCATTTGCTTTGATTCCCATAGCTTTTGGTGGTCATAGCCTTGGTTTCACAACCTAGGAGAGTATGGCGTCTAGCGAGGGAAATTATCACCGTAGAGGTCCTTACTTTGATGGTACTAACTTTGCTAGTTGGAAGCATAAAATGAAAATGCATATTCTTGGACATAACCCCGCCGTTTGGGCTATTGTGTGTGTTGGTTTGCAAGGTGACTTCTTCGATGGGAAAGAACCAAACCGTGAAGCTACCGCGGATGAGTTGAAGATGCTACAATACAACGCTCAAGCTTGTGATATTCTCTTCAATGGATTGTGCCCCGAAGAATTCAACAAAATCAGCCGTCTTGAGAATGCAAAGGAAATTTGGGATACTTTGATTGATGTCGGAGTAATGGGCCACGGGTAGGCAAACCCGAGGCCCAGAACCTTTCAAGACATCGGGGCCGGCTTCGCCCCTCGAAGGATCCTAAGACAAAGGGCCGACTCTGAGAGTCGGCTATAGCATCGCCGACTACCCACTCACGGCCGAATCTCGAAGACGGCTATGACATAAGCCGACTCCCAGTTGGCGACTCCAGGAATGCCGACTATGGGGAGTCGGCCCATGACTTCGCCACCTTCAGCCTTCTAGAAGAAGGACAGGACTGGGGATGGCCGGAGTACGGCCCTCCCCTACCCTGATTACCAAGGGCGGGTATGGCTACAGTGCGACGTACCGGAGGAGACCTTCGGTACGGCGCGGCACTGTGGCCATACCGGCCCTGACATCCGCCCCAGCGGCGGAACCCTGTTCCCACGTTGGCCCGCCAATACGGCCTGGAGACGGCGGGACCTGCCAGTCAGCGGGGGAGATAGAAGACGGCGAGAGCGCCCAAAGACAAACCCCGTGGGAGTCGGCCTCCAGGAGTCGGCCCGTTCCTCCCATGGGCCCCGCACGCCATTAACCAGATAAGACAGGGAGTGGCCACAGTGATCGCTCGCCGGACGGCGGCACTGTTGCCACGACCCCGTGACCAAGACGACGTCATCAGAAGCGCGGCTACAGTGACCAGGTCAGCCGGCGGGGCCCACCAGCGGCGGGCCCCAGGAGTCGGCGGAGAAGACGGCCACTTGAGAGACAGGCACCTCGGACCCGTGCCCAGTCGGATTACCATTGTACCCCCGGGGGGTAGGCCTATATAAACCCCCCGGAACACCCATGCAAAGGGTTGGATCCTTTGACCACTAGACAGAAGCACAGAAGGGAGAGAGCTAGCCTTGCCCTCTCCTACCTCTAGAACACAGCTCGAGTAGCAACTTTGTACACATATCACCATAGTGACCATGCGGAGACCCCGCAGAGCAGCAGTAGGGGTATTATCTCCTCGGAGAGCCCCGAAGCTAGGTAAGATCCGCCGGCGTGCATGTCTACGCCTCATCCCGCTTCCAGGCACCGGCGACGTTCTACTCGCCCCCACCATGATAAGCCATCCGTTGGCATATGTCGTACCCAACCCCCAACATTTGGTGCCCACCGTGGGGCAAGGTGCACCGTCGTCCGGAGATCTGTTCTGGACGGGAACCCTTTTTCTCCCCGGCGAGCGTAGCCAGCCCGGCACGCCAGAGGGAATCTGCGCCGACGCGCTGCGCGACGTTGAGACCGTTTGCGCGGCCAGCTGCCTCGCCGATCTTGTCGGCGAGGTTAGCCTCTCCGACGAGCCTGCATCCGACGCAGGCACCGGCGGCCCCGCGAACCTTCTCGCGGGCCTCCTCGACGACCCCCATGTTGCTGGCGAGCCTGCCACTGACCTGGAGTCCGTAGGCTCCACTGACCCGATGCTGGTCGATTCCGACACCGCGTCGGTCGACGCCTTTCCCACCGATGTGGTTATCTACGACGAACCGCTCCCTCACACAGAGAGCGGCGGAAGCACCGTCACTGAGGTGCTCGTCATCGACCATGGCGAGCACTCCGACGGGAGAGCTCGCGACCCGCTTGACGCGGCACTGCAAGACCTGGATGCGCCCATTCCAGAGGACGCTGACGCCGAGACACTGGAGGCGCGCCGCCTCCAGCTCGTCGAAGGCGCGAAGAAGCTGGCGAGCATGAGACGCTTGTCAGACGCCTACCAGCGCGAGATGGATCGCGCCGTGGGCGGCTCGCCGGCCCCGGTGGGGCCAAGCCGCCTGGGCGCGGTCCGCCAGCGCGGCGCGGACATCACCAGCATGTTCGGGGCCAACCGCCCCGTATATGCCACACCCGCAGAAAACATTCGAGCCGCCCAAGCGGCGGCAGACGAACTGGATAACCTTGAAGGCGAAGAGCGCCGACTGATGACGGAGCGAGTCCAGCGACTCCTCGACGCGGCCGGCACGCAGAACGCGGCCGGCTGCCGCACCGAAGGACTGCAGCGGTAGAAAGATGACCTGCCACCCCGCCGAGATCAAGGCACAACATCTCGGGCGCCGACTGGCGGCGTCCGCGGAAGAAAAGACAAGGAGCCGGCTGCAAGCCGCAGTCGGACTCATATCACCATCGAGCGCGACGAGGACGGCCGCCCGAAAGCGGTAGAGCGGTGGGACGACTATGTGCCTCCGCCACCCCACAGAGAAAGGCGAGTTTCTCCACCGCCCGTTGAACATCCGACTCTCGGAGGTCGCCTAGGCTCCCAAAGAGGGAGTCGGAGAGAACGACGCCCGCCTCCGGATCGACCGACTCCATCGATCTCTGGTGCTGGAAGAAGAAGATGAGCTGGGGCCGCTGTGTTTTGGTCCCCGCATCCGAGATGAGCCCTTCCCCAAAGGGTTCACTCTCCCTAGAGATACCCCCAAGTACACCGGCTCCGTGAAGCCGGAGGATTGGCTAGTCGACTACGCCACCGCCGTCGACATAGCAAGCGGCAACAAGCGCGTCGTCGTCAAGTACGTTCCGCTCATGCTCCAGGGCACGGCCCGGACATGGCTGAACAGCCTGAAGCCCTGCAGCATCAACAGTTGGGTCGACTTCACCGAGGCTTTCGTCCGCAACTTCACGAGCACGTACAAGCGACCTCCCAAGCCTCGCCAGCTCTCCTTGTGCGTGCAAGGCCCCGACGAATCCACTCGCGACTACCTCACGCGATGGGCCGAGCTCCGAAACTCCTGCGAGGGCGTGCACGAGGTGCAGGCCATCGAGTACTTCACCGCCGGGTGCAGAGAAGGCACCCTCCTCAAGCACAAGCTTCTCTGCGACGAGCCTGAGACCCTGGATGAGCTGCTGATCATAGCAGACAAATACGCCACGGCCGACTCTTCTATGAAGACGGAGATCCAAGTCGGCACGACAGGCAAAGTCGCCCCTCAGGCTCCCAGAACCCCGGCTGGAGACGCCAGCCGGCGGCAGCAGCAGAACGATCACAAGCGCAAGGCCCCGCAGCCGGCTTCCAATAGCCGGCAGGTCGCAACGATCGACGATCAGCAACCAGAAGGGCAGCCTCCACCCAAGCGGCAGAAGGGCGGCAAGCCGAATTGGCTGCCGGCTTTCTCCTACGAGCAGGCTCTGGATGGCCCCTGCAAGTTTCACAGTGGCGCGAAGCCATCAAACCACACCACCAGAAAGTGCCACTGGCTGACTAGGATTGCCAAGGGAGACGGCTTGGTGCCTCCTCCACCTGCTGGACAGCCGCCTCCGCCTCCACCCCCGCAGCCGGCTGCCAGGCCAGTCGGCGCAGTACAAGATGAGTACCCCGAAGAGCACGGGGCCTACGTGGTGTTCACCAGCATGGCAGATGACAAGCGCAGCAAGCGGCTGCGACGGCAAGAAGTGAACGCGGTGGCGTCGGACGCCCCGGGGTTCATGCACTGGTCCGAGAAACCTATCAGTTGGAGCAGAGCAGATCACCTAGAGGTGATGCCAAATCCAGGTTCCTACGCCATGGTTCTGGAGGCCACATTTGCCACTGATAGGCAGGCAGCTTGCTTCTCGCGAGTTTTGATAGATGGAGGCAGCAGTATCAACATCCTGTACAAGGATACTATGGAGAAGTTAGGAATCAAGCAAAGACAACTCCAGAACAGCCGGACTGTATTCCATGGGATCGTCCCTGGCCTTTCCTGCTCCCCAATCGGCAAGATTTTGATAGATGTCCTTTTCGGAGATAAGGATCACTTCCGCCGAGAGCCAGTCTGGTTTGAAGTGGTGGACCTCCGGAGCCCATACCATGCCCTACTTGGCCGACCTGCCTTGGCCAAGTTCATGGCGGTCCCCCACTACGCCTACCTCAAGATGAAGATGCCGAGTTCCAAGGGAATCCTGACTGTAGTCGGCGACTACAGGAAGTCGTCCGCTTGTGCGGCCGAGAGTAGTCGGCTGGCCGAGTCCCTGGTTATTGCAGCGGAGAAGCGGCTTCTTGACCGGGTTGTGGCGATGGCCGGCAAGCAGCCTGAGTTGTCGCCCAACCCCAAGGAGTCGGAAGCTGAGGGCTCGTTCAAGCCGGCGAAGGAAACGAAGAAGATACCTTTGGACCCAGAGCACCCGGAGAGGTACGCTGTCGTAGGTGCGACCCTCGACAACAAATAGGAAGGCGAGCTCGTCGATTTCCTCCGTGAGAATCGGGACATCTTTGCATGGTCCCCCAAAGACATGCCAGGTGTACCGACGGAATTCGCCGAGCACAAGTTACATGTCCGGTCTGATACGAAGCCCGTCAGGCAGCCCTTGCGCTGCCTGTCAGAAGAGAAAAGAAGAGTTGTTGGTGAAGAGATAGCCCGGCTCCTTGCAGCCGGCTTTATCATGGAAGTATTTTTCCCAGAATGGTTAGCGAACCCAGTTTTAGTGCTAAAGAAGAACAAGCAGTGGCGAATGTGTATCGAATACACAAGCCTGAACAAAGCCTGCCCCAAGGACCCGTTTGCTCTGCCGAGGATCGATCAGGTGATAGACTCCACGGCCAGATGCGAGCTATTGAGCTTCTTAGATGCCTATTCAGGATATCACCAGATCAAGCTGAACCCGGCAGACAGACTGAAGACCGCCTTCATCACGCCGTTCGGAGCCTTCTGCTACCTGACCATGACGTTCGGCTTGAGGAATGCCGGCGCCACCTTTCAGCGTTGCATGCAGAAGTGCCTCCTCAAGCAACTCGGCAGAAATGCCCACGTCTATGTGGATGATGTGGTGGTGAAGACGGAGAAACGCGGAACCTTACTGGAAGACCTCAAAGAGACCTTTGAGAACCTGCGCCGATTCCAGATCAAGCTTAACCCCGAGAAGTGTGTTTTCGGAGTACCAGTCGGCCAGCTACTTCGCTTCCTGGTCTCTGAATGCGGCATAGAGTGCAACCCCGTGAAGATCAAGGCCATCGAGAGGATGGAGGGGCCTAGCCGACTGTTGGACGTGCAGAAATTCACAGGATGTTTGGCATCCTTCAGCCGCTTTATCAGTCGGCTAGGCGAGAAAGCTCTCCCCTTGTACCAACTCATGAAGAAGACCAATTTTTTCGAGTGGAACCACAAGGCGGACGAGGCCTTTCTGCAACTGAAGAGCATGTTGGTTACTCCCCCTGAGTTGGCGGCTCCGACTCCCAAAGAGCCCATGCTCCTGTACATCGCCACCACCAACCGAGTAGTCAGCACGGTTATCGTAGTTGAGCGCAAGGAGGAAGGCAAGGCACTGCCGGTCCAGAGACCCGTCTATTATCTGAGTGAAGTACTGTCAACCTCCAAGCAAAACTACCCCCACTATCAAAAAATGTGCTACGGCGTGCACTTTGCCGCCAAGAAGCTGAAGCCCTACTTCCAAGAGCACCCAGTCACCGTGGTCTGCACGGCCCCATTAGCCGAGATCATTGGAAGCCGAGACGCGGTAGGCCGAGTGGCAAAATGGGCCATAGAGCTGGCGCCCTACACGATCTACTATCAACCCCGCACCGCCATCAAGTCGCAAGCACTGGCCGACTTCCTCGTCGACTGGGCCGAGACCCAGTACCTGCCACCGGCGCCCGACTCCACCCATTGGCGGATGCATTTCGATGGCTCCAAGATGCGCACCGGCTTGGGAGCCGGCGTCATCCTCACTTCTCCCAAGAGCGACATGCTCAAGTACGCACTGCAGATTCACTTCGCCGCCTCCAACAACGTCGCCGAGTACGAGGCGCTCGTTCACGGGCTCCGGCTTGCCAAAGAGCTTGGCATCCGCCGGATCCTGTGTTACGGCGACTCTGACTTGGTGGTATAGCAGTCGTCAGGCGACTGGGACGCCAAGGATGCAAACATGGCAAGCTACCGTTTTCTCGTGCAGCAACTCAGTGGGTATTTCGAGGGGTGCGAGTTCCTCCACGTGCCGAGGAGCGACAATAACCAAGCAGATACTTTGGCACGAATCGGCTCCACCCGCCAAGCAATACCTTCAGGCGTCGCCCTCCAGCGCCTCCTCAAGCCGTCCATCAAGCCCTCACCAGAGTCAGATTCAATTTTTGTGCCGACTCCCCCTGAAGAAGCCGGATTCGGCCCGAGAGCCCAAGCAAACAGCACAAGACCCGTTGCAGATGATCTCAAGAGTGTCGCAGTTGCAGCCAGCCTGGGGACTTCGGAACTCGGCCCGGGGACTGCGGCAGCCAGAGAGAAGACTCCAGAACTCGGACCGGGGACTGCTCCAGTCGGCCCCGGGACTTCGTTAATCCAGCAAGCGGCTGCGGACTCCAGCCCGCCGACTCCCAGCCCAGCCGCTCGCGTCCAAGTCGCAGCTTTGACAGTAGAAGAGATAGCAGCACCCTCATGGGCCCAACCCATCCTCCAATTCCTGGTGAACAAGGAGCTGCCGCCTGACGAAACCTTAGCTCGGCAAATACAACGCCGAGCAGCAGCATACACCATAATCAACAGAGAGCTAGTTAGGCCCAACATCACCGGTGTTCATCAACGCTGCGTTGAGTCGGATCAAGGCCAAGCAATTCTCAAAGATATCCACCAGGGCGAGTGCGGCCACCATGCGGCCTCGAGGGCACTCGTCGCCAAAGCTTTCAGACACGGTTTTGTCTGGCCAACTGCCCTGGAAGAGGCCAAAGAGTTGGTCCAGAAATGCAAGGGGTGCCAGAAGTTCCGCTCCAGCCGGCTTAGCACTCAAGACTATCCCCATCGCATGGCCCTTTGCAGTATGGGGCCTGGATATGGTGGGACCCTTCAAAACGGCACGAGGCGGCCTGACTCATCTACTTGTCGCGGTGGACAAATTCACCAAGTGGATAGAGGTGAAGCCCATCAAGAAGTTGAATGGTCCGACTGCCGTGACTTTCATCTCAGACATCACAATTCGGTATGGCATACCACACAGCATCATCACCGACAATGGCACCAACTTTGCCAAAGGCGCCTTGGCCCGTTTCTGCGTGACACAGGGCATCCGACTGGACCTAGCGTCCGTTGCCCACCCGCAGTCAAACGGCCAGGTGGAGCGAGCGAATGGCCTCATCCTGTCTGGCATCAAGCCTCGGTTGGTCGAACCGTTGGAACGTTCGGCCGGCTGTTGGCTTGACGAGTTGCCGGCCGTCCTCTGGAGTCTGCGTACGACTCCAAACAAGTCAACCGGCTCCACGCCCTTCTTCCTCGTTTACGGTGCTGAAGCCGTCATCCCAACGGACATAGAGTTCGACTCCCCACGAGTCACGATGTACACCGCGGAGGAAGCAGAAGAAGCACGACAAGACGGCGTCGATCTGCTGGAAGAGGGCCGGCTGTTGGCACTCAGCCGGTCCAGCATCTACCAGCAGAGCCTACGTCGCTACTACAACAGGAAGGTCAGGCCGAGATCCTTCCAAGAGGGCGACCTTGTGCTCCGGCTGATCCAGCGAACAGCCGGCCAGCACAAGTTGTCGGCTCCGTGGGAAGGCCCCTTCATCATCAGCAAGGTGCTGGGCAACGACTCCTACTACCTGATCGACGCTCAGAAACCCCGAGCACGCAAGAGGGACGACTCCGGCAAAGAGACGGAGCAACCATGGAACGTGAATCTTCTTCGAAGATTTTACAGTTGATGCAGTATGTATCACGCCCCCCTTTTGTATTTTAAGTACCAAGACTCTGGGGCCCCCGAGACGGACTCGGGGACTGCCCCTTTTGTTATCTGTATGATAAGAATTATGCTTCCGAGTACGACACTCTTTATGCCGCTTGACCCCGGGCTCGACCAGTCGGCCCGGGGACTTGCCGTCTCGCGCTACGAAAACGCTTCCTGCGGTCAGACAAGTAGTGCGCGGCGCCTAAGCCAACTCCCGCCAAAGCCACAGCTCGCAGAGCGACTGACTGGTGGGCCGGAGTAAGGTAGAATAGGCGCCCGCACGAAAAAAGGCTAAGGATTCAAAGCGTAAAAACATAGCCCGAGCCGGCTTTTCAGCTGATCCTCGCAAACCGACTCCGAGTAGTCGGCTTGCCGTCTTTCTATCCGACTTGCTACAAAAACTCTCGAACGGCTAAGTACTTGCCTTCCCAAGGCGGCCAGGTATTTGGTCCAGCGGCAGTCCGCGGAGCGGCTGTCCGACTGGCAAAGACGGCACCCAAGGGAAGGCGGCAAAAGGAAAAAAGCCTAAAGAGCAACAAGCAAGAAACGATAGAATCTAGACAAATATTTACACCACAAAGGCCATTGGCCGAATCCATGAACAGATGTTCAAAATACACCCAGTGGGTGGAAATGTGCGAATTAACAAAGTCTTTGAGAAACTACTAAGCAGATAAGTAAAGCAAGACGGTGGCTTATGAAGCGGCAGACGGGTTTGGGGGCTCGGCGGAGATGGCGGTGTCGGACGCCGGGGCAGCCGGTTGGGCAGACTCGGCTTGATCACCTCCAGCAGCAGTTGGCGTAGTTGGGCACGGCTCGTTGTTGGAGGCTCGGTCGAGTTGAGGCTGGTCGCCCGCTCCGGCTTTTGGCACCTCCGTCTCGCCGCCGGCTTCCACCTCGTCTTCTTCCTCGACGCTGGAGCCAATCACCTCCGCCGAGTCCTCGCTGTAGTTCGGGTTCATCCCAAACCACTCTGGCGGCGCCTCCTCGCCGTTGTCAACACGCTCAGGAACGAAGACGCTGGTGTCGACGTACTCAGCGATCGCCGCGGCACGCTTGACGAAGTCATCCTCCATGGTTGCCAGTTCCGGCTGGGCCTCAGCTCGGAGCGTGGCCAGCTGGTCCAGACTCAGGTCTAGATACCACGCATTGACGAACTCCAAGGCACAACGTGCCCCGGCACGTGCCGAGGAGCCCTTCCAAGCCTCCAGACGGCCTGCTGCGACCTCCAGCCAGTCGGCAGTCCGACTGGGAGTGCGCAGAACCGGCATCTCCGGCCACAAGGCAGCAATCGCCTGGGCGCCGACTCATTGAAGCCGGCGCAGCATCCGGTGAGCCGGCCGTAGACGAGCCTCGATGCTCAGAAGCTGTTCGTCAAGACTCCGGGGGGCGTTAACGGCAACCTCCTCGCCGGCCGCCCTCCGCGCCTCACGGTCAGCCTCGATGGCTTGAACGGCAGTTTGTGCGTAACCCGGGAAGAAGTCTGCCAAAGACGAAAAAAGAAGCAAGTCAGAAAAAGCAAGAGTCGGCCCGACCCACAGTCGGCCGCTCAAAGAAAGCGAGCAAAGAAAACTTACCATCGACGATATCTTCAATCTCGTGGAAGCCGGAATTCAGCATCGCCTCCTTATCAGTCCAGGAGGAGCGTTCGACCTCGAACTCGGCCTGGAGCTCAGCCTTCTTGTCCTTCGCCCCCTCCTGCACCTTCTTGAGCAGCTCCTTCTGCTCCGCCAGCTGCGCGGCAAGCAGGTCGCGCTCTGTGACAAGCTTGCTGCAGTCCGCCTCTTTGGCACGCAAGGCGGTGTTAGCAGCGCCCAGCTGCTCCTGAAGGACGGCGTTGGTCTCTGAAGAAAAAATAAAAAGGACATAAGTCATCAGAAAGGGTCGCCAAGAAGATCCAGCCCGACTGCGCAGCAGTCGGCCCGAATCTCAGGGACTACAGCCCGCGGGTGCGCCAGTGCACCCCCGCGAAGAAGCAAACTTACTCCGGCTCTCCGACAAGTCGGCAGTCCGCTTGCCCAGCTCTTCAACATTTCGGTTGAAGACGGTGGCTCGGAGGTTGTGGTAGTCCTACAGTGAGCATTTCAAAAAGAATAAGCGTTTGGAATTCGCCATTAGAGTTCCAACCCGCCTGCTCAGCAGCCGACCTGGAACTCGGGGACTACACCCAGTGGGTGCGCTGGCGCGCCCCCACAGAGAAGAACAAGAAAAAACAAGTCAGAAGGAACATACCCGGACGGCCGCTCGTGTCGCTAGGTGCGCCTTTGTGCAGTGCTGGATGGCGTCGCTTTCAGCTCGCAGCTTCGCCTGGACGTCCAGGAGCGCTTGGTTCAGCGGGCCCGTGTCGCCTCCTCGCGCCCACCCGACGGGCGCGGAGCTCATCACCTCGACCTCCGGCGTGGCCGAGCTGGTCGCTCCGGTCTCCAGAGGGCGTGGCGCCGAAGTCGCCTTCTCCAGCCGGCGGCGAGTTGGCAGGGCGACTTGAAGAAGCAAGTTCGCCGTGGCTTCGTCTGTAATCGGCGGTACCGGCGGTTCTGCCGACTGTTTATCCTTTGCGCCCCCCAATGACGGCGGGGGCGATGGTGGCGGCACCACCGGATCTCGCCTGGGGATCTCGCCGCCCTCCCTCTCCGCAATGGCGTACTCCCCATCGGCTTCTCCAGACCGCTCCGTATAAACCGGAGGCGGCGCCGAGTTCAACGGAACGATGAGCAGCGCCAATTGGCGGCGCGCGGCTTCTTCGGCCCGCTCTTGGGCCGCGGCGGCGGCTCCGGCTCCCTCGAGACCCTGCTGGGCGGGGGCGGCCGTCTTCTCGGCCTCCGCCTTCTTCCGACGGGCGGCTTCATCCTCGTCGCGTTTCTCCTGCGCGTTCCGCTCCGTCGCCTCCCGGAGGTCGGCGGTTGGGTCGATGCGCCGAGTCGTGGCGGACGACTCCACCGACCCCCTGATGGAGGCGGCGGCGACCCTCCCTAGGGTGAGAGGAGCTCTGAAGCGAGGAGCACATGTAAAAACTCAGACTAAACCCACCAGAAGACAAAAACAAGACAGAGAAGTAGGGGCACTCACGCAGAGGACAGCGGCGGCTTCTTCACTTCCTTACGGAAGCGCTGGGCCTTCGCGGCCGCCTCTTCCCGTTTGGTTGCGGCGGCTGCCCCCTTAAACTTCTTCTCCCGGCCTCCGAGGGAACTCGGCCCGGCCCGGCGCTTCCTCGCGTCGTCTTGCCTCGGCTGGTGGTGCGGGGCGACTTCTCCTTCTTTGCCGACGGGCTAGTCGACGAAGGTGGCCAAGGGCCTTAGGCCGCCTTCTTCTCCTTCGCCGCCTCCTTCGGCGTCGGCCTCCAATGCCGCCGCCCCCAAGTTGGGGTCGTCGACATCGCTCTCTGCTCGATCAGAGGCGAACTGGCGAGGCGGCCCCGTGGCGCCAGATGAGGGTTGGAGAAGAGAGTTCTGGTTCAAATGTTAAGAGAAATAAAGAGCAGAAGCCGGATTTGGCTGAAAAAGAGAAAGAGAAGAAAAGAGCAACTTACCACCGGCGGGGGGTTGGCGCGCGAGTATGGCTCCATGCCAAACTGCCAGTCCCCCGAGAGGCCGCAGTTCGCGATGAAGTTCACCGTGTCCGCAACCTCCGCATGAGGAAGATCTTTGGTGCATGTCCGACTGGGGTCCCGGTGGCCGCTCATCTGACAGATCAGATGAGGCCGGCTTTGGAGCGGCAGAACTCGGCGCGCCACGAAGGCGGCCAGCAAGTCGGCCCCAGTCAGGCCGGCTGACTGCATCAACACCCGAAGTCGCTGCACGGCGGCGGCTCCAGCCGGAGTCAGCGTGTTGGCGCGGTAGGACCTGCTGGGCTGCCTCCCAGCCGGCGCGCCGGCTTCGAAGGCCGGAAGGTTGACCCAGTCGCCGTCTGCGGCGACGTTCTTTACATAGAAGTAAGAACGCTGCCACATCTTCACCGACTTGATCAGCTGGATGGCGGGGAATGGGTTGTTGGCAGTCGACCTCCGCAGCATGATGAAGGCGCCGCATTGGGCTGGCACGCCGGCGACGTGCGTACCGAGCTTAGAATGGAAGAACTCCCCCCACAGCTCGATGGTGGGGAGAACACCGAGGAATCCCTCGCAGAGCGAGGTGAAGGCCGCCAACAGCACCACCGTGTTTGGAGTAAGGTGGTGCGGTTGGAGGCCGTGAAACTCCAGGAACGAGCGGAAGAATCCGCTCGCCGGCAGCCCAGGCCGCGCGTCAGGTGGGAGCGGAACACGACGCGCTCACCCTCCGCAGGCGCCAGTGACACCTCCTCCGGCGGCGGGGCGCGGTCCTGCACGAGGTTCGCGCTGGGGATGCGGCGCGTCCTGCGAAGAAACTCGATGTTGTCGTCGTCAACTTCAGAGCCGTCCCACACGCCGGAGCGGACGGCGGCGGGCGCGGCGGCGGAAGAAGAGCTCATCGTCGGGAGCAGGGCGTGGTCCGGCGCGGCAGCAGTGAGAAGAAGAAGGAAGAAGAAGGAACGGGAGGAAGCAGAGGAGAGCGGGCGCCCGTGCTTCGCCGCCCCGCTCCCTCTGCCTACTTATAGGCTTACGGGCTGAGGAGCCGAGGGGGCGTCGTGGGATTAACTGCGCCCACGCCCCCACGACCCCCACGATTTACCACGCGGAGTTACCGCGCGCATTTACTGCGCCAGAAGCCCAACCCCCCGCGCGGCCGCAGCGGATCCGCTCGAGGGCCGAGGCGCGGTAGTGGCGGCCCCGCCCGCGGGCCTGTCCCGTCGCGCGCGTGGGCTGGCAGGCTTGCCCGGCCACGTGGCGCCCATGGAATTGTCCGCGGCGGGAGGCGGCCGTGTAGCTTCTCAAGCACGCCGTTTGCGTCCCGCCACGATCTTCAAACTACCTAAAGAAGAGCAAGGCGACTTGAAGGCAAGTCCGACCTCTGAGAGACAGCTCGACGAAGACGGACGGAGCAGAATCGCCTCCTGATAATCGGCACGAAGGGAGACGGCAGGCGAGCTACAGCACCAACTCCTCGAAGGAAGAAACTGTTGAGGCCCCTCGGCGCATCCCTCGGTGCCTCACCAGCTTCGGGGACTACTGTCGGAGTAATGGGCCACGGGTAGGCAAACCCGAGGCCCAGAACCTTTCAAGACATCGGGGCCGGCTTCGCCCCTCGAAGGATCCTAAGACAAAGGGCCGACTCTGAGAGTCGTCTATAGCATCGCCGACTACCCACTCACGGCCGAATCTCGAAGACGGCTACGACATAAGCCGACTCCCAGTTGGCGACTCCAGGAATGCCGACTATGGGGAGTCGGCCCACGACTTCGCCACCTTCAGCCTTCTAGAAGAAGGACAGGACTGGGGATGGCCGGAGTACGGCCCTCCCCTACCCTGATTACCAAGGGCGGGTATGGCTACAGTGCGACGTACCGGAGGAGACCTTCGGTACGGCGCGGCACTGTGGCCATACCGGCCCTGACATCCGCCCCAGCGGCGGAACCCTGTTCCCACGTTGGCCCGCCAATACGGCCTGGAGAAGGCGGGCCCTGCCAGTCAGCGGGGGAGATAGAAGACGGCGAGAGCGCCCAAAGACGGACCCCGTGGGAGTCGGCCTCCAGGAGTCGGCCCGTTCCTCCCATGGGCCCCGCACGCCATTAACCAGATAAGACGGGGAGTGGCCACAGTGATCGCTCGTCGGACGGCGGTACTGTTGCCACGACCCCGTGACCAAGACGACGTCATCAGAAGCGCGGCTACAGTGACCAGGTCAGCCGGCGGGGCCCACTAGCGGCGGGCCCCAGGAGTCGGCGGAGAAGACAGCCACTTGAGAGACAGGCACCTCAGACCCGCGCCCAGTCGGATTACCATTGTACCCCCGGGGGGTAGGCCTATATAAACCCCCCGGAACACCCATGCAAAGGGTTGGATCCTTTGACCACTAGACAGAAGCACAGAAGGGAGAGATCTAGCCTTGCCCTCTCCTACCTCTAGAACACAGCTCGAGGAGCAACTTTGTACACATATCACCATAGTGACCATGCGGAGACCCCGCAGAGCAGCAGTAGGGGTATTATCTCCTCGGAGAGCCCCGAAGCTGGGTAAGATCCGCCGGCGTGCATGTCTACGCCTCATCCCGCTTCCAGGCACCGGAGACGTTCTACTCGCCCCCACCATGATAAGCCATCCGTTGGCATATGTCGTACCCAACCCCCGACAATTGATATGCACGAAGGTACCGACTCCGTCAAGGAATCTAAATTGGATGTGCTTCAAAGTCAACTCGACAAGTTCAAAATGAAGGATGGTGAAGGTGTCGCTAAAATGTACTCTAGGCTTGCTCTCATCACAAATGAGATTGCCGGCTTAGGGAGTGAAGAGATGACTGACAGATTCATCATCAAGAAGATCCTAAGAGCCTTGGATGGAAAATATGATACCGTGTGTACATTGATCCAAATGATGCCCAATTACAAAAATCTCAAGCCAACGGAAGTCATTGGAAGAATTGTTGCTCATGAGATGTCACTCAAGGACAAAGAGGAACTTCACAACAAATCAAGTGGTGCTTATAAAGCCTCATGTGAAGCCCCCACATCATCAAGTGAGAAACAAAACTTCAATGAAGAACTGAGCTTAATGGTGAAGAACTTCAACAAGTTCTACAAGAGTAGAAGCAAAGATAGAAGCTCCAAGTCAAGGTCCTACAATGACAAAAGATCTTCTAGTCGAGAGCGAAACTGCTACAACTGTGGAAGACCCGGACACTATTCCAATGAGTGTACGGCTCCCTACAAAAGAAGAGAAGATTCTCCAAAGAGAAGAAGCAAAAGAGAGGAATCACCATCACGAGAGAGAAGGAGTAGAGATGATCGTTATGAACGAAGATACTCACGGAGAAGCAAGGATTCGGAAAGGAAGGAAAAATCATCAAGGAGCTACACAAAACGAAGACATCAAGCTCATGTTGGTGAGGTATCCGGCTCCGACTCCAACAACCACTCCGAGAGAAGTTATCACTCCAACTCCGAATATACGATGAAGGTGTTGCCGGACTAGCATTTGTGTCAACCAACTCCTATGACATATTTGATTCACCAAATGAAGGAATTGGAAGATGCTTCATGGCCAAAGGTCCTAAAGTAACTCACCGTGAGTATGTTGATTTTAATAGGGATGAAGATGACTTGTTAGGCGATGATGATTTACTTGTTGACAACTCTAGTGATGAATCCTATGATGAAACGTCAATTAATCATGCTAAAACGAATGACAATGATAAGGAGAAAATTGAGGCTCTAACTAAAGAACTAAACACCCTTAAGTTAGCTCATGAAACTATCTTCGAAGATCATCGAGAACTTTTAAGTGCTCATGAGAAGTTACGCTTTGAAAAGCTCAATCTTGAGCAAGAGCATGAGCTTTTAAAGGCAATCAATGATGATCTTCGCAAGAAAAGTTCTTCTTACATTGCCAAACGTTTACTCTTATCCACTTACATGCCTCAAGTCAAGTCTAATAACAAAAACAAGAAAGATTCTTCCTCTAGTAGTAACAATAAACATGTTAAATCCAATATTGTTGCTTCTAGTAGTTCTCTTGATTCCACTAATGATTCTCTTAGCCAAGTTACACTTGAGCAAGAAAATAGCATATTGAAGGAAATCATAGAGAAAGGAGTGTACAAAAGCCTTGCCGGAAGTAAGCAATTCGAGGAGATTGTACGCAAGCAAGGAAGGCACCGGAAGAATCAAGGTGTTGGTTTTGAACGAAAATTCAATGCCAATGGAGTTGAGTGGGAAGAAGATCAATACCCCAAGACAAAGTTTGTTCCTCAACAAGAGAAGTATGATCCAACTTCTTTCAAGGGGACACAAACTCAAGATGATCTTCCGCCACAAGACTACAAGCAAAAAGGCAAGGACAAGCTTCAAGAGGAAATAGATGCATTTGAAGAAGCTCCTAAGACCTTAGTCAAGTGGATTCCCAAGACTACTTCAAGTTCCACTTCATCAAGTATGACTACAACTCCAAGGATTCCCATCAAGATGGTGTGGATCCAAAAGAAGAAGAACTAGAGAGTTCTTGAGGGTGACTCCGCCAACATACTTCACTTTTATCATTTTGGCAAGAACAAGTGCAATCAACTTCCACATCTTGCACTAGTTCAAGGAGTCACAAACCCTCTTGTTGGTAAGTCAAGGGACAAGGTAATCTAAAAGCTTTCATAGACATCTTCTTGTATGTGCATCACTCTATGTCTATGGATATACTTGCTTGTTCCTTGTGGGACTAACCCATGTAGGTATTGAAAGTGCAATTCACTCAAAAGGATGGCTCCAAGTGATCTACATCAATATTGAGCATCCACATCTTCAACATCTACATGAAGTCATCATCGACAAACCCAAGGTTAGTTCATCCCTCTTAAGGGGGGATATCACATCTAGGGGGAGCTTTACTCTAAGACTTGAGCTAAAGCAACTCTAATGATGTGAACACAACAATGCTTTATGTAAAAGTGGTAACCCCACTTGAGCTTAAACGATGAGTATGACCTATGATCAAATGTTCTCATTTGACTCCTAAGTCAATATGCTCATATATAGATGACCTAGTCATCGCAAATTGCTTGATAGATGCTAGAATTGGTTATGCATACTTTGTCACATATTTCTATTGCCATTTTATTGTGTGAGCATGCTGGATGCATATTTCACTCATTCGAGGACATCCACTTGTTGTTTTGATTGATTGGCTTTATCTTTTCTTTTGCCAAGTGGATGGACAAGAATGCCTAAGAACCTCCTCTAGCTATCTATGCTTTTCTCATCTCAAACTCTATTCATGCTACATCACAAAATTGATCAAGTCAAATTCGAACCACTCTGTGTGAGGAGCACTCGGAGTCCCCGATTCGTCATAGACTTAAACTTCCAAAACCTCTTTGTGATTCTCGGTCTGACCGATACCCCACTTTCGGTCCTACCGAGATCATCAAGTTGATATATGTTTTCAATCTTGGTGCAACCGACTTGAACTATTCGGTCACACCGAGTTGCAATAACTGTATACAGTTTTGCATCTCGGTGCCACCGAGTCGTTCCACTCGGTCACACCGACAGGGTCGGGCTATATATAGTCACAGGCAAAAATTTGGAAATTTCTCCGAACCTCTTCGCCCGCGCCATAGCTCGCTCTGCCGACATGGTCTCCGGATCGTCTTCTCGCCGCCAGCAGCCTCCAGTCGCTGGTCTCCGTCGCCATCAACGGAAATCACCTTCGCCGTTGCCGCCATAGCGAGTCTCCGCTGAACTAGGGTACGGACTCGATCTTTGTGCTATTCCTCAATCTGATTCCTAGCACATTGTGATTATCATGATTCTTGCCACGATTGTTAAACTCCTATCCAGTCAAAGAACTCATAGATTAGGTTTGATTCGAAAATTTTAGGGTTAGGTTTCCGCCGAAACCATCTCGGACCCACCGAGTTGAAAAACTCGGTCCCACTGATTTGGCCTATGCCATAGCACAAGTGAAACTCGGTCTGACCGAGTGTAACTAATCGGTGTGACCGATTTTTGAACTTTGTGAAACCCTAGCAGTCTCGGTGCCACCGAACTGTGACTCGGTCTGACCGAGATCACTATTTTAGGTTCCAAATACTGCTTCGGTATCACCGAGTTTAGAAATCGGTAGATCCGAAATGCTTTCTGTGGGAAACTAAAACTATGTTTTTGAATCATTCTTTTGCAAAAATCTCTGCATTTTGTGATGCTCATCCATTCTACCTCATCTATAAACTATTCACAGGGTCAGCAGTCAGCAGTCAGCTAGTCAATCATGTCAGACCAGAGTGACAGCCAAAATCAGTCAGAACAGCCTGTGCATATGAGTGAGGGCACTAGTCCCTCAAGTTCTTCAGATGATGGCAGCAGGAGCACTCCAAGCAATCTGCCAAAGGCTGCCACTAGACAGAGAAGGAAAAGAACTTCAGATTCTGAAGATGAAGACTATGTGGCAGAGGAGGAGGCTACCTCCAAGAAAATTGAACTCAAGAAGGAACATAGTTCAAGACAGAGCACCAAGCCAGGCTTGAAGGTCAAAAGACCAGCAGGCAGGAAGCCAATGCCAAAAGCCAGAGTCTCAACTAAGATTCCTGACAAAACCACTTCCAAGGAGCCAGTTGTTGCTGTAGAGAAGAAAGAGAGGAAAAGAGGCAAGTGGTGCAAGAAAGTAGATCCTATGGCTGAGTTTGAACAACATTCTTCTGACGAAGAAGAAGAAGAGGAAGAGGAAGGTGCTGCACCAGCACCCAAGGCACCCAAGCTGATGGGTGATGCCATTAAATCAGGGGGAGCTGCATCCAAGCCCAAGGAAGCCCCCAAGACAACTCCAAAGCAAAAACCCAAGAGGAATACAAGAAATATTCCAGCTGCTGAGAAGAACAAGGCCCCAGTGCCTAATGTTGCTGAAGAGGAAGAAGGGCAAGTTTTGAGGAAATTGAAGCCCAAGATCCCAGACCACAATGATGCTCATCCTGTGGCTGAGGATATGAACATAAGGAGAGACTCTGGATTGAGAAAGTGGAGAGCAGAAGATCCTTATGCTACCAGGAGAAGGACTGCTGTGGACTACAGGTTCCATACTAAGGAACAGCAGGACTTCTATGAGACAATCCTGTTGGATAAGAAGCCAATTGTATGTGACATGAAATGGGTCGATTGGCAATATATCAAGGACAATGAAGAGCACTTCCCAGGAGTGGAGGACAGCTTCAAGGCTTGTGGATTAGCAGACTTTGTTGGGCAAAAGCTCACAAAGTGGAACGAGGAACTTATCATGCAGTTCTACTCCACAACACACTTTTACCCCGATGGGAGGATTGTATGGATGTCTGAAGGTACGAGGTACCAATCAACTGTTGCAGAATGGGCTCAACTGATCAATGCCCTAGAAGAGAGTGAAGATGACTTGGATGTCTATTCCAAGAAGAAGATGGACCACAACTCAATGATCAACATGTACAAGGAGATCCCTGATAAGGCACTTGAAAGTTTCAAGTGTGGATCTGTACATTATCTTCTGTCAGGATTGCCAACAATCAACTGGATCTTAAGGCACACTCTGCTGCACAAGTCTGGAGATCACAAGATGGTCAGAGGCCATGCTATCAACCTGCTTCATATATTTGATGTGCCTCAGAAGTTCAAGGTCATGAGTCTGATGATAGAGACAATCAAGAGGACAGCAGCAGACCAGAAGAGAAGCTGTGGATATGCTCCTCAGATCCAAGAACTGATCAACTCCAAGATGGGCACTGGCATATATCTTTTGGATAAGGAACATCTTCCTATTCATCCTGAGTTTGAAGACAATGAAGTTGTGATGAACATGGATGAACCATCTTCAGCCCATGCCCAAGCACAAAAGGAGAAGGCAAGAAAGGAGAAAGCTGCTAGGATGCCAACTCAAGAGGAGGCATCAGAATACTTCTTGAAGACAAAGCAAGAGCAACTCAGTTAGCTGATTGCATCCACCCTGCGGATTGAGAAAGGTTTGGCCAACCTGACTCAGAACCAGGCAAGCCTAGAGAGAATCGTAGAACAAGAGTTCTATGACTTGGACATCAAGGTGACAGAGATACAGACAGCAGTAGAGCAGCTCCAGGATGACATGCATGAGAGGAGAGGGAAGACAACTACAGATGCATTTGCTAGAGTTCCACGAGCTCAGAGGTCCAGTGTAGTGCCAGTTCCTGACACAAGAGCAACCGCCTCAGCTCCAGCCGCAGCATCAACCCAACCTGCTCCAGCATCCACCTCAGCTCCAACTCCATCAGCATCAACTGAAGCCTTCGTCCTTGGAGTGATCCAGACTCCACCACCACCTGAAGATCAAGCCTAAGTGTCGATATAGCACTATGCATTTTCTAGGAACTTTTTGGTAACTTGTTGTCAAAGGGGGAAAAGATGTATAGATCATAGGCTTTGAAAGAGAGTGTGTGTGTTGCTTTTCTCTCTTGTTTTATTTGGTGGTTTTTGATACAATTGTTTGCTTTTGGTTGAGATACTTTGATATGCTTGTGAGACATTGATGATCATGTGTTTGATCATAAGCTACACTTATGCATGCTTGATATTATCTTATATATCTTATGTTTGATCATTCACTTTTGCCTTCGTGATGAGTGCATGTATTTCATTATTTATTATTTTGAGCGCTCCACCAAGATGTATGTGACATGGAAGAGTAACCCATGATTCTAATTTCTTGTGCATTTGCAGTCCAAAGCAAAGTTTAAATATGCACAAATTTAGGGGGAGCTCTTACTTATCACATACCTCTCGAAGCGACGATGTAATTCATTCTTATTATCATTTGTCGAAGCTTTGATCTATATGTTGTCATCAATTACCAAAAAGGGGGAGATTGAAAGTGCAACTATCCCTAGGTGGTTTTGGTAATTTATAACAACATATAGCTCATTGAGCTAATGCAATTCCAAGACAATTATTTCAGGAAAGCTCAATGATTGGCATGGCATGGATGGTGAAAGTGGAACCCTCAAAATACTAAGGACAAAGGATTGGCTCAAGCTCAAAAGCTCAAGACTCTTCATTTTACATTTTAGTGATCCAAGATCACATTGAGTCTATAAGAAAAGCCAATACTATCAAGGAGGGATGAGGTGTTGCTTAATGAGCTCTTTGCCTTATGTGCTTAATGATATGCTCCAAAATCCTCAGCTACTTTCCCATATCCACAAATGACCTAAACCCCAAGCCAAACTCGGTCATACCGATTCTTTCTATCCGGCGCCACCGAGTTTCTCATATGTCATAAGCCACTGTCAAACCCTAGCAAATCGGTTCTACCGATAGGGATCTCGGTCTCACCGAGATGGGATTGCAACCTCTCTGTTTCCTTTTCGTAACTTTTCGGTCTCACGGAAAGAGCGAATCGGTCCCACCGAGATTGCAATGCAAACTCTATGTTTCCCTTTTGTAACTTTCGGTCTCACCGAAAGAGCAAATCGGTCCCACCGAGTTTGCCTGACCAACTCTCTGGTTAGCTAATTACCAAATCGGTCTCACCGAGTTTGTGTAATCGGTCTCACCGAGATTACGTTATGCCCAAACCCTAACCATATCGGTCCTACCGAGATGCATGTCAGTCCCACCGAAAATCTCTAATGGTCACTAGGTTTACCATTTCGGTCCGACCGAGTTTATTGATTCGGTCCCACCGAGATTGGTAGATTGTGTGTAACGGTTGGATTTTAAGTGGAGGCTATATATACCCCTCCACCTCCTCTTCATTCGTGGAGAGAGCCATCAGAACACACCTACACTTCCAATTTATATGTTCTGATAGAGAACCACGTACTCATGTGTTGAGACCAAGATATTCCATTCCTACCATATGAATCTTGATCTCTAGCCTTCCCCAAGTTGCTTTCCACTCAAATCTTCTTTCCACCAAATCCAAATCCTGTGAGAGAGAGTTGAGTGTTGGGGAGACTATCATTTGAAGCACAAGAGCAAGGAGTTCATCATCAACACACCATTTGTTACTTCTTGGAGAGTGGTGTCTCCTAGATTGGCTAGGTGTCACTTGGGAGCCTCCGACAAGATTGTGGAGTTGAACCAAGGAGTTTGTAAGGGCAAGGAGATCGCCTACTTCGTGAAGATCTACCGCTAGTGAGGCAAGTCCTTCGTGGGCGATGGCCATGGTGGGATAGACAAGGTTGCTTCTTCGTGGACCCTTCGTGGGTGGAGCCCTCCGTGGACTCGCGCAACCGTTACCCTTCGTGGGTTGAAGTCTCCACTAACGTGGATGTAGGATAGCACCACCTATCTGAACCACGGGAAAAACATCCGTGTCTCCATTAGCGTTTGAATTCTCCAAACCCTTCCCTTTACATTCTTGCAAGTTGCATGCTTTACTTTCCGCTGCCTATATACTCTTTGCATGCTTGCTTGAATTGTGTGATGATTGCTTGACTTGTCCTAAAGTTGCTAAAATCTGCCAAGAACTAAAATTGGGAAAAGGCGTAGTTTTTATTTGGTCAAGTAGTCTAATCACCCCCCCCCCCTCTAGACATACTTCCGATCCTACAATATTGTTCCCAGAGGTTTTGTTGCAACAATGGAGGTTCAGTCGACATCGTTGGGAAAGATTTGAGAAGTTCAGAAGGATGATAAAGAGATTGCCGAGATAAAAGAGAGAATGAGCAAAGGAAAGGCCAAAGGTTTTCGTGAGGATGAGCACGACACCTTATGGTTTGAGGACCGAGTTTATGTGCCCAATAACACAAAGATCAGGAAGTTAATACTTCAGGAGGCTCATGACTCACCATACTCGATACACCCCGGAAACACCAAGATGTATTTGGATTTGAAGGAACGTTTCTGGTGGACAGGGATGAAGAAGGATATCGCCAAGTATGTAGACGTATGTGATGTATGTCAGAGAGTGAAGGCAGAGCATCAAAAGCCAGCAGGATTGTTACATCCTATGCCGATACCCGAATGGAAGTGGGATAAACTTGGCATGGATTTTATCACCGGATTGCCCAGGACCAAATCAGGATATGATTCTATATGGGTAGTAGTTGATCGCTTGACCAAAGTGGCTCACTTTATCCCAGTGAAAACAACCTATACCAGTGTGAAGTTGGCCAAGATATATGTGTCCAGGATCGTATGTCTGCATGGAGTTCCGAGGACCATCGTATCAGATAGAGGAACACAGTTTACCTCAAAGTTTTGGCATCAGCTACACCAGACTTTGGGAACGAGATTGGAGTTCAGTATAGCGTTTCACCCGCAGACGGATGGACAGACCGAGCGAGTCAACCAGATTCTGGAGGACATGTTGAGAGCCTGTGTGCTAGATTATGGATCTAGTTGGGATGACAATTTGCCTTACGCGGAGTTCTCATACAACAATAGCTACCAAGCCAATTTGAAGATGGCACCGTTTGAAGCCCTATATGGACGAAGGTGCAGAACACCGCTAATGTGGGATGAAGTAGGAGACCGATAGTTGTTTGGACCAGACTTGATCAAGGAGTCTGAAGAGAAAGTTAAACTGAATCGAGATAGACTGAAGATAGGCAGAAGAGTTATGCAGACTCTAAACGCAAGGACGTAACCTATGAAATTCGAGATAGAGCATATCTGCAAGTATCACCTTTGCGAGGAGTGAAACGTTTTGGAGTTAAGGGAAAGTTAGCCCCGAGATTTGTAGGTCCGTATCGTGTTTTGGAATGCATGGGAGAAGTTGCCTACAAGTTGGAGTTACCCGAAGGACTGTCAGGAGTTCACGATGTGTTTCACATTTCACAGTTGAAGAAGTGTCATGCTGAGATGGTCGATATACCGTTAAGAGATACAGTACCCTTGGAGGCGATTCAGTTGGACAGTGATTTGACTTATGAGGAGAAACCAGTCAAGATTCTTGAGTTTGCCAGTCGAGTCACCTGCAGCAAGGTTATCAAGTTTTGCAAAGTTTAGTGGAGCCACCATACCGAGGATGAAGCCACCTGGGAACGAGAGGATGATCTTCACAAAGACCACCCACACCTATTTTCTAGCCAACCCGAATCTCGAGGGCGAGATTCATCTTAAGGGGGGTAGGTTTGTAACATCCCAAATTTTTTATTTGGAATGTTATACATAGATCATTCATGCATATCATATCTTATTGCATTTTCGTTTCGCGATCCTCGAAATCCTAAGCAACTCAAGGACCCTCGGAGAGAGTTGGGGATTTCCCGGTTTTCATATTTGTTTTTTATCAAATGTTGAAACGAGGATTTTGATTTTAATTATTTTTCTCTCCGAAAAATATTTCATATTAAAATATATGAGAGGGGCTAATATGACTTCTCCAAAATAATTGAAATATTGGGGGGAAAATATTAAAATCAAATATTTGATTTTATTTGGATTTTATTTGCATTAGAAAAATTGCACGTTTCCAAAATTGCATTTTAGGGCCAAGAAAATGTTCATCTCGTTCTAAATATTTTATTTAGACGGTGAAAATTTGTTTTGACATTTTTAGATTTTTATTTTATTTTATAGTATTTATTTCCTCTTCAGTGAAATTGTTTTTTTTTAACTTCCAGCGCCGACTGGGCCGAAACTCAGCCGGGCCGGCCCATCTGGCCCCGCCGCCGTCTCCCGCCAGGACGCGTGCGCCACCGCCGCCACCGACTCGGACAAGAGTCCGAGCCGGACTCCTCCGCCGTCGCCTTGCCCCCTCCTCCAAGCCACCCCCTCTCCCTCCTTAAATACCCCCCAAGCCCCCCGCCACCACCACCCAACCCCGCCGCCGCCGCAGCCCCGCCTCCCGAGCTGCGCCACCGCCTCCCGCGCCTCGCCGCCGCCGCTGCAGCGGCGCTGCGCCGCCATCGCCCGCCGCCCCGTCGCCCGAGCCCCGCCTCGCCCGAGCCTCGCCGGAGAGGTAACGCGCCGCCGCCGCCGGTTTTTTTAAGAAAACCGATTCAGTTTTTTTAAGAAAAATCCTAGTTTGTTTTTTTTCTAGATCGGTTCGCCGGTTTTCCCGGTTCTTCTATTTAGCGGACGTTCGTCCGTACGTTCGTTTTAACGAACGGTTTTCGCTCGATAGTTACAGACAACGAACGCTCGTTCGTTAGCCTATTCGTCAGTTTTCCTTTTCTCGGATTTTCCGCGATTATTTCCAGTCGCGATTTCTGATCCGATTTTCGTTTCAGTATATTATTTCGCTCGTTTATCAGAATCAGGCGATTCAAGCGCCTAGATCTTCGTCTCGAGACCCTCTTTTTGTTTAATCAAATCAAACAAGATTTTGGTACTGTAAAATTTGACTTTAGTTCAGATTAGTAAACGGATCTTGTTTCTTTCGCCGTTTGAGTTTCGTTGCTCCGTTTGATTTGATTCCTTTTGCAAACCGGGGTTCTTAAGTTGAACTTTCTGGTCAATCTCTCTTATTTGAGTTTTGCCGTGCATCTTTGCTTGATTGCTTATGTATGCTATTGTTTGTTTGCGATACAATTCCCGGAGTGCGAAGCGTGCTACTACGAGTCCCTAGGTTTCTCGAATCATCAGCAAGGCAAGTAACACATTGATCATACTCTTTTCATACCCAGTTTTTATGCATTAGTTCCAATCCTCAAACATTGCATGATTAGGATGTCATTAACATGTGGATTGGGAAGTAGTTGATGAGGTAGAACCTATTGCCCTGTTATATTCAAACCCTTGGGAGTTACTTCTACGCGTTGCTTATATTGCTATGCTATGCTCGTAGACGTGGTTTGGGTGAGTGAAATCCATGACAGATGTGAGATTGTTAACTAATGGTTCAACTTAAGGTGGCAACTTAAATACACATCTGGGTGGATTGAGGCACCTGGAGAATCCAGTGTTGCCTGTATTTTTGGAAATCCCGGGGTTCCGTGTGATCTTCCTATGGACCGCCACCCAGGCTCAAAGGGAATTGAGATGATTCATGCTAGAAACTTTTGTGTGTAGCCACAAGCTATTATGGACTCTAGCATAGTTGAGTAAGTTACGTGAAGCTCTTGAAGATGTGGATCAGCAGGTAGTGGGTTGTAGGTTTGGTATGGTCTGCCCGGAGTAGAGAGTTAATGTTTCTGAAAGACTGTGTCTCGATCATCCGTTTCTCAAACACCATGTAGTGCGAGAAATCCAATGGAGGTGATCGATTCTTGTGGGGAAAAGTATGCAAACCTCCGCAGAGTGTACAATCTAATCATGGTTAGCCGTGTCCCCGGTTATGGACAATCTTGAGTATCTAGTACTTGGAGTATCTTAAGTATCTCATCACTCTTAATTAATATTGTTGGGTTGATAATCACTTTAATTGGGATTGAGTTGGAGGAACCTTCTCAATGATATTTCAACTACCATGATAGTTAAATTAAATCTATTCCTTTGTTGTAGGGAAAAATTGGCTTTTCGCAAAAACCATAACCGTAGAGCTTTCCACCAGCCAAATATGCATGTAGTGATAGCATTATTCTGTTCTTGCTTTACTGTGTTACATTGCCAGCATATTCCATGTGCTGACCCGTTTTCGGGCTGCAACGTATTATGTTGCAGACTTTTCAGACGAGGAGTAAGGTTCGTTAGGTTGTTGCCGTGCAGCTCAGCTATGCCGTTGGACTTGATGGACTCACTTTATCTTCCAAGCCTTCCGTTGTTATCGTATTAGATGGCCTTAAGCCATATTTATTGTAATAAGTTCTCTTATGAGACATTCGATGTAATAAGTGTGTGATTGCTACTCTGTTATAAATCCTTCGAGTACTGTGTGTGTCAGCATTACCGATCCAGGGATGACACTGAAGCACAGAGACTTGACCGTTTGAGGTCGGATCGCTACACATACTTTATAAAACCTATGGTTGAGGCATCGGGAATGACTTTCATTCTCTCTCTATCTTATGCTGTGGTCGGGCTTTGAGTCTTACTCAACTTCACACCTTACAATATAGGCAATAACTCCTTCTTTGACTGGTCCACTTTGAACTCCTTCAAAATCTTGTCAAGTTATGTACTCATTGAAAAATCTTATCAAGCTTCTTGATCTATCTTTATAGATCTTGATGCCTAATATATAAGCAGCTTCACCGAGGTCTTTCATTAAAAAATTCTTATTCAAGTATCCTTTTATGCTATCCAGAAATTCTATATCATTTCCAATCAAAAATATGTCATCCACATATAATATGATAAATGCTACAGAGCTCCCACTCACTTCCTTGTAAATACAGGCTTCACCAAAAGTCTGTATTAAACCATATGATTTGATCACCTCATCAAAGCGTATATTCCAACTCCGAGATGCTTGCACCAGTCCATAGATGGATCGCTAGAGTTTGCACATTGTTAGCACCTTTAGGCTCGACAAAACCTTCTGGTTGCATCATATACAACTCTTCTTTAAGAAATCCATTAAGGAATCTGGTTTTGACGTCCATTTACCAGATTTCATAATCATAAAATGCGGCAATTGCTAACATGATTCAGACAGACTTAAGCATTGCTACGGGTGAGAAAGTCTCATCATAGTCAACCCCTTGAACTTGTCGAAAACCTTTTGTGACAAGTCAAGCTCTATAGCTAGACAGTAACATTACCATTAGCATCAGTCTTCTTCTTGAAGATCCATTTATTCTCTATGGCTTGCCAGTCATCAGGCAAGTCCACCAAAGTCCATACTTTGTTCTCATACATGCATCCTATCTCAAATTTCATGGCCTCAAGCCATCTGTCAGAATCTGGGCTTATCATAGCTTCTTCATAGTTTGGAGGTTTGCCATGGTCTAGTAACATGACTTCCAGGACATGATTACCGTACCACTCTGGTGCGGATCATGCTCTGTTCGACCTACGAGGTCTAGTAGTAACTTGATCTGAAGTTTCATGATCATCATCATTAGCTTCCTCTCTAGTTGGTGTAGGCATCAGATGAACGGATTTCTCTAATGTACTACTTTCCAATTCGAGAGAAGGTACAATTACCTCATCAAGTTCTACTTTCCTCCCACTCACTTCTTTCAAGAGAAAATTCCTTCTCTAGAAAGGTTCCATTCTTGGCAACAAAATCTTACCTTCTGATCTATGGTAGAAGGTGTACCCAATTATTTCTTAGGGTATCCTATGAAGACGCACTTCTCCGATTCGGGTTCGAGCTTATCGGGCTGAAGTCTTTTGTATAAGTGTCGCAACCCCAAACTTTAAGAAATGACAGCTTAGGTTTCTTGCCAAACCACAGTTCATACGGTGTCGTCTCAATGGATTTAGACGGTGCCCTATTTAACGTGAATGCAACTGTCTCTAATGCATAACCCCAAAACAATAGTGGTAAAATCAGTAAGAGACATCATAGAACGGACCATATCCAATAAGGTACGGTTACGACGTTCAGACACACCATTTCGCTGTGGTGTTCCAGGTGGCGTGAGTTGTGAAACTATTCCACATTGTTTTAAATGAAGGCCAAACTCGTAACTCAAATATTCGCCTCCGCGATCAGATCGTAGAAACTTTATTTTTCTTGGTACAATGATTCTCCACTTCACTCTGAAATTCCTTGAAATTTTCAAATGTTTCAGACTTGTGTTTCATTAAGTAGATATACCCATATCTGCTCAAACCATCTATGAAGGTTAGAAAATAAGGATACCCGCCGCGTGCCTCAACACTCATCAGACTGCATACATCAGTATGTATTATTTCCAATAAGTCATTGGCTCATTCCATTGTTCCGGAGAACATAGTTTTAGTCATCCTGCCCATGAGGCATGGTTCGCAAGTATCAAATGATTCATAATCAAGTGATTCCAAAGGTCCATCTGCAAGGAGTTTCTTCATGCGCTTTACACCAATATGACCTAAATGGCAGTGCCACAAATATGTTGCACTATCATTATCAACTTTGCATCTTTTGGCATCAATATTATGAATATGTGTATCACTACGTTTGAGATTCAATAAACCATTCACATTGGGTGTATGACCATCGAAGGTTTTATTCATATAAACAGAACAACAATTATTCTCTGACTTAAATGAATAACCGTATTGCAATAAACATGATCTAATCATATTCGTGCTCAATGCAAACAGCAAATAACATTTATTTAGCTTCAACACTAATCCCGAAGGTAGAGGGAGTGTGCGATGGTGATTGTATCAACCTTGGAATTACTTCCAACACACATCGCCACCTCGCCCTTAACTAGTCTCTGCTCATTCTGCAACCCCTGTTTCGAGTTAGTAATCTCAGCAACTGAACTGGTATCAAATACCCAAGGGTTGCTACGAACACTAGTAAAGTACACATCAATAACATGTATATCATATATACCTTTGTTCACTTTGCCATCCTTCTTATCCGCCAAGTATTTGGGGCAGTTCCGCTTCCAGTGACCATTTCCTTTGCAGTAGAAGCACTCAGTTTCAGGCTTGGGTCTAGCTTTGGGCTTCTTCATGGGAGTGGCAACTTGCTTGCCATTCTTCTTGAAGTTCCCTTTCTTTCCCTTGCCCTTTTTCTTGAAACTAGTGGTCTTATTAACCATCAACACTTGATGCTCTTTCTTGATTTCTACCTTATCCGATTTCAGCATCGCGAAGAGCTCGGGAATCATTTTCGTCACCCCTTGCATATTATAGTTCATCACGAAGTTCTAGTAGCCTGGTGATAGTGACTAGAGAACTCTGCTAATCACTATCTTATCTCGAAGATTAACTCCCACTTGATTCAAGCGACTGTAGTACCCAGACATGGTGAGCACATGCTCACTAGCTGAGCTATTCTCCTCCATCTTGTAGGCAAAGTACTTGTGAGAGGTCTCATACCTCTCGACATGGGAATGAGTCTGAAATACCAATTTAAGATCTTGGAACATCTCATATGCTTCGTGGTGTTCAAAACATTTTTGAAGTCTCGGTTCTAAGCCGTAAAGCATGGCGCACTAAACTATCAAGTAGTCATCATACCGAGCTTCTCAAACATTCGTAACATATGCATCTGCTCCTGCAATAGGTATGTCACCTAGCGGTGCATCAAGGACATAATTCTTCTGTGCAGCAATGAGGATAATCCTCAGATCACGGACCCAGTCTGCATCATTGCAACTATCATCATTCAACTTATTTTTCTCTAGGAATATATCAAAAACATTGGGGAGCTACAATACGAGCTATTGATCTACAACATAATTTGAAAATACTAGCAGGACTAAGTTCATGATAAATTAAGTTCACTTAATCAAATTACTTAAGAACTCCCACTTAAATAGACATCCCTCAAGTCATCTAAGTGATATGTGATCCAAATCAACTAACCCATGTTCGATCATCACGTGAGATGGGGTAGTCATCAATGGTGAACATCTCTATGTTGATCATATCTACTATATGATTCACGTTCGACCTTTCGGTCTCCAGTGTTCCGAGGCCATGTACGTACATGCTACGCTCGTCAAGTTTAACCCAAGTATTCCGTATGTGCAAACTATCTTGCACCCGTTGTATGTGAACGCAGAGTCTATCACACCCGATCATCACTTGGTGTCTCAACACGATGAACTGTAGAAATGGTGCATACTCAGGGAGAACACTTTTACCTTGAAATTTAGTGAAGGGATCATCTTATAATGCTACCGCCATACTAAGCAAAATAAGATGCATAAAAGATAAACATCACATGCAATCAAAATATGTGACATGACATCATCATCTCGTGCTTTTGATCTCCATATCCAAAGCATCGTCATGATCTCCATCATCACCAGCGACACCTTGATCTCCATCGTTGCGTCGTGGTCGCCTCGCCAACTATTGCTTCTACAACTATCGCTAACGCATAGTGATAAAGTAAAGCAATTACATGGCGTTTGCATTTCATACAATAAAGAGAAAACCATAAGTCTCCTGCCAGTTGCTGATAACTTACAAAACATGATCATCTCATACAATAACGTATATCACATCATATCTTGACCATATCACATCACAACATACCCTGCAAAAACAAGGTAGACGTCCTCTACTTTGTTATTGCAAGTTTTTACGTGGCTGCTACGGGCTTCTAGCAAGAACTGTTCTTACCTATGCAAAAAAACACAACGGTGTTTCATCAAGTTTGTTGTTTTAATCTTCTTCAAGGACCGGCCGTAGTCAAATTCGATTCAACTAAAGTAGGAGAAATAGACACCCGCCAACCACCTTTATGCAAAACTAGTTGCATGTATGTCGGTGGAACCGGTCTCATGTGAGTGGACATGTAAGGTTGGTCCAGGCCGCTTCATCCCACGATACCGCGGAATCAAAATAAGACGTTAGTGGTAAGCAGTATGACTATCACCGCCCACAACTCTTTGTGTTCTACTCGTGCATATCATCTACGCATAGACCTGGCTCATGATGCCACTATTGGGAAACGTTGCATGGAAAACAAAAAAATTCTACGCACACGCAATGATCTATCCATGGAGATGCATAGCAACGAGGGGGGAGTGTGTCTACGTACCCTCGTAGACCGTAAGCGGAAGCATTTATCAACGCTGTTGATGTAGTCGAACTTCTTCATGCTTCAACCGATCAAGTACCGAACGCACGACACCTCCGCGTTCTGCACACGTTTAGCTCGGTGACGTCCCTCGCCTTCTGATCCAGCAAGACGTCGAGGTAGTAGATGAGTTCCGTCAGCATGACAGCGTTGTGACGGTGATGGTGAAGTGATCCTCGCAGGGCTTCGCCTAAGCACTACGAAAATATGACCAAGGGTGTAAACGGCGGTGGGGGCGCCACACACGGCTAGGCAATTGTCTGGTGTGTGCTAGGCGCCCCCCTCCCACATATATATAGGTGGGAGGGAGGGAGGAGCAGCCAAAGGAGGCGCTCAAGTAGGGGGAATCCTACTTGGGGTCCCTCCCAGGCCGCGCCCCCTTCTTTCCTTATTTGGAGTGAGGGGAAAGGCAGGGGAGGGTGGCGCCCCTCCCTTTCCTTTCTACCATGAGAGGGAAAGGCGGGAGGGGCTAGCCCTCCCCCTTTTCCTTCCCTAGGGCTGTCCAAACAAGTGGAGGGGCGCACCAGCCCCCTAGTGGGCTAGTCTGTCCCTCCCTTTAGCCCATTAAGCCCATAACTTGCCGGGGGGTGCCCGGAACCCCTTCCGGTGACCCGATTCCTTCCCGGTACGTCCCGAAACACTTTCGGTGTCCAAATAGCATCGTACTATACATTGATCTTTACCTCTCGACCAGTTCGAGACTCCTCGTCATGTCCATGATCTCATCCGGGACTCCAATCAACATTCGGTCACCAAATCATATAACTCATATAACACTATATCATCAACGAATGTTAAGTGTGCGGACCTTACGGGTTCGAGAACTATGTAGACATGCCCGAGACACCTCTCCGGTCAATAACCAATAGCGGACCTAGATACACATATTCTATGAAGATCTTTATCGGTCGAACCGTTATGACAACATACTTAATTCCCTCTGTCTATCGGTATGTTACTTGCCCGAATTCGATCATCGTTATCTTCATACCTAGTTCAATCTCGTTACCGGTAAGTATCTTTACTTGTTCCATAATACATCACCTCGCGACTAACTCCTTAGTCATTTTCTTGCAAGCTTATGATGTGTATTATCGAGAGGGCCCAGGGATACCTCTTCGATACTCGGAGTGACAAATCCTAATCTCGATCTATGCCAACTCAGAAAACACCTTCGAAGATACCTATAGAGCATCTTTATGATCACCCAGTTACGTTGTGACGTTTGATAGCACACAAGATATTTCTTCGACATCCGAGAGTTGCATAATCTCATAGTCGAAGGAATAAGTATTTGACATGAAGAAAGCAATAGCAATAAACTGAACGATCATTATGCTAAGCTAACGGGTGGGTCTTGTCCATCACATCATTCTCCTAATGACGTGATCCCGTTATCAAATGACAACACATGTCCATGGTTAGGAAACCTTAACCATCTTTGATCAACGAGCTAGTCTAGTAGAGGCTTACTAGGGACACGGTATTTGTTTATGTATTCACACATGTATTTAAGTTTCCGATCAATACAATTCTAGCCTGAATAATAAACCTTTATCATGAATAAGGAAATATAAAATAATAACTTTATTATTGCCTCTAGGGCATATTTCCTTCATGCAGGTGACCCAACAGTCGTCGAAGTCTTTTCGAAGCAAAACTTCCCAAAGGAATGGCCAGATGACTGTATCGTAGGCCTTATGGAAATCGATCTTTAGGGAGACCACCTTGAGGTGTTTCACGCGGACCTCGTGGAGGACTTCATGAAGGACTAGAACCCCGACTATGATATAACGGCCTTGGATGAAGGCTGATTGATTGTTGGGGGTAATACGATCCACAAGCAGGGTCACCCTATTGGCGTACCCTTTCGCCAGAATACGGAAGATCAAGTTGATCACCGTGATCGGTCGAAATTGGTGAATGTCGGACGCCCTAGGTACTTTTGGAATCAGCGAGATGATCCCAAAATTGAGGCGGCCGAGGTCAATGGAGCCCACATGGAATTCATCGAAGATGGCCATGATCTCAGGTTTGATCACATTCCAAAAAGTCTGGAAAAATTTCACCGGAAGGCCGTCGGGACCCGGGGCCGATGTTGGGTTCATGCCTCTAATGGCCTCCCAGACCTCGCCCTCGGAAAAGGGAGCGGTCAGGGCATCGTTCTCCGCAGGGGAGACCCGTCTTTTTGTAAGTCTGCAAGCTCGGAATAAGAACATATTAAACCGTAGATGATTGAAAACATTCGAATGCGACAGTAGTTCTAATTTAAATTCTACTCCCTCCGTCCCAAAAATAAGTGTCTTGACCTTACTATAAATTTACGCTAGGGTTAGTATAAAATTAAGACACTTATTTTGGGATGGAGGGAGTATTACAATCCAATTAAGTTGCCTAGAAAGCCGGTCCAGCTGTGCCTGCATGATGCTGGAAGGCTTCAACTTCCCATTGGTCAGGTAAGCGACTTTTTCTTTCGTCGGCTCCGCGGCGAGGGCCCTGCCGGCGTTTGACGGCTGGTTGGCCTCCTCAAGCGGCGATTTTCAGCCATGGATCTTGCGGTGGTCGAGCTCAACGGTGTGCAACGGAGGAGTGCAAGGGGAGCTTGGTAGCTGAAGCGCAAAGAATAAGTGTTAAAATCCTAAAAAAATTGTAAACATTGTTGGATGTTTCATCAACGTTTAAATTTTGTGATGAAAAGACATTTGTAATGTTTTGGGCGATAAAACAAATCAATTTTACAAAAAAGGCTATTCTCGAAGCATTTTGGAGCACTAGTTTTGTTTTCTTCCAAGCCGGCATGAAATGTTATTCCATCATGAAAATGCACTAGTAGGTAGGAAACTAAGCAATGTTTGTTGCCAACATAATTCATTTTGATATTCAATCACCCGCAAAAAACCATAATTCATTTTGTAATATATTCTTTATTTTTTTGAGTTTTACTGTTCCTCAAAGGTGCACCTGGATCAGAATGACAATTTTGGCTTCACGCTTATTGTTTGGGACGTGGGTCTTAGAGTTACAAATTACAGGAAAGGGACCGTGGTTCATGAACATCTCTCTCTCTCTCTCAACATGGTTTCGCCTCACTTTTATTTTAAAGCAACATGATCGAACGATACATGATGTTGTGGAAAACCTCTTACAAACTGATCTAATAAATATGACAAAACAAACTAAACACACTAATACGCACTAGATGTGCAATACTATAAGCCTCAAGTTTGATTCCGAGAAGAAGCAACCGGGATCATCCACATCCTTCGACAACACAACCATGAGGGACACGGCGCACCGCGCTGCCACCGCAACGTCCATCTGAGACAGACGAGGATTTTCACTCAGAGTACTGGCAAAATGAGTGTGGAGGGAGGTCAAGGTGGTGCCCCCAAGAGGGACATGATCCCCACATGCATCAACACTGTCGAGGCCATGGTGCTGGGATTTCTCTCGGCACCTCCCACACACCTCACCAAAGGGATCCAAGCCACCATGGTCTCCGAAGGGGGGGAAACCACGACGAATGAGAGCTCCAGATCTAGATCAAGGAAGGACCATCGTTGAACACAGTCGTCTCGCTATGATCTCCCGCCACTACGCCCCTCGTCATCCACATGATCAAAGAACGCGGTCAACACAACTGCAACACTGCTTGTCAGAGAGCCAAATGTGTAGCCCACCACCTAGGGCTGCCACCCTGACATCCAAGACCTCGATACTCCGCCCACTGCCCACATTGCAGCTCACAACTGCTGGAATAAGAGTAAGAAGGCATCTCCTTCCACTCTTGGCCCGACATCAGCAACTGAATCATGACAGATTGGCGACGAAGGTGCCCACACCGACACCCCAACCAACCCCGGCTAGACCAGGAAAGGGACACGACCTGCTGGATGTCGACGGCCCGCCGCCAAGCATGCTACGATCATAGTCCTCTAAGGGCATCTCCAACGCTGACCCGCAAACCAGACACCGCATCCGTCCGTGGGCAGGAAGGACCAGTCCATAGACACAAATGCGGGAGCCGGCCATCCAATGCTATTCGCATACATTTCAAATGAGCTTTCAATAAACCGGACAAATTACATGCAAGCCGGATGATTTTCATACAAACCAAACGAAAACATTTACATTTCGGGAATATTTTAACTAAACCGGGTTGCGGTAAAACTAGTCTACATCCGCCCGCGGCGTGTCTCCACTCCCACGACATGTCTTCCCTATGTCCGGCAGCCCGCTTATCTGACTGCTGATGGCCCGCTCATCGGACTATTGATAGCCCTGGAGGGATATGTTTCAGCGAGAGGGGAAGAATAGCCTCCCTCCGCTTTCGTGAAGCACGAATCAAGGTTGGTTTTTGGATGGGGGGAAGACGGTCGCTGTGGTCTACGCCCTACTCACCGGGCAAGACACTGACTATGTAACCCGGCGACGCGGTGGCGGTGGCCTTCGTGGGACCCAAGTGGCGGCGGTCTTCCATGATATACTTTTCCTTGCTATCTGCGGTGGCCACGGACGTGCCGGCCTCCGCTGACATGGCTTTCTTTCCCCACCTGCTAGACACGTTTGCCGCCATTGCTCGTAGCGGATATGCTGGGAGACGGCGTTGTCCAGCCTGAACGGGTGAGGGGGCGATGGTGATGGTGGTGGCGCCGGATCCTAAGAGTTTGCTGACAAGCCAACCAGTATCGGGTTGGCTCGCAGCACAACTCAGCCAGCTGCAATGCCGGAAAACTCCTCCTTCTGTTCGCCGAAGGCCATGGCGGATGTTGTACAAGGAGGGGATGGAGAGAGCAGAGGTGAGGTGTAGTTCCTGTCCGGCTCCTAGACACGTTTATATAGTAGGTGGATGCGAGGAGCCAACTGGGGAGGTGTTTAATACTCGCCAGCACAAGAACGAACGGGTGGCGCTCGGGGCGTTAGATTAGGTTTCTCGGCACACGCGTCGGTTGAGGAAACCGCATCAGCGGTCCTAGTTCTTTTCCCGCATCGTCAGTTTGGTCCCAATTCTTTAAAATGGAACATCCAAGTCTGAATCTTTTTTAGATGCTTCACCGCAGGTCCTAAATATGTCTGACCCGCGTTGACTGGTGCCACGTCGTACCTTGGTCGTTACGCGGGCGTTTTCCCGCGGCTGGCTGATAGGACATATGCAAATGAACCCCATAGCTCTTCTCCCAGCTTTGTAAGCTCTCACGCCAGAAAATGAAGTAAATATTGTGTATCCGAATTCAAATGAATGTTTTATCTAAGTACGGTTCCAATCCAAAATTTAAATGATGTTTTATCCAAATTCAAATATGCAGTACTGGACATCAACTCGAGATTGTTACAACACAAGATAATAACTTAATAGATCAAGATCGAGTTTACTATATTGTCTTGTTTCAGCCAAAATAAACAACTGCCAGCACAAGTGCACTGTAAACAAGTTTGCACTTAGACGGTTTGATTGAAACCAGAGCTACACATGAGCATCAGGTTTTTGTCAAACCAAGACAAAATATGAACGCAAGTTATCCAAAATATACAGATAAAACATCTCCAAAATATGAACTAGCATTCATTCAACTAAACATCTGGGACTTGGTACTCTTTCTTCTTTGACACTTGCTGCTTCTTTTTCTTCTTTAAACCAAGTGTTTTGGTAGGTGGTCTTGGAGGTGGGAGCTTATCTCTGCAGCTGGCAATGAATTGACTCTCGGGTAGAGGACCTGGTGGTGCAGTTTGAGATTGTTGTGTCGCTATTGCCTGCAAACCAAGTGTACATGAGAATTCAGCAAGAAAAGATAAATTTAATACCAAACAATTGACTCACTTGTTCCTGTAGAACATGAAGCACACTAGATGACGTGACACTGTAACTCATTGCAGATTCCACAATACTAGATGTTGCACTTGTAGCCATCTGGTGTACTATCTTTTTCTGAACAAATCAAAGAAATGTGAGATATAGTAATCATGTAAGGACAAATCAAGTGCACAGATGTGAGATATAGTAATTATGTAATGTACCTTGGCACTACTCTTTCTTTTCACTGGCAGTTTCATTGGAGGTTGTGCATGTCGTGCTATAGTTGGTGCATGTTGTGGTGCTTCCTGTGGTGCTTCTTCTGGTGTGGCTGCTTCTTGTGGTGCATATTGTGCTGCAGCTAGTGGTGCTTCTTGTGGTGCATATTGTGCTGCAGCTGGTGGTGCTTCCTGTGGTGCGGCTGCTTGTTGTCCTGCAGCTCTACCAAGTTCTGGGCACTTCCTTTTGGTGTGGCCAGGCTCATTGCCACACTACAGTGGCCAATTATGCCATGCCTGCTAAGCCTTGTGCCACCTTCGTCCTCTAGTGGACTTTTCCTTCTCTTTTTACCAGGCCTACCAACTTGTTTGTCAAATTTAGGTGGCCTCATTTCAGGACCATTCATTTTCTTCCACATTTTGGGATCACTACATGGCATTATGACCCCACCATAAGTTGCTCTGAATGCATCTAAGTTGTAGCACTTGTGGACTGCTGATTCCGGCTTTATCCTTTCATGCCTAAAAGCTGCACAAGCATGTCTACAGGGGATTCCTGAGAGCTGCCAGTCCCTACATGTGCACTCCATTTTGTCTATGCGCACCTCATATTCGCCACGCAAACCATTTACTTTGAAAAGATTTTCCGCAGACGGAAGAGCTTCATAATTGGTTGCAAAGTCAATGTTTTTGGCCAGCTTTTTCCTAATTTTGGGACAAATGTTGCCACACATTTCTTCTAGTTCCTTCCTCTTGCTAAAATACCTAAGCATAACCTGATCTTTGATCTTCTTCAGGCTAGTAACTATTGGTAGTTCTCTAGCATCAAGTATGTACCTATAATTGCAATAAATTTCAGAGCAAGTAGTGTGTATCTAAACTGGTCTGCTACAGCTAGTGTTGAACAAGTAAATGCAAGTAATTTCACATTTACTAACATGTTGAACACTTCACATATGTTGTTCAGTAGCAAGTCACATTTGGGCAATTCCTCAAAGAATGCCTTGCACCACTGCCTTGGATCAATTGCATCCAAGTACTCAAATGTTGCAACATCCAGTGCTTTCATCTCATCCATGTAAATCTGCCAGTCACACTGTCTTGTGGCTCTTGCAATTTGCCACAACTTGTTCTTCAAGATATCACCTCGAAACCCATTTCTTGCAAAGTTTTGGTGCAAATGTCTTACACAAAATCTGTGTTGAGCTTCAGGCCATATTGCATTGACAGCATTGATCAAACCCTACAAATGTACAAAAAAAGTGGACAATATAAATGCACAACACCCAAAGTTGATAAATGCACAAACAAAAGATAAGTACAAACAAAGGAGAAATACACAAACCTTCTACCTATCACTCATAAATGTCCATGGACTTGTGTTTTCTATGCCTAAATCATCTTTTAGTGCGCTAAGAAACCATTTCCATGTGACAGTATCTTCCACTTCGACTATAGCAATTGAAATGGGATAAATACAATCATTAGGGTCAACACCCACAGCTGCTAGCATCACTCCACCAAATCTGTTCTTAATATGGCACCCATCAATGCCTATAATGGGCCTACAACCTGCCAAAAAGCCCCTCTTGCATGCATCGAGTGACATATAACAGTTTTGAAACACTCCAGCATTTGCATTGACAAACATTGTACTTCCTGGATTTGATCTTCTAATCTCAGCTGCAAAATCCCACAACAAATTGTATTGTGCCAGTTCATCCCCATGGATCTGCTTAAGTGCAATTCTTCTGGCCCTTTCTAGCTTGCTTCTACTTGCTGTCATGTTGAAATCTTGTTCTATCATCCTAGCAAAGTTCTTCAGTGACATCTTGTCATCACATCTGAATTTTTCCACATAATGAGCTGCTAAATACCTTGCCGTGAACTGCTTTATCTTGAAATCTCTTTCACAATTGTGATGGCCTACATATTTCTTCACAGTCCAAGCTTTAGACCTGCTGTCGGGTGCAGCATACAAGTACCAAGGACATTTTGGCTCACAGCAAGCCCTAATCCTTTGCAAATCATTCTTCTTGTAGTGTACACCTACCCTTTGATGCACAATGTATTCTTGTATTGCTGACTAAAACACCATGCCAATTCTAAATTCCACTTGTCTCATATTCTCTGGCCTCCACCTTCTCAACTTCACTTTCTTCTTCATCTTCTTTCTACCTTGCTTGTCCACGACTCCTACTTCTTCTACTGAATCAGCTGCTTCAACATCTGAATCTTGCAGCTCTTCCAAATCTTCATCTGTATCATTGAAAGTGCGTTATATCGACTAGAGGGGGGTGAATAGGCGATTTTTATGAAATTCTTCACTTAGGAATTTGCTAGTGAGGAAATTCCTTAGCAAAGAACTACTAGCAGCGGAATAAGTACTCAGATGAAAACATAACATAATCCTAGCATAGTCATCATGATGAAATGAAGACAAACACTGAGTATAGAAAGCGTAAACATAGGATAACACAAGGTGAAGACAAACAGACTGAAGAAATTGAACTAAGGAAATTGAGAAAGTCTTCAGTCAAAGTCTTCAAACACAGATATGAACAAACACACAACACAGTAATGATGAAATGAAAGTGTTGAGGAAATAGAACCAGTAAGCTTGGTGAAGACAATGATTTAGTAGACCAGTTCCAACTGCTGTCTCAGTTGTACATCTGGTTGGAGCGGCTGAGTATTTAAACTCGAGGACCCTAGTCCCGGACACACAGTCCTCACCGTATTCTCCTTGAGCTAAGGACACACAGTCCTCGCCCAATCACTCGTGGTAAGTCTTCAGGTGACTTCCAAACCTTCACAGACTTGGTCACTTAGCGATCCACAATTCCTCTTGGATGCTCTAGACCTTGACGCCTAACCGTCTGGAAGAAGCATAGTCTTCAAAGGTAACAAGTGTCGGATCCACGCAGGATCAATCTCTTCAGTGATGCTCAATCACTTTGGGTTTGTAGGTGTTTTGGGTTAGGGTTTGGATTTTCCTCACTTGATGATTTTCGCTCAAAGTCCTCGGAGGATGGGTTGCTCTCAAATGACAAGTGTCAAGTTCTCGCGGAGCAGCCAACCAGCTAGTGGTTGTAGGGGGCGGCTATTTATAGCCTAGGGAGCAGCCCGACATGATAAGACATAAATGCCCTTCAATGATATGACCGTTAGGTGGAAAAGATATTTTGGGACAGCTGGCGCGTAGCACAGCAACGGTCGGAAATTTGAGGTTCAAATTCCTCAGGTCTATCATGTTCCTCACTGTGTAGGCAATTCGCACTGGCGAATTCCTAACTCCTCAGTCAGAGCAAAGTCCTCAATGACCAGAAGAACTGCGTCTCTGTCACTGAAGAAATTGACTGATCTGTATGAGATTTCCAATGGCTTCACTCGATGGGATTGGTAGGTGTAGGATTTGAGTTGAGCATCACATGGAAACTTTCTCCTTAGTATTTCCTCGACCCCCTTTAACAGTACGGTGTTTCCTATGACTCAAGAAAGAGAAAATGAAACTACGAAAACAAAAGTCTTCACGCTTCATGTTCCTCGAATGAATACCAAGTCTTCAAGGTCACACCAATTTCTTCACTTTCAAAGTCTTCAGAAAGTCTTCAAAATATCAAAGTCTTCAGTCGAAGAACTTCATTTTTAGGGGTCGACTTTCTCTGTAAATATCAAACTCCTCATGGACTTATAGACCTGTGTACACTCATAAACACATTAGATACTTAACCTATAAGTCTTCAATACACCAAAATCACTAAGGGGCACTAGATGCACTTACAATCTCCCCATTTTTGGTGAATAATGACAACATAGGTTAAGTTTTCAACGGGGATAAATATATGAAGTGTAAAAACTGATATTGAGGAATTTGATTGCAAGATATAGAAGAACTCCCCCTGAAGATGTACATAGTGAGGAATTTTCTTTTGAAGCAATGCACACTTGAAGAGTTGAATCATGGAGATCTCCCCCTATATCTTGTAATTCATACACGCATTTGATATATAATATGAAGAATTCGAAATGCATGATGAAATATGGTGCCTGATGTAATTCAGCATGCGTGCGATAATATTAATGAGGAATAAGCATGCAGAATAGCGCATCAAAGTATCAAAGCATAGTGCAACAAAAGTATCAGCGCACCATCGGACTGAAGATTACAACTCGATCCAATAAAAGTTTCGGAAGAACGAGAGTTGTAACTTAAAAAAACGCCCTTATTATAGACCCGCTTGAAGACTAACTCAGATTTCTCCCCCTTTGTCATCAGATGACCAAAAGGATCGAAACTGAGGACTAACGCCCCTGAAGATTTTCAAGTTGATGAAGGAGCGCCAGCGTTGTTGGGGTCGGTCGTTGAAGTAGGGCCTGCTGCAGTGTCGTCCAAATCTTCATTTTCATCAGTCGCACGCAATGAAGAATATGAACTGGCCACCAAAGAAGGAACCTTGACCTTCTTATATTTCTTCGGAGGAGGTGCAAACCAGTCAAAGTCTTCTTTGAGACCCATTTTCTCCAAGTCTTCAGCACTGTACACTTGAGATAGCACAGCCCAGGTGCGGTTGAGGGTTTCATGAAGGTAGTAGTGGTTTTTCTTCACTGCATTATGCGTGGAAGTCATGTTGTGAAGAATTGAACCAAACTGACGCTTGACCCATTTGTGATTGTGATCAACCTTTTGATGAAGACTAAGGAGTAACTCACGGTCAGTCATCACCCTGGGTGTTGTGGCTTGAGGATTTGGCTTGGCAGTGTTAGCAGCAGAGTCATGTGTGGCAGAGTCATCATTGGTGGAATAAGAAGCAGTCTTGCGAAATTGACCATCCAATGGACGAATGCCTTCATCTATCACAGCACTGGCCTTGCCCTTTTCATCAGCTGAGGAAAATGTCCGTTTGAGGACTTCAATGGGAGGCAAGTAGCTGCAGTGGTTGAGAGTTTCAGCCTTGTAGTTGAGTGAAGACCTTGTCCTGATGAATTTCATTATCCATGGTGCATAAGGCTTCAGCTCAAATGGTGACATAGCAATGTTGGCCAGAGTCCGCATGAAGAAATCATGGAAGTTGACGGGAACGCCATGGATGATGTTGAACAGCAGATTCTTCATGATGCCAACGACTTCTTCATCAGTCGAGTCGTGGCCTTTGATGGGACTCATTGTCTTCGTCAGAATGCGATAGACAGTCCTTGGCACATACAACAATTCCTTGACGAGGAATTTGGTTCTAGGAGCTTGCCCTGGCTTCAAAGGCTTCATCAGCACTTGCATATAGTGATTTGAAAGCTCGGGTTCGTTGTACACACAGCAAGCATCTTCAGTTGGTGGACTCAGAGGAAGGACCCGAAGCAATTCAGAGATGGGGCCTTATAATGGGTGTTCTCAGTCATCCAGTCCAAAACCCATGAGTTGACATCTTCAGAGTTGCCGGTGATGTGTAACGTTGCATAGAGTTGAAGAATAAGCTCTTCATTCCAATCGCATATGTCTGTGCAGAAATTGAGCAGCCCAGCATCGTGAAGAACACTGAGGACTGGCGTGAAGCACGGCAAAGACTCCATATCCACGTTAGGAATATGAGCATGGTCGAAGACTTTGTCTTTGTTGTAAAGCACTGAGGAATAGAAATTGGCTTGGCTGGCAGTCCAGAAACGCCTCTTCCTTATGCGAGCAGAGTCATATGGGTTGTATTCAGTCAAGAACACGTGTTCGTCATAGAAGTCTTCAGCCTTGAATTTATGTTTTCGTGAGAACGGATCCTTTGCTTTGGCGGAGGAGTGTCTGTGAGTTGCATCACGACCTCACGAATCACAATCTCAGGTTCTTCAGGCTGAGGAATTTCAGGATATTCCTCAGGTGCAGTCACCTTTTCAGTTTCAGCAGTAGTTTCTTCAGCACTAGTGGCTGGAATTTCTTCATTCACAGATGCAGTGGGATGAGTTGCGTCAGATCCCAATTTTACTATTGGTGAAGGAGAGTGAGGAATTGGGATGCTGACTTTCCCAAAAGTCGTCATTCATCACTGGAGTGGTGCTTCCAATATCCACATCTTCATCAATTTCTTCAACACCAGCCTCTTTAGCATCAAACTGAGGCATTGGTGGTGAGACCATTGGGGTTGAAGGGATTGCATCCGCTTCAATTTCTTCATCAATCTGCTCTGACGAAGCAGCAGATTGAGTTTCTTCATCTGATCCACTTGGGATCTCATAATCTTCACCAAAAGGAACAAGGTCCTTTGATGGCACGGAGGAGATAGGAATGGCATCAATGGGATTTGCAAACGAGCTTGCCATTGGCTTCATCTTCTTGGGAGCTGAAGATTCTGAAGCATTGGATGCCTTTCTTTTCTTCACAGCAGCTCGCTCTGCAGCCTTGGTTTTCTTCACATCTAATGCCGATGGAAGAATTGGAGTTGGCGTAGGCGCAGGTGGAGCTGAGGAATCTGGTTGATTTTCCTCAGGTGCAACTGATGCAGTTGCCCTGGTTTCTTCATTTTCTTCAGGCGCACCACTAGTGGATGCCCTGGCAATTTCGTCGGTGGCTGGAGCAGATTCATTAGCCCTGGAACTGGCATTTTCTTCAGCAGCCTGAACTTCATCAGCGGTGCTGGCATGTTCTTCAGTTTGCTGAACAGATGCTTCAGCTTGAGGAATTTGTGGCGTTGAGGCTGCACCCTTGGTGAAGGTATCAGTTAGCCTCACAAATCTGACCTTGGCTCCTTGCCAATCAGCATAGTACGAGTCAAAGTTGTCGCTGAGGGCTTTGATCTCAGCCTGTATTTTGACGAGTTCCTCAGGCTTCATTGTGAGAATGTTTTTCCTCAGTAGCTTCTCTTTGCGGTACTGCGATTTCTTGATCTCTCTGGCCTTATCATATTTCCACTTCTCCTCTTGGATGAAGTGAGTCAACATGTGACTTTGACCAGGTGTCAGCTTGAAATCAGGCATAGGTGTGTTAGGATCCTTATGCCAGAGATCAATATAATCTAGGATCGCCCTTGGATCCAATAGCAGGGGCACAGGTGTGCCTTTGGCTTTAGCAGCCCGTTCTTGTCGGTCCCTGATGATTTCAGTAAGTTCTTCTTCATTAGCTTCATCATCATCAGATGGCACAGTGAAGACTACCTGCTTCTTGTTGGGACTTGGGCGATTTCCGCGTCCAGCAGTAGCCTTTTTCTTTAGCAGTGAGGGTCTTGCTGAGGAATTTGGTGCAGCTGAAGAACTAGCTGAGACACCAGAAGCAATAGAGATGCCAGTCGTCCTTTGGCACGAGGCCAGATGCATAGGTGCTGAGGACTTTGTCGGGACAGCTGAGGACTTTGGTGGAGCAGGAGCAGCATGAGGAATTTGCTTTGAAGATTTTGAAGATTCTGGCCGTGAGGGCGCACATGAGGAACTTGGCCGTGAGGGCATTGATGTTGAAGCACTTGGCTTGCGAGCGGGCTTCTTTAGCATCGCTTTCTTCGGTTTGACCGAGGCCTCAGTGGCAGCAGCAGCAGCAGCAGAGTCTTCATTGAATTTCCTCACTGCTTCTCTGGCTTGCCTTGCCAGTTTAGCTTGGCGCTTGGCCCATTCTTTAGGAAATTCCTCACCACGCTTGATGCTGGTGGGATCAGCCACTTGGCCAGGTGCCAATGGAGGTCTTTGGCATGAGGGTTTACTGCGAATTTCTTCATATACTTGGGAGTGACGTATCTGTACTCCCTCCATTCACGTGCCCATCTCTGTTCAATCCTCTGGATTCGCACCTTGCGCTGATTTTTATCTTCTTTGCCAAACTTGGCTTCATCAGGCGTGCAGTACTCAGCATAGATGTCCTCAGGTATTTCAAAAGCTGTCATAACCTCAGGCTTCTTTCCTCCTTTCTGTGGCCTTTTACCTTCAGCCATTTTCTTCAGATGAGGAATTTGAACAATTGAATTCTCTGAAGAAGTATGCAACTTTTCTTCGAGGAACGCTGCAAATGAGTTAAGTTGATGAGAACCTAATGATTCAGCAGCGGACATGTGTACCTGTGAACAGAGTATAGTTGCGAGGAATTTGAAGATGTCATATGCGTTCTCAGAGGGTTTTTCATAAAGAACAAGTTGGAAGAATTTGACCAGATTCGTCTTGAGGAATTTCACTAAGCGCTTTATATCTTAGGTTCCAGAGTTGTATAGATCGAGGATCCACACAATTGAGGAATCTTGAAGAAAATGAGGCTTAGGGAAATGAATCAAGAACAGATAATATGTGAGGTGTTTTGTGTGTGAGGATTTGAAGAATAAAACACCTTTGAAGATTTTGTAGAAAAATTTCGAATCAAAGAGGGCAGTAAAATTAGCTTTTAATTACCCTGAATGAAGAACACGACGAACTGGGAGTTGGAACAGTGAAGTTCGTCGATGCAGATCTTCCACGCCCTAACTTGGCGGAGGAAGACGTCTACGGCGGCGGCGGAGGTGAAGATTTCCGCGGTCTGCGCGAGTACGACGGCGATGAGGTCGAGGCAGTGAAGCTCTTCCTCACCGGCGACGATGGAGTAGCGATGGCGCTAGGGTTTGGAAGCTCGAGTGAGGGAGTGAGATCGAGCGGGGTAAAAGAAGTGAGGATGGCGATAGGGGTATTTATAGCCGCGGTGAAAAAACTGCTCGTCCGAAGATTTAGGACGAACGTGCCCCTGGCCGTTCTCCTTCTTGCGACATGTGTCACCCACGTACTGTGTAGTGGAGATCGTGTAAGATCGTGGGTGGATAAAATAATGCATCGTGGGATGCGGAACGGTTTGAGCGGCAAAACCGAAAGTTTGGATAAGATTAGTTTTAACGTTCCGTTCGCAATTTCTTCAGCTGACAAGGACACAGTGAAGAATTTGAACGAGTTTCACACAGAACGCACATGAAGAATTTATGAATAGATTGGATTGAGTATAGCATAGAGGGGAAGGGTCCGATCACATTCACTTAGCAGAAAAGATCCAACTTGAAGAAATAGCTATAAGTGAATGTTGTAGAGGACATAAACTCATATATATATATATATATATATATATATATATATATATATATATATATATATATATATATATATATATATATATATATATATATATAGCCAATGAAGAAAAACGACGGCACAAGTGAATACTTTGCAAAGTTGGAGAATTTGAAAAACTGAGGAATTTCAAAAAGTTGAGGAAAAACTCAAACTGAAGATTTTCAACTTTTGTGGTGGCGTGACCCACCGTGTAAGAATGATGATTTCAGACACCGCGTACAATTGTCGTAGGGTTCTGAGAATCAAATTCTTCATTAATTTCTTCACACTTAGAGTGTTATTCTTCATTGATTGAAGAAAAACGTTTCTTCATGTGTTGCACATCTAAGTCATCAATTTTGCATAAGTGTTAGGATGAGTGCCTTTTCAAAGTACATTCGAAGATTCTAAGATATTTAGCTCACACCGCAACTTGCTAAATCTCTTCTCATCCAAGGGCTTAGTGAAGATATCGGCTAGCTGTTCTTCAGTCTTCAATGCTCAATAGAAATGTCGCCCTTCAACACATGATCACGAAGAAAATGATGACGAATTTGAATGTGCTTTGTCTTCGAGTGGTGAACTGGGTTGTGAGCAATCTTGATGGCACTCTCATTGTCACAGAGGAGAGGCACATTCTTCACGTTGATGCCATAGTCCTTGAGTGTTTGCTTCATCCATAGCAGTTGAGCACAACAAGAACCAGCAGCAATGTACTCAGCTTCAGCAGTAGATAGTGATACGCAGTTCTGTTTCTTCGAGGACCAACAGACCAAGGATCATCCGAGGAAATGACAAGTACCAGATGTTGACTTGTGGTCCACACGGTCACCAGCATAGTCAGAGTCAGAATATCCAATGAGATCAAAATCCGAGCCCTTGGGATACCATAATCCTAGTGTTGGTGTGTAAGCTAGATATCGAAGAATACGCTTCACAGCCTTATGGTGTGATTCCTTCTGTGCAGCTTGAAATCGGGCACACATGCAAACACTAAGAATTATATCTGGCCTAGATGCACATAAGTACAATAAAGAACCAATCATGGAGCGGTATACCTTATGATCGAAGTCAGTACCATTTTCATCAGTGCATAAATGACCATTTGTGGGCATAGGAATTTTGATGCCTTTGCAGTCTTGCATGCCGAATTTCTTCAGGACATCCTTGAGGTATTTCTCCTGAGATATGAATATACCATTTCGCTGTTGACGAATTTGAAGACCTAAGAAGAATTTCAACTCTCCCATCATAGACATTTGATATTCTTCTCTCATCATATAGGCAAATTCATCACTATAACGTTGGTCAGTACATCCAAAGATAATATCATCAACATATATTTGGCACACAAACAGTTCACCATCATAAGATTTAGTAAAGAGAGTGGGATCGAGTGAACCGGGTGTGAAGCCTTTCTTCATGAAGAATTTCTTCAATGTATCATACCACGCCCGTGGGGCCTGCTTGAGGCCATAGAGGGCCTTGTTAAGTCTGAAGACTTTGTCAGGATGCTTTGGATCTTCAAATCCTGGGGCCTGAGCAACATATACTTCTTCCTCAAGCTTACCATTGAGGAATGCACTTTTCACATCCATTTGGTGTAAGATGATATCATGATGGTTAGCATAAGCAAGCAATATGCGAATAGCCTCAAGTCTAGCAACAGGTGCAAAAGTTTCATCGAAATCAATTCCTTTAACCTGTGTGTAGCCTTGAGCTACTACTCGTGCCTTATTCCTCACCACAACACCATTTTCATCTTGCTTGTTGCGGTAGATCCACTTTGTGCCAATGATGTTATGCTTGTGAGGATCGGGACGATTGACTAGTTCCCATACGTTGTTGAGCTTGAACTGATGTAATTCTTCTTGCATGGCCTGAATCCACTCAGGCTCCAGAAATGCTTCATCTACCTTAGCGGGCTCTGTGATAGAGACAAAAGCAAAGTGTCCACAAAAGTTAGATAGATGTGAAGCTTTTGAGCGTGTGAGAGGACCTGGTGCTCTAATGTCATTGATGATCTTCTCCACTTGCACTTCTTTTGCAACACGAGGGTGAGCTGGTTGTCGTTGAGGAATTTGATCCGCATTTTCTTCACCATCAATTTCCTCAGCATTTTCTTCAGGTGCATCAGCTCGGCGTTCTTCATGTTCTAGAATGAATTCTTCAGCAGATTCTTCAGTAGGAATAACATCTTCAGTAGCCTTGTGCTTGATAGAATCCTCAGGTGCAGGTTCATCTAACACAGAAGGTAGGTGCTCTCTTTGCGAGCCATTAGTTTCATCGAACCGCACATCTACAGTTTCAACAATCTTGTGAAGAACATTGTTGAAGACTCTGTAGGTGTGCGAGTCCTTTCCGTAACCAAGCATAAAACCTTCATGTGCTTTCGGTGCAAATTTAGAGTTGTGATGAGGATCTCTAATCCAGCATTTAGCACCGAAGACTTTGAAATAACTCACATTGGGTTTCTTGTCAGTGAGGAGTTCATAAGCAGTCTTCTTGAAGAATTTGTGAAGATATACTCTGTTGATGATGTGGCACGCAGTATCAATTGCATCAACCCAGAAACGACGAGGGGTTTTGTACTCATCGAGCATAGTGCGAGCCATCTCAGCAAGAGTCCTGTTCTTACGCTCCACGACGCCATTCTGTTGAGGAGTATAAGGAGCAGATAACTCATGAGTAATACCAAGTTCATCAAGATAGTCATCGAGACCCGAATTCTTGAACTCGGTGCCATTGTCACTTCTGATGTGCTTAATCTTCACACCAAAGTTGGTTGAAGCCCTCGAGGAAAATCGTTTGAAGACTTCCTGCACTTCAGTTTTGTAAGAGACAAGGTGTACCCATGTGTAACGAGAGTAATCATCAACAATAACAAAGCCATATTGAGATGCTTCATTCGAAATAGAGGAATAATGATTAGGACTGAAGAGATCCATGTGAAGCAATTCGAATGGACGAGTAGTGGTCATGATAGTCTTCGCTGGATGCTTGGCCTTTGTCATCTTTCCAGCTTCACAGGCACCGCACAGGTGATCCTTGAGGAATTTGACATTCTCAATGCCAATGACATGCTTCTTCTTTGCAAGCGTGTTCAAATTCCTCATGCCTGCATGACCAAGTCGTCGATGCCATAGCCATCCTTCTGAAGCTTTTGCGAGTAGGCACACGGTGAGTTGTGAATCTGCAGAGAAATCAACAATATACAAGTCTCCTCTCCTGAAGCCTTCGAAGACTTTGGAATTGTCAGCTTCCATATTCACAACGCAACGATACTTGCCAAAGACAACAACCATATCAATATCACAAAGCATTGAGACAGACATAAGATTGTATCCTAAGGACTCAACAAGCATGACTTTGTCCATGTGTCGATCCTTTGTGATAGCAACCTTACCTAGACCCAATACCTGACTTTTGCTTTTATCAGCGAAGATGATATGCTTCATGTGTGACGCTGATAAGGGAGCATCCATCAACAGATTCCTGTCACCGGTCATGTGATTTGTACATCCACTATCAAGTACCCATTCAGTGGCTTTGGGTTGATCATACTGCAGATGAATTAGTGCAACTTACGACCTCATATACTTCAGCAGTGAAGACTATGATATCACAATTCATCAGATCAATTTCATCAAGTAGTAAGACAGATAAAACAGAGGGAGGACGTGTGAAATGAAAGTTCATTTCATCATGGTTAGCCTGCGTCCTTTCAGGCAATTTGTCAGGTCCCCAGCAAATTCTTCAGACGTTATTGCACGTCTGGAGACCTGACCCTACAGAAGAGATTAGTTCTTTTTCTTCACCACCCACATCTGAAGGGGTGGCAAAGAGTTCATCACTCTGCGAGCTCCATATGAGAATGGTGGCAAAGCAGCCAAACCATTTCGTTTCACATAAGAGGGGTTAGGGTAAGCATATGCATAAGCAGAGAAATTCTTCGAGGACTTATGAACATAATAATTTGAAGAATAATGCTCATATTCATAGCCCTTGGCTCTTCCCTGCAAAACAGAGTTGTTAGCACGATGATGTTCATATGAGGATTTTGATCCATGTGAGGAATTTGATCCCCTTGAGGAATTTGGTCCGTATGAGGGCTTGGATCCATATGAAGAATTTGGTCCATATGAAGAATTTGATCTGAGGTTCCTTTTCTTCACAGGTGGTGTCATGAGGACATTCACCTGAAGACTTTCAAGGCACCTTTTGGGAACCCAGATTTTCTTCATAGGGGAACCATTCCTGCAGTTAGTGCCAACATATCTAGCAAATACTTCACCATTCTGATTTTTGAACAGTTTATAGTTGGAGTCAAATGACTCATCAGAAGAATGAGAAGATTCACATGTATAGCCAGATAAATTAGATGGATCAACTGGAGGTCCCTTTGCAGCAACCCATGTGGTTTTGGGGTACTGCTCAGGCTTCCAATATGTACCATCAGCATTGAGTTTCCTCTCAAAGGCAATACCCTCTTTCCTAGGGTTCCTGTTGAGGATCTGCTTTTTAAGCACATCACAAAGAGTCTGATGCCCTTTGAGGCTTTTGTACATGCCTGTCACGTACAATTCCTTCAGTCCTGCATCGTCAGTAATACTAGCAATGTCCTCAGATGAGGAATTAGTGATAGCAGAGGCAGGTGAAGAATTTGTAACATTTGAAGCATTTGAACATTCAGGTGAGGAATTAGCAGATTCTCGTTCAATGCATTTTAAACATGGAGGAATAAATTCTTCCTGAGCAGCGCTGATTGGTTGAGCAAGTAATGAATCGCGCTCCTTCTGAAGATCTTCATAACTCACTCTTAGCTTCTCAAGATCTTGCTTCTTTTGAAGGTATTCATAAGAAAGCTTCTCATGATCAGATAAGAGAGTGTTATGATGACTTTGAAGGTTGTCAAACCTGGTCTGAAGTCTCTGAAGATTTTTAGTTAAGGCCTTAGTGCGATCCAATTCTTCACCCAACATATCATCACTTTTGTCTAGCATGTTTTGAACCTTTTCAAAAGCCTTTTGTTGTTGCACAGCAATCTTAGCAAGTTTAGAGTAGCTAGGCTTAAGATTTTCATCAGATTCATCATCGCTAGATTCAAAAGAGGCGTATTTGAGTACCTTGGCACCCTTTGCCATGAAGCAGTAGGTGGGAGCGTAGTCATCACTGCCTTCATCAGCCTTGTTGGTGAGATCACTTTCTTCAGCGTTGAAGATGGATTTGCTGACGAATGCAGTAGCGAGGGCTAGGCTTGCCACATCAGACTCAGAATCTTCAGATTGTTCCTCTTCCTCATTTTCTTCAGATTCAGCCTCAGAGTCCATTTCCTTGCCAATGAATGTCCGAGCCTTCTTGGAGCTGATCTCTTATGAGACGAAGACTTCGAGGATTTTGATGATGAAGATTTTGAGGATTTCTTCTTTTTCTTCGCATCATCAGAACTATAATCCTTGTATTTCTTCTTCTTTGATTCCTTTTCCCACTGAGGACAATCTTGAATGTAATGTCCTGGTTTCTTGCACTTGTGACAAAGCTTCTTCTTGTAGTCACTGGATGAGGAATCATTGCTCCTTGAAGGTTTTCCAAAGCGACCACGTCTTGAGAACTTCTGGAATTTCTTCACAAGCAGTGCAAGATCATGACTCAGTTCTTCAGGATCACCAAGGCTGCTACCAGAGTCTTCATCCTCGGACTCAGATACTACCTTGGCCTTCAGTGCATGTGATCTGCTATAGCTCGAACCGTAGAGATCTCTCTTCTCAGCAAGCTGGAACTCATGAGTGTTTAGCCTCTCGAGGATATCAGCGGGGTCAAGTGACTTGTAATCACCACGCTCTTGTATCATCAGTGCCAGAGTGTCAAATGAGGAATCAAGCGATCTCAGCAATTTCTTCACCACCTCATGGTCGGTGATATGAGTGGCACCAAGTGCTTGAAGCTCATTTGAGATGTCAGTGAGGCGATCGAAGGTTTGCTGAACATTTTCATTGTCGAGTCTTTTGAAGCGGTTGAAGAGATTGCGAAGAACGTCAACTCGAGAGTCACGCTGAGTTGAAACTCCTTCATTAACCTTGGACAGCCTATCCCAGATAAGCTTAGCAGTTTCCAAAGCACTCACTCTACCATACTGTCCTTTGCTCAGATGGCCACATATGATATTCTTTCGCTTGTGAATCAAGTTGCTTGAATCTCTTCACATCGGTAGCGTTCAGTGAGGGAGTGACGGAGGGAACACCATTTTCCACAACGTACCAGAGATCGTTATCAATTGCCTCAAGATGCATGCGCATCTTGTTCTTCCAGTAGGGGTAGTCCGTCCCATCAAAGGTAGGACACCCAGCAGAGACCTTGATCATACCTGCGGTCGACATAACTAAAACTCCAGGCGGTTAAACCAAAATCACACAGAACAAAGGAGTACCTTGCTCTGATACCAATTGAAAGTGCGTTATATCGACTAGAGGGGGTGAATAGGCGATTTTTATGAAATTCTTCACTAAGGAATTTGCTAGTGAGGAAATTCCTTAGCGAAGAACTACTAGCAGCGGAATAAGTACTCAGATGAAAACATAACAGAATCCTAGCATAGTCATCATGATGAAATGAAGACAAACACTGAGTATAGAAAGCGTAAACACAGGATAACACAAGGTGAAGACAAACAGACTAAAGAAATTGAACTGAGGAAATTGAGAAAGTCTTCAGTCAAAGTCTTCAAACACAGATATGAACAAACACACAACACAGTAATGATGAAATGAAAGTGTTGAGAAAATAGAACCAGTAAGCTTGGTGAAGACAATGATTTAGTAGACCAGTTCCAACTGCTGTCTCAGTTGTACATCTGGTTGGAGCGGCTGAGTATTTAAACTCGAGGACACCTAGTCCCGGACACACAGTCCTCACCGCATTCTCCTTGAGCTAAGGACACACAGTCCTCGCCCAATCACTCGTGGTAAGTCTTCAGGTGACTTCCAAACCTTCACAGACTTGGTCACTCAGCGATCCACAATTCCTCTTGGATGCTCTAGACCTTGACGCCTAACCGTCTGGAAGAAGCACAGTCTTCAAAGGTAACAAGCGTCGGATCCACGCAGGATCAATCTCTTCAGTGATGCTCAATCACTTTGGGTTTGTAGGTGTTTTGGGTTTGGGTTTGGATTTTCCTCACTTGATGATTTTCGCTCAAAGTCCTCGGAGGATGGGTTGCTCTCAAATGACAAGTGTCAAGTTCTCGCGGAGCAGCCAACCAGCTAGTGGTTGTAGGGGGTGGCTATTTATAGCCTAGGGAGCAGCCCGACATGATAAGACATAAATGCCCTTCAATGATATGACCGTTAGGTGGAAAAGATATTTTGGGACAGCTGGCACATAGCACAACAACGGTCGGAAATTTGAGGTTCAAATTCCTCAGGGCTATCATGTTCCTCACTGTGTAGGCAATTCGCACTGGCGAATTCCTAACTCCTCAGTCAGAGTAAAGTCCTCAGTGACCAGAAGAACTGTGTCTCTGTCACTGAAGAAATTGACTGATCTGTATGAGATTTCCAATGGCTTCACTCGAAGGGATTGGTAGGTGTAGGATTTGAGTTGAGCATCACATGGAAATTTTCTCCTTAGTATTTCTTCGACCCCCTTTAACAGTACGGTGTTTCCTATGACTCAAGAAAGAGAAAATGAAACTATGAAAACAAAAGTCTTCACGCTTCATGTTCCTCGAATGAATACCAAGTCTTCAAGGTCACACCAATTTCTTCACTTTCAAAGTCTTCAGAAAGTCTTCAAAATATCAAAGTCTTCAGTCGAAGAACTTCATTTTTAGGGGTCGACTTTCTCTGTAAATATCAAACTCCTCATAGACTTATAGACCTGTGTACACTCATAAACACATTAGATACTTAATCTATAAGTCTTCAATACACCAAAATCACTAAGGGGCACTAGATGCACTTACAATCATAATCACTGTCCTGCTTCCAATTCTTCTTCTTTTTTGCCTCAAATTTCTCATCTACCCATTCTTCAAACAAATCATCATCATCGGCAGCTATCTCATTGTCAGAATCAACCCAGTCTTCATCCAATTCACTATCACTGTCATCATCTGAACCATTTTGTGCTTCTTCTTCCAATTCAAGCTTCCTCGTACTTCTTCTCAGCTCATGCCCATTGCTATGTTGTTGCTGTCTAGCTGGAGACTTGCCACTACTTGCTGCTGCTGCCTTATACTTGCCACGAGTTGGGCTCAACAAAGGAGGCGAACTAGGAGAGCCACCAATCACGACATCATCAATTACAACAACATCATCAAAATTCATATCTTTGTGGTCCACAAAAATCTGAAAGTATTGAAATTTAGGAACAACAGCAATCATATGCATTGTGTCAACATACCGGTCTATAATGCAGAGTCCTGATCCGAGATCCTTTCCAGGGAGAAGCCAGTACAAAGTATACTTATCGCGATCACGATAACCTAGCTGCTCCATGAAATCTGTCAGCCACAGAGGTGACCAAGTATCTGCTTCACAGCCATCAAATCTTGCTTGCTTGCCATCAACATAGCTCTTCGCGGCCCCAAATCCACACAAAAAACCGCTATAATTGATTTCTACTGTGAATTCCTCCTCAACCGGACCTAAATAGTATGCAAATCGTCAGATTATGCCGCCAATTCGACCTACAAATGAACCGCCTGATGTGGCTGCACGGATTGGGGATTTAGGGTTAGGGATTACTCACCATAGCGGGCAGGAGGATCGTTTGGTCGCTGGAGCTTCGGCCCCTTGCGAGCGGGCTCGTTCCTCGCGTTCTCCATGCCAACCGCGGCCGCAGCTGCTCCATCGCCTCCGGTCATCACCGGAGTAGCAGCGCCGCCGCCAGGTCGCCTCCCGTGTCGCGAGAAAGAAAGGTATCGATGATTCCACGGTGCAAAATAAGACAGAGCCGGTCGATCGGGGGCTAACTGCAAAGTTACACCGGAGCGGTCGTTAAGCTGTGCACGCCGCCCACGTCCGACGTGGCACCAGTCAACGCGGGTCAGACATATTTAGGACCTGCGGTGAAGCATCTAAAAAAGATTAGGACTTGGATGTTCCGTTTTAAAGAATTGGGACCAAACTGACGATGCGGGAAAAGAACTAGGACCGCTGATGCGGTTTCCTCGCGCCGGTTTAATGTAGGTAGGCAGGCAGGCGGATGCCGTTTTAATGCGGAGAGAAGGCGCGCATAGCGGGAAACACTCTCGGCCGGCGAGCCACTTCAATGCCGGCTTAAGTGAGCGGTCATGTCCGCTCTAAGCCGGCATGAATCGGACAGCAGACTTTGGATGACAAAACACGTATGGATCATGTGGTCCGGATGGTTGCGGATTGTTTGAGAATCGGGTTGAAGATCTACTGTACGAGTGGCCGAGAGGAACCCGAGGCTCACGGACATCTGCTGTACATTGTCGAACTCGGGCACGAGTGTTAACCGAAGCCGTCATGAATACGATGTACTACTATCATACTATTATTATTTTCCGAGCTTATCATCGTATTCCTAATATAAGAGTTACGGCCGTCGGTTTGATTCATCGTAAACAGCTTCTCAGCTATTTGCTCCAACAACGCTCGAGACATAGCCGGCTCAGGTCGAGATGCCCGACATCGAGGATCCCGACGGCCCTGGCGCAACGGCGGAGGCGGAGCCACAGGAGTGTAGCAGGCGCGTGTTCGTATTGCTCGTGGGCTGCGTCGCTTTTCCGCTGCTCGTTCTTTCTGAATATCTGATAGCGGACGTGTACGGCTCCCATCCGCCGACGAGGCTGACTACCGTCGCGTTCGTGGCCGGGATTCTGGCAACCTTGGTTTCAAGCGCTTTGATCGTTCTCTTCATGATTCTCGTAAACGAGTGGTGGCTTGGGCATTCAGAGGGGAACAGACTTGTTTTTTTTTTTTGAGAGTTAGATGAGAATTAACTAAGTCTCATCTAGTCCTACACCATTTGATTTTAAATGGAATTTTGTATGATTTTTCTTTTTCTTTTTCTTTTAATCGAAAGGTATAGGTGTAGGCGAGGCTTTGCTAATTCATTTCATCTAATCTAATTATTTCACCACGACTTTGGTAATACTCTCTTTGTAAAGAAATATAGTTTGTCGCGAGATGCATTCTCACCTCGAACTTTTTCATGCACGCTATAGTACCAAGCGAGATGTATTAATCAACTGGTCAAGGAAGGTGAGCATACATCAATCCGATCTATTTGTCCGCGGGAACTATATCTCATTTATAGCGAAATGTATACTCACTTTCCTTGTGCGCTACAATACCGAGCGAGATGTATGCTCATCTTCTCTTAAGCTTTTCCCTGCATGCTACAGTATCGAGCCGTCCATTTTCATTTGTTCACTAGCTCTATCATTGTGCTTCGCTTGTTCGCTTCGTCTTTTTTCTCTTTTTTGTTAATCTTTTAATTTTTTATATTCTTCTCTTTTTATTTCTTTCTTTCTTGGTTTTTGTCTATTTCCTTTGGTATTTCTTCGGGTTTCCTTTTTTTCTTTTCCTTTTTCATTTTCTTCTTTCTCAGCTTTTCTTTTTTACCTTTTTACTTTTTTCTTTAGTGTTCTTCGTTGCTTTCTCAGTGTTCATTATGTTTAAATGTTTTCTTCGTTTTTTTTTCTTTTTTTAACACATGTCTACTTTTCTTGACGTACTCCCTCCGTCCACGAGTAAGTGTACGTTTGTCATTTAAAATTTCTTCACAAAAAAGTGTATTTCTATCTTCTCAATGCAAGTAAAAAAAATGATCCTCTCTCATCACACGGTAACGAAGACCAATAACATTCAATACATAGTTTGCTTACTTTCTACATGCACTTAGCTCATTGGGGGTAGGGTAATTAAAGAGGAGAGAGGTGATGGCTTGCACCTTCCCACTACACTCCATAATCTGTTCTAAAATTTCTATACGTACACCTATTCCTGAACAGAGGGAGTACAATGTACATTTTTTGTGTACATCAATTTTTTTGTGCATCTAACATTCTTAAATACATAATTATTATTTTTATGATATATGCTCTAATGTCTGCTTTTCTCATACACTTGTACATTTTTCGTATACATATAAAACATTAGTTTATACATGTTTAACATAAATTACATGATTAATATTTTTTAAATGTATTTTTTTATGTCTAAAATTTTCATATACATCAAAAATGTATTTTTATAAATGTTTAACCATTTTAAATATATGATTAACATTTATAAATACAATGATTAATATTTTTCCAAATATATGTTGCATGTCTACTTTGTGCCATACACATTGTATATTTTTTTATACATCTTAAACATCTATTATATGTATGTTTAACATTTTTCAAATACATGATTAACATTTTTCAAACACATGTTTTTGAACCTTGATGTTCGAATGTGTTAATTATTTTTCAAATACGTGTTGAAACAAATTTTCAAATGCTTTCAATTTTTTTAAAAGTTGCACCACCATTTTTTAATACTGCAAAAACAATTTTATTTAGTATACATATATGTTGATGACTTGATGTCTAGTTTTTAATGTACATTTTTCTGTATACATCAGAAATATTTTTATACACGTTATCCTTTTTTCCATATATGTTGTGCATTTATAACAATTTACATGTACAACCACTTCCCAATTTTTTTTAAAAGCAATCCCACATTACATATATTGAAAATATTAGAGGAATTTTATTAAATCTTAAAATTCCCCTATCTGGGTGATTTCTGTTCAAAAATTTAGGAACTATGTTATAATGTGGAAACATCATCCTTATAAAAATGAATACTTAATACGAATTTGCATCAGTCTGCATTACTATATTTTGCCTTTTCTGAGGTTATATTCGGGGTATTGCTTACAACACAGGGGTTATATTTTCGCCCAAACAGATGTTTGGAACCTGTAGCTAGAAAAGGGAATTAGCGTCAAAATGCACCGTTGCACAAAGATAAGAATTTACCGGTTTGCAAAAATATTTACGTTGGTAATTCCTTACACATGATAGAAAAATTACCCCTACCACGAACATAGCTGGGCCATATTACCATTCCGACAAAATTGGGGCGGACAACATGGTATCAGTTAGCTCCTGCCTCCTATAAGCCAAAAAACAAATAAGGAAATCAAAGATGAAGCTCCACTCCCCTTTGGCCTCTTGCCTCTACGAGTTAAACTGGATGTTCAGTGGGTCAGATCAGTGCGCAGCCAATGGCTTCTCCAGAGGTTACAGACATACCAAAGTTCCTAATATAATCAAGCAGGACGTAGGGTTTTACCTCTTCGAGAGGGCCCGAATCTAGGTAAATAATCTCCCTGCGTTCACTGTTCCCCATTGATCCAAGACCACAGCTCGGGACCCTTTACCCGAGATCCGCCGGTTTTGACACCGACAACATCGTCAAGCATGCTAGGACCATAGCCCTCTAACCTTGGCCAAGGGGAACCCGAAGCGCGAGAGCTATTTCACGCTTTAAGCGAGACGATAGCGTTCTCTCGTTGAAGGAATTTTGTTGTTGTCTACGAATCGGGCCACCCCATCGCGCGTACATTAAATGAAAAAAGAAACTAAAAATGAAGGACGGCACAGAATCAATCCATTGTTTTCCATGAGATCGCTAACGCAACTAACCACTCCACTCACTTCCAGTTACCGGTTAGATGTAGGATCGCGGCCAACTAGAGGCGACTGAGCGGGTCTTTTCTTTTTTCTTTCTTTCATTTTTTGTTTCATTTAGGTTTATTTTTTATTTTTGTTCTTCTTTTTTTTTTGTTTCATTTAGGTTTATTTTTTTATTTTTCTTTGTTTCTTTTTGTTTTTCATTTTACATTCTTATGTACATGATCAATATTTTTCAAATACTTGTTCAACATTCTTTTTACTTCTATAATTTTTTATTCATTCTGCATTCTTATATACATGATCAGCATTTTTTCAAATAATTGTTCAACGTTTTTTAAATACTTGTTCAACATTGTTATATATATGATCAACAATTTTTCAAATACTTATTAAAAAATTCAAATACTTGTTCAACATTTTCAAATACTTGTGTAACATTTTTATATACATGATCAATTCTTTTCAGTTACTTATTCAGTATTTTTTCAAATGCTTGTTCAATATTTTTTAAATACTTGTTCAATATTGTTTTCAAATGTTTGCTGAAAAGTGTTTATATATATATACTTAGAATATTTTTAAAGTATAAAAAGTACAAAAATAAATAAAAAATAAAACGTAAGAAACAGGCAAAAGAGGCTCTGGCCTCCCGCGCTCGTGGGCCGGCCCAGCTCGCTCGCCCCTTCAGCGAGTCCAAAGACAGACTCGCTGAAGGCGAGATATAGGGCGCGCCAACCCGAAGCTCACGGACATCTGCTGTACATTGTCTTTTTTTTGTCTCATTCATATCATAAAGATTAAAGTATAAGTCACGTAAGGACCGACATGACAAAACTGAAAAGCTAGCAGAACATCTCCGAGCATGACATCAACGCCCATCACCTGCCTCCGGCACCACGACAGCAGCCACCGAAGAAAAGAATGATGGATCACGTCCTCACCCGAGCTCGACGCGGCTCCATCGCTGATATGCAGCTTTGCGGACCTCCAAGGTGGCTCACCAAAAGTGAAGCCTTTACCATTGAACGAATCAGACCGGGGCAACACCCCGGACACGGCATCAAACTCCAGATCTGGCACACCACCGCGACTAAAACGTCGCAGAAGGAAACCATACCTGCCATCCACGAACCACGAACCCAGCACATGTTCCGTCTTCCAGATGTCGTCGATGCAGACCACAATCTGCATCCGCTCCTGGACTACCTCCGAAGCTCCGCGCCGACGCTGGAGCAGCCGCCGCCGCAACGGCGGAGCCCGAGAACACAGGTCCACCACGAGGATGCTGCCGCCGCCACACCATCCTTGCTTGAACAGACTGGTTTCCAAATCCATCCCCAACCATAGGACCGGTGACCTTGTCAAGGAAGGATCCGAAAGATCTTTATTCAGCGCTGTCATTGTTGCCGCCGAAACAAAGATGATGAACAGTCTAAAAATCTAGACTACGAGAAAGTAAAAACGATCCACATGCGTGGATCCGGCGACCCCCCTCACCACCGACGACCGAGATCGCCGGCGGAGGGGAGCCGCCGGAGGACGGCGCTGGAAGATTGGGTCTCCTGGCGGCTAGGATTCCAGCGCCAGGGACAGGAGGAAAACGATTCGAGGCTCGGACTGCCGAGATCTGCTGTACATTGTCTGACTCGGTACGAGTGTTAACCGAACCCGTCATGGATACGATGTACTGTCATATTAGTATTATTTTCCGAGCTTATCATCGTATTCCTAATATAAGAGTTACGGCCGTGGGTTTGATTCATCGTATAAACAGCTTCTCCGCTATTTGCTCCAACAACGCTCGACGTAGCCGGCGCAGGTCGAGATGCCCGACATCGAGGATCCCGACGGCCTTGGCGCAACGGCGGAGGCGGAGCCACAGGAGTGTAGCAGGCGCGTGTTCGTGTTGCTTTTGGGCTGCGTCGCTTTCTCGCTCCTCTTTCTCTCTCAATATCTGATAGCGGACGTGTACGGCTCCCATCCGACGACGAGGCTGACTATCGTCGCGTTCGTCGCGGGGATTCTGGCAACCTTGGGTTCAAGCGCTTTGATTGTTCTCTTCATGATTCTCGTAGAAGAGTGGTGGCTTGGGCATTTAGAGGGGAATAGACTTGTTGATAGTTTGATCTAGATGACAATTAACTAAGTCTCGTCTACTCTTACACCATTTGATTTTAAATGGCAATTTGTATGAGTTTTTTCTTTTTTGATTAATCGAAGGTATATGTATTATATGCGGCTTCGGTAATTCATTTCATTCATTTGATCTAATCCGATTGATATAATGATATACTGCGAACAAACCTGTGGTTGAATTGTCAGAAAGATAGTAGTATCCCGGCCCACTAGAGTTAAGTCCTGCTGCTCGCATTTATTTTTAGATTTATTTGAGGATTTTCGGCAATACGTTTTTAATGGGAGGAGACGTTTCCTTCGACTACGAGGACATGGTGTTCGTGTATGTGTTCATAGGATGAGTGTATGCGTGTATATATAAGCGCTTGCATTGTACTGTGTAAAAAAAGATATAATGATGTATTATTACGTCCCTATTTCATCATGATTTTTTTTCAGGTATATTTCACCATGACTTCGGTAATACTTCCTCCGTTTCTAAATATAAGTCCCTTTGAACATTTCAAATGGACTATAATATATGGATGTACGTAGATATATTTTAAAGTGCAGATTCACTCATTTTACTTTGTATGTAGTTATTGGTTGAAATATCTAAAAAAACTTATATTTAGGAACGAGAAAGTACAATGCATGCATGTTCTCGATTTAGGTATACGATCCTAGTTACCTTGCGAGCGATCGTTCCGTACATATGGGCACATTTTCACACCCTTCGGCTCACCAGTCACCAATTCTCTCTCCCGTCTTCTTCTCCTCTCCTCTAGCTGACATGTTTCTTTTTTCTTTTCTGGGAGAACTTTTGATCTTTTTTTTTAAGATAACCATGCATTGCATTAAACCAAAGAGAGATTACAGGAACCCCATACATGGAAATAAAGAAACACACAGGAACAGAAAGTCTATCCTGAAAACGTTGCACAACGAAGCCCAAGAGAAACAAAGAAACAATCAAATCCCAGGGGCTCCTTGCCCACGCCGAAACTGTGGATCATCACCAACCTCCAATAGCGTCGAGACGCTCGCCGGAGATAAAGGAGAGAGGCCTCCAACTATGCCATAGTCAGAGAGGCACCATCGCCATTTGGGCTTTGTGAACCGAAGACCGGGCCCACCGCACGCGGCAGGGCACATAACGATGTGGCATGTCGGCCGGGGTCGTCCCCGTGACATCTCGACCACAGACCTAGAACTTCCCCTCGACGCCGTCGAGGAAGACCACCAGACCCGCCATCCACTGACCTCTTCTCTTGTTCCAGACAGGCCATCATGTTCCGCACACTGACGCCACCACCAAAGGTAGTAACCGCTAGCCATCTCCTGAACAAGGCCACCCTACTCCTCAACGGCATTGGAGGGAGCGTTGCATCGACGAGGACGAAGCAGAAGGACACAAACTTCCGGTGGAGACGTCACCGCCGCCGTCAACTAGGAAACCTAATCCCGACGATCTGAAGGATCGACGAGCAAACATGGCAAAGAGCTCCGAGACATCGTCCTTGAAGACGTCACCGGTGTGGGAAAGGAGCCGATGCAGATTTATTTTCGGGCGCTGCACCCACCGCCCCAACAGCGCCGCAGAACATACTACCCCTACGAACTATTTACAAGCCAGGCGAGAACCGGGATCCCCCCCTACCATTGCCAGAGCGGCAGACGGAGAGGACAGGGATCCACGGCCTCGCCGGCGCTCGTGGGGAAAACTGCCTCTCCTAACTGCCTGTTCATGGATAGAGAGGAGAGCAGGGGATGCGGGAGCGATTGGAATAATGGTTACTTTTGATCTTTAATTACTAGTAAGTGTGCACGTACTATGCACGTCTCGACTAACAATGCATAAAGATATGATAATATAGATGCATATAATGGTACTTTGATAGGATACAAAAATAAGTCGCCCTCTAGCGAGTGGGCGCGTACCCCCCCCCCCCCCTAGCGTCCGCAGCTTTTTGGGCCAACCCATATAGGGATTCCTCCCCAGCAGTTTTGGAAAGGTTCTAGAACCTTCCCAGAATCGGATTTTTCTTGTTTATTTTTATCAGTTTTTTATTTTGTATTTCCTTTTTCTTTTTACCTTTTCTGATTAATTTTTTCTTTTTATCTTTTCTTTAATGTTTTGTTTCTCTTTTTCTGAAATCGTGAACATTTTTTTTGAAATTGTGAACATTTTTTCAAAATCGTGAACATTTTTATTTTTATTATTTCTTTAACTTTCTGTTTCTCTTTTTTGAAATCGTGAACATTTTTTTTTGAAATAGTGAACATTTTTCATTCTCTCTTTTCTTTAATATTACGTTTCTCTTTTCTTTTAAATCGTGAACATTTTTTTAAATCGTTGAACATTTTCTTAAATTGTGAACATTTTCTTTTTTTCTCTTTTCTTTAATATTCTGTTTCTCTTTTTTTGAAATCGTGAACATACTTTTTGGAAATCGTGAACATTTTTTTGAAATCATGAATAGTTTTTGAAATCATGAACATTTTTTTGAAATTATAAACATTTTCTGAATAGACGAATATTATTTTTGAAATTGCGAACATTTCTTGAATCCCTGAGAATTTATCATTTCCTGAAAAAATTTCAAATTGTGAACAATTTTTTAATTCACGAATAACTGGACAATTTTGTAAAATTTTCTGAAATACTAATTATATTTAAAAACAAATAAAGCTGAAAACCAGAAAAGGATAAAAAGACAAGGGGCTCCATGCCCCGCAGATGGGCCGGCCCATGAGGGCGCGTGGGGGAGGAGCCGGGTACGTGCTCCCGTGGCTGCGGGCGCGTACCGCGCTGTGTAGGCGCTCCCCTCCTATTCGGCGCCTTAAGCACCGGCTAGGAGATCCGGCGCCCACGCGCCCTGCATGTTGGGCCGGCCCACGAAAACGGGTCGGCCAGCGAAACCGCGGGGACAATCCCAAAAAAATTGTCAGCTACAGGATTCGAACTCACTACCTTCATTCCACCTCCGAGCTCGCTAAACACTGGAGCTAACGGCCTTGAGTGATTTGCAACGGCCTGAAATACCTAATAAAACTGCCGCAACGCTATTTGTTGCAGATAACCATGAACTGTATCCCCTTAATTTTTTGGAAAACAAATCGTGATAAGAAAAGGTTCATGGATTTGGAAAAAAGTATCATTTTTGAAGAAAAGTTCATCAATTTGAAAGAGTTCATCGATTTTGAAAAAAAGATCATTCAAATTGAAAAAAAATGTTCATGGACTATCGAAAAATCTACAAAATTGAAAAAAGTTCATCAATTTGAAAAAAATTCATCAAATTTAGAAAAAGTTTATTGAATTTTAAAAAACTTCATCAAATCTGAAAAAAATTCATCAAATTTGAAAAAAATCATTAAATCTGAAAAAATTTCATCGAATTTGAAAAAAAGTTCAGTGAACTTGAAAAAAAGTTCATAAAATTTGAAAAAAATAGTTCATTAAATATGAAAAAATTTCATCGAATCTGAAAAAAGTTCAGCGAATTTGAAAAAAATCATTGAGCCAGGAAGAAGAAGAAAAAAGGAAAAACATAAACGGAAAAAGAAAAAAGGAAAGTTAAACGAAGAAAAGATATAGGAGGATGCTAGTAACCGTGTTGGTGTGATGGTTTCTATCGGGTAGCTCGAAGTAGAGGTGCCTAGTTGGATCCCCTGCGAGAACGCTCTTTTTTGCTGTCTAGAATATAGAAAGAGAACAGGGTGAGATGGACCGGCCCAGCTTGGTTGGCTGCAGGCGCCCGTTTGCAAAATACACATAAACGGGCGCCTGCAGCGCCAAATAGGATTTGCCGACTAGGAGCTCCCTCCCATATGTGCCCCCCCCCCCTCCCCAAAAAGACGGACACATGTAAGCCCAACCGATGTCATTGGACAAGGGTAAAATCTATATAGCCCATAAATTAGGCTTGCACACGGGTAAAATCTATATAGCCCATATACGACGCAAGTGCATGTTTTCTTTGTTTCTTTCTCAATTTCCAATGTGTTGAAATATTTTCTTTGTATTTTTTATTTTTTAACACATGTCTACTTTTCTTGACATACAGCGAACATTTTCTGTACACATCAAAAATAACTTTTGTGCATCTTTAATATTTTTAAATACATAATTAATTTTTTAGAATATACTTATGCTCTAATGTCTGCCTTTTGCATACACTTGTAAAATTTTCGTATATATATAATACATTATTTTTATACATGTTCAACATTAATTACACAATTAGTATTCTTTGAAATGTATTTTTTATGTCAATATTTTTCACATGCATCAAGGACATTTTCTTTACACGTTTAACATTTTTAAATATGTGATTAGAATTCTTAAATACAATGATTTTTTTCAAATACATGTTTTGATATTTACTTGTCTTATATTATGGGATAAAGTGAGTATATGTTTAACATTTTTCAAATACATGATTAACGTTTTTCCAACACATGTTTTTCAACCTTGGTGTTGAAATATGTGTTAAAACATTTTTTTTTCAAATAAGTGTTGAAACAATTTTTTCAAATGTTATCAACTTGTTTTAAAGTTGCACCAATATTTTTTGAACACCGCACAAACATATATATATATATATATATATATATATGTATATATATATATATATGTATATATATATACTGATATCTACTATTATGATAACAGTGCCCCTCAATATAGGGCTGAGGAGGTGTTCCCGAGATCCAGAAAACCAAAACATTACGTTCATCCTTCTCCCTGCTGCTGGATGGTTTTGTTTTACTCACTTGTGTCTGTAATAAAAAAAGTGGTTCATGAGAGAACTTCAGCTCTCCAGACTTGTAAGTTTGCGGTTCAGGGGGACTCTGATCTCCTGGTTGGTGATGTAGCCAATGGGTTTGTGGTAGTTTCGTACACTGTCTGTTTCTCTTCATCTATACCTTAACAAAGTATGGAATGCTTTTCCCCATCCGTCGTCATATTTTTTTTAAAAAATACCCTGATTTTTTCCTTAGGTAACCCGTGATCCAACATTAAGTGCCATTCTCTGTTGGGTTTCGGCCAAACTGTGGCAGCCGCTATCTCACGCGCCTGGACGCCAGTTTGTATTCTGCGTTCTGTAGTAGGCCCCAGTTTGTTATGTTTTCAGCCCATAAGGTCCCTGACTTTTATTATTTACACATAACGATTATGCTATAACTTTGCAACCGTAACTCGGATTAAAATAATTTGCATATGTAATTAATTAAAAATAGTTTCCAACCGTGCTATTATTTGTTTCTGTTAACCACTTTAAAATTATGTTCAGGGCATAAACTTAATTAATTGATATGGTGTATTTTAAAAAATGCTAACACACAATATAACATTTATATCATCTTTCTATATACGAAAATATGTTACGAGGGCCTACATGGATTGGAGAGAGTATGAATGATCGATTTCAATGGGCATATATGAGTAATAAAGAAAGGAGAGAATAAAGGGCGTGATCAGTAGGGATAAGAAAACTAGAGATTAAAAAAACAGGTTTGCTATTTTCACATCTTTTTTTTGCGGGTGTGCTATTTTCACATCTAAATGTGAAATAATTATTTCACATCTAAATCTACAACCATTTGATCTTTGTTTGTCTTTAAATTGGTGCTAACTTGATCCTGTGTTTGCTTGTTCGCATCGCATGCACCCCTCATTAGCCATTGTCTTGGCGCACGTCGTTTCCTGTTTGCGTCGGCCTATTATATTTTGTTGTTTATTTGGGCTGCGGTGTCATGTGGCCAGGACATAGCCCGTTCTGATTTCTTATTTGAGAGCAACTAATTAACGAGCGCTTCTTCGGAAGCCTCACAACGATCAGCGTCACTTGGCGCGCTCTCAGCCGCCCGCCACGTTTCGCGCTCTGGGCGCTTCCTTCGATTTTTTTTTACGCACATGTTTTTGGCTTTTTAAACAGTTTGTTTTTGTTTTTTCGACGTCTCGGTTTTCCACAGGTCTTCCTTACTTTCCGGCAAAGAAAATCCAAAAAAAAATTGCGCGAAAAAAAGTTTTTTTCTTTTCGCGAGAGTCACAGTTTTGCTTCCATGAGAGGCATAGTTTTGCTTTTGCGAGAGTCACGGCCCTGCCCGTGACTCTCGGAAACAAAGAAAAAAATAATATGTTTTTTGTTTTGCGAGAGGCACGGTTTTGCTTCCGAGAGAGGCACGGTGGTGCTTTCGCGAGAGGCATGACTGTGCCTCTCGAAAACAGAAAAAACGTGTTTTTTGTTTTTATCCTTCCTTGAGAGGCACGGTTTTGCTTCCTTGAGAGGCACGTTGTGCTTTCACGAGAGGCACGGCTGTGCCTCTCGGAAACGGAAAATAAACACATTTTCTATTTTTTTCTTTCACGAGAGACACGGTTTTGCTTTCGCGAGATGCATGGGTGTGCTTTCGCGAAAGGCACGGCCGTGCCTCCTCGGAAACAGAAAAAACGCGTTTTTTTTTCTTTTTTCCTTCCGCGAGAGGCACGGGCGTGCCTCTTTCGAAAAGGGAGCCAGACTATATGATTTTGTAGGGATAACTTTCTTTGGCCAAGTTTTTGAGAATACATAATTGCCTTGTTAGTATGCTTGAAGTATTATTATTTTTATGTCAATGTTAAACTTTTGTTTTGAATCTTATGGATCTGAACATTCATGCCATAATAAAAAAATACATGGGTAAATATGTTAGGTAGCATTGCACATCAAAAATTCTGTTTTTATCATTTACCTACTCGAGGGCGAGCAGGAATTAAGCTTGGGGATGCTTGATACGTCTCCAACTTATATATAATTTTTTATTGTTCCATGCTATTATATTATCTGTTTTAGATGTTTTATATAAATTAATATGCTATTTTGTATTATTTTTGGGACTAACCTATTAACCTAGAGCCAAGTGCCAGTTTTTGTTTTTCTTTGTTTTTGAGCTTCGTAGAAAAGGAATACCAAACCGAGTCCAAACGGAATAAAACATTCGCGATGATTTTTCTTGGACCAGAAGACACCCAGGAGACTTGGAGTGCAAGTCAGAACAGCCACGAGGCGGCCACAAGGGTGGAGGGCGCGCCCCTGCCTTGTGGGCCCCTCGGTGACCCCCAGACCTAATTCTTCGTTCTATATATTCACATATATTCCTGAACCTCCAGAAGCATCCACGAAAAGAATTTTCCACGGCCGCAACCTTCTGTTCCCATGAGATCCCATCTCGGGACCTTTTTCGGCACCCTGTCGGAAAGGGATTCGATCACGGAGGGCTTCTACATCAACTCTATTGCCCTTCCGATGAAGCGTGAATAGTTTACCTCAGACCTACGGGTCCATAGCTAGTAGCTAGTTGGCTTATTCTCTCTCTTTGGTTCTCAATACCATGTTCTCCTCGATGTTCTCGAAGATCTATCGATGTAATCTTCTTTTGCGGTGTGTTTATCGAGATCCGATGAATTGTGGATTTATGATCAGCTTATCTATGAATATTATTTGAATCTTCTCTGAATTCTTATATTCACGATTTGATATCTTTGTAATTCTCTTCAAACTATCGGTTTAGTTTGGCCAACTAGATTGGTTTTTCTTGCAATGGGAGAAGTGCTTAGCTTGGGTTCAATCTTGCGTTGTCCTTTCCCAGTGATAGTAGGGGCAGCAAGGCACGTATTGTATTGTTGCCATCGAGGATAAAAAGATGGGGTTTACATCATACTGCTTGAGTTTATTCCTCTACATCATGTCATCTTACTTGATGTGTTACTCTGTTCTTCATGAACTTAATACTCTAGATGCAGGCAGGAGTAATAGTAGCAGATGCAGAATTGTTTCGGTCTATTTGACACGGACGTGATGCCTATATTTCATAATCATTGCCTTAGATATCGTCATAACTTTGCGCTTTTCTATCAATTGCTCAACAGTAATTTGTTCACCCACTGTAATATTTGCTATCTTGAGAAAAGCCTCTAGTGAAACCTATGCCCCCCCGGGTCTATTTTCCATCATATAAATTTCTGATCTACTATTTTCCATCATATAAGTTTCCGATCTACTATTTTGCAATCTTTTACTTCCGATCTATAAACCCAAAAACCCAAAAATATTTACTTTATCGTTTGTTTAGTTTTATCTATCTCTATCAGATCTCACTTTTGCAAGTGACCGTGAAGGGATTGACAACCCCTTTATCACATTGGGTGCAAGTTGTTTGATTGCAGGTATTGGTGATTTGTGTGTTATCTCCTAATGGATTGATACCTTGGTTCTCTAACTGAGGGAAATACTTATCTCTACTTTGTTGCATCATCCTTTCCTCTCCAAGGGAAAAACCAATGCAAGCTCAAGAAGTAGCAATTCACATATATTCTAGAACCACTAGAGGCATCCACGGAAATACTTTTCCACCACCGCAACCTTCTGTTCCCGTGAGATTCCATCTTGGGGCCTTTTCCGGCATCCTGCCGGAGGGGGATTCGATCACGGAGGGCATCTACATCAACTCTATTGCCCTTCCGATGAAGCGTGATTAGTTTACCACAGACCTATGGGTCCATAGCTAGTAGCTAGATGGCTTCTTCTCTCTCTTTGATTCTCAATACCATGCTTAAGTAGCTAGGAGTGGATAATGATTTATCTTGGATGTCAACATTGCGTTAAGATGATTGTGTTGTAGTATGATGATATGGTATCCTCCTCTGAATGTTCGAGTTGCTTGACTTGGCACATGTTCATGCATGTAGTTGAATCAAAACCAACATAGTCTCTATGATATTTATGTTCATGGTGTTCATATCCTACTCATGCTAGTATCCAATGTTACTTATGCATAATGCATGTTCATGACCATTTTCGCTCTCTAGTTGGCCGCTTCTCAACCTAATTGCTAGCCTTTGCCTGTACTAAGTGGGAATTATGCTTGTGCATCAAAAACCCTGAAACTCAAGTTATTCTAGATGAGTCCACCATACCTACCTATATGCAGTATTACGCTGCCGTCCTAAGTAAATTTGCATGTGCCACCTCTAAAAACTTCAAATAAATATCATTTTTTGTGTGCCTGGATTGTTCATAGAGTGACAAGCAGTAGTCAGTATCTTCCATGCTAAGTGGGTTATTCTCATGATGAGTGTTGATTCACTCGTCCTTGCACGAGAGGGGCCGTAATAAGGATTCCCAGTCCCAAACTCAAATTGCAAATAATTAAACAAAACTCCCCTTGGACTGTTGTTGGTATGGACGACACCCATTGTTTCGGACAAGCCGTGGAGTGTGATTTTTGGTGGAGGGGGAGTAAACATTTACTTTTATCGCTTGGGAACCGCCACTAATGTGTTTAGCATGGAAGATACCGATAACTAATGGTCGCGAAGTAAACAAGAAGGGTGCATTTCTCAACATTTCATTTACCTTTGTTTTAAAAACATGAGCTCTGGCACCTCTGCAAATCACTGCTTCCCTCTGCGAAGGGACTATCTATTTACTTTGATTGGTGTGTCATCATCTTCTCAAATAAGCGCCAGAACCTGAGAGCACTATTGTCATACTCATGCATTTTGTGTAGCTAATGTTGGGTGCATCATGACTGGATCTTTTCTACCATGAATTACAATGTTTAGTCGCTGCTTGAACTTTGGAGGTGCTCTACATTTATGTTTTACGGTCTCAGAAAGGGCTAGCGGGATACCACTATTGTCATCTTATATCATGGTTGTTTTGATAAAGTGTTGTTTGAGATATCTTATTATTGCTCGCTAGTTGACTATGTCATTGATATGAATTAATGTAGTTTTTAAGGTTATTGTCGACATGGTTAGTTATAATCTTGGCTAAAAACCTAGGTGCTGTTTAAGCTTATTTATATAAACAAGAGCAAAAGAGTTCGTAAAAGTTTTTCTTTTTTCACTTTCAGTTTATCAACTGAATTTCTTGAGGACAAGCAAAGGTTTAAGGTTGGGGGAGTTGATACGTCTCTATCGTATCTACTTTTCCTAACGCTTTTTCTCTTGTTTTGGACTCTAATTTGCATGATTTGAATGAAACTAACCCGGACTGACGATGTTTTCAGCAGAACTACCATGGTGTTGTTTTTGTGCAGAAATAAAATTTCTCGGATTGGAACGGAACTTTTCCGAGGATTTTTTATTCAATAAATAAGAATTTCTGGAACCAAGAACCACCGGAGGGGGGCGCCCCCCCTCCAGGCGCGCCTAGGTGGGTTGTCCCCACCTGGTGGTCCCGCAGACCTCAACCCTGATACTATAAAATCACATATTTGGAGAAAAAATCAGGGAGAAAGAATTACCGCGTTTCACGAGACGGAGCCGCCGCCACCTCCTGTTCTTCATCGGGAGGCCAGATCTGGAGTTCGTTTGGGGCTCCGGAGAGGGGGGGGGGTCTTTGATCTTCATCATCACCAACCTTTCCCCATCGCCGATTCCATGATGCTCCCCATCGGGAGTGAGTAATTCCTTCGTAGGCTCGCTGGTCGGTGAGGAGTTGGATGAGATTCATCATGTACTCGAGTTAGTTTTGTTAGGGCTTGATCCCTAGTATCCATTATGTGCTGAGATTGATGTTGCTATGACTTTGCCATGCTTAATGCTTGTCACTTTGGGCCCGGGTGCCATGATTTCAGATCTGGACCGTTTATGTTATCACCATTATATCTATGTTCTAGATCTGATCTTGCAAGTTATAGTCACCTACTACATGCTATGATCCGGCAAACTCGGAGTGACAGAAGTTGGGACACTTCCCGGTGATGACCGTAGTTTGAGGAGTTCATGTATTCACTATGTGTTAATGCTTTGTTCCAGTTCTCTATTAAAAGTAGGCCTTAATATCCCTTAGTTTCCAATAGGACCCCACTGCCATGGGAGGGTAGGGAAAAAGATGTCATGCAAGTTCTTTCGATAAGCACGTATGACTATTTACGGAACATATGCCTACATTACATTTATGAACTGGAGCTAGTGCCGTATCGCCCTAGGTTATGACTGTTATATGATGAATATCATCCAACGATTTCACCGATCCAATGCCTATGAATTTCTCTTATATTGTTTCTGCTAAGTTATCACTACTACTGTTACTATTGCACTTGCTACAAAATCATTGCTATCACTGTTACCGTTACTATTGCTGTTGCTACTACTATCAAATCTATCATATTACTTTGCTACTGATCACTTTGCCGCAGATAATTAATCTCCAGGTGTGGTTGAATTGACAACTTAGTTGCTAATATTTGCAAATATTCTTTGGCTCCCCTTGTGTCGAATCAATAAATTTGGGTTGAATACTCTACCCTCGAAAACTGTTGCGATCCCCTATACTTGTGGGTTATCAAGATCTTTTTCTAGCGCCATTACCAGGGAGCATAGCTATATTTGTTGAGTCACTTGGGATTATTATCAAATTATCACTATGAAGAATCTGAAGGATGCTAAGACTAAGATTTTCCCCTCTAAGACGAGGGGAGGTAAGGAACTGCCATCTAGCTCTGCACTTGACTCACCTTCTGTTATAAGTAGACTTTCAACACCACCACATGCTATTAATCCTAATATGTCGCAAGTCATTGATGATGCTATTTGTGCTATGAATGATACTCATGATGATGCTAGTACCTTGCTTGATGATAATGTGCCACTAGGGGAATTTCTTGATGAACAAATTGCTAGAACTAAAGCTTTTGTGAATGTTGAAACTGATGAAGAGCTTGAAACTGAAAATCTTGAAACACCTATTAGAACTAGTTCTCCTAGATACGAATTGCCTAAGATACCGGAAGGTTATGTTATGGATGGGGAGACAACTAGAGACATTCTTGCTTGTAGGGATAGAGATGATCTGGAAAAATTATTATGTAAGTATAAAGAAAAGACTTTGAATGCTAAATTGAAATGTGATCCTCAGTTTTCTACTTCACCTATCTTTGTTGATGATAAGGATTATGAATTCTATGCCAACCCGAAGTTAATTACTTTGGTTGAATCTAATCCTTTCCATGGTTATGAAACTGCAACTATTGTGGCATCTTACTAAGTTGAATGACATAGCCACCCTTTTTGCTCATGACGAGAAAATTTGCTGCTATTATATTCTCAAATTATTTCTGTTCTCATAAAAGGATGATGCTAAGACTTGGTATAATACTCTTGGTCCTGGTTGTGTGCGTAGTCCCCATGATATGATTTATTACTTCTTTGGAAAAAAAATCCTGCTCATAAGAAACAAGCTGCCTTACATGAAATATTTAACTTCGTGCAAATTGAAGAAGAGAGTCTCCCACAAGCTTGGGGGAGGCTTCTCCAATTTCTTCATGCTTTGCCTGATCATCCTCTTAAGAAAAATGAAATACTTGATATCTTCTATAATAGACTAACTGATGCCTCTAGGGATTTCCTAGATAATTGTGCTGGTTGTGTTTTCAGGGAATGAACTATTGGACAAGCTGAAGAACTATTGAATAACATATTGAAAAATTATGATGATTGGACTCTTCCTGAACCACCACTTAAACCTACTCCGAAGAAGAAGGGTATCTTATAACTCAGTCCAGAAGATATGCAAGAGGTAAAGAAATCTATGAAAGAGAAAGGTATTAAAGATGAGGATGTTAAAATTTTACCTCCTATTGAAGAAATACATGGGCTTGAAACACCACCACTGCCTAAGGTGGTAGAGGTAAATTATTTAATGAAATTCAGTGTCAATGAAAATCTTATAATATGCATCCTAGTCAATGCCTTTATCAGTTTGACAATTACATTAGAAAGCAAGATCACTTCAATGCAAATGTTATGAAACAATTGAAATACAATTCTGATATGATTGCTCGCTTGAGTGACTTGCTATTTAGAATTACCAATGATGTTAGAGGTGTAGGAAAGCTTGCCTCTATGGTTCAAACTCAACTAGAATAAGTTGCTAAATCTCAAAGAGAGTTGCTTGATGAAATGAACATTAATATAAATGACTTTGCTGTTAGAGTAGCCACTAGAGGAGGTAAAGTGACTCATGAACCACTTTATTCTGAGGGACACCCAAAGAGAATTGAACAAGATTCTCAAAGAATTGACACTGATGCACCTAGTCCTTCTAAAAAGAAAAAGAAGAAGAAAAATGATAGGACTTTGCATGCCTCTATTGAACCTGAAGTAGAAAAACCTCCTGATGCTACTAACGATGTTTCTATTTCTAAAGCTGAAACTCAATCTGGCAATGAACACTCACCGTATGATAATGAAAAAGATAATGATGAGGTTCATGAAGATACTCAAACAAATAATAAAGAACCAGATAATGATGTTGAAATAGAACCAGCTGTTGATCTTGGTAACCCACAACCCAAGAATAAAAGGTATGATAAAAGAGACTTTGTTGCTAGAATACATGGTAAGGAAAGAGAACCATGGGTTCAAAAATCCATGCCCTTTCCACCTAATTCAACTAAAAGGAAAGATGATGAAGAATTTGAATGCTTTGCTGAAATGCTTAGGCCAGTCTTTTTGCATACCCGCTTGACTGATATCTTAAAGATACCTCCTTATGCAAAGTACATGAAAGACATCATCACCAACAAGAGAAAAATACCGGAAGCTGAAATCTCCACTATGCTTGCTAATTATACTTTTAAAGATGGAGTACCTAAAAAACTTGGAGATCCGGAAATACCAACTATACCTTGCTCCATCAAAAGAAATTATGTGAAAACTGCTTTATGTGATTTAGGAGTTGGTGTTAGTGTTATGCCTTTCTCTTAAAAGACTTGACTTGAATAAACTCACACCTACTGAAATATCTTTGCAAATGGCTGACAAATCAACTGCCATACCTATCGGTATTTGTGAGGATGTGCCCGTTTTTGTTGCTAATGTTACTATATTAACTGACTTTGTTATACTTGAGATGCCCGAGGACGACAACATGTCTATTATCCTTGGTAGACCCTTTTTGAATACTGCAGGGGCTGTTATTGATTGCAATAAAAGCAAGGTCACTTTTCATATCAATGGTAATGAGCATACGGTGCACTTTCCGAAGAAACAATTCCAAGTGAATGGTATTAATGTTATTGAAAAATCTCCGACAATCACTATTGGAAGTTTCCAACTACCTCTACCTACTATCAAAAAGAAATATGAAATGCTTATTGTTGGGGACATTCATATCTCCGTTGAGGTAACTTAGTGTTTTATGAAAGTTCTTTGGTTTCATGCTAATCGAAAGTGGTTGTTACTAAGACTTGATCAACCTTATTAATGGATCATTTTTGAGAAGTATGAAGTTGATGAATTTAGTAAGCACTACCTTCTATTCCTATCTTTTGTTTTTTGTTTTTACTAGTTATAATAAATGCCATGTTTTGTCTATTTTTTGAATTTCCCGTGCAATAAAAAAATGACCCAAAAATAAAAGTTCTTAGAATGCTCTAAAAATTCAATACGATTTTTTTTCTGAAAATTTAAGAATTTTTGGTGCAAATAACATCAGAGGGGGGGTGCACTAGGTGGGCACAACCCACCTGGGTGCACCAGCAGCCCCAGGCGCGCCCTGGTGGGTTATGGTCCCCACGTGGCCCCCTCACTTATCCCTTCATCCCATATCATCACCTACCTCCTGAAAAAAGTCACCATTGCTCTATCTCTTGTGTTCTTGCTCTCAAACCCGTGGATTTGGATCTCTTTGCTCAAAGCTCCGTTTCCGAAACTGTTTCGGGGGATTGTTGCTTGGTATGTGACTCCTCCATTGGTCCAATTAGTTTTTGCTTTAGTGGTTTATATTTAGAAAAGTTAGTTACTCTTGGTGCTATTGTAGATGAGCTTGCATGTTGAATTCTTAGAGTTCTAAGTAGTTTGAATGCTTGATATGGCCTCTATACATCCCTATGAGTAGTTGCTATCAATCTTGTGAAGTTTTGTTGAGAAAAATTTTGTGGACTAAATTTTTTAAGAATTTTATTTATAGGAAAAAGATGAGTATCTTTAGGAAGTTTGCTTCCAAGAAGAACTCTAAGGGAGTTACTGGGGAGGCATCTGACAGTGATCTCCGCGCTCGGAGAATGGCGGAGGTACGGCCGTGCGAATGGCCGCATAACCCATTCATGGAGGGAGCCGGAATCCGTCAAGAGTTTGCACAATATGCTGCTAATGTCGGCCTCGCCGACTTCACCGCAGATGAGTGTGAACAATACCATCTCCTCACAAATTCCTTTGTGCAAAGTTTTCATTTCATAAGTAGGAATAACCCTCCTGAGGTGCAGTTTAATTTATATGTTGAAACTCGTCAGATACCACTTACTGAATTTTGTGACATATGCTTGATCCCTTCTGACAGGGACTTGAGAGAGCCTAGGCCCACAGAGTTTGATGGTTTTTTCTGCACTCAGATAGTGGGGGATGAGAGAGGGGTGTCAGGTGTCACCGCCACTAGTTTACACTTTCTGGCTGTGCATTATTTTCCTCTATTCATTACGAAGTGTTTGCTTGCTAGGGAGAAGGTAGGTGCACTCAGCGCCCCAGACTTTGCTGTTTTACGCCGTGCACTTTACGGTGACTGTCGGTGTCAAAACCGGCGGATCTCGGGTAGGGGGTCCCGAACTATGCGTCTAGGAGGATGGTAACAGGAGATGGGGGACACGATGTTTTTACCCAGGTTCGGGCCCTCTCGATGGAGGTAAAACCCTACTCCTGCTTGATTGATCTTGATGATATGAGTATTACAAGAGTTGATCTACCACGAGATCGAAGAGGCTAAACCCTAGAAGCTAGCCTATGGTATCATTGTTGTTCTTTGTCCTACGGACTAAACCCTTTGGTTTATATAGACACCGGAGGGGGCTAGGGTTACACAGAGTCGGTTACAAGGAAGGAGATCTACATATCCGTACTGCCAAACTTGCCTTCCATGCCAAGGAGAGTCCCATCCGGACACGGGACGAAGTCTTCAATCTTGTATCTTCATAGTCTAATAATCTGGCCAAAGGATATAGTCCGGCTGTCCGGATACCCCCTAATCCAGGACTTCCTCAGTAGCCCCCGAACCAGGCTTCAATGACGATGAGTCCGGCGCGCAGATTGTCTTCGGCATTGCAAGGCGGGTTCTACTTCAAACTCTGAGTACCTGTTAAATAGTGTCTGGCTTCTCGTAAATGTTGCGCTTCTTGGCTTCTGCGTCCAATAATGGCCATCTTCCACGTGTCAAGCGAATGTGAGGAGCCAGGGTGTTTTTACATTTACCACCCCATCTATGTGAATGAACTGTCTATTAAAGAGACGAGGATCCTCAGATCCAAACCACACCATCCTCCCTCAGCGAGCATTCATCGGAGCGCGCCCGAAAAAATCCATCCCAACATGGCCGGCCAGCGCAGCTCCTCCTCTCGCTCCCGCAGCCCCAAGCCCGGAGATTGGGAGAAGTGTTTCGTCCCGCACAGCCAATTAGTGAAGCTACAGACGTAGCCCTTTGTGAGCTGTTTCTGGGTTGCGAAGCTCATTTTGCGCTGTGGAAGAAGTTGTTCTGCCTTGTGCCCCGTACACAGAGGGGATCAATATATCAAGTAGGCGGAGCCGAAATATGGCGCATCGCCGGGACCGGATACCTATCCGGTACCCCGAAGAAGACGTCTGAGGACTGGCCTTCGGAGTGGTTTTATATGGAGGATGTTCCTCTCCCGGATCCTATCCGGATTGGTCTTCCTGAGTTCGACAACGCCCCTTTGAAGAAACGCCTAAGCTGGCGCCCACAGGAGGAAGATGATAGAGACATATTTTATCTGATGGGCCGGATAAAGTTGCTGGCCAAATCAGGAGTGACCATAACCGAGGTTATGGCAATATGCATTATGCGGGGGGTGCAGCCACTTCAATATCGAGGCCACCCCATGTGGCACTTCAATGGGGAAGATGATGCCACTCGCTGCGGGCGCAAGGGACCGGACTCAATTGCTACTCTAGCAAAAATTCTATCCGATCTGTATAAGGGGGAAGAAGAGGAGTTCCTCCGCATCAAGCCATGGGATGGATTCTCCATGAACAACCCTCGAAGTTGGGTGAGCTTCCGCTCTTTTTTACTTCCATCCTTCCCTTGTTTTCGTGATAAATATTTACCTTGCCGTTTCATCGCAGGAACTGCGTAAGGTGGTAGGGGAGATCAATAGCCCACCTTCACAACCGGAGGATCCTGAACGGGTCCTCGACCCCGGCCTCAAAGAGGATCCGGACATATTCGTGGAGCTGATTGATAGGATTTTCTATCAGCTAAGCTGTGATGACGCCATGGTGGCCATTATAGCCGACTACCCTGGGCTACTCCAGCCTCGCATGTAAATGAGACCAGAGTCCCAACCTTTGAAAAGGATTTCCTTTTATGCACTTAACCTACCGTATACAAACGGTGTTTTATAGGGAAGGCCCTCGGGACGCCATGCCGAGCCCGCGGCGACTCGCCAACAAGGGGTTTCAAAGCCGGACAGGCTAAAAAGGAAGGCGGTCCAGACAGAGATGCCAGCGTAGAGGTATGATGTAACACCTCACTCCGTGGTTGTCGTCTTTAAAACATAATAACACCCGTGTTTCCTAGAAGGAAGAACGCTCGCCGGACAATATTCGGAGAGGTCGCCGATCACGCCTCTACCAGTCGGGTTCCAGGGCCGGACACAGAGGCGGAAGCTAACACAAGGCACACGCCGGATGCTCCTTCTACAGAGGATGCAGATAAGATATCCTCTACGAATTCCGAAGTGGAGAGCGCCATGAATCACATGCGTCGCCGAGCCGTACTCCGTGATGCTCGTTTCTCCCGAGAGGCGTTTGATGCATTCAACTCAGGAGATGCGTACATCCGTGCTGCTCAAAATGGTCTAGCCAGAGCCACGGAACAGTATGTAAAGGATGTACGGGTAAGAAAATTTGGTGAGTATATATATCAGTAGCCCCTGAGACTTGAAACAGTTGGCACAACTGATTTAAGGATCATTTATTGTGCAGGTTCTTACAGAGAAGAATACTCGACTGTCACAGGAGCTGGAAGAATGCAAGACCCAACTTCGGGCCGCCGTTGCCGCATTGAAGGAACCTGAAAAGTCCCCAGCTGGTAACACTTGTTTCAAAGAATGATAGGTACCATATAGTGTGCGACATGGCTGCAAATCTAACAATAGATATTGCAGATGACTCCGGAGAGAATCCGGAGGACCAGCATGTCGTACGACAACTAAAGGCTGGCGAACGCGTGCTGACTAAGGTCATGCGGGAGAAAAACAATCTCCAAGACGCCAATACCAAGCTGAGCGTGGAACTGAAAGATGTTTGAGCCCAGCTTGCGGACTCCGTGAAGGAGAATAAGCGGCTTCGACGCGGCATTTTCAGTAAGTGCTTGAATGAACCCTTAAAAGAGTGCGGCGAAGAAGCCGACTAACAGAGTTATGTCTGCAGGTATGCTGACGGGTCGTCCCATGGAGGAGATGCCCGGGTCTTCGGGGGATCTTCTACCCGAGCTCTCACAACTGCACGAACAAGTTCGGCAGGTGATTCAAAGTATTGCCCAGGCCTTGTGGCGATCCGTCTCCCTGCCAGCAGGCATTGGAGAGCTCGCGGAGAAGCTCAAGGGAGCACAGCGGCGCTTCTGATTATGGAAGATATCGGCCTGCCGTCAAGGTGCCAGGGAAGCCTGGGCCATGGTGAAGACGCGGTATACCAAGGCTGACCCAAACCACATGGCCGAGGTCAGACCTGTGGGGCCCGATGGGAAAGAGATCCCCATTAACTTAGTGTATGGGCAAGTAGAATTAGCCGCAAAGTACTCCCAACAGGATTTTAGGCTAGACAGCCTGTTGGATGGTATAGAAGAGGAATTTAGTCAGTCTAAATGACTATGTAATTAAAGTGACATGTATAATGCCTTCTAGCCGGATTGTAAATCATTTGTCATGGCGGACCTTTTCGCTTCAACCTCGGGACCCGATAGTCCGGAGTGTATCCGAATACCCGCTCAGTTATATAAGAACCGGGGTATGCGTGGAAACCAGGCGTAGGGGTCATTAGTGCTTGAACAGACAAGAACCCAACTAGTTATGTTATATTACATGGTTAGTAAGAAACATCTTCCAGGGGAATAGTTTCGTTAAGGGTTTCTTCCCCTAGGTACGCATGCCCTAAAGTGCATGTCCGGACTGTGAGAAGAGACACAGGCAAAAACATCTGGGGGCACATATGGAAAATAAATAAAAATCATCTTTTGTTCACCGACCGAATATTCCCTTAAGAACGCTAGCTTTCGGCTTCACCCAGTCTGAGGTACACATCCGGCTGACCCGGCAGTAACAATCGCAGAGGTGCTCCCCTTATGCCCTAGCCGAATTAACGGGAACTAGGGCATAATACAAGAGCCAGGCAACCCTGCTCGGCCAAAACTTAAGTCATATCGATGCATATAATGGCGAAGAAAAGGTACATGCGGAAGAATAACACATGTGCGGGGCATGAAGCCCAGATAAATAATTAAGCTTCTGTGTAAGAAGCCCCAGGTATAATGAGCGCGGTTAGCGCGTCAATAGTGTGCAAGCAAGGCACAAGTTGGCCCTTGAAGGCCTTAAGAAAGAAAAAAAGAAAGAAAGAAAGAAAAGACAGATAATGTATATGCAAAAAATGGACAGAGGAAGGAGACGAACATAGAGTCTGGCACTAGGCGTAGAATCTTCAGAGCCTGGCTGCATTCCATGGGTTCGGCTCAACTCGATTATCCGATGCATCCTGTAGACGGTATGCTCCATCGGTCAGAACTTTGTCAATAATGAAGGGACCTTCCCATTTGGGCTCGATCTTGGTCTTTTTCTTCTCCGGCAGGCGTAGAACTAGCTCGCCAACGTTATAAGTTTTGGCCCGTACTTCTCTGCTTTGGTATCTTTGAGCCTGTTGCTGATAGAATACGTAACGGGCTTTTGCCACGTCGCGCTCCTCCTCCAGGGTGTCCAGACTGTCCTGCCGATCGAGCTCGGCTTCTCTTTCTTCGTACATGCGCACTCGAGGTGAGTCATGAATTATGTCGCAGGGCAGAACCGCCTCTGCGTCGTACACCATAAAGAAGGGTGTGTATCCGGTAGTACGATTCGACGTGGTCCGCAGCCCCCAGAGTACGGAGTCGAGCTCCTCTACCCAGTGCGTGTTAGATTCCTTTAAGGACCGCACTAATCTGGGTTTGTTCCGCTCATGATAAGACCATTTGCTCGCTCAACTTGGCCGTTAGTTTGTGGGTGATAGACAGAAGCATAATCGAGCTTGATGCCCATGTTGCTGCACCAGAGTTTTACCTCGTCGCCCGTGAAGTTCGTGCCGTTGTCCGTGATGATGCTGTGGGGGATGCCATAACGGTGTACAACCCCGGATATGAAGTCTATCACCGGTCCGGATTCGGCCGTTTTAACAGGTTTGGCTTTTATCCATTTGGTGAATTTATCCACCATGACCAGTAAGTATTTTTTTCTTATGGGTTCCCCCTTTAAGGGGTCCAACCATGTCAAGCCCCCAAACCGCAAAGGGCCAGGTAATGGGGATTGTTTGGAGGGAGGTGGGTGTCATGTGGCTTTGGTTTGCAAAAAGCTGGCAACCGACGCAACATTGGACCAAGTCCTGTGCATCTACCCGGGCCGTCGGCCAATAAAAACCTGTACGGAAGGCCTTGCTTACAAGGGCCCGGGCTGCGGCGTGGTGGCCGCCGAGTCCGGCGTGAATTTCTGCCAAAAGCTTCCGCCCTTCCTCTTCGGAGATGCGCCTTCGAAGGACTCCGGTAGTGCTTTTTTTATACAGCTCTCCCTCGTGCACCCTGTAGGCTTTAGATCGCCGCACTATGCATCATGCCTCATTTTGGTCCTCGGGAAGTTCCTGCCTAGTTAGGTAGGCCAGGAATGGTTCTGTCCACGGGGCGATGATGGCCATTATTACATGGGATGAAGGTGTTATTTCGGTGGGAGAGCCTCCAATTATGTTAGAGTGTTCGATATCGGGCATTTTGGCCGGGTCTAGACTATTGTTACGGGTGTCCCCTTCCCATACCACGGATGGCTTAAACAGCCTCTCCAAAAAGATGTTGGGGGGGGACCGCATCGCGTTTTGTGCCGATGCGAGCGAGGATATCCGCCGCCTGATTGTTTTCCCGAGCCACATGGTGAAATAGAGCCCCTCGAACAGAGCTGACGTCTTTAGGACGGCGTTGCGATAGGCCGCCATTTTCGGATCCTTGGCATCGAAGTCTCCATTTATTTGGGATATTGTGAGGTTCAAATCCCCACGCACCTCCAGGCGTTGAATGCCCATGGAAACTGCCATCCAAAGACCATGTAATAGGGCCTCGTATTCGGCTGCGTTGTTGGAGTCTGTATACAGTATCTGGAGTATGTATTGAACTGTATCTCCGGTTGGGGACGTCAGGACGACGCCAGCCCCCAGACCGGCCAACATTTTGGAGCCGTCGAAGTGCATGATCCAATTGGAGTATGCGCCATACTCTTTAGGGAGTTCGGCTTCTGTCCATTCGGCGACAAAGTCGGCCAATACTTGCGACTTAATGGCTCGCCGGGGTTTGTATGTTATGTCGAACGGGAGGACCTCAATGGCCCATTTGGCAATCCGGCTCGTGGCATCGCGGTTGTTTATAATATCATTAAGTGGACTTCCGAGGCTACTGTAATTGAACACTCTTGAAAGTAGTGTCGCAGCTTCCGGGATGCCATGAATACCGCATAGGCTATCTTTTGATAATGTGGGTACTGTGATTTGCATGGAGTGAGGACAGTGGATACATAATATACCGACTTTTGAAGGGGGAATTTATGTCCGTCCGTTTCTCGTTCGACGACGAGCACTGCGCTTACAACCTGATGAGTTGCTGCAATGTACAACAGCATTGGTTCGCCGATGTTTGGTGCGGCCAGGATTGGCTTGGTTGCCAGTATGGCTTTTATTTCTTCCAATCCGGCTGTGGCAGCATCCGTCCACTCAAAGTGTTCGGTGCGCCGAAGGAGGCGATAAAGGGGTAATGCCTTTTCTCCTAAGCGGGAGATAAATCGGCTTAGAGCCGCCACACATCCGATTAATTTATGGATTTGTTTGAGGTCCGTTGGGATAGCCAACTATGACAGAGCTCGGATTTTGGCCGGATTTGCTTCAATTCCTCTAACTGGAGACAATGAAGCCCTGGAGCTTTCCGGTTGGTACACCGAAAACGCATTTTTCCGGATTGAGCTTGATGTCGTATGTTCGGAGGTTGTCGAATGTGAGCCTCAAGTCGTCTATTAGAGAGTCGACGTGTTTGGTTTTGACGACCATATCATCTACGTATGCCTCTACTGTTTTGCCGATCTGTTTCTCCAGACATGTCTGAATCATGCGCTGATATGTTGCGCCGGTGTTTTTGAGCCCAAAAGGCATTGTGTTGAAATAGAAGGGGCCGTATGGTGTGATAAATGCCGTTGTGGCTTGGTCGGACTCCGCCATCTTGATTTGGTGGTAGCCGGAGTATGCATCGAGGAAACACAATGAACCGTGTCCTGCGGTAGCATCGATAATTTGATCGATGCGGGGGAGGGGGAAGGGATCCTGTCAGAAAGCCTTGTTGAGGTCCTTGAAATCGACACATAGGCGCCAGGATTTGTCCTTCTTTGGTACCATCACCAGGTTTGCTAGCCAGTCCGGGTGTTTTATTTTTCTAATGAATCCGTCGTCTAATAACTTGGCTAGTTCCTCTCCCATAGATTCTCTCTTAGGTTCAGAGAAACGCCGAAGAGTCTGCTTGAACGGCTTGAATCCCTTTAGAATATTAAGGCTGTGCTCGGCCAACCTGCGTGGGATTCCTGGCATATCTGAGGGACGCCAGGCGAATATGTCCCAATTCTTGCGCAGGAACTCCCGTAGTGCGGCGTCCACGGCGGGGTTTAACTGTGCCCCGATGGAGGCTATTTTTGTAGGGTCCGTTGGGTGGACTTGGAATTTGACTATTTCATCCATTGGTTTAAAAGAGGTGGACTTGGATCTCTTGTCAAGTATCACGTCATCCCTGTCCACTATGGAGCGCAGCGCAGTTGATTCCTCGGCCGCAAGGGCTTTGGATAATGCCTCGAGGGCCAATGCGGCTGTTTTGTTTTTGGCGCGGAGTGCTGTGTCCGGATCACTAGCGAGAGTGATGATTCCGTTGGGCCCGGGCATTTTGAGCTTCATGTACCCATAATGGGGCATGGCTTGGAAGATCGTGAACGCCTCCCGCCCTAAAAGGGCGTGGTATCCGCTACTGAACTGGGCCACTTGGAATGTAATTTCTTCGGACCTATAGTTCTCCGGCGTGCCGAATACCACATCTAGTGTGATTTTCCCAGCACAGTGTTCTTCCTGACTGGGGATGATTCCTCTGAAGGTTGTGCTGCTTCACTCGATGCAGTTCCAGTCTATTTCCATTTTTTGAAGAGTTTCCTCATAGATGAGGTTTAATCCACTGCCGCCGTCCATGAGTACTTTGGCGAGTCGAAAGCCGTCCGCAATTGGGCTGAGGACCAGTGCAGCTGGTGCTCGGGCTGTTTGGAATTTGGGTTCGTCACTGGCATTGAAGGTAATAACCGCGTCACTCCATGGATTTATTGCTGCCACGTTGCAGATTTCGGCAAGGCTGCGGAGTGTTCGCTTGCGCCTATTATTTCATGTGAAGGTCTCAAAGACTGTTAATACCGTATTGTTATCCCCGGGATGGTACTCCGTAGCATCTGGGATGAGAAGATCCTCACCACTTTTGGCCACCTTCCGGATTACCCAACATGCTCTAAGGCTGTGTGTTGGTATGGTATCCGCTGTACTATGAATTTTGCAGGGTCCGTTGAGCCATCCCTCCAATTCGGTTCCATGCCCCGTAGAGGGTTTTTGCTTCTTTTTAATTAACTTGGGTGTCTTATGATAGTGCACCCTTTTACTTTGGACTGGGTGTATATCCGGAGCCAGATTATCCCAAAATTTCGTTTCGTTTTCCAGGCGCTTTCCATCGCACAGTACTTTCGTACTATGGACGCCAAGTCGGTGAAGTGTGATATGTCACAACGACTTATGGCGTTAAGGATTCCCTTGTCCGTGCAATTATTGCAAAAAATGAGACTGCGTCTTCCTCGCGACAATCCTTAACCTTGTTCATCACAAGGAGGAATCTGGCCCAATAATGATGTACTGTTTCCTGGGGCTCTTGCCTGATGTGGGAAAGATCGTTTATGTTTGGGTGGGTGGGTGGATTTGAGTCCGAACCCTTACCCGATCTGAGACCCAGGAGCCGAGGATTTTCCAATCTTGGAAGTTCGGGTTCCGGGATGTTGCCCGATAAGTCTGGCCCGCTGCCTGACTCTAGGTTCAGGGCTTGGGTGATGTCCTCCCGTAAACGGGTATCCGGCTTGCAGAGCTCAGGAATCCGGACATAGTTAGTCCTCAAGATAGAGGAAGAATCGCTGCATTGTTCCTCCACCACCGCAATATGATGGGTGATCGGGGGAGAGTTAATCTCCCTTTGATCGGGTTTAAGCCCAATCCGATCATAGTCCATAGCGACTCCTAAGGCGGTGATGCAATCCAAGAGCTCGTTTAGGGAAGAGAGCTCCATTGGATCCATCTGCTCGGCAAATTCCGAGCCGACGTGGAGGCTTTTTTCGATGACCCGAGAAGTCATCGTCGGTGCAGCAGCCGAACGGGCGGTCATGATGAAACTGCCTAGCCGGAGAGTTTGGCCGACAGCCAGGGCTCCCCCGACGGTAATGTTGTTTTTAACGACAAGACGAGGCATCCTTCCTTACGGTGACGACACAGTGGAACTCTCAATGAAAGCACCAATGTCAGCGTCAAAACCGGCCGATCTCGGGTAGGGGGTCCCAAACTGTGCATCTAGGCGGATGGTAACAGGAGACGGGGGACACGATGTTTTTACCCAGGTCCGGGCCCTCTCGATGGAGGTAAAACCCTACTCCTGCTTGATTGATCTTGATGATATGAGTATTACAAGAGTTGATCTACCACGAGATCGAAGAGGCTAAACCCTAGATGCTAGCCTATGGTATCATTGTTGTTCTTTGTCCTACGGACTAAACCCTCCGGTTTATATAGACACCGGAGGGGGCTAGGGTTACACAGAGTCGGTTACAAGGAAGTAGATCTACATATCCGTACTGCCAAACTTGCCTTCCACGCCAAGGAGGGTCCCATCCGGCCAAGGGACGAAGTCTTCAATCTTGTATCTTCATAGTCCAATAGTCCGGCCAAAGGATATAGTCCGGCTGTCCGGATACCCCCTAATCCAGGACTCCCTCAGTGACAACACTTATAGCTTGGGAGCTACTGTGGCACGTCTCCTCCACATCAATAGATCCAAGGGTAAAATACATGGTGGCATTTATGCTACTCGCCTAGCGAGTCACTTTAACATCCAGATACGCCAGCATGATTATCCCTTGCCCAAGGTTTACCTAGATTGCGTGGCTATGGCACACCACCACTTTATTGATAGCGAGAACACCACTATGGATGTTCCATATAACTTGGTCTTTAGTGAGATTACCCGTGATGTTATTCCATTGCCCGCACATGCTTTTTTTGATCCTATTGGCAGGGGCGGATACAGGATTATGCCTAAGGACATCGTCGCCTACCGGAGCAACCTGGTTGCGGCACAGGAGGAGCCTCAGCAGTGGGAACCCCAAGTACCCGCTCCCCAGCACTTCAACGTGGGACCTGATGGCTTCTTCGAGTGGTGATTACCAAGTTAGGCCAAAAGCCTAAGCTTGGGGGAGTACGTATTTCCA